>OY821518.1:236013299-237330799 GCA_963682025.1 Cordilura impudica | reverse complement strand
TGGAGTTAATATCTCCTACAACTCGATTTCTACCAACGCGGCATTTTTAAGGAACCTATTCCCCGTGCTGTAGGAGGGTTGCCCGTATTTTATTGTATTTTTTCTTTACAATTCATTTCAATTCATGTCAAGTAATTATGATCACAAATCATATGATAAACATGTGTGATAATTGTCATGGTTTTGTATTGTTTTTTTATTTTTTATTTTTCCTATTTTATTCCTTGAGTAAGCATTAAGCATTATAACAGGACTTACTCGTATGAAAATAATTTTCACAATTACAATTTTTTAACTGCTTTTTGATTTCTTGTTAGTAGTTCCTTTGAAAAAATTTGTACCCTTCGAGAACACGTTTCTACTGCAAATCCTTTTCTTATGACCCTTGGCTCACATTTTTAGTAATTTATTTCGTAAAAAAAGTTTGTACAGCTCCGGTTTGCTTTCTTGATGAATATGCAAAAATAGGAAATTTCACATTAGCATAAATTCATATCCCGTACGGTAACATCCTAGACATATGGTTCCTATGAAATATGCGTTACTTTTTTATTTTTATTTTTTTTATTTTTTAAGTTTGTCTTAAATGGAACATCTTCCTTTATTCCTTTCCCCTTTGTGTTACCTTACAACATGCAATTTCTCAGCAAACATCAGTTCAAACAAATGTCGTTACTTTGAATATATAATTAGATAATGTCTCAAACTTGTTATATGTTTGTGTGTGAGTTTGCTAGCTACTACTTACAGCTACCATCATCATTATGGTATACTCAAAAAGGATATTTGTTGTTTTTTTTTTATTTATTTTATTATTATTTTTTTTTTGGTAGCCTGTGTAATCTATTACTATTATTACCAATAGTTGGTAATACCTTACATTTTAAAGAAAACCGAGATCATAACACGCAAGATAACACCATGTTATTAAAATGATCGTCTTCATACTATCATATCATAGACAAAGTTGACAACCACCTTCTTAATTTTTTTTTAAATATTTTATCTACTAAAACTGATAATTTAAAAAAATAAAAGAACTTCCTACTGTTGTGCGTTGATGTCGTCCTAAATTTTACATATTGGTCATTATCTATTCTGGCACGTTCGTTAAAATTTACATAAATGGCACAATGTTTCCATAAGGTAAATATTAACATATCTACACACAAAAAAATAGTTTAGTATTTTATTGTTATACATAAAAATAACCTAATTGTTTTTGGTAGTGTTTCCCTTAAAAAAATACTCATAAATATCCTTATGATAAACTTTTTTATTTACTTTTTATAACGTCTGCTCGTACTTCTTGTTAGTTTCTTTTTAACGTCTGCTTAAGAAAAATGTCAATAACAAAAAAGTAGAAAAAAAAAACAGTAAAACCAACCCTCTCCTTATTGCTTTAATACTTCTTAGTACTTTATGTTGTTGTGTCCTCTGACAAAGGTGTTTACGCATGCGTAACTATTTTACTTTTTTTGTCGTTTGTAGTAGTAGTGTCCTTTTTCAAAAACAAAAATTGCATTACATCTACATATATGTGTGTGTAGTGTTTCCTTATTTATACATACCTTTACTTGCGGTAGTTGTAGTTGTTATTTTAAAAATTTTATTTTCAAATGTGTTGATTTGCACCCCATAGCTATTCAAGTATAACTCACTACTGCGGCTGAAGTGTATTAGTCTGCGAAAAGTTAAATTTTTGTGTAAGGACCACTAAATTCCCTTGCATATTGCTGGTTTTTTATTTTTTTTATTTTTGTGTATATATTTTTTTCTTATAATGATCAATTTTTTTTTTTTTTTTTTTTTGCAATTTGTTGGTAATTGTTCAACAGATTCTTATTTGTAATTTTATTTTGAAGACTTCGTTAAGGAAAGAGGTTTCGCAAGTATCAGTATAAAATGATTTTCATGAGTATTAATACTAGTTTTCATAAATCTAGCTGAAATTCAAAAACACGATAAGTTTTCATATACATATGTACTGTGAGCGTCAAAAAAATTTAAACACCTTAGTTACTCTTATTAAAAGTTTTATTAAAATTAAGTAATTAACACAAAATCAAAAATAAATATAAGGAATTCAAGAATTATTTAATAATAGCTGAACTCAATAAAAAACATTAAACAAAAGTAACACAAAACAGAAATAAATGCAAATTATTTAGAAAATCACCAAATTTTACGCGTCGAAAAAAAAAGTAAATCTCAAACAAAAGGTCACAGAACTTCAATACAAAAAGTAAACTTTTTAAATTTTTTAATATTTGGTTTATTTTCATTTGGCCTTAAGCACTTCATATAGTCTTCTAGGCATCGACTCGACAAGTTTTTTTTTTTTGTTATATCGGGGGAGATTATGCTCCATTCTTCCTTTTGAGGCTTCTTTAAGTTTGCCTTGCTTGAAAAAGCCCTTCGACCTGTAAGATTTTCCCACAGATGCTCGATTGGGTTAAGGTCCGGGGACTGCGGCGGTTGACCAAGTGTCTTAGGAGTCCGTTATAGTAGCCACTCTTTCACAATTTAAGATGTATGCTTTAGATCATTATCCTGTTGGAAGATGTAGTTTCCAGCCATGCCTTATTTCTCGACGCTAATGGCCAACATTGTCCTTCAAAATTGCTAAGTAATCCATTTGGTTCATAGTGGAGTAAATAAAAACAAGATCACTAACATCTGCTGCCGCCACATAGTCTCAAACCATAACTGAAGCCCCACCGTGTTTGAGATAGTTGGTAACACACTTTTTATACCCTATACCACTATGTGGTTTGGGTATAATGACTTTGTGCTGCTGTTTGTAACAACCAAAAATATTTGACCTAGACCCATCTTTAATTATACCGATCGAATCAGAATCACTTTCTGAGTTGATTTAACAATGTCCGTCCGTCCGTCCGTCCGTCCGTCCGTCTGTGTGTCCATGTAAAGCTTGTAATCAAACTGCAGGTCGCAAATATGAATATATTTTGATGAAATTTGGTATATAAGCTTTTATCGGCCATGGGATGAACGCTATTGAAATTGGTGAGAATCGGTCCATGTTCAGACCTAGCCCCCATACAAATTACCCCTATGAAATCGACATAAATTGCCATAAGATCCAAATTGTCATATAGATCTTACTCAAATTGGGTTTATATGCGTTCATTTCATCCATTAATGAGTAGTCCAAAAATGATCCCTTTAGCCCCATATAGGGCTGCTTCCCGATCTTCACTTAAATCTATTAAAAAACAAAAATATTGCACTGATTCTTCTCAGATTTGGTTTGTATATATTTTTGCAAAATACAAGAGACTTTTCCAAACATGATCAGGATCGGTCCATTTTTGGACCTAGTCCCCATATAGATATAGCATCCGATATGAACTTTTTCATATCTGCAGCCAACAAATTAATAAAAATCCCACTCAAATTTGGTTTTTGCTTATTTTCTATGTCCAGTTAGTTGGGCCTAAGAGATAGGGTTTCTAAACGCATGGTATAGGGTATCGTATAGTCGGTCTAGACCGACTATAATTTTCTTACTTGTTTTATTCTGCAGTGCTTCCTACCCATAATTTCACGCAAGGATTTACCTTTTTCTTTTCAATCTAAAATATTTTCCGAGTATAAACCGATGTTTGCTTTCCTATAGCGAGAATATTTGCTTTTAAATCATTTTCGTTATTATTAATTAGTACAAATCAACTTAAAATGATTTTTAGTAAAGTAAAACACGTGATCAAAACGTTCAGGTTCTTCCCCGAAATATAAAAAAGCGTAAGTAAATGTTACCACTGTTCACTTTTTTTTTGACGCGTAAAATCTGATGCATCTTCTTCACCTTCGAGAGATTTGTGCAATATTCCCACATTTCTCAAATTGCTGTTTACTTTTTTTTTGACGCTCACAGTATGTATATCTTAGAAAGGTTCATACTGTATGTAGATTTTTAATGAAAACTAGAGAGCTGTTACGTCCATGAACCATTAATGTACACAATTAAACCTTTGTATCATCAATGTGATTTCGCAACAAGCTTTGTCGAAAAACGATTACATTTTATTTTATTACGAGTAATAACTCAGTAACCAAAAAATATTTATTTATTTCAAATAAGTATATTTTACAAAGTTAATTTAAAAACAAGTAAGAAAATTATGGTCGGTCTAGACCGACTATACGATACCCTATACCATGCGTTTAGAAACCCTATCTCTTAGGCCCAACTAACTGGACATAGAAAATAAGCAAAAACCACATTTGAGTGGGATTTTTATTAATTTTTTTGGCTGCAGATATGAAAAAGTTCATATCGGATGCTATATCTATATGGGGACTAGGTCCAAAAATGGACCGATCCTGATCATGTTTGGTAAAGTCTCTTATATTTTGCAAGAATATATACAAACAAAATTTGAGAAGAATCAGTGCAATATTTTTGTTTTTTAATAGATTTAAGTGAAAATCGGGAAGCAGCTCTATATGGGGCCAAAGGGATCATTTTTGGACTACTCATTAATGGATGTAATGAACGCATATAAACCCATATAAACGCATATAAACCCAATTGAGTAAGATCTATATGATAATTTGGATGTTATGGCAATTTATGTCGATTTCATAGGGGTAATTTGTATGGGGGCTAGGTCTGAACATGGACCGATTCTCACCAATTTCAATAGCGTTCATCCCATGGCCGATGAAATCTTATATACCAAATTTCATCAAGATATATTCATATTTGCGACCTGCAGTTTGATTACAAGGTTTACATGGACACACAGACGGACGGACATTGTTAAATCAACTCAGAAAGTGATTCTGATTCGATCGGTATAATTAAAGATGGGTCTAGGTCAAATATTTTTGGTTGTTACAAACAGCAGCACAAAGTCATTATACCCAAACCACATAGTGGTATAGGGTATAAATATAAACTCAAGGCGCCGGGTAACTAGATCATAATGACAATTTTCCTAAAAATTATGTGTGCAATTTTCTCATGTTGGTCTTTATACCATCTCAGGAAAAAAAGAATAGCATATAAGAAAGTGATTGAGATTCGTTTTTAATCATCACTAGGCATAGAAAGTTGTATTTTATGGATTCTGTGAAGTATGTATATGTTTAGCAGTGCTAAAGATTTCATAATAAATCACTTCTTTGGAGTATGTATTTTTATATGTAAACCATGGTACTTTTATTGACCCCTTCTACACTTTTAGTTATCAACCGATTTTGACAAAAAATATACCATTTGAAAGGTATTTCTTTGGTACATTTTTTTTGTTTTTTTTTTGTTTTTTTTAGTAGTAATCATTTAAACACAAACTATATAATGCTGTGTCTGTTCATTGAATTAGTTAATGTGTTTGCAAAAATTGCACATCAAAAGCCCTGTGTTGAATTGGCTAAAATTGATAAGCATACCTTTAGGCTCTTATAAAAGTTTTTATTAACAAACCCATTTATATATCTTCTGTCTGTTCAACAAATATTTATAATGAAATTTAAAAAATTTTTTTTTAAAAATTCACAATTTAATGAATTTTATCTAAATATTCATAAATTTTTTATATATATAGATAAAAAAAAAACATTAAAAGAAAAAATTAAATGAAAAAACAAAATTTCCTGGAATTTGCACAAATATTTATAATCAAATTTAATATTTTTTTATTTAAATTCGCAATTTAATGATTTTTTTTTTAAATATTCATAAATTTTTTATATAAAGGGTCCGCCAAATAACTTTTTTTTTTTTTGAAAATGCTCTAAAAAAACTACTGAAAATTATCTCAAATTTCTTTTTTTATTTGAAAGTACAATCCTTCCGGTTAATAATGGAAAATAATTTCATTCAAATGGCTGCATCGGCTGGCCATGCAGTAGTCTACACGATCGGTCCAATTTTTAAAGCGTCAATTGTCTCTGGCTTGTTGGCGTAACACTTATCTTTGAGCGCACCCCACAAATAATAGTCCAAAGGTGTCAAATCGCAGCTCCGAGGTGGCCAAACGACATAGGCTCTGCGGCTGATAATGCGATCTTCAAAAACAGGGCGCAAAACATGGAGTGTAGATTCGGCTGTGTGGCACGTAGCGCCGTCCTGTTGAAACCAAATGTTGCCAATATCCTCCTCTTCAATTTTTGGAACAAAAATTCGTTCAACGTGGCCCGATAACGATCGCTATTGACTGTAACGGCCACTCCTTGCTCATTTTCGAAGAAAAATGACCCAATTATGCCTCTGGACCAAAATCCGCACCAAACAGTGATTCGTTTTGGGTGTATCGGCTTTTCAATGTATGCGTGCGGGCTTTCTGTGCCCCAAATGCGACAATTTTGCTTGTTTACATACCCGCCAAGATCAAAATGAGCTTCATCTGAAAAGATGATTTTTTTTTTTTTGGCAAAATCGGCACCTTCTGTAAGTCGATCGCAGGTCCACTTAGCGAAGCGAAATCGCATTGGATGGTCAGTTGGCTTCAACTCCTGAACCAATTGGACTTTGTATGGCGTCATACCAAGGTCTATGCAAAATTCGTCTCAATGATGCCTCCGAAATGTTCAATTCTTGAGAACGACGGTGAATTGATGTTGATGGCGCTTCACGCACACTTTTTGCCACAGCAGCAATATTCTCGGGTGTACGCACTGTTTTTGGCTTTTCACGCTTTGGTTTATCGATTAGGATGCCAGTTTCTTTCACTTTTTTCACAAGATAACGAACATACGGAGCTGACGGTACTTCTCTTCTTCCAAAATCCGTACACAATTTTCGCACACATTCTGCAACATTACCATGAATTTCAAAGTAATGCCGCAATATTTCCCAGCGTTGTTCAAGCGTATACACAACCATATTCGTTCAACGGAAGGATAAAACTAATTATCTGTCAAATCAGACATGAGCTAAGTGTTACCATTCACGAAATAAGCACTAGTTAAAAAAAAAAACACGTTAGATGGCGGACCCTTTATATGCATCGCTGATAAACAAACGAGAATGTAATTGTTTGCATGTATGTATTTACATTTAATAATTGCGTTCAACTAAAAAAGCACGAAAATACCTATAATCTGCAATTATCTTATTAATGTGAAATCTAACCCTTTCTTGTCTCCTAGTGTTATCAACCTTAGTTACAACAATAATTGTTCAGTACACGGCTGAAGATATCAAAGATTCGGCACAGCCGAATTTAATACTCTTACTTGTTATTTTGAAACCCCGCATTCAAAGAAGTTCTTTCTTTCCCTCTTTTCACTTTAAGAAAAAATTATTATTTTGTTTTTAAGAAAATGTTCTTTTTTAAGAAAATTCACTTTTTTTTTAGAAAATGTGCCCTTTTAAGAAAATGTACTTTTTAAGAAAAGGTACTTTTTAAGAAAAGATACTTTTTATAGAAAAGGCACTTTTTATAGAAAAGGCACTTTTTATAGAAAAGGCACTTTTTAAAGCAAATGTATTCGGTATAGAAAATATACAAAATGTACTTTTTTAAGAAAATATATTTTTTAAGAAAAGGTACTTTTTCAAGAAAAGGTACTTTTTCAAGAAAAGGTACTTTTTCAAGAAAAGGTACTTTTTTAAGAAAAAATATTTTTTAAGAAAAGGTACTTTTTCAAGAAGGTACTTTTTCAAGAAAAGGTACTTTTTTAAGAAAATGTACTTTTTAAAGAAAATTTAATTTTTAAACAAAATGTACTTTTTACAGAAAAGCTACTTTTTAAACAAAATGTACTTTTTTTGGAAAAAGGTACTTGTTAAACAAAATTTACTTTTTTAAGAAAAGGTACTTTTTATAGAAAAGATTTATAGAAAAGGAACTTTTTATAGAAAAGGTGCTTTTTATAGGAAAGGTACTTTTTAAAGATAATGTACCTTTTTAAGAAAAAATTTCTTTTTTAAGAAAAGGTGCTTTTTAACGAAAAGCTTTGAACGAAAATTTTACCCTTTTCCCCTTTCTAATCGATTTTATCCCTTAAGCGGTCGAATTCCTCAAAATTTAATTCTTTTCCGACGTTTGTTTCTCGGCTGGAATCTGCATATCAAATTTACTATTTCTAGATTCTTTCATTAAGAGATGTCTCCATATTTTAGGACATATATTGGCATAATGATGCCCGATTTACCCCATTTTTGATACCATGCTGCTAATGATAAACATATTATCCTCCTTTTACCCAGGTAAATGTTTATACCCTATACCACTATGTGGTTTGGGTATAATGACTTTGTGCTGCTGTTTGTAACAACCAAAATATTTGACCTAGACACATCTTTAAATATACCGATCGAATCAGAATCACTTTCTGAGTTGATTTAACAATGTCCGTCTGTCCGTCTGTGTGTCCATGTAAAGTTTGTAATCAAACTGCAGGTCTCAAATATGAATATATTTTGATGAAATTTGGTATATAAGCTTTTATCGGCCATAGGATGAACGCTATTGAAATTGGTGAGAATCGGTCCATGTTCAGACCTAGCCCCCATACAAATTACCCATATGAAATCGACATAAATTGCCATAAGTTCCAAATTATCATATAGATCTTACTCAAATTGGGTTTGTATGCATTCATTACATCCATTAATGAGTAGTGCAAAAATGATCCCTTTGACCCCATATAGAGCTGCTTCCCGATCTTCACTTAAATCTATTAAAAAACAAAAATATTGCACTGATTCTTCTCAAATTTCGTTTGTATATATTTTTCCAAAATACAAGAGACTTTACCAAACATGATCAGGATCGGTCCATATTTGGACCTAGTCCCTATATAGATATAGCATCCGATATGAACTTTTTCATATCTGCAGCCAAAAAAATTAATAAAAATCCCACTCAAATTTGGTTTTTGCTTATTTTCTATGTCCAGTTAGTTGGGCCTAAGAGATAGGGTTTCTAAACGCATGGTATAGGGTATCGTATAGTCGGTCTTGACCGACTATAAATTTCTTACTTGTTTATTTTGGGAATGAGCGTGATATCAACAGACAGACAGACAGACGGACGGACATTGATATATCAACCCGGACGGACATTGCTATATCAACAATAAGAATGAGAAATATATACACTAGGGTGGCCTTTAATAAAAAAAGTGTTCAAACTGTCGGTCTCACCCCCTAGAAATATGCGAATAGCAAAATAACTGAGAAATACAAAGTTTTGGGCCAATCAAAAAACGTTTAGTCGTGGCGCAAAGCGATTGAAAATTTCAAGTGTGTTTATATGGGGAAAATATGACTTTTTTTTCAGATTTTACGAAAATTTCGTTCTATAGTTTAATTTTTCCGACAAGCTGTTATATAATTCGGGATCAGTATTAAATTATCATCATTCTTTTTTGGTCTATATACTTATAAGTACTCAGATATGAAGTATTGTTTTATTGCCACGTTGTTAACTTATTGCGCATTGAGGCCGAAAATTGGAAATTTTTTTGATAAAATTTTTAAAACTCCTTTTTCAAGTTTGGAAAAATTTCCTTAAACAAAATTTAAAAAAATGAATCTATCACTTCTTTCTCAGGAGCACTGAAGGGTTAAATAAATAAAAATTAACCGAATTATTTTTCTTAAATTCTAAATATCAACGACTTTAATAGAAAAACTCGTTTTAGGTCATTCTTATTTTAAAATATCTTAAAATCCAAAGTTGGCCTTGGCAAATAATGGGTTAACGTTCTCGGATTTATCCCAAATTTTTGGAACGAAACTTCTACATATTTGGTAATTATATTTTAAGTGTCGCATCTAAAAATTGGACAGTACTTACAAAATATTTGAATTTTTTGAATAAATTGTCTTTTATTAGTTTGGGTCATATGTGACCCCAATTCCAAAAGGGTTAATGGAGTCATATTATTTTTTCCCGAAACCCTAGGCTATTAAGATAAAATATAATATTTAAAAGTAGAAAAGTGATGAATTTTTGATACAAAGTATTTAGAAAGAGTACATTTACAGAATATTTCACAAAAATCCAATTTTTCTCGAAATCCGCCAAAATAAAATCCTTGTCAAAAAAATTCTGGCAGAGGGATTTACTTAAAATTTCACACAGTTAATCTGCAGCATGTATTTAATAAAACCCTAAAGTGATTGATTCATTTTTTTAAATTTTGTTTAAGAAAAATTTTTCAAACTTGAAAAGGAGTTTTAAAAATTTTATGAAAAAAATTTCCTATTTTCGGTCTCAATGCGCAATAGGTTAACAACGTGGTAATAAAACAATACTTCATATCTGAGTACTTATAAGTATAGAGACCAAAAAAGAATGATGGCTTTAATCAATTTCTCAAAGTTGAAAAAAATGCCATCAAATTTCATGACTTAGTTTTTTTTTGGCACAAGAGTGGTCTGGGGCATTTGCTATTTCTAGGCGGAAAAATTAAAGTATAGAACGAAATTTTCGTAAAATCTGAAAAAAAAAAAGTCATATTTTCCCCATATAAACTCACTTGAAATTTTCAATCGCTTTGCGCCACGACTGAACGTTTTTTGATTGGCCCAAAACTTTGTATTTCTCAGTTTTTTTGCTATTTGCATATTTCTAGGGGGTGAGACCGATAGTTTGAACACTTTTTTTCCCTCCATATAACGAAGGGCAACCCTAATATACACATACTTATGGGGTCGCAAATTCATTTTTTGATGCGTTACAAACTGAATGACAAACTGATATATATCCTCTAATCTGTGGTGTAGAGGGTATAATAAAGTGTAATTTTTACAGTGTTCACAAACAAAACTAAAAAGAACACCGAAAAAAAAAGAAAATTAAAAGAAAATTAATAAAAAAAACTAAAATATTAAAATAAAAATTAATCTAAAAATTAAAAATAAATCAATTTATTTTTTAAGTTAATGTTTCATTTGATAAAAATATGAATTATTTAACAACTGCAGCCACTCTGCTTACACTAAGAACACTTATCTCGTCTTTGCTAATTTTGGCTGAATAGTGTTATTTATTGTAGTTAGTCTAAATTCTTTATTAAAAACAAACATAAATATTTTACTAAAAAATTGCTTATTGTAAAGTTAATTTTGAAGTTTATTACTCTATCGGGGATTATCGCTAGCGAACGTATTCGTTCTTTTTGTTAGAAATAATTACCTTTAATATACAAAATTCATATCATATACAAATGAGTTTTAATGAAAATTTTTACTATTAAATTAATCTCATTGAAAAAATTCCTTCATTCAACAGTTTGACTTAATACAAAAGTTTTTTTTTTTGTTTTTCATTGAGTTTTATTTTTAGTTAGAACAAAGGGTTTCTTCGAAAATAAAAACTATCGGTATATTGTTTGTCTTAATGACAAAAATTTTAATCTCTAATTCAAAAGTAAAAAAACTAGTTTTTTTATCAATTAAACCTACACATTTTCACACAAAAAATAAAACAAACCCCACATATAAGTAATTAAAACAACAACATAAACGGCAGTTGCAATAAACTCTTAAAGAAACAGAGAACGTTATAAAAAAGGAGCATGCGTCCAAGAGTAATATATTTTTTTTTTTTCACCTGGAAGAGCTCAAGAAGAAAAAAACAAAAGAAATTACTAATGCTTTTTACATTTATTGTATTGTATTTTATTTCTCTTCTACGCTCACCGACGACAAAATTTCAAATCCCAACCACCAAGAAGTTATTGAATCGAAATAATAGTAAAACTGTAAAGGTGTCCTGACTTGCGACGCTTATGCAATAGGACAAGAAAACCTAAACATCTACAACAAAAACAACAAGGCTATTGTTGTCCCCTTTTAAAGAAATTTAAGTGCATAAAGGCAATCACATAAGCAAAAAGGACTTTCAGTAAGAAAAAGTAATGTTTTTGATTTATCTTGGGTTTTAAAAGAAGCGCCTGCTTCCTTTATCTAAGGATATTTTCTACATTTTTATAACAATAGAAAGAAGTTACCAACAAAATTTACTACTGATATATTTGTAACAGTTTTTTGGTTTTTAATAAACAAAATCGATCATCTGCCACTTTTTTTTTTGTATATTGACAAAAATGATAAGGATAATAAAGTTAATTGAATGTGTTATATTCCTTAGAAATTTAACATTTGGAATGCGCCATTATTTTGATTATTTTATAGTTTGAACAATATAACTTAAATTAGTTCAGCTCTTTAGTATTCAGTTTTAAATTTTGCCTAATTGTTATATTAGACATATGTTATCTCAAGTATTTTTCACAATTTAGTTATTCATTTAGTTTTAAATCAGGCGTTAAAATAAGAGATAGTATTTCATAACTACGAGTATAAACGCGGTGTGATCGTACTATGTTTATTTTAAGAACATATTGAAATGTTAAGGATAATTGCAAAACCTTCAAATAAATAGTTATATACCTATTTGTGTTGTGTATATTTGTTCATAGATAGCTGTGTTCTGAACAAATTTGTTTGCTTTTTGGCTATAGAGATTAAAGACAGATGTAGAGTTAGACAATAACTTTGTTATCATAACGAAATCTGAAGTAAACCACCTAAGAAGTTTGAAATGATCGGAAACTATTTTGTTTTTTTTTTCACTATCAATTGATCACTATTGTGCAATATTTGCTCTTGAATCCTAAGGAAACACTCTGTTCTCCTCGACACAGATAGTAAACAATTTTAAAGCTACTCCTTGTAAAGTAAATCTTGTGATAACAGATTCCAAGTACCGTTTGATTACCACAAAGACATTAAACCAACCTTAAGTCCCAAAAAACTAAAATTTAAACAATAAATTTCTTAATTCTAAATACACATTTGATAGTCAAAGATTGTATTTTAAAGGTATTTTTAAAGGAACAATAAATGCTCAAACTTAAGGCAACTTAAAGCACAATTGTAGCTTAAACTTGAGGCAATTTTAAGCATAATTGAAGCATAACAGTAAAGCCATGATTGAAGCTCAAATTTCAGATATTTGTTAAGCTTCTATTGAAGTTAAAACTTAAGACATCTTAAAGCCACCATAGAAGCTCACATTTCAGATATTTTTCAATTAAGATTCCAGCAGAAACTAATATTTCGGTGATTTTTATAATTATAATTTTAGTTCAAAATTGAGACTCTTTATAGTTGGCCTGGATTGTAGCTCATTATACCCTATACCACTATGTGGTTTGGGTATAATGACTTTGTGCTGCTGTTTGTAACAACCAAAGATATTTGACCTACACCCATCTTTAATTATACCGATCGAATCAGAATCGATTTAGCGATGTCCGTCCGTCCGTCCGTCCGTCTGTGTGTCCATGTAAAGCTTGTAATCAAAGTGCAGGTCGCAAATATGAATATATTTTGATGAAATTTGCTATTTAATCTTTTATCGGCCATGGGATGAACGCTATTGAAATTGGTGAGAATCGGTCCATGTTCAGACCTAGCCCCCATACAAATGACCCCTATGAAATCAACATATATTGCCATAAGATCCAAATTATCATACACATCTTAGTCAAATTGGGTTTGTGTGTATATATTACATCCATTAATCAGTAGTCCAAAAATTATCCCTATTGGACAACTCTTAGTCATAGGTCCCATATAGAGCTGCTTCCCGATCTTCACTTAAATCTTTTAAAAAACAAAAATATTGCACTGATTCTTCTCAAATTTTGTTTGTATATATTTTTGCAAAATACAAGAGACTTTACCAAACATGGTCAGGATCGGTCCATGTTCAGACCTAGCCCCCATACAAATGACCCCTATGAAATCGACATAAATTGCCATAAGATCCAAATTATCATATATATACTCAAATTGGGTTTGTATGCGTTTATTACATCCATTAGTCAGTAGTCTACAAATGATTCCTGGAACAACTCTTAGTCATAGGCCCCATATAGAGCTGCTTCCCGATCTTCACTTAAATCTATCAAAAAACAAAAATATTGCACTGATTCTTCTCAAATTTTGTTTGTATATATTTTTGCAAAATACAAGAGACCTTACCAAACATGGTCAGGATCGGTTCATTTTTGGCCCTAGTCCCCATATAGATATAGCATCCGATATGAACTTTTTCATATCTGCAGCCAAAAAAATTAATAAAAATCCCACTCAAATTTGGTTTATGCTTATTTTCTATTTCCAGTTAGTTGGGCCTATGAGATAGGGTCTCTAAACGCATGGTATAGGGTATATATAGGGTATAATTTTCTTACTTGTTTTTCAGATATTTTTGAACTTAAAATTACAGTTCAAACTTAAGAAATTTTGTTGCTTATATTGGAGCTGAAACGTAAGAATTTTTTTTTTGCTTATATTGAAGCTCAAACTTGACAATCTAAAGCCGCGATTGAAGCCCAAATTTAAGACATTCTAAAGCCACGATTGAAGCTCAATTTTAAGACATTCTAAAGATGCGATTGAAGTCCAAATTTAAGACATTCTAAAGCCACGATTGAAGCTCAAATTTAAGACATTCTAAAGCCACGATTGAAGCTAAAATTTAAGACATTCTGAAGCCACAATTGAAACTCAAACTTAAGACATTCTAAAACCACGATTGAAGCTAAAATTTAATAAATTCTAAAGCCACGATTGAAGCTCAAACTTAAGACATTCTGAAGCCACAATTGAAACTCAAACTTAAGACATTCTAAAGCCACGATTGCAGCTAAAATTTAATAAATTCTAAAGCCACGATTGAAGCTCAAATTTAATAAATTCTAAAACCACGATTGAAGCTCAAACTTAAGACATTCTGAAGCCACAATTGAAACTCAAACTTAAGACATTCTGAAGCCACAATTGAAACTCAAACTTAAGACATTCTAAAGCCACGATTGGAGCTAAAATTTAATAAATTCTAAAGCCACGATTGAAGCTCAAATTTAAGACATTCTAAAGCCACGATTGAAGCTAAAATTTAAGACATTCTAAAGCCGCGATTGAAGCTCAAATCTGGCATATTTTTAAACTTCAACCTTTAGGATTTTGAAGCCACGATAGAAAATTCAACTTGGACATTGAAAAGGATGGAATAATTTTAAAACTTTTTAAAGCCACAATCTTAAGACCTTCTAAAGCTGCGATTGAAGTTCAAATTTTACACATATTTTTAAAGTTCAACCTTTAGCACTTTGCAGCCAGAATGGAAAATTAAATTTGACACATATTGAAGGCATAGAATGAGTTTAAAACATTTAGCATTTTAAAGCCACAATCTTGAGACATTCTAAAGCCATGATTGAAGCTCAAATTGTATGAACTTTAGCACTTTGAAATTTGAATGTCTTGTTTTTGTTCTTCATACAAACTTTCGTGCGTGTGAGACGAAACGTGTTATGGAAACAGGATATCATAATTAACATTCCATATTGTAGCTCAAACTTAATTAATTTTTTAACTATTTAAGCTTAACTTTACGTAATTTCAAGGCACTTACGTATACGCAAGTTTGAACTCAAGGTATTCTAAAGCCAAAGTTGAAATTCATACTCAAGGTAACCCACTATTAAGTTCTTATACAAATCTACGAAAGAAATTTATATCTACGGCAACCAGTTTTATACTAAGATTGACATTAGAATTGAACAATTGAAGACTTAAAAGAACTCTCCAACATCGCGCTCTTGAGGAAAATTTTAGGAATATTATTAGAAATACAAGTGTTTTCGAGATTTTTTATTTGACACCAAATAAAAAAAAAAATATTCCTGAAGAATATGTTTATTGATTTGGAACTCAAGCCGAAACAAGCAACACCATATCTATAATATTAATAGGCTAGGCGATTTTTTGTTACCGATGTTTTACCGTTCTACCGTTTTATCCCGATTTTGACCAAACGTGTATTATTTGAAAGCTATTTCTTTTTAGCTATTCACCAGATTTAGAGATTTTTAAATTGTTTCCTTTATTTTGAGTAAATTGTTGCTACTAACATATACATAAAATTATATATATGCTATGTGTGTGTTTATAAAATTTGTTAATGTATTTGTTAATGAGTGTGTTATCTTCGTTCACAATAATAATAAACCAAAAAGGTATGGGTTTGTGAGCTGGCTAAGTTGAAAAATAAAGTTGCCTAGAAATTGCACTCGAATTTCAAGCGCTGGAATCTGCTAGTATAATATAAAAAGTCAACTAAAACATTAATTTAAAACTTTAATTAAACTCCCAAATTTCTTAACTAATCTTGGCTGAAATCCATTTAGAAGATCATCTCAGTTTTTGTTATCTCAGTTCAAACAATTCTTTTTTTATCAAATCCCAAAGATTTCTTTGAATTAATTTCTATTAGTTTCTTCTTCCACTTCAGCATCTATTATTGCTCATCATAAAATCTTGTTTTATTTGATTGATTTTAAAAACTTTGTATGACCATTGGTCAGAAAAGTTCAGCTGTTTATTTGTTTTATTTTCTCTAGTCAATTTTCTTCTTGAACTTTTCATTAGCCTTAAGACATTTGAATGATTTATATATTTCTTTTTTCACTTTCCAACCCAAAAATTTAGCAACGCATCTGCCTTTTAGCTCTATTCGCTATCTTATAATTAAACAATTTACAATAAAATCAAATGGATACTTCATCATTTTTACGATGCTTTAATTTTAATGAACTGTGACATTTTAAGCGAAGAAGAAAAAAATTACAAAACAAAAACCAGAATTTTTGCCAAGAAAAAATAATCTCAACTAAAGATTTGAAAGATCAACCATCAACCAAACACACCGTTGGAATAAAGAATTAGTTATGCTTTCTTTCGAAGAAAAAAAAAAACTTAGAGGAGGGATGTCATTTTCCCATATGCATGCAATTTTCAAGATTATAAAACAAGCCTTAAAAGTGAATAATTGTTGCAGAAACGAACGAATATACAGGGGGGATGATAAAGAAATTTATATAATGTTTAATTTTAATAATTTCTAAAGTTTTAACTTTGAAAATGTTGATAAATTTTAGGTGAGAATTTTTATTTTTTTTTTTTCGTAAAATTGTAGACAGTTTTAAATGATTTTTTAATAAAGATTTACATTTGTATGTGAAAATTTTTTTCCTTGTGATGATTTGTTTTTATATGACCTTGTATCCCTTGTTGTTTGTGTAAACATTTTGAATGTTTTTTTTTTTTTTTTTTTTTTTTTCAAGGAAGCATAGTAATTGCATCATGTCTTATAAATTGTTGTTTATCTTTTGTGGCAGCACTGTGGGACGAAGAGTTATGAAACAAAACAAAATTGTTTAAATTTCTTGGAAGATACACGAATGAAGACTTATATCATAGAACTGTTTGTAAAAAGATCTCGAATAAATACGAAGTATATAAAGCAATGGTTATTAACTTTTTTTTGCCCCAATTCTCACCGAATATGTATTTTTTTTAAGATTCTTCATTTTGCAATTCAAAAAGTTATTGAATATCTACACTACTTGTATCTACTAACATCGGTTGTATGATTCAAGGTGTAAAATGCATCTCTCCAAAATCTAAAAATCTCTCAATTAACTCACAGTCCAGGCCAACTTATCCAAATCCTCCATACTAATCAGCAAAGCAGAATCAGTCACTTGTCATTTTTTTTTTCCTTAGAATATTATTTTTTAACCTAATGAAGCCAAAATTCTGATATTTCGCATCGCTAAGGATCTTATTATCACCTTATTTATTAAAAATATTTATTTATTCGAAGATTTTAGCCAGATAACTTATAAATGCATGAAAATTAACCCATATAATTTTCAGAAACTAAAAAAAAATCTAAAAGTTCCATGAATCTCTTTATATAATTTCTGTGTGACATTCTTATTTCATTATGTAAAGGGCGATTTTTTAAGAGCCATAAGAAAGTTTTCAAAAAAAAAAAAAAAAAAAAACATAAAATTGAGAAAAATGCATGAAATCTTTATTTGAATCGATAGTACGGTCCATATAATTTAATGTTTGAAGATTATTTCATGCAAATGTTGACCGTGACTGCGCCTCAAATGGTCCATCCGCTTAGTCCAATTTCGGCATACTCTTTCCAACATTTCGGCCGGTATCTCACGAATAAATGCTTCAATGTTGTCTTCCAATGCGTCAATTGAAGCGGTATTGTCTGTATAGACATGAGCTTTAACATAGCCCCACAAAAAATAGTCTAAAGGCGTTAAATCGCACGATCTAGGCGGCCAATTGACCGGTCCCGAAAGTGAAATAAAATGTTCACCGAACTCGCCTCTCAATAAGTCCATTGTTGCGCGTGCTGTGTGGCATGTGGCACCGTCTTGTTGAATCCACATGTCATGCACGTCAAGCTCTTGCATTTTGGGCAAAAAAAGTTGGATATCATCTCGCGGTAGCGCTGACAGTTACGTTACGATTCGCATCATCTTTGAAGAAGTACGGTCCAATGATGCCACCAGCCCATAAACCGCACCAAACTGTGACTTTTTCTGGATGCATTGGTAGCTCTTCCAATGCTTCTGGCTGATATTCACTCCAAAATCGACAATTCTGCTTATTTACGTACCCATTGAGCCAAAAATGAGCTTCGTCGCTGAACACAATTTTTCGGTAAAAAAGTGGATCTTCGGCCAACTTTCCAAGAGCCCATTCACCAAAAATTCTACGTTGCGGTAGGTCGTTCGGCTTCAATTCTTGCACCAGCTGTATTTTGAAAGGCTTCAAACCTAAATCCTTCCGCAAAATTTTACACGTTGTTGAGTAACAGAGGCCCAATTGCTGCGAACGGCGACGAATCGATAATTGATGGTCATCATTAACACTGGCCGATACAGCTGCGATATTTTCTTCAGTTCGCACTCTACGTAAGCGTGTTGGTGGTTTAATGTCCAACAATGTAAATTTGGTGCGAAATTTAGTCACAATAGCCCGAATAGCCGCTTCAGTGGGTCGATTAAACTGACCATAAAATGGAAGAAGCGCGCGATGAACTTTCTTAACAGAGCACGCATTTTGATAATAAAATTCAATAACTTGCAAGCGTTGTTCGTTTGTAAGACGATTCATGGTTAAATTATAGACCAAACTGAAGATGTTTGACAATGAAACAAAACACGAAACGTGCGTCAGCTGTTTAAACCCGTCTGCGGAAAATTTCCCGAAAACAATTTCCCAAATACAATTTCCCGAAAACAATTGCCCGAAAAACAATTCCCCGAAAAAACAATTGCCCGAAAAACAATTCCCCGAAAAAAATTTCCCGAAATTACAATTTCCCGAAAACAATTTCCCGAAATTACAATTTCCCTATTTTTAGTTTACAACTTCCCATATTTCGTGATTTCCCCCATAACAAAAAATTGCTGCATACGATTTCTCGAAAAAACAATTTCCCGAGTATACGACTTCTCGAAAAAACAATTCCCCCACCCCGCACCGCGCCCTTCCTCTTCCACCCTCCCTCGTCATCCGGACCTATCTATTGGAGTGTCATACGCTTATTTTTTCATTGTGACTTTGAACACTTCGGAATTCAGACCTCCCGACGGATAACGCTCACTGCTAAAGAAAAAATCGTTAATGAGTTGAAAGATCTTGCCCGGACCACTACATCAAGTGGTCATGAACTGACTGCTCGCGCTTCGGCCGGAATTTCTGATGGTATTGTTTCGGAAATGCCATCAACAAGCTATTTGAAGAAATAGTAATTTCGGGAAATTGTAGTTTCGGGAAATTGTATTCGGGAAATTGTATTCGGGAAATTGTATTTCGGGAAATTGTAATTTCGGGAAATTGTATTTTCGGGACATTGTGTTCGGGAAATTGAAATTTCGGGAAATTGTCATTTCGGGGAATTGTGTTCGGGAAATTGTAATTTCGGGAAATTGTTTTCGGGAAATTCTTTTCGGGAAATTGTTTTCGGAAAATTTTCCGCAAATCGTTTAAACCAGTGTTGCCAAAAAGATAATAGCTAAAACAAGTAAGAGTGTTAAATTCGGCTGTGCCGAATCTTTGATACCCTCCACCTCGGTTTGTGGCAATACTATTAACATAGCTCATGGTAGTTGTGTTCTTGTTATTGTTAATATGTATGAATCACATTTTTTTTGTGGCTTTTTTTATGTTGTTGTATGTTCAACCACTAAACTATTACAAGAAAACACTAGGTTTCATGTTTTTTTTAGAGGTATCTATAAACTTTTGTTCATTTCTCAGCGCAGAGGCTCCCGATTTACTCCGATTTCAATACCAACCTGGTGGGAATTATGGCAAATAATTTTTTCGTAACCTGACCTAAGTAAATGCTTTTTTTTTTGAATGAGCGTGATTTCAACAGACACACGGACAGACGGACAGACGGACAGACGGACAGACGGACATCGCTATATCGACTCGAGCTGTGATAAGGATCAAGAATATATATACTTTATTGGGTCGGAAATTAGTTTTTCGATGCGTTACAAACGGAATGACAAACCTATATATACCCTCTGCCACTGAGATGTGGAGGGTATAAAAATCACCCTTTATTATCAAATAATCTACTGGTCGTGATTAATGTTTATTAAAAAAAATTAACAGAAGATATTTAAATATTTAATAATTTTTTTTTAATGAATGTTCTAATAAAAAAAAAATACATATTGGAAAACTAATTGTTCCAGGTGGGGTGTGCACGCACCCTTTATTATTTTCGGAAAATGTGTCCTTGGAATATTTTGCTAAAGAAAATTTTGCAAGTGAGGAAAAATACAATTAGTTAAAATATTATATAAGTATATATATATTTTTTTTATAATTATTGTAAATGGGTTTGTTAATATGGGGGTTGAGTACGTACCGTGTGGGGTTTACAAAGGTAATAATTAACGATCTTCAAATTACAAAGTTCAAAAGCATAAACCGAAGAGACAAAAAACATAGAACAAAACTACTGAACAATAAGTGTGGCCTTTACACGCTCTGCCCGTAAACATACCGCCCCCTTGCAAGAATGCAACAAGGAAGTAGTCTGGAGAATATCTGCAGGAATAACTACAATTCATTTTTCTTTCAATAATTCATTTTTTTTTTCGGAAATAATAAGTATAAAATAGGAATTCAAAGTATAAATAATAATTCAATATAGCATAGTGTTAGATAAAAATCTCACACGATACGTTGATGACAATAGTCGCCGGGGGGTGTTGTGGTCCATCGTAGTACTGCGGCAGTAGCTGCTGTTGTTGTTGACATAGTAGTTGCTGTTGTTGTTGAGGTAGTTTCTGGGGTTGTTGTAGTTGTTGCTGTTGGTGATTACAGCAGTGATTATGCTGACGGTGGCTGATACGGTTTTGATTCTTGCGGCGTTTTTTGCCTTGAAAGTCCCGAGCCTTGAATCTTCCATTATTTTGGGACGCCTGAGGAGATGAAGCGGTGGAGGAGAGTATGGTGGTCGGAAATTCATTACATACATCTTTCCCGATTGGTGCATTTATCTTTCATATGGGAATGAGCCAAACAATTAAAACAATATTGGAATTTCTTTTTCGATATTCCACCGCTCCCCCACCGACATCTTCCGAAACTTCAAGAACTTGCGTAGCGCGTGCTCGCTTTTGCACAGCCGAAAATCCCGAAGACTTTCGTACCGCGGAAACTTTCCTTCGCCTTCCTCTGCCTTCTTCTCTACCAGCCGATGAACCTCAGCAATTTTGGACATATCAGCAACTAAGCAAAGGAAATAGTGAGGAAAAAAATATTGTTTCTGTTCTGACCTGGGAAGGAGAACCAGCTTCACTATTGGCCGGTAAAAAATGCCTGTGGCTGTTCTTACGTCTGCGCCTCGGACTTTCGAATCCTGACCCTGATAGACCTTTTCAACTCGTCCTAATCTCCATTCATTAGGAGGCAAATTATCCTGACGAATAACGACTAAGTCGCCTAATTTAAAATCCCTTTGAGGATACTTCCATTTCACGCGTCTGTGAAGTTCTTTTGGGTACTCTTCCTTCCACCGTAAAACAAATTGGTGGTGCGGAGCCTTGAGTTTTTGCCACCTATTGGTCACACTCAAAGATAGGTGCGAGTGATCGGCTTCTGTGTGATCGGCTTGTGAATATTGCTTATGGCAAATAAATTAAACATAAGAAATTAAAAGTTTAAGGATTTAAAAAAAAATCAACAAATTTAAAAAAAAGAAGAATTTTAGAAATATATTAGTCAACCTTTCTAATAAAAAAAATACATATTGGCAAACTAATTCCACCCGGTGGGCGGTACGCCCCACCTTTAGAATCAGTGATCTAAAAATCATTCACATTATTATATATTTATCTAAAATCCTTTTTGAAAACATTATTGAAATTATGGTAGGTCTTGTAAAAAAAATTTAATTTTAAAATTCTCGCAGAATCTAAATTAGATATAATTTATATAATTATATAGATATATTTATACATAAATGTAAGTTTAATATTTCCGGAAATTATTGCCAGCCATTAAGATATTTGGCAGACCTTAATTCCAGTCATCAGTTTGGTCTTTAGAAGTCCACAATCAGTCGTTGAAATATCCATTTTTCCTTTCCTGCTTTCCACTATTCCTGTTTAGATATTACAGAATTGCCTTTTATTAAAACGGTAAAACAAAACATCGGTCACAAGACCTAGCCTATTAATATTATAGATTACCAATGGTTAATAAATTAAGGCACGGGGCCAGAATTTTTTTTAACAAAATTTACGTTTGTTTTGGCACCGCTTGCCATAGTTTTAAAAATAATTAGCTGTTATAAATTAGGAACTGCTGACAAAGCATTCTAAAATATAAAAATCGTTGCTTGTATCGCATTTTAAAATGCTTTGTGGACCTAATAATTCCGAATGGTTTACATTATAATTTTGAACAAAAAAAATTTTGTAAAATACACTACCAAAAAACTTCACAGATCTTCCTACTCTTTAAAATCTAGGGCTTGTTTCATAAAAACTTTCGGGCAAGTGTCAAAATTTTTCCATTCACAACTAGAAATTTTTTAAAGAAACATTTAGCCCATTGCCTAGAACTTCATTATGAATACGGGTACTATAATCTATTCAGGGTCTGATTTTCCTTCAAATCTTCTTCAGTCATATATGTATATAGGGAAGACCGAAATGTTTTCTTAAAAAAGTTAGTGAAAATAATTTGGATTTTTTGCGGAACACTTGATTTTGTTTATATCCCCCCTGTTGATGATCGAAAAATTCGGTCGAAATATTGGGTCGAATAATATTTTTATTAATAAAACATTAAAAAACATTTTGATTTATTTTATTAAAACTTTATGACCTCAAACTAAATGGTATTATGGTATAAAAACCTGAGATTTGTTCATCACATTTTGATTCCTTACTTTTAAGTTCTTATATTTTTAGTTTTTATAAGTTTAGATGGTGAGAATTTAGCTATTAAAACTTAATTTTTTTAATCCCACCGTGCTTAGGTAAAACATTTTCTTCAGAAATTGAACAATTCTCAAAATCTTTTCTCTTCAGCCTGTTTAGTGCATACCTGGGTTGACAAAAATCTTCTTTTTCTTAATTTTCTAACTAAAAGGATCATTGATCCGAAGGTATTGTGTTTTCGAATGTTGTTGTATGTTGTTGTATGTGCATTAATAATTTTTCCTTTATGGTTTTTTCTCTTATTCTTCTATATTCTTTAGTTTCCTATTGTTAAGGATATTTTTTGCATTTACTTAAAGGATCTCCAAAATCTTAAGACAACATATTAATTGTGTATTTCTTTTTGGCATGACCTTCGTTGAAACCGTTTTCAAAATTTTAATAATTTTTAAGGGTAAGAAAGCAATAAAAGATCCTTTTTTCTCTCTCTAAGTGATCACACAACTTCTAACAGAGTAGAGAAAACCTAGCAAGAATATAAAGATCAAAGAAAATGATGAAAAAAAAACAACCCCCATATGTTCGTTACTTTTAGAGGACATGATTGAATTCTTAAACATTTCAAATTCAGTTCCATTTGGGAAGTCTACACGTCAACACACCCAAACGCATTTAAAAAAGATCTCAATATACATAAATAATACTCGAAAAAATGATCGTTCAAAATTATATAGTTCGAAAATTATTTGAATGAATTTATTCCAAAAAATTACCAAAGACTTGAATTTTTAAAAATACTAAAAGTGCAATATTAAAAAAAAAATTCTAAATATAAAATCAAAATTTCTACATTCTACTCTCTTTTATAACGTTTAAATTTCTCATTTGTCTCCCACGTAAGAGACAAGTTCTCGGAAAATCAGGTTTTCCTTTCTTTTTTTTTTTAATAAAACCGGAATATTAAAAAAAAAATAAAAATTTTCTTTTGTATTCTGTTAAACAATTAAACAGTGTTTTGTCTGTGCCAGTGTTGGACATTTTATGTTATTATGAAGTGTGAGCGCAAACGAAAAGTTATTGAAATGGTAAATGGAAAATTGTCTTACTCATCATTAATAATAATTTACGATGTTTTAGTCTTTAATCAATATAATGTAAAATATAAATATCATGTTCATCCTTAACTAAGTTTTATTTCAATAATGGAGTTTGTTGGTTCACATTAAAATTAAGTCAAATTATAAATACATAAATATTATATTTGTTTTAAGTAAGAAAAATTAGAATTAAAACCTGTTTTTAAAAAATAATTTGTATCTTAAAATACTACGGGATTTGCTATAATAACCGGAGGTTCGTATGGCCATGACTTGGAAGTACATATGTAATTATGATTATAAATCAGATTTTGGAGATTTTTCTTATATATAGATTATCAATAAAAAATGCTTTAATTTTAAATCCAATTCAATCCATAAGTATTCTCTTATATTGATCAGTATCGTTATTGGGTTTTAATAATTAGATTGAACAAATAATATTGGAAAAACAATGAGGTACTGTTAGAACTTATTTCTACGAAAGATTAAATTAAATATTTCGGTTAGATTGGTTTATCATTTTCTATAAATACAAAATACTTAATAGTTTATAAATATAATTCAGGTTTACTAAAAACATTAATGGTAAATTTGATACTTAAAAAAAAAGATCTTAAGATCGTTTTACCGATTCTGTCACATTTAAAATACAAACCTTAAAAAAAGTTGTGCCTGCTTTTAGTTATACATAGTATATGTTATAAAGGTTGGAACAGCACTGGTCAAGTACTGGCACAATTAATCCTAGCATATTATCAATCATATTTTTATATATAATTTAAATTTAGCTTAATCATAGAAATCACGTTTTATTTAATTAAATTCTAGTATAAATCTGGATATTATTATTCTTTAATAAAAATATACAGATGGTGACAATACATTGGACACTTTTAAAAAGTTCTGAATTTGCAAATTTTTTTTTTTTTTAATAAAATTAAAAAATTTAGTGTGTTCTCTATCGAAAGATAACAAATTTGTTACAGAAAATACAATTAAAATAATAAACGAAAAAAGTATTTTTTAGTGATGCCCAAACAATGGATATTTTTAAACTTCTGTACCAGAGTTGATTAAAACAATAAAAATCGAATATGACATAAAATGTATAAAATCTTAACAGTGATTTAAATATTTATAGTTTCTGACGTTTTCTTTCAACTGTTTTTTAAATACAATTGTATTTTTGAATATTTTACTCTTATGATTATTATAAAATAATGGCAAGAATAAAGTTCTGTGAAGAGTAAAAAACCAGAACAACAGATGATTAAGAAAAGCAAATTTGTGAGAATTATTCTGTGAATAAATCCGTAATTTCAAAAATTATCAAGAAATATCGTGAAAGAGGTGTGGTGACGACAGGCCCCGTAGAACGATTCAAAGCCAGGATAATAGCAAGAGTATTTAAAAATGTCAATAAATGCTTCCTAAAGAGGTCTTAACAATCTGAAATTAAAAATATGTGCTCGAACTGTTTCCCGACGAGCAATTGAGTCTGATTTTGGTTGTTATCGTTCTATTAAGCAACCAGAGAAAAATCTTCTGGCTCGCATAAATTTGATAACGAACACATGAACTGGTCAAGACGGAATTGGAATACTGTTCTTTTTTCAGATGCGTCCAAGAGTAATTTAAGAGATCATAATGGCAGACCGTTTGTACGGAGACTATCGGGAAAAAGACTAGACCCAAAATATACAAATGAAATTGTTAAGTTTGGCGGTGGCAATATTATGGTATGTGGTTGCTTTTCTGGCCAAGGAATGGATCTAATTAATGTAGTAAAAGTTACTGTAATTGTTATTGGATTCAGGCAAATTCTAAATGCCGTAATGTATCCATATGCGGAGGAAAATATGATCTGGAGTTCCAACATAACAATGACCCAAAACACACATCCAAAGGTATAACCGAATGGCTACAATCTAATGCAGTTAGTGTTTTTAAATGGCCAGCCCAATCACCAGATCTCAATCCCATAGAAAATCTATGGGAAATTGTAGATCGAAGAGTATGGACACGAAATTACACAAGACAGATCTTATAGAGGCAGTTAATTCAGAGTGACAAATTCATTGACTCCAACAATTAATTAACTTCATGTCTCGGCGTTGTGAAGCAGTACTAAAAAATAATGGATACTCAATAAAATATTGAAACCAATAATAGAGGGAAAGTTTGCAATGATTGTATGTAAAGGTTTCCATTGTTTTGTCAACAGCATAAATATGAATGAATACTTTTAAGTTTTGTTATTTTTCTCTGAACTTAAGCTATTTTATGTAAATATTTTTTTTTTTTTTTTTTGTTAGATTTATCGTCATTTTTCAGACATATTGCAATTACTACTGTAATTAATATGCAATTTTAATTTTGTTTAAATGGTGCGTGGTAAAGAAGAAGAAAGCATATATTTCAAAAATTCATAACTGCACTGTATTCTTAATCGGACCGGTTTCTGGCATTTCAGCCTTCATCAGCGATTTATTGAACATTGTGATAATTGTTATGTTTTAATTGAATTTTTTTTTTTTTAATAAATAAAAACATACAAATTTTTTAATAAACAGAATTTTTAATTTATTGATCCACCTTTTTGGTATTGACCGTTCAAGTCGTCAAACATATATATTTTGTTAAAAGTTTCCATAGTATTGTCACTCACTGTATATCAAATAAGTTCAAATATCTTAAACTTAATTGGACAGCGGTTACGTCAATTTCCGTCCATTCCTTTTTAGATTACATACTTTTCGAGAATGAAACTCCCAAAAGTTTTATATTGGATTGAGGTCGGTCTGGACTGACCATATTATAATATTCGTTATTTCTTACCAATATTGTCGAATGTAATAGATAGTAGCATTATCCATATATAGTACAGCAGGATACTGCAGTAAAGTAGTAAAACTTCGTTCATCATTTGGAACGGCGGAAGTAGGTCCATTTTTATACCCTATACCACTATGTGGTTTGGGTATAATGACTTTGTGCTGCTGTCTGTAACAACCAAAAATATTCGTCCTAGACCCATCTTTAATTATACCGATCGACTCAGAATCACTTTTTAAGTCGAAATAGCCATGTCCGTCCGTCCGTCTGTGTGTCCATGTAAAGCTTGTAATCAAACTACAGGTCGCAAATATGAATATATTTTGATGAAATTTGATATATAAGCTTCCATCGGCCATGGGATGAACGCTATTGAAATTGGTCAGAACCGGTCCATGTTCAGACCTAGCCCCCATACAAATGACCCCTATGAAATCGACATAAATTGCCATAAGTTCCAAATTATCATATAGATCTCAGTCAAATTGGGTTTGTATGTATTTATTACATCCATTAATCAGTAGTTCAAAATTACTCCCTATAGGAAAATTCTTAGTCATAGGCCCCATATAGACCTGCTTCCCGATCTTCACTTAAATCTATCAAAAAACAAAAGTATTGCACAGATTTTTCTCAAATTTGGTTGGTTTGTATATATTTTCTCAAAGTGTAAGTGACTATACCAAATATGGTCAGGATCGGTCCATTTTTCGACCTAGTCCCCATATAAATATAGTATCCGATATGAACTTTTTCATATCTGCAGCGAAAAAATTTAATAAAAATGCCACTCAAATTTGGTTTATGCTTATTTGCTACATCCAATTAGTTGGACCGAAAAGATAGGGTCTCTTAACCATGGTATAGGGTATCGTATAGTCGGACTAGACCGACTATAATTTTCTTACTTGTTGTGCTTATGAAACATATTAAGCCCCTTTAGTTTATCGTTTTGAAAATTGTTTGTTAATACGAGGGCGGTCCCAGACCAATTCGACATGACGTATTAATGTCGGCAGTAGTTTGAAAGAAATTACTTTGGTGTTAATGGCAACCTTATAAAACATTCGTTTTAAGTTTCATGGCGCCACGTTTATTTTTTGAGCCATCAAAAGTAAACGATTTCAGTGAATTTGGTCACCGCAAATTTGCTGTGTTATCTTTGTCAGGTCGGGTTGTTTTGGTCCGCCCTCGTAGCTATCCATATTAGTTTTTTTTTTTTTTCATCTTAAATAGGAACATTCATCAATTCATAGTACTAAAATTGATTTTTTTTCGGCATATTCAAATTTGGGATTTTTTGAGCTATGAGAAAAAAGTGTAAGTTTAGTTGCTCGTTATGCCCTACGTCACTCTACGGTCCGGGTTTACTGATGTTTGCAATAACCAAAAATATCTGACCAAGGTCCAGCTTTTATTATAACGATCGGCTCAGAATCATTTCGATTTCCAAATATAAATATATTTTGACGAAATAATGTATGTACATGTATAAGCTCCCACCATAGCATGAAAGGTATTGAAATTGGTGAAAATCGGTGCATGTTCACACTTACTTCCAATACAAATAACACCTATGAGATTGGCTTCGATGAGAGTACAATATCGGAGCGTATGCAGCAGGCTTTGAATTATACCCTCAATTGGTGTCAGAATAAAGTGTTGTCTATGAACCCATCTAATACCATACTGATACCCTTCACTAAACGAAGAAATCTCAACCTTGTGAGACCAAGTTTGATAAATCCCTCATATGGAATAACCACTCAAAGTCTGTTTGGTAGAACGCGGGGTTTTAAACCATCAATGGGTACTTATGCATCGAAGATGCGTGCATGAATGCCATACGACTTCAGGATTTTGGTAGCATGAAGGATGGTGACCTAAAGGGTCACATGAGAGTCGCAAAACTGTTCAGAAAGATATCTATCAGGGAAAGATATTTAAAACAATGATATTGGAATGGAGCTTATGGACCAGCAGGACCTAAGAACCGGAGCAGGGTTCGCACGTGTGGTTCAGCGATAGGTTAGAACAATCTAATGGGGACACTGGCACGGGCATATTCGGTCCAAATTTTCAATGTGCCTTACCCATGGGCAAATACCCATCCATTTTCAAACGGAGACCTTCGCCATTTATGTTTGCGGGACTGAATGTCTTAGAAGAGGGGCAAAAAGAGCACTCATTTACAAACTATCCGACAGCCAGACTGCACTAAGAGCAATTATGTCCTACAACGTGACGTCTAAACTTGTTTCGGATTGCGTAGAAGTGCTCAACCAACTAGGCAGACGCGACAAACTAACTTTATGTGGGAGGACAACGAAATGGCAGATTGCCTAGCCAATAGAGGGGCCCGTCGTCCTTTCATCGGTCCGGACCCATTCTGTGGTGTTCCAATGGGGGGTTACATCAGAAACAAAATAAAGGATTGGAAGGAATCACAATTTGCCGAACACTGGGACAAAAGTCCCGGTCAACGGCAAGCTAAAAGATTTATAACTCCATCCAGTGTTTAATCGAAAAAATTACTTTCCCTTGATAAGAAGGACTTAAGGACCTTGACGGAATTATTTACTGGACACTGTAATCTTAGATATCTTCTACGAATAAACGGTCCGTCTGTTACAGACACGTGTAGGAGGTAGAAACAGAACGCAATCTATGTGAATGTCCAAAATTAAGTGGCAAAAGAACCCTTGCTCTTGGAGTATACACTGTATTCCCCGGGACATGGTATCTCATGCCGAATAGGGTAATTGGCTTTATAAGGAGCCTTAATCTTTAGAACAACCATGGGCTGCACAAACGATCAAATCGGTCGCAGCTTCATCCCAATCTTTAATTAAATCTATCAAAAAAATAAAAAAAAAATATCCAGATTTTTTCAAATTTGGTTTGCATATGTTTTTGCGAAAAATAAGTAACTTTGCCTTAATTTGGCTTATGCTTATTTTTTATATCCTAATATTTGGATATAAGACACTTTCTCTAAACTCCTCGTATAGGGTATCGTAATTTTCTTAGTTTTTTTTTTATTTTTAATTTGTATCAGATTTAACAATTTGTTGTATACGTCTTGTGAACACCTGTACAATATTTAAAACTAAGTGATTACTTAGATTACTAAGGACATTGAATTTCTATGCTCAGGTTAGAATTAAACTAAGAATTAGAATTAATTACTAAAGTCAGCTTAAATATTTGTCAAAAGGTTTTAGGTAAGTACATACCTATATATCGAAATATATTCTATGTTAATCGCTGAATGAAAAATATTACATCTGGAGTGATTCTTGTTTTAATCTTGTTCTTAACAGTAAATTTCTTAATAATATTCCGAACAAAATAATTCTTGTTTTAATCTTGCTCTTAAAAATAATTTTGTTAACATTCAGTATAATAGTCAAATTTTCGTCATTAGTGAGAGATAAAAGAGAAAGTTCTTATAAATCTTATGAAATTCAAAAATTTTTATACAAAGAAAAAAAACAAGTAAGAGTGTTAAATTCGGCTGTGCCGAATCTTTGATACCCTCCACCTCGGTTTGTGGCAATACTATTAACATAGCTCATGGTAGTTGTGTTCTTGTTATTGTTAATATGTATGAATCACATTTTTTTTGTGGCTTTTTTTATGTTGTTGTATGTTCAACCACTAAACTATTACAAGAAAACACTAGGTTTCATGTTTTTTTTAGAGGTATCTATAAACTTTTGTTCATTTCTCAGCGCAGAGGCTCCCGATTTACTCCGATTTCAATACCAACCTGGTGGGAATTATGGCAAATAATTTTTTCGTAACCTGACCTAAGTAAATGCTTTTTTTTTTGAATGAGCGTGATTTCAACAGACACACGGACAGACGGACAGACGGACATCGCTATATCGACTCGAGCTGTGATAAGGATCAAGAATATATATACTTTATTGGGTCGGAAATTAGTTTTTCGATGCGTTACAAACGGAATGACAAACCTATATATACCCTCTGCCACTGAGATGTGGAGGGTATAAAAACAACATTAAGGCATCATGTGATATGACCGAACAATGTGGCAATGACGAATACATATTTCTTCATAAAATATTTTTTCGTAAATAAAAGATTTTGTTCAATGAATACCATTTTTATACCCTCCTCACCTCAGTCTCATTCCGTTTGTAACGCATCTAAATAAATTCCGGAGACCCAAAACCATATATTTTCTTGATCATTATAACAAGGGAAATTAATTTAGCGGTGGCTGTCTGTCCGTCTGTCTGTGGAAATCACGATTACGCCCTCAATATCTAAGCTAAACCTATCGTTTTTATATAAAATCATTTATAAACATTCCAAAGGAGTTGCTATTTAAAATCGTCAAAATCGGTTAAAGGAATCACGAAATATAAATGAAACTTTGAAAAAACTCTTGAAAAAATAAAATTTTTTAGTGTGTTTGTTGTTTTTCTTAAGATATGTTGTATATGTTGTAATTCCTATTGTTGAAGTCATGCAGTTTTATGTGTATATTTATACTGCACGTGTCACTTTTCCTAAGCAAGTATTACCACATATTTTTTTATCGTTAAAATTAAAAATTAAATATAAAATTAAAAATATAAATTAAATATTAAAAATTAAAATTTGGAAATTAAAAATGAAAAATTAAAAATTAAAATTCAAAAATTTAAAATTAAAAATTAAAATTCAAAAATTAAAAATTTAAAATTTAAAATTAAAAATTAAAAATTAAAAATTAAAAATTAAAAATTAAAAATTAAAAATTAAAAATTAAAAATTAAAAATTAAAAATTAAAAATTAAAAATTAAAAATTAAAAGTTAAAAATTAAAATATTAAAAATTTAAAATTTAAAATTAAAAATTAAGAATTAAAAATTTTAAATTAACAATTTAAAATTAAAAATTGTAAATAAAAAATTAGAAATATAAATTAAATATTAAAAATTAATAAATAAAATTAAAAATTAAATATAAAATTAAAAATATAAATTAAAAATTAAAAATTAAAAATTAAGAATTAAAAATTAAAAATTAAAAACTAAAAACTAAAAATTAAAAATTAAAATGTGGAAATTGAAAATTAAGAATTAAATTTAAAAATTAAAAATTAAAAATTAAAAATTATAAATTAAAAATTAAAAATTATAAATTAAAAATTAAAAATTAAAAATTAAGAATTAAAATTTAAAAATTAAAAACTATAAACTAAAAATTAAAAATTAAAATGTGGAAATTGAAAATTAAGAATTAAATTTAAAAATTATAAATTAAAAATTAAAAATTAAAAATTATAAAAATATAAATTAAAAATTTAAAATTAAAAATTAAAAATTAAAAATTAAAAATTAAAAACTTAAAATTAAAAATTAAAAACTAAAAATTAAAAATTAAGAATTAAATTTAAAAATTTAAAATTAAAAATTAAAAATTAGAAATTAAAAAATAAAAAATTAGAAATATAAATTAAATATTAAAAATTAAAAATTAAAATTCAAAAATTTAAAATTAAAAATTAAAAATTAAAAATTAAAAATTAAAAATTAAAAATTAAAAATTAAAAATTAAAAATTAAAAATTAAAAATTAAAAATTAAAAATTAAAAATTAAAATTAAAAATTAAAAACTAAAAATTAAAAATTTAAAAATTAACTAAAAATTAAAAACTAAAAATTAAAAATTAAAAACTAAAAACTAAAAATTAAAAATTAAAAATTAAGAATTAAAAATTAAAATTAAAAATTAAAAATTAAAATTAAAACTTAAAAATTAAAAATTAAAAATTAAAAAATTAAAAATAAAAAATTAGAAATATAAATTAAATATTAAAAATTAAAATTTGGAAATTAAAAATGAAAAAAAATTAAAAGTTAAAAACTTAAAATTAAATATAAAAATTAAAAACTAAAAATTTTAGATTCATTCTTTAGTTTCTTAGATGTTTTTATTATTTTTGGGTTTTCGTATTAAATAAAATTATTTTAAAATTTCGTTTTTTTAATATTAATAATTTGTAGCCAATTATCGTATGACTTCTAAACTCTCAAAACAGGCTTATAGGAATCAAACTTTGGGTGTTATTATGCTACCGGCTGCGTTAAACAATGAATTTCATTTGTGTTCTATTAAGTACTTGGGTTTTCTCTCTAGTAATAGAAAAATAATGAAATTTTTCAAATAGAAATTAATTCTTTTTAAGGATCATTATTTGTTATAATAGAAATTGGCCAACAAGAAAACCAATTAATTTTAAATTTAATTGGAATTCAGATTTAATGTTTCAGTATCGGCAACAGTTTAAAAGTGATAACCTTACCCAATATTGGATGAAGGGTATCAAAAATTCGGCTCTTACTTGTTTTTTTTATTTATTAATCTTGACCATAACAAATTATTGTTATTAAAGCAAATATATCTAATGATCAATTTTGTTTTTATTGTTTCAGGACCCAGAATTAGGCTTTGAGCCATCTGCTAAACGTCTACAGCGATTACCTTCTCTATATCAAAGTGATGCCGGTTCAGTTGTTTCCTCCGTATATCCATCACCCGTCGATGAAGTGTTGGCTCATGAAATCGATACACACAGCTCTTCAGAATGTTTATCTACCGGCACCGATTTCGAAGTTGAACATGCAGATATACCCGACAGTCTCAACGTTTTAATACATGATGATATTCCCGACAGTCCCGAAAGTCCCAACAGTTTAAGACATGATGATGATGATGATGACCATGACTATGAGCACATTGATCATGTTGTACATAATGATAATGACCATGAAGACGATATAACAGATGATGATGATGTCGATGATATAGTGTCGTCGACAACATCGCCCTCCGATTGTTCGACAGTGTCCACAAAAAATTCCAAGATATATAATCCCGCTATTGCACAAATCACTGCCGATGAAATTGATGATGCTGCTGTACATCATGGTGAACGCACGCCTGGTCAAAGATTAACTACCTCGAAGTCACAAAACGCCACTGCCCACACAACATCTGCCTCGGTTATAACACAACCTAAAGTGAAATCATTCGATGAATATTTATCCGCATACGATTGTATGACACCTGCCGCTGATCCTGAACCACCCAGACAATGTCCTTTGCCGGCCCTATCCTGGGCCAATGCTCAAGATGTTTGGCAATTAATGTGCAAAAAAGACGAACAAGCATCATGTCTAAGAGATTGCAATATGTTGGATCATCATCCGGGTCTGCAGCCACGTATGCGTGCTATCCTGCTCGATTGGTTAATAGAAGTATGCGAGGTTTATAAACTACACCGTGAAACTTATTACTTGGCCGTCGATTATTTGGATCGTTATTTGAGTGCCCAGAAACATGTACAAAAGACACATTTACAATTGATTGGCATAACCTGCCTGTTTGTAGCCGCCAAAGTCGAAGAAATATATCCACCAAAAATTGGTGAATTCGCTTACGTTACCGATGGTGCTTGTCAAGAGACGGATATTTTGCAACATGAAATTTTACTATTGCAAGCTTTAGAGTGGAGTATTAGTCCCGTAACACCAATCGGTTGGTTGGGTGTTTACATGCAATTAAATGTTAATAATCGTACACCTGCCTCGTTTCAATCGTCACAAAATTTAAGAAATAATAATACAAAAACTGCCTCATTACAAAAACCACAAAAACAACAACCTGCTTACAATAATAACAATTCAGCCGCTACAAAAAATTGTGAGGTAGATGACTCCTTTATATATCCACAATTTTCGGGCTTAGAATTTGTGCAAACAGCTCAATTGTTAGATTTATGTTCACTGGATGTGGGTGTTGCTAATTTTCCATATTCCGTAATTGCGGCGGCAGCCATTTCACATACATTTAATAGGTAAGTTCGATTTGTTTTATTAATGAAAAAATAATCATAAAAATAAATTTTATATACATTTATTATAATAAAGCTAGAAAAACTGTTATTATTTTAAATTTTTCTATCACGTAATTTTTTTTCTAAAATTTCGATTCAAACAATTTAAAATATATTTTAAACTAAATATTTTTTACAGAAAAAAAATTATTTTAATGTTTTCATGGTGAATTATATTTTTTTAAATAATTGTAAAGCATTTATAGCTATACAAATTTTTATTAATTTTAGTTTCACACTATTTTTTTTTTCTTAAGATTTCAAATAAATTTTTTATATATATATATATATATATTTATATATATTTCTCAAAAAAAAAAAATTTTTTTCTAATTTTCTGCAAAAAAAAACAATTTTTTCCTGAAAAATTTTTATTTTTAAATAATAATAACTAGCATATTCCAGCGCTCGAAATTCGAGTGCAATTTCTAGGCAGCTTCATTTTTCAACTTAGCCAGTTCACAAACCAACACTTATGGTTTATTATTATTGTGAGTGAAGATAACAAACTCATTAACAAACACATTAACAAATTTAATAAACACACACATAGCATATGTGTAATTTTATGTATGTGTTAGTAGCAACTTTATATGCAATTTACTCAAAATAAAGGAAAAAATTTTAAAATCTGTAAATCTACAAAACGGTTAAAAATAAATGTTTCAAACGGTAGAACAAAACATCGGTCACAAGAAATCGGCTAGCGTATTAATATTATAGATTCTATTTAATTACAATTTACAAAGGTATTTTCTATAATTCAAATTTTTCTTTTTTCATATAAATTTAAATCATCAAAAGATAACTATAATAATAATTGATAATGTTTATTTAAAACGTCTGTCGGTCTAATTGTGTAATCAACTTTAATTAATTGTATTCAGATATCATTAGCTGTCTAAATTATAATGCAGATGTCAAGAAATTTAATAAGTTGAACCAGTCATCTTCTGCGCTGCTATCTAGAATGCGGAAACATTGGTTTCTAAATTCCTTAAGAACTGGACAAATTCCCAGAAAGTGTTGAAGTGTTTCCTTTTCTCGAATGTTATATAAACTACATAGCATTTGATCTTCTCCTACACCAAATCTATTATCATTAAGAAATATCGTCCCGCTACGTGCCTTCATGATCAGTGTTATATCTTGCATTTTCATATCATACTTAAGATCATGTTCTGCTTCCTTGTGATCGAGATATTTGTATGGTCTAGTGTTGCTTTTTAATTTCTCTTGCAAGTTGACGCCGGCCAAAGTTTGCTTAAATTAACGAGTTTTTCTTTTAAAACCTTTATCCAAAACAGCTCTCTTCTCAACAAGATTTTTATCAATTGATGAGGCAGCCTACTTTCTCCATAATTATATAATGCCTTTCCAATGTATTTTTAGTTAAGGGCTATTGTGTATATGTAACCTTCTTCAGCAGATGTTTCTGGCCTTCAGAAGTAGTTTGGTGTATTTCTTGGAAGTTTGAGAACTTTCTTCATGAAGTATCTTTGGAGATTATCAACTGCTTCGAAATTACTAAAACCCCATGTTTGTGCTGCATATGATTGTATAGATCTACATACAGCTAAAAAAAGTTTCCATTTCATTTTTATATTAATATCATTCTTTCCAAAGAAGTTTTCCCGGGTTGTACTTACGGCATTTATTGCTTGGTTGTTTCGTTTTGCAACATGGTTGTTAAATGAGAGTTTAGTTGTTAACACTACTCCTAACTAGTTATATTCTGAAGATATTTTTATCGGATCTCCCTTAAAATACCATGTTTCTCTTCGTGCGAGTCGACCACCGTTGCGAAAGACTAAAATTTCAGATTTACTTAAGTTAACTTCTAAGTTCCATAAATTAAAGTATTTTCCTAGGTTAAGTATCACTCTTGTAAGAACATGAGCTTCATCTGCAAGTGTGACTATATCGTCGGCATATAATAATAAACGTATATTCAGATCATCGACAAAAAGTCCACCTTCTAAGTAATCGTTTCAATCATTAATATATAGCACAAATAAAAATGGCGACATCAAACAACCTTGTTTCAATCCGGATTTAGTCTCGAAGTATTCAGACAGTATTCAGTTGCATCTTAAAAAATTGGCTTCTTCCCAAATTGTTGCAAAAAAATCTTTTATTATTCCGCACTATTATTCTAGAAACTAAATGCTTTTTCAAAACTCTTCGAGAAAATAACAACTATACATGGTTTTTGCAAAGGATGTTCTATGACTACTAACCTAATGGAATTGGTGTCCAATATCTTCCAATGAAGACAGTTTGCGTCTTCAGTCTAACTTAAATAGCTTCTACAATTGGTGTAGTATCAACTAAATAGAATTAAATCTTTAAAAAAATGTCAGTCCATGACTTTCTTTAGATATTCGCCATCTATGAGCGACTGTATTTCATCCATGATACAAAACTAAATGCTGTCGTCTCATTCATAGATTTTGGACTTCATTTCTATAAAATACTGAGTTTTAATTTTTATATTATAGTGACTGTTAAAGCAAATGATGTTTTAAGTTTTATAAAACGTTTATAACTGTATTTAAAGTTCGTACTGTAAAACTTTTTAAATTTGTTGTCCAACTATTACTATATTGTAGCCGCTGTAAATAATTAAATAAAAAGTAAGAAAATTATAGTCGGTCTAGACCGATATGAAAAAGTTCAAATCGGCTGCTATATTTGTATGGGGACTACGTTGAAAAATGGACCGATCCTGACCATATTTGGTAGTCACTTATATTTTGTAAAAACATATACAAACCAAATTTGACAAAAATCTGTGCAATATTTTTGTTTTTTTGATAGATTTAAGTGAAAATCGGGAAGCAGCTTTATATGGGAGCTATGACTAAGAATTGTCCTATAGGGTTTATTTTTGGACTACTGATAAATGGATGAAATGAGCATACACAAAACCAATGTGACCGAGATCTATAACATAATTTGGATTTTATGACAATTTAAGTATTCATGCACCATCACATGCACCTATTTTCACCAATTTCAATAGCGTTCATGCTATGGCCGATATAAGCTTATATAACAAATTTTATCAAAATATATTCGTATATGCGACCTGTAGTTTGATTACAAGGATTACATGTACACACAGACGGACGGACGGACATCAGTAAATCGACTCAGAAAGTGATTCTAAGTCGATCGGTATATTATAAAAAGATGGGTCGAGGTTAAATATTTTTGGTAGTTACAAACATCAGCACAAAGTCATTATACCCAGACCACACAGTGGAATAGGGTATAAAAATCGAAATGCGTTTAAAAGGTGACATGTTTTCTGAGGCATTTTGACAAAAGTTCAGTTTTTTTATTTAACACTCAGAATAAAATAATGAATAAGACATTTAAATCTATAATATTAATACGCTAGACGATTTCTTGTGACCGATGTTTTGTTCTATCATTTTATTCCGATTTTGACCAAACGTATATTATTTGAAAGGTATTTCTTTTAAGCTGTTCACCAGATTTACAGATTTTTAAATTTTTTCTTTAATTTTGAGTAAATTGCATTTAAAGTTGCTACACTAACACATACATAAAACAAGTAAGAAAATTATAGTCGGTGTAGATCGACTATACGATACCCTATACCATGCGTTTACAGACCCTATCTCTTAGGCCAAACTAACTGGACATAGAAAATAAGATAAACCAAATTTGAGTGGGATTATTATTAGTTTTTTTGGCTGCAGATATGAAAAAGTTCATATCGGATGCTATATCTATATGGGCACTAGGCCTAAAATTGGACCGATCCTGATCATGTTTGGTAAAGTCTCTTGTATTTTGCAAAAATATATACAAACAAAATTTGAAATGAATCAGTGCAAAATTTTTATTTTTTGATAGTTTTAAATGCAGATCGGGAAGCAGCTCTACATGGGGCCTATGAGTAAGGGTTGTCCCATAGGGAAAATTTTTAGACTACTCATTAATGGATGTAATAAACGTATATAAACCCAATTTGAGTAAGATCTATATGATAATTTGGATCTTATAGCAATTTATGTCGATTTCATAGGGGTCATTTGTATGGGGGCTAGGTCTGAACATGGACCAATTTTCACCAATTTCAATAGCGTTCCTATGGCCGATAAAAGCTTATATACCGAATTTCCAAATATACTCATATTTGCGACCTGCAGTTTGATTACAAGGTTTACATGGACACACAGACGGACGGACGGACACACGGACGAACATCGTTAAATCGAATCAGATAGTGATTCTGATTCGATCGGTATAATAAAAGATGGGTCTAGGTCAAATATTTTTGGTAGTTACAAACAGCAGCACAAAGTCATTATACCCAAACCAAATAGTGGTATAAGGTATAATTATAAATATACTATGTGTGTTTATTAAATTTGTTAATGTGTTTGTTATCTTCATTCACAATAATAATAAACCATAAAAGTGTTGGTTTGTGAACTGGCTAAGTTGAAAAATAAAGCTGCCTTTAAATTGCACTCGGTTTTCGAGCGCTGGAATGTGCTAGTAATAATTAATTAATAATTTTTATTCAAATATAATTCGTTTCAATAATTTTCATATTATTTTCTTTTTTTTTCCTTAGAGAAACTGCCCTGCGCTGTTCTGGCTTTGATTGGCAAACAATTGAGCCATGTGCTCGATGGATGCAACCATTCTTTGAGGTGATATCAGAAGAATCCCACAATTTACATTTATTGGAACAAAATGAACAAATTACCACTAAATTTGGTTTAGGTCATATTTGTCCAAATATCGTAACAGATGATTCTCATATTATACAAACACACACAACAACAATGACAATGTTTGTAAGTAATATCAACTGACTTTAAAACTTATTTTAGAATTTAAAACAATTTTTTTATACTAAATTTGAGATAAAAATAATTAAGTTTTCTTTAAAACAATTAGTTTTACCTTAAGCTTGTAAACTTTTTATTATTATTTTTATTAATTTTTATCTTTGTTAATTTTTTTTCTAGGATCGTGCTTGCCTTTTACAAGAGCAATTATTGGCCATGGCTACAAAAATCAAACAAGAAGCTTCTCCTGCCACCGGTCTTATGTGTCCAGATGGTTTGCTAACACCACCAGCATCTAGTCGTAAACCCATGGGTATCGTAGATGAGGATGATGGAAATCATCAAAATCTTAAAGCAAGTAATTAATTGATGTTAGGAAACTGTCCCGTAATCTAAAAGAATATAAGACTTGGTGTTTTGGAAAAGTTTATACACCAGCAAGCACTGCCGCCGCCCCCTTCCCCTTTTAAAGTGGTGTCTATCTACAAAAATATGTTAAGTAAATTTAATTTATTATTAACTTATAAATATTCAAAATCCTCCACACACACACAAAAAAAGCAAAAACTACATATTCGTTTTTTAGCCATAAGTTTAGTTTAAATTATTATATACATATATATCTTTTTAATGTTTATTATTAAATGTAAAAAGCTAAAAACATAATTCCATATAAATGATTTATTAATTCTTAAGACTGTAGTTTATAATTCAAACAAATTACAAAAAAAAAACAAAAACAAAACAACTTCATTTTAATTTTTGAAAGGTTTTTCATTTATTAAAACAATTTTTAAAACACGGTTTTTTAAAATTAATAACTATTGTGGTGTATTAAGACTCTATTAAAACCGTGCGTTTCAACTAGATTCTCTAAAGAATTTTCTTTTTTTTTAATAATTTCAATATTAAATTTTTTTTTGAAATTTTTTCGTTTAGCCAATTTTTTTTTCAAAATCTTCACTTCTTATTTTAAAAGAAAATAATAATTATGCATATAATTTTTTTAATTGCAAATTTTTTTTTCTTATACAGACCTTTTTTATTGATCAAGTTATTAAGTAGACTTTTAATATATTAATTAAGTCTTGTGCCAACATTATTAATTTTAATTTAATTTTTTTTTTAGTTTAATTTTAGTAAAAGAATTATTAAGTTGTTTAGTTTAATTTTTAGTTTTTTTTTATCATTTTATCTCCAATTTAATATATTTGGTTGATATATTGAAAAATGAAGTAGTTATTTTTTCATTTCAACCAAATGTGTGTAAATTGGCGGTAGATTATCAATCTAATCTCTACTAAACCTATCATTTCATTTTACATTTTGTTTTTCGACTAATACACTAAAAGTAGTTGTGTAAGTTAGGGGTATTTTACAAGATCAACAACTAAAAACACTAATGTTCATTTTTTCATTTGTTTTATCATTCGATTTCGTTAAAAAAATTATCTTTTACTTTATTTTTTTTTTTTTTTTTCATAATTAACAAATACTAACCTAAAAATAAAATCGATGAAACACAAAGAAAATTATATAAAAACGAAATTTTAAAAGGAAAAATAATACAAAATTTTTTTTAGCTTCAAACGGGAAGAGAGTGTAATTTTATAGATTAAAATATGTAAAAATACTTGAATTTACTTTGATATATTGCCACCTAACATGATAATTAGATAAGAGTGGAACTTTGGTAATTAAGAGATTGTGAATCAATTTATTTGAATCAAAAACCTTTTACAGAAATCTTTATTAGCCTTGAGTGAAAAATAAAATACTAATTATTTAATCGGAGATTGTAAGACCCATAACTAACATTTGTTGAATCTTAAAAAAATAAATAACAACGAGTGGGAGGGAGAGAGACAGTCAGAGAGACTTCAATTTGTAAAAATACTTTTTCATCAATCGCTTTAATTTATGTTTATTTCATATACTTGTATGATTATTTAAATTTATAAATCCTATCGTTTCCCTTAACTGTCTCTAAATCTCAAAATTATCTGTACATTTTATAATGTATTTCGAAGGAAGATTTTAACTGTTTCAATCCAAAAATATTGAAGAAAAAACATAAAACTCAGCATTTCTCATATTTTCAACTTTAAACTTTATCATAAATATGATCGAATTAAAGATCGCAACATAGTTTCACATTACTTCTCAAGGCTCCTTAATGCTTCACTTTATCTGTAGTATCTACTAACTATTCTCAACATTTCTCTATCTAGAACATTCTATCCTCATTATTGTTCCCAATGTATCTTAAAAAAGTTAGTACATACTTTTCTCTTATCTCTCAAGGCTCCTTAATTGTTCATTTTACTAACTACTAACTTTTTTCATCATTTCTCTATCTAAAACATTAATATGTACTAACATTGCTCTATCGAAAATATTCTATACTCTATTGTTCTCAATGTATGTTAAAAATTTACTAAATTTTCTCTTATCTCTCAAGGCTCCTTAATGCTTCACTTTACTAACTTTTCTCAGTATTTCGCTTACGAAAACGTTATATCCTCTCTATTTTACTTAATGGATATTTAATATGTACTGAAATTGCGCAGCATATCTATCTAAAAAATTCTATACTCTTTATTGTTCTCAATGTATCTTAAAAATTTACTAAATTTTCTCTTATCTCTCAAGGCTCCTTAATGCTTCACTTTACTAACTTTTCTCAGCATTTTGCTTCCGAAAAGATTATATCCTCTCTATTTTACTTAATGTATATTTAATATTTACTAACATTGCGCAGCATATCTCTATCTAAAAAATTCTATACTCTATTGTTCTCAATGTATCTTAAAAATTTACTAAATTTTCTCTTATCTCTCAAGGCTCCTTAATGCTTCACTTTACTAACGTTACTAACTTTTCTCAGCATTTCCCTCCCGAAAGCATTATATCCTCTCTATTTTACTTAATGTATATTTAATATTTACTAACATTCCGCAGCATATCTGTATCTAAAACATTCTATACTCCCTATTGTTCTCAATGTATCTTAAAAATTTACTAACTTTTCTCTTTTCTTACCATTACTCCTTTCTATTTTTTCTTAGTATATCCCTAGTATATACTAACATTGCTCAGCATTTCTCTATCTAATTTATACTCTCTATTTTGCCATCATAAATAGCATCTAACTCTTGTCTCTTTTTATTAACCAAAATTTTCAAGCTCAGAATATCATCTATTTTGCTCTTTCTCTTTATTCTTTTAATGCATTCGTCATATTCTCTCTCTCTCTGTAGCCTTTATATAAATCAATTGCAATTGTATTTTTTTAATATTCTTTGTGTTTCATGATTTTTATTATTTCATCTTATTTTATTATTTTTAGTTTTCTTTTCTTTGTTTAATTTTAATTTCAATTTCAAGACGCAAGACTATAAAGTTTCTTTTAAAAAAAAGTCTACTACATATAAAGAGAATAAATATAAACAAATATGAAATTTTTAAAAAATATTTTTAAGTTTATTAATGCCATAATTTGCACAGCAAATTTTTCTTAGAATAATTTTTATAAAACTTAATATTAAAACAGACACTTTGAACCAACCCAACCTACAAAACAAAATTATACAAATAATAATTACAATTCCCAACTAAATTAAAAACAACAAGGTCTTTTAGAAAATCAAAATAAAATTGTAAAAAAACACTATTTTAACATAAATCAACTTAAGTTATATCAAACCTGTTTTAAGGTTGAAAAAAAGTAACCAATAAAAATATTTAAAAAAAGTATAACCAAATTTTTTTTTACTAAATCGAAACTTTGGCTTTTTTTATTAAAATGCATGTTTTAATTCCACAAACAAATATATTTTTAAGCAAAATAAAAAAATTATTTCCAAAAGAAAACGCTTATCAAATTTCAGGTTTATTATTAATTCTATTATAAATTTGATGTATATAATTGAATAATTAAAAAAAAAATATATATATATATATAATAAAAACAAACATTAAACAAAATTAACCATTGTAAAAAAAATATTCTTTCTTTATTTTAGTTTTAAGTCAAAAATTATTTAATCTTAAGCCTAAACATTAACAAACTTACAAATTCTTTTGAAATATCCTTTGAAAATGAATACACAGTGGTTTGATTTTTTTTCGTTAGTTTTAAATTTTTATTTTTTCTTAAAAACAATTCTTGAACTATTCATTAATTTAAGGTTTTATTTTCAGTTTAATATTATTTTAGATAAATAATTATCGTAATATTTAATTTTATTTTTAATTAATTTATAAGTTTAAAACAAAAACTACAAAAAAAAATCCTAAAAATATTATTTAAACAAACTCAAAACTACTACGCTTCTTTGCATTAACAAAATGTTCAATAAAAATGTATAAAATATCTTTTATTTTAGTTTAAAAAAAAATCAAATTTAAAATGTGGTTTTATTTTTAAAAAATTCAGACAAGTCTATTCTAAAACGGCATTTGGCCAATATTTGGTTTTCAATACCAATGTCTCCGTAGCCAAAATATCATCACGCTTCACCACTGAGCTGCTGGTATACCCGATTCTATAATGCTATACGTTTTCGTGTGAATAACACTCATACGTCTACGCATCTAGTATGTCGGGGAACATTAAATCGAAAATTAAGCGTCGTAGAGCAAAATGGTAGAAATGTATCCTCTCCAAAAAACAATTTTTAGAGTTGTCAGATTGAAAATGTAAAATTGTGGTGGGAACATGAAATCACTTATATCTCGAAAACAAAGTATCATAGAAAAGAAATCATGTGAGTCCGATCACAGGGGAGATGTGTAAATATCTAGTAATTAAAGATTTTTTATGGCAGTTTTATAAAATCAAACAGAAAGCATCACTTTATGCATCACTTATAGCAATCAATTGCAGGGGCTCGGCTTATATAAAAATATTTAATTTTTACTATTCATTTTTTATTTTGAATTTTTCCATTTTTTTTTTCAATTTTTAATTTTTCAGTTTTTATTTTTCTTTTTTTAGTTTTCATTTTTTATATTTCATTTTTAATTCTTTGTTTTTCATTTTTTATTTTTCGTTTTTAATTTTTTATTTTTCGTTTTTCATTTTTTATAATGACTGTGTGCTGCTGTTTGTAACAACCAAAAATATTTGACCTACACCCATCTTTAATTATACCGATCGAATCAGAATCACTATCTGATTCGATTTAACGATGTCCGTCCGTCTGTGTGTCCATGTAAAGCTTGTAATCAAACTGCAGGTCGCAAATATGAATATTTTTTTGATGAAATTTGGTATTTAATTTTTTATCGCCCATGGGATGAACGCTATTGAAATTGGTGAGAGTCGCTCCATGTTCAGATCTAGCCCCCATACAAATGACCCCTATGAAATCAACATATATTGCCATAAGATCCAAATTATCATACAAATCTTAGTTTAATTGGGTTTGTATGTGTATATTACATCCATTAATCAGTAGTCCAAAAATGATCCCTATTGGACAACTCTTAGTCATAGGCCCCATATAGAGCTGCTTCCCGATCTTCACTTAAATCTATCAAAAAACAAAAATATTGCACTGATTCTTCTCAAATTTTGTTTGTATATATTTTTGCAAAATACAAAAGACTTTACCAAACATGGTCAGGATCGGTCCATTTTTGGGCCTAGTCCCCATATAGATATAGCATCCGATATGAACTTTTTCATATCTGCAGCCGAAAAAAATTATAAAAATCCCACTCAAATTTGGTTTATGCTTATTTTCTATGTCCAGTTATTTGGGCCTATGGGGTAGGGTCTCTAAACGCATGGTATAGGGTATACTATAGTCGGTCTAGACCGACTATAATTTTCTTACTTGTTTATCTTTCATTTTTTTTTTCACTTATGATTTTTTATTTTTCGTTTTTCATTTTTTTATTTTTCATTTTTTAATTATCAAATTTTATTTTTTATTTTTAAATTTGCATGTTTTATTTTTCATTTTCAAACATATCGTAATTTTTTCACCAATACAATCATAAGTCACACCGATCTTACGGCTCACATATTGCGCTGTTTTTGTGATTGTGTTGTGAAATAGAAATCTACCCCCCTGCGCGTATAGATGTTTACACATCAAAAATGATTGACACTTCGTCCCTAGCCACAATACGTTATATGAATTGGGCGTGGACTGTTTTTAGGTTATTTGTTTTCTAGTAGAAACAAATAATAAAGTTCTGTCTACGCCGACAATACGATACCCTATATCATGAGTTTTAGGAAAGAGTCTTAGGTTCTAAAATGATCATATTCCAATAAGGTAAACATAAGAAATACACTACCCAAAAACTATGTCCTTATTTTCAAAATAATAAGAAAATAGTATTCGGTAAGACCGGCTACATATGTATATGATACCCTATACCAGACAGAGAAAGGGTTTTAGGTCCAACTAATTGGATATAGAAAATAAGCATAAACCAAATTTGACATTGTAATTAATTTTTTTGCCGCAGATATGAAAAATTTCATATCGGATGCTATATTTATATGGGGACTAGGTCAGAAAATGGACCCATCTTAATGATAATATGTAGTCACTTATTTTTTGCAAAGACATATAAACCAAATTGGAGTAAAATATGCTATATTTTTGGTTTCTGATTGTGAAAATCTGTAAGCAACTTTTTATGGGGGCTATGACTAAAAGCCTAGTTATCCAGACGTTGTTTAAATGTATCCGTACCGTAAATGTAACGTTGGCATTTAATGCAATTATATAACGTAAAAAACGAACCAGCATGTTGCTGTGTAAAAGTAACCAAACTTTATCAGCTGTTCACAAATGTCACGTACAAACGTAGCAAAAATCTATTTTCAACAGATATGGAAGTTCCGGTTACGAAAGAGTTGAGTTCGGTAACTACTCTAAATGCTTTTCATGTAACAGAAAAAACAGCTGACACGTTTGGTTATGGTTACGTGTGGCTAACTAGACCTTACAAATCGTCCTACAGGGTTAATTTTTTGGACTACTGATTAATGGGTCTAATAAACACACACAAACCAAATTTGACCGAGATCTATATGATAATTTGGAAGTTATGGCAATATTTAAGTTGATAATCATAGGGGTCTAAGGGGACTAAGTCTGAGCATGCACATATTCCCGCCAATTTCACAGCGTGGTCATATGGCCGATAAAAGCTTATATACCAAAAACATGAAATCTTATAATTAAAATACAAGACTATACAAAGTATATCGCATAAAGGAAATTTAATTGGATAGCCAAAGCTACGAGGGCGGATCAATAAGTCCGTGACTTTTCGAACTTCCCTCGTAGTTATATGAAATGCAATACTGCTCCCATCAAGTACCACCTGTTGATAGACTACTGTAAAATTTTGAGCAATTTCCGTCATTTACTTTGCGTTTATCAGCTGTTCAAAACATACAACCTCGTGGTTTTCTTTTTTAATGGAAAAAAGTGAATTTCGAGTGCTCACTAAACATTATTTTTGCGAAAAAAAAAACCGTCAACCAAACCAAGGAAAAGCTTGATAAATTCCATGGGGACTCTGCACCATCGATTTCTATGGTAGAAAAGTGGTTTACTGACTTTCGTGGTGGTCGCACAAATACAAATGACGCTGAACGTTCTGGACAGCCAATTGAGGTCAATACACCCGAAAATGTCGAAAAAATCCACGATATGGTGTTGGCCGATCGAAGAGTAAAAGTACGTGAGATTGTTGATGCCATAGGCATTTCATATGGCAGTGTGGTTTCCATTTTAAAAGATCAGTTGGTTTTAAGAAAGCTGTCTGCAAGATGGGTGCCGCGTTTGCTCTCAATTGACCATAAACGTAATCGTGTGAAAACTTCAAAGGATTGTTTGAAGTTGTTTAACCGCAATTCGAATGAGTTTTTGCGGCGTTTTGTAACTGTGGATGAAACATGGATCTATTACAACACTCCGCAGTCCAAACAATGGGTTTCTCCGGGTGTACCGGCCCCGATGAAGGCCAAGGCAAGTGTGTCGGCCAATAAGGTGATGGCAGCAATTTATTGGGATGCACGCTGGATAATCCACATCGATTATCTTCAAAAGGGAAAAACAATAAACCGCGAATATTATGCCAACTTATTGGACCGATTTAACGAGGATTAAAAAAATGACCCCATATGACCAAGAAAAAGTTATTTTTCATCAAGATAATGCACGGGAGCACACGAATGCAGTCTCTATGGCAAAATTCCATGAATTGGGCTACGAATTCGTACCTCATCTGCCATATTCTCCACATTTAGCCCCCAGTGACTATTTCCTATTTCCAAACCTAAAGAAATGGCTCGGTGGAAAGAGATTTAGCTCCAACGATGAAATTATTGATCAAACAAATGCCTATTTTATGGACCTCGAAAAATCCTATTTTTTTTTGGAAGGGATACAAAAATTGGAGAAACGTTGGACTAAGTGTATTGAGCTAAAAGTAGATTATGTTGAAAAATATATTTTTTTTTTTTGCAAAAAAAACTGTGTTTCATTCTAAAAGTCACGGACTTATTGAGCCCCCCCCCGTACAACGACAATTCATATTATTAAAACTAAAACAAAACTACGAGAAGTATATCCATGTGTTTTGTTTTAAAATGCATATGTACCACCATACAAAACCCTCTAACCAGTTAAGCTTGACGTACATGTCCTATACACTATTTGATAGGCCTTGTCAATACCGTTCATATGATGTCGAGTTTGCATATGGTTTATTTGGATCAAATTTTATATATATACATATGTATTTGCAAAAATATTGCCGGTACATTTTTATACCCTCTAAATAATAAAAAATAGGCAGCTAAAAAATACGGGCCACTTATATTTTAGTGTTTTATGACATAGCCGAGTTAAACCGCAATCTGATGGTACTCACTTCCTTGTAAGTCTAAATCGAAAGTTTGAAGGACTGCTAAACAATAGGAATATGTAGTTCCAAAGGTTATTGCCACGTCACACTTTTGCGATAATGAAACTTTTACCCTTATACTAATTTTACAATTCGTCCGAAGAGACCTAACAGATTGGAACAATTTTGTTAGCTTAAATTGTACCATAGATTACTAGGCTGTGATATCTACATATGTATATATTAATACGTGAAGGAAATTTTGGTATTCCCTTTTTAAGCAAAATGCGGGCACGGAGGCATCGTTATAGTTCATATGGAGGAGAAGTGGAGAATGATAAAATTTATGTATGTATGTATATGTTTTAAAAATATATGAAATTAAATATTTATAGTAATTCGTTACGCCCTGTTAATGCAAATGATTTAAATTTTATATCACACGCCCAGTGATGAATTGTGAATTGCAAAAATTGATTAGCATACCTTTAGGCTCATTTAAATATTCATTTTTTTATGTATAAAGATTAAAAAAAATATTTAAAGAAAAAATAACATTTCCTAGAATTTGCAGTCGAATTTCGCCCACAAAATAAAAATTTGATGATTCTTTCATGACTTGAAAGTTTCATGACAGTTTGAGACAAGCGCAGGGTTGTTATACACATAATAAAATTCACTGGCATTACCATTCGTTCGCATGCTTGTCTCAAACTGTCAAATTGCAAGTACATGAAAAAATTAACTCGTGGTGTAAAAATTTACAAACAAATAAGAAATTAAATTAATAATTACAATAAAGAATTGAAATTTTGACAACATCATGACTGATGTAGATGAATTGTTTAATTGCTTTAATGAAGACAACGATGAAACTGCAATCGAACCAACAGTAGCAGCGGTAAACTCATCGTCGGCGATAACTACAAAAGATGAGGGGGCCGATAAAAAGGATACAGAAAGGTAATGGATTGAAAATATGTAGATGTAGATCAAGAGATATAATTTAAAACATTCTTATTTAAAGTCCCAATAAAAGTGTGGAGAAACGGCAAATCAACGATGATGACGAACCTGCAGAGGGTAGTAAACGAGTTAAAATGACTGAATCCATATTGGATGACGTGAATGTAGATGCTTTACGTTCACGCATATCTGTGCATGTCATAAAATCACCAGAATCGTGTACCCATGAGGTGGCCGTGTATCCAGGACAAGAATATTTACCCCTACAACCGTTCTCTGGTACTCCCGCTAAGGAGTATCCGTTTGTCTTGGATCCTTTCCAAAAAGAAGCTATTCTATGTATTGACAACCAACAAAGTGTTTTGGTGTCGGCTCACACGTCAGCTGGTAAAACCGTGGTGGCCGAATATTCCATTGCCAGGTCGCTTAATGCCAAACAACGTGTCATCTATACCACGCCTATAAAGGCCTTGTCCAATCAAAAATATCGTGAATTTAGTGAAGAATTTAAAGATGTCGGCTTGGTGACCGGCGATGTCACCATTAATCCGTCGGCTTCTTGTTTGATTATGACCACGGAAATTCTGCGTAACATGTTGTATCGTGGTAGTGAAATTATGCGTGAAGTTGGCTGGGTGGTTTTCGATGAAATCCATTATATGCGTGATAAGGAACGTGGTGTAGTCTGGGAAGAAACGTTAATTCTGTTGCCCGACAATGTGCGTTATGTTTTCTTATCGGCTACTATTCCGAATGCTCGTCAATTTGCCGAATGGGTTTGCCACTTACATAAGCAACCCTGTCATGTTGTCTATACGGATTATAGACCAACGCCTTTGCAGCATTATATATTTCCGGCTGGTGGAGATGGCATACACTTGATAGTCGATGAAAAAGGACAATTTAAAGAGGATAATTTCAATACAGCTATGGCTGTATTAAAAGGTTCAGGTAGAATCTAATCTAAATTTTCTTTTCTAAATAAATTAGGTTAACATGTTATTTTGTATTGTTTTAGGTGAAGCTGGTAAAGGCGATCAAAAAGGACGTAAAGGTGGCATTAAGGGTGCCAATGCTGCTCAATCGAATATTTTTAAAATTGTTAAAATGATAATGGAACGTAATTTTGCACCCGTTATTATTTTCTCCTTCAGTAAAAAAGATTGTGAAGTTTATGCCATGCAAATGGCAAAATTAGATTTTAACACAGCCGAAGAAAAAAAACTTGTGGACGAAGTATTCAATAATGCCCTGGACGTACTATCCGAGGAAGATCGACAACTGCCACAAGTGGAAAATGTTTTACCACTATTAAGGCGTGGTATTGGCATACATCACGGTGGTTTATTGCCAATATTAAAAGAAATTATTGAAATTTTATTCGGCGAGGGACTTTTAAAAGCTCTGTTTGCCACGGAAACCTTTGCTATGGGTCTTAATATGCCGGCCAGAACTGTGTTATTTACGGCCCCAAGAAAGTTCGATGGCAAAGATTTTCGATGGATATCCTCGGGAGAATATATACAAATGGCAGGACGTGCCGGAAGACGCGGTTTGGACGATAAAGGCATTGTAATTTTAATGATTGATGAGATGGTATCACCAACTGTTGGTAGAGGTATTCTTCAGGGTAAAGCTGATCCCATCAATTCAGCTTTCCACTTGACCTATAATATGGTTTTGAACTTGCTGAGAGTAGAAGAAATTAACCCCGAATATATGTTGGAACGTTCGTTCTTTCAATTTCAAAATCAATCTTCGATACCCGAACTTTACAAAGAGGTTCAAGAAAAACAACAAGAATTCGACAAAATTAAAGTCAACGAAGAACATAGTGTGGCCTCTTATCATCATATACGTGAACAATTGGATTCTTTGGGCAAACAATTTCGTAAATGGATTACAACACCCCAATACTTGGTACCCTATTTACAACCTGGTCGTTTGATAAAAGTGCAAATTGAAACGGAAGAATTTGACTGGGGCATTGTAGTGAATTTCAAAAATGAGACAAAGAATGCCAAAAATCCCCTCAAAGCTGAGACGGTGGTAATTGTAGATGTCCTCCTACATGTCTCTGAAGAGTCAGCTAAAAACGACGAGCCCAAACCTTGTAAAGCCGGACAAAAAGGTAACATGGAAGTAGTGCCTGTGGTACATAAACTAATATCACAGATATCTTCATTAAGAGTTTACTATCCCAACGATTTAAGACCAGCCGACAATAGACGAAGTGTGCTAAAGACCATAAACGAAGTTAAAAAGAGATTTCCCAAAGGCCCTCCTCTGCTAAATCCCATTACAGAAATGCATATCAAAGATCCAGAATTTTTAAGTATTGTTGAATCCATTGATAAATTTGAAGAACGTTTATTTGCTCATCCTCTACACAACTCACCTGATTTGGACCGCATCTACTCCCGTTACACAGACAAACTAAAAGTTTTGAACCAACTTAAAAGCGCTAAAGCGAAATTGAAAGAAGCACGTTCTCTGCTACAAATGGATGAGTTAAAACACCGTAAACGTGTTCTCCGACGTATGGAATATTGTACGGCTCAAGATGTTATAGAATTTAAGGGACGTGTAGCATGTGAATTAAGTTCTGCCGATGAACTTCTTATGACAGAAATGATTTTCAATGGTATTTTCAATGATTTAACTACAGCTCAGTCTGTAGCCATACTTTCCACCTTTGTTTGTGATGAAAAATCTTCCGAAACTCCTAAATCTACTGAAGAGCTATCGGGTCCCTTACGTTCTATGCAGGAGTTGGCTAGACGCATTGCCAAAATATCCAATGAATGTAAACTTCAGTTGGACGAAGATACCTATGTTGAAAAATTTAAACCTTTTCTCATGGATGTTGTCTTGGCCTGGTGCAAAGGAGCTTCATTTCTAAGTGTCTGCAAAATGACGGATATTTTCGAAGGATCCATTATTCGTTGTATGCGTCGTTTGGAGGAGTTGCTGCGGCAAATGTGTCAAGCTGCTAAAACAATTGGCAATACCGAGCTGGAGAACAAATTCGCCGAAGGCATTCGCTTGCTGAAGAGAGATATTGTGTTCGCTGCCTCTTTGTATTTGTAAAGAATACATTATTACTGAAGATTGGTTATTTAAAAAGATTTAATTAAATCTTTTGTTTAGGTTTTAATTTAAATTATAATAAATTTATATTTTAAACATTATAATTACAAAACATTGCAACAGTGTTTTATTTTCATAGAATTATAAATATATTTTTCTGTAATTTAAAGCTGTTTTTTACACAATGAAGTAAATAAATACTTTAATTTTTTTTTTACAAAAAATATAAAAATGTGCCTTTCTAATATATTGGATAAGTTAATTTAAGAAAACTATAAACTCAACATGCATAAGCAGATAAAATATTGTTAAATTTTGTTGGAAACCAGGTTTAAAAGATTAAAATTAACTTATGAAACCTGAAATAAAGAGGATATAATTTTCCATTATTTTTTTATTTTATTAGAATTATTACGTACAGTAAAAACCCCGTTATTCGGAATACTTGGGGATGGGAGCATTTCGGATAATCGAAAATTACGGACAATTGAATGTTTCATTAAAACTGGCTTTCATTCTTTTTTGGGATTTCAAATTATGTGCTAGGAAAATTCATCAATGGTTCTCGAGATTCACTTCCCTTCAATCTGTCAATAATTTGAATTTTATCACTGATTGATAACACATTTATTTTCCTCTTTGTTGGTTCTTTGCTGGTCGAATCCATTAATATTAATTTATGGATTTATTAAAGTTTTTTTTAAGCATTTAAATACTATTTTGTATGTATATACACATATATCTTCTATGAATCCCCAATAATAAAACAAGTAAAAAAATTATAGTCGGTCTAGACCGCTACGATACCCTATACCATGGGTTTAGGTTCAACTAATTAGATATAGAAAATAAGCATAACCAAATTTTGTGTGGCATTGTACATAATTAATTTTTTGCGTTCGCATATGAAAGAGTTCATATCGGATGCTATATTTATATGGGGACTAGGTCGAAAAATGATCCGACCCTGAAGATATTTGATAAAGAGATTTATTTTTGCCACAACATATACAAACCAAATTTCTATAATCTGTGCAATATTTTTGTTTTTTGATAGAATTAAGTGAAGATCGGGATGCAGCTTTATATGGGGGCTATGACTAAGATTTGTCCTATAGTGTTTATTTTTGGACTACTGATAAATGGATGTAATAAACATACACGAACCCAATCTGACCGAGATCTATATGATAATTTGGATATTATGACAATTTAAGTCGATCTCACAGGGGTCATTTATATGGGGACTAGGTCTGTATATGCACCGATTTTTACCAATTTCAATAGCGATAGAAGCTTATATACTGCATTTCATCAAATTAGTTTGATAACAAGATTTAAATGGACACACAGACGGACGACTCTGAAAGTGATTCTAAGTCGATCGGTATAATAAAAAATGGGTCTAGGCCAAATATTTTTGGTAGTTATAAACATTAACACAAAGACATTATTCCGTGACCACATAGTGGTATAGGGTATAATAAAAACAAGTAAGAAAATTATAGTCGGTCTAGACCGACTATACGATACCCTATACCATGCGTTTAGAAACCCTATCTCTTAGGCCCAACTAACTGGACATTGAAAATAAGCAAAAACCAAATTTGAGTGGGATTTTTATTAATTTTTTTGGCTGCAGATATGAAAAAGTTCATATCGGATGCTATATCTATAAAGGGACTAGGTCCAAAAATGGACCGATCCTGATCATGTTTGGTAAAGTCTCTTGTATTTTGCAAAAATATGTAGAAACAAAATTTGAGAAGAATCAGTGCAATATTTTTGTTTTTAAATAGATTTAAGTGAAGATCGGGAAGCAGCTCCATATGGGGTCAAGGGGATCATTTTTGGACTACTCATTAGTGGATGTAATGAACGCATACAAACCCAATTTGAGTAAGATCTATATGACAATTTGGATCTTATGGCAATTTATGTCGATTTCATATGGGTAATTTGTATGGGGGCTAGGTCTGAACATGGACCGATTCTCACCAATTTCAATAGCGTTCATCCCATGGCCGACAAAAGCTTATATGCCAAATTTCATCAAAATATATTCATATTTGCGACCTGCAGTTTGATTACAAGCTTTACATGGACACACAGACGGACGGACGGACGGACGGACGGACGGACGGACGGACATTGTTAAATCAACTCAGAAAGTGATTCTGATTCGATCGGTATAATTAAAGATGGGTCTAGGTCAAATATTTTTGGTTGTTACAAACAGCAGCACAAAGTCATTATACCCAAACCACATAGTGGTATAGGGTATAATGAGACTTGTATCAATAATATTACCTTTTCTTTAAGTATTTTTTCTTAAAAAATACCTTTATTTAAAAAATTTCTTTAAAAAGCGTTTTCTTAAAACGTTACCTTTTCTTAAAAAAGTCCATTTTCTTTAAAAGTACTCTGTCTTTAAAAGTACAATAGTTTCCTTAAAAAACTATTTTCATATTTTCATAACGGGTGACTTAAGCGCCTTACAACTAACCAATTTATACAGATATACTGATGAGCAGGACGGAGGGGAACGCTATTAGGTAGAGATTATTCTTTCATTCATTCTCGAAAACAAATTTAGAATTTTTGTAATTAAACTCTTTCTTTTAACTAACATTCTCTGTCTGTCTGTCTGTCGTGGGGCAATCCCATTCCCCCTTATCCAATTAATCTAAAACTTGGCCCATAGTCTTGTTGCGACTACAGATTAATTTTGGGGTAGTCACGCACAGTCACGCATAGTTACGCACAGTCACGGAGTGATCTAAATGTTGTTTCCCCTCATCCGATCGATCTGAAACTTGGTCCATACACTTGCTGTGAAAAAAGATTAACTTTGACTTAGTCACGCACAGTCACGCGGTCACGGATTGATTTAAAACGGATTTCCCCTCATCCAATCAATCTGAAACTTGGTCGATATACTTGCTGTAAAGAAAGATTAAGTTTGACATAGTCACGCATAGTCACTCACATTAACTCACTTCCCCTCATCCGATCGATCTGAAACTTTGTACATAGACTTGTTGTGGCCAAAGATTAATTTTAAGATAAGTCACACACAGTCAGGCATAGTTACGCACAGTCACAGAGTGATTCAAACCCCATTTCCCCTCATCTGATCGATCTGAAACTTTGTCCATAGACATGTTGTGACCAAAGATTAATTTTAAAATAGTCATGCAAAGTCACGCACAGTCACGGAGAGATTCAAATCATATATGGGGGATTTCATGTCAAGTGCACCAACTTTTGAAACCGATGTCTTCCGATCGGGATGAAATTTGCACTAAGCTTAGTCATATTGAATAGAAGTTTAGACACAATTTTTCAATAAGATCGGTCCGGATCTCTCTGAGTTAGAGGGGATCAAAATTTGACATTTTGGCCAAACAGGTGTTTTTTCTCATCCATGTAACTTATTACCTATTGTTCTTAGAAAATTTTCTCCCAAATAGTTTAGATAGCTATTTCTTCAATTTTTCGGAAAAAAATACTTTAAAAAAAAATTTTTTTTTGCAGACTTTTTTTTTTGCTAAATTAAAGCATTTTTTGCATTTTTTTTTTTTTTCAAAAAGGGCATTTTTTTTTTCATAAGAAAGCTTAGGATTTTTCCTTTAAGAGCTTTTTGGTCGCTTAGTGGGATGGGAGTGGGATATCTATCAAAATAAATGTTTTGTAACTCAAGACAACGGTTTTTCAATTTTTCACAAATGCACTATTTTGAATTTTTTTTCTATTTGTGTGTAAAACCTTACAAATAAAACTTATACTGAGAAACTAGACAAATTAACCTTTCCGAAGGTATGTAACATAACTTCATAACATAACAGAAGAGAATGGTTATCTGTAACCTGAAAGAGTTATTTGCAACATTTCAATCTGGCTTCACGAAATTAACCCAAATTTACCATGAAAATGTTAAACTGATGTTGAAGGAAATCAACTTAAAGTATTTAACAGATGATTCGGCAGAATATTTACACGATTACCGCGATTGCCTTAAATTGACTATGTGTCCTAATGCAACAACTTCTTGCCACTTAGGTGAATGTACCAATTGCCCGAAAACCACATTCATCAAAGAAAATTTAATCAACTCTTTAGATCGAGAATATATAGAGGAGGTCAATGATTCTTGGATTCAGACTGACAGATGCACATTGAAAACAATCATTTTAAATGTGGATGATTTTGTGGAAGAAATGTGTACAGGATTGCTAAACTTGAGAAGCCATGACTTTTTCGTCAAAGAGCAATGGTCATTCTGCAAGGATTTGAAGGTACATTTGAAGTCTGGTGAATTCGTTATATCATATGATTTCGCAGAAAACTATAAATATGTCCTTCAGGATGCCATACAAGCATTCCACTTCAATAACGACCAAGAAACTATATTCACAGTAGTTATTTACTACATGAAAGATGAACAAGTAAGAAAATTATAGTCGGTCTAGACCGACTATACGATACCCTATACCATGCGTTTAGAAAACCTATCTCTTAGGCCCAACTAAGTGGACATAGAAAATAAGCAAAAACCAAATTTGAGTGGGATTTTTATTAATTTTTTTGGCTTCAGATATAAAAAAGTTCATATCGGATGCTATATCTATAAAGGGGCTAGGTCCAAAAATGGACCGATCCTGACCATGTTTGGTAAAGTCTCTTGTATTTTGCAAAAATATGTACAAACAAAATTTGAGAAGAATCAGTGCAATATTTTTGTTTTTTAATAGATTTATATGGGGTCTATATGGGGTCAAAGGGATCATTTTTGGACTACTCATTAGTGGATGCAATGAACGCATACAAACCCAATTTGAGTAAGATCTATATGAAAATTTGGATCTTATGGCAATTTATATCGATTTCATATGGGTAATTTGTATGGGGGCTAGGTCTGAACATGGACCGATTCTCACCAATTTCAATAGCGTTCATCCCATGGCCGATAAAAGCTTATATACCAAATTTCGTCAAAATATATTCATATTTGCGACCTGCAGTTTGATTACAAGGTTTACATGGACACACAGACGGACGGACATTGTTAAATCAACTCAGAAAGTGATTCTGATTCGATCGGTATAATTAAAGATGGGTCTAGGTCAAATATTTTTGGTTGTTACAAACAGCAGCACAAAGTCATTATACCCAAACCACATAGTGGTATAGGGTATAAAAACTGGAACACAAAAGTATGGCAATCATATCCGACGATTTAAAACATGATACCGTTGCAGTTTATGAGTACCAGAAGAGAATACTAAAATTTCTAAAATCTAAATTTACAGTAAAGAAGGTATACTACGTTTCGGACGGAGCTCGTCAACATTTTAAAAACAAAAGTAGCTTGGCAAATCTTATGGCCCATGAAAAAGATTTTGAAATGCCAGCTGAGTGGCATTTTCATCCTACTGCTCATGCTAAAGGAGCATGTGATGGTATTGGAGCAAACCTTAAAAGAAATGCAGCGAAGTATAGCCTCCAGTGCTCTCATCAAGATCGCATCTTAGATGCGACTGCTTTATTCCATTGGGCAAAGAGTTATTGTAAAGAAACTAAAATAGTTTTTAGTAGCAAAGAGGATCATCAGGAAACATTGAAAACACTGAAGAGCAGATTCGATGCTGTCGATGGAAGACTCAAGTTGAAAAAGTTTTCTGCCTCAATTCAATGCGATTTCTTTCCAAAGACAACAAATAAACCAGCAGCGAAATCTAGTAACACCAAGAAAGGATGGACAAAAAAACGCAGTAAATAAAGGCGACAAAAAAGCTGGATGAAAGACTGGGTATTTAAAAATTTACAAGACTTAAATACTTCATCAGCTACAATAAATTAAGTATAAAAATAGTTATGATATAAATGGATCTAATGGAATTAAGATTAAATTTTAATAAATTATTTATCTTTTTATTTTTAATATTATTATTATTATACACTAATTTAATTATTATTAAAAATAAATAAAAAATAATAATTTTTCAACATTTCTATTTAAAAAAAGCGATTTTTTTTCCTGAGGTTAACATATTCTGGGTATTACAGTATCGAGGGTATAAAATTTTAGTTAGTTATGTTATATACCTTCGGAAAGTTTAGTTTGTCTAGTTTCTCAGTATAAGTTTTATTTGTAAGGTTTTAGAAACACTTTCACACAAATAGGAAAAAATTCATAATAGTGCATTTGTGAAAAATTGAAAAACCTTTGTCTTGAGTTACAAAACATTTATTTTGATAGATATAAAAATAGTTATGATATAAATGGATCTAATGGAATTAAGATTAAATTTTAATAAATTATTTATCTTTTTATTTTTAATATTATTGTTATTATACACTAATTTAATTATTATTAAAAATAAATAAAAAATAATAATTTTTCAACATTTCTATTTAAAAAAAGCGATTTTTTTTCCTGAGGTTAACATATTCTGGGTATTACAGTATCGAGGGTATAAAATTTTAGTTAGTTATGTTATATACCTTCGGAAAGTTTAGTTTGTCTAGTTTCTCAGTATAAGTTTTATTTGTAAGGTTTTAGAAACACTTTCACACAAATAGGAAAAAATTCATAATAGTGCATTTGTGAAAAATTGAAAAACCTTTGTCTTGAGTTACAAAACATTTATTTTGATAGATATAAAAATAGTTATGATATAAATGGATCTAATGGAATTAAGATTAAATTTTAATAAATTATTTATCTTTTTATTTTTAATATTATTGTTATTATACACTAATTTAATTATTATTAAAAATAAATAAAAAATAATAATTTTTCAACATTTCTATTTAAAAAAAGCGATTTTTTTTCCTGAGGTTAACATATTCTGGGTATTACAGTATCGAGGGTATAAAATTTTAGTTAGTTATGTTATATACCTTCGGAAAGTTTAGTTTGTCTAGTTTCTCAGTATAAGTTTTATTTGTAAGGTTTTAGAAACACTTTCACACAAATAGGAAAAAATTCATAATAGTGCATTTGTGAAAAATTGAAAAACCTTTGTCTTGAGTTACAAAACATTTATTTTGATAGATATAAAAATAGTTATGATATAAATGGATCTAATGGAATTAAGATTAAATTTTAATAAATTATTTATCTTTTTATTTTTAATATTATTGTTATTATACACTAATTTAATTATTATTAAAAATAAATAAAAAATAATAATTTTTCAACATTTCTATTTAAAAAAAGCGATTTTTTTCCTGAGGTTAACATATTCTGGGTATTACAGTATCGAGGGTATAAAATTTAATTAGTTATGTTATATACCTTCGGAAAGTTTAGTTTGTGTAGTTTCTCAGTATAAGTTTTATTTGTAAGGTTTTAGAAACACTTTCACACAAATAGGAAAAAATTCAAAATAGTGCATTTGTGAAAAAATTTAAAAACCTTTGTCTTGAGTTACAAAACATTTATTTTGATAGATATCCCACTCCCATCCCACTAAGCGACCAAAAAGCTCTTAAAGGAAAAATCCTAAGCTTTCTTATGAAAAAAAATGCCCTTTTTGAAAAAAATGCAAAAAATGCTTTAATTTAGCAAAAAAAGTCTAAAATTTTTTTTTAACCCTTATGTGTGTGGACAGGTACCTGTGTACCTATTGCGTTTTCAAATCGAAATTTTTTATATAAGATTTTAGTCTACAATTCTACAATTTCATGAGAACTCCTAACTTTTTGTTATTATTATATTTTCATAGGTGTTTATATACAATATCAGTTGGGGGGGGCGTGGCATATCAATTTGCTTTTTGCACCCTTAATAGGGTGAATACGTTTATATGGAGGCACATGAAAAAAATTAATTAGTTGCTTTACTAACGTGTGATAATCTGAATTATTTGACTTGGTTTTTAGAAATACCATTAAATAAAACTTTATTTGATAAAAGAAAAATTGTTTTACAATAAAAAAAAATTTATTCAAGGTTTATTTTTGATAAAAAAAATTATTTTTCATAAAAAAATTTATTTCAAGGTTTAACACAAAAAAAAATATAAAAATTAAATATAAATAAAAGACATAGAAAAATTAATCCAAACAGTTGTTACATATGGGACGATTGATTGAGTGCTCGTTACAAATATGCTTGAAGCAATTTTTGCAAGCCTTTCTAGTTTTTCTCTGCTTCTTTGTAAGCTTAGAGCATAGGTAACAACTACCCACAACCGCAATACGGCCATTCTTATCTCGAGTTTCTACATTAGTAACAGCTGTTGTTGAAATATCTCGCCCCAATACAACCTGTATTGCTGATCGAGTGGAATCGATTTATTTTACATTTGAATTTTTGGCACGTCGTTCAATGTTGTCCTTACATAGTTCAAAACTTAAATCTTTCAAAAATAGTCTGCGGCGGTCAGTTGAAATAAATTGGGCATTGTACTCCATGTAAACGATGTATGCTGCTAATGCTTTTGGAAACGTTTGGAAACTTTTGTGTCATGTTAAGATTGTAATCGTCAATAATTTTTTTCCTTTTCGGTTTGTTTCGCGTAAAATTATGTCACACATTTCGGTCGACAAAAATCTTTTAAATATTTGCTGTGCTGTTAAAATATTGCTGCCAAGGGCTGCGCCGCTACGCTGACGTAAAATGTTTCGGTTTATTGGTTGCGATTCAGTAAAAGGTTTAAGATCCCAAACAGTGCCATCTTTACCACAGAGTTCATTGTTTGGCTCTTCTTCCTCACTATCATCTGAATCATATGAATCCTCAGCAGCCTCAATGCATCCCACCTGCTCAGCATCTGAACCTTCCGATGCTGCGTCGTTAGCTGGTGGAATGTATTCATCGTCGATATCAGATGGTGAAAATTCGTCTTCATCGCTTTCACATTCACACAACATCTCACGAATTTCGGTTGACGAAAACCTATTAGAACGTGTTCTTATAATTTGAACCATTTTGCTGAAATAAAAAATGCACTTTTAAAAAACTACGCACCTTTACTTGGTGAAAAATTATTTCGAAACTCTTCATGCAAAATCAACGTTAGTTAGTTAGTTAGTTAGTAAGTTAAATGTTCTTTATTTAATTCATTTCTTTGTGATAACAATTTTTTTTTTAAATCTATCTATATATATAAAATTGAATGTGTGTTTGTTTATTTGTTTGTTTGTGTGTACCTTATAGGAGACCAAACCTCTGGACCGATCTTCCTGAAATTTTCACAGCATTTAACTGAGACTCTGGCATGATTAATAGGGTACTTTTTTTTGACCACGCCCACTTTTACGCCCACTTTTTTAAAATTATGTAATTGCTCCCATATAGTTTTTAACAGATTTACTTCAAATTGTATACACATTATACTCCAGGCGAGGTAGAAATAAACATTTCTTACGCCACGCCCCCTTTCACGCCCCTTTTCACGCCAAATTTTGTTTGAAAGTTTTAAACTTTTTTTTCTCTGTACAAATTTGTTCCTTCCAACGGATTTTTTTATTTGGTAGTATATTGCTCTTAATACTGTTAACGTCGCCATATAACTATGAACCACGCCCATTTCACCGCCCCCTTTTTTTTACATATACCACTAACAATGTTTGCTATACAAAATAATTTTTTTGTAATATGTATTTATCTAAAGTTTTATACACTTTTTATCTACAGGTAAGGTAGCCATACATTTTTTTATTACCAAGTCCCCCTTTTTCGCCCCATTTTACCTTAAATCATAATTATTCTGCTTTCAATCTATCTATATATATAAAAATGAATGTGTGTTTGTTTGTGCTTTATAGGAGGCCAAACCAAAGAACCGATCTTCCTGAAATTTTCAGAGCGTGTTACTGTGACTCTGGAAGGAATAATATGCTATATAAATTTTTGATTGGACAAAGGGGCGGTGCCACGCCCATATAACCCAAAATTTGAAAAAGTCATATCACGGGAATTTTTTTACCTACAGCAGTCATATTTGGTACATATGGTATTAGCATGAATAGAAATACATACAAGAAGAAAAGTGGGCGGGACCACGCCCCTTTTTAGAAAAATAAAAATCGTAATATCTTCTAAACTACTGGAAGGATCGTCATGAAATTTTCACAAAAGGATATTTTTGCGAAATAATAAGACCTTAGCTATATAAAGTTGTTAGTGGGCAAAGGGGCGTGGCGTATATATAAAAACGTTGATGTATTTGATTGTAACGAATGATCTCCGGAACCATAAGAGCTGTCGAGGTAGGATTTCCAGCATAGGTTCGGTTCGAGCTCTTCTGTGTTTTTTTTTAGTTTTAACCCTCTAGCTGGCGTTGGGGTCAAGTTAAAAACAAAAATGTTTACTTTCAGCGCGATTTGACTGCAATTCAGAATGAACGTATGTTTCGTCATAAGAAATTTTTGTATGTATAAATGGACCCGATAGGTGGCGCTGGGTAAAGTTATTTCGAATATTCTTATTTATGGTGTGATTTTAATGAAACTAAGAATGTACATATATGTATGTTAGAAACATTTTTTTATTGGACCCGGTAGATGGCGCTGTCGTTCGAAAAATAATGAGTTGTCAAATTTATATAAATTTTAATAAATAAACTCACAAACGTTTTTATATATAAATATTCTAACGAAAAAGAAGGAAAAAGCCGCTACATTATTGCATGGTGGCCGCACAGCTCATTCAGCACTCAAATCACCGTTAAACGTACAAAAAAATGAGAATGCCGTCTGTAATATCAAAAAACATTCCGGTATGGCAAAAGTTCTGCAAAAATGCAGTATTTTTATTTGGGATGAATGTACCATGGCTCACAAACATTGTGATTTGATTTGATAAAAGATTTGAAAGGCAATGAAAGATTTTTTGGTGAAGCTCTCATTTTATTATCTGGAGATCTTCGTAACACATTTTATATAGGTATATACAGATTCTAACTAAAATAAAAATTCATTGAGGGCAAAACAACGTTTGCCGGGTCCAGCTAGTACTAATATAATAAAGAGATAACGTGTGTTTGTTTGTTTGTTTGTTTGTTTGTAGGAGGTAAACTCCGTAACTACCCATCTGATCGTCCTGAAATTTTCAAAGAGTCTTACTGCGGATATGGGAAGTGCTATAGGCTATAATTTTTTTAATATTTTTGGTGGGCGTGGCACCTCCCACACAAAGTAAATTTTTAATATCATATACATATATTGAGTACTATGATAGGGAGAGCTTTGCAAATTTGTGTGAGGTCACCTATTGTTAATGTTAGTAGCTACGCCGAAAATGGGCGGGATCGGATAAGTGGGCGTGGTACCTCCCATACAAGTAATAGTTCAAAATTATATATCTCGAGTAATGTGATAGAGAGAGCTTTTAAAATTTTTCTGATGTCACCTATTATTAATGTGAGTAGTCGGATGTAAAATGGGCAGTATCGGACCAATAGGTGTGGCACCTGCCATACAAAGTAAATATAAAATGCCATATATCTGGAGTACGGTAATAATGAGAGTCTTGGGACTTTGTGTGAGCCCATAAGTTATTCATTTGATTATTTAGACAAAAAATGGGCGTGATCGGAGAAGTGGGCGTGGCACCGCCCATACAAAGTAAATATATGATGTCATATAACTGGTGTGATAAAAAGGGAAGCTTTTACACTTTGCACGAGTTTATCAGATCTTAGTATGAGTAGTCGAACAAAAAATTGGCGGGTTCACACCAATGGGCGTGGCACTCCCCATGCAAAGTAACTATTTAATGTCATATATCTGGAGTACTGTAAATGGGAGAGCTTTGTGGCTTTGCGTGAGCCCATAGGTTTTTTGTGTGATTAGTCGAACAAAAAATGGGCGTGATCAGAGCAGTGGGCGCAGCACCGCCCATGCAAAGTAGATATCTAATATCATATAACTGGTGTACTATAAAAGGTAAAGACTCGACATTTTGCATGAGTCCATCAGATATTAATGTGAGTAGTCCAATAAAAATTGGGCGGGATGGGATTAGTGGGCGTGGCACCTCCTATGTAAAAAATATGAAGCACTACGAAAGCGACAGTCTTTTGACAAGTTCATTAGTTATCAATGTGATTTGTCGTGGAAAATATATCGCCAAAATCAAAAATCGTCAAACCCAAAAATCGCGAAAAATAAGAATCGCCCAAAAAAAAAATCTTCAAAATCAAAAATGTGCAAAAACAAAAATCGCTAAAAAGAAAAATTGCCAGATGATATTCTAAGTTCAAGGCCAATAGTTAAGTGTTGCCATATCTAATATGGATAATCCATCTTCTTCTCATGGGCAGCTACATGTACCTTGCGCCAGTGTAGGAACGCCGAAAAATCTGATAATTGTTGTACCGAATGAAAAAACAAAAAACATTGTATATCAGCATCAGCAAACATTGAAATAAAAAAATCTATACTAATAATCTATACTTAACATAATAAAGAGGTAATATTTGTTTGTTTGTTTGTAGGAGGTAATTTCCGTAACTACTAATCTGATCTTCCTGAAAATTTCACATAGTCTTACTGCGGATATGGGAGTGCTACAGGCTTTAATTTTTTTTTAATATTTTTAGTGGGCGTGGCACCTCCTATACAAAGTAAATTTTTAATATCATATATATTAAGTAGTATGATAGAGAAAGTTTTGCAAATTTGTCTCAGATCATCTATTATTAACGTGAATAGTCAGACAAAAAAATGGGCGGGATTAGACAAATGCGCGTGGTATCCCCACACAAACTTAATATTAAATGTGATATATCTGAAAGGGGTGGGGAGGGGGAGGGTGTAGCGAAACACACCGGGTTACATCTAGTAATAAATAAAATAATAATAAAAAAAAAAAAAATAAGAACGTACGACTATGACTTAATGTCGTCAGTCGGAAAGAGATAAATATGATAATGTTTTTGTGTATTATATAATAAGGTTAATAGTTAAACTCATTTAAGAGCTCCTTCCTGTAACCTATCGCATGTATAATGAATCCATATATTTCTTTAAAATTTTCTGTAGGGTTGTTTTATTATTATTATTATTATTTATTTATTTCGAATTCCCATACAACAAGACATAAAATCTTATAATTAAAGTACAGGATTAGTACTAGGTACATAGTAGTAAGGAAATTTAACAAATTTGTATAATAACAATTAAAAATAATAAAAAATATAATAACAAAATAAAATAATTATAAAAAGTTTAATGTAAAAATTAGTTATTTAAAAGCGATTGAAAATAGAAAACCAATTAATTATAGAAATTAAAGAGGGCCATTTTAAATTGCATTGCGTTGCTTATGAACTGAATGTTTGAAGGTAGCAAGTTCCAAGGACGAATTGAATTAATAAAAAACTGCCATTCAGATGTTTGTGTTCGATGTCTAATTGGTATTAAATCAATTGTTCTGCGAGATCGAGTGAACGATATTCTATTAAAAAGATAAGAAGGTTCACGGGTATAGACAATTTTATGTAATAAAGTCAAGGTACGTATTTTTAGTAAATCACTGAAACTAACTCCATACATTTTTTTTGAAACTGGTGTAATATGATCATACTTCATCAGGCCGTAAACATACCTTAGTATGGCGTTATAAGCTTTCTCCAATTTATTGTAACTCGTATAATCACAGCTCGAAAAAACTTCACATCCGTATAACAAAGTTGGCATTATATATGTTTTTGCAAGTAATAACCGAATCTTAACCGGTGTAAAGTATTGTGTTTTCCACAGAATTCGTAGCATAGCATATGTTTTTCCAGCAGCTGTGTTTATGTGATCAGTCCATGTAAGATTATTATTAAAAATTATACCAAGATTCTTTGTAGTTCTTACAATCTCAATTGCTTGATTGTTTAGTATAACTTCTGGTTCAAAAGTTGATTTCTTGGATTTTGGATTAATCACCAGACACTTAGATTTGCTGGGATTCAAGCAAAGACCATTGGATGAAGCCCACAGAAAAACACGGTGTAAATCCTCATTTAGTTTACTTAAGCAATCATCAATATTTTTGTTGTTATTACATATATATAATTGAACATCATCAGCATAGATATGAACGCTGCTGTACATTAGTTGCTCTGGTAAATCGTTGACGTATATTGTAAAAAGAAGAGGACCAAGGATTGATCCTTGAGGAACACCTTTCGATATTGGCAGTGGTCGTGATATTTTTTTATTAGCAAAGACTGACTGTTTACGATCCAATAAGTAGGACGCAATTAATCGAGTGGACGACAAAGAAAATTTAAACAAAGTTTGCAGTTTCATACAAAGAATTCCATGATCAACCATGTCAAACGCCTTAGAGTGATCTAATAAAACAAGAAATGACATTAAACCAGCATCAATATTACTCCGTATTTCCTCCGTGACATCAATAAGCGCAGTTACGCAACTATGCTTAGGCCGAAAACCTGACTGTCTGCTTGTAAGTAAGCCATTTCTATTTATGTAATCGTACATTTGCTTATGTAGTAGCTTCTCAAATACTTTTGATAGAAATGGTAATATAGAAATAGGTCGGTACTCATTACTGGATTTTGGTGTAGGTATTATTTTAGCATACTTCCAGTTAGCAGGAAAAGTACTTTTAATTATGATATTGTTGAATATGAATGTGATATATGGTAACAACACAGGAAGAATAGCTTTTAAAAACTTTGGGTGAATATTATCAAATCCTACAGCATTTGACTTAACAGCTAGGCAACTCCTTGATACATTATCTTGTGTTACACAATTAAAACTAAATAGTTGACTCTGCTCAGTGATAGGTTGGTTAAAAAAATTACTATTCAAAGATACTGTAGGCAGTCGTGTGAAAGTTTCATTAAGTAATTCAACATCTATTTCCGTTGTATCTATTATCCTTGGTTTTCCAATACCAATGTCACGTATATTTTTCCATGTTTTTTTGGAACCAATTGCAGAGTTGAAGACAGATGAATAGTATGCTGATTTAGCACTCTTAATAGCTCGGTTTACTTCTCTGCGTGCGTTACAATATTCTTCATGTAGTGAATCAGTTTTGAAACGTTTCCAACGACTATAAGCCCTATCTCTGTAAGCAATTGCAGATTTAATATTACCATTAAACCATGGTTTTAATTTAAAACGAGTTTTTACAGCTTTCAACGGAACCGACCTATTGAAAATTTGTTCAATTTTGTTTTCTAAGAAGTTAAGCTGACTTTCAGCAGATAGCATATAGTAAATTGAATTCCAATCAATATTTGCTAAATCAAAAGCTATGACAATATTATCCATATGTTTAAAGTCATAGTATGTGGCATCATTCATAATAAGTTGGATCTGGAAATCAAAGGTAAGAAAAATTAAGTCGTGCTTTGAAAAACAGGACGCTGAAATCTGATCATAGAGTAAAACTTTTCCTTTATCGCCAACAAATATTATATCCAATAGCGTGTTTGCTGTAGCTGAAAAATGGGTTGGAACTGTTGTATTTGTTGGATAAAGTCCAACTGTTTCCATATTATTTACTAAATAATTTTCCACTAGAAGATTTGAGTTGAAATCGCCACATATAACTATATCTTCAAATTTTACTGTTTCATTCTCCAAAGTTTTGAAAAAATTTTGCATATCGACATTGTGATGAGGTCTGTATACACAACCCACAAGAATTTTGTTTCCATGTGCTGAAATTTCTACAAAGAGATGTTCAATCTTTTCCATTGGCTTGGATTTACAATATAATTTACTAGTTATTCCATTTCTAATATAAATAGCAACACCACCTGCATGAATTACCCTATCACAGCGATATAATTTATAGTTATGCAAATCAAAAATAGTATCAGGAACAAGCAGGTCAAACCACGTCTCAGATACACATACAACATCAACGCCTGAGTTTTCAAATATAAAGGAAAACTCGTCCATCTTATTGTTTAGACTTTGCGCATTTATGTGACAAATATTTAAACCGGTTTTCTGCTTACAAAGTACTCGAACCATATCAGAAGTAACATCTTTGGAACTATAAGTTGTACTACCTGAACAATTTGTCATAGAAACAAAAAAGATTTTTTTAAAAAACAACGCATGCATATTTAAAAGGGCCAAAAATAAAACATATTAAATGACTGAAATTTCTCAAAAACATTCCGAAAATACAAATTAAAATAACATAAACATGAACATTAGATATTCGTAGATTTCCATAATATAAACAAAGCATCAGCAAACAATAGTTACAATAGTTATTAACTCATTTTCAGTCAAGGTAAACTTTTTAAAATGTTTATATCTGATATGACGCAAAATAGGACATATGGCTATGAAATGTAAAATATTTTCAATCTGATTAAGATTGCATAACGAGCAATCACGGGATCTTTGCTGCTGAAACCTTGTTCCATTTAATTCAAGAAGGTCACTTCTAACTTTGAATATGTAGCTAATAGCTGTCGTGTTATTTGAAATTTCAAAATATGATTGAGGCCTCGTGTAATTGAGTTTAGAGTAAAACCGGTTTGTAGTAGCTGCTTTTTCTAAATGATTTTGTAGTTCTTTAAATTTCAATCCTGATAAAATATCAAATCTTAATTGTTCCCAGCTTTCTTTTGTAGAGCATTCTGAAACTCTGGAAGTATTTACTTCGTTAGCTAGTGCATCTATTTGCTCATACCAATACACTTTTTTTTTGCATTATAATTCTTGTAAGCTGGTTTGGTAAACGGTCGTTGTTGTATTCATGTAATGTTCTAATAATATATCTTAGATGTAAATCCAATGTAAATATAAAATTATTCTCTACACCAGTTTCCAGCATCAATATATATGTGGGTGTAAAAGGTGGCAGTCTTAAATTTTTTTTAAAAAGAAACGTAGAAGTTTATCTACTTCTTCAAAAGAAGAAAATCCCCATATTTGGGCGGCATAAGACTGAATTCCACGGCATACCGATTTAAACAAATTCCATTTTGCTTTTAAGCATATCTCTTTTTTCGCCAAAAAATCATTCCATGTTGCATTAATGCTGTTTTTTGCAGATAAATTTCTTTTTTCAACGTGTTTTTTAAAAGACATTTTAGGTGATAAAGTAACTCCCAAATATGTATATTCATTTGTGATTCTTACAGGCTCACCATTAAAGGTCCATCTTTCCCGTCTTGCGATTCTTCCTCCTTTTCTGAATATCATAATTTCTGATTTGCTTAAATTGACTTGCAGGTTCCACAACTCACAATATCTTTCAAGTTGATTTATCATTTGTTGCATTGTTACGATATCATCAGCTAAAATTACGATGTCGTCAGCATACATTAGTAATCTTACATGTGTAGAACCTATATTTATTCCACCTCCTATATATTCGTACAAATCGTTTAGATATATTGAAAAAAGTGTTGGTGAAAGTAAACAGCCTTGTTTAACTCCAGAACCAGTTTCAAACTCATCTGAGACCTCCTCTCCATCCCATACCTTAAATTTAGTGTTACTATATATGGTTTCGATCATTTGGACCATTTTTGTTGATACACCAATTGTATTAAGTTTATAAACAAGAGATTTCCTTGAGATTTTATCAAAAGCTGCACTGAAATCAACGAAAAAAGCATACAATTTTTTGTTTTCTTTGAACTTAAGGTGAGCAATTGCGGATAAACTATATAAATTATCAACCGTTGAGTATCCTTCTCTAAATCCAGCTTGGTATTCGGAGAGTTTATTGTATTTAGTTAGCCACGAGTTAAGACGATTATTTAGAATGCCCATAAAAATTTTTGCAATTGTATTTATAAAAGATATACCACGATAATTACTCACAGTATTCCTTTCTCCCTTCTTATAAATTGGAAAAAGTATACTTGTCGTAAATTTTTCATTCAAATTTGCTGTTTCATATATGATGTTGTATGTGTTTGCCAGCTCTTTCACAAAAATATCCGTTGAGTTCTTAAAGAATTCATAGCTGACGCGGTCCTCTCCAGGGGCTTTGTTTTTCTTGGCTTTGGCTAGTACGTGTTTTATTTCAAAAGTTGAAATAGGTTGATCTAGATCTTCATCCGTATATTTCATTGCAGCATACATTACATTATGTGAAATATCAGGCGTATTCAAAAGAGTAGAAAAATATTGTTTGAACACATTTGCCGGGATATCAGGCTTTGACTGTATTTCTTTGTTTTTTATTTCTTTAATAAGATTCCACCAAAATCAATGTCAAAATGTCAATAAAAACTGCGGAGATGTGCGTATCTCATATGTGCAACAAAAGAAAATACGTAGTGTTTGCTCATTCATTATACGGGGAATCACATAATAAGATTTTTATTTTTTTGCTTCAGATTTAAAAATATATTTAAAGGGGAATCCCACATTGAGTAAAATTCTAATATTATATCATTAACCATCGATTTTTTTGTAAGACAAAAAATTACATTTCTCATACAATTTGCATGAAGGTACCCAGGTACCTATCCACCCTATAGAAGGTGTTTTTTTCCACACACATAAGGGTTAAGTATTTTTTCCCGAAATATTGAAGAAATAGCTATCTAAACTCTTTGGGAGAAAATTTTTTAAGAACAATAGGTTATAACTTACGTGGATGAGAAAAAACACCTGTTTGGCCAAAATGTCAAATTTTGATCCCCTATAACTCAGAGAGATCTGGACCGATCTTGTTGAAAAATTGTGTCTAAACTACTATCCAATAGGACTAACTTTGGTGTAAATTTCATCCCGATCGGAAGACATCGGTTTCAAAATTTGGTGCACTTGACATGAAATCCCCCATATGTATAAGTTAAGAATGAGTTTTAATAAAAACTTTGTTTTTATGGGTTAGAGTATTTTTAATTCTTAAATTAGACACTTTTCGTTAGTTGTTGTTTACAACATTTTTCAGTGAACATAAAGACAACAGACAAATACACAAAATGATTTTACAGACACGATAAAAATGATTTATTTAAGACAAAAATAAATGAGATAAAGTAAACGATTGTAACGTGTAAATTGATAACTTAAAATAATACTAAAATTACTTAAAATTAATGCAAACTAAGCGAAATATTGCAAATCGATGAACATAAATATTTTAATACAACAAACATGTACTGTACTACCTTAATAAAGACAATAAACAAATATGAACATAAATTAAACAATACACATACAGATAAAAACAAATTGGACGGAATTCACTGATATGCGATAAATTTAAATTTTTTATCGTGGAAAATATACAAAATAGTTAAACAAAAAAATAAAAAAAAAAAATTGAATCTTAAAATTAATAAAAAATATTTATTAATAAAATTTATAAGAACTAGCATAGTAATTTAGTAGTTAAATAAAAAAAACTTTATATACATGTTTAAGTTTATTAAAATGCCTTAAGAATAGATTTTGAACAATAACTTAAATTTTAAGTGGAATGTTTTGATATGGATTGTATTCGTGGGCTTATTTTATTTATTTTTCGTTGTTGCTAAAAGTATGTACTAACAATCTAATATTTCATTTGATGCTTAAAAAAATAAATTTAAAAATATTCACCTATTTGAGATCTTAAAGATCTGAAATCGTTTTACAAAAAAAGTTTTCACTTCATATTGTCATTATTACGTTTTAATTATAAGGACAATTAATAAGAATAATTATGTTTTACATATAAAGTAATTTTTACAAAAAATTATGCGTACCAGAGACAATTTTCGTAATTCGAAATTCTCATTATTCTAATATAAAAATTCGAAAATTTTTTTTATAGTAAAATTCTTATAAAAAATTCTCATAATTAGAGCAATTTTTTAAAAGAACAATTTTCACAATCTGACAAATTTCTCTTATAGAAACCTTATCACATTTTAAAGCATTTTTCCTGAAGAAAGTTTTCACAATCTGCAGAGTTTTTTCTATAGAAAACTTCCTTTAAACTGAAAAATTCTTCCTAAAAAAATTACTAAAATTTGATAAATTTTCCATTAACACTAATTCCCATAATATTTCTATAGACCAATTTCCATAATCTCAGATAATTTTCATATAGAATAATTCACAAATATATATAAAAAACTCTCACGGTCTAAGACATTTCCAATAATATTTTTTTGAAATTCTGAGAAATTTTTCCTAAAAAAATCTCACATATAATCTGAGAATTTTTTTCCTATAGGACTATGCTTCAATCTAAATTAATTCACTTAAAAATTTAGATAATTTAAATTTTTGCATAGAATAATTCTCATAATATGCGATATTTTCCCATGGAAAAATTCTCTCAATCTCAATGATGTTTTTCTTATGGTAATATTTCCACAATATTAGAAGTTTTTTCTATAGAAAATATATAAGAACATTTCCCCCGAAAAAAAATTTTACAATCTGCTATATTATTCCTATAGAAAAATGCTCACAATCTAAGAACATTTTTTAATAAAAAAATTACCACAACACAAGACAATTTTCTTATAAAAAATTCCCACAACCGAACACAATTTTCTTATAAAAATTCTCACAATCTAAGACAATTTTCTTAAAGAAAATTTCCACTATCAGTGGCAGTTTTCTTAAGAAGAAATAAGCACAGTCTGAGATATATTTTCTACAGAAAAGTAACCGTAAAATTGCTATAATCTGCGATATATTTCGTAGAGAAAAATTTTCACAGTTTAAAACACTTTTCTTACAGAAAAATTCCTACAATACGAAAAATTGTTCCTATAGTCTGCGATATTATTCCTATAGAAAAATGGTCACAATCCTAGAGAATTTCCCATTAGAAAAATTCCTACATTCTGAGAAATTTTTCTTAAAGAAAATTCCCAAAATTAGAGACATTTTCCTAAAGAAAAATTCCTACAATCTAAAAAATTTTCCATATAGAAAATTTCCTAAAATCTGTCAGAAATTTTTCTTAAAGAAAATACCCACAATCGTATAGAAAACTTCCTAAAATCTGTAAGAAATTTATCTTTAAAAAAAACTTCCACAATCAGGACTTTTTCCTAAAGAAAAATTCCTACAATCTAAAAAATTTTTCATATGGAAAATTTTCTAAAATCTGTCAAATTTTTCCTAGAGCAAAATTCTTTCAATCTGCGATATTTTTCCAATAGAAAATATTACAGAATGTGATACGTTCGTTTAATGGAAAAATTCTTTGACTTATATATCTGTCTCACTCTCTCTAAATGCAACAGTAGCAGTCGGAATAAAAAAATTAATTCTTACTTCATCTGATATTGTAACATTTAGAGAGCGGTTTCTTAAACAGATGTTTGTGGTACACCCTCAATAACATGAGTCCGAGTCTGTGGTTTGGGTACTGGCAATGGTTGTACAATACTAGCACCACTAGATACTGTAGCAGTTGTGGTTGTAGTGCGAGCACTAGGCGTGGGTGTAATACTACGACTTTGTATAATGGGTTTTGTTGATGGTTTATATGATTGTTCTGAAGGTACTGGTGTTGACGACAATGGTATAGGTTCGCGTTGTAACAAACGTTTTTCTTCCAGAGATTTTGCATGCATGGCAGCCGTTGCATGGCCATTTGTTATGACTCTTGCTGCAGCAACGCTGGCCTCACTTCGCGGTGGTCTACTGTAAGAGGCGATTGTACCGCCTCCATTAGATTCTTTTAATGATATTGCTGATTTCAATGATGATTGACTGCCAGTTTTTTGAGTCATGGCTAGGGATGATGGTGATCTTATTGACGTAGTGTCCGTGAGTACTTTACTGGCTAAAGTTTTCGTTGATGGCGAATCGCGGTATTCATAAATATTATCACGAGATCTCATTGTATTCTGATTCGCTGCCAAATTTGTGTTTTCGACACCAGCTGCCCTCGATTCTTGATCGTATTCGGTGCCGTCGGGATTGATGAACACGTCTTCGTCATAGTAACGATCAGATTGTCTGGCAATGGAGAAAACCATGGTTAAGAAAATTTTATAAAATTGATTAAAATTTTATAGAACGATATAAAAAAATTATGATTGTCGATTTCTCCGGAATGGAAATAATTCAATTCCATATTTACCTTTTAGCATTCCTCCACATAATACAACATATGACTACCAAAACAATCAGGAAAAAACAAGCCACCGACATACTCCAAAAAGCAATTTGTAAGGGCTCCTTTGGTTCCCACCAGTATTCGGTGGTAGGTGGATAAGTAGGAACCAATACACCAATAACCGTGGGTAAATATTGAGTCCAAAAGGCACATTCTGTTTGACGATAGTTAAGTAAAATAGACGAATTGAAAGTGGTGTTCAAATTCAAATAACGCAATTCACCCTGATAGGCACGCTCGAAATGCAAACCCAATACTTGTTGGGGTGTGGGATTACTGTAATGAAATTCAATTTAATTTTCAGCAAACATCAAAAGTTGTTTGTTATTTTTTTTTTTAGCCAACTTACCCATATCTGGCAAAATTTGAAAATGTCTGCAAAAAGAAATGGGACATATTACGATCATTATCAGTCCACATATTCCTTTCTAAATGTGCCTTTTTAGGAAAGAATTCCACATCCATAAAGGGTGCCCCCGTTAGAAAATAATGCTCAATTTCATGGGCATATTTACGCCATTGTGGTAAATTTAAGGCTTCTACGGTGGTGTTCATAACATAAATATACACGGGTATCTTTTGTTCTAACAAAATTTTTACTATTTGATCTACTGGTGCCCGATAGTAAAGATCCGATAGCATATTTATATATTGATCACGTATCAAAGTACTATTATTAGGATCCGGCCAATAGGTGTACATATATTTAATAGCTTCATATACACCATTAGGATTCAAAGTGTAATTGTAGCGAAAAACATGTTCCCGTATCTTTTGATCAAAGAATTTACTATCAATTTCATAGTAAGGAGCTAAACTTTCATTTTGTGATACATATAAGGCCGCTTCTTGGGTGGTAACACCAGTCATATATTGTAAGCCCTTGTTGAATTTCCCTTTGCGTAGTAGTTCCAGTGGAGTCTCGGATAGAAAACGCCAATCTTTTTCGCGCCAACCATCATACCAATCATCACTGGGTACTGTAAAATTATGATCCAAGACCGGACCCCAAGGAAAAGTACCAACGTCGGGTGGGAATTCAGCATTGCCCAATTCATAGAAACTACGACCGGTACGTAGGCAATTCACCAATTTCCAAGAGGACTCCAATGAACAACCCAATAGTTGTCCCAAAACACGACTGGTATTTTGAGCACGATATTTGTCTTGTATTAAAGCCCAGTCGGCCAAGGCAGAGCCAGATTGAGCTATAACTCTTTTAACGATATTTCTAGTGGTAGGAGCTAGCATTAGTAAGCCAGCTGAAGCGGCTCCAGCACCGGGACCAAATAATGTTATCGAGTCACGATCACCGTTAAAAAACTCAATATTATCATAGACCCATTTTAAGGCCATTGACTGATCGAGTATGCCATAGTTTCCGGGAGAATTTTCATCTCCCGTTGATAGAAAACCTAAGGCGCCCAAACGATAATTTAATGTTACCACAACCACGTCATAAAAGGAAGCCAAAATATGACCTTGAAATAGATTAGAGGCACCACGTATAAATTCACCACCATGTATATGAACCATTACCGGATATTTTTGGGCTATACCGGCACCAGTCTGAAAGGAAGAATGCATAGGTTAATAAGTAAATCTATAAGCAATATAAATCTATAAAGAATTTTGACGTTGTGGTCTGTTGTCCCACTTATAACTTATAAATATAACGAAATACCTCCTTACCTTGGGCGAAAATATATTCAAATATAAACAATCCTCATCCATATCCATTATACCCTTGGTAGCTCCAGTGTATCTAACGGGCTGGGGACAAGCTGGACCAAAATCAACGGCTTGTACTAGTTGCCAACCTCTGTGTAGTCGTGGTGGCTTAAAACGTCCCTCAAATGTTGGTGGCATAGCATAGGGTATACCCAAAAATACTGAACATTCACCCATAACACGATCGACTGTAGAATGATATGGACGATAGAATGATTTCGGATCGGGATTGTCGTACATATAAACTTTGAAACCCTGCACCTGACCATAGTTGGTCGTAACAAAGACATCACGCTCTAAGGTCAGAGAGTCACGTCTCTGTTTGCCTTGTAGATCCTCACGCCAGCCGGCTAAAATACCCGGAAATGGTGTTTGACCTGCATTTGGATTGTTCTGAAATAATATTATAAACACCGTTAAAGACTTTAAACTTCATCATTAGTTGTGCTAGTGTTCAATTGAAAAAACATTTGGAATTGATTTTTGTTTGTATTTGTTTTCTAAGTTATGTCTTTTATTAGTTGGATATCAATGATCTTGTGCATATGTATGCCACCATATGTGGGTAATTAATCTGCTGTTACAGTTTGTGATCATGAGTGTTTTTTGTGTATTAAACCTATCAAGAACAGTGGTGTTACGAGAAGTTTTGAACATTTTTTATTCAAACAATTTGCCGATTTATATATTGGAATGATGTGAGATGTGCATGAAGTATACTTTAGATAAAGATTAATTGAGAGTATGGAAAGGTCGATGGTTTGTCGAAATCGAAATGGTTTGTCATATAACTATATGCCGCGTTTCTTAAAGAAATAATGATTAATTCCAATATGACAGTCATCGGCCAGAAAGGCCTACATACAAGAGTGGTCCCAGAACAACCCCACCTGACGTATACATTGAGGCAGTAGTTTAAAAAAATACTTTGGTGAAAAGTGGCAACCTTATAAAACTTACGTTTTAAATATAAGGACGCCATGTTTGCTAACTAGATATTTTTTGGAGCCATCAAAATTAAAAGATCTAAGTGAATTTGTAATCATGGAAAAATTGGTCACCGTTATATAATTCAATACTTTTTTTAAAGGTCTCAGTCTAATCAATATTTAAGCGGAGAAAGATTCTAATCTAGGTAGTCTGTCCCTTCGTTTACGAGGCGGTACGAACTGCCAAGATGAATACCGTGGTGGTCGGCCAATTGAGGTGGTCACGCCAGAAACGGTTAAGAAACTCCATATAATGGTATTGGACGATCGTCGGCTGAAGGTGCGTGAGCCAGCTGAAATGATAGGCATTTCAAAAAGTGATATACATCGCATATTGACCGAAAATTTCGAGATGATAAAGCTATCCACAAGATAGTTGCCACGTTTGCTCATAATAGAACTAAAATAGAGACGTGAATATGTTTCAATAGAGTGTTTGGCGATGTTTCACCGCAGTAAGCCGAACTTTTGTGTTGATTCGCAATCATGGTTGAGACATGGGTCCACCACTTCAGATCTGAGACAAAGGAACACTCAAACCAGTGGACTGCAATGGGAAAATCGTGTCCAAACAAGGCAAAGACAGTTTTATCTGCAGGCAAGGTTATGGCGTCTATTTTTTTTTTTGATGCGCGTGGCATTGTTTTTATCGATTATCTTCAAAAAGGAAAAACAATCTACCACAAGTATTATAAAGGGTGATTTTTTAGCTATTATCTTTTTGGCAACATTGGTTTAAACAGCTGACGCATTTTTCGTGTTTTATTTCATTGTCAAACATCTTCAGTTTGGTCCATAATTTAACCATGAATCGTCTTCCAAACGAACAACGCTTGCAAGTTATTGAATTTTATTATCAAAATGCGTGCTCTGTTAAGAAAGTTCATCGCGCGCTTCTTCCATTTTATGGTCAGTTTAATCGACCCACTGAAGCGGCTACTCGGGCTATTGTGACTAAATTTCGCACCAAATTTATATTGTTGGACATTAAATCACCAACACGTTTACGTAGAGTGCGAACTGAAGAAAATATCGCAGCTGTATCGACCAGTGTTAATGATGACCATTAATTATCGATTCGTCGCCGTTCGCAGCAATTGGGCCTCTGTTACTCAACAACGTGGAAAATTTTGCGGAAGGATTTAGGTGTGAAGCCTTTCAAAATACAGCTGGTGCAAGAATGAAGCCGAACGACCTATCGCAACGTAGAATTTTTGGTGAATGGGCTCTTGGAAAGTTGGCCGAAGATCCCTTTTTTACCGAAAAATTGTGTTCAGCGACGAAGCTCATTTTTGGCGTAAATAAGCAGAATTGTCGATTTTGGAGTGAATATCAGCCAGAAGCATTGGAAGAGCTACCAATGCATCCAGAAAAAGTCACAGTTTGGTGCGGTTTATGGGCTGGTGGCATCATTGGACCGTTCTTCTTCAAAGATGATGCGAATCGTAACGTAACTGTGAATGGTGAGCGCTACCGAGAGATGATATCCAACTTTTTTTTGCCCAAAATGTAAGAGCTTGACTTGCATGACATGTGGATTTAACAAGACGGTGCCACATGCCACACAGCACGCGCAACAATGGACTTATTGAGAGGCGAGTTCGGTGAACATTTTATTTCACGTTCGGGACCGGTCAATTGGCCGCTTAGATCGTGCGATTTAACGCCTTTAGACTATTTTTTGTGGGGCTATGTTAAAGCTCATGTCTATACAGACAATCCCGCTTCAATTGACGCATTGGAAGACAACATTGAAGCATTTATTCGTGAGATACCGGCCGAAATGTTGGAGAGAGTATGCCAAAGATGGACTAAGCGGATGGACCATTTGAGGCGCAGTCACGGTCAACATTTGCATGAAATAATCTTCAAACAATAAATTATATGGACCGTACTATCGATTCAAATAAAGATTTCATGCATTTTTCTGAATTTTATGCTCTTAAAAAATCACCCTTTACTAACGAAAGGAAATTAGAAATATTTACACTATCGAAAAAAATTTCGATACGAAATTATTTAGAAAATTAGGCTCCAGTATTGTAAAGGTTATTAAAATAATTGAGATACTATGACCCATTTGAAATTTTTTTACGGAGTGCACCATCTTAATAAAACCGACTTCCATATGTGTAATATTTAAACCCTATACCACTATGTGGTCAAGGTATAATGACTTTATGATGATGTTTGTAACTAACAAAAATATTTGACCTAGACCCATCTTTTATTATACCGATCGACTCGGAACCATTTTCTGTCCGTTTGTCCGTCCGTCTGCCCGTCTTTGTGTCCATGTAAACTTTGTAATCAAACTACAGGTCGCAAATACGGCCATAGAATGAACGCTAGTAACCATACAAATAACTCCTGTGAGATCGACTAAAATTGCTATAATATCCAAATTATCATATAGATCTCGGTCAAATTGGGTTTGTGTATGTTTATTACATCTATTTATCAGTAATTCCAGAATAACAGCGTATAAGTTTGATGTAAAAAGCTATCAGTTTTAATCTTTTCTAGAAATTTAGGAATAGCATTCCTAAATTCCTCTATAGTTTGATACTTCAAGTTTGCTTCCACTTTTAAACAAAGGAATTATAAAATTATTCGAGTGGTAAATAACATAATATAATAGACTTATTGTAGAGATTGTAGTAAGTGGACCTCACAAAGATTCAACACAATTTTTGAGAGGGCAACTAGGTATTCCATCAGGGTCAGAGTTGAAAGATTTTAATTATTTTAAGTTCAATAAAACCGTTTGTTTCATTGCTGATTAATGAAAAATGTATATCCGATGAATGCGATAGATTAAAGGAATACGGAGTATTTTCGTATGTATTAGTGGAACATGTTCTTGCAAAGAAATCCGCGAACATATTGCAAGTTAATGTGTCATTATCGGCAATACAAGATCCAAATTTCAGATATTTTGGAAAATTTATAAAAGGATTTAGAGTTAGATTTTATTTTTGATGTCATACGGGTTATGTATGTAGTTATCATATGCCAATATCCAGACCTTTTATATTTCTTGTAAAATTAATTTTTTCTATTTTAAGTATTGGCTAATAATTTGTTATTCCATGGCGGGCCATTATTTTCGCGAATAATTATTTTTGAAACAGTTTCCGAAATGATGCGGTGTAATACTGAAAAAAAGTTAGAAATAATATCATCAAAATAATTACGAGAAATTGACATTGGATAATAAATAACTAAGTTTTGTATAGTTTGTACGAGGAAAACAAAAGCCTTTTAGGAGATTATTCAGCATCAATTGTAGGATGGCGACATTCTTCAGAATACGTAATAGGAAGTAAGTTTCGTTTTTATTTATTTATTTAATTCAGCTACAATAAAGCAACAGCTGAGCAATATTTACAAAAATATTTTATAAAAATAATACCGACTTTAAATACAGTTATAAACATAATCATTAGAGTTCAAATATGTCGTTAATCTTCTTTTAATAACATCAACATCATCGGATAAATCAATTAAAGCATAGTGTCTGTTCACTTCGGTGCAAATTCTTCGGAATGGATCGAAATTAATGAAATTTGATCTGTGGAAATTCAGGTAAACCGGCTCATACGATCGAAGTTGTCTGTTAGGCACATTTATACAAATTTTTCCGAGAAGGCATTCAGAATCAATTTTACCATGAACCAGGTTGAGAAAGAATGTTATATTAGAAATGATCCTTCTACTTTTCAAAGTTGGAAGCTTTATTAGAGCCAAACGACTGCGATATGGTGGAAGACTCAATTCCGCATTCCACTCAAGATATCGTAGGCAAAATAATAAGAATTGTTTTTGAACTGATTCAAGTTTTTTGATGAAAACATTGTACTGTGGATCCCAGATTACTGATGCGTATTCAAGTATCGGCCTGACCAAAGACGTGAATAGATTTTTTGTTACATAAGGATCATTAAATTCTTTTGCCCAACGCTTTATAAAAAGTAAAACACCATTTGCCTTATTAACAGTCATTGTTACGTGAGAATTAAAACTTAGTCTTTTATCAAAATGAACTCCCAAATCTATGAACGATTCAACTGAGTTTAGTTTTGTGTCATGGATGACATAGTGGTTCGAAGATGGCGAATATCTAGAGAAGGTCATAGACTGACATTTTTTTAGATTTAATTCCATTAAGTTGACATTGCACGATTTGTAGAAGCTATTTAAGTCAGACTGGAGACGTATACTGTCTTCGTTGTTTATGATGGTGGAGTAGATTTTTACATCGTCGGCATATATAAGAATATTGCTATATTGAATAGACTTTGGTAGATCATTAATAAACAGCAAAAATAGGAGAGGTCCAAGGTGACTCCCTTGAGGGACACCGGAAGTAACATCTATATATTTCGATTTAGAGTTATTGAAAATTACACATTGCTTACGATGTTTTAAGTACGACCGAATCCATTTTAAGAAGTTAGCGGAGAATCCAATAGCATGAAGTTTCGCTAGCAGTAGATCATGGCTAACCTTATCAAAAGCTTTGCTAAAGTCCGTGTATATAACATCAGTTTGTTTATTTTTGCAGAATCCAGAGTTTATATAGGAAGTAAATTCCATTAGATTAGTAGTCGTAGACCGTCCTTTGCAAAAGTCATGTTGAGCTGGTGATAGAATTGATGACATTTCGTGTGATAATATATCAGTTATAATTTTCTCAAAAAGTTTAGGTATAGCATTAAGCTTTGCAATTGCTCTATAATTAGTAGCATCACTGCGGCTACCAGATTTGTAGTGCGGAATAATAAATGAATTTTTCCAACACTTTGGAAAGAAGCCGAATTTAAGAGAGTTATTATATATAAGAGTTAACGGGGTAGCCAATATTTCAGCACAATTTCTTAAGATACAGCTGGGAATACCATATGGACCTGGATTAAGTGAACTTTTTATACTTCTTAGATTCTTCAGAACAGTCAACACGTCTAAGGATGAAATATTAATTGATGTCAGCCTTGGAATATCGTACGTAAATATGGATCGGCTCAAAGCAAGATCCAAAAGTTTCACAGTAGCATTGTGTACATGGTTAGCTTGGAAGACACCACAGTCAAGCAGTAAATGAATAAATTCATTTGATACACTCTAAATAATTAAGTTCCAAAGGTTTATTCCACAATATATTTGGCAGATTAAAGTCTCCAAGTACCACAAAAATATCGAATGATAAATTGTTACATAGCGGAATTAATTGCAGATATGTGAACATCATAATTATCAGAAGAAAGATTTGGAGAAATATAGAAATTTTTAAGTCAAATTTTAAAGGCAACAAATTCGATATTATCACTGTCTAAAAATTCACTACTTTCACTAGGAAAGAAATTTAGTACGGCAATAAGAACTCCCCCGATAAATAATTGGTTTTCTCTACATAATATTTCAACATAATGAATATTATTTGATCATCCAGCAAGGTGTGGAAGATGAAATTAAAGCTGTTTGCGAAAGGAGACGTTAGTTTTGTGTTAAGTCCACGAACATTTTGATACACTATATTTATTGTATTATCTGTCGACAAGACTTTGTTTGAGCTGCTAAGTAGACAATGTCAGAACGTTACCGTGAAATTACTGCCAAATGAAATAGGTCCCAATGAAATAACTCACAATGAAATAAATCCCAACAAAAATGAAATAACTTTAAAAAATTAAATAACACCCAAAGGAAAAATGAAACAAGTAATAAAATTATAGTCGGTCTAGACCGACTATACGATACCCTATACCATGCGTTTAGAGACCCTATGTCTCAGGCCCAACTAACTGGATATAGAAAATAAGCATAAACCAAATTTGAGTGGGATTTTTATTAATTTTTTTGGCTGCAGATATGGAAAAGTTCATATCGGATGCTATATCTATATGGGGACTAGGCCCAAAAATGGACCGATCCTGACCATGTTTGGTAAAGTCTCTTGTATTTTGCAAAATTATATACAAACAAAATTTGAAAAGAATCAGTGCAATATTTTTGTTTTTTGATAGATTTAAGTGAAGATCGGGAAGCAGCTCTATATGGGGCCTATGATTAAGAGTTGTCCAATAGGGATCATTTTTGGACTACTGATTAATGGATATAATATATACATACAAACCCAATTTGACTAAGATTTGTATGATAATTTGGATCTTATTGCAATATATGTTGATTTCATTTGTATGGGGGCTAGGTCTGAACATGTACCGATTCTCACCAATTTCAATAGCGTTCATCCCATGGCCGATAAAAGATCAAATACCGAATTTCGTCAAAATATATTCATATTTGCGACCTGCAGTTTGATTACAAGCTTTACGTGGACACACAGACGGACGGACGGACGGACGGACGGACGGACGGACGGACGGACGGACATCGTTAAATCGAATCAGATAGTGATTCTGATTCGATCGGTATAATTAAAGATGGGTGTAGATCAAATATTTTTGGTTGTTACAAACAGCAGCACAAAGTCATTATACCCTATACCACATAGTGGTGAAATAAGTCCCAACAAAAACGAAATAACTTCCGTCAAAAATTTTCGTTTCAAACTATTTCAAAAAATATATTAGAAAGCATACATATTGGGGATTTTCCCGACCACCTTTGAATCTTACTTGCACCTCACTTTTTGCACCTTACTTAACTAAGATAAACGTAAAATTTTGGACTTCTAGCTACTGTTGTTCCTGAGATATAGCGCGTCCAAAAATGAAAAAAATCATTAAAATCACATATAAGTGGTCTGCTATTATAATTTATATATCAGAAAGTTTTTAACATACAGGGTAAAAATTTTTCTTATGAATCTGATTCCCGATTCTCACTTAAATCTATCAAAAAACAAAAAATTGCACAGATTTTTCTAAAATTTGGTTTGTGAATGTTTTTGTAAAAATTAAGTGACCTTACTAAATATTGTCAGGATCGGTCCATATTTCGACCTAGCCCCTATATATATAGCATTCGATATGAACTTTTTCATATCCGAAGGCAAAAAATTTATAACAATTCGACTCAAATTTGGTTTATGCTTATTTTCTATAGCTAATTAGTTGGCCCTGTGATAAAGGGTCTCTAAACGCACGGCATAGGATATCATATAGTTGGCCTCGACCGACTATAATTTTCTTACTTGCTTTATTTAACTTAGTCCTTTTCAATTCATTTGCACTACTTTTTGGATACAACTTTACCCAAATATGCTTTCAAAGTAACTGACAACTATCGACTACGATTATTTTCAGAATTGGAAATGCGATGCAATATTATCGATATAAAGAGGTGGTAAACATGACCCGCATATTCCGCAATACCCGAACTTACTCTATGTTTTAACTGACCTGTAATATATCAAAAAGACCGTCAAATAGTCGGTAAAATTCGATATATACGATACTCTATACCAAACGTTGGTCCATCATGTCGTGCATATGTTGCCTTGAGACAAAGTTCAAATCGGATGCGATGCTAATTACGTCTAACATTGTGCCTATATATTGGTGCGCCATCTTTTATGTCGGTATGGCAACATTTAACAGCTTTGACATTTGTCAATCGATTGACTTAAGAACACATGAAACGTCCATTCAATACAATTTTTATCATGCATCACTTTACACCAAAACAAAGCGTTGAAATAGTAACGTTGTACATTGAAAATAGTCATTTAAGGTGCTATTACACGATGTGTTTTTTACATATGTACTGTCACTTTTTTTATCCATATGAAATTCCTCGTGTCTGTCGAAATTGTCTTTTACATACGATTCATAATTTTTGCTATCACACGTGCATATGTATTTCCGTATGACATAACCTCTAAATGTTAACAACAGCTGATTTAATTTGTGAATTTACAAAAATTTATTGTTAAAAAAAAGTTATATATTTTTTAATTGTTAATTAATATTAAACAATTTATTTTTCTTTCAATATTAATCTTTATAATTTACTCTGTTTTTCTTTCGCCACAAGCAGTGTTGTATTTTCATATGTTTGTCATGCCAAAATAGAACCTGTTCTAATTGAAAAATGTACATGTGACTTTCCTCATGTATTGTACATAAACACTGTTTCATATGTATCACACGATGTGTACAACTTTTGTTGTGGGAAAATTTGACAGTACATATGTAAAAAACACATCAAGTAATAGCACCTTTAGTTGATTTAATTCAACGTACAGCGTTTAAGTGATGAAATTAAGGAAAATGGCCTCATATGGAGAAAAAGAAAGTGTTGTTTGATCTGTTGTTTCACATCTACTATTACGATGGGCAAAATCCATGAATTAAAGTTTGAATTGCTTCATTACACACGGATAATTTTCTATTTCCAAACTTGAAAAAATTGTATCGGTGGTAACAGATTTGGCAACAATAAAGTGGTTGATGGCTATTTTAAGGAGTTAGACAGTTCTTACTATTACTGGGAAAAGTGTATCGGGCTAAAAGGAGAAAATTTTTCTAAATTTGTTATGTTTTCTTTGTCAAGTCGAGTTGTTCTGGGTCCGCCCTCGTAGCAGTCATCTGAAAAATTATTATACATATTTTGATTCTAATATTTTTTATTGTTAGTTTACAATTACTTATTTTACAATGACAAATTTTTTCAAGATTTACCAAATCTATAATATTAATAGGCAAGGCGATTTCTTGTGACCGATGTAAGTTGCACAGTTTTACCCCGATTTGGACAAAAAATTTATCATTTGAAAGGTATTTCTTTTTAGCTGTTACCCAGATTTACAGATTTTCATTGTCTGGAATATTTTTTTGGAGTTATGATCGTTTAAAGTTGCTACTAACACATACATAAAATTATACAATGCTATGTGTGTGTTTATTAAATTTGTTAATGTTTTTGTGTTAATGTGTTGAGCTTGTTTTCTTCATTTAAAATGAGTTAAATTGTGAAGCATACCTTTAGGGTCCTTATTAAATGAAAAATTAAAATTTCCTAGAATTTGCACTCAAATTTCGAGTGCTGGAATGTGCTAGTTTATTTTAAAAGCTTCAATGACTCAATTCTGTTAGACGGAAAGAATGTAGAAAAGCAGTCATATTAAGCGGTTAAGGACTCTGCTTTATAGCACTGTATCAGAACCTGACTATTGGAAAGTGGATGGATTTTTAGAATTTATCTGTAAAAATTTCTCAGATTCTTACAACAGATTTTTAAAATTTTTGTATAGAGAAATGTTTTAGATTTGAAAATGTGTCTCTATAAATACACCGCAAGATTATGAGAATAATTCTGTAGAAAAACAATCTTAACTGCAAAAAAAAAAAAAAAATGCTTAGAGAAACAGTCTCAGTTCTGAGAACATTTAGAAGTAAATACAAGCCACTGTGCGATGACATGTTTGATTAAAAAATAAAACAAATAATCTTTTATGGTCATATGCGATACAAATTTAATTAATGTTTCATGATTGGTGCCCCCTTTTCTAATGTCATTAGATGTTCATGTTTTAACATGCACACAATTAAATTGACTTCTTTGTTCTTGTAATAAACGTATTTAGAACTTAAGATATGATCATTACAAAATATGTATGTATGTACATTAGGGTGGCCCTTATTAAAAAAAGTGTTCAAACTGTCGGTCTCACCCCCTAGAAATATGCGAATAGCAAAAAAACTGAGAAATACAAAGTTTTGGGCCAATCAGAAAACGTTTAGTCGTGGCGCAAAGCGATTGAAAATTTCAAGTGTGTTTATATGGGGAAAATATGACTTTTTTTCAGATTTTACGAAAATTTCGTTCTAAAGTTTAATTTTTCCGACAAGCTGTTATATAATTCGGGATCAGTATTAAATTATCTTTTCATAAAACTTCAAAATCGAATAAAACCTCGCCAAGAAATAGCAAATGCCCCAGACCACTTTTGTGCCAAAAAAACCAGGTCATGAAATTTGATGGCATTTTTTTCAACTTTGAGAAATTGATTAAAGCCATCATTCTTTTTTGGTCTCTATACTTATAAGTATTCAGATATGAAGTATTGTTTTATTACCACGTTGTTAACCTATTGCGCATTGAGGCCGAAAATTGAAAATTTTTTAATAAAATTTTTAAAACTCCTTTTTCAAGTTTGAAAAAATTTTCTTAAACAAAATTTAAAAAAATTAATCTATCACTTTAAGGTTTTATGAAATATATGTTGCAGATTAACTGTGTGAATTTTTAAGTAAATCCCTCTGCCAGAATTTTTTTGACAAGGATTTTATTTTTGCGGATTTCGAGAAAAATTGGATTTTTGAGAAATATTGTGTATATGTACTCTTTCTAAATACTTTGTATCAAAAATTCATCATTTTTCTACTTTTAAATGTTATATTTTATTCTAATAGCCTAGGGTTTCAGAAAAAAATAATATGACTACATTAACCCTTTTGAAATTGGGGCCACATATGACCCCAAACTAATAAAAGATAATTTATTCAAAAAATTGTAAGTGCTCTCCAATTTTTAGATGCGACACTTAAAATATAATAACCAAATATGTAGAAGTTTTGTTCCAAAAATTTGGGATAAATCCGAGAACGTTAACCCATTATTTGCCAAGGCCAGCTTTGGTTATTAAGATATTTTTAAATAAAGATTACCGAAAACGAGTTTTTCTATTAAACTCGATTAAACCACTATTTAGAATTTAAGAAAAATAATTCGGTTAATTTTTATTTATTTAACCATTCAGTGCTCCTGGGATCAAAATAATCCATTGTGATATATCTTTGGTGCAATTATCTGCTTATTGCTCACGAATATAAATTAAAACAACTTAAGTCATATGTCTAAAAAAATAGGACGTTTTTTGAAATTCACTTTGATTTAATTTTGTAATTTATTCTATTAAGAGTAGTATTAATTTAATATTACCTTTTATATATATTATTATATTTGAAATTTACTTTTATTTAATAAACTATTTTAAACTGGGAAATAAAATGGTAGAAGTTTCAAAACATGTAGGTGACATTGAAGATAATATAAAGCGACCGATTATAAAAAATCGAAAAATGTCAACCATTATAAGTAATGGCATCTTCACCGATTGAACTGAAATTTTTTTTTGGCGTTTTTTATCAATATCCACCAAATTGGTGGGTGAGACAGCAATAAATTCAACTATTACTTTATTACATAAGTAATTTTATAACAAAATTGGTTAAAAGTTGTTTTAATTCATATTCGCGAGTAATAAGCAGATAATTGCACCAAAGATATATCACAATGGATTATTTTGTTCCCAGGAGCACTGAATGGTTAAATAAATAAAAATTAATCGAATTATTTTTCTTAAAGTCTAATTAGTGGTATCGAGTTTAATAGAAAAACTCGTTTTAGGTCATTTTTATTTTAAAATATCTTAAAATCCAAAGCTGGCCTTGGCAAATAATGGGTTAATGTTCTCGGATTTATCCCAAATTTTTGGAACAAAACTTCTACATATTTGGTTATTATATTTTAAGTGTCGCATCTAAAAAATGGACAGCACTTACAATTTTTGAATAAATTGTCTTTTATTAGTTTGGGGTCATATGTGACCCCAATTCCAAAAGGGTTAATATAGTCATATTATTTTTTTCTGAAACCCTAGGCTATTAGGATAAAATATAACATTTAAAAGTAGAAAAATGATGAATTTTTGATACAAAGTATTTAGAAAGAGTACATATACACAATATTTCACAAAAATCCAATTTTTCTCAAAATCCGCAAAAATAAAATCCTTGTCAAAAAAATTCTGGCAGAGGGATTTACTTAAAAATTCACACAGTTAATCTGCAACATATATTTCATAAAACCTTAAAGTGATAGATTAATTTTTTTAAATTTTGTTTAAGAAAATTTTTTCAAACTTGAAAAAGGAGTTTTAAAAATTTTATTAAAAAATTTTCAATTTTCGGCCTCAATGCGCAATAGGTTAACAACGTGGTAATAAAACAATACTTTATTTCTGAATACTTATAAGTATAGAGACCAAAAAAGAATGATGGCTTTAATCAATTTCTCAAAGTTAAAAAAAATGCCATAAAATTTCATGACCTAGTTTTTTTTGGCTCAAAAGTGGTTATTTGCTATTTCTTGGCGAGGTTTTATTCGATTTTGAAGTTTTATAGCCTTTTGAAGGGATAAGTTAATACTGATTCTGAATTATATAACAGCTTGTCGGAAACATTAAAATATAGAACGAAATTTTCGTAAAATCTGAAAAAAAAAGTCATATTTTCCCCATATAAACACACTTGAAATTTTCAATCGCTTTGCGCCACGACTAAACGTTTTTTGATTGGCCCAAAACTTTGTATTTCTCGGTTTTTTTGCTATTCGCATATTTCTAGGGTGTGAGACCGACAGTTTGAACACTTTTTTTCCCCTCCATATAACGAAGGGCCACCCTAATGTACATATATGTATGTATGTGTATGGATATTGAATCTATTGAACATTTTTGAAAATCTTACTTACTGGATCAAAACGAAAACGATCTTCATTTGGCATGCCTTGGGGATATTGACCTGGTGGATTTCTACCGGGATAGTTGGCACCATAACCATTTGGCTGATAATGACCATAACGGCGATCGTTGAAAGTGTACGTTCTGAAAATATTTATTTAATTAAATATATGCATTCAATTCTATTTTATAATAACATTTAATATTTATCGTACCCATAATCTGGATCACCTGGATTCGGCCATTGATAATCCTTAACACCTGCTCTCGAATAAAATCTGGGATCACGTGTTTGTGCCGTCACACCATTCCTTTCTAATTTATTTACAATAACTACAATTAATCCTAGTATTATGGTTGTTATAAATTTCATTTTATCACGATATTTAATTTTCTTTTTTCGTTTTTCTGATCTTGTAGGAGTATTTTGTGTTGTTGTAGCTGCTAAATTTAATGCTGCCATTATCTTGGTCATTATTTATGATGTGAAAGTAAGGTGATTGTTAAAGTTCTGTATGTGAAAAATTATAGTGTATTCATTGTTATTGCCTGTAACGAAAATCATAAAGGAAATCTTAGTTTCATACACACTTTCATGAGAAACATGAATTAAGTTAAATATAGAGCTTAAAAAATATAATTGAGTTTTCTTTTCTATGAGAACAAATAATTGTTTACGCTCTGCTTTTGCTGCTGTAGAAAAGCTGTCTAAAAATAAATGTTCTGAGCTACATTGAAAAAGTTTTGTGAAATTTACATTTTTTAATAATAATGATTGCAGTTGAAAATTCATGAATTAAAAAAAAAACACAATCAAATTCCTTAAAATGCAGTAAATAATTCCTAAAGTAAGCGCAACTGATATTAAATTCATAAAATTATTTAAGACTTTCAAAATAGTGTAAGTTTATTAATAACAATTAGAAGAATAGAAACAGAATAAAATAGTTAATGATGTTTTCTTATATAATTCCTGAAAATTAATGAATGTTTTTTGGAATATATTTCTGCAAATCAATTGACACTTTCGGCAATACAATTATAAATGGTGTAGTGTAATCGGCCGGTTACGGAAATTTTGGAACATTACAGGGTATATATCAGTTTACCATTCCGTTTGTAACGCATCGAAATATGCATTTGCGACCGCATAAAGTATATATATTCTTGATCATTATAACAACTCGAGTCAATATAGCGAAGTCCGTATGTCCGTATGTACATCCGTCCGTCTGTCTATTTAAATCAAGCTCACTTACAAAATAAATAATTTACCTGGGTAAAGTTACGATAGTATTGTTTGTCATTAAATCAAGCAAGTTGTTATTGAAAATGGAGTAAATCGGGCATCATTGTGTCCAGATATGTCCAAAAATATGAAGACACCTCTAAAAAATGTTAAAAGTTCAGTGTGTTTATTGTAATAATTTAGTATTAAGTTTATCAAATTGTTTACTTTTAAAAATATTTTGCTCACATTTTTCATAAATAGTGCAAAAAGTCCAGATATTAATGTAAACTAGCAGAGCCCATCCCTCTAAATTCAAGTGCAAATTCTAGGTAACTTTTATTTTTTCATTTAATAAAAATTTTATAAGAGCCTAAAGGTATGTTAATCAATTTTAAGCCAATTCAAAATTAAACACTTTTGAAATAAAATTTATTAAATTTCATTATAAATATTTTTTGAACACACAGAAAATATATAAAGGGGTTTGTTAATAAATAATTTTAAAGGAGCCTAAAGGTATGCTAATCAATTTTAACCAATTCACAGTTCAACAAACACACAATATGTGTTTTATGTATGTGTTATATAGCAACTTTATATGAGCATTACTCCAAAAAATGTTCCAGACGGTGTAAATCTATAAATCTGGTGGACAGCTAAAAGGAAATACCTTTCAAATGAGGTATGTTTGGTCAAAATCGGTTATTAACTACAATTTTTATATCGGTCACAAGAAATCGCCTTGCTTATTAACATTATAATGGTAACACCTATGTGGAGGGTATTAGAGATTCGGCACAGCTGAATTTAACACTCTTACTTGTTTTTGTTTAAAAATGAATTCTATAACAGGGATGTTCAAATTTGTGTAGCTGGACAAATCTAAGAACTTTTTTCTTATTATTTTGGTAAGCATTTACGGTTTCAATCGTATTAAAATTTGATTATTATCCGTTCGTCAGCAGATTTCTTTTCTACCCTATAGCACTATGTGGTCAGGGTTATAATGACTTTTTGCTGATGTTTCTAACCACCAAAAATATATTACCTGTCCGTCCGTCTGTGTATCCATGTAAACCTTGTAATCAAGCTACAGGTCGAAAATATTAATATATTTTTATGACATTTGGTATGTAAGCTTCTACCGGCTATAGGATGAACGCTATTGAAATTGGTGAAAATCGGTGCTTGTTCAGTCGTAATCCCCATACAAATGATCCCTATGAATTCTACTTAAATTTCCATAAGATCCGCATTATATAGATCTCGGTCAAATTGGGTTTGTGCATGTTTATTGCATCAGTAGTCCCAAAATAAACCCTATACGACAATTCCTAGTCATTGCCCCCATATAAATCTGCTTCCCGATCTTCACTTAAATCTATCAAAAAAAACAAAAATATTGCACAGATTTTTATCTCAAATTTGCTTTGTACATGTTTTGGAGAAAAATAAGTGACCTTAACCAATATGGTTAGGATCTGTCCATTTTTCGACAAAGTCCCCATCCGAAGGCAAACAAATTAATTACAACTAGCAGATTCCAGCCCTCTAAATTCGAGTGCAAATTCTAGGAAAATTTATTTTTTCATTAAATAAAGACCCTAAAGGTATGCTAATCAATTATAGCCAATTCACAAATCAACACAAAAAAAACAAACTCATTTTTATTACAACCACATTAACAAATATAATAAACACACACATGGCATTGTATAATTTTATGTATGTGTTAGTAGTAACTTTAAATGCAATTTACTCAAAATGAAGGAAAAAAATTTAAAATCTGCAAAACGGCTAAAAAGAAATACTGTTCAAATAATATACGTTTGGCCAAAATCGGGATAAACGGTAGAACAAAACATCGGTCACAAGAAATCGCCTAGCCTATTAATATTATAGATGCCACTCAAATTTGGTTTATGCTTATTTTCTATATCCAGTTAGTTGGACCTAAGAAATAGGGTCTCTAAACGCATGGTATAAGGAATCGTATAGTCGGTTTAGACCTACTATAATTTTCTTACACGTTTTAAATTGTGTATTTTGTCTTTGGATAGAGGATACGCCAAAGAGTGATTTCAAGAAATTATTAAAGAAATATATTGGCAAATTCATAATTTTTTAAAAGTTTCCAATGTATTGGCACCAAATGTATATGTCTGGCAAAAATGTAAAGAAAACTCACAAAAATAACTTTAATACATCATATTTTATTTTATTTTATTTTATAATAAATAAATAATAACAAAATAACTTTGTTTACAATTACTGTAAACCACACAAATGACGTCAAATAATTTTCGTGTGTAATGCAGCTTAACCTGTCGCCCACTATTAACTTTGTTAATACTTAATTTTACGATTTAGTCATAAACATAACCATTATTCCATCCAGACTGATATCCGTATTGCTCAAAGGTATACGGCAATGGTTGACTGTTCACTCTTTCAAAGTCATATTTTGGACACATATCACACACGCACACATACATATACAAACATATTTTCGACAAATATCTGAATCCCATGTGTAGATATTAAAAAAAAAAACACAATAACAAACTGTTAATTTGTTTGAAAATACTCTCCCAAATGTCCCCTAACGAATGTAACTCTCAGTGGAACAAAAAAATCAAAAGAAAATGTAAACAAAAACAAGCGGCTTGAAACGTTTTAATAATATTTGAGTAATATTGGCAAGAGTGGACAAACAGGTTTTGTACAAATGGAGTTTTAGTCGGAATATAAAATAATAAAAAGACATATAAGGGAACGGCTTTTTATTGAGGTAATAACAACAACCACTGCATACAACTTATATAACGTGGATAAAGAAGTTATGACTGAAATACCCATGTATTATATCAAACTAATTTTAAATATGTTGGATAGAGTTGGCGGTTATTTTTTTTTATTTCTATAAAAAACATATCCTAAAGTAGTTTTATTTGGAGGCATAGATAAATATAACATTAAAGATAAATGGATTTGTCCAAGCAGAAAAATGGACATATCAACAAAGATTGGTAACAAATTTAATGCTTTGAAAAATAATGCCAACCTTTGAAAACGAGCAACAACCAACGGTGAATGAATGTTCAATTTAGAACAAGGATTTATTATAAAGTTGAAATCACTTTATTGAGAGCAATAACCTGCTGATTGCTTTGATTTCTTTTGTATGTGGGTATAGAAAGAACATATTGGAAAAAGGTCGATTTAATAAATTGCTTTTGTAGGCGAAAATAATGTATGACAACGAACGATATAAGGAAGTTTTTAAGCAAAGTATTCAGTAAGAGTGACCATTGCTGCCAATAACCGAAGTCACGACACATTTAGAATTCAAAATATTAATTATGGTATGCAAATCAGATTATGAGTAGTTATACCCCTACACCACTATGTTGTCAGAGTATAAAAAGTTTGTGCTGATATTTGTAAAAATATTTGACCAACCACCATTATTATATTGTTATTCTGCGTCGATGTCCGTCCGTCCGTCTGTCTGTCTCTCTGTGTCTCCATGTAAAACTTATCGTCAAACTACATGACGCAAATATGAATATATTTTGATGAAATTTGTTATATACAGCTAATAACAATACATTGGAAAATTCTGAATTTGCAAATTTGTTCTTGATGTGTAAACATCTATACGCGCAGGGGGGTAAATTTATATTTCACAATACAATCACAAAAACAGCGTAACAGCCGTAAGATAAAATCGGTGTGACTTATGATTGCATTGTTGAAAAAATTATGATGTGCAATAAATGAAAAATGAAAAATAAAAAATTAAAAATGAAAATTGAAAAATGAAAAACGAAAAACGAAAAATGAAAAATAAAAAATGAAAAATGAAAACTGAAAAATAAAAAATGAAAACTAAAAATAAAAAATGAAAAATAAAAAATGAAAAATGAAAAATTATAAATGAAAAGTGAAAAATAAAAAATGAAAAATTAAAAACGAAAAATTAAAAATGAAAAATGAAAAAGGAAAAATAAAAAATGGAAAATAAAAATTGAAAAATAAAAAACAAAAATAAGAAATGAAAAATAAAAATGAAAAATTAAAAATAAAAAGCGAATAAAAAATGAAAAAAGAAAAATAAAAAATGAAAAATGAAAAATTAAAATTGTAAAATTAAAAATGAAAAACGACAACTGAAAAATACAAAATGCAAAATAAAAAATTAAAACTGAAAAACGAAAATGAAATATAAAAAATGAAAACTGAAAAATTGAAAATAAATAATTAAAAATGAAAAATGAAAAACAAAAAATGAAAAACAAAAAATGAAAAATAAAAATTGAAAAATAAAAAATGAAAAATGAAAAAAGAAAAATAATACAGTCGTTTCCCGATTTAACGAGTATTCGTTTTTACGAGAACTCGATATAACGCGCACCCAAATTTCTTCTATTGAGTACCTTAAATAACGAGATTTTTGACACTGGAGTACTCGAAGTAACGAGCAAAATTACATATTTTTGTTTATCAGTTTAAATAATAACGTACGTTCCCAAAACGGGGAATCACATAAAAAAAAAGAAAAAACAAAATAGAGAATAGCCAAATATTACATAGTAAAACGCAAAAACAAAAAAGAGAATAGCAAAATATTACATATGTAGTAGAAACGCCGTTTCTTTAAAAACATGGGCTCATAAATTTTTCGCATCATCAGTTCATTCGTGTAAAGTGTAATAAAAGAAAAATGAGTGCCAGAAAACGATTAGATTTAGACAAAGACAAAATTAACAACTATTGATCTCCATAAGAAGGGAAAACGTGTTGCAGATCTTTGTAACGAATTTCGGTTAAAATCATCAACTGTATGCACAATTTTAAAAAATAAAGATAAACTTTTAAGAAATGTTGACTAAAAGTGCTACACCTCTAAGAAAAGAAAAGCCGTGAAGCCTGGTGAATTCCCAAACATGGAGAAAAAGCTGTATTCTTGGTTTCTGACACAACGAAACGCTGATATTCCCGTCACAGGAGCCATAATAAAGCAAAAAGCTAAAGACTTACACAAAAGGCTGTATGATGGAAATTTTAACGCGAGTCATGGTTGGCTTACTCGTTTTAAACAGAGATTTGGCATACGGCTTTTGAAGCAATGTGGTGAAAAATTGTCAGCCGATTGGACACAAGTAAAGCCAGTTAAGAAGCATTTTAAGGAACTCATCGCTGCAAACGCTTTATCAAAGGATGCAATATTTAATGCTGACGAAACAGGGTTATTTTGGAAAGTTTTACCGGATAAAACATACATGTGCAATGATAAAAAAATGCTTCTGGAAGAAAAGTATCGAAAGAGAGAGTGACTGTGCTATTGTGCAGCAACGCTAGTGGCACCAAAAAGATTAAGCCTTTAGTTATAGGCAAATCGCTAAAACCACGGGCATTCCGCAACAAAATTGTTCCAGTTCATTATGCTGCCTCACAGAGCGCTTGGATGACTTACAGCATATTTAAGGACTGGTTTTTCGAAAAATTCATTCCTCAGGTAATTATCACACAGAATTATGTTTTTAAAAAATTCAAAAATTATGCTTTTGAACACTTTTTACGTGAAAAAAATTGCCGCTAAAAGCCCTGTTGATTTTGGATAATGCACCATCTCACCCGCCGGCGGAAGACCTTTTCAAGGAAACAAGTGATGGCAAAATATGGGTTTCGTATATGCCACCAAATGTAACACCACTTTTGCAGCCTATGGACCAAAATGCGATTCGTTTGCTCAAGCTGCATTACAAAAACAGCCTTTTGTCGAAGCTTTTCGGTAGTCAGGAGAGTGATGTTGCTGCTTTTTTTAAAAGTTACTTTCTTTTTGATGCTGTAACCGCAATAGCAATGGGTTGGAAATCGATTTCTGAATCATCGCTTGCTAAATGTTGGAATAAGCTCCTTGAACCAGACGACCACTTTGATGAAGAAGACGATCTTCCCTTATCTTCGTATTTACGGCATGATGATGACACCTTGGCGATGAGAAATGGGGTGCAATTGTTAAATACAATTTTTCCAACGGTAATTATACCCTATACCACTATGTGGTTTGGGTATAATGACTTTGTGCTGCTGTTTGTAACAACCAAAAATATTTGACCTAGACCCATCTTTAATTATACCGATCGAATCAGAATCACTTTCTGAGTTGATTTAACAATGTCCGTCCGTCCGTCCGTCCGTCCGTCTGTGTGTCCATGTAAACCTTGATATGAAAAAGTTCATATCGGATCCTATGTCTATATGGGGACTAGGTCCAGAAATGGACCGATCCAGACCATGGTTGGTAAAGTCTCTTGTATTTTGCGAAAATACAAAATTTGAGATGAATCAGTGCAATATTTTTCTTTTTTGATAGATTTAAGTGAAGATCGGGAAGCAGCTCTATATGGGGCCTATGACCAAGAGTTGTCCCATAGGAACCGTTTTTGGACTATTCATTAATGGATGTAATAAACACATACAAACCCAATTTGACTAAGGTCTATACGACAATTTGGATCTTATGGCAATTAATGTCGATTTTATAGGGGTCATTTGTATGGGGGCTAGGTCTGAACCTGGACCGATTCTCACCAATTTCAATAGCGTTCATCCTATGGCCGATGAAAGCATATATACCAAATTTCATCAAAATATATTCATATTTGCGACCTGCAGTTTGATTACAAGCTTTATATGGACACACAGACGGACGGATGGACGGACGGACGGACATCGTTAAATCGAATCAGTTAGTGATTCTGATTCGATCGGTATAATTAAAGATGGGTCTACGTCAAATATTTTTGGTAGTTACAAACAGCAGCACAAAGTCATTATACCCAAACCACATAGTGGTATAGGGTATAAAAATCCCACTCAAATTTGGTTTTTGCTTATTTTCTATGTCCAGTTAGTTGGGCCTAAGAGATAGGGTTTCTAAACGCATGGTATAGGGTATCGTATAGTCGGTCTAGACCGACTATAATTTTCTTACTTGTTTTAAATTGTAAATTTGTAAGGAGATCTTTGTTTACATACATATGTATGTACATACATATTTTCTTTTTATTTACATACATACTTTTTTTAGATTGAGTTTTCGATCAGCGACTTTAACTTATGGATTGAGCGATCTGACGAATTTACCGGCAATATGGAAGAGAACGAAGATCAAATCGAGGAGGAAACTGAACATGAAGAGCCTAAAATTAAACATGTTGATGCCATAAAAAGCTTTGATGTGTGTATTAAATGGGCCAAACAAAATAATGTGGACTCTACAAAACTGATTGCTTTGACAGAGCTCCAGGAAGATGCAGTAAAAAGCAAACAATTATTCGCAACTTTTTTAACTAAACTTTTTTTTTAATTTAACGTATTACATAATTGATCTCAAAGAAATTGTTTTGAATTGTTTCTTTTAATTTTTTTTTTGCTTTAAACTATTAAACTATTATAAATAAAAACCCTTTAAAAACACTATTTTATTTTTGTTTTTTGTAAAAAGAGGTCAATTTACTATGGTACTCGATTTAACGAAAAATTCGATTTAACGAGAATGGCTGACAACGATGGTGCTCGTTAAATCGGGAAACGCCTGTAAATGAAATGAAAAACGAAAAATAAAAAATGAAAAAATTAAAAATAAAAATGAAGAAAAATAAAAAATGAAAAATGGAAAAAACGATAAATTAAAAATTAACCGGTTGAAATAATAATTAATAATAAATATTTTTATATTAGCAGAGCCCCTGCAGTTGTTTGCAATAAGTGATATATAGATGACGCTCTCTGTTTGATTTTAAAAAAGTGCCATAAAGAATCTTAAATTACCGGATGTGTACAAATGTTCCCTGTGATCGGACATACATAATTTTGTTTAAATAATTTCTCGTTAAGTCCAAAAAAATGGGGATTTTTTTGCTTCATAACTCTCTGGTGAGTTCTCTATCGAAAGGTAACAAATTTGTTACAAAAAATACAATAAAAACAAGTAAGAAAATTATAGTCGGTCTAGCCAAACCACATAGTGGTATAGGGTATAAATAGACAAAATATTTTTTTTAGTGTTGCCAAAACAATGAACTCTTTTACACTTCTGTACACAGAGTTAAGTAAACCAAAAACAATAATATATAAATAAGAGATGGTATGAAAGAAAATGCATAAAATCTTAACCGTTATTTAAATACTTACAGCCGTATTCATAAAAATTTTAAACAGCATTTCAAATCCATTTTAAGCAAAAATCGATAAAATTGTATTCATAAACGAATTTTAGCTTAAAATACCCATTTTCAACCTTGCGTAAATAAAAGAATTTTAAAATTGGTTCGACCCTATTTAAAACCTATTTTAAAATGACATTTGTGCTTTTTGCTTTGTGTATGTTTTCATTTTGAACACAGTACCGAAAAATTATCATTCAATTGATTTTAATGATAAATGGACAATTTATATTTGATAAATAGAATTGGTAAGAATTATTTTTATGGACAAAAATTATGTTTAAATTACATACTGTTTTTGTTTACAATAGAAATTATTGCCCAAATCTCAAATGATCGTCAAAAGAAAATTAACAAAAAAAAAAAAGGAGCGACCCGTTTGCTATTCCGGATAAGGAGCGCTTGCGCTCGTCGTATTTTTACAAATTATTAAAATGACTTAATTAAGTCAACTACATTAAAAGGAATATTTTTAATTTTAATAATAAAAGAACAAAGAAAACTAGTGATGTAGAGACAATCAAAACAAATTAAATAAAACTGGTTATTTGAATACTTTTTTAATCTACAATAAAATCACCACATAAATTACATATCTACCTATCATTTTGCTTTGAATGTTTTCTTTATTTATTTAATAGACAAGTTTATCATTAATTTTTTTTCAGTAAAAACCATATTTTTCTCAAACACAGCAAAAAAAAAATTATAGACACGAATACTGTATAAATTAATAACCATGATTTTACATCATTACAACTCAAGTGGCAAATAAAAAATGTAGTGTTGTCATCATAGATTTTAATAAAACGTTAAAACGTTTATTACTTAAAATACTGATTATGAATACGAATTTTTAACAAACCTTTTTTAGGCTTAAAATGTGTTTTAACTAATTTGTATTTGAAACCTGATTTAAGATTTTTTTATGAATACGGCTGTTATAGTTTCTGACGTTTTCTTTCAACTGTTTTTAAAACACAATTGTATTTTTTAATGATTTAATTTTATAATTAATTATTTTAAAACAATGGCGAGAACAGAGTTTTGTGAAAAGTTAAAAACCAGAATAGTGGATAATTTTATTGCTGATCTTAACTTCAAAAATTATCAAGAAATATCGTGAAAGAGGTATGGTGACGACTCAATATTTAGGCGGCAGGCCCCGTAAAACGAGTCAAAGATATGATAATTTAATAGCAAAAGATAATTTATATCTAATATAAAATTTATAATATAATAGCAAACATTTAAGAGCGTTAAATTCGGCTGTGCCGATTTTTGGTAACCTCCACATCGGTTTTATGTTTACATTAATATCAATTTATAACAAATGCAAACAAAATATTTTAAAAAGCAACATTTTGATAATATGATAAACTTAAGACTAAATTATTACGACAAACACACTGAAATTTAAATTTTTTTTTAGATGTGTCTTCATCTTTTTGGACATATCTGGACACTATGATGCACGATTTACTCCATTTTCAATACCAACCTGCTTGAAATAATGACAAACAATATTATCATAACTTTACCCATATAAATGGTTTTTTTTTGTGAATGACCGTGATTTCCACAGACAAACGGATAGATGGACGTCGCTATATCGACTCGAGTTGTTATAAGGATCAATAATAAATATACTTTATGGGGTTGTAAATGCATTTTTCGATGGGTTACATACGAAGTGACAAACCTAATATACCCTCTGCACAGTGTGCAGAGTATACAAATATCCAAAACTGCTACCTAATGACGCCATTAACAATCTGAAACTAAAAATATGTGCTCGAACTGTTTCTGGGTCTGATCTGGGTGTTTGTCGTCCTGTGAAGAAATTACTGATATCAGAGAAAAATCGTCTAGCTCGCATAAATTTTGCTAAAGTACACATGAACTAGTCTTTTCAGAAGCATCCAAGTTTAATTTAAGAGGTCATGATGGAAGAACGTTTGCATGACGACCAAAGGAAAATGGAATAGACCCAAAATATACAATTAAAATTGTTAAGTTTGACGGTGGAAATATTATGGTATGTGCGTTGCTTTTCGGGCCAAGGAATTGGACAAATTCATTTAGTCATAAATACTCTAACTGGAATTGGATACAGGCAAATTCTAAAGGACATAATGTGGATGGATATACGAGGAGGAAAATATGCCTCTGGTCTGCAATTTCAACATAACAATGACCCAAAACACATCTTCAAAGGTGTAACCGAATGGCTACAATTTAATGCAGTTAGTGTTTTGGAATGGTTACCCAATCACACAGAGGGGAAATTGTATATCGAAAAAAAAACTCCACACGAAATTAAACAAACAATACACATTTCATAGAGGCAGTTAATTCAGAGTGGAAACAAATTTCAATTGATATCATCAACAATTTAATTAACTCCATGCCTCGGCGTTATGAAGCAGTACTTAAAAATAATGGAAATATTGAAACCAAAAATAAGAGAAAGTTTGCAATTTTTGTGTAGTAAAGGTTTCCATTGTTTTGTCAACAGCATAAAAATTTAACTTTTAAGTTTTGTTAATATTTTTTCTGAAGCTATTTTATGCTTATATTTGAACTGTATTAAGTAATAAAACATAAAAATTTTTAAATTAATAAAAGAGCTTTCAATTCCAATTGGTATTAACCGTTCAAATCGTCAAAAGTATATTTTGTTAAAACACTTCATTGTATTGTCACTCACTGTATGTTTTTTAATCCTTTTGACCTTTGACTTTTCACAAATAAAATAGCACGTTATAAAGACCATCTCAATAACTTCTAATTCATAACTTGATTAGAGTTATAATCAAAATAAATTTAATCAAGATATTTCCAAAATTTTTGATACTTCTTAGTTAAATAAAATAGAACATTTCAAGATGGTACGACCGAAAATGTTAATTTTCTTCGTTGATTACAAATATTATACTTAAATGTATACCTATATGTAAATATGTTAGGCTTATGCATCTGGTATCCATATCATAATCTCTTCCGATATTAAGTTACCATAGATCAATAATTATCTCACTTATTCCGCGGCCTATTGTTTTTCGGTATCTGGATCGTTGTGATATAATAATCTAACCCATAAAAACAAAGTTTTTATTAAAACTCTTTCTTTTCTTAAGCATATGAGTTTTGAATATATCCGTGACTGTGCATGACTGTGTGCGACTATCTTAAAATTAATCTTTGGCCACAAGTCTGTGCATAAAGTTTCAGGTCGATCGGATGAGTGAAGTGCGGTTTTAATATCTCCGTGACTGTGCGTGACTATGCGTGACTGCGCGTGACTATGTCGAAGTTAATCTATTTTCACAGCAAGTGTATGGACCAAGTTTCAGATCGATCGGGTGAGGGGAAATGACATTTAGATCACTCCGTGACTGTTTGTGACTATGCGTGACTATGCGTGACTACCCCAAAATTAATCTGTAGTCACAACAAGACTATGGGCCAAGTTTCAGATCAATTGGATAAGGGGGAATGGGGTGGACCCACGACAGACTGACAGACAGACAGACAAACAGTTAAAAGAAAGAGTTTAAAAATAAAACTTTTTAACCAACTTAAAATAAGGAAAATTATATTCAAAAATGGTCACCCCATTGGTTTATGGCTAAGTAAAATATGAGTGTGAATCACTTTTGCATTTCATTTTAGATTCCGTGATAAAATTTTAAACAATAAATTCATACATGCGAGTATGTACTGATGTATGTTTGTCTGGTAGTATGAATGAATAATACTCATCCATGGGTAAAAATTATAAAAACAATTAACGAAAGCGATAGGAAACCAAACAGAAAGTGAATACGCAGCCAGTGTGTAACTTACTTTTAATTACAGGTAACCAAGTATAAACACGGCATCGACGACACTACAAAAGATTATAATTAGCAAATAATGTTGTAGGGCGAAAATAGAATCAGACGGTGGTTAATTATATTATGCTCCAATTATTTAAAACAGCTTACAAGTGCAATTTACCGTTGGTATATAATTTATTTTAAACAAAATGTTTAGTAAGTTTATGGAGCGATTACTATGTCAATTATTATCTTATCGGAGAATTTGGTAACACTTTTTTACATATTCATTTACACAACATTAGCAATATTTATTTTTTATTATAATGAAATAGAATAGTTATAATGAAATAGTTTTAATTTTTTTTTGTTATTACATATGTATTTATAAAATTTTAAATCTTTTTTTCTTGTAACCGAAATCAACACTAAAACGACAACGCCCCGAAAAAACCGAGGTAGAAAATGTTATTTTATTATTATTTTTTGTTATTTTGTTATTCTCTTAACAAATACTCTAACAAGTCAGTTAAGAAATTTTTAGAGGCTGTACCCGATTTATTTTTTTGCACAAATTCAATCCTAGTGATTGCATGTAATTCTTGAAATTTGCAACTTATTAAACACATTGAGTGGCACGTCGTACATACTTATTTTTATCGATACCATGCCATTAATTGGCACCCATACCCATACCCATATTTTTGGCTGAAAATATCAATTTCAAAAAGAAAAACTTTTTTATTTTTGCTTACAGGTGGATCTAGTTTATCGATAGATATATAAGTTTTAAGATTTTTAATAATAATGCTGTACTTTCTACTTTTGGTTCATTTTCCTATAAGAATATATTTGCACTGTTCTCCCTATGGAGAAAACTCCAAAAAGCAAGTATTATAAGGGCTTTACGGTAAATTCTAGGAGTCTGAGTAATTTTGTTTCCAAAAGGTATATTGAAATTAACAGAGTTCGATGTGATTACGATATGGTTGGAGAATATTTGCAACGTAGTTTGGCTGAAGTTAATATAAATGCAAATTCAACAGAGTTAACAGAGAATCTAATATATTGCATTAGTAATACTATCATTGATTCAACAAGCAACACTAAATACAAAACTCAACTAAGATTTGAGCTAACTCCATGGATAGACAAGAATCTGCAAAATATAATACTGTTTGAACGCAAACTTGTATTAAAACGTAGAAAATCAAAATTTGTTAAATGTGAAGATTTGTTAAAAAAAATTGGTAAAATTATAAAAATTGCTTGCGAAACATCCAGGGATAATTACTCTTTCGATAATTTAAATAAAATTGATGGGGATCCAAAAAAATTTTGGAATTTTTTAAACAAGTTACTTGGAAGAGTGCAGAAAACGAGTATTAATCTCTTAACATCAACAGGTGTACCAATTTATTATGAACAAGGGATACCCGATAGCCTGAACTAGTACTTTAAACAGTCAGAGATTTGAGGCAACAAATTCAAACATTTCCTGGTGATATTTGCAATATTTTTAGAACATTACCTCTAAATTCTAACCGTTTTTCTGTTTTACCTGTATCAATTTCAGATATGGATAATATCATCGATTAGATGAATGTGAAAAAGTCCACTGATTATGATAACGTTACACCAGAGTTTTTAATTATTTTTAAGCAGATAATTTCGCCTATTTTAACGAATATTTTTAATAAAATTACAATTTCGTCCAATTTTCCGGATTGTTTAAAAATAGATAAAATTTGTTCCGATTCCTAAACTTCTTAATGCTTCTACAGTGAACAATTTTCGTCCAGTTGCCGTTCTGTCAACTATTAATATAAACTAGCAGATTCCAGCCCCCGAAATTCGAGTGCAAATTCTAGGAAATTTTATTTTTTCATTAAATAAAGACCCTAAGGGTATGCTAACCAATTACAGCCAATTCGCAAATCAACACAATAAACAAACTCGTTTTTATTACAAACACATTAACAAATTAAATAAACACACACATAGCATTGTATAAATTTTTATATGTGTTAGTAACAACTTTAAATGCAATTTACTTAAAATGAAGGAAAAAAATTTAAAAATCTGTAAATCTGCAAAACGGCTAAAAAGAAATACCTTTCAAATAGTATGGTTTGGTCAAAATCGGGATAGAATGGTAGAACAGAACATCGGTCACAAGAAATCGCCTAGCCTATTAATATTATAGATAAATACTTCTCTTGAAGTATTTCGATGATAATAAATACATTTATAAATTTCAGTTTGGATTTAAAAAAGATTGTGGTACCGATGAAGCGGTTAGAAATGTCGTCAACTGTATATATAATGGACTGGACCAGGGTTTGAATGGAGTTGCAGGACTCTTCCTGGTCTTTATGAAAGCTTTTGATTTAGTAGAACTTGTTTAAAAGTTATTTAAAGGGACGGAAGCAAGTTAATAATGCAAAAAGTAATATGCTAAACGTTGAGTGTGGTGTGCCTCAAGGTAGCTACTTGGGACCTTTACTATTTTGAATTTATTTGAATGAGATAAGTAATTTAAACCTCAATAGCCAATTGTAATTGCTTGCAGATGTGTCTTTTCTACCCGTATAAATACGATTTGGTTTTAAAAACTAATATAGAAGGAGATGTTTCCTTGACCATTGAATTTGCTCGATTTAACAAACTAGTTATTAATACGGAAAAAACCAAACTAGTTCGATTTAGATCACATTCACACGCGGTAAACATTCCTTTTTACATCTTTGTTGATGACAAACCAATTTATGAAACACAAACTGTTAAGTATTTAAGACTAACTTTGCAAAGAACTCTCGTTTGGGACTCCCATATATATGAAATCAAAAGTAAAATTTTTCCAGCCATTGGAATATTGTATAAAATCAAATACAAACTTAATGAAGAGAGCTTTTATACCAAGCTCTAATACAAAGTCACTTGAATTATAAAATGCAATAATATCTGTGGTCACAAGCAATAACGGCCTAACTCGAAAATCATGCTTTCGAGAAAAATAGCTTTTTATATAAATGTAATTGGGCATCATTACGACTTAGATCAGTATGTTTTCATTAATAACTTTTTAATAAATAGTGTTAGAGAAATTGGGATTTCACGTAAATATAAAGATTTTTTAGTAGAATATGATAGCATACATAACTCAAATCGGCGAAAATCATTCTTTCGAGAAAAATAATTGGGCTTTATTACGACTTAGGTCAGCATGTTTTCATTAATAACTTCTTAAATAACAGTGTTAGAAAAATGGGGATTTCACGTAAATATAAAGCATTCTTAGTAGAATATGATAGCATACATAACTCAAATTGTTCTTAAGTCGACTTAGGCGGTTATCGCTTGTGACCACAGATATATGGATATAAAAATACAACTGTTTTAAAAGCACTACAATTATGTAAAATAAGGCTTTAAAAATATAATTAATTATATAATTGCCTGTAACCTTCTCAACATTATGCTTGCAAGTCAATTTGGCCGATCCATGGTTTATACAAATATCAACTGTTAATGTAAGTATTCAAATGATTACAAAATGTAGGTTATCATACCATTAACTTTGTTCGGAAATCAACAAAATCTGATAACAGCAAGATGCAGACTCAAAACAAGTAAGCAACGCCTTGAATATATGGGTGGTTATGACTATAACATAATTCCAATGAGTCTAAGAACCACGAATAGAATTTCACTTTTTAAAACAAATCTTTGGAAATACTTATTTCAAAACATAGAAACGCTTCTTTTGTAAATTAAAGTTATTTTTTTTTGTATTGATTATGTAAATATATTAATAATATGAATTATAAATTATACATTTTACTATATTGCCAACTCGTCTCAAAAATGTCTTTAAGGCGCTGAGGCCAACTTAATTTTGAAATGTATTGTACTTGAAATATAAATAAATAATAATAAAAAAGCATAAACCATATCGGTTGCTACATTTACATGGGGACTATATCAAAAAATGGACCGGACCGGACCTGACCATATTTGGTAAAGTTATTTTTTTTTTTTGCAAAAACTTATACAAACCAAATATGAGAAAAATCTGTGCAATAATTTAGTTTTTTGATAGATTTAAGTGGAGATCGGAAAGAAATCTTCTACAGGGTTTATTTTAAACTACAGATTAAGTGGTGGAATAAACACAAACAAACTAAATTTCATTAAGATCTATATCGATCTCATAGGGTTCATGTAGACTAGGTCTGAAGATGCACCGATTTTTACCAATTTCAATGGCGTTCGTCCTATGGCTGATAAAAATTTCATCAAAATATTCATATTTGAGAACTGATTATATGGTGTACATGGTTACACAGACGGTCAGATGGACGGATGGCGAACATCGGACATCAGCACAATGGCTTTATATCTTGACCACATAATAAGAATGAAGACTCTCAATGGCTCCTATTAAAAAATCACAAAATTGATTATAATTTTTATAACCTTTAAACGCAAATCCTTTTATACCTCAGTCATATGTGACCCAAAGGGAATTTGATTTCTTTTGTGAATTTTTTTTTTTAGAGAAACAAAGGAAACTTTATGAGTTAGAAAATTTTTAAGTACTACAGTAGAAACACACTCTGGAGTTTATCTATTTAAAATATAATTTTTATCGTTTTGTTTCTAATAAAGTAGATTTTTAAATAAAATACACAAATATCTGGGATAGAGTTAATGTATAGACTCAGAAGGTAAGATTTTTTAGGACGAGTTAAAGGTAAATAAAGGCCTTTTATATAATGTATTTGTTCATAAATATTAAGAACGAAAACCAATGAAAAGAGTTAAATATATTGATGAACATCCCAAGAAAAATTTCGTAATAGCAGCTCATTGATTTTTGCATTACCAATAATGAACTACCCCTTCCCACTGCATTACTTCTAAAGTCAAACTAAGGCGTTACTAATAATGTATTATACAGCTACTTATATTTCATGCCAGCTCCTTGCATACTGCATTACTTTCAAAGTGAAAATAATGAGTTCCTAGGCAACTAGCTACCTCCAATGACATCCCCGTGTTAAAATAATCTCCCCTGTTCTTGAAACCGCTATCACAAAAAAAACTCGTAAATGAAAAAATTCTTAAATCTACGAGTTTTTTGCTGTTCTCTAATTTCAATAAGAATATTTTTTCTCGTTTTAATTCACATAGAAAAGGCTTTGTGAAATCAAAACAAATGCCCTTTTTTTCTACTAAGCAGGTCTTAAGAGATAAAAAATCTAATTGATATTTGAACTCTAACATGTTTTTTATTGAACCTTGTCATTATTTTAAAAAATTAGACATTAATTTTATGAAAAAAACGATTTTAAAAAACGTCTACATTTTGCGCTGATTTAAAAAAAAAAAAACTCGTAATAAGTGGTCGATGTTAATAAAACACACTTTTTGCGATAATGCTGTTCAATAACTATAATAAAAAACTTTTTATTTACACAATCTATTTTCCATTATAATTTTTTCAATTATAATTACTAATTATTGCAAAAAAAAAAATTAATTAAATTTTTTACTCAAATCACATATTTTTATTTTTTTTGCATATGACTGCTACAACTTTGTTTATGTTCGAAACAGTAGTGATGCCAGTCAAATCCAATTTATTTGAATTTCGAATTTTCTTTGGTGATGCCTTACTTATTTCAAAAAGAGAAGTCATTCTTAATTGAATGAAATTGAAGAATAAAAACAATTACATGAACATGTAAATTGTTATTTTAAAAGAAAATATATTTTTTTTTACTTTCTTTATAATCTTAAGGAAAAACATGCAAAAATTACTTAAGGTTTTTTTGTGAAAGTGACTAAAGAACCATATGGCACCTCGGTTTCTACATAACATATGGTTCTGAAGCTAAACCGTATGTTTCATGACATTTGATAATAAAAAAATATGATTTCGAAAAATACTTCGAAAATATAAAATTTGTGTTTTCAAGAAACCCAAAATTTCAATTTCATGTTATTTCAAATTCATTCTTATTCAAATAACAACGTTTCAAGAACAGGGCTGAATGGCTTATCAGGCAAACTTCAACCAGTTACTTCTCCTTCTAAAACCCATTATTTGGTAATGTTTTTTTTCCTGGGATATCTATATTTTTAACTCATACTCTCTGTCTGTCTGTCTGTCTGTCGTGGGTCAACCCCATTCCCCCTTATCCAATTGATCTGAAACTTGGCCAATAGTCTTGCTGTGACTACAGATTAATTTTGGCGTAGTCACGCACAGTCACGCATAGTCATGCACAGTCACAGAGTGATCTAAATGTCATTTCCGTCATCCGATCGATTAGAAACTTGGTCCATACACTTGCTGTGAAAAAAAATAACTTTGAGTTAGTGACGCACAGTCACAGAGAGATTTAAAACGGATTTCCCCTTATCCAATCAATCTGAAACTTGGTCGATATACTTGCTGCAAAGAAAGATTAACTTCGACATGGTCACGCACAGTCACGCATAGTCACGCACAGTCACGGAGAGATTCAAAACTCATATGCATAAGAAAAAAAAGAGTTTTAATAAAAACTTTGTTTTTATGGGTTAGATTATTTGTTTTTAAAATATAAAAACCAAAAATCTTATTTTCGACCTTTATAAAGTATGAACTTTAGCCAAAAAATATATTACGTTTTCTATGTTTCCTGAAAATCATGGCATGAAAAATCCCCCATAATCTGAATGTATTTCTATATAGCACAAAAGTTTTTTTTATAGTAAAATGAATATTTAGAAATTTAGGTTAATTTAAAATTAATTTTTTAATTTTTAGTTTTTAATTTTTTTATAGTAAAATAAACATTTACAATTTTTGGTTAATTTACACGTCAATAGATACTAAGGGATTTTAATAAAAAAAAGTAGTCAGCTTTGAATGATTGTTTTACAGATTTTCTATGACCTGCCATACAAGTTTATAACTGCACTAATTGATTAAAAAAAAAATAATTTTGTACATAATTTTTTATAGGTAAAAATCCACCTCAATTTTTATATTAAATTGAATTCATTTGTTCTCATATTTTTGCTTTTTGCCACCATTTTCGTGTAGAGTCTTTATTTTTTGATATTTTTTTTTTTTTTTTTTTGTAATTCTCTTTTTAAACCAATTCTATAACAAGTCAGTTAAGACAGAAATATCGAAAGGCGTCTTGATATACTCTTGATCGTTTTACGTTAACACCATACAGAAGAAGAACTCTCATCATGTTTCGTTATTTGACAATATTTTTGGTTTGAGCCAAGTTTATACAAACACACACTTTACTGCTTCTTTTGTTTAGTTCGATTGTACAAATATTTAACAAACGTTTTTTGAATTCAGGTAACATAACAATCAAACTACCACTTTAACTACATTGGACTATATTTTAATTTCGTAATATCATGCTCTTAGCATTGCCAACAAAGACATATTTACTTTTTTTGTGTAAGCTTTATTAATACTCGAATGTTCACTCAATTCGTTAAACACTCTACCTGTGTTTTGTTTAATTATCATTCAACACTTTTTTATTCCACTCATTTATTCACATCACTAGAACTCACTTACAAATAAACACTTTAACCCGTCGATTCCAACTCGTTGTTATTTTACAAACCGTAACTGGCGACGTTAACTTATAGACTGACTTTAGCTATAGCAATTTATTGTAGCCATGTCTCACAAACCGCACAATCAATGTACATATGTTCACAAGTGGCTAGTATGCTCCCTCTCTTGTTTCATTTTATGTGTAAACTCTTATAAATTGATACTTGAATTCACTTTGTAGTTAATTCTCTTTTGCAGCCAGTTGTTATTATGATTTAAAATGTTAGGGACATGTTAAAATTGCCTATATCAACTTGGCTAATACAAACGATTTCATTTAAATGATTCTAGAAGTCAAGACAAAAACCTTTAATCGAAACGAAGACCATGAATAAATGGGGCCATCTTATAGATCGTTCAAGGTTAGATTTGATAACATACGTTTCTCGGTTGAAACTACTATAAAAAAAAATGCATCATTTGCATCGATATTCGTTGCAATCGTTTAAATAATATTCAAATTGTATTTCGTTGCAGATAGTTATTCACTTAATAGCGCTATAAAAGTTATAAGAATTGTATGAATATCGAATTAGATCCGTTTGTGATTTTTAAATTTCTAATATTAACCATGAAATTAGCAAGAACTTTAACTATATGTTGGAAACTAAATTGACGTTTTATTTTGTACTACTAATTTTAGTCGTTCTTTGCAACGTCATAAATAACTTATTGATTTCCATTAATTTTCAAGACTCTCGCCATCATTCAGACAAATGATGATAAAAATTAACTTTGAATGCGAGGTACCCCACCCACTTTTCCGATCCTGTCCATACAGAGTGGTTCAAAAAAAAGGTGGTAGTATACAGTGAGTGACAATACAATACAAACTTTTAACAAAATATAGTATTAACGACTTGATCGGTCAATACCAAAAAATTGGATCATAAAATTAAAAACTCTTTTATTAATTTAAAAATTTGTGTGTTTAATTTATTTAAATTTATTTATTTTAACAAAGTTTTTATTAAAACTCTTTCTTTCCTTATGCATATGAGTTTTGAATCTCTCCGTGAGTGTACGTGACTTTGCGTAACTACTTTAAAAATAATCTTTGGTCACAACAAGTCTTGAGACATATCGGATGAGTGGAAGTGAGGTTTTATCTCTCCGTGACTTGCGTGACTATGCGTGACTGTGCATAACTCTGTCAAAGTTAATCTTTTTCCACAGCAAGTCTATCGACCAAGTTTTAGATCGATCGGATAAGGGGAAATGGGTTTTAAATCACTCCGTGACTGTGCGTGACTAAGCATGACTGTGCGTGACTATGTCAGAGTTAATCTTTTTTCACAGCAAGTCTATCGACCAAGTTTCAGATTGATTGGATGAGGGGAAATCCGTTTTAAATCTCTCCGTGACCGTGCGTGACCATTCGTGACTGTGCGTGACTAAGTGAAAGTTAATCTTTTTTTCACAGCAAGTGTATGGACCAAGTTTCAGATGAAGTGGATGAGGGAAATGACATTTAGATCACCCCGTGACTGTGCGTGTCTATGCGTTACTGTGCGTGACTACCCCAAAATTAATCTATAGTCACAACAAGACTATGGGCCAAGTTTCAGATCGATCGAATGAGGGGAAATGACATTTAGATCACTCCGTGACTGTGCGTGACTATGCGTGACTGTGCGTGACTACCCCAAAATTAATCTGTAGTCACAACAAGACTATGGACCAAGTTTCAGATCGATCGAATGAGGGGAAATGACATTTAGATCACTCCGTGGCTGTGCGTGACTATGCCTGACTACCCCAAAATTAATCTGTATTCACAACAAGACTATGGGCCAATTTTCAGATCAATTGGATAAAGGGGAATGGGGTTGAAGAGTTTAAAAAGAAAAAATATTAACATAAAATAGCTTAACTTCAGAAAAAAGTAAAAAAACTTAAAAGTATTCAATTCATATGCCGCTTTCTTTTCTGAAAAAAAAATGTTGCATTTTATATTTGTGGTTTTGTAGAATAACCGCGTATGTCATAAAATCAAAATGTTCAGGAGAGCCAAAAAACGTTATATTTGAAATTATGGGATCGATATAAAGTTTTTAGGACTTTTTATTTAACAGCCCTGTAGATATGGGCAATAAATACTTTATATAAAATTTTGAGTCAAAAATCTTAAGAGGAATAGATCCTAGAGAAGGACGAAAAAAATAATATGTAAATTACACTTAAAGTGTGTGCAGATAAAACAACTTACGTCGACAAATATCGTTTTCTTTGAAAAAGAAAACTACCAGTGCAACTACACATTTAGACTTAAGCTGCTGTTGCTTGAAAAATTAATTTTTTTTTTTCGTCAACAGAAAGTTAACGGGAGTTAAGGTGCTATTACACGAAATGTTTTTTTACATATGTAATGTCACTTTTTTTTATCCACATGAAATTCTTCATGTCTGTCAAAATTGTCTTTTTACATACGATTCATAATTTTTGCTATCAGACGTGCGTATGTATTTCCGTATGACATAACCTCTAAATGTAAACAACAGCTGATTTAATTTGTGAATTTACAAAAATTTTTTGTTAAAAAAAAGGTTATGTATTTTTTAATTGTTAATTAATACTAAACAATTTATTTTTCTTTCAATATTAATCTTTAAAATGTACTCTGTTTTTCTTTCGCCACAAGCAGTGTTGTATTTTCACTTGTTTGTCATGCAAAAATAGAACCTGTTCTAATTGAAAAATGTACATGTGACTTTTCTCATGTATTGTACATAAACAATGTTTTATATGTATCACACGATGTGTACAACTTTTGTTGTGGGAAAATTTGACAGTACATGTGTAAAAAACACATCATGTAATAGCACCTTTAGGGTGAGAATATAAAAACGTATCAAGAATAATAGTGACAACAAATAACAGAAATAAATAGAAATAAACTGAAAACTAATCCAAAATTATTTTGCATTTTTTTTCATTAATAACAACGTATGTCGCTATGTGTCGTTTTCTGAGAAAATAATTTGTCAGCGACCAAACGTAGGTTGACATACGTCGTTAGTGCTGCAAATGAATTTAATAAACATTTAAGTTACGTCGTTATTTAAAGAAAAAAAACTCAGAAACGGTCAATATTTTTTTTTTTAAATTAAACACATGTAAAGAGCGTTAAAAATTATTATATTTGGCATCGTTAACTCAAAACTGACAAAAATGGACATACGCGGTTATTCCAGAAAACCACAGATATGCACTTTTTTCCAAAAGTGTATTTTTTTTATATATTCGGAATTTAATATGGAAATTTAATGGAGAAAATGTAAAAATCGTAAACGAGTACAAATATTTAGGTATATTATTAACACCATCAATGTCTTTTACAAAAAATATAAATTCAAAAAATGAAGCTGCTAAAATTTGTGTTAACATCACGTGGAATAATTTTGTTGGTAATAAAGATGTGTCACTGAAAGCTAAGTGGAAATTGTTTCAAGCCCTTTGCAGATCGGTTCAGTCATATGGTGCACAAATATGGGGATTTTCAGGGTTCAGCTATATAGACAAACTTCAAAGGTTTTTTACAAAAAGAGTGTTAAATCTACCGGAAAATACACCCAATTATGTTATTGCCCTGGAAACGGGTCAGGAAGATGCTCATATATACACTTACAGCCTTCATTTAAAATATATTGCTAAAACTCTGTTCGAATATAACAACAAAAGATTACCTCATAGATTGTCAAAGCTTATTATAGCGAAAAAAATATTCTGGTATAAAGAACTAATTGAGCGATTAAACAAATACGAAGTAAGTTTTATTAATGGAAATCAAAATAAATCCTTATGGAACAGTGCATGTATGGAATTGATTAAGCTAATGAAAGTTGAGAAGGAAAAGGAACATTTTTTAAATGCATTACAAAGCCAGCATAGAATATACAAACATTTGAAACATGATATAGGTCATACGTATTGTAATGAACGATATAATCAAAGAGAAATATCCCTTATAATGAAGACGCGAGGGGACCTTCTGTGGCTAAATGGGAGTCTGCATAGAACTGACCAGCCAAGACTGTGTTCTTTATGTAACCTTAATGAAGAGGAAACTCTTATGCATTTTCTAGGAAGATGTCCTGTATTAAATACAATAAGATGTAGGTTTCTTCGATACTCAATGCTTTCAGACGATAAAATTATTCAATATTTAAATGGTGCGGAAGATGGAAATTGGCATCCTCTGTATAGTTATGTAAAAAATGCTCTTGCTTATAGGAAATTCTTGATAAATGAATTTAACTATTAGATTAATAATCAAAGTTAAATTATTTTGATACAGTTAAACTTCCGGCTGACGGTTTTAAACCAAGCCGTATAAATAAATCGTTATTATTAGTATTATTATATAAAATATTAATATTGTTATAAGAGAAGAAAAAATTAAATAAAGAATCTATCTATCTATCTATATTCGGAATTAAAAGCAATCTTATCTTATACATCAACCGAAAGGTCGGAATATTGGTTATAACTCATAAAGACTTTTACATCGTCAGTATACATCAGGATATTTGAAAACTGAATAACCTGCGGTAAATCATTTATAAATAATGAAAATAAAAGCAGTCCAAGATGGCTGCCTTGCGGTACTCCAGATAAAACGTTAATATTTTTCGAAGATATATTATTAAAACGCACATTTTGGTTTCTGTTTGGTAAATATGAATATATCCACTTTATGCCAAGATCAGAAAATCCTATTAGATGTAATTTCTTTATAAGAAGTTTATGGTTGACTTTATCAAACGCCTTGCTGTAATCAGTTTAAATTACGTCAGTTTGCTTTCTTTGAAGAAAACCGCGATTGACTATTGTTGTAAGATGTAAAAGGTTCGTTGAAGTTGAGCACCGTTTTTGAAAGCCATGTTGGAATGAAGAAATTAATGTGTTGACTTGATGACATAGTAGATCAGTTATAATTTTTTCAAAGAATTTAAGTATAGTACTTAATTTTGCAATACCACGATAATTTGTAATATCAGACTTGTTTCCGGACTTAAATAACGGAATAATGAAAGATTCCTTCCACGTATTTGGAAAGTATCCGTATTTAATTGATGAGTTAAACATTATTGTCAATGGAATAGTTAAAGCATCCGCACATTTGATTAAGATACTGCTAGGTACTAGATACTGCTTCAAACCATTAGAAACGATAGAGACATCAAGGAATGGAATAGATATGGTTCTATAGCAGTCAGTATAGATGTGTAAGTGGCAGAATCATCAAAAGTTGAAACAAATTACATATAATAGTATTATCATAAGATTAAGTATGTTGAAATTTCATAATAGCAGGATAACCAGTTGTTTTTCTCTTGACAAATTTGTAAAAAGACTTTGGATTACTTTTGAAACTATTTTTCATTTTGATTAAGTAATTAGTAATTATTTATTCAGTGCAGTATATTTCGCTCGGCTAATGGAGTATTTCCCATAATCTACAAGAGAACCGGATAGCTTGTATTTCTTGTAATATTTATTTTTTTATTTTTATGTCTTGTCATTCTTATGGTATTCCAGGAAAGTTTATTACAAATTTATTTCGGAAAACATAAATCCATTGCAGAAGAAATCGTACTGTAAAATATTTCAGTCATATGATCAAAAGCAGCTGTGGATCCAATAGAAAAAGATAAAAGACTGTGCCAGTTCGTACTGTATAGAAGTTCGTTCAACAAACAGTAATTTTATTCTGCGAAACAAAAATCCTTATCATCATTTTTAGAAGGAGTTTTCAAAAGTCCAGAGGGAATATATAAATTTACTTCAATGGTAGGCTGATATGTATCATCAGGAGAAGAAATCGGGATTGAACGCTTGATGTAACATTCCGAAGTATCGTTGACAATACCATTTATTTGAAAAAGAATCAGAGCGAATAAAATATAAAAAAGCTCTTCACACTTGTTATTTGATTTGTGTGGAACAAAATATTTTTCATCAGGTAAGAACTTCCAGGATATTGAAGGCAAATTAAAATCACCAAGAATAATAACAAAGTCATCTTGATTAGCTGTACGAAGAATATATTTAATAGCTTCGCCATGTTTGTAATTTATAGACTGTGGGGACGATGGAGGAATATATGAGCAGGTAATAAATAATTGTTGTCCCTTAAGTTTAATTAAAACTGCCATAAATTCGATGTCGAATGGATGGGTCAATCAATGAAACCGCAGAGAATAAAATACTAGAGACCGCAATAAGAACACCACCACCATTTGTTGTGGCCCCACGATCGCGTCTAAAAATATTGTATTTGCAAGAGAGTATTTCCGTATTCAAAAAACTATCATTAAGCCACGTTTCAGTAAGTACGTTAAGTTAAAACTTTCCATATATAAATTCCATAAAATTCAAAATTATCATATAGATCTCGCTCAAATTTGGTTTGTTTGTATTTATTATAAAAGTATCCCTATAGGAACTTCTTAGTCTAACAAAAAACGAAAATATTGCACAGATTTTGTTTGTATGTATTTTTGCCTAGTCCCCATATAAATATAGCATCCGATCTGTGGACAAAAAAATTAATAAAAAATCCAATGGTTTATGCTTATTTTCTATACCGAATTAGTGTGACCTAAGACCAATTCTCTAAATGCATGGTATAGAATTTTTTTACTTGTTTTTTCTTTTTTAATTTTGGTATGTGTATTTTCTTATATATTTTTTTTAAATTTTTTAAATTTGTTGTAGAATTTTTTGAATTATCTTAAATCGTTAAATTTTAGAAAAAAAAATGGAATTTTCTGAATTAATACAAAAAAGTAACGTCGATTACTTTAAATGTTGAATTTTTAAGTGAAGATCGGGAAGCAGCTTTATATGAGAACTACGCTTAAAGTGGTCGTGCAGGGTTTATTTTTGGAGCACAAATTAATGGGTGTAATAGACATACACATACCAAATTTGGCCGGTATTTAAGACGTGAAATCGAAAATATCTTTACATATATAAAATGTTATAATAAGGAAACCATTGAACCTAAAGTTTTTATTTGTTTTGCTTAATTAAAATTATATTAAAGCTTACACAAAATGATAATTTTTATAGTTCTATTCACTACTTATAAACTAATAGACCTTTACCGGAAAGCTTCCAGTAGGAATTTTATAGTGTTTTCTGACACAGTTTTGGCCTAACCTCCGGACTGTTTAGAGGATTTGCTTCCTTAAATAGTTTTTTTTATCATAGTGGCAGGGTATCAAAGCGGACCAAACATATATGGACACATCATGTTGCCTTATGAAACGAAGGACTCCTTTTTGCATTCACTTCTTAATATAAATTTTGTTATTTATGGAGCCCAAGAAGCTTCTTTTGCCGCAACTGCATATTGTTTGCCATACTAGGAACTTATTTGGAAATTTCGTCTACTTTTGTATCCTAAACTTATCTTCAACATATCCTCGAGTATTAGCAATACAAAAATGTTGACCCGTCGTCAGAGACCTGCGCCGAATGGTTCAAAGCCGGCTAAGCCGAGCCGTCGAATTTTTGGTAGGTGTCCACAGTAATTATTTATATTTCTTCTTATTATACCCTATATCACTATGTGGTTTGGGTATAATGACTTTGTGCTGCTGTTTGTAACAACCAAAAATATTTGACCTAGACCCACCTTTAATTATACCGATCGAATCAGAGTTGATTTAACAATGTCCGTCCGTCCGTTTGTGTGTCCATGTAAGTCAAACTGCAGGTCGCAAATATGAATATATTTTGATGAAATTTGGTATAAAAGCTTTCATCGGCCGTGGGATAAACGCTATTGAAAATGGTGGGAATCGGTGCGTGTTCAGACCTAGCAACCATACAAATGATCCCTATAAAATCGACAATAATTGACATAAGAAACAAATAGTCGTATTGATCTTAGTCAAATTGGGTTTGTATGTGTTTATTACATCCATTAATGAATAGTCCAAAAACGATCCCTGTGGGACAACTATTAGTCATAGGCCCCATATAGAGCTGCTTCCCGATCTTCACTTAAATCTATCAAAAACAAATATATTGCACTGATTCATCTCAAATTTTGTTTGTATATATTTTCGCAAAATACAAGAGACTTTACCAACCATGGCCAGGATCGGTCCATTTTTCGACCTAGTCCCCATATAGACATAGCATCCGATATAAACTTTTTCATATCTGCAGCCAAAAAAATTAATAAAAATGCCACTCAAAATTGGTTTATGCTTATTTTCTATATCCAATTAGTTGAGCCTAAGAGATAAGGTCTCTAAACGCATGGTATAGGGTATCGTATAGTCGGTCTAGACCGACTATATCTTTCTTACTTGTTTTTAGTTTATTATTAACTATTACTAGAACTTTGTGAATAATAATGTTATTTTTGTTTCACTATTATTTTTCCAACCCTCCGCTATATTATTGTAGTCTGGTAATCTTTTCAAGTATTTTATTTTTTAACAATCTGGGCACTACTACATTGAACGGTTCACTTTTAAAAAGAAAAAAACGTACTTTTGTCATTAAATAAGAAACAAACAAAATGCAAGACAACTCAAATATTACCTCTTTAAAAAAAAGCAAGTAAGAGTGTTAAATTCGGCTGTGCCGAATCTTTGATACCCTCCACCTCGGTTTGAGTATTGATAATAAATGTAAACAAAATATTGGAAATATATGCATGCGTTTCCTATATGCATGCGTTTCCGGTTATATGACATAACTTCTCTTTTAATTTAGTTTTTTGCTAATTAAATAGCTCGCCTTAACCTCCATTGCAAAGGTAATGGTTGTGTAGGGTGGCTATATGCATTAAATCGTGCTAATTAACTGACGAAATATTTTTTCATTGCGGCCATATAGGTCGGATGGAGTAACAAAATAATAACCAAAAAAAAGCTCTCTCAACTTTTTTATTAAAATATTGCCATATTTGGAAAACATAGAGAATAAATTTATAATAATAAATAATCAAATTAGGGATGCCAAACGCAAAAAACCAAATGTCCCAAACATTTTAAATAAAAAAATTTGTTATCTTTATTTTCTGAAAAACTTCAAATTTTTATCCAAAAAAATTTTTGAAAATTTCTATATAAATAACATTCTCATCAAATTGCGTTTATTTATGTAACAGTTTTTATGTTCGCAATTCTTAAATATCATTTGACGTTTTCTAAAATTCATTGAATTTAAATTAATGTTTTCTGTAGTGTGATTCAGTTAATTTCAACGATCCGACAATTGCAAAATACATCGACAGCTATTGTTGTTTGCACTGAGGATTAAGTGATTCACTATGTACACACATCTTAACGACAGTTGACAAATCTATTTTTCTATTTATTTAAATTGTAAACGAGTGGCATCTCTGTTAAAATAAGCGAAAAACACAAAGAAGAATAGAAAAATGCAAATTACTTCGTGTTTGACAGGATGATTTTATGTTTATGTTTAATATCTCTATTTTTTTTACTAATATTTCTGTTAATTTATTTGAAAATGAAATAATGAATTGAATATGCTATTTAATTTTTTTTATTTATATAAAAAAGTTTTTTAATAGAAGCAAAATATTTTCACTATTTTATGATTTTTATTTATGTAAGACGACATTTCAACCTAAAAATTTAAGTTTTTATCAATTGCATAAACAACACAAAACTGGTTGTCGTTTAGATAACAGCAACAGCTGACTTTAACAATAGCGAATATCGTTTAAAAATTTTACTGATAATTTTGCTTTTCTTTTTTAACGATTCGACAATCGTTAAAAGAAGTTACTGAAAAGCTATTAATTTCTCTTGAATGCCAATATTTTTTTTTTTAATGTAAACATTTTTTAAATGTAAACATATTTGGTGTTTTTTTTTGGGAATTTCAATTTGTGTTTAACGAATAAAATTTATCTATTGAAGATGCAATTGATGTCTTCTAAATTTAAAATTATTATTTCCGACGTTTTGATAAGATTTTCTGAAATTCAGTTAATATTTTCTCATTTATAATTGGAAATTTTAATTCCAGTTTTTAGAATTGATATTTTCTAAAATTTGAATGGAAAATTTAAAAAGTGCAATTTTGTATTTATGTGAATAATAATGCTTTAGTAATTATAAACAATTTTTAAAAATTAGATGTAATCGCAATCAGATATTTTGTAGGTAAAGCAGAATAATAATTCTATATAACTATGTAGAACTTTTTTGAAAGCAAAAAACTCATTGATAACTCGGTAACTCTATTTTGTAAAGATAACAAAAAGTTAATATGCCAAACTTATGTTCATATTTGTAAAAAATAATGAAAAAACGTTTGAAATAAAAGACCAGCTCGTGTATACTCTTAACATTGTTCTGTATGATATCTAGTTGAAAATATCAACATTCATGTTAAAATAGAAATAACTATTGCAAAGCTAATTAGAACAAACAAAAATTGTGGGGCCATCTATTGTGGCATAGTCACGCTGAGCTAAATGAAGTGACACTCTGTTAATGCAAAAGAAATGTATTTTCCCCACAACAAAATATTGCAGAATTTTATGTAAATAAAATAATATACCGATTTATTTCTAACATGCAGTTGTTATGGATAAACATATATATAATATATATATATATATAATAATATATATAATATAATAATATATATACATATATATAATATATGTATATTATTTGTATTATTTAATATGTTCATGTATGTGTATATAAATATTACACACAAAAAATACAACATCAAACGTTATTTTTGTGTTTTTCTCTGTAAATAAATGTATACATAAAATTTTTTTTTGCTAAATTTACATTGTTTTCTTTTTATTAACAACTAGGTATTTTAGCATTATTTGCTTTAGATGCTGGTGAATTTTTACTCCCTTTATATTAACTCGTAGTGTCTGCTCGTCGAAAAATTTTTGGATCGATTTTAACCCCTTTCCCGTGACCCAATCGATCTGAAACTTTGCAGGCAGGCTTCTGGCAATGACAGAAATGATCTAGTAAATTTTTTTAGTGATGCCAAAACAATGGAAACTTTTCAATTTTTCTACCACAGTTGATAAAAAAATGTACAAAGGGTTAGTTTTTATTATATTATTACCACAAAGACCACAAAAACAACACATGATCACCCTAGCTGTCCTATTGAGGGCGTGATCGTGACAAGAACAACATAAAAAACTATATTTTTTCAAGACTTTTTTTAGTTCTTCATTCAAATCTCGGGCCCCAATCGACCGATTTGGACGGTTTTAAATACCAAACTTCTCAGGATGCTAATGAATCATTCTTTATGTCAGCGAGCACCCTAGCTGCCCGATTGATGCCGCCATCGTGATTTCCACAGACGGACAGACGGACAGACGGACAGACGGACATCGCTATATCAACTCCGGTTGTTATAAGGATCACAAATATATATATTTTATGGGGTCCAAAATTTTTTTTCTAATTATTACAAACGGAATGACAAATTTATATATACCCTCTGCACACTGGAGTGGAGGGTATAAAAATATTCAAGTCGAAGAAGATTTAGATTCTGATTCTGATACTGCCATAGAGTTAAATAATCTGGACAGTGATATACAGCGCTATGAAGATATTTTACAAAAAAAAAGGAAATGTTAAGAAAAACACCAAAATCACTTTAATAAAAAAGACCGCTGGAGGCTCTCCAGTTTGGAGCTTCTTTGGCCAACAAAGTAATTTTAAAAAAATATTATATATGTCAACTTTGTTTTGAAGACATACCTATGCGTTTGAAGGGATAAGTGATTTCATAAATTTAATAGATTTTTTTAATAGTAACCGTTTAATGTCAAGCGTCTTAAATTTATTTTAAAAAAGATCAGTTTTAAGAAGAAAAATAATTTCATATTTGGCACATTCACTTCAACTTCAAATCTAATTAATCATCTGCGAAATTCTCATTCTGTTAATGTAGTTCCAAAATGGCAGAATCGAACATTAATAAAACCAAAAAAGTGATTTATTGAATAGACCAGAAACACAGAAGTTCGCAAATGCCCGAATGCTCGTAATGATAGATATGCTGCAGAGATTTGCGACCTTTTAATATGGTAGAGCAGCCGGGTTTCATCGTCTACGTTAAGGCAATAAAGCCTAATATCTAAATGCCAGCAGCCACGACACTCAGTCGTTCCGCCCTGGAAGACATATAAAACATATGAAACTGCTATTAAAAAATTCATTATAGACAATAGCCCGGCAAATATATAACTGGTGCTCGACATGTGGACGGACTCATACAAACGACGTGGATACCTAAACATGAGAATTCATTTTTGCCATAATTTTGAAACAGTTTTCATATCGCTAAAAACCGAGCTATTTCCGTATCCTCACAATAAACATGCCATTTCCCAAAATATTATCGATACGTTGGAGTTCTTCGGAATTAAAAATAAAAATATTGTTGTCGTGAGTGATGGCGGATCTAACATCGTTGCTGGAATTAAGGTTAACAAAATGAAAAGACTAGGATGCTCCGTCCACCGTCTACACAGATTTATTGTGCACGATATTTTACAGAACCCACGATTCACTGTTTTTAACAATACTGCCAATAAATTAAAATTAAATTACAACACTGATCATTAAAATTCAAAAAACAAAAAACGAAGAAATATTTAACATTTTAAGTGAAGCGACGGATATATTAAAAACCATAGAAGTTGATAATCAGTATCAATATTTTAATGAAATAATCGATGATACCATAACAATAAATGCGTCCTTCGGAACACGTAAAAATTCCAACGACACCAGATGGAATACTCCATGTTACATATTTAAAAGCTTCTCTCAGAACCAAAAAGTAATTAATATCACTTGAGATGGGAAAAACGCAATTAGCCCTTAACCATATAGAAAAAATTACGATGGCGGAATTTTTGGGATTTCTAAAGATTTTTGAGGATGCTACTAAGCATTTGCAAGGACGCAAATATCCAACTATAAGTTGCAACATAGTATTTAATGATGTTCTTCTGAAAAAATGGACACAAGTGTGTATGGAAGAGAGCATACATATGTATAATTTTGCTATCGATAATTTTTCAAAAAGATTCAAAATATATAAAATTCCACCTTGTTGCGGCACTTCTAGATCCAGTGCAAAAAAATTGGACAAGGTTGGATAAGTGGTTAAAAAAAATTCCGACGAACAACTCCATGGATCTGTATGATGAGCTGACATATGATGATCCTAACGGAGGGATTTCCCGAAAACAACTTATTTTGTCAGAAATATAGAAATTTCAAATTCCTCAAGAGAAAGTAAATGTAGAGGTTCCAGAAATGCCATGCTCATCAAATAGAGTAAAAAGACAAGTAATGTAAAGGAGGTTGCAAAAAACTTGGCAGCATCTTATGACCATCCATACACTTTTAACTGGTGGAAAAATAATGAAAAGGTATATGTTTATAAACTAATTTAGTCGGTCACAATACTAAATAAAACTTAACTATTTTTAAGGAGTACCCCAAAGTTGCAAAACTAGCTGCATCTATTTTAAGTTTACCATCAACGAGTGCATCGTTTGAGGAAGCGTTTTCTAGAGCAGGTTCACTAGTAACATCAAAACGATCAAATTTAAATCCATTGACAATAAAACGGGTTTTTTTTATTCACGACAATTATGAATTGGTTAATAAAATAATAAAAGACTGATCTCTATACAATTAAACGATTTTTTTTTAAATTCAATTTTAGCCGGCTAAGCGGATTTTTGAGCCGTTATTGAGCCGCCGCCGACGATTAAAACAGACGGCGCACTGTGGCTCAAATTTTGATTTCATTGGCCAAAAGTCAAATTTTTTTTTGTCATCGATTTTTAAAATTTTTACTCCTTTTTGTAGCTTATATATCCAGATTAAGGTAGCCAAAAAATTAGGTTAAACTATTGATAATTGTGGGCGTGGCATGCTGTCAAACTCAACTGTTTTTTTTAATTCAGCAAAAGGTGTTTTTTTTTGTTTTTTATCAAAAATAAATGGTTACTACTCGCAAGCTATCATCGATATTGGCCTGCGGTCTTTTTTATAATGTTAGTAGGATTATAGTCTTTAGTTTTTGTAAGTAGTCACAGTTCTAACGTTTGATATTAGGGGCGTTATGAAATATTTATGAAACCACTATATTTTTCTCAAATTTAAACTTTAGTGGAATAGAACTTCTAAAGGAAGTAAGGGAACAAGAAACGTATACCACCCGGAGAAAGGCGAATGTATCCTGTTTAACCCTATATATACTTTTGCACCCCCCACGAGCCCCCGGTAGAACACTTTTTTCATTTTAATGAAATTACTCTAAAAAAAATTACTCTAAAAAAAATTTTGTTTTTTTACTTTAGACTACGTAAAAGTAAAATAATTAAATAAAATACCTGCGAAAGGGTTTATTGGCTTTGTTTTGATCAGCAAAAAAATAAGTCATAAAATGATCACAATAGGTTCTACAGTAAACAAATGATCTCTTTCTTAATTTACCTGTTGTCAAATTTAAGGGTCAACCAAAGTCATAAACAATTTTATAAGTTTGTCAATAATCGCGGCACTAAACCACTAAAGATAAAAAACCACCCCATATTGGCGAGAAACTAATTAGTTTTACCTGATATTGAAGTCTGGATAACAAGTGCAGTTTTGTTCAATTTAAGTACTACCTGCTATGAAATTAAAGATCAATGTGTGAATAACATGTACCTAAAAATGTATAAAATGACGGATTCTATAAGGGATTACTCAATAATAAGTTAATACTTCAAGTGTACGGACGTATATTCGCAAGTGATAAAAAGTGATAAAAAAGTGATAACAGACGCAAATAAAAATATTGAGAAAAATATGGAGAACTTTAGTTATAAAGAACTGGCCGAAGAGTATTTTCGAAACAAAAACCAGGAAGATGTTCTTAGTTACGTTAAAATAAAATTAAACTTAAATTCGTCTAGTACCGAAATACAAGAGCAATTATCTAATTTCGTCAAAGTACTAAAAAAACGATTGAAAGAAGTTAACTACTGTAAACAAAAGTTTTATAATAAAAGTGCAAACTGGTTAGAAGGCCAACTTAATGTTGGTGGAGAAACAGCAAAGCTAGATAAGGCTGGAAGACCACGCAAATCATTGGACAACTGCAGCGATAGATCTAAGAGGCGGAAACTTAAAAATTTTAACGAGGAAATTGGTTCTACAAATATAAAAGAATCTTTTCTACATCAATTACGAGCACAAAACCAATTAACAAAAGTGGATATCATTGAAAAAACTTGTAATGCTAGTCCAGTGAGAACAAAGCGAATTCTTAAAAGTATACCAACTCCGAGCGATGCAAAACAGTTCACAAATGAGGAGGCATTAGCATTATTTCTGGATTTGAAATTAACAAAACACCAATATATTCAGCTCAGATTGCGTGCGATTGAAAAAGGCTCAAATATGTATCCAGCATATCATCACATAACAGCTGCTAAAATAGACTGTTTGCCATCAAAGGACACTATTACAATCACACCAATTTCGGCAGAAGTACAACTACAATCTTTACTTGATCACACAGCCAAACGCTTGCTACAATCAATAACAGGAACTGAGTTAAAGAAATATGGAAACACAAAGTTAATTCTATTTTGTAAATGGGGATGTGATGGTTCTTCGGGACAAAAACAATACAAACAAGTTGTATGTGAAAATATTTCGGACTCAGATATGTTCATGGTATCATTTGTACTATTGCGATTGAAAAAGATTTTGGAAGATTCGGAGCCTTCGAGTAGTACAACGCAAACAATGGATATTTGGAAAAATGAGACACCATCTTCTACGAAATACTGCAGGCCAATCAAATTTGAATTCAAAAAAGAAAGTCATGATGCCATTAACAAAGAAGTTAGTGATATCAAGGCCCAAATAGCAACACTACAGCCATTACAATTACAGTTAGATGGGCAGCAAATTGAAGTAAGCTACCAATTAGTGCTGACAATGATAGATGGAAAAGTAGGTCAGGCTTTGACTAACACGAAGGCTGCATCCAGCTGCATTATATGCCAAGCAACATCAAGCCAATTAAACCAAGTCCCGACAAAATCATTCGATAATACCGATGCCTTCGAATTTGGATTATCACCACTACATGCAAGAATACGACTTATGGAACACATACTAAAAATCAGTTATGATTTGGATTTCGGGCCTTCAGGATCAATAAGAAACAACGAAACCAACAAAGAGTTAAGAAGTTCAAAAAAGAAACATGTTCAAGATGAATATCGCAAATTTGGATTGATTATAGATCAGCCAAAACAAGGGTCAGGCAATACAAATGATGGCAATACCGCAAGAAGATTCTTTTCAGATCCAGAAACAGCATCTGAAATAACAGGAGTGGATTTAAACCTTATTTTCAGATTTAAAATAATCCTAGAAGTACTTGCGTGCAATGAAGAAATTGACTCTAGAAAATTTGGAGATTATGCTAAGGAAACTGCAAAAATATATACAACCAACTACCCATGGAGAAATATGTCTGCAACAGTCCACAAAATCCTTTATCATGGAGAAGATGTCATTAAATATCATTTGGTGCCACTTGGAGATCTATCAGAGGAGGAAAAAAGGAACAAGGATTACAGATTTTATAGACAGCACAATACTAGAAAAATGTCACGAAATTCCACAAATGAAGATCTATTTAATATATTATTGGCAACGTCAGATCCGTTCATCTCCAGTATTCGAAATCAATGGAAAGTGGAACATCGGGATTTAGATGAAGAAGCCAAAAAACTACTAAAGAACAGAAATAGCACAGAACAAAATATGGAATATTTGCAATCAATATTTTAGTCTAATGAATAATAATTATAATTGCCTTTCATTGTTATTTAAGTACGAAAAACATAGTATTAGTAAAAAATAATAATAAACAGAACCTACCATTGTTACAAATGCTATTTAAATCTATTGCAGTTTTTATTCTTAAAAGGTTTCCCACATATGAATGCAATGTTTTAATAGATAAGAAAGATTCAAAAAATAAGAACCCATATTTTCATATCAAAATTAAAAAAAAAATTAGAATCATTGCGCTAATGTTTAGCAGATTTATTTAGCTAGTGTAACAAATTAGGCAGCAAACACTAATAAATTTTTCTGTAGTAATAATAATATTCCTTGAGTGTAAGCAAATTGCAAATTTGATAGCAAACATTTTTAATTTTTTAGTAATACTAGTTAAATTTCTAGTGAATTTTACTATTTTGTTGCGTGTAAAAATTTTTTTGAGTGTAAAAATTTTTTTGAGTGTAAGCATTAAAAAAATTTCATTATTACAAAAAATGTTTATAATAATTATTTAACTCCAAATATGACACTTTCTAATAAATAAAAATAAATAAAAAAAAACATATATCACGCTAAAAGTTAAAAAAAATCAAAAGTTAAACTTTGACCTAGAATTCCTTAAAAAGTACTCAATCAATTTAAATGAAATTCACACTGAGTCAAGATCAACTATCTATCTATCTATTAAAAAAAACAGTACTAAAATATTTTGATCGGTTCAAAAGTTACAGAATTTTGGCCAATGAAAAATGATTTTCAGCCACTGTGCGGCGCAGGTTCCTGCCCGTCGTCCTTTATACAGCAAAAGTGTTTTTTGTGAAACATGATTTCAATTTCTTTGCGCTATTTTTGGCCCCCAAATTTTTTTACAGAGTTCCTATCTGTATATTTGTATATTTTAAAATCTGCATTGGGTTTAACTTTTCGCACAAAATAGTCCGAGCGCTGAGCATAGCTAACCGGGCTGCTTTTCTACCGGATGTGTTGGGAGCGTTTTTATTATGCTCTCTATACTCTTGGACTTACAAACATCATGTGACCCTCCATTATTCGCGAACCAAGTTTCCTATTAATGGTCAAATTCTCTTGATACTTTCTAATAAAATTGGAAACAGTTCGACGGCAGCCCTTGGACTTTTTGTTGGACTTAATCGGATTTTGTTGAAATTGTTAAATAATTTTGGTATGTACTTCTATTTCATGGCTCAATTTAAAACAAACTAACAACAAATTAACAGGGCTGTCACTAAACATAATAACTAACATATATTTCAGATAACTTGATCAAAAAAGAAAATCAAATAATGCTTGCGAATCTTATATGCTAATTTGAATCTTATATTTGAATCTAAACATGCAACGATATTCATCAATTGCAATACCGATCTTCCTATGGCCATCAGAAATTTTTGCTCTTTTTTTTAATTCTATAGTTTTGTCAATGGTGTAGCCTTTAAGTAATAGACGTGTATAAATCAAAATGTTCAACTTTATCTATAACTGATTAGGAAAGAGCGTTATTTTATTTTGATCGATTTTTGGTTTTACTGATATGGTTTCATTTGATTTGTTTTAAACAAATTAACAGTTTGGTGAGCTGTTTTACATAGATGGTCATCTAAAGAGCTAAGGTCGACTCTATAGTGACCGGCACGAGCCAGTCTAGGGAGTGAAATATAATTTTAGTATTTGGTGTATTGAAGGTTCACTTTCTGCAATATGTTCTAGCAAATTATGCTTTAAAGTAATACATAGAGTTTGTTTGGTTATCAATGTGTGATTTATAGCAGAAATCTCTTTATATTAAATATGCTAATTTGTCTATTTATTCGGAAAGTTACTTTTGTCGCATCCTCTGCAAAGCAAAGACTTTATAATTTAATTAACAATTATTCAAATGCTTACGGGCATCCCAAGAAATAAAAAATATCAATTGAATTTTATGCAAAAATGATTCATAAGTTTATTTCAAATGTATGTACATAGAAGAATAAGCACGAAAATGTGAACTACGTTGTCCACTCCAAACGACAAAGTAAAGAAAACAAATGAAGCATCATATAACAATTAAATTTTAATTGAATCGGTTCACGCTTTGACCCTTTAGGAAGAAAACAATAATAATGAAGAAAAAGTGTAATCTTGGAATGAATAATATCATATTTAAAGAATGTATTGCTTCCGATGCGGGATGTTGAATAATTATAATAATTAATTGATTAGCACTGGGATGTGCATGGTAAGGCACTTTGATATATATATACAAAGTACAACAGATACATATACAAAATTAATCAATTTCTGTCAGCTCTTTAACATTTAAGGAGAGAAATATCTATAATATTATTAGGCTAGGCGATTTCTTGTGACCGATGTTTTGTTCTACCGTTTTATACGGACTTTGACCAAACGTATATTATTTGAAAGGTATTTCTTTTCAGCCATTTTGCAGATTTATATATTTTTAAATTGTTTCATTTATTTTGAGTAAATTGCATTTAAAGTTGCTACTAACACATACATAGAATTATACAATGCTATCCCAATAAACATTTTTGTTTGCTATCAACTTGAGATGCATTTGAGATCAAATACATATCTCAAATCTCCAACATTAATTCTCAAATGCACCTCAATAGTCAGATTATAGTATTCTCAACCTAAAAGGTACATTTTTTATATGGTGATTTTCTTAGTTATCAAATTGAGAAATTTGTGATTCTCAACTTGATAGCAAAGAAATTTCTCCAATTGGTATCAAATGAAGTTACGGAATTGCCATATTAAAAAAATTATACTAATTTTAGAAATGAAAACAATGTACTTTTTTCAATTTAATTTCATTACATATTTAACATTATTAAACATTAAAAATTTTGAATTAAAAATAAATGAATTAATTATTTGTACATTTTATGACATATTAAAAATGTCTTAAATAAGAATTTAAATTAAAAAATTCGACAAAAAGTAGAAATAATTAAAATATATCAATTAATTATTTGTACTTTTTTGGCATTTTTTAATTTAATTTATTATTTATGACATATTTAAATAATATCTCAAACTTAAACAAATCGTATTCAAGTTGAAAAAATGTTTGGTTTCAAGTGGAGAAAACTGTTGGATATCCAATTGAGAGTTAAAATATTTCTCAAAGATTGGAAAAAATGTTAAGTCTCAACTTGATGTTAAGTTGAAAGCAAACAAGGAGAAAAATTGTTCAACTCAAGTTGAGAATTACATTGGGCATCAATTTGAGAACTTTACTTTTCTCCAACATTGGAGAAATAATATTTCAATGCATACTGGGATGTGTGTGTTTATTAAATTTGGTAATGTGTTTGTAATAAAAATTAGTTGGTTTTTTTGTGTTGATTTATGAATTGACTATAATTGATTAGCATACCTTTAGGGTCTTTATTTAATGAAAAAATAAAATTTCCTAGAATTTGCACCCGAATTTCGAGGGCTGGAATCTGCTAGTTTGAATAAATACTTGATTGCCATAAATGGGCAACCATCACGAAACTGCAGGACATCTCAGTTGCGAATGAACCTACCTTAACTCAGATTGAACTAAAGAGAAAAATTTTGCAGCAAAATCATCATCTGTACGATATAGGGTCTTATTATTTTATCTCCGTTCTCAACCTATACATTGGATTACTCGTGATACCGGACATATAAAAGGTTGCCTACAGGGACACTTCTTAGTCTAACAAAAAACAAAAATATTGCACAGATTTGGTTTGTATGTATTTTTAAATTAATAAAAATTACGATCAGATTATGCTTATTTTCTATACGGAATTAGTTGGACCTAACACCAATTCTTTAAACGCATGGTATAGGGTATCGCATAGTCGGTCTAGACCGACTATAATTTTCTTACTTGTTTTTTTAATATTGTATTTTTCAAAAAATTTATTGTAGAATTTTCTGAATTATCTCAAATCGTTAAATTTTAGAGAAAAAATTGTAGTTTTCTGAATTAGTACAAAAAAGTAACGTCGATTTCTTTAAATGTTGAATTTTTGAAGATCGGGAAGCAGCTTTATATGAGAACTATGCTTAAAGTGGTCGCGCAGGGTTTATTTTTGGAGCACAAATTAATGGGGGGTAATAGACATACACACACCAAATTTGGCCGATATTTAAGACGTGAGATCGAAAAAATCTTTACATACATAAAATGTTATAATAAGGAAACCATTGAACCTGAAGTTTTTATGTGTTTTATTTAATTGAAATTATATTAGAGCTTACACAAAAAGATAATATTTATAGTTCTAATCACTACTTATGAACTAATGGGCCTTTACCTGAAACCTTCCAGTAGAAATTTTACAGTGCTTTCTGACACAGTTTTGGAACAAGTAGTACATCTCCGTTTCAAACTTTCTACATTTGGGGGCACTTTATTTATGCTTTCAACTACCTTTTCACAAGAGCCCAATATCTCTCCACTAGCCTAAGCTCCGTGGTTTCTAATGAATAAGCATATATTTTTAATTTTTAAATGAAAATGACCAATTTTGCAAAAGGTATTCAGAACTTGATGAAATTTGGTAACATTGTTTGTTTTGGTAACCTAAAATAAAAATAAAAAAAAAAAAAAAAAAATTTAAAAATCACAAGATGGCGAAAAAATCCAGCTCGGAAAATGAAGGAGGATTTTTTTAAACGGCTGTATCTTTTGAACCGTTTGTTCGATTCTGGTAATTTTAACAGTTTTGAGTAAGAAAAAGATTATATTTAGTACAAAAATTATTTTAAAAAATATTTATATTATATTATTAAAAAATTTTCGGGAAAGTTTTAGAATATGTGCTTTATCAAAAAAGCTTTGTGTCCAAACTTTTTGAAATTTTTTTTTACACGATCCACACTTTTTGGATTTTTGAAATGTTTGGATTTTAGCAAGGATATATTTGAAGATATTAAATAAAAAACAATTTAGGATATTTACAAAAAAATCGGATTTATAAGTCATCAATGGAAGATTATTTTTCTCGTATATAAAAATCGTAGTAGGCGTTTTAATACACATTCTCTTCATATTATCTGTCAATTTTAACAATTTCTCAATCATTGTGCAAAATTATCAGAAGTTGTTATTCTGTCTTTGAATTAAATCATTTATTTGTTGTTTTTTAACTTTAATTACAAATTTTTCCAATATGGGTAAAATAGTAGAATATATGTGTTGTCGACCATTATCGAAAAAAGGAAAATGTAGCAAACCATATTCTATTAAAAGTGACGATTTTATTAAGATCAAAAACATTAAAGATTCAATTTTACCCAGTGCGAAAATTTGCTATATAGTTGCTTGTTGAATATTCGTCGAAAAATTATCAATAATTCCATCGAACTGCCAAATGTCCCAGCTATTGATATCAACGAAGCTCAAGAATTGGAAAATGATGCTTCATGCGCCCAAGATTTTGAAATCAAAGAAATTTTAGAAGAGGAGAATGATGCTTCAGACGCTCGTTATTTTCCAAATAATAGAATTATTATAATCGAGCTTAACAAACTCTTAAATTTCATTGCAGCTAAACAGTGTAGTGTAGACGTGTGTAGAATCCAAGTTGGAAATCGAAAAGAGGAAGCAAAACGTGTTTGCACTGAAATTTGCAGAAGAATTTTTAATATTGATACATTATCAAGTCTTGTAGATGAGTTTCAAGTTGAAAACAATAATTATCAAGAAATAATTGGGCAACTTAAAGATAAATATACTTCCGAGCATACGACAAAAAACGAAAAAAAAAAACAAATTTTAACAATATTGCCAAAATCATGGACCCCAGCTCAAATTGTGCAAAAATTTGGCACCACTCATCATATGGATAGTAAGGCCAAAGCATTGCAAAAAAGTTCTGGTCCACTTGTCATTGAACCTCCTCAAAAACGATCTACGAATGAAAATTTGGTTCAAAAAGTTACAAACTTTTATTTGAGCGATTCAATTAGTCGTCAAATGCCCGGAATAAAGGACTATACGATCGTAAAACAAAACGGAGTTAAGGAAAAATTTCAAAATCGACTCATGCTATCAACAGTGAATGAGGCGTTTTTCCGATTTCAATCAGAATTTCCAGAAGAAAAAATGTCAATTTCGAAATTTTTTACTCTTCGACCCGATAATTGTGTTTTGCCGAATTCGAAGGGTGTACACAAAGTATGTTTGTGCGCTATTCATGAGAACTTTCAAATGCTTCTTCAAGCAATAAAAATTCCATCGGATCTTGGATTTTTAAGTGAAGTTGATTGTGTGGCAAAAATTACATACTCAGATTGGTCCGTTAAATGTTTTTGAGAATCTGTTCGGATTGTGAAAATATGTCTGCTTTTAAAGAAGTAGTTGAAGCATTGTTGGAGCAAACTGAGAATGAGTATATCGCAATCAAACGATGGACAACAACAGATCGTTGCAACTTGAATATAATCCTCAAACCGGTTAACCAATTATGCGAATACTTTTTTGATCAGCTTGCAAAATTTTCATATCATCATTATATCGCAAAATCTCAAAATGAATACATAAAGTACAGAAAATCTGTTTTACAACCAGATGAAGTTCTGGTAGTTGGAGATTTTGCTGAAAATTTTTCTTATTTACATGCGAATGAGGTGATTTTTAGAATTAATCATTAAGTCATTCATTATGTTTAATTGTTCATATCATCAACTTTGGGTTATGTAGGTTTAATCTTTTCATTGGAGCAATTTACAGGCAACCGTTCACCCATTTGTAGTCTATCATCGAGATTCAAAATCACTGCTACTCCATCACAGTATGGTTGTTATATCCGATGAAATGATTCATGATGCAAATGCAGTGCATCTTTTCTTGAGAAAATTGAACGCATTTATTCGCAGTGTAGAGAGCACTCCCAGTAAAACAAAGAAAATCATTTATTTTACGGATGGTGCAGGTTCACAATATAAAAATAAGAAAAATTTTGTGAATCTAAGACTCCACAAAGGCCGTGTGATGGAGTTGGAGGCACTGTGAAGCGTATGACAAGGGAACAAGTGCTAAGAATGGGAAACATTGTATGAATGGCTCGTTGCCTCACGTACAGACATACAATTCATATATGTTACTGCCGATGAATATAGATGCTGTGATCTCGAATTGGAAGAGCGCTATTCAAAGTATAAGCCAATAACTATTAAAGGTACATATAAATGGCACTCATTTATACCATCAGCATCTGAAAATAATGTGCTAAATGTTCGGTATAGTTCCTCAGACTTGACTTTTAAGAAAATAAAAATTTTCGAATAAATATTTCATGTTTTTATTTAATATCTTCAAATATATCCTTGCTAAAATACAAACATTTCAAAAACCTAAAAAGTGTGGATCGTGTAATTTATACCATTAATAGAACATATTTTAGGCTATCTCTGAAAAAATTTCCCGAAAATTTTTTAATAATATAATGGGGGATTTCATGTCAAGTGCACCAACTTTTGAAACCGATGTCTTCCGATCGGGATGAAATTTGCACCAAGGTTAGTCCTATTAGATAGTAGTTCAGACACAATTTTTCAACAAGATCGGTCCAGATCTCTCTGAGTTAGAGGGGATCAAAATTTTACATTTTGGCCAAACAGGTGTTTTTTCTCATCCATGTAACTTATTACCTATTGTTCCTAGAAAATTTTCTCCCAAAGAGTTTAGATAGCTATTTCTTCAATATTTCAGAAAAAAATACTTAAAAAAAAAAAATTTGTAGACTTTTTTTTTTGCTAAATTAAAGCATTTTTTGCCTTTTTTTCAAAAAGGGCATTTTTTTATTTTTTATTTTTTCATAAGAAAGCTTAGGATTTTTACTTTAAGAGCTTTTTGGTCGCTTAGTGGGATGGGAGTGGGATATCTATCAAAATAAATGTTTTGTAACTCAAGACAACGGTTTTTCAATTTTTCACAAATGAACTATTTTGAATTTTTTTCTATTTGTGTCTAAAACCTTACAAATAAAACTTATACTGAGAAACTAGACAAACTAAACTTTCGGAAGGTATGTAACATACCTTCATAACAAAACAGAAGAGAATGGTTATCAGTAACCTGAAAGAGTTATTTGCAACATTTCAATCTGAACACGAGGATGTTAGAATTGGCTTCACGAAATTAACCCAAATGAGGCCAAAACATTGCGTTGTGGCAGAAAGCAGCGGAACTCACACAGTATGCGTTTGAATTTACCATGAAAATGTTAAACTGATGTTGAAGGAAATCAACTTAAAGTATTTAACAGATGATTCGGCAGAAGATTTACACGATTACCGCGATTGCCTTAAATTGACTATGTGTCGTAATGCAACAACTTCTTGCCACTTATGTGAATGTACCAATTGCCCGAAAACCACATTCATCAAAGAAAATTTAATCAACTCTTTAGATCGAGAATATATAGAGGAGGTCAAATTTGATTCTTGGATTCAGACTGACAGATGCACATTGAAAACAATCATTTTAAATGTGGATGATTTTGTGGAAGAAATGTGTACAGGATTGCTAAACTTGAGAAACCATGACTTTTTAGTCAAAGAGCCAATGGTCATTCTTCAAGGATTTGAAGATACATTTGAAGTCTGGTGAATTCGTTATTTCATATGATTTCGCAGAAAACTATAAATATGTTCTTCAGGATGCCATACAAGCATTCCACTTCCATAACGACCAAGCAACTATATTCACAGTAGTTATTTACTACATGAAAGATGAAAAGCTGGAACACAAAAGTATGGCAATCATATCCGACGATTTAAAACATGATACCGTTGCAGTTTATGAGTACCAGAAGAGAATGCTAAAATTTCTAAAATCTAAATTTACAGTAAAGAAGGTATACTACGTTTCGGGCGGAGCTCGTCAACATTTTAAAAACAAAGGTAGCTTGGCAAATCTTATGGCCCATGAAAAAGATTTTGGAATGCCAGCTGAGTGGCATTTTCATTCTACTGCTCATGGTAAAGGAGCATGTGATGGTATTGGAGCAAACCTTAAAAGAAATGCAGCGAAGTATAGCCTCCAGTGCTCTCATCAAGATCGCATCTTAGATGCGACTGCTTTATTCCATTTGGCAAAGAGTTATTGTAAAGAAAGTAAAATATTTTTTAGTACCAAAGAGGATCATCAGGAAACATTGAAAACACTGAAGAGCAGATTCGATGCTGCGGTAACAATCGATGGCACCGCTCAATACCATGCTTTTATACCGCTTGTCGATGGAAGACTCAAGTTGAAAAAGTTTCCTGCCTCTATTCAATGCGATTTCTTTCCAAAGCCAAATAAACCAGCAGCGAAATCAACAGCAGAACCCAGTAACGCCAAGAAAGGGTTGACAAAAAAATGCATTAAATAAAGGCGACAAAAAAGCTGGATGTAAGACTGGGTATTTAAAAATTTACAAGACTTAAATACTTCATCAGCTACAATAAATTAAGTATTAAAATAGTTATGATGTAAATGGATCTAATGCAATTAAGATTAAATTTTAATAAATTATTTATATTTTTATTTTTAATATTATTATTACTATACATTAATTTAATTATTATTAAAAATAAATAAAATATAATAATTTTTCAACATTTCTAAAGAAAAAAAGCGATTTTTTTCCTGAGGTTAACATATTCTGAGTATTACAGTATCGAGGGTATAAAATTTTAGTTAGGTATATTATATACCTTCGGAAAGTTTAGTTTGTCTAGTTTCTCAGTATAAGTTTTATTTGTAAGGTTTTAGACACAAATAGAAAAAAATTCAAAATAGTGCATTTGTGAAAAATTGAAAAACCGTTGTCTTGAGTTACAAAACATTTATTTTGATAGATATCCCACTCCCATCCCACTAAGCGACCAAAAAGCTCTTAAAGGAAAAATCCTAAGCTTTCTTATGAAAAAAAAAAAAATGTTAAAATTACCAGAATCGAACTAACGGTTCAAAAGATACAGCCGTTTAAAAAAAATCCTCTTCCATTTTCCGAGCTGGATTTTTCCGCCATCTTGTGATTTTTAAAATTTTTTTTTCGATTTTTTTTAGGTTACCAAAGCAAACAATCTTACCGAATTTCATCAATTTCTGAATACCTTTTGCAAACCCGTTCAAATTTTAAAAATAATTGCTCAATAGTGAATGTGTCAAATCATATCTGCCCCTTGCATAATATTTCACTTGCTGCAATCTCTCATTGTCTGCAGAGAAATCATCAGCTACTCCTTCTACTACTTGGATGCAGGTCGTGAGAAATCAATTAGACGTTATCGTTGAAGATAGACGTATCTATCGGACATCTTAAAATTCTTGGGATTACGTTTGATAAGATGGTAACCTTCCCATCTCTGTTCGTGTAAATTGCTATCGTATCAAAAATCTAACAAAATCCTCAAGCCACTATCCGATAGTAGCTGGGGCAAAGACAAGGATACGCTATATGCCACCTATACAGCTATTGGCAGTTCCTTAATAAATTACGCTACACCGGTGCGGACCTCTTTCATAAGCAACACACAAGTTAAACAAAAATCTGTGATAAGATCTATAACAAGTTGAGTAATAAATATAATTTACACAGGAGACAAAAGCTTCTTAACTGGCACTTTTTACTTACCTATCACAATCCAGATCATCCTAAAAACTGGACCATTCTTCAACCAACACCCATCATTCTTGCCGTTGTGTCCAGAGTGATATCGATCACTTTCTGAATATGGATAAGTACCTCAGGAAGTGGTAGTTAACGCTATTTGCAACTACAGGCCAAACATCCTTTTTGACGGTCATGCCAATTGTTGGGAATGATTTTTGTCTAGAATTATCACAACCCATCGTATTTATAATTATACCCTATACCACTATGTGGTTTGGGTGTAATGACTTTGTGCTGCTGTTTGTAACCAAAAATATTTGACCTAGACCCATCTTTAATTATACCAATCGAATCAGAATCACTTTCTGAGTTGATTTAACAATGTCCGTCCGTCTGTGTGTCCATGTAAACCTTGTAATCACACTGCAGGTCGCAAATATGAATATATTTTGATGAAATTTGGTATATAAGCTTTTATCGGCCATGGGATGAACGCTATTGAAATCGGTCCATGTTCAGACCTAGCCCCCATACAAATTACCCCTATGAAATCGACATAAATTGCCATAAGATCCAAATTGTCATATAGATCTTACTCAAATTGGGTTTTGTATGCGTTCATTACGTCCATTAATGAGTAGTCCAAAAATGATCCCTTTGGCCCCATATGGAGCTGATTCCCGATCTTCACTTAAATCTATTAAAAAACAAAAATATTGCACTGATTCTTCTCAGATTTTGTTTGTATATATTTTTGCAAAATACAAGAGACTTTACCAAACATGATCAGGATCGGTCTATTTTTGGACCTAGTCCCCATATAGATATAGCATCCGATATGAACTTTTTCATATCTGCACCCAAAAAAATTAATAAAAATCCCACTCAGATTTGGTTTTTGCTTATTTTCTATGTCCAGTTAGTTGGGCCTAAGAGAAAGGTTTTCTAAACGCATGGTATAGGGTATCGTATAGTTGATCTAGACCGACTATAATTTTCTTACTTGGTTTTATTAAATTTGAAATGAGAGAAGAAAAGAATACCGAATCTCTGTTGCATTTTGTTCAATGCAATTCAAATCCCAAATTTCTTAAAAAGAAATACATTTTCTTCAAAAAGTACATTTTCTTAAAAAAATACATTTTCTTAAAAGAAGTACCTGTTCCTAAGAAAGTATACATATTTTCCTAAAAAATTTATCTGTTTTTGAAAAAGCAAATTTTCCTAAAAAGTACCTTTTCTTAAAAAAGTACATTTTTTTTTTAAAGGAAATTTTCTTAAAATAGCATCTTTATTTAAAAAGGACTTTTTCCTAAATTGCATCTTTTATTAAAAAAGTGAATTTACTTAAAAAAGTACCTTTTCTTAAAAATTTAATATTAAAAATTTACTTTTTCTAAAAAGGTACATTTTCTTAAATATTACCTTTTCTTAAAAAAGTACATTTTCTTAAAAAGTACATTTTCTTTAAAAGTACTTCTCCTAGCAAATGTTCCTTTTGTTAAAAAGTACCTCTATTTAAAAAATTACTTTTTCTTAAAAAGTGATTTTGTATATCTTATACATATATAGAAATTGAGTTGTGTATGTTTGTTTGTCTGTTTGTTTGTGGTTTATAGGAGACTACACCACTGGACCGATCGTCTTGAAATTTTTACAGCATGTAACTGCCTATCCGGAAGGAAAAATAGGCTATATTTTTTTTTGATTTTTTAACATATAACGACTGGATTACTACGACAATAAGAGTTCTAAAACTATGTACATGTACATATTTAAATAATTCGAAGAGTTTCGCAAAAAATGGGCGTGACCGGACCAATGGGCGTTGTACCCACCATACAAAGTAAATATTATATGCCATATATCTAGAGTACTGTGATAACTAAAGTCTTAATACTTTGTGTGAGTTCATAAGTTATCAACGTTAGTAGTCGAAAAAAATGGGCGGAATCCGATCAGTGGGCGTGGTATCTCCCATATAAAGTAAATATATAATGTCATATATCTGAAGTACTGTAATAATGAAAGCCTTTTAACTTTGTCTGAGTTCATGAGTTATTAATGTGAGTAGTCCCATAAAAAATGGGCGGGATCGGACCAGTGGACGTGGCACCTCCCACACAAAGTAAGTTTTTAATATCATATAAGTGGAGTATTATAATAGTGAAAGCCTTGGGACTTTGTTTGAGTTCATAAGTTATCAACGTTAGTACCGGAAAAAAATGGGAGGGATCTGATCAGTGGGCGTGGCACCCCCATACAAAGTGAATATTAAATGTCATATACATATCTAGAGTAACGTAAGAGTGAAAGCCTTAAAACTTTGTCTGAGTTTATGAGGTATTAATAGTCGGACAAAAAATGGACGGGATCAGAGCAGTGGACGTGGCACCTCCATACAAAGTAAATATTTGTCATATATCTGAAGTACTGCAATAGTGAAAGCCTTGGAACTTTGTCTGAGTTCATGAGTTATTAATGTGAGTACTACCATAAAAAATGGACGGGATCAGAGCAGTGGACGTGGCACCCCCATACAAAGTAAGTTTTTAATATCATATAACTGGAGTACTGTAATAGTGATAGCCTTGGGACTTTGTGTGAGTTCATAAGTTATTAACGTTAGTACTTGGAAAAAAAATGGATGGGATCAGATCAGTGGGCGTGGCACTCCCATACAAAGTGAATATTAAATGTCATATATCTGGAGTACTGTAATAGAAAGAGCCTTGGACCTTTGTCTGAGATCATGAGTTATTAATCTGAGTAGTCTAGCAAAAAATGGGCGGGATCGTACCAAAGGGCATGCCACCCACATACAAAATAAATATTAAATATCATATAACTTGGGTACTATAATAGAAAAAGCCTTGGGACTTTGTCTGAGTTCATAAGTTATTAATGTGTTGCCCAAAAATGGGCGAGATCGGACTAATGGGCGTGGCACCTCCTATACAAAAAATATGAAGTACTGAAAAGGACAGTTTTGAAACTTGACAAGTACATTACTTACCAATGTGTGTAGTCGTGGAAAATATGGGCGGAATCGCTAAATTCAAAAATAGCCCAAATCGAAAATCGCAAAAAACAAAAATCGTTAAGGCCAAACATCGCCACAATCAAAAATCACCAAAATCAAAAATCGCACAAAACAAAAATCGCCAAAATCAAAAAACGCAGAAAACAAAAATTGCCAAAATCAAAAATCACCAAACCGAAAATCGCCAAAACCAAAAATCGCGAATAACCAAAAATCACAAAAAACAAAATACGCCAAAATCAAAAATCGACAAAATCGAAAATCGCGAATAACGAAAATCGTCAAAATCAAAAATCGTAAAAAACAAAAACCGCTTAAGTCAAAAATCGGCAAAATCAAAAATAGCTAAAACCAAAAATTGCTAGATACTAAAATCGGTAAAGCTAAACTCAAAAATCGCAGAAAACAAAAATCGCCAAAACTGAAAATCGCGAATAATAACAATCACCAAAACCGAAAATCGCGAATAACAAAAATCGCCAAAATGAAAAATCGCAAATAACAAAAATTAGAAAAATCAAAAATCATCAAAACCGAAAATCGCAAATAACAAAAAACGACAAAATCAAAAATCGGCAAAAACAAAAATCAACAAAATCAAAAATCGCTAAATATAAATAAAATAGTTTTCTACAAAATGTATTCCCAATTTTTATTTCGCTACGATGGATGTAGAAAAGCGCAACGGGTTACTGCTAATATCTTATAAAAGTAGCTTTTCTCAAATGTTAACTAAATCATACATTAAAATGTATAATAATTTGTATATGTTTAAACGGGCTTCTTAGTCGCCTTACAATTAACTACTACAAAAATATTATATATAGTTTGTTGGGTGGCCCTTTTGGAGGAAAAAATTCTCCTACACTGCTTTTAAAATCTGCTGATTACTTAAAATATTAAGAAGTGTTTATTATTGAACTTTAACAACCAAAGGTTACGTCTGAAGCTCTATACGATGCATGAAAAAAAAATTAATACACATGTTTAAGTAATTGAAATATGAGTTGTTTTTGGTTTTTATTAAAGAAAATACAAACATATACATTCACAGTTTAATCAAATACATACATCGTTTATTTTTTATTTGTTTGTTTGTTTGTCTCTCATGTATTTCTTTTGGAAGGCTTTAAAAAATATTGTTTTTTATATAAAAAATGTGAATTTATTAAAAAAATAAAATAATTATGCTATGTTAAAAAAATAAATAAAATACAAGCAAAGTTAAATTTATTTCATTAATTTTTATTTTTCTGCAGCATTGCAGTAACTTGGCTTAAGACAAAAGAAAGGTGCATTTTGACAACATAAATTATTTATTTTTGTTTATAAGTATTTTTTTTTGTGTTTAATATAAATATTGACAATATTCATTAATTATATAAATTTTTATTTAATTATATATAAATTGAAAAAATACATATATTTCTTAGATGATAATGTATTTTATTTTAAATTTTTAATAAGCCCTTTTTTCGTTTAAATATTAAATAACAAGTCTTAAAGAAAAAAACATATACATTATGGTTTAAAGATCAAATAGTTGGGAACATTCATATAAGAAATTATTAATACATTTGAAAAATGACTTTTTGAAAAAAAATTTTAAGCAATTCGTTGAAGTATAGTAAATTTTATGGGGATAGGGAATTAAATAATTTATAAAAGCGTTTAGTTTAAAACTGTATGAACAAAAATCTTGAATCTTTCAAAATCTGCCGAAACATTCAGTATAGATTCATTTTTGAATGTAATAAGGACTATCAGCGCCATTTTGAAGATTAATTTCAATAAACTTAACTTAATATTAACTAGGCTGAAGATCAAAAAAGGAAGAATTAAAAAAAAAAGAAATTTAAAATTATTAATATTTTTTTAATAACAAATTTGCTTAAACAAATCTTAGAACTTTAATCTTGAACAACTATTCATTAAAAGTGTACCGAAATTTATATAATTCTGAAGCAATATATATCTTCTAAGCAAATTTACTGACGACTTTAGATGTTTAGTCATTATAGCAGCCTCTCTATAAAAGTACTATCTAGACTTAAAAATTACTTTTCTTTGAATGTGTCAAGACAAAATTTTTAGATATAACTAAAAATAAACTTTAAATAAAATAATAATAATAAGTTCTTTTAAAAAGTCTGTCTAAAAGTACTTTCGAAATATTACCAAATAGTATATTTTTTAGAGTTCCTAAAAGTACATTTTAAAGAGTACTTAAAATTATATATTAAAGTGTACTTAAAATTATATTTTAAGTAGTACTTAAAATTATATTTTAAAGAGTACTTAAAAGTACCTTGAACGCGAACAAAATTATTATTTTTAAAAAGTGTTAAAACAACCAAGTTTTTAAATAATACTAAAAAGTACCTTTTAGAAAGTACTAAAGAATACATTCAAAAGTAACTATTATATAGAACTAAAAAATTAATATTAAAGAGTATTAATTAGTGTGTTTTGTAAACTTTGAAAGTCTACCAAAGAGTACATTTCGCCTACCAGAGTACCTTCGAACGAGTGCTAAAAATTAAATTTTAAAGAGTACTAGAGAATAAAAGTTACTATAAAACAGTACAGAATATAGAATTTTTAAAAGAACTAAAAATAACATTTTAAAGCATACTAAATAAGCTCTTAAGTACTGATTAATACATCTTTTTAGAACACTTTATAAGTGTACCAAAAAGTACATTTAAAAGATTACTTAAAAGAACTATTTAAAAGTATACTTTGAACGAGATATAAAAATTACTTTTTCAAGAGTACTAAAACAGCCTTTTAGAGAATTAAAAAAAATAGCTTTAAAGAGTACCAAAGACTACTACACATTATTAACGAAAACTGAAAAAAATTTAAAGAGTATTAAAAAGAACTAAATAATATCTGTTTATATTACACCTTAAAACTGCTCGAAAATGTACATTTTAAAGGTGCCAGTTAAAATATAAAGAGTACCAAAAAACACTTTTTAATAAGTATTTAAAAAGTATTTTTAAATTAAGTACCAAGGTATTTTCAGTTTTACATTAAATATATTTTTTAGTAAAAAATACTTCTTATAAGGGTAAAAAAAATACTTTTTTAGCTATACTTAAAAATGGCGTTTAAAGAGCAGTAAATAATACCTCCTCTTACTAAATCGTACTGGTAGGTACCCCTTAATAGTACTTAAATGGTTTTCTATAGAAATAGCTTAAAATTACTATTCTAAAGTACAATAAAAATTACATTTTTGTGTATACAAAAAGTACCTTTTACTGTGTATAACAAGTAGTTTTTTCAGAGTACAAAAAGTACCCTTTCATGTGTACAATAAGTACATTTTTAGGTGAGCTGGGTAAAATTAGAAACACTTTTTAAACGCACGTTTTCTTTAAAATGCTTCTTTAATTGCTTTGTACCAATATAGTAAATATTTTTTTTTTTGAGTGCAGTTTCTAAAAACATACTCCTTTCCAACAAAACAAACCACAGTACACTTAATAAGAAATATATTATAAAAGTACTTTATCTATAAAACTTACGTACACAAAAGAAAAAAGTATCTATTTAAAAAATTTAGCAAATATATATTTTAAAATGTACTTTTAAGCGTTGGCAAAGTGTTGGTTGCCAACCAGTTGAAGCATTACACTGCGCAACTCTATTTTTGTGGTGGATGTTCTTTTGTGCCGGTCGATTGTATTAGTTAAATTGATTAAAACCCCCTTAAGGGTTTGGCGCTGTCTGAAAATATGGTGTAATTTTTTGGACGTCCTTTATGAATCCCCCATGAACTTTTATTCTGAAAAGACCCCTAGTAAAATTGACAGTTGAATATATTAAGGTTTAGAATGACCAGTGCTGACCAAATAATATAATAAATGCAGGATTAAAATAAAAATTTCTTGTGAAATTGTACGGACGATAACACAAAAATGAAACTGTTTTTCGACTTATTTCCTACAGTTTACGTAAAAAATTAAAAACTTTTACCCATTTCCTGCCTCTACTTAAAAGCGTTGGTATTTATTGGTGAGACTTTTAGCGTTTGATTTTTGTAGCCCCATTAAGAAAATATTAAATTTCCGAATATTGGCTAAATGTAGTCCGAAAGTAGAAAAAATCTTATAGTGTTGATTTTAAAAAAATATACAAATATATATATACTAATTGTTGATGTTTACTGCATTTTTACCTCATAAATATGGCATTTATTCTATTTGCAAACAGTTAAAAGTAGGTGTGTCAAACAGGAAACAACTTCACCATAGAAAATTAAAAGAAAATTAAAAAATTTATTTTTGACATTCAGTATTTTTTTTTTTATATATTTTTGGTATTTTTTCTAAAAATGGTTAAATGCCTAAAAAGCCATTTTTTTATAGATTGCCAGATGAATGAAGTGCCGTGACTTCCCGTAAATACTGATTTAAAAATTCTTTTGTAATTTTACGGATATAAAAATTCAAAGTTGCTGTTCGAAACAGTAGAAAGAAATCAGTTAAAAGGGCAAAAAATAAGATTGTATACCACACAGCTCCAAACCCATTTAGGGGTTCGACCACCGTCAGATATATATTCATCCAAGAAACTGAATTTGCTGTACATTGTTGATAATGTATTTGTTTGAACGTTTTTTCAACGTTTAAAAAGTGCTTTGTTAGCGATTGTTGAAGGCAGTGCAAAGAATTCCGGAGAATTGCTGAAACTAAGAAAGTACTGAAATTAATCTCTGTGAAAGTATTTTTTTGTTTTGTCATTGTTGTTCGTGTATTGATGTTATCATATTTTTAGTTTTTCAATACTGTGCCAAAGCTCTCAAAATATTTGAACGCTGGCTAAGCACTCATATTTTTGTTTTTCCAAAGCTTTTAAAAAAACTTGACCATATATTTATATAATTATTTGAGTAGCAGCCCTATAGGTTACTTATACTCCCTATAAAAGTGCTTGGTCAACGCTTAGCCGACCATAACTTTCTGACTGGTTGGTTGTTAGTTGCTTAAAAAAACATTAGAATCGATATTTCTTAATATTTTTTTAAGATATCTAGATCTATTTTATATAAAAAAAAGCAGTATATGTTCTGAACTTAATTGAAATACTATTCAAAATAGCGCTGAAAGCCTTCATTACATTAAAGAACAGTAATGTCATCATAAACATGTTCTTCTAAGAATCATTGACGCAGGGTCCAAATCACCGCATTCGATATCGCGTAAAATAAATCGAAATTCCATATTTTGGTTTATTATTTAGAGAAGACAGACAAACATCAGCACTTGTTTAATTTTTACTCTTAACTAGGGGCCATAATTCGTTAACTGTAGCAGAGTAAAATAATTTTTATATATTATTTTGGAAAATACAAAAATAATTTCGATCGAAAAATGTCGTTAACGAATGCGGTGGTTTGGCCACAGATATTCACGATGAGTATAGCAATGGTGGCAAACTAATTTAAACTTCAACTGCACCGATTGCAAGAACCATCCTGAATATCCTTAATATATATGTTTTAATATATATAAATTCAAATATAGTCTTAAACATACTTTCTATTGTTTCATTTTTATAATTTTTTTTTTTTACCAAATTTGTTATGTTTTCTTGTATTTTAAGTCTGGAAATTGTGCAGCCTTTTGTAATGTTACTTATGATGTTTGATTTTCATTTAATCGATGTTTAAAGAAGACATACGCTTCTCAACCCTGGAAAAGAGAATAAAAATAAAGAAAAAATAATACAGAAAAAATAAAAATTTGTTAATAATTTGTTTAACTTTGTATCGATTTAACAAGGAAGAAATTTTACACGTTAACGCACGTAATTTCAATATCTTGAAAAAGATCTCCAATCCATGCCACAACTAGACAATAATGTTGAAACAACTGTATCAGTAGTTCACCCTCATCGAGCATTTCGATTCGTTCGATGCGTTGCCGCTCCGATTGTGGTATGCTATGATACACCTGCACCATATCCCAAGCTCGACTGCCACTCCAGCCGCATTCCAAAAACCGTCCAATTTGTGTTTCCAACGAAAGGCAAGCATCTACACCAGCCAAACCACAACCGCGACCGCGTAAATTATTTAACATGACATCACCAAACCGATCGTTCATGTTCACCTAAAATTAGGAGATGGAGTTATAAATAAATTTTTATTATAACAGTTTATAAATGTTTTTGGTTTCTGGCTTCTGATTTTCCTGTGCTTCGTATTCAGAAATAAATATTTATAATAATGATTTTATATTTTTGTTATGGTTTTCGGATGATATCGTAAGCGACAATTTATCGGAATGTTGTTTTATGTTGCAAATAGGTTATAAGCAGAGTTCAGAAACAAACACACACTGAATAAAAAAGTCATACATATATGTAAACAAACATAGCTCAGACCAACAAACATATATTTTTATTTTGATATCAATTATGTGCGTTGCTAAATTTTATACGGTACCGAACACAATCATGACTGTGTTCCGTTTTAATATTTCGTTATGTACACGAACATGTTTCTTTCACGTATTTTTTGTTTCCAACAAATATAAACCACACAGATTCGAGTGTAGCTTTATTTTAAGTTCGTGTTCTTGCACGTGTAAAAAAAAAAACAGAACATGTTCTTGAACGCGTACATCTAAAAATTAAAACATTATCTACTCGCGATCGGAAAAATCTGATACACCCCTGTAAAAACGACAACAATTATTTCAACCAAATTTATTTAAAAAAAAAATTAAAATAATTCATTAGCAGTTATAAAAAAATAAATATAATCATAACAAAAATAAAAAAATAAAAATTAAAAAAATAATAATAATAAAAAAAATAAATGAAGTCATAAACAACATATAAAATTCGTCTGTTTTCTATTTTTTTTATTTTTATTATTATCTTTTTATTTTTTATTTTAGTATAACTGCTAATAAATTTTTTTTAGATTTTTTTAATAAATTTGGTTGAAACAATTGTTGTCGTTATTATAAGGGTGTATCAGATTTTTCCGATCGCGAGTGGATAATGTTTTAAGATTTAGATGTACGCGTTCAAGAACATGTTCTGTTTTTTTTAGCAGTACACGTGCAAGAACACGAACTTAAAATAAAGGTTTATGTGTGTTCGAAACAACAACAAAAAAAAAAAAAACGTGATAGAAACATGTTCGTGTACATAACGAAATATTAAAACGAAACACAGTCATGATTGTGTTCGGCATCGTACAAAATTTAGTAACACACATAATTGATATGAAAATAAAAATATGTGTTGGCTGCTTTAGAACAGAACATTGTGTGTTTGATGTGAGTATTTTCTGAACCTTGGTTATAGTACTAGTTACAACGTCCTACAAATTCATAAGAGTTCGAATTTGTGCAGTTACGGAGAAGAAGCAGAGAGCATTTTACGTCCATGCAATTTTATCGTAAGCGTCACTGTGAGTATAGAAATTTACTGTAAATATATGAACAAAAACCAACAATCTGAATAAGAGCAAAGAGAACATACAAAAATCATGTCTTACATGATCAAGTAGATAGAAAAGAAAGCAACCCAACTTTTTTGTGCGCAAGCTTTGACCTACAAATAGTTCTTTATACCCTTCATGGTAGTAGTGTGAATTGGTATTACTCCAGAAAATACCATTATTTCAATAAAAGCATATAAGAGAGTCGCGCAAGAAATGGATGCCGCTGCTTATGGGGTAAAACAGACGAGAAACGAGGCTGTAATGAGATGCGTTCAATGATATACATTTATTTAACCGAAGTAGACAAAAAGAGAACTCATGACATCGTTAGACTTTTTTGTGACAGCTGCGTTGGCTAGAATCGAAATAGGGCAGTTGTTTCGATGATAGCATTCTTTTTGAGTTTAAGTTTTGGTACTAGTATTATTTGTTACTTTTATTAAAATAAGAACCATTTGGTCTCCTTTACTGGGCTTTAATACGTAACTCACACATACATAAGTCAAAAAAAAAAAAAAAATACCAAATTCGATGTATAAAATTCTCCGAATCCGATATCTAGATATTCATACGTGAAGGTAAATTTTCAGTTCCCTTTTTAAGCGATATGCGGGCACGGAGGAGTTTGAAAATTGGCATAGTTATAGTTCATATGTAGGAGAAGCTGAGAATGATAAAATTTATGTTTAGTCTGTCTTAAAAATATATTAAATTAAATAAAATAAAATATTTATAATAATTCGTTATATTGTATAACATACGTCCTGTGTTGAATTCTTAATTAATCAAATTGATTAGCATACCTTTAGGCTTATTTAAATATTCATAAATTTTTATATATTAAGGGTCCGCCATCTAACGTTTTTTTTCAACTAGTGCTTATTTCGTGAATGGTAACACTTAGCTCATGTCTGATTTGACAGATAATTAGTTTTATCCTTCCGCTGAACGAATATGGTTGTGTATACGCTTGAACAACGCTGGGAAATATTGCGACATTACTTTGAAAATCATGGTAATGTTGCAGAATGTGTGCGAAAATTGCGTACGGATTTTGGAAGAAGAGAAGCACCGTCAGCTCCGTATGTTCGTTATCTTGTGAAAAAAGTGAAAGAAACTGGCATCCTCATCGATAAACCAAAGCGTGAAAAGCCAAAAACAGTGCGTACACCCGAGAATATTGCTGCTGTGGTAGAAAGTGTGTGTGAAGCGCCATCAACATCAATTCACTGTCGTTCTCAAGAATTAAACATTTCGGAGGCATCATTTAGACGAATTTTGCATAAAGACCTTGGTATGACGCCATACAAAGTCCAATTGCTTCAGGAGTCAAAGCCAACTGACCATCCAATGCGTTTTCGCTTCGCTAAGTGGGCCTGCGATCGACTTACAGAAGATGCCGATTTTGCCAAAAAAAAATCATCTTTTCAGCTGAAGCTCATTCTGATCTTGGCGGGTATGTAAACAAGCAAAATTGTCGCATTTGGGGCAAAGAAAACTCGCACGCATACATTGAAAAGCCGATACACCCAAAACGAGTCACTGTTTGGTGCGGATTTTGGTCCAGAGGCATAATTGGCCCATTTTTCTTCGAAAATGAGCAAGGAGTGGCCGTTACAGTCAATGACGATCGTTATCGGGCCATATTGAATGAATTTTTGTTCACAAAAATTGAAGAGGAGGATATTGGCAACATTTGATTTCAACAGGACGGCGCTACGTGCCACACAGCCGAAGCTACACTCGATGTTTTGCGCCCTGTTTTTGAAGATCGCATTATCAGCCGCAGAGCTGATGTCTTTTGGCCACCTCGGAGCTGCGATTTGACACCGTTGGACTATTATTTGTGGGGTGCCCTCAAAGATAAGTGTTACGCCAACAAGCCAGAGACAATTGACGCTTTAAAGGACAATATTCGTGAAGCCATTGGTAAAATACAGCTGCACACAATCGATAATGTGCTTAAAAATTGGACCGATCGTGTAGGCTACTGCATGGCCAGCCGAGGCAGCTATTTGAATGATATTATTTTCTATTATTAACCGGAAGGATTGTACTTTCAAATAAAAAAAGAAATTTGAGATAATATTCAGTAGTTTTTTTTTTATAGCATTTTCAAAAAAAAATGTTATTTGGCGGACCCTTTATATAGGATTAAAAACATTGAAACAAAAAAATGTTAAGAAAAATAATATTTCCATAGAATATTCACTCGAATTTCAAGTGCTGGGTCATACTAGTTGGAAGTTATTCTCTCAAGCATTTCTGCTTTCTAAAAGCAAAATAAAGTTAAACAGTTTGAGATATGCGAAGCTCGATATGGCTAAACGCTATTTTTTAAGAAAAAAACGGCATTATAATATTTTAGAAACTGGACCTAAGCAACTTTACAAAGAAAAACTCAAACTTTCTGAAGTAAAATATGAGAACCAGTGCAAACTCTGTGAAAAAGAAAATTCGTAGGCAATATCACAACGAGTACATGCAAATGAACTGGCAATGAAGATGAAACATTCCTAAGTAATTAATATGCTTTTTTATAGGAGTTCGTTATTATTTTTTAGTAATAGTTTATTAAAAGCAGTATGTTTATTAAAAGGAAACTTTATTCAAATATATTTAACTGACCTAAAATTCAATAGCATGCTTGCGAACACTATCGTAAGCGCCATTTTACCTTTAAACATTAATAAATGCAAAACATCAACAGTATCTATAATATTAATATGTATTAATAGGCGATTTCTTGTGACCGATGTCACTTTCACAGTTTTACCCCGATTTTGACAAAAAATTTATCATTTGAAAGGTATTTCTTTTTAGCTGTTACCCAGATTTACAGATTTTCATTGTCTGGAATATTTTTTGGAGTTATGATCGTTTAAAGTTGCTACTAACACATACATAATATTATACAATGCTATGTGTGTGTTTATTAAATTTGTTAATGTGTTTGTGTTAATGTGTTGAGTTTGTTTTCTTAATTTAAAATGATTTGAATTGTGAAGCATATCTTTAGGGTCTTTAGTAAATGAAAAACTAAAATTTCCCAGAATTTGCACTCGAATTTCGAGTGCTGGAATCTGCTATTTATTATAAGGCTAGCATTTAACAATATTTTTGCAAATTTAAATCGAAATAAAGAATTGCAGTGCTTAAGAAAAAATATTTAAACGCTCTCCTGTAAAATTTGCCTTGCATCGCTTACGATTTATTCACAAATAGGGCTCGATATGTTTGCATATTTAAGCAAACGCTTCTTTTCTTCGATAATTCATTGCTTTTTATTAAAACAAAATATACAAAAGCGACAATTATTATATAATACCATTTCTTCAAAAAGTAACTGCTGTGGAACTATGCTCAAAACTAGGAAGAAAATCGTATATTTAGATGAATCATTTTCTGACTCGATTTAGCGATGTTCATCCGTCGGTCCGTCTGTTTTTCCATATAAACCATGCAATCAAACTACAGGTTGAAAATATAAATATACTTTCTGAAATACAGTTGATACTTTCAGAAATTCAATTGATGTTTTATGAAATACAATTTATAATTTACGAAAATTAACTAATATTTTCTGAAATACAATTGGAAAATGTGTAGATATATGTGTTTATCCATTATCACATCAAACAAGTGCAAAGATCCTGACCCAGCTGCAGAAAATTAGTCACAGACCATTACTGATCCACTCCCATGCTTAAAAGTCGGTTTCAATTTATTCAACCATAATTCCTGATTTCTTCTTGCTTTTCTACCATTCAGACCTGCTTTGTGAAGCATATTTATTATTGCAGATGCACTTGTTTTCTTATCCAATGATACGAAATTTTTTGTACACTAAATGAATTTCAGATATCTTTTTTTTTTATATGTACGAAATATGCACATTAAGAAACATTTGTATATTACAAAAATTTTATATTGGCCAAATTTATAGAGGAACAAAAATATTTTACGTGGTGTCCGGATTTGGCTTGAAGTGACTGTACGAAATCCAAAGGAAACTAGTCTAAGTCAAAAACCCTTTACATCAGTTAACATTTGAGCATTTTACAGAAAAAAAAAGTAATTTTCATGACTTTTATCTCAATTTTTATCGGCTTATTCTTTAAAACGAATCGTAAAATTCATATGAAAATATTTAAAAAAAAATTTTTTTTTTAATTTTCATACACATTTTAATTGTTTCCTTATGGAATGAGCACCGCCTTAGATAAATAAGTAACACGTTTTCAAAAATTGGGCAAAATTGGTCGATGCGACCTGCAAGCGCATTTTACAGAAAAAAAAGTAATTTTCATGACTTTGATCTCAATAAAAGACCATCACCCCTAATTCTGTTAGGCCTTTGCATATGATGCAGACTATGACGACCTTGGAATTATTTTCGCTGGTGTAGTGAGTGCACAGCGACAGCGCTTTTGTAGTAGTGTTTTTGACGACCACACTATACTAATGACGTGGAAAGATAACTACAAAAATATCTGTCACGAAAATCCTTGAAGTTGCATAAACCACAAATAATGCGTGAATAATTCGATATGCCCTTGAAATATGAACACAAGTTTAAAACTATCAAATACGGCTTGGCCCACAACTCCCCACTAAAGTTGTTTCCTTCAACAATTTTACAAATTTCCATCGCGTCAGCGAATGTTTATGGCAATATCACAACGAGTACATGCAAATGAACTGGCAATGAAGATGAAACATTCCTAAGTAATTAATATGCTTTTTTATAGGAGTTCGTTATTATTTTTTAGTAATAGTTTATTAAAAGCAGTATGTTTATTAAAAGGAAACTTTATTCAAATATATTTAACTGACCTAAAATTCAATAGCATGCTTGCGAACACTATCGTAAGCGCCATTTTACCTTTAAACATTAATAAATGCAAAACATCAACAGTATCTATAATATTAATATGTATTAATAGGCGATTTCTTGTGACCGATGTCACTTTCACAGTTTTACCCCGATTTTGACAAAAAATTTATCATTTGAAAGGTATTTCTTTTTAGCTGTTACCCAGATTTACAGATTTTCATTGTCTGGAATATTTTTTGGAGTTATGATCGTTTAAAGTTGCTACTAACACATACATAATATTATACAATGCTATGTGTGTGTTTATTAAATTTGTTAATGTGTTTGTGTTAATGTGTTGAGTTTGTTTTCTTAATTTAAAATGATTTGAATTGTGAAGCATATCTTTAGGGTCTTTAGTAAATGAAAAACTAAAATTTCCCAGAATTTGCACTCGAATTTCGAGTGCTGGAATCTGCTATTTATTATAAGGCTAGCATTTAACAATATTTTTGCAAATTTAAATCGAAATAAAGAATTGCAGTGCTTAAGAAAAAATATTTAAACGCTCTCCTGTAAAATTTGCCTTGCATCGCTTACGATTTATTCACAAATAGGGCTCGATATGTTTGCATATTTAAGCAAACGCTTCTTTTCTTCGATAATTCATTGCTTTTTATTAAAACAAAATATACAAAAGCGACAATTATTATATAATACCATTTCTTCAAAAAGTAACTGCTGTGGAACTATGCTCAAAACTAGGAAGAAAATCGTATATTTAGATGAATCATTTTCTGACTCGATTTAGCGATGTTCATCCGTCGGTCCGTCTGTTTTTCCATATAAACCATGCAATCAAACTACAGGTTGAAAATATAAATATACTTTCTGAAATACAGTTGATACTTTCAGAAATTCAATTGATGTTTTATGAAATACAATTTATAATTTACGAAAATTAACTAATATTTTCTGAAATACAATTGGAAAATGTGTAGATATATGTGTTTATCCATTATCACATCAAACAAGTGCAAAGATCCTGACCCAGCTGCAGAAAATTAGTCACAGACCATTACTGATCCACTCCCATGCTTAAAAGTCGGTTTCAATTTATTCAACCATAATTCCTGATTTCTTCTTGCTTTTCTACCATTCAGACCTGCTTTGTGAAGCATATTTATTATTGCAGATGCACTTGTTTTCTTATCCAATGATACGAAATTTTTTGTACACTAAATGAATTTCAGATATCTTTTTTTTTTATATGTACGAAATATGCACATTAAGAAACATTTGTATATTACAAAAATTTTATATTGGCCAAATTTATAGAGGAACAAAAATATTTTACGTGGTGTCCGGATTTGGCTTGAAGTGACTGTACGAAATCCAAAGGAAACTAGTCTAAGTCAAAAACCCTTTACATCAGTTAACATTTGAGCATTTTACAGAAAAAAAAAGTAATTTTCATGACTTTTATCTCAATTTTTATCGGCTTATTCTTTAAAACGAATCGTAAAATTCATATGAAAATATTTAAAAAAAAATTTTTTTTTTAATTTTCATACACATTTTAATTGTTTCCTTATGGAATGAGCACCGCCTTAGATAAATAAGTAACACGTTTTCAAAAATTGGGCAAAATTGGTCGATGCGACCTGCAAGCGCATTTTACAGAAAAAAAAGTAATTTTCATGACTTTGATCTCAATAAAAGACCATCACCCCTAATTCTGTTAGGCCTTTGCATATGATGCAGACTATGACGACCTTGGAATTATTTTCGCTGGTGTAGTGAGTGCACAGCGACAGCGCTTTTGTAGTAGTGTTTTTGACGACCACACTATACTAATGACGTGGAAAGATAACTACAAAAATATCTGTCACGAAAATCCTTGAAGTTGCATAAACCACAAATAATGCGTGAATAATTCGATATGCCCTTGAAATATGAACACAAGTTTAAAACTATCAAATACGGCTTGGCCCACAACTCCCCACTAAAGTTGTTTCCTTCAACAATTTTACAAATTTCCATCGCGTCAGCGAATGTTTATGGAGAATATCTCAGGTGGAACCCTGGGATAACACATAGTTTCAGAATAATATCTGATTACATCTGATGTACTCCCCTTATAAGGGCCAATCACTTAGCATCCAGTTAGCAGCTACTTGAAACTTTTAACGTAGAATTTTGCCCGAAATTGTATGGAAAAGTTTTAATTATACCATCGTTTAATTTTTAAGAAACATTCAGTAGTGTACGGTTTCCAAATGAGAATATTTTCCAACTTACCTGTTCATAATTGACAAATACAGCACTGGAAAATTTATTAGCAATCCATTTAAGTAAGTTTTTACAATTGGATTGTTCTATATAAACCAATACACATTCAGCTAAAAATATTGTTGGTAGCGTATAATCGATTTCAGCTTGTTGTAATTTATTGTCGAGTTCATCTGTATTTCTTAAATCTACGCCCATCAAATGATAGCTGGGACCATGCAAATCTGTAGGACTTAATTTGACCTCGCCATCTTCATCGTGTATTTTGGCCAAAAGCGCTTTGTTCCGTTTAATGGTATAGCATTTGCGCGCTGTTACTGTTGGGAAATCTAATTCAATGAAGTTTTTCACGTGATGTGGTGTATCGCGCAGACGAAAGTAAAGAGTATCAAAACCACAGCCAAGGTTTATGATTTGACAGTTGCCATCAGTTTTCTGTGAAAAATATTACTCTATTAAATTTGGTCTTACGAAAAAAAAATCTTAAATAAGTAAACTTTACAAAATTTTCTACCTCAAACAAATTTAAAATTTTTTATACAAATGGACTCAGGAATAGTTATTGAGTCTTATTGACAAAATTACATTGAATTATAATAAACAAATTGAAACAAATAAGAAGATTATAGCCGGTCTAGACCGACCATACGATACCCTATACCATGTGTATAGAGAAAGAGCCTTAGGTTTAACTAACTGAATATAGAAAATAAGCATAAATAAAATTTGAGTTATATTGCTATTAATTTTTTATCTACAGATATTAATAAGTAAGAGTGTTAAATTCGGCTGTGCCGAATCTTTGCTACCATCCACCTGCGTCGTTAACTGAAAAATACAACCAATGTTGGGTACGTCTACCACCTTAAAACTGTTGCCGATACTGAAACTTTAAATTCGAATACCAATTAAATTTAAAGTTAATTGCTTCGTGTCCTATTTGGAGTGACGATGCCAACTGTCACCTAAAACGCTTACAAATTATACAAAACAAATGTCTTAAAATGATATATAAAAAGCCCTGGAGGTATCCTACAAATCTTCTTCATGAAGAAACTGGTTATGAAAAAATTATCGATTTCATATCAAGGATTAATAACAATTACTTTGCCAAAATTGAAAATTCCTCTTACCCACTGCTAAGAGAATGTATAGAAATAACGTAAAATTAAAAAAGAAATCACCAAATAGAAAATTATATGCTTATAGAGGTCTATTATTACTAATAATAGAATATATAAAATCATATAAAGGTTTTTCCTCAAATTTTCCTTTAAAAATCATTAAAAAATAAAATAAAAACTATTTAATATCTTTAGATCCTATATATTATTTGTTGCAATATCTATATGTAAAGATAAGATCTCATATGTAAATATCAAATTTGTTAAAATCTTAAATATATTTACGCTGATCCCTGACTCACTGACTGACTGACTGATTCTGTAACGCTGAAATAATACACACACAAAGCACTCCCTACAAAGCTATGGGAAATACACAAACAAAATTTAATCTTTCTCATTTTATACAAACCCACACACAATTTTCTCTCTTCTTTGTTACTGACCAGTGCTGCTAATAAAATCTTCTGAAAATCTACAATTTTGGAAACCAAATCGCCAAAATTGTCATTTTTAAAACAAGAAATTGATAAGAAAATTTTACCGCTTATAAAACTCGAAAAAATATTACAAAAGGAAGCAATAAAATTTATTTATATCATACATATTACGAATATTATTACAGCATTGGTTATTTCTATATATAAAAATGTATTAGTGGTGAAATTTCAACGAAAAAAATTTAACACAGCAATCAACTAAATAATTTTATTGACATGTATCTATAGCTGAAACATATAATATAGGTTTAAAGTATATGTAGCCGTAATTAAAACTTAAATCTTAAATGGAGATGCTATTCAAGGTGTTTCCGTTTTGAAACGACTTGACCCAGAATTAAATCTATACATATTTTTTAATTTACATATGCACTGAACGAAAACTATAAATTTTCTATTAACTACCCATTAACTGTTAACCCTTGAAATCGTAATTTTTATACTACTGAAAATTTAAAATCTTCAATCATCATTTTAACAAATTGAAAAATCGTCAAAATTAAAATAGTTGTCAAAATTGGCACTACTAACGACAATAGCACTACATATGCAGATTTCGCGTTACATATGGAATAAGATGCATTAAAAAACTAATATCTATTCAAATTATTCCTTAAATTCTGTTTGTTGGTCAATGAAAAAATTCTGCAAAAAAAAAATTAATGAAAGAAATTTTAAACATTTTTATTTTTCTCATCTAACGTCGTCCGATATGCATACATACTTTTTTTTATCAAACTAAACTTTAACGTTTGTCTGTTTTGTTTTTCATCTCAAAATTGTTTTGAATTGTTAGGAGTGCTTTCGCTCAGGTTCTCTGAAGGTCAGCACTTACCAAAGAGTATGTTTTTTTTGATAAATATTTGAGAAAAAAGAGATCTTCAATGTGGATTTTGTTGTTGTCCAACGTATGATTTCGTTTAAAGTTCTGTATTGAAAAGTACTTGAAAAAATAGTGCAATATTAAGTTTAAAATTTAAATTATTCTGACTTTGCTTAATTAAATTACATTGTAATTTCAGAAGAGAGGTGGGAAAATAATTTTTTTTCACTCATAATATTAACTTTTTGCATTATTTGCTTTCAAAAAATTTAGACAAACATAAATTACGTAAATAGGTATATTTAAGATTTTAATTTGAATAATAAATTGAAATTATCATAGAAGAATTAAAGGCGATTTGGAATAATAATTTTGTTTTTTAAGTAAAACTAATACGCCCTTATTTTTTTTTTTAGATTTATAGATAACTGGAAAAAATTTTCGCTTTTTACAGTTCACATTTATGATGACATATGAAATATTTTTTTCTCTTTTTTGTAGGTGGATTGGTGTTTGCACTTCCTTAAGGGGTGGTAGGTTTTAAAACCTTTTTTGCATTTCTCTTTCTGAATGCATAACATATCAAAGGTGTTGTGTCAAAATTTTAAGTAAATCAGAGCAAAACTTAAGAAGATACAGCGTTTCCAGCGATCGGCCTCATACGGTATACAGTATATAAATCATAGTATATAAATTCGAAGTCCGTCAACATCATAACTCAAAATCTACTTGACCGATTCTTTTGCAATTTTAGACACTATATCTACACATAAATCATCACGTAACTACGAAGGGTTTTTTTTAATTCCATTTTCTTTCCCATTTTTTAACAACAAATTCCCGAAATTGTATAGCAAATATCGTTTTTCGCTTCAAAATGCTGCCAAAAAAAAAAAAAAAAAAAAATTGAAAAAACTCTTCGTCACTACCACAGAAAACATGTCACCTTTGAAACGCGTTTCGATTTTTTTATTTCACATGATCCGGTAACGAGTTATGGTGTTCACCGCAAAACAACAACGCATCCGAAGATTCGCTGTCACGGACTTATTTATTAAAATTTTGAATTCAAATTTTTTTCAAAGATTCTTCAAATATTATGCTATAACGTATATATGAAATAAATAATCCAACATTATTCATATCTTCAAAAAAGAATTATGATACTACGACTTTTTTTAACTTCTAAAACCTTACTCCCCTTTAAGAAACTTTTAGGAACCTTGCTCTAAAACGTTTTTTTTTTTCTATGCGATTCTATTTTTCTACAATAAAATGGAGTTAGGTTATAACGAACTCGGCGGGACCGACCAAATTAGTTTCTTATAGACTAAGTTCGTTATAACCGTAGTATTTTTTTGATTTGTCCGAAAGGTTTAAAAAGTTTTTTTAGTTGGGCATTTAAAAAGTTTTAAAACATAAATTAAATTACTAAAAAGATACATATTAATTGTTTGTCTTAATAAGACTAAAATGACCGAGTTTCTATCAAAATAAAATATTTTTTTAAAATCATATAATATGAAAAACTCCTTATGTATAGAAGCAGAAAGTACAAAGCAAAGGTTGGCTACTGCCAAACTTTTACGAAAATTTACATAAAAGTACCTTTTACAAAACTTCATTTGAAAATCGAAGTTTTTGTTTTGTATTAAAATTAAATGAAAATAAAATTCAATTAAATTGAAATTAATTTTTTTTAAATATATAAAATATAGGAAAATTCTGAAATGGAAAAAAAATTTGTTTGTTTAATTCAAAAGTTTGATATAACCACTCTTCGCTATAAGAGAAGCAATTTGTATGAAAAATGTAATTAAAACTCTTGGGACCGAAGAAATTCTTCGCTATAAACAAAAATTTATTACAACCAGGGTTCGTTATGAGCGAACTCCATTGTATTAAATTTTTTTTATAATTTTGGGAATCTCCAATCTCCTCACTTTACCCGGCCTTCCCATGTTCAAGTCAAATTGATCACACATCCAATAGTCAAAAAATTGTTAAGCAACTGTCCCATTGAAAAATTGAAAGAGAGAATTGAAACGTATGATTGTTTAGTAAAAAAGAGTAAAAAAGTGTGAGTGCATTACAACCTGAAAGCCAAAAATATAACGTGTGAAGGCCGGGTAATATCTTCATAAATATATTTACGCTGATCCCTGACTCACTGACTGACTGACTGAAAGACTGACTGTTCTGTAACGCTGACCAAAATGATACGGTTCTAGGTTCCTAGGATTGATCTCGCCCCAACCGACACCACATTACCTTTCATATTAAAACGCCGCCAGTTTCCGGTAATTCCTGCATACGCAATTACCATAAACAAGACTCAAGGCCAGTCATTTGATTTGGCATTAATTTGGAGACCGCGGTATTTTCACACGGCCAACTGTATGTGGCTTTGACACGATCAAAAGTTGCAAGCCAAGTTAAGATACGATGACCAACGATATTTCACACGAAATATAGTTTTTCAAGAGATTCTAAATTGAAAAACTTTTTTGCCAAATATTTCTTATCTGTTTTGATACTTATGTATATAATTTCTACAGACACAATCTTTTTTCACATGTACATATGTAACAATATAATTTTCGTGTATTTAAATTTAAACTCTTTTATTCATAATTTTTAAACGGGCGCTTAGGCGCCACACAATCATCTAGTATGTAAATAAAGGAAGAATATATAATTGAAATTGAAATTGAAGTTAATTGTTTTTCGTGTTGGCCAGTTTCTATTATAATTTATTGTTATAAATTTAATTTATAATTTTAAATTTAAAAACTTTTTTTTTATTATTTTTTTTTTTAATTTTAATTTTTTATTTTTATTTTTGAATTTTATTTTTTTATTTTAATTTATTTATATATTTTAAAGATATATTACAAAGATTAATTTATAAAATATTATAGGAAAATAGTGAGGGCTACTGGACCATAACACTATGTATGTTGAATCTATAATATTAATAGGCAAGGCGATTTCTTGTGACCAATGTAAGTTTCACAGTTTTACCCCGATTTTGACAAAAAAAATATCATTTGATAGGTATTTATTTTTAGCTGTTACCCAGATTTACAGATTTTCATCGTCTGGAATATTTTTTGGAGTTATGATCGTTTAAAGTTGCTACTAACACATACATAAATTTATACAATGATATGTGTGTGTTTATTAAATTTGTTAATGTGTTTGTGTTAATGTGTTGAGTTTGTTTTCTTCATTTAAAATGAGTTGAATTGTGAAGCATACCTTTAGGGTCTTTATTAAATGAAAAAATAAAATTTCCTAGAATTTGAACTCGAATTTCGAGTGCTGGAATCTGCTAGTTTCAATGAATAGATTAGCAGAGTTTAAAATGTACATACTTAATTTTTTCAATGAATCTTTATTTACTGTTGCAGTTAAAGATTGCTTCTAGCGGTTCATCTGTTGAGGTTACTGAGCATTCTTTGAATATGTGGTAGATTGTGTGGTCTTCCAAGCAGTGTTCGCATTGCCTTGAATGTGATTGTTCGTAGAAATACTGAGTACTGAATCTTATGGTTATTTTTATTCTTTTTAATTTTTAATATTTATTAATTTTTTAGTAGTTTTTAGTTTTTAAAAAAAGCGTATTATATCGTGATAACGATAAAAAAATATGTGGTAATACCTGCTTAGGCCAATGTATATACAAACCAAATTTGAGAAAAATCTTTATAATATTTTTATATTTTAATAGATTTTAGTGAATATCGGGAAGTAACTTTACATTGCGGTTATGACTAAGAATTGTTCTACACGTTTTATTTTTAGACTACTGTAACAAACACTCACAAACCAAAATTTGACCAAGATCTATCTCATAATTTGGATCTCATGGCAAATTAAGTCGATCTAATAAGTGTCATTTGTATGGGTACTAGGGCTGAACATTTTCACCAGTTCCAATATTATTCGGTTATTATATAAAACTAAGAGAAATAAAAACATATGAAAGAAACAATGAACAAAAATAAAATTAATAAAAAACAGATTTGTAAAATTAACCCCGATGAGTATGTAGTGCCGATTTTTTATATGTATAAACCATTATATATAGTGGTTGACAATACTTTGGAAACTTTTACAAAATTCTGAATTTGCCAAAATTGCGAAATCACAAACTTAAAAAAATATTTTTTTTATTGATGCCAAAACAATGGAAACTTTTAAGATTCTGTACAAGAGTTGTTTAAAACAATAACCATAAAACAATAACCATAAAAAGAAAATGTATAAAATCTTAACTGTTATTTAAATATAGTTTCAGACGTTTACTTTCAACTGCTTTTAAAGACAATTATATTTTTTAATGCCAAGTATTAAGTTTTGGGAAGAGTTAAAACCCAGAATAATATATAGATGATTTTACTGCTGGTCTTAAGCAAAAGAAAATTTGTGAGAAATATTCTATGAATATGAATAAAACCATAATTTCAAAAATTATCAAGAAATATCGTTAAAGAGTTATGGCGAGGACTCAACATTTTGAGGCAAGACAGATCTCATAGAGGCACTTAGTGCTAAAAAATTTCAATGGATATCATTAACAATTTAATTGACTTCATGCCTCGGCGTGAAAACTCCATGATCTAACAATGAAAAACTAGTTTTTTGGATTTGAATTCAATTTTATTATTCAACGTAATCTCCGTTAAGTGAAACGCACTTCATCCAACGATCCTCTAACATCTGAACACCCTTGAAAAAATACGATTTGTTAAACTTTTCAAATTAGGCTTCCGTCTCTAAAATGGCTTCTTCGTTTGTGGAAAATCTATTTCCTTGGAGCCATCTCTTCAAGTTTGGGAACAAATAATAATCACTGGGGGCCAGATCTGGAGATCATAATGTAAGGGCTTCAATTTTTCTGAAGCCAAAGCAGATGAATTGTCATGATGGTACAAGATTTTTTTTTTCTTATTTAAGTGGGGTCGTTCTTTCATATATTCTTAATCCAATCTTTCTTATAACTCAATATAGTACTTGGAAGTTATCTTTTTTCCTTTCTCCAAGTAATCATTACATTTTTCCAACCCATTTTTGAGTCTTTGGACGGTTTGGTCGGCTTTCCTACTCCACAGGCTGTCTATTGGACTCCGGTGTATAATAATGAATCCATGTCTCATCCATTGTTATAAATCGACATAAAAATTCAGTTGAGTTTACTTCAAACATCGCCAAAGCATACTTGGAATCTTTGTTCAGCTATTAAACATCGCGGCACAGATCAAGCAGAAAGCTTTTTCATATTTAAATGATCTTGTAATATATGCCGAACTCCCTTTGTTGATATCTTTATGATGCCAGCAATCTCACTCACTGAATACAGCCTGATGTAATTTTCCTGGTTTTTTTTCGGTAACTGCCTCATTTGGACGGCCAGGACGATCTACATCATTTATGCTCGTACGACCACGTTTAAATGGAATACCACCTTTTAACTATTGAATATGACGGCGAAGATTAACCATAATGTTTATCAATCTATTCTTTGACTTGGACAGCATTTTTTCCCTCCAAAAAATAATCTTTAATCAAAACACGAAACTCTTTGCAATCAATTTTTTCTCAAAATTTAAAAGCAGCATCATTTTTATAACGGAACTTTTTTTCTAATTAATGAACTGTCATGAAATTTTGACACAATTTTTGTTGTTGGCCCAACTGAATAAACAGAAAAAAATTGGCACTTGTGACGCCATCTCGATGCTTGGGTTCCTTCGTTACTTTGACTTCAGTTTTCCAGGGATTAGCCTCAACTCTTCGCAATATCGTCCTCTTCTCCACGCCGAACAAAATTTGAGGTCTGCCAGAATGCGCAAGATCTTCAACATTTTTCAACTTTTTGAACTTGACCAATATATTTTTAATAGCATTATGACATCTGCCATCTAAGTAAATTGTCTAATTTTGCTAATTTGACTACTAAATTACGCGTTTCTATTGAAGTTTAATTGTTCATTTTTAATATTGTTTCAAGACTAAAATTAACTTGGCTTGTAATTGATCAGTAAATATAAAAAAGATAATTAAACATCAGTAACATAAATGTAAGAGCTATAACGAAAATTAGCGGTTAATTTACCGTTATAATAGTAGAAAGTTGAAATAATATGAGACGTTTTTTTTTTTTTTTTGTTTTTAATGCGTAACATTAGGCCTTCTTTGAGTTTAATGTTAATTTGAAAATAAAATAATAACTATTTTTATTTAAATAAACTACTATTAAAAAAAATTAAAACAGTTTTATTGTACTAATGAATTGTTCGCTGTACACTTAGTTTTGAGGCTGACTATATATTAAAATATTGTATAGAAGTGGAGCTAAAACTGCTCCTTATGTTACTCCGCTGTCAATTATGCTAGCAAGAGTATCATTGATAATAACACAGAATTCCCCTTTTTACAAAATAACTACTTAAAATTTTAACAATAAAAAGTATTAAAACCAATTTATATTAATTTAAAATGCCTTTATGAAAAGCTCTATCAAAAGCTTTTTCAATATCCAAAGATATAGCTATGGTACATTTCTGATCACGAAGATTTACCTATTTTCCTGAGATCAGCATAATGACCGCATTTGTAGGGGACATTGTATGGAGAGTGTTGGTTTAAAATAAAAAAAAATTTTAAAAATTATTGACAGAGATATCAATAGATGGAGAATGAGATATACATACAAATGTCAACCGGAAGAAAAACTTCCGAATTATTAGTTCTATTAGGACATTAGACGTTTGAAAAATGACCATGGAAAATTTCAACTTTAATATTTTTAATGTGAAAATAATTTAAATAAAACAATATTTTATACACTACAAAATATTGACCACCACAAAGCCAAACAACAATAAGTTAGAAAGAGTGTAAAATTGATATCGACACTGCGAACAGTACATGCAACAGGATAATCATATTCAATGTCAAACAATAAAAGCAATTAAAATAACTTTTTCCTATGTAGATATATAATAGCAAACATTAAACATCTACTGTGATGCACCAACACAGAGCAAACACCACACAATGTTAAATATCACACATTATGCTTTTGACTTTTGTTTCAATCTTTTGCCTTTTTGTTGGCAATGCTACCCCACCCCCTCAAAATGTTACCATAAGAGTAATTCTATAAATAGTAGTAAAACTGACCTTCAGGAACTTCTCCACACACATCTCAACGCCCTTGACCCTGGCAAAATAGCCTCGATTTATCTCTGGTGCCTTGCGATCTTGATTGCGCACAAAATAACCAATATAGTCGTCCTTCCAATAGCCTAAGCGAACGGCACCACGTTTACAATCGCTGGCATCATCATTAGTAGCTATAACAGCTTCATCGCAGGGGTGAAATGAATGCGGTGGTTCCATCTTTATGTTCTGTTTATAAATCTTTAACTAAAACAACAAAATTTCCGAGTAATTGAATTTAATAAAACACTATTTAGAATTTTGAAAAAAAAATAAACCTTTCACCAACAATGTGTTCTGCAAGATGTTGTTTGCAGCAATATTATCCTTGTTGAAAAATGTATAGACTTTTCTCTTATAAATTGTTAATTAGAAATAACTTGTTAAAATAAATGGAAACTATCTTTAATTTATGTAACTTTTACAATTTTCATTAATCTGTTAGTCACTTTATTTTTGGTATTAAATTTCTTATTTTTTCAGGAGTTCTCTCCTAGCGACAACTGATATAATTTTTTTCTTTTGCAAAAAAAAAAAAGTATTTTGACAGTTCACCGATTGGAGAAAAATTCAAGATACCGAAACAATTACAACAAATACTCCGAAAAACACACTACGGCTAGAGTTACCAGATGTTGTATTTACGATAAAATTGGAAATTTAATTTTTAATAATAAAACGCAACTAATTCACAAAATTACCCTTAACTTTTACAAGATTTACAGGTTTTGTAAATAGTAGATATATATAAATTTAGAGAAATCTTGTGGAAGTTTATATATATATATTGGAAATAACACCGACGATATCACACAATGCTTACCTCAGTGCTTAATCACGGTTCACACAAGACAATTTTTGTTGCGCAACTCTTTTTCAATTCTCTTTTAAAGTTGCCTTAATATTCACACAGAGAAATTGGCGCAACTTTTCGTTTTCTTTTGCTCTCAAATTCTTAAATTTTTGACAGTTCATTTTATTTGTAAAAAGAATTTATTGTTGGTTCAAAGTGAAATATCTATTTGTATGAAAAAATTGAAGTCAAAGAAAAAATTAAATAATAAAAAAATAATAAATAAATGAAATAATAATAATAATTTTTCACAACGAAGCAAAGAATAAAAAGAAACTTTATGTTTATAATTATGAATGGCACAACAAAACGAGTTGCCGAATACAAACAACTCCGTACCAAATACCGCTCTTCCCTCCCCGCTCTCCTAAAAACTCAAAAATTGCGCAACAAAAATTGCCTTGTGTGAACCCCGACTTAGTTCCACTTTTATATTTAAAATTTTTTTACGTTATTAAAAGTTTTCAATTAAACCTTTTGCACTTATTTGTTGTAATTTTTTGCCTGTATTCAAAATAATATTTTATTTTTGAAACAAACAATTTTGTTTTTTGCACACAAGTGTCAAGTTGACACTTGCAGTATAACTAGCGTCGCTAGTAGCAAGCTAGTCGCTTATAATACCATTCAATGTATTTCTAGCGCCCGAGGAAAAAACACGGTTTTCAATTTGTGTGAGGAGTTTAAAATGTGTTTGTGTTTGTTGTAAAAATCAGCAATCGCGCTTCAATGATGCTAGAGCATAGCATAGTTATGAACGTAAAATACAACTCTGCTGGCAGTAGTACAGAAAATATCACATTTGTTTGCTATAAATAATTCATAGATGACGCTCACTGCTGAATTTTAAAAAAGTGCAACTAGAATAGTTTGTTATTCCATTAATTTTTTGAGCTATATTCGAAAACAAATTCATACATATTTATTTTGACATGCAAATGTCATAAATAAAATTGTAAACATTGAAATTCCAACCTGGAGAGCTTTTTTAAACAAACTAAAAATAATCAAAAACATTAAATAAATTAAGTTTTGTGTGTCTTATTACAATAACTTTATTTTGTGATTATTTTGATGAAAATTCATTCAAGTTTTATATTATTTGTGGTTGTTTTTGTTTCAATTGATTTTTATACCTACAATGGCATAAAATTGGAAATGATGCAACATTACGTGTATGAAGTTATCCATAGAATTTTAAGTGGAATATGTTTTATATTTTTTATTAAATTGATCAAAAAGTAAATATTAAAAGAAAAGTGATAAAAAGAAACATTTGTAGCGATTCAAATTGAGAAAGTGCGGGTGTAGTATAGAGTTGTGTTTTTAAAATTTATTTTTGTAAGATCTCCCAATGATTTGGAAAATGATACGTATACTGTTGGACAGCACATAAGCCCCCGAATATATTGATGTATGACACATGCGGGGCATTTTTCCAGAAGTCTTACAATAAGCCTTTGAATGCAAACCATAAAATTACTTTATTTAAATCTCCTCCGATGATTTGGGAAACAAACCATATACCAATAGACTCCTTATGAACACACGAAGAAGCTAATATATGTCCCATGCGGTGCATTTTTCCAGAAGTCCTACAATTATCTTGGATTAATGACATTTTTTGTGAGTAAGAATGGATCAAGTATTGTGTTTTATATATTTTAATATTATTTTTCTCTAAATACTTCATTCAGGTGAATAAGACAAAACAAAGTAAGAGTTTGGGTATACATTGCTGTAAAAAACACACTTTTATTGGTTTAAAAGTATAAATAATTTTTAATGTACCTGATAAATGCAAACCATTAAATTACTTTACTTCTATTTTTTTTCAACTTTAAATTAAATTTCTTCATCTCCTCCGATGATTTGGGAAACAAACCATATACCAACAGACTCCTTATGAACACCCGAAGAAGCTAATATATGTCCCATGCGGTGTATTTTTCCAGAAGTCCTACAATTATCTTGGATTAATGACATTTTTTGTGAGTGAGAATGGATCAAGTATTGTGTTTTATATATTTTAATATTATTTTTCTCTAAATACTTCATTCAGGTGAATAAGACAAAACAAAGTAAGAGTTTGGTTATACATTGCTGTAAAAAACACACTTTTATTGGTTTAAAGTATAAATAATTTTTAATGTACATGATAAAATTGTAAAATTTACAAATTTTCGCAATATTAATACAAAATTTATTATGTTTCACTTTGTTCAATTTGTAAAAGTTATATTAAAAACATATTTAATGATTTAACAACAAATTAATAAATTTACAAAATATGGTTAAAAGCATGTTTTGAAATTTCTTTTCATTTTCTTGTGTTTCCAAAATTATCTGAAATCTGTAAAAAAAAAAAGTTTAAATTGAGTTTTAGAGAAATTCTATAATAGATATATGTATATTATCATCAACCAAAGAAAAATATGTTGAAATAATATAAATCGTCATTAAAAATTCTTCATTAAAAAGCATATCTTGAAATGTTTTTAATTTTTTTTCATGTTAATAAAAAGTAACATAAAACCATTGTTCCAAAAATTATCTCAAATCTGTAAAAAAAAAAGAATAGGTAGTTTTAGAGAAATTATAAAACTATAATATATTGTCATCAACCATAGAATAATATGCATCCAAAGTAACAAACAAAATTAAATTGTATTGACGAACGATATCGTTGAAAATCTTGAAGAATAAGAAATATGGTTTAAAAATATATATAACAATATATTGTTTACATTAAATATATAAAACTGACCATTTAAAACAATAATATGTTACAAAAGAAAGAACAAAATGTTCTTTATCATTTAAGATTGATTTGTTTCCGATATTCATAAAAAGAAACATAAAACCATTGTTTAAAAAATTATATTAATTCTGTAAAAAAAAAACAGATATTTAGAATAAGAAATATGGCTGAAAAGGAAAATCAAAAAATAATCTGTTGTAGAAGCGAAAAAAAAAATATTTATCATTTAAGAGAATAATATACAATTACGTCAGCACTAAATATCATTATCACGTGCAAATACAACACGAATTTGGGTTTCCTTAAAAGAAATATGGTTAATAAAAATATTAAACAATATATTATTTATATATATATAATGATAACTTACAATTAAAAATAATAATATGTTCTAGAAGCAACCAAAAAATTTTTCATCGTTTCCGACAACAGTATACAATTATATGAACATTATCGTCTTTGACAGTCAAATTAAATTAACAAATGACGAACATTCAGGAGCAAATTGATTTTCTAAAAAAACGAAAACCAATACTTATAAATGAACATTACATATATACATAACAATATGTACCACCTACCAAATTATGTAAATTATACATTTTATCTGCTTCCAACAAACAGTTGGCTACTTTAGGATCTTCTAAAGTTATTAGTAAAAATTCTTTGTTTCTTTTGAAAACTGGTGTACATCTCGAACCAAAGTCCAATTTGGCATCTTTAATTTCTTTATATGCCGCAATAAAAAAAATTCAAACATTGTCTAAATCTGTTAGAAAAAGAAAATTAGATTAAAAAAAAAATATTTAAAACAAGTAAGAGTTAAATTCGGCTGTGCCGAATCTTTGATACCCTCCACCTCGGTTTGAGTCTTGATAATAAATGTAAATGAAAAAGTAAACAATTTGTTAAACTTAATACCAAATTATTTCAGCAAATTCTTTGGGTTGGTTTTCTTCTTTTCTATTATTTCGGATTTATTTCGGTGTTTGCTTTTTGGTCATCGTGGTTGCTGATCGGCATGCATTTTGGTTATATACCTATATGCATGCGTTTCCGGTTATATGACATAACTTCTCGTTTAATTTAGTTTTTGCTGATTAAATAGCTCGCCCTAACCTCCATTGCAAAGGTAATGGTTGTGTAGAGTGGCTATATGCATTAAATCGTGCTGATTGGAGATGGCTGTATAGTTTCTTTTAACTGGCCAAATATTTCTTCATTGTGGCCATATAGGTCGGATGGAGTAACAAAATAATAACCAAAAAAAAAAAGCTCTCTCAACTTTTTTTTAAAATATTGCCATATTTTGAAAACATAGAGAATAAATTTATAATAATAAATAATCAAATTAGGGATGAAAAACGCAAAAAACGAAAAGTCCCAAACATTTTAAATAAAATAATTTAATGTTATCTTTATTTTCTGAAAAACTTCAAATTTTCATCCAAAAAAAATTTTGAAAATTTATATATAAAAAATAACATTCTCATAAAATTACGTTTACTTATGTAACAATTTTTATGTTAGCAATTCTTAAATATCATTTGAGGTTTTCTTAAATTCATTGAATTTATTTAAATTGTAAAGGAGTGGCATCTCTGTCAAAATAAGCGAAAAACACAAAGAATAGAAAAAAACAAATTACTTCGTGTTTGACAGGATGATTTTATGTTTATGTTTAATATCTTTATTTTTTTTACTAATATTTCTGTTTATTTATTTGAAAATGAAATAATGAATTGAATATGCTATTTAATTTTTTTATTTATATAAAAAAGTTTTTTAATTAAAGCAAAATATTTTCACTATTTCATGATTTTTATTTATGTATGACGACATTTCAACCTAAAAATTTAAGTTTTTATCGATTGGATAAACAACACAAAAATGGTTGTCGTTTAGATAACAACAACAGCTGACTTTAACAATAGCGAATATCGTTTCAAAATTTTACTGATAATTTTGCAATTTTCTTTTTTTTTACAATTCGACTATCGTTAAAAGAAGTTACTGAATCGCGGTACTGAAAAGTTATTAATATCTCCTGAATGGCAATATTTTTTTTAAATGTAAACATTTTTATATGTAAAGATATTTCTAAATTTAAAATTATTATTTCCGACGTTTTGATATGATTTTCTGAAACTCAATTAATATTTTCTAATTTATAATTGGAAATTTTATTTTCAGTTTAAAAAGTGAAATTTTGTATTTATGTGAATAATAATGCTTTATTAATTATAAACAATTTTTAAAAATTAGATGTAATCGCAATCAGATATTTTATAGGTAAAGCAGAATAATAATTCTATATAACTATGTAGAACTGTTTTGTAAGCAAAAAACTCATTGACGAACTCGGTAACTCTATTTTGTAAAGACAACAAAAAGTTAACCCCCCAATCTCACATCACACTGAAATTGTAAAATCGTTGTGTACGTATTATCAACGAAAAATTGTTCGAATTAGTCGAATCCATCGCCATTAAATTTTATGCTCAGACATCTGACTGCAATCTCATTTTTAAAATGTTGTCGAAGCGTAAACTTGAAAAAATTTGTATACTTCTCTCTCTTATTTTATTTTAAGTAGAGTTACCAAGTTTATTATACAGGCACATGTTTGAGGGAAAATGTTTACATTTATTATTATTAGTATTATTTTAATAATAGTTAATAATATTTATGCTCTATAATTAACAAACTTGCGTTTTTGTATGCGCATTTCAAAAAATAAATCATTATAATAGATTTAACAAGTTAAAACTTTAATTACAATTTTACAGAATCCAGTAAATTTGCATTAAATTTATAACAGGGTAACATTAATCATCGTTAGTGTCTGCCACTATTCGCACGAAAAATTTGGTGCCATTAGTGTGACCACTGCGGAAAATGTGTGTGTATTAGTAAAAAAAATGTGAGTGTATTGAGTTTTTCGAACTTGCAGTGTGATGTGAGATTGGTGGGTAATATGCCAAACTTATGTTCAGATTTGTAAAAGAATAATGAAAAAACGTATGAAATAAAAGACCAACCCGTGTATACTCTTAACATTGTTCTGTATGATATCTAGTTGAAAATATTAACATTCATGTTAAAATAGAAATAACTATTGCAAAGCTAATTAGAACAAACAAAAATTATGGCGGCATCTACTGTGGCATAGTCACGCTGAGCAAAATGAAGTGACACTCTGTTAATACAAAAGAAATGTATTTTCCCCACAACAAAATACTGCAGAATTTTATGTAAATAAAATAACCGATTTATTTCTAACATGCAGTTACTATGAATATACATACATACATATATATAATATATGTACATTATTTGTATTATTTAATATGTGTATGTATGTATATTTAAATATTACACACAAAAAATACAACATCAAAAGTTATTTTTGTGTTTTCTCTTTAAATAAATTAATACATAAATTTTTTGCTAAATTTACATTTGGGCAATTCACAACAGGTGTTGTACATTGTATGTTGTATTGAAATACACAATACAATCATTTGTTGTGAACACTCAGTTGTATTTTCATATTGTAAAACGCTTTCTTTAGTAATTTTCGATCCAACGAGGAAAGATCGCTTCGTCGCTTCTGCTATTTTGTATAAGAGAAAACACTTGTCAGTGTTTGCTTTTTGGTCGTGAGATATACCCTGGAGTTTTAGTTACGTACCTCTTGCATTTTAATTTATAATGAAAAAAAAAAAAATGTTAAATGTTTTGGTTGGTACTGAAAGAGAAAATACATACTAAAAATATAAACATTAATTTTTATATAAATAAACTTATCGATGTATTTGCGTTATTTGCATTATTTGCCATATTTTATTTTATAATTATTTATGCTGATAATATTCTATGTATTTGTTTTTTCTTTTTCATAAAAACTGGCATTCACTTGGAACTGATATGTTATGATACAATATACAACATTTACTAAACATAGCAAATGAAGTTGGATCGTGTATCAGATTTTTCAGTGAAAATTATCAACAACAGTTTTACACTATTGTAAAGTGATACACGATACAGGAGAAAAAACGATACATTACCCATTGTGAATTGCCCAATTGTTTTTTTTTATTAACAAGTAGGTATTTTAGCATTATTTGCTTTAGATGTTGGTGAATTTTTACTCACTTTATATTAACTCGTAGTGTCTGCTTGTCGAAAAAATTTTGGATCGATTTTAACCACTTTCCCGTGACCCAATCGATCTGAAATTTTGCAGGCAGGCTTGTGGCAATGACAGAAATGATCTAACATATTTTTTTAGTGATGCCAAAACAATGGAAACTTTAAAATTTTTATACCAGAGTTGATAAAAAAATGTACAAATTGGTTTGTTTTTGTTATATTATTACCATAACGACCACAAAAACAACAAGTCCAGCTATGAAAACAATGCAACATTTAGAATAACAACAAGAACAATATAGAAATATCATGTTTTTCATTTTTTTTTTACTTTTTCAGAGATTTCCCTGGACCTGTTCCACCGATTTTAATGATTTTTGAAGTAGAAATCTTTCCATGAATTTGGTGAATCATTCTCACTAAAAATGATCACTGTAGCTGCACTATTGAGGGCGTGATCGTGACAAGAACAACATAGAAAATTATTTTTTTTTCAAGACTTTTTTAGTTCTTCATTCAAATCTCGGGCCCTAATCGACCGATTTGGACGATTTTAAATAGCAAACTTCTCAGGATGTTAGTGAATCATTCTTATGTCAACGAGTACCCTAGCTGCCGGATTGATGCCGTCATCGTGATTTCCACAGACGGACAGACGGACATCGCTATATCAACTCCGGTTGTTATAAGGATCACAAATATATAAATTTTATGGGGTCCAAAATTTTTTTTCTAATCATTACAAACGGAATGACAAACTTATATATACCCTCTGCACACTGGAGTGGAGGGTATAACAACTCTACAACAGCAACAATGACAGTCATATGTTTTTCAAATAGGAAAAAACTGTTTATGTGTTAGTTTCGGTCATTCCCCAGTATGCATTGAAATATTAAGTTCTTAAATTGATGTCAAATGTAATTCTCAACTTGGGTTGAACAATTTTTCTCCTTGTTTGCTTTCAACTTGACATCAAGTTGAGACTTAACATTTTTTCCAATCTTTGAGAAACATTTTTACTCTCAATTGGATATCCAACACTTTTCTCCACTTGAGACCAAACATTTTTTCAACTTGAATACGATTTGTGTTAAGTCTGAGATATTATTTAAATATGTCATAAATAATAAATTAAATTAAAAAATGCCAAAAAAGTACAAATAAATCATTGATATATTTTTAATTATTTCTGCTTTTTGTCGAATTTTTCAAAAAATGTACAACTAATTAATTCATTTATTTTTAATTCTAGATTTTAAAAAATGTACATAATATGTACATTTAATGTTAAATATGTACATAGTAATGTTAAATATATAATGAAATTAAATTGAAACATTAAAAAAAGTACATTGTTTTCATTTCTAAAATTAGTATAATATGGCAATTCCGTACCTTCCATTTGATACCGATTGGAAATATTTCTTTGCTATCAAGTTGAGAATCACAAATTTCTCAATTTGATAACTATGAAAATCGCCATATAAAAAATGTGCCTTTTAAGTTGAGAAGACTATATTCGAACTATTGAGGGCATTTGAGAATTAACGTTGGAGATTTGAGAAATGTATTTGATCTCAAATGCACCTCAAGTTGATAGCAAACAAAAATGTTTATTGGGACATTTATTGTAGGGTCGTTTGCACACACACAAAAAATAGAAAATAAATTGTCAATAAGCAAAGCAAGTGGCTTCGAAATTCGATGATGCCAGTTAATCATTTTTTGTTCACGCGGAATTTATAATTGGAGGAATTTTTTTCTCGAGAAATGTATTTTCCGTGAGAAAGAAATTCCTTGAGAATATTCATAATTGGGATGAATAACTTTTAATTGGAACTTTTTAGTCAGAATAAATCATAATTCTAGTTAGATATTGGTTAATATTTAATTAGAAAAAATATTGTGGTGGCATCTACGCAATTATTGAGGCAGTCACGGAAAAATTAAATGCAAGTCTGTTTTTTTTAATATAACAAAAATGGATTTTCCCTTTAACAAAATATGGCAGAATTCTTTATAAATGAAATGCAAAATGGAAAATCAATTTTGTGCTAATTCTTAACAAAATTAATAAAATATATATATGTATTATTATATTTATTAATATTTGTAATTTTATTTGACACAATTTCACACACAGTTTTACAGATCAACTGTTTTAATTTGAAAAAATATTGTGGTGGCATCTACGCAATTATTGAGGCAGTCACGGAAAAATTAAATGCAAGTCTGTTTTTTTTAATATAACAAAAATGGATTTTCCCTTTAACAAAATATGGCAGAATTCTTTATAAATGAAATGCAAAATGGAAAATCAATTTTGTGCTAATTCTTAACAAAATTAATAAAATATATATATATATGTATTATTATATTTATTAATATTTGTAATTTTATTTGACACAATTTCACACACAGTTTTACAGATCAACTGTTTTCAACTGATTTAGAAGTTTTCTGTTTTTGAAACAGTAGTGCCAATTTGTAACATTTTGTGATGTAATGAAAATCGCAGAATAATAAGTTAATACACAATAAAAAATATTAAATTTTTAAGTTTTATATACATATTGCAATAAAAAAAACTTTGGTAAATTTACATTGAAGATGGTCAGAAATGAATGAGAAAAAATATATAGACATTTTAGAAAAGCACATTTAATGTTAAACTTTATGCACAAAATATATGGGTTTTTGTTGTTTCGAATTTAACTGTGGCTCTAAGTGAAAAGTTTTAGACCGATCGTATATTACATCTTGAGGATCCTCACCTAATATTTTCAAATATTTTAAATTCTTTTTAACTCATTTAACCTCATTACGAAAATAGTAAAACAGTAAATATAGAAAATCCACGCACCTCAAAAAATTGTTTTCTATGAAATAAATTAAAGACATTTCATATTATACAATTTTCTTTCAAAAATGTATCAATTATTGCAAATTTGAAATTTGACATATAGTATTTGTACATATATTTGTATAGATTTCGCAGTATGAAAAGAACTATTATTTCTTTATTTAGAATATATGTAAGTATTGCTCGCAAAAAAATGCAACATCATGAATGAAACACATAGACGACTGCTGGCAGCAGCATTTGTAGTCGTATAGTCAGCTACTTGATTTTTCTGAATACGACAGCAACATATAATACAAATGCATTTTTATTTAAATATACAATTACTTTTACTTATTTAAAATGCATTAGTACAACGTAAAAATAAATAAATTAGTTTAACGCCTTTTGATTATTAATGGAATTATAGCCTTTCATTTTGCGATTTTTTTTTAAACAAAATAAAATATTTCATAGCACTAACTTCTTTTACATATTTTGTTATATTGTCAACACTATTTTTGTTTTGTAGCCAACAAAACACACTTGCAGTTTTTTTTTTCTATTTGAAGAACATATGACTGCCATTGTTGATGTTGTAGAGTTGTTTTTTTTTTTGATTTTGTTTCGTTAACTCTTTTATATTAAAGCACCTCCAATATATGTATCCATTTTAGTTTGCAAATTCAGTATATTTATAATTTATTACTTACAGCAAAAAATAATAGAAACAATTTTATCAGTTATGCTTACGAAACTATATAAATAGACTTGAAGTTGGCTGCAAAAGCAGTAGCCTGTGTAAAGAACAAGTTAGCGACATGTAACTGTTACGTAACGTGTCAGCCTTTTTTTCACATGAAAAGTATTGGGACGTTCCGGTTACGTTCGGTAACTGTTTTAAATGATTTTCATGTAAAAAAAAACAACTGACTCGTTACGGTTACGGTTAGAAAACATTGACCTTTTATATGTATTATAATGCTATGAATGCATTTATCTTTATTTTATTTTATTTATATATTCTTTTTTTTTGTATTGTATATTATTTTTTTTTTTATTATTACTATTTCATTTAATTATTTTTTTCTTTAAATAAATTAACACATAAAAATTTGTTTTTTAAATTATTGGTGAACTTTTACTCCCTTTATTTACTGCCTTTATATTAACTGGTAGTGTCTGCTTGTCGACAAAATTTTGGATCGATTTTTAGCCCCTTTCCCGTGAGCCAATCGATCTGAAATTTTGCATGCAGGCTCGTGGCAATGACAGAAATGATCTAACAAATTTTTTTAGTGATGCCAAAACAATGGAAACTTTTAAAATTTTCTACCAGAGTTCACAAAAAAATGTACAAAGGGTTTGTTTTTATTATATTATTACCACAACGACCACAAAAACAACAAGTCCAGCTATGACAACAATGCAACATTTAGAATAACAACAGGAACAATATGGAAACATGTTTTTCATTTTTTTTTTAATTTTTCATAGATTTACCTGGACCTGTCCACCGATTTTAATGATTTTTGAAGTAGGAATCTTTCCATGAATTTGGTGAATCATTCTCACTAAAAATTATCACCCTAGCTATCCTATTGAGGGCGTGATCGTGACAAGAACAACATAGAAAATTATATTTTTTCAAGACTTTTTTTAGTTCTTCATTCAAATCTCGGGCCCTAATCGACCGATTTGGACGATTTTAAATAGCAAACTTTTCAGGATGTTAATGAATCATTTTTTATGCCAACGAGCACCCTAGCTGCCCGATTGATGCCGTCATCGTGATTTCCACAGACGGACAGACGGACAGACGGACATCGCTATATCAACTCCGGTTGTTACAAGGATCACAAATATATATATTTTATGGGGTCCAAATTTTTTTTTCTAATTATTACAAACGGAATGACAAACTTATATATACCCTCTGCACACTGGAGTGGAGGGTATAAAAATAATAAATTGCTTTAAGTGAACTTACCAATAAGCAACAAAGTAAATGTTACTTAACCAGAATAAAAATAAGTTTAAAAAATTTAATTTCTATCTGATTTAATTTCTGAAGAAATTGATGTAAAATTTTATTTTACAAATGATAGCAAAGCTGTAAGAAGATAATTTTTGTTATGAAAAATGCAGAACAAATTTATTTCGCTTTTTATAAAGTTTTACTTACCAGAAAAAAAAACGTATTATAACCAAAATTATATAAATATTATTTCATAAATTCTAAAAAAACATTCTTTTCAACAATTTTGGAAATTGATCTTTAGAATTATTCGTATATGTGAAGAAAGGTTAAAGGCATTCGTTTTTGAAGATATTTCAATATTTAATAAAGTAAAGTTTATAATGTCAGGCGTTTCATCATTGATTATTAAGATATTAAAAAATATCGGAAATCTGTAATAAAAAGAAGAATGGTTTTATGAAACTAATATATGTAAATTGCTAATTATAAAGTTACTTACATCAATGAACTACAATATGTTATAATTAACAAAAATAACAAGTAAGAATAAGAGATAATCCTTTAACAAACAAAATAACAATGATGATAAATATTATAGATAATCTGTAAAAAAAAAAAGTTTTATTTTATTAAAATATCAAATAAATATTAATTAACCAATTAACTTACAATATAATATCAAAAGTAAAGGTATCATCTACCACAAAAAAAAAAGCAAAAACGTAATGCATTAAATTGCATTTAGTTTGGAAAGTTTTTTATGGGCTATCCTATCTGACCGCTTGTCACATTCATCTCCCATCAGCACGTTGGCAAGCCATTTGGAATTCTTGAAAAGTTAAACCCTAAGCAAGAATTCCAAATGCTGCAGGCGATGTTCTCTGCAGCCGCTATCTTCCGAATACCATTTCCTATAAACAGTGTTGGTTTTCTCAATAATTGCTTTCATAAGCAAAGTTTTTACATTTTGCATGTGTGCAAATTTGCTGAAAACCTCTTTGAAGCATGTCAATTGAAATTGGAGAATTTTGAAAATGTTATCGTCGACATTTACTAGACGTAAATCAGTTGATTCCTTATAATTTTTCATTTCGATCAACGCCTCAGATGACTTTTTACCCACTGAAGCTTTAGTCAAGATAGTAGCACAATTTTCACATTTTGAATTCTTTATTATTGATTGGTATAATGTGTATCCAGCAAAATAGCGTTGAACCTGTAATTCGGCAGTATTGTTTCCATTTCCCATATGGAACCAGCCTCTTTCAGTGTCCTCATACACATTCATGTTCTTAACAACGTCATTAACCAATTTTACATCGGCTATAGAATTATTTTCCTGCATCTCGGTTTTTATATCAGCACACCAGTCAAGCATTATTTCATCATCATCTAGGCAGTTCTTGTTTGCATTCGACACTTTTGATCTTACAATCTTAGTGGAAACTAACCTAGCGAAGAGATATTTGATATCTTTAACTGATGGGTTAGTTTCATTTCCCAAAGACCCTCTTAACCGAGAAAAGAAGTTTTCCAAACAATCTTGGTTTAGTTTGCCAGTTAAAATGAAGTCTACTTCATTAGATTCATTAAAAATTTCTTCAGCCAATAAAATCATGCCACTAATTGTTTGTACAAATCCATTTATACACCGGACGTAGTTGCTGGTTATTTTCAAATCTTGAAATGTGTTTATGGCTGACAGTAACCTCTCAATTTTTTCTTTTTCATTACGAAATATTGGCCTATTGTTTGGGTTTTTTGAATTAATTGTTTTAACATTGAGTTCATCAAATATGTCATTCATAGCCTGTACAAATTTCTCAGTGCCATCAGCTGCAGAATCTTTTAACCAGCCAGTTGTAATCCCAGTTCTTATTGCTGCTGCCATAGAGTTACTTAAGACATGCGTTGCCTTTGACACTGACATCTTTTGCCAATTTGTAGGGTATACGTGTTTAGCTGTCACTTTGGGACATAATTTAAAATTATAGTTTTGGCCATCAACCTCAAACACTTTTTGTATAAGGACCATGCGACGTTTGAAATCCGTGCTGAATAAAGTTGTTTCTTATTGATTTCATCAAATGGCAATAATCAAATAAACAAATAATCTTTTTTCCATCGACCACTATTGAGCTGTTTTTTGATGACACTCCCAGATTACAATAAAATGAACAATTTAAAGGTCCTTGGTCGCAAATAAAGGCTTTTAAATTCAGACCTAGTTCAGCAATTTTCCTCACGTTTGTGAACACCAGTTCATGAAGTTCGTCCGTTGTAGCTTTTTTTGCAAGAGGATAATAGCTAAGAACATACTTCCAATCACTGCATATTCCCTTAATCATAAAAAATATGCATTTTGTAGCTAAAACTAAATATCTTTTGCCGTCACCATGATCGACACAACCATCTATAACGTCGTCTGCTTCGTTGTATTCGAAGCCCTTTTTTATTCCGATTTCATCAAAAATTAGTTGGCAAATTTTGTCTTTATCTGAAAATGAAGTAATCATTTTCTTTAAATTTTCAACCTCTAGGGGATCTAGGCCTGGCTCGACTTTTTTAATAGGTCGCCAACGGTGCGTAGTGCTTGGGTGTGGGAGCTTAAAACCTAAGCCATCGCGCATGTATTTCCACCCCTTTGAAGACGTCAAATAATGTTTTGTGATAAAATTTTTTCTGCTTCGCTATATTTTTTTTTTCGAGTCACAAATCATTTTCGCAAATATTATGCTGTTTTCATTTGTATCTGCATCAGGAATAATTGCTCTCTTTCTCAATTCAATAATCTCATGATTGAGTTTCTCTATTTTTTTGTCAGCTTCTAAAATTTTTTTCAACAAATTTTTAATTTTTGTATCTTTTGCCTTGATTTCGTCTTTACTGTCTTCCAATTTTTGAAATAAAAAAGAATCCTCTCTCCGGTGACAATTACAAAAACAGATGGTGCTCTTCATGTTTTCACTAGTACGAATTTTTTTGGCTGCCAAGTTGTTTTCATTACGTTCATATGTATGTATGTTTCACTTTTAAAACATGTTGAGGTGGGGATTGAACTTCCATCTTTGTAATTGAAGCACAAGTTTCATTTGAAACAAATGTTTTTTGTATGAGAGGATTTTGAGAAAATTTTGAACAGTGAAATGGTGTAACTTTTGAAATAATTTTGATTGAAGTGTCTTTCGGAAGAGAGTATAAGGAAGATGTAGTAAATGGTTTTTGAATGCATATGTTTTTTGAATTTTGAGCTGCTTTTAAATAATTGAGACTTGATTCATTACTTGATAATGTCAAAGCTGGATTGCAAGACAAAAAAATTTTAGTATAGTTTGAGTGTAAGTAATGTGTGCATATAATGTGTGTATATCTTTCTCAAATTAAAGAATAACAATCATACAATAATCTAAATATATTTTAAATATATTATATATATGTATATAAATTGAATTTATCCAATGCTAGTTGTGTTAAGTGTTATGACGTGTGCTTGGGAGACATATTTTTACTGCCTAAAATTATACTCCACTTTATTAAAGTGATACGAATACGGATAAGCCCATTTTCCTGCCGAACTTATATTTTCGACTGTGCTGCAAGTGTAGATTGAAAAATTTTAAATATATGTACATGTTAAGTGTAAAACAGATTTTCTATTATAAAATATGTATGTTTTTGTTGTCATTTTTATTAATATAATTTTCAGCTTACCAGGATTTATGTTGATGGATGTTCCATTAAACTGTTTTACAGAAATACTAGATGTTGGTATTCCTTTCGTCAATGGAATATTTAACGGTACAGCAATTGTATAATAAAAAAAAAAATTAATTATAAAATATGTATATTATTGTTGCCACTGTTATTAATAAAATTTTTTACTTACCAGGATTTAGGTTTATTAATGGTTTACTAAAATGTCTTTCACATATTCTTGACATAGGTGTCACCTGCGTCAGTGAAATATCCAGAATGCTACGCCATTCTGCAATATTTTGAATGGGAAACTGGAACAATTTTAGATTTCCTTCGCATCTCATAATGCATTTCTTAGACATTTTTTATTTAATTTCTTTCGCAAAATTTACAATAAATTAAAATAAGTTTGACCTTTATATATCTAAAAAAAAAAATTTATTTTTAAATTCACAATCTCATACAAAATTTTTAAAAGTGTTTCATTTATTACCAACTGTATATACACTTTTCACCGTTTTTTAAACATACCTGCTATACCACAAAAACAAAACTTTTCACAATTCAGTTACACTTTTCCACAATATATTTGCAGATAATATTTAGTATAATTTTATATTTTTTTTATTTATCTTCACCAAAAAAAATTCAGTTTAAATATTTAAATATTTTCATAAGTATTTTTGAAAGTCAGTTATTATTTTTTCGAAATTATTTGATTAGTACCATTTTTTTTTACAGAGAGTTATATCGAATATTTATAAATATTCCAGAGAGTATTTCCAATATTAAAAAATTATTCCAGAAAATGCAGCTCATTTTACCCCATCTATTGTCATATTTATGAACTAAAACCATTATGCATCTTGCAATATCTTTATATTATATGTCTTTGGTAAATATTGCTTACAAAAAATAACAGTAGATGGCACATAATAGAAACAAAACTAAACTTTGAGTAGATTTAGAACAAAGTGCATAGTTATGCCCTGTAATAACAGGGCGTTTCAAAAAAATAATAATAAATAGATTGCCGTTAGTTTGAATGAAGTTATTTTGTGACATTTGTGTATTACGTTAGGGCACTGTCACACGTTCAATATATATTGTGATATTTAGATCGCGATCCATACGCAGAGTGGCCTCCAATTCTGAAATTCATTAAAATGGATCGCAATCCATAATTACTGCATGCTACACGTTCAATATATATTGCGAAATTGTCAATATATATTGGACGTGTAGCAGTGCGCTTAGAGTTATAAATTGTTGATCGTCATTGCAAATAATTAGTTTTTTATTATCCGGTTTAGATCATATATATATATATATATTTTCTAATAAATATATAATATAAAACATATTTTTTTTTGTAATGTAAGAAAAATATGGAAATAATTGAAGACAGTGCTGGATGGAGTCGCCACTTTCGAACAACATGAATTGCTCATCGTCAGCATCCTTCTGTCTATTACTTGAACTCATCGTTGAGTGAAAAGATTTGAAAGAAAAGAAAATGAGCATTGTTTTTATTAGTTATTATATAACTACTAGCAGACTCCAGCCCTCGAAATTTGAGATCAAGTTCTAGGAAATTTTATTTTTTCATGATATAAAAACCCTAAAGGTATGCTAATCAATTATAGCCAATTCGCAAATCAACACAAAAAACAAATTCATTTTTATTACAAACACATTAAAAAATTTAATAAACATACACATAGCATTGAATAATTTTATGTATGTGTTAGTAGCAACTTTAAATGCAATTTACTCAAAATAAAGGAAAAAATTTCAAAATCTGTAAATCTACAAAAGGGGGAAATACCTTTCAAATAACATACGTTTGGTCAAAATCGGGATAAAACAACTTAAGAGTATTTGTAGATAATATAAATTATATGTATGTAATGAAAAAATTCTGAGAAAAAAAATTACTTTTATAGTAGATAAGACAAAACTGTAGTCAAAGGATAAAAGTGTTGAAAGTTGTAAAACTAAACATTAAGCCACCAGTATTTTCTTTTGTTTAGATTTGGGATTATATTTTTATCTCGTAAGTAAATGCTAATATCAAATCTGCAATTGTCATTTGTCAGTTGATTGGTATATACAGCTTTTATATTGGCTGGTCTGTAAATGCGGTACAGTATAGGAATACCTGTTTCATTTTGTATAAAACCTTTACTATCGAGGCCTCGGGTGGTACATATCCACTTTGTGAACTTATATATATATATTCATCGCTGGCGTAATAAGGAGCCACAATTTAATTATTTTTACGACATTTCAAGCTTTTGTTAATATGATGTGAATGATAAAGTTATCAATTGTACTTCTTTCTGCAGCATAATATAGCTTTTTGTTTGATATATATTTGAGATAATTATTGTTTAAAGATCTATAGAGGGATGTACAGGTCCTCAAACATTCAGCCTTATTATGAGTGTCGTTGTCGTATTTCGACAGTTGTCGTAATCGTCTACAATATTTTTTGGTATCATGTAAAATTAACGATAACGACATTTTAGTAGTAGATTAAAAATAACAGATTGCTTCATAATTCTCACAATTTTATATAATTATGAATAACCTGGTTATAGAAACTGTCAAAAGAAAGCTGTTTTGGCGGTATACAAAACATTAATTTAATAATTAATTAGTAACATTTCTTTTCACAGTTTATAATTAAAAAAAAAAAACATAAAACCAATAAAGCTAAAAAAGAGAAAAACGACGCTTAAAAATCCCAAATCCACCTTCAACTTTGGAACTGATTTCTTATTTCATCCAGTTCAATATGTCTTCTTTCAATTATAATTTCCTCCTGTCGAAGTTTTAAAAGCTTTTTTCTGTATTCTTGTTTACTTTTGAACTCTTCCTTGTAAAGTTTAAACTTTTCTTCCTTAACCCTTTAATGTCAAATGTTGCTTATAGGCAACATTGTATATTTTCGGTCATAGTTACTACAGTTTTTGATATTTTTGCTAACGGTTTTTCTCCAACTAAAATTAACATGTGTTAGCATTTGTTTATGATGTTACATTTTAAAAATCATAACAAGTGTTAATTTGAGAGCGAGTTGAAGTGGTGCTCAGACGTGTGCAAAAGAAAGTCGAAAAAGTTGTTTTACAAAAGTTCAAATAAAATCTAAATACGCAAGAATTTTTTTATAAAAAGTGAATTTTATTATAAATAACAGGTAAGAAAGTGAAAAAAAGTTTGCAAAACTTAAAAAAAGTTATTATTGTTATGTCAGGAATTTCATGAACACAATGTTGCTTATAGGCAACATTTGTCCATAGTAGCAATAATTTTAGTTTTGTTTTTGTTTAGAAATGCGCCCAAAAGGTGTCACAGAAACCGAAATAAAACGAATTTTCGATTTCGACTGGAATAATTCTGATGATGAAGAAGGTGAAGAAGAAGAAGAGTTATATGATGCCAATTTGGAAAGAGTCATTGAAAAAACAATTGATCAGGTAAGTGTTATTATATTTTAGTTAGTTATATATTTAGTTATATTGATCTAATAAAATCCCATACAGGTAAAGAAAAGAGGAGAAAACGTTGAAATAAATTTGATTACCAGAATTATTGAAGATGAACATGCTGATGAAGAAGTTGAAAATGAAGGGGATATAGAAAACATCGTCACGGAAACTTTTGAAAAAATCAATCTGGAGGGTTTGAGATGGAGGAACACAAGCCTACCCGATTGCGAAACTGCTTGGAAAGAAGAAACAGTTTATGAAGAAGTCAAAGATCCAATAAAATATTTCAGTGAGTTCTTCGATGATGAAATTATAAACAAGATTTGCAACGAAACAAATCTATATTCGATGCAAACGAAAGGTGTAGAGCTAAATTGTTTACAATTCGAGAGCAGACGATTCTTCGGTGTACTTCTTTATTTAGGAGTAATACAAGTTCCAAATTTACGAATGGCTTGGATGCCAAACTTCAGATTATCAGCTGTTGCAGATTCTTTATCAAGAGCACGCTTTGAGAAAATCAAAGAATCTTTTCACATAAATGATAATACTCAACAGCCGGAACGTGGATCACCTAATTACGACCAACTTTATAAAATATGACCATTGCTGGATAAAATGAAAGAGAAATGCAACAAAATAGACCAGGAGGAGCACCAGAGCATTGATGAACAAATGATTAAATATAAAGGACGTCACAATCTAAAACAATACCTACCAATGAAGCCCAATAAGTGGGGTTTTAAAATGTTTACAAGAGCTGGAGTTTCAGGTATCGTATACGATTTTGCTCTCTATGTAGGAGAAGGAACGTGTCCCTCTTTTGGATTAGGGATCTCATCAGATATTGTGTTGCACTTAGCTTCTAATGTTCTACAAAACAAAAATTATAAATTATTTTTCGATAATTGGTTCACTTCCATAAGTCTGATGATTGCGCTAAAGGAAAAAGGTATTTTAGCAGCAGGTACAATTCGAAGCAATCGAATGAAACACTGTAGCCTTATGGATGAAAAGGAGCTCATGAAAAAAGGTCGTGGATAGTATGATTTTAAATTTGAGGCAGCATACAATTTAGGTGCCTGTCGCTGGTACGACAAGAGCGTTCAACTAGTATCAAATTATATAGCTGAAGATCCAGTTTCAGAATGCAAACGTTGGTGTCGTAAACAAAAGAAGTACATAAATATACCTAGACCTGCTATTGTTGAGTGTTATAACAAGCATATGGGAGGCGTAGACCTGGCTGACATGTTGTCAGAGTTGTATAAAATCAACCACCGTTCGAAGAAATGGTATGTGCGTATTGTATACTGGTGCCTCAGCACAGCAGTAGTCAATAGCTGATTGTTGTATAGAAGAGACCTCAAAGATCAAGACGGAAGAACGAAACATATGTCATTGTTGGATTTTCAATTGAGTATAGCCAACGAGCTTCTACACGCGTCTGATATAGCGCCAGTAAACCATCGCAAAAGAGGACGCCCATCGGCAATCCTTCCAAGCATGTAATCTGATTCACCGTCTCCAGCACCATCCGACATTTCAAACATTTCGTCACAAAGTTCATCGTCGTCAGCAAAGCGATCATACATATCGGAACCTCCAAAATCCATGCGTCTTGATCAAGTTGGTCATTGGGTTGAATGGGGAGCCAAAGGAAGGTGTAGATTATGCCAAACCGGTATTCCAAAATCAAAATGATCAAAATGTAAGGTATACTTATGTTGTAATCCACAAAAAAATTGTTTTGTATCATATCACACATGAAATGTATAAAAAAATAATAAAAATAACATAAAATATTAATGTATCTTTGTGTTTTAAAATGTACCACCAATGCTCAATGTTGCTTATAAGCAACATCTTATAACGGTAAAACCAGAAGTAGTAGAGGCTTGAAATTAATATCAGTTCATATTCAAGGCTCAAACAATAGCCTAATATATTCAAAATATTTTTAACCACGCCCACTTTAATTCTGACATGAAAGGGTTAAGTTTGTGGTGTTTGCGTTGGTATCTGTCAACTCCAGCTAAAGAATCCTTCACTTCTTTGTACAATAATGTTTGTACTTTTAATTGTTCACTAAGAACAAAATTTCTGTAGCTTTTTTAGTTTGGGTCTTGTTTGTTTTAATATCTGAAGTAGGTGCTTCTTCAACATCATTGTTTTGTGTGGGCTTATTAGTTGAAGTTTTGTTTTTTATATATAGCCAGTTGGTTTCTCATTTACTTGCGTTTCATCCATTGAGATATCCCCGTCATTGTGTTCATTTGCTATTTGTTGAATATTACGTTGTAATCCAAAGTCACGACCAGGTGGATTTACAATTGTAGACATCTGTAACAAATTGGCCTCCTCCGGTAGCATGACATTCAGCTTTGTTGTGCATTAATTTTTTTCTTATTTTGAATTTGTAGTCAGCCCAAAACTTCATCCAGACCTCGTCTGTACGTGCTGGAGGTCCTAAAACATTAAGTTGAGCACCAATTTTGTTCCACTCCTCTTTTGGGTTGACTGTTTTTAAACCACTACTATATCCTCTTGCCAAGCTTGGATTTTGTCCCAAGAGTTCCACCATGCGGTTAAATTGGTTTGCGTTTGTGATTTTACCTCTACGATTTATTGAGAAGTGACTAAAATTCTTTGTTATATTTAAATTTTTAGTTTTATAGATACTTACTTATGCTGTAAATCCATTTTCTAATTTTTTTTATGTTTTTTAGTTTGTCGTGAGCAAAACCTTTAACGACAATTTTTGTAATATTTGACGTTTAAATACGCCACTCATGGTACCGAAAATTGTAATTGAATTGCTAACAGTGTTGCATTTTGTCGTTTTTCGACAATCATAATACTGATTTATAGAAACGCCTTGTTTACGAAACGACAACGACATTCATAATAAGGCTGATTATCTTTCAAAGATTCAAAATTTTTCCATATAGGATGGCGATATGTTGAACCATATTTGCCAATCATATGTTAGGATTGGCCGTATTAATGACTGGTATAACAAAATTTTAACCTTTGATTTAATGTGTTTTGAGAAAAATATTTTGTACACATAAAAAAGCATTTCTTGCTTTTTTTATTATTTGGAATTTTATATGGTTATTGAAATACAAAAATTTATCCAGGTGAATACCTAAATATTTAACTATTTGTTTATTTGGTTATATTTTGCATGAATTTTTTACCAAAGGATTTCCAATTATTTTTAATATTGTGATTGCATTTTCTTGTTGGGGGACGAAAAAGTATTGTTTCACATTTATTAGTGTTAATTTTCACTTGCCAATCACTAGCATATTCTTTAACAGGTTGAAAATATGTATGCAATTTTTCATTAATATTCTCAATTTTGTTATCGGCATGACATATAATAATGTCATCAGCAAACGCAATAATATTGTCAATTAATTGCAATAAGTCTGAAAAATGACGTAAAATCTAACAAACTAATGAAAAATTTCGCTTCAGAGCATCATCTCAAATATATGTAAAAGGTGCAATATGTAGATAAATGCAAAAAATATTAAAAAAGAAAATTCAAAAATAACGATTGTTTGTTTGGACAGAGTTGCATCTTCTGAAATTAATACGAAATAAAAGCTGTATGGTATGAAAATTGATTTTTAACCGCACTGCTCGTAGAACTGACTTTAGGTGAGTGTGTTAAAGCGCTGATCAAAAAGTGCAAGTACGAGTGTATGTGAGACAGAAGCAGGTTCAAATCTCACGGCCGCCCTAAGTAGAAAAATTTCATATAGAAACAATCTATTCAATTATAACATAACAATTTCACAATGTTCAATAAATCGCTGATGAAGGCTGAAATGCCTGAAACCGGTCCGATTAAAAATACAGTGTAGTTACGAATTTTTGAAATATATGCTTTCTCCTTCTCTACCACGCATCATTGAAACAAAATTAAAATTTGCATATTAATTACAGTATTTATTGCAATATATCTGAAAAATAACGTCAAATCTAACAAAAGATTGCTTATTGTTTTTTATTAATCTTTTTTTGAATCTCAAGCCGAATATCATCATCAAACCTTAAATTAAAAGGTCACCTAAAACATTTAATTAAAGTATATTTTCTTTAAAATGTATCTTCTCTTAACAAAGACTTTTTCTTAAAAAATAAAGTTTTCCTAATAATGTACATTTACCCAAAAATCAATAATTTCTTAAGAGTACGTTTTCGTACAAACGTTTCTATTCATACAAAAGTAACTTTACCGTTAAGAGAACCCTTTCTTAAAAAACAAAATTTTTCATAAAGAAGTCGCATTTCTTAACAAGTACGTTTGTTAAGAAGGTAGCTTTTCTTAAAAATGACATTTTCTTAAAAAGGTATATTTTCTTAAAAAGCATTTTTTTCTGAAAAAGTTTCTTTTCCAAAAAAAAACTTTTCTCAAAGCATTAGCTTTTCTAAAGTATTTTTTTTTCTGAAAATGGTATATTTTCTTAAAAATTATCTTTTCCAAAAAAACTTTCCTTAAAAAATTGCCATTTCTTCAAAAAGAATTTTTTGATAAAAAAGTACCATTTCTTAAAATTTCACTATTTTTTAAAAAGGATTTGTTCTTAAAAAGTACATTTTCTTAAAAAAGTACCATTTCTTAAAAATTTATTATTTATTTATTTAAAAAAATATATGTATATAGTTTGAAATGCTTCTTTCTTCACGAATAAGCTTTTTGGCGTATCATTTGAAAATCTGATGAAAATTAGAGTTCTTTTGTTTCTTCATAAAGTAATTTTCACCAGAAAACCACTTTACCTGTATGAAAATCTCGGTTCGTCAGATCAAACCGAGGAAAAAAATTAATTCTACCTCGTCATCGTTATTTGGTATGTGAGTGGCATTTCTACGTCAGCGCTATACGTCTTTGGAATAAGCTCCCACAACCTCAGCAACTAAACAGCAATGCTTCAAAGTTAAAAAAAAAATCATTTTTGAATATTTTGCTTAACAATTTTATTAGTTAATTAAATTTACTTACAATTTTATTTTTTTTTTGTAATCTTGTATTGTTTTCTTGGTTATTGATTTTTCATTTGATTTACTTTAAGGTTTGGGAAATTTTTTAAAATAGGTACGCGAAAAACATGGTTTCTAAAATAAAACGCAATATTTGAATATATTTCCATTGACACAATCTTGCATTAATACATACCTCGAATTCCCGAGTTTTCATTAAAAAGTCAATTAAAGACTTTTTCTGCCACTGACCACTTTATTGTTGGGTTTCGGCGAGATTGAAAGGAGAAAATTCATATTAAAAATTATTTAAACATTAATTTTTATATACATAAATGTAAACAATGGACCGCTCAAAATCTGGCAACATTCAATACGTGATTACAGCGCCTCTGGTGTATAAAACTTTTAACTCTTTAGCAAAGACATATAATATAATTTTATAAATTTACGCTACATAGAAATAAATTTTGCAAAAAAAAAAAAAAAATTTTCCTACGTAAATAAACATTTCTAATTATAAATTAAAAAAAAAAGGTTTAGATATAAAACTTTCCTAAAATTAAAAAAAAAAAATTTTTTTTTGCTAAAATTAAAATATTAAAAGTAAAATTTTTCTAAATTAAATTGCGCTAAATATAAATGGTGCTAAAATTAAATAGTGCTAAATTCAAATTGATAAAGTTAAAATTTTGTTAAAATTAAAATTTTCCTAAATTAAAATTATCTTCCTAAATATGTATAAAATTTTGCTAGAATTTAAAGTTTTCATAAACATTAAAATTTTCCTAAACATAAAGGGGTTACCATAAGAATGTTGCTAACTAATTTAAAATTTAAAATTATAACCTTAAAATGAAGGTTAAATAAAGTGCGTTTTTTAAACCCAATGTAGAAACCAAACCAAAATTTTTATCATTTATGTGGGTCACCATCCAAATGAGAAGGAAAATTGGTGACAAGGTAGGGAGGGCTAAAAGGGGCACAATATCCAGTCCCCTCAGAACCGTAAGTATGTCCCCCATCCATCAGTAGCGTCCATAGGTCATTAGAATCAGTAATCGCACGTGATTTTGTTTTTGTAGTGCGGTTTCCCTGGGTCTTAACAAGACCCCACCCACCCCAACAGGAAGCGGAAGTTCCACCACCGCCGCACCATTACAGATTCAAAATCATATTACAAGTTCTAGCATGCAGCAGAAAGATAAATGCAAAAAAATTTGGAGAGTACGCCAATAAAACAGCTATACTTTATAATGAAAAATACTCTTGGAGATATATGCCATCCACAGTTCATAAAATTTTGTACCATGGGGAACAAATAATTCAAAACAATATGCTACCAATAGGAGATCTATCTGAAGAAGCGCAAGAAAAAAGAACAAGGACTACAGATTCTTTCGCGAGCACAACACAAGGAAAATGTCCAGATGTTGTACTAATGAAGACCTTATCACTATTTTGTTGTGCACTTCAGATCCATATATGTCCAACATTCGTCAAAAATGGAAAACTACCTCTATTGAATTAGACGAAGAAGCTAAACAACTTCTAGAGGATGAAAATCAAGTCTATATAGAAGAAATTTTTACTAAAATTGGTTGATTTAAAGTACTTTTTCATTACACTAACAATAACCTACACTTTTTTTTATATAGTTAAAAAATTTTCTTGATTTAAAAATTTATATATTTTGTAAATTTACAATAAAAATTGTTATATTTCATAAATTTACCATAAAAATTGATATAGAAATATTTAAAAAGACAATAAAAAAAAAAAAAAATTTAACTGAAGCAAAAACATACGAGTTTTTCATAGAAACTTCTCTATCTTGAACCGGTAGGTGAGTAGGTAGCGTGCTCGCCTACCGTGCGGGGGTCGTGGGTTCGATTCCCACCAGAGGCTTTGGTCTGTCGCTGCACAAAAAAAAAATAATAAACACACTACTCTCTCTTTCCTCCTTACTATATCTATATCTTTCCTGAGATCAACACAATGCAATGCATCTGTAGGGGACATCCCCTGAGTGTTGATTAATAATAAAAAAAAAAAAAAAAATATAAGGTAACTTATACGTTCGCTGCTTAATAAATTATATTTAAACTCGGGATCTTTCAAAAAAAAAAAAAAAAAACAACCTTTGGCCCTTGTGCACATTAGAACTAAAAAGTTTACGGGGGCGAAAGTTTGGCATTTTCTGAAAAAATTAACTTAACAATTTGTTAAAAAGTATTAGTTGTAAAAACTGAAAAAATAAGACATATTAAAAAAAACCTTTTTTTTACCTTTTAACACTTCACTTTTGTACTAAAATTCTACCACAAATGAAAATGTATTTTAAACCCTCCGTAACTTTTTTTATTTTCGGTCGAGAATTACGTTTTATAGCAAAACTTAAAGACTAAAGTCTCACCTACCAAACAAAAAAAAAACCGCATATCAAAATTCCAATCCAATCAAAAGATATAGATTTTTGACCGCTTTCTCGTCAAATGGTCCGCTGTGCGGCCGGGCGAAGGTCGTTAAATCGACTAAAAAGTGATTTAGAGTCAATTGGTATAAGAGGTGTGTGTGCCTGTATAAAGTACTGTTGATAGTTAAAAACATCAACACAAACTTATTAAATTTATTTTATTCTCGTCAAATGGTCCACTATGCGACGCTTCTGGTGGTCAAGAGGCTTCAGTTCTTGCGTCAATTTGATCTTGTAAGGATGTAGGCCAAGATACAACGACGTCACAGAGATGCCCAACGCTTGAGAACGACGTGTGAGAGACACATTTGTACTTTCTTCAACTGAAGCCTCAGCGGCAGCAATATTCTCGATACTACGGGCACTTCTTCGTCTCACTGGCACGGGAACATTTTGTACTGTGCCTGTGGATTCAAATTTCTCCACTAGACGCCACTGACTAAGAATTTCGGTAGTAAATTTTAATAATTTCGACTTGTTATTGGCTCGTATATCTTTCCATCATGAAATGGCGAACCTTACTGAAGAGAAATGTCAAAAGAGCGGCAAGAAATTTGGCGTCGTTTGCTGTCCCTGTCTTTCTACTTTTGTAGCGTCCCTGTTGAAAAACCCTTTATATGTGACACCGACGATGCTGGATGGAAAATCAAAAATTTTAGATTTTTGGCATGCTGGATGAGAGATTTTGATGAATTTATTGTATTTTCTCATGCTGTACAGGTCGTAAAGCAAATGTATATGCTAACGTCAAACACACGTACACGATGTTTGATGTCAAGCGGTTGACAAGTGTATAGTGGCCTTTAAAGTAATACACGATACAACGATTACTGTGTATGGGAATTGCGACGATCACTTGTCGAATCCTGCCCTTTTTTATATCCTCCACACTACCGTGCAGAGGCTATATATCAGTTTGTCATTACGTCGTCAAAAATACATTTTGTTAAAAGTTTCCATTGTATTGCCACTTACTGTATATATATTAATATATTTTTCGTAAATACTTTTTTGTTTTTATTTTTAAATTTACATATAAGACTTATAAAACTGATACTATTTACACACATTTAAAGGTTTGTTATAATGAAATGAACTTACTTGTAGGAAGAATATTATAATATTCATTTAGTTAATAATAGAAAAACTAGAAATATAACTTAGAAACTAGACAATTACAAAACAATTTCAGTCTAAACTTGGTTTACAAAAAATTATACATAATTAAAATAAATGTGTTTTATAAATGCGTTTTTCTAGATGGTAATTAATTAGGTTTTTAAAATGAACGATGGATTTTAAAATAATATATGTGACAATTGCAAGGTCTATAGTTCCATTCCATAATGTTTCACTAGATTGGTTATAGTAAATATTATTAAGTTTGGATTTGTAAGTTAGTTTTTTAATTCTATAATATTTCTAAACTAAAAAATACCTTGCTTTACATTTGTTTATATTCTATAGTTTTTAGAGACAGTTCCTTTGGACATTACTAAAATCTATCTAGTTTAGGGGCTATTAATGGCCTATAGATTCGAAAGACTTTTTTTTTTTGGAGATAAGCACTCAAATTATAGTTAACGAACTTTGGTTCGAGTTTATAAAGGAAGAGAGTATATAAGAATAAAAGTTAAGGTAGGGGAGGCTTCATAACAATATTTCTACCATATATTTATTGGGAAATCCTGCTAGCTATTTAGAAAGTGGGACAATGGGAATTGAAACTAGTGCAGTTAAAATAAAGGATGACTTTACTATTTTTTTTTAAATGTTTTCAATTCTATTTCGCATTTTTTTTTTAATATTTGAAAAGGTTTTATTTTTATTGCACAAGTTATCAAGAGTATATTATAAATCAACATATGATATGGGTCAGGAAATTTATATCTTTACACACAATTACGTTAGATATTTAAGAATGCTAAGTATTTGTTAATTCCGAATTATAGTTTATATTTTCTGAAACAAAATTGTTTAATTCTATAATTCCATTGATAATAAAGAAAATTTGGGAATGTATTCGTTAAAATTCATAAACTAAATAAAGTTTGACAAAAACTGCTAACTAAAGATTAATAATTAGGCCTTAATAGACCTCAAACTTGATGTTGTGTTACTATTTCAAAATTTTGTTTGTTGATTGTTTCTGTTCCGAATTACCCTTTCAGTCGTTCCCCTCTTTATCACTTAGCGAAAATTTCTCAATAACTGGTGGTAATGATGTTTCTTTTGTTCCATCATTTAGAGCCGGGCTCCATGAAAGCCTTTTTCAATTGGGTCTCATCGGAAGCATGCCATAATGTTGATGCTGTTGTTGGGGATGTGGTGGTGGAGGTTGTTGTTGCTGATGTTGAACCATCATTTGCTGTTGTTGCTGCTGCTGTTGATGTTGTTGCAGTGAGGGTGGTCCTTGTGGAACCGGTGCTCCCTGACTACTGGTATATTGTCCTATTGCTGCGGATGTAACCGATGAAGGCTGCGACACTACAACTGGTGCTGAAACTTTTCGTTCGGATTGTGTTCTCATGGCAGAAGGATTTGTGGAAGACACTTGATTGTGATTAGGTTGTGGTGGTGGATTATACAGTAACATGGGTGGTTCGGTACTGGGTAGACGAGCTGGAGGTGTTACTGATGAACCATGATACGAGCCATACGAACTGTCATCGGATTGGGCAGATTGTCCGCGATTGCGAGGTACTGTCATACCGTACACTGAATCCGGACGACGATCAAATTTCTGTGTGCCATCTAGTGGATTTGGATTATGTCTAGTACCATAAACAGCTTGGAAGCCTTGTGAATTCTCGGGTGCAGGATGAGCTTGCTGTTGCTGTTGCATATGTTGTCCTACCTGAGCATGTTGCATTTGTGTGTGTTGATGTTGCTGTTGTTGCGTTTGCCTGGTAGAACCGCGTACTCCATATATACTCTCTGATCTTTGTTGCAATTGATTTTGTAAATTTTGATTTTGCAGATGAGAAGATTGTTGCTGTTGTTGCTGCTGCTGCTGCTGCTGCACCTGTTGCTGCTGCTGTTGATGTTGCTGCTGCTGCTGCTGCTGCTGCTGGTGATTTTGTTGACCATTTACACGATACAAACTTTGGGCTGGCACTAAAGGTCCCGATCTCGGTACTATATCACGATTAATAGCCGTGTTACTTTTGGCATACACCGATTGAGAACGATTCAAATTGGTGCGCGTCAAAGTGGGAGAACGACAATACATTGACCGGGTGCCACCATAAAGAGGTTCTTGTTGTTGCTCAAACTTGGGTGGTGCGGTATATAGATTTTGACAATAGTTGCCATTAGGGCCATTCGGTATTGTGCCAGTAGTTGGTGGTGGCACACTAGCCGGTTGCGACCTTTGGAAAGTAGAAGGATATTTACCATGCATATTTTGTTTTTCCACATCCAAATCGTAATTTAATTCATCTTCTGAGTTAATCGAAGATGATTCATTATCCATGGCAGCTTTGTTGTGACGAGCAGTTCTTTTGGAACTGAAAATATATTCATACACTATACCCGAAGCAATGCCACCAACTAAGGGACCAAACCAATACACCCAATGATTATCCCATTTATTTAAAACAAACGAAGGTCCCAAAGAGCGTGCAGGATTTAAATATGGCATCTGAAATTTGAGAAACATAAACAACAATATGTTAGTTAAAAGGATATTTTATTTTCTTTACAAATCCTTTTTTATCAATAAAAAACGAAGAGAAACATATTTATAAAGGATAAAACGAAAATTTCTTTAGAATGTTAAACAGCTGCCTAAACATTTTCCCACAGTATTTCGAATAATTAGAAAATAGATTTTCTTTTTGTAGAATAATCTATTGTTTGAGAGCAGGTACAATCATATAATACCCACATGCAGCTGCAGGTCGATTCTTTATAGTTGTAATGACACAGAAAAAACCTGTGCAAAATCATTAAGATGTATAGACATTTTCTCTTTAATCCCTACAGGTTTATGTAGGCTGAATTTGAATTTTCAAAATATTGTCATTAAGGGTGTGTCTAGTTGAAAAATAGGTATAACAACAAAAGAAATGCTTTTCAATTGAAAAATTCTTTGTAAAAAAAATTGTTATCATATTCATATGTTTGGGATCAAATCGAATTGGTAATGCTTTAATAATTGTATTAAACAGGAAAATATTTTGGAAAATCATTGAATCTGTAGCTATTGATATAGTGATGTCCGTCCGTCCGTCTGTTCTTCTGTATGTCTATATAAACCTTGTAAACAAACTATAGATCGCAAATAATATATTTTGGTGAAATTTCATATATAAGCTTGTGCCGGCCATGCTTGTTAAGGAGCATTAGGTTGGTCTCCAAATGATTATGAACACCTTTAATTTTAATTTTGCACCGAAACACCCAATAAATTTAATTCATTATTTTGTGAAGTAATGGCTGTACTGGCCGTACTGAAAAAATAATCATTTTAGCTAAAACATACAGTGAGTGACAATACAATAGAAACATACGTTGAGTGACAATACAATGGAAACTTTTAACAACATATGTATATTTTTGAAAACTTGAACGCTCAATTGCAAAAATTTGGATCATAAAATTAAAAATTCTTTTAATAATTTTAAAATTTGTATGTTTTATTTATATATAAAAAAAAAAAATAGCTTAACTTCAGAAAAAATAGAACAAAACTTAAAAGTATTAAATTTTATGTTGTTGACAAGACATTGGAAACCTTTACTATACAATAATTGAAAGCTTTATATTTTTGGTTCCAAAATTTTGTTGGGTATCCGCTATTAAACTCTTTCTTTTAACTCATACTCTCTGTATGTCTGTCTGTCGTGGGGCAACCCCATTCCCCGTTATCCAATTGATCTGAAACTGGGCTGTGACTACAGATTAATTTTGAGTTAGTGACGCACAGCCACGGAGTGATTTAAATGTCATTTCCCCTCATCCGATCGATCTGAAACTTGGTCCATACACTTGCTGTGAAAAAAAGATTAACTTTGACTTAGTCACGCATGGTCACGCACAGTCACGGAGAGATTTAAAACGGGTTTCCCTTCATCTAATCAATCTCAAACTTGGTCGATATACTTGCTGTAAAGAAAGATTAACTTCGACATAGTCACGCACATTCAGGCATAGTCACGCACAGTCACGGAGTGATTTAAAACTCATTTCCCCTTATCCGATCGATCTGAAACTTGGTCGATAGACATCCTGTGAAAAAAGATTAACTTTGACATATTCACGCTTAATTACGCATAGTCGCGCACAGTCACGGAGAGATTAAAACCTCACTTCCTCTCATCCGATCGATCTGAAACTTTGTCCATACACTTGCTGTGAATAAAAGATTAACTTTGACTTAGTCACGCACAGTCACGGAGTGATTTAAAACCCATTTCCCCTTATCTGATCGATCTGAAATTTGGTCGATAGACTTGCTGTAAAAAAAATTAACTTTGACATGGTCACGCACAGTCACGCATAGTCACGCACAGTAATGGAGTGATTAAATCATCACTTCCCCTCATCCAGTCGATCTGAAACTTTGTCCATAGACTTGTTGTGGCCAAAGATTAATTTTATAATAGTCACACACATTCACGCATAGCCACGCATAGTCACGGAGTGATTTAAGCCCCATTTCCCCTTATCCAATTAATCTGAAACTTGGTCCTTAGACTTGTTGTGACCAAAGATTAATTTTAAAATAGTCACGAAAAGTCACGCACAGTCACGGAGAGATTCAAAACTCAGATGCATAAGGAAAGAAAGAGTTTTAATAAAAACTTTGTTTTTATGTGTTAGATTATTTCTTAGTACTGCTTCACAATGCCGAGGCATGGAGTCAATTAAATAGTTGATGATATCTATTGAAATTTTTTTACCACCGCCTCTGTTTGTGCAATTTCGTTTGCGTATTTTTCGATCTATAATTTCCCACGGATTTCTTATGAGAGTGAGATTTGGTGATTGGGCTGGCCATTTCAAAACACTAATTACCTTAGATTGTAGCCAATCGGTTACATCTTTGGAGATGTGTTTTGAATCAATGTTGCAACTTTCAGAACAGTTGTATATTTTTCAATATTGCCACTGCCAAACCTAAAATTTGTATTTGTATATTTTGGGTCTAGTCTTCTTCCCTTTCGTCATCGTACAAACGTTCTTCCATCATGGTCTCTTAATTAAATTTGAACTCATCTGCAAAGAGAACAGTATTCTAATTCTGTATTGACCAGATCATGTATTCTTTAGCAAAATTTATGCGAGCCAGACGATTTTTCTCTGATATCAGTGGTTTCTTCACGCGATGACAACAACCAAGATAAGACTCAATTCCTCGTCGGGAAACAGTTCGAGCACATATTTTTGGTTTCATTTTGTTAATGACCTCTTTCTTTTGGTTGTTTTTCAAATTCTGTTGCTATTAAATTATCCTCTCTTTGACTCGTTTTATGGGACCTGCCGCCACGCCACCATGCCTCTTTCACGATATTCCTTAATAATTTTTCAAATTATGAATTTTTTTATAGAATGTTTTCTACTTAAGACCAGCAGTAAAATCATCTATCATTCTGGTTTTTAATGTCTTCACAAAACTTTATTCTTATAATTTTTAAACTCTTTCTCTCTGTCTGTCTGTCGTGGGGTAACCCCACCCCCCCTTATCCAATTGATCTGAAACTTGGCCCATAGTTTTGTTGTGATTACAGGTCACGGAGTGATCTGAATGTCATTTCTCCTCATCCAATCGATCTGAAACTTGGTACATACACTTGCTGTGAAAAAAGATTAACTTTGACATAGTCACGCACAGTCACGCATAGTCACGGATATATTCAAAACTCATATGAATAATGAAAGAAAGAGTTTTAATAAAAACTTTGTTTTTTATGGGTTAGATTATTATTCTTTTAATCAACCCTTGAAAAAGTTTCCATTGCCTTGTCATCATTAAAAAAAACTTTTTTTTGTTTATCAATTTTTTAAGCGTATTTTTTGTAACAAATTTGTTATCTTTCGATAGAGAATATACCAAAGAGAGCTTTCACAAAAAAAAAAAAACATAATTTTAGGACTTATGGCGAAATTATTAAAAAATAAATAAGTTTGTCGTTCCATTTCTGACGCATCGGAATAGGAATATGCGCCTCCACAAAATATATATATTCTTGATCCTTGTAATAATTCGAGTCGATATAGCGATGTCCGTCTGTCTGTCTGTTGAAATCATGCTCATTCACAAAATAAACCATTTACCTGGGTGAAGTTATGATAATATTATATGTCATTATTACAAACAGGTTGGTATTGAAAATGGATTAAATCGGACATCATTGCGCTAAGATATGATCTAAAATATAGAGACACCTCTAAACAATGCTAAAATTATTTTGTTTACATTTGTTAGAAATCTTATATATATTTACGCTGATCCCTGACTCACTGAATGACTGACTGATTCTGTAACGCTGAAATAATACACACACATAGCACTCCATACAAAGCTATGGGAAATACACAAACAAAATTTAATCTTTCTCATTTTATACAAACCTACACACAATTTTCTCTCTTCTTTGTTACCGACCAGTGCTGCTAATAAAATCTTCTGAAAATCTACAATTTTGGAAACTACATGGCCAAAATTGTCATTTTTAAAACAAGAAATTGACAAGAAAATTTTACCGCGAGTTTTATAACTCGAAAAAATATTACAAAAGGAAGCAATAAAATTTATTTATATCATTCATATTACGAATATTATTGCAGCATTGGTTATTTCTATATATAAAAATGTATTAGTGGTGAAATTTCAACGAAAAAAATTTAACACAGCAATCAACTAAATAATTTTATTGACATGTATCTATAGCTGAAACATATAATATAGGTTTAAAGTATAGCCGTAATTAAAACTTAAATCTTAAATGGAGATGCTATTCAAGGTGTTTCCGTTTTGAAACGACTTGACCCAGAATTAAATCTATAAATATTTTGTAATTTACATTTACACTGAACTAAAACTATCTATTTTCGATTTACAACCCATTAATTGTTAACCCTTGAAATCCCAATTTTTATACTACTGAAAATTTTAAATCTTCAATCATCATTTTAACAAATTTAACAAATCATTTTAACAAGTTGAAAAATCGTCGAAATTAAAATAAGTTGTCAAAATTAGCAGCACTGCTAACGACAATAGCACTACATATGCAGATTTCGTGTTACATATGGAATAAGATGAACGCAAAAAATGCACTAATATCTATTCAAATTCTTCTTTAAATTACCTTTGTTGGCCAATGAAAAAATTCTGCAAAAAAAGTAATGAAGGAAATTTTAAACATTTTTATTTTTCTCATTTAGCGTCGTTCGATATGCATACATACTTTTTTTTATCAAACTAAACTTTACCGTTTGTCTGTTTTGTTTTTCATCTCAAAATTGTTTTGAATTGTTAGGAGTGCTTTCGCTCAGGTTCTCTGATGGCCAGCACTTACCAAAGAGTATGCTTTTTTTGATAAATATTTGAGAAAAAAGAGGTCTATGTGGATTTTGTTGTTGTCCAACGTATGATTTCGTTTAAAGTTCTGTATTGAAAAGCACTTGAAAAAATAGTGCAATATTAAGTTTAAAATTTAAATTATTCTGACTTTGCTTAATTAAATTACATTGTAATTTCAGAAGAGAGGTGGGAAAATAAATTTTTTCACTCATAATATTAACTTTTTGCATAATTTGCTTTCAAAAAATTTAGACAAACATAAATTACATAAATAGGTATATTTAAGATTTTAATTTGAATAATACATATATTGAAATTATCATAGAAGAATTAAAGGCGATTTGGAATAATAATTTTGTTTTTTGAGTAAAACTAATAAGCCCTTATTTTTTTTTTAGATTTATAGATAACTGGAAAAAATGTTAGCTTTTTACAGTTCACATTTATGATGACATATGAAATATTTTTTTCTCTTTTTTGTAGGTGGATTGGTGTTTGCACTTCCTTAAGGGGTGGTAGGTTTTAAAACCTTTTTTTGCATTTCTCTTTCTGAATGCACAACGGTATATAGTATATAAATCATAGTATATAAATTCGAAGTCCGTCAACAATATAACTCAAAATCTACTTGACCAATTCTTTTGCAATTTTAGACACTATATCTACACATAAATCATCACGTAACCACGAAGGGTTTTTTAATTCCATTTTCTTTCCCATTTTTTAACAACAAATTCCCGAAATTGTATAGCAAAAATCGTTTTTCACTTCAAAATGCTGCAAAAAAAAAAAAAAATAAAATTGAAAAAACTCTTCGTCACCTTTGAAACGTGTTTCGATTTTTTTATTTCACATGATCCGGTAACGAGTTATGATGTTCACCGCAAAACAACAATGCCTCCGGAGATTCGCTGTCACGGACTTACATATTTATTAAAATTTTTAATTGAAATTTTTTTTCAAAGATTCTTCAAATATAATGCTATAACGTATATATGAAATAAAATCCAACATAATTCAAATCTTCAAAAAAGAATGATGAAAATACGACTTTTTTTAACTTTTAAAACCTTACCCCCCCCCACCCCCTTAAGAAACTTTTAGGAACCTTGCTCTAAAACGTTTTTTTTTTCTATGCTATTCTATTTTTTTACAATAAAATGGAGTTAGGTTATAACGAACTCGGAGGGACTGGCCAAATAAGTTCCTTATAGACTAAGTTCGTTATAACCGTAGTATTTTTTTGAAAGGTTTAAAAAGTTTTTTTAGTTGGGCATTTAAAAAGTTATAAAACATAAATTAAATTACTAAAAAGATACATATTAATTGTTTGTCTTCATAAGACTAAAATTACCGAGTTTCTATCAAAATAAAACATTTTTTTAAAATCATATAATATGAAAAATTCCTTATGTATAGAAGCAGAAAGTACAAAGCAAAGGTTGGCTACTGACAAACTTTTACGAAAATATACATAAAAGGACCTTTTACAAAACTTCATTTTAAAATCGAAGTTTTTGTTTTGTATTAAAATTAAATGAAAATAAAATTAAATTACATTGAAATTAATTTTTTTTAAATATATGAAATATACGAAAATTCTGAAATGGAAAAAAAAATTTGTTTGTTTAAGTCAAAAGTTTGATATAACCACTGTTCGCTATAAGAGAAGCAATTTGTATGAAAAATGTGATTAAAGCTCTTGGGACCGAAGAAATTCTTTGCTATAAACAAAAATTTATTACAACCAGGGTTCGTTATAAAGGTGTTATTACATGATGTGTTTTTTACATATGTACTGTCAAATTTTCCCACAACAAAAGTTGTACACATCGTGTGATACATGATACATGAGGAAAGTCACATGAACATTTCTCAATTAGAACAGGTTCTATTTTTGCATGACAAACAAATGAAAATACAACACTGCTTGTGCCGAAAGAAAAACAGAGTAAATTTTAAAGATTAATATTGAAAGAAAAATAAATTGTTTAGTATTAATTAACAATTAAAAAATATATAACCTTTTTTTTAACAACAAATTTTTTTAAATTCACTATTAAATCAGCTTATGAATCGTATGTAAAAGACAATTTTGACAGACATGAAGAATTTCATATGGATAAAAAAAGTGACAGTACATATGTAAAAAACACTTCGTGTAATAGCACCTTAAGCGAACTCCATTGTACTAAATTTTAATAATTTTGGGAATCTCCAATCTCCTCACTTTACCCGGCCTTCCCATGTTCAAGTCAAATTGATCACACATCCAATAGTCAAAAAATTGTTAAGCAACTGTCCCATTGAAAAATTGAAAGAGAGAATTGAAACGTATGATTGTTTAGTAAAAAAGAGTAAAAAAGTGTGAGTGCATTATAACCTGAAAGTCAAAAATATAACGTGTGAAGGCCGGGTATTATCTTAAATATATTTACGCTGATCCCGGACTCATTGACTGACTGAAAGACTGACTGATTCTGTAACGCTGACCAAAATGATACGGTTCTAATTCCTAGGATTGATCTCGCCCCAACCGACACCACATTACCTTTCATATTAAAACGCCGCCAGTTTCCAGTAATTTCTGCATACGCAACTACCATAAACAAGACTCAAGGCCAGTCATTTGATTTGGCATTAATTTGGAGACCGCGGTATTTTCACACGGCCAACTATGTGGCTTTATCACGATCAAAAGTTGGAAGCCAAGTTAAGATACGTATTCAATCGAACCCATAGCAAGGAAAACTATTAAATGACCAACGATATTTCACACGAAATATAGTTTTTCAAGAGATTCTAAATTGAAAAACTTTTTTGCCAAATATTTCTTATCTGTTTTGATACTTATGTATATAATTTCTACAGACACAATCTTTTTTCACATGTACATATGTAAAAATATAATTTTCAATTTACTACTACATTAAAAGAAATATAATTTATTAAAAATTTTTCGTGTATTTAAATTTAAACTGTTTTATTCATAATTTTTAAACGGACGCCTAGGTGCCACACAATCAACTAGTACTGCAATATTTTCAGATATTAATGTAAACGTTATACCCAGAAGGAGGGTATAAAAGTTTCGGTATAGCCGATTTTAACACTCATAATTGTTATACCCTACATCAGGGTATAATGACTTTGTACTCAGAATCACTTTATGAGTCGATTTAGCAATATCTGTTCGTCCGTCCGTCCGTCTATGTGTCCATGTAAACCTTATAATCAAACTATAGGTCGCGAATATAAATATATTTTGACGAAATTTCGTATATAAGCTTTTATCGGCCATAGGATGAACGCTATTGCAATTTGTAACAAGTAAGAAAATTATAGTCGGTCTAGACCGACTATACGATACCCTATACCATACTTTTAGAAACCCTATCTCTTAGGCCCAACTAACTGGACATTGAAAATAAGCAAAAACCAAATTTGAGTGGGATTTTTATTATTTTTTTTGGCTGCAGATATGAAAAAGTTCATATCGGATGCTATATCTATAAAGGGACTAGGTCCAAAAATGGACCGATCCTGATCATGTTTGGTAAAGTCTCTTGTATTTTGCAAAAATATGTACAAACAAAATTTGAGAAGAATCAGTGCAATATTTATACCCTATACCACTATGTGGTTTGGGTATAATGACTTTGTGCTGCTGTTTGTAACAACCAAAAATATTTGACCTAGATCCATCTTTAATTATACCGATCGAATCAGAATCACTTTCTGAGTTGATTTAACAATGTCCGTCCGTCCGTCCGTCCGTCTGTGTGTCCATGTAAAGCTTGTAATCAAACTGCAGGTCGCAAATATGAATATATTTTGATGAAATTTGGTATATAAGCTTTTATCGGCCATGGGATGAACGCTATTGAAATTGGTGAGAATCGGTCCATGTTCAGACCTAGCCCCCATACAAATTACCCATATGAAATCGACATAAATTGCCATAAGATCCAAATTGTCATATAGATCTTACTCAAATTGGGTTTGTATGCGTTCATTACATCCACTAATGAGTAGTCCAAAAATGATCCCTTTGACCCCATATAGAGCTGCTTCCCGATCTTCACTTAAATCTATTAAAAAACAAAAATATTGAACTGATTCTTCTCAAATTTTGTTTGTACATATTTTTGCAAAATACAAGAGACTTTACCAAACATGATCAGGATCGGTCCATTTTTGGACCTAGTCCCTTTATAGATATAGCATCCGATATGAATTTTTTCATATCTGCAGCCAAAAAAATTAATAAAAATCCCACTCAAATTTGGTTTTTGCTTATTTTCAATGTCCAGTTAGTTGGGCCTAAGAGATAGGGTTTCTAAACGCATGTACTGCAATATTTTCAGATATTAATGTAAACGTTATACCCAGAAGGAGGGTATAAAAGTTTCGGTATAGCCGATTTTAACACTCATAATTGTTATACCCTACATCAGGGTATAATGACTTTGTACTCAGAATCACTTTATGAGTCGATTTAGCAATATCTGTTCGTCCGTCCGTCCGTCTATGTGTCCATGTAAACCTTATAATCAAACAACAAGTAAGAAAATTATAGTCGGTCTAGACCGACTATACGATACCCTATACCATACTTTTAGAAACCCTATCTCTTAGGCCCAACTAACTGGACATTGAAAATAAGCAAAAACCAAATTTGAGTGGGATTTTTATTATTTTTTTGGCTGCAGATATGAAAAAGTTCATATCGGATGCTATATCTATAAAGGGACTAGGTCCAAAAATGGACCGATCCTGATCATGTTTGGTAAAGTCTCTTGTATTTTGCAAAAATATGTACAAACAAAATTTGAGAAGAATCAGTGCAATATTTATACCCAAACCACATAGTGGTATAGGGTATAAAAAGCGGTTCGTGTTCAGACCCACACAAATGATCGCTACGAGATCAACTTAAATTGCCATAATATCCACAATATCATATAGATCTCGGTCAAATTGAGTTTGTGTATGTTTATTAAATCTATTTATCAGCAGTCCAAAAATAAACCCAATAGCATAATTCTTAGTCATAGAAGCTTAGTTAAGAAGCTGATTCCCGCCCGATCTTCACTTAAATCTAGCAAAAAAACAAAAATATTGCACAGATTTTTTCTCAAATTTGGTTTGTATATGTTTTGCAAAAATAAGTGACAAATATGGTCAGGATTGGCCTATTTTTCGATCAAGTCGCCATATAAATATAGCATCCGATATGAACTTTTTCAAATCCGAAGGCAAAAAAATTAATAACAATGCCACTCAAATTTGGGTTAAGCTTATTTTCTATACCTAATTAGTTGGACATAAGAGATATAGTTTCTAAACGCATGGTATAGGGTATCGTATAGTTAGTCTAGACCAGGGGTGAGCACGTAAATGGCTTGTTGGGCCAAATTTGGAGTTTCACCTACTAACGGTGGGCCGCACTAGTTTATTTCTGTACAAATATTCATTTTCAAACAAAAAAGCTAAAAAAAAAAAAACAATTTTTAAACAAACACAAAATTTATTAATTCATTTCATACACTTTACAAATAAATTTTATACTGAAATATTATTAGTATTTATAAACATAATGTTATATTTTAAATTTTTTTGAGATCAAAGAATTTCATTTTAAATAAAATAAAAAAAGGAATTATATAAAAATAAAATTAAACAAGTAAGAAATTTATAGTCGGTCTAGACCGACTATATGATACCCTATACCATGCGTTTAGAGACCCTATCTCTCAGGCCCAACTAACTGGATATAGAAAATAAGCATAAACCAAATTTGAGTGGAATTTTTACTAATTTTTTCGGCTGCAGATGTGAAAAAGTTCATATCGGATGCTATATCTATATGGGGACTAGGCCGAAAAATGGACCGATCCTGACCATGTTTGGTAAAGTCTCTTGTATTTTGCAAAAATATATACAAACAAAATTTGAGAAGAATCAGTGCAATATTTTTGTTTTTTTGATAGATTTAAGTGAAGTTCGCGAAGCAGCTCTATATGGGGCCTATGACTAAGAGTTGTCCAATAGGGCCCATTATTGGACTACTGATTAATGGATGTAATATATACATACAAACCCAATTTGACTAAGATTTGTATGATAATTTGGATCTTATGGCAATATATGTTGATATCATAGGGGTCATTTGTATGGGGCTAGGTCTGAACATGGACCGATTCTCACCAATTTCAATAGCGTTCATCCCATGGCCGATAAAAGATTAAATACCTAATTTCATCAAAATATATTCGTATTTGCGACCTGCAGTTTGATTTCAAGCTTTACATGGACACACAGACGGACGGACGGACGGACATCGTTAAATCGAATCAGATAGTGATTCTGATTCGATCGGTATAATTAAAGATGGGTGTAGGTCAAATATTTTTGGTTCTTACAAAACAGCAGCACAAAGGTATAGGGTATAAATATAGGTAACAAAAAATAAAGAAGAAATTAGGACGAATATATGATTATTTCTTTAAAATCAGGTCTGTAGTTTGTCAAAGTTGTTCGAATGAGTTCCGTAAGATGTTGATTTGTTAAACGTGAACGTTAACATTTTTCATGGTGGAGTATAGAGATTCACAACAAAACGTTGTGCCAAACATTGAAAATAAACGAGCAGCACATTTTTTCAATTGTGGATATAGCCATCGCACTATGGACCAAATGGTGACATCGCTTGATAACTCATTGTTTTCCTCAACTTCTTGTAACTCCATAATAAAATTTTTAAACTGACGATGAGTTTTAGCGTTTGTTCTGATAAAATTTACAATTTCTAACACAACTTTCCAAACTTTCATATTTAAAAAATTTCGAAACAAGATGCTCCCGATGAATAATACAGTGAATTGGTAGATAATGTGGATATCTGGATCTTTATTTAAAAGACCAATCAAACCTTGATTTTTACCCACCATTGCAGATGCTCCATCTGTGGCAACACTAATAAGTTTATCTCGTGGCAATTAAAATTTGTTAATTACTTCGAAAAGCGCATTTTTTACATTACATTTACATCATCGTTGTTTCAGAAAGAGCTACAAGGTCTAAAATTTCTTCAGTGATATTAAATTCAACTGATACAGAACTAATGAAGATCGCCAATTGAGGAATGTCGCTAACATCTGTGGATTCATCAAGAGCTAAACTAAATGCTGCAGAATTTTTTAGATCGTTTTTTAAACTTGTTTCAATAAAAGTGCTGATATCTCCAATCGGTTGTGCGCCGTAATAAAGAAAGCTGATCTATCGCTTTATGCAGCTTTTTGTTATCAGGGTCGAGAATGCTCATAACCTTCTTCATAGTGCGTTTTCTTAACTCTGCTTCCCCGTAAGAACGTTTATCACGGGCAATATCCCAAGCTATTATGTAACTTGCTTCAAGTTATCTGTCATTTCCATGGCTAACAGACAAAATAATGTTCTGTTCTTTTTCAATATTTGACTGCAATGCCTTCAGTTTAGTCTCTCTTAGATTAGTATCAAGGGGATAATCTTTGGCAAATTGTGAATTAAATTTTTCATGGTGTCTACTTAAATTGTAAAGTTATTTATGTATGTGGTACAGTAATTTTGCAAATGAGGCTCATAGGTATGCCCTTATTTTCAACAAATCCGAATTTGTGTGTCCATTCGGACTGGAATTTTCTGTTTTCATCACCTATCTTACGTTTTTTATTACTCGTTGATGCCATTTTAATTCCTTAAAAGTAAAAAGCGGGACCGATATATGTTGAGTATTACCAGTTAATTTCAATAAAATGAATATGAGATATAATTAAAAAATCGTCCAATTTACCAATTTTAGTTTTTAAATTTTTTAAACAAAATTTTAAAGTTCAATTGCTTTTTAAAATTTTTGACGCGAAAATTTTTCGAGTTAGTGCTTAGTGCTTTTTTTTAAACATCAGTGACACCAAATCCTTAATTGCTGTTAGCATCACAAGTCGAATCTAATTTTGAAATTTTGTCAAGTATTGAAAATGGATGACAAATAATCCAACTGATGAAATGGCAAAATTATGAATCCACAATTGAATTTTGGAATGAAGTGAAATCACATTAGGATGCCACTGATTTAAAGCCATTTGAAGCTGTAGCTAATCTCGACAATTAACTTTTGTCGCTTTCTTATTTAAACGCTAAAGTTGAGAGGGGTTTTAGCGACATGAACCTTTTCTAATCCAAAATAAGAAATCCATTGCCATTACATTCAGTTAATGCTTTTATTCACATTAAAAATGAATTAAAAGAAGAAAATTTCTGTTCCGAATGATAAAAAATTTCTAGTTTTAATGAAACATTTTATTATCGGGACTGCTCTCATCCCAAAGCATTCAGGGCAACAGGGCTTTTACTGAAAAAAGCAAAAATAAAAAATGGAAAACATAGTGTTTTTTTTTTCAAATTATGCGATTTTTGTCGGTTTAGTGCTTTTTGATATCTTAAATTTGACAACCCTGAAAATAATGAACTATAAACAAGTAAGAAAATTAAAGTCGGTCTAGACCGACTATACGATACCCTATACCATGCGTTTAGAGACCCTACCTCTCAGGCCCATCTAACTGGATATAGAAAATAAGCATAAACCAAATTTGAGTGGTATTTTTATTAATTTTTTCGGCTGCAGATATGAAAAAGTTCATATCGGATGCTATATCTATATGGGGACTTGGCCCAAAATGGACCAATATTGACCATGTTTGGTAAAGACTCTTGTATTTTGCAAAAATATATACAAACAAAATTTGAGAAGAATCAGTGCAATATTTTTGTTTTTTGGTTGATTTAAGTGAAGATCGGGAAGCAGCTCTATATGGGGCCTATGACTACGAGTTGTCCAATAGGGATCATTTTTGGACTACTGATTGATGGATGTAATATATACATACAAACCAAATTTGACTAAGATTTGTATGATAATTTGGATCTTATGGCAATATATGTTGATTTCATAGGGGTCATTTGTATGGGGGCTAGGTCTGAACATGGACCGATTCTCACCAATTTGAATAGCGTTCATCCCATGGCCGATGAAAGCTTATATACCAAATTTCGTCAAAATATATACATACATATTTGCGACCTGTAGTTTGATTACAAGCTTTACATGGACACACAGACGGACGGACGGACGGACATTACTATTTCGACTCAAAAAGTGATTCTGAGTCGATCTGCATAATTAAAGATGGGTCTAGGACGAATATTTTTGGTTGTTACAAACAGCAGCACAAAGTCATTATACCCAAACCACATAGTGGTATAGGGTATAAAAATGAAGCATGCTAACAGACGCACAGTGGTTCAAAACCAAAAAAAAGTGGTAATAAGTCTGGAACTTCTAAACTATTGGTTGGATTGGAATAGTATATTCTAGGCGATTGTAGTCAAGGATATAGGCTTTCAAAATATTTATTTTTGAGATACCCTGTTGTAACACAGGGTGCCAAAGTCGACCACCTGGAGGTGGAAAATGCGTTCAAAGCTTGTAACTTTTATAAATATGAAGTGATTTGTACGTTTTTTAAATTTTTCCAATAATCGTTAAATTATTAACAAAAAACGTGCTTATACTACCTAGTTATCGCTTATGGTTTAAAAAATAATTGATTTTAAAAATCAACATTTGAACTTTTCACCAAATTCTTTCTTGGTTTTTCGCAAATAACATTTTTATTAAAATAGATAAAAAAAAATCTAAAAATATGTGGCGATAGCCAGTACTTTTTAAAAAAATACGTTGAAGTATTTTTTGAATTATTTCAAACCGTTTAGTGAGCACAAAATCTTAAAGTTGACTTTTTGAATCAGGTTCTAAAAATTGCAAATTTTTGCCAAAAAATACCCTTCATTCTTTCACTTTTTTCTCACAACCTTGGTAAAACATGTATATATTTTTCTACATATTTTAAAAGAATATGCTTCAAGAATGGTTGTAAGTGAAATTTTTAATATTTTTGGACATGCACCCTACGTCCAGCATTGGACGAAATTGGGCAATTTAAAAAAAAAAAAACTAAGTTTTAAAAGTTAATACAAAAATATCCGCCCGATTTCTTCAAATATTTCACCGCAGTATTAAAGCTCCAAATATTTTTATATACCTGCCGCAATAAAATTCACCGCCATTACATAAACGTGGTCAGGAGGGCTTAAATGGTAAAAAAAGTCAAATTTTCATACGAATTTTATTTGTTAACATAAAAAACATATTAGGATTAGTTATTTTTATATTTTGTTTATTGATTCAGAACGGCATTTAAATTATCTAAAACACTTCAAAAAATCATTTTGATAACGTTAATAGTTTTTGAGATATTTATATTCAAATTTAAGAAAAAAATATAGAAAAACTATGGTTTTTCGATTTTTTTGGTTTTTTGGTAAAGTGTTCCCAAAATTTTCGAATTTTACTTATTATTATATATATTGTTAAAGAAGACATATTTATCTATTAAACGATATATAACATGTCTATCAAATATATTGCAACATGCTGAAATAATGACCCCAAACCACACTCCACAGGCAAAAATTAAGCTATTTCTCTATTTGTTCATATAAATGGTCATTTACATAGTGAATGACATATTTTTTTATTGTTTTTTGGTTAATGGTGTATGAAATATTTACCTAATGAGTTTCAACTGATCATAAAATTGCCCGAAACTCGGATACCTATTGCAAAATATCTGTAATTCACAATACCTTTTTATGCAAAAAAACAGGTAAAAGCCAAATCCTTAGATTCACTAAAACAAAATGTAAGTATTGGTTGAAGTACATGCCCGATATATTACCTTTCAAAAAGTATTTTCAGTATATAACCATGAATTTCTTGTTTATTAAGATCACTTACGTATAATCTATCATGGAGGTTACATTAAAGTATTATTCACTTTGCAAAGTTATTTGTAAAATCCTTCCGATTCTACTATTCATTCATCACGTTCGGAAAAAGTCTCGAAAATATTTTATACAATTAACAACACTTACGGTTTAAATGTGAGATCTGAAGATGTTGAAAATTTTTACAAAGTTTTTGAAAGAAGATTTAGCCAATCGGGTTTATCAAAATTAAAGTTTATGACTAAAATTGAGAAAAAGGCATTTGGTCGACCTAAAAAGGACTACGAAAATGTTCAATCAAGGACAAAAAAGAAAAAACAAGAAGAAATCATTAGTAACCATTCGCCTTATGAAATTAAGGATTCTTTTAAATCAGCCTTGACACGCACGCAACCAAAGGAAGCTGCTAAAATGTAATGTAGCAAAAAAATGTAAATGTAGCAAAGAAGCCCAAAATTCCGATTTAATGGAATATTTATTGATATCATCACATCCAGTAATATACTCCATAAGAACAAAATGATTACCAAAAATAAGTCTTGAAATAGAAAATGATGATACCGAAGCTATGGATATAAAACATCTTTTATCTTTTGATATTTCTGATTGTTTTGTAGAAAATAACTAGTAAAAAAGCAGACAATTGTTATGTAATTTTAAGCCTATTATAAAACAAATAAAAAAATACTCATTAAAAAAAATTTAGTTATATTTGTTATTTAATAATGAAAATATCTTAGGCATTGGCTTTTTACCTGTGTTTTTTTTGTATAAAATCAGCATCAGAGTTTCGGGCAATTTTATGATCAGTTGAAACTCATTAGGTAAATATTTCATACACCATTAACTTATAATTATACCTTCTCTGAAAAGATATATAAAATTATTTGAAGTAATAAAAACGTATGCAACCCTTTACCAAAAAACAATAAAAAAAATATGTCATTCACTATGTAAATGACCATTTATATGAACAAATAGAGAAATAGCTTAATTTTTGCCTGTGGAGTGTGGTTTGGGGTCATTATTTCAGCATGTTGCAATATATTTGATAGACATGTTATATACCGTTGAATAGATAAATATATCTTCTTTAACAATATATATAATAATGAGTAAAATTCGAAAATTTTGGGAACACTTTACCAAAAAAACCAAAAAAATCGAAAATCCATAGTTTTTCTATATTTTTTTCTGAAATTTGGATATAAATATCTCAAAAACTATTAACGTTATCAAAATGATTTTTTGAAGTGTTTTAGATAATTTAAATGCCGTTCTGAATCAATAAACAAAATATAAAAGTAACTAATGTTAATATGTTTTTTATGTTAACAAATAAAATTCGTACGAAAATTTGACTTTTTTCACCATTTAAGCCCTCCTGACCACGTTTATGTAATGGCGGTGAATTTTATTGCGGCAAGTATATAAAGATATTTGGAGCTTTAATACTGTGGTGAAATATTTGAAGAAATCGAGCGGATATTTTTGTATTAACTTTTAAAACTTAGTTTTTTTTTTAAAAATTGCCCAATTTCGTCCAATGCTGGACGTAGGCTGCATGTCCAAAAATATTAAAAATTTCACTTACAACCATTCTTGCAGCATATTCTTTTAAAATATGTAGAAAAATATATACATGTTTTACCTAGGTTGTGAGAAAAAAGTGAAAGAATGAAGGGTATTTTTTGGCAAAAATTTGCAATTTTTAGAACCTGATTCAAAAAGTCAACTTTAAGATTTTGTGCTCACTAAAAGGTTTGAAATAATTCAAAAAATACTACAACGTATTTTTTTGAAAAGTACTGGCTATCGCCACCTATTTTTAGATTTTTTTAAATCTATTTTAATAAAAATTTTATTTGCGAAAAACCAAGAAAGAATTTGGTAAAAAGTTCGAATGTTGATTTTTAAAATCAAATATTTTTTAAACCATAAGCGATAACTAGGTAGGATAAGCATGTTTTTTGTTAATAATTTAACGGTTATTGGAAAAATTTAAAAAACGTAAAAATCACTTCATATTTATAAAAGTTACAAGCTTTGAAAGCATTTTCCACCTCGAGGTGGTCGACTTTGGCACCCTGTAGCTCACCCTGTGTTACAACAGGGTATCTCAAAAATAAACATTTTGAAAGCCTATATCCTTGACTATAATCGCCTAGAATATACTATTCCAATCCAACCAATAGTTTAGAAGTTCCAGACTTATTACCACTTTTTTTTGGTTTTGAACCACTGTGAGACGTTACATTCAAATAATTTGTATTATTTTTGTGGCCCTATTGAATATTTATACTCGTATTAATGCTATTTTTGAACAATACTTTGAAATTTTGGTATTAATGTTTTGATTTTTTTTTGAATTAAATCTAAATTAAATTTTGTAATTTTTTTTAAATTTATATGGGGCCACATAAAATTCGTTCGTGGGCCGCATGCGGTCTAGACCGACTCTAATTTTCTTACTAGTTTTTAAATGAATTCAATCCAAATAATTGTTAACCATCTTGTAGTTTCTGTAAAATACCATAAAATAATCAAGGATATTTTTTTTTTAAATAATTGTTTAAATACTTAATCAATTATTGTAAATAAATCATGTTTGTTGTTGAAGGTCACTGAGGGTTACACTTTTTTAACATCACACACGGAAAAATCATGTTAAACACAAGAAAAAAAATGCCGCCTTTGAGTTAAACTACAAAAAGAATGATATGACAAACTAAAACTAAAAAGAGACCTTAAGATTTTTACAAGCTCGTAACGACAAAAATAAACTAAAAAAGTAAATCTTTAGTAAATTGCTATATCATTAAAAGTTTTTTTTTTTTTTTAAATATGAAACACATAAAAATACCAAATCAGCAGGTGTATTTTTCTTAACGAAACGAATTACAAAGATGCAAGAAATTTTTAAAAATAAAAAAAAAAAAAAAAAAAAATCAACTTACCGATACAAAACTGCAGGCACTATAGGCGGCTGCTATGGAGGAGGCTGAATGTCCCATAATTTTTTTAACGGATTCCGTTGAAACAAAATATGTTAAGACAACAACAAATGTTAAAATAAATTCTACGCCAAAACGTTCCCAGGCTGCTAAAGCGGCGCTATGGGAAATAGCTGCTTGTAAATTACCCTGATAACCGGGTACGGTGACACTAAAATAGAAGAATTAAAGAAATAAAATGAATATTTTATGAAAATTTAATAAAAAAAATTTTGAAAATATATATTTTTTTTTGTACAAAATTAAATGAAAAATATTAGTGTGTTGTGGCTGTTGTTGTTATACTAAAGGTCAATAAGTCTTTTAATTTTTTGTTAATTTTGATTCCCAGGTAATATGAGATTTATCAAACTGCAAAAAAAGGGATAACAACACTAATAACAGTGTAGAGTCAAGAAATGATAAAAATCCTAAAAATTCTCATAATTCACCTTATACTTAAATGAAAAAAAAAAAAAATCACAAAACTTTAGCATATGATGTGTGAACAGATTTTTTTGTGCTTAACAAAAAAAAAGGTTCACATCATAACACCATCTCTTCTTTACATTTTTTGTTTTTTGTTTGCTCCTCTATACAAATCCGCAAGCTTTAGAGATGTGCATATGTTAAAGGTATAGGTCATCATCAACACAATCTTATTGTAAGACGTCATGATCAACAGCAGCCGCAGCCGCGGCGGCAGAATAAGTCAGCCTTTTTAGTTGGGCCCATCTTTGGAACATCAGTACATTTTGTCTTTGGCATACACAACAAGGTTTAATAAGACCTCATCAGTAAGAAAGGTAGAAAAAACAACAAAAAAAAAAAGACAGCCAGAAAAACAAATCGTTTATACAAGTATATTTAAGTGTTGAACCTTAGTACTTATGCAACACAAGTACTAATCCTCGTACAACATCAACTACAACTACAACTACTACTACTTCTGACCATGACATTCTCATCAGTAGGTTGTTTATGTATGGACATGTATTCGTAAATAGGAAGATGCGATTTTTTCCCACGGTCATATAATCAACAACATAAAATGTAGTTTGATTAAAAGCTTTTTTTAACCAAAAATTTTAAAAACAAAAAAAATTAAAAATTGATACTTCTTTGTGGTTTTTTTTATTTTTTTTTTTGAGGTCGTAACAAAAGCAAGGAATATTGTTAATATTTTTTTCAAATCCTTTGTTAACATACAAATTTTGGTATCTTCGTTTGAGAGAGGTTTATTTAACGTATGTACATTAGAGTGGTCCCTAAAAATGAAAATGCGATTTTGGGGAGAGGCGGAGTCCAGTTTGTTTCCTTTCTATATAAAACTAATAAATGTGAAGTTTGGAGACAATCGGATAAAGAAAAGTCGCGCTGGAAATCTGTTGAAAATTTCAAGCGTGTTGGTATGGGGAAAATATGACTTTTTTTTTTCAGATTTTACGAAAGTTTCATTCTATGTGTTAATTTTTCCGACAAGTTATATGAATCGGAATCAGTATTAAATTATCTCTTCAAAAATCATTAAAACTTCAAAATCCAAAAAAAAAAATCGCCAAGAAATAGCAAAATTCCCAGACCACTTTCGTGCCAAAAAAACCAGGTCATGAAATTTGATGGTATTTTTTTAATTAAAGCCATAATTTTTGATATGTACATAAACATCTATACGCGCAGGGGGGTAAGTTTCTATTTCACAATGCAATCACAAAACCAGCGTAACATGTGAGCGTAAGACAAAATCGGTGTGACTTATGATTGTATTAGTGAAAAAATTATGATATGTCGCTGTTAAAAAATAAAAAATGAAAAACGAAAAATAATAAATAAATTATTAAACATAAAACATAAAACATAAAAAACGAAAAATAAAAAATTAATAGTGAAAAATGAAAAATAAAAATGAAAAATAAAAATTGAAAAATGAGAAATAAAAAATAAAATATTAAAAATAAAAAATAAAAATGAAAAACGAAATATGAAAAATAAAAAATTAAAAATAAAAAATTAAAAATAAAAATTAAAAATTAAAAATTAAAAATTAACAATTAAAAATTAAAAATTAAAAATTAAAAATTAAAAATTAAAAATTAAAAATTAAAAATTAAAAATTAAAAATTAAAAATTAAAAATTAAAAATTAAAAATTAAAAATTAAAAATTAAAAATTAAAAATTAAAAATTAAAAATTAAAAATTAAAAATTAAAAATTAAAAATTAAAAATTAAAAATTAAAAATTAAAAATTAAAAATTAAAAATTAAAAATTAAAAATTAAAAATTAAAAATTAAAAATTAAAAATTAAAAATTAAAAATTAAAAATTAAAAATTAAAAATTAAAAATTAAAAATTAAAAATTAAAAATTAAAAATTAAAAATTAAAAATTAAAAATTAAAAATTAAAAATTAAAAATTAAAAATTAAAAATTAAAAATTAAAAATTAAAAATTAAAAATTAAAAATTAAAAATTAAAAATTAAAAATTAAAAATTAAAAATTAAAAATTAAAAATTAAAAATTAAAAATTAAAAATTAAAAATTAAAAATTAAAAATTAAAAATTAAAAATTAAAAATTAAAAATTAAAAATTTAAAATTAAAAATTAAAAATTAAAAATTAAAAAATAAAAATTAAAAATTAAAAATTAAAAATTAAAAATTAAAAATTAAAAATTAAAAATTAAAAATTAAAAATTAAAAATTAAAAATTAAAAATTAAAAATTAAAAATTAAAAATTAAAAATTAAAAATTAAAAGTTAAAAATTAAAAATTAAAAATTAAAAATTAAAAATTAAAAATTAAAAATTAAAAATTAAAAATTAAAAATTAAAAATTAAAAATTAAAAATTAAAAATTAAAAATTAAAAATTAAAAATTAAAAATTAAAAACTAAAAACTAAAAATTAAAAATTAAAAATTAAAAATTAAAAATTAAAAATTAAAAATTAAAAATTAAAAATTAAAAATTAAAAATTAAAAATTAAAATTTAAAAATAAAAAATTAAAAATAAAAAATAAAAAATGAAAAATTAAAAATGAAAAACGAGAAATAAAAAATGAAAAATAAAAAATGAAAAAAGAAAAATAAAACAAGTAAGAAATTATAGTCGTTCTAGACCTACTATACGATACCCTATACCATGGTTTAGAGACCCTATCTCTTCGGTCCAACTAAGTGAATATAGAAAATAAGCATAAACCAAATTTGAGTGGCATTGTTATTAATTTTTTTGGCTGCACATATAAAAAAGTTCATATTGGATGCTATATTTATATGGGGACTAGGTCGAAATATGGACCGATCCTGACCATATTTGGCAAAGTCACGAATATTTTCAAAAAATATATACAAACCAAATTTGAGAAAAATCTGTGCAATATTTTTGTTTTTTGATAGATTGAAGTGAAGATGGGGAAGCAGATCTATATGGGGCCTACGATTACGAATTGTCGTATAGGGATAATTTTTGGACTACTGATTAATGAATATATTTAATATATACAAACCCAATTTGACTTAGATCTATATGATAATTTGGATCTTATGGCAATTTATGTCGATTTCATAGGGGTCTTTTGTATGGGGACTAGGTCTGAACATGGACCGAATTTCAACAATTTCAATAGCGTTCATCCTACGGCCAATAAAAGCTTATATACCAAATTTCATCAAAATATATTCATATTTGCGACCTGTAGTTTGATTACAAGGTTTACATGGACACACAGACGGACAGACATCGCTTAATCGACTCAGAAAGTGATTCTCAGAAAGTGATTCTGAGTCGATCGGTATAATAAAAGGTGGGTCTAGGTCAAATATTTTTGGTTGTTACAAACAGAAGCACAAAGTCATTATACCCAAACCTACCACCATGTGGTTAGTGTACAAAAATGAAAAATTAAAAATAACAAGTAAGAAAATTATAGTCGGTCTAAACCGACTATACGATACCCTATACCATGCGTTTAGAGACCCTATCTCTCAGGCCGAACTAGCTGGATATAGAAAATAAGCATAAACCAAATTTGAGTGGGATTTTTATTAATATGGAAAAGTTCGTATCGGATGCTATATCTATATGGGGACTAGGCCCAAAAATGGACCGATCCTGAGCATGTTTGGTAAGGTCTCTTGTATTTTGCAAAAATATGTACAAACAAAATTTGAGAAGAATCAGTGCAATATTTTTGTTTTTTGATAGATTTAAGTGAAGATCGGGAAGCAGCTCTATATGGGGCCTATGACTAAGAGTTGTCCCATAGAGATCATTTTTGGACTACTGATTAAGGGATGTAATAAACACACACAAACCCAATTTGAATAAGATTTATATGATAATTTGGATCTTATGTCAATTTAAGTCGATTTCATAAGGGTCATTTGTAGGGGGCTAGGTCTGAACATGGACCGATTCTCACCAATTTCAATAGTGGTCAGCCTATGGCCGATAAAAGCTTATATACTAAATTTCATCAAAACATATTCATGTTTGCGATCTGCAGTTTGATTACAATCTTTACATGGACACACAGAGGGACGGACGGACGGACATCGTTAAATCGAATCAGATAGTGATTCTGATTCGATCGGTATAATAAAAGATGAGTCTAGGTCAAATATTTTTGGTAGTTACAAACAGCAGCACAAAGTCATTATACCCAAACCACATAGTGGTATAGGTATAAAAATGAAAAATGAAAAATTAAAAATAAAAAATGAAAAACGAAAAATTAACCGGTTGAAATAATAAATAATAATAAATATTTTTATATAAGCAGAGCCCCTGCAATTGATTGCTATAAGTGATACACAGATGACGCTTTCCGTTTGATTTTAAATAAGTGCCATAAAAAAATCTTTAATTACTAGCTGTTTACACATCTCCCCTGTGATCGGACACGCATGATTTTTATACCCTATACCACTATGTGGTTTGGGTATAATGACTTTGTGCTGCTGTTTGTAACTACCAAAAATATTTGACCTAGACCCATCTTTTATTATACCGATCGAATCAGAATCACTTTCTGATTCGATTTAACGATGTCCGTCCGTCCGTCCGTCCGTCCGTCCGTCTGTGTGTCCACGTAAAGCTTGTAATCAAACTGCAGGTCGCAAATATGAATATATTTTGATGAAATTTGGTACATAAGCTTTTATCGGCCATGGGATGAATGCTATTGAAATTGAGAATCGGTCCAAGTTCAGACCTAGCCCCCATACAAATGACCCCTATGAAATCAATATAAATTGCCATAAGATCCAAACTATCATATAAATCTTAGTCAAATTGGGTTTGTATGTGTATATTACATCCATTAATCAGTACTCCAAAAATGATCCCTATTGGACAACTCTTAGTCACAGGCCCCATATAGAGGTGCTTCCCGATCTTCACTTAAATCTATCAAAAAAGAAAAATATTCCACTGATTCTTCTCAAATTTGGTTTGTATATATTTTTGCAAAATACAAGGGACTTTACCAAATATGGTCAGGATCGGTTCATTTTTGGGCCTAGTCCCCATATAGATACAACATCCGATATGAACCTTTTTATATCTGCAGCCGAAAAAATTAATAAAAATCCCACTCAAATTTGGTTTATGCCTATTTTCTATATCCAGTTAGTTGGGCCTGAGAGATAGGATCTCTAAACGCATGGTATAGGGTATCGTATAGTCGGTCTAGACCGACTATAATTTTCTTACTTGTTTTTTAATTTCTATACTTATAAGTACTTAGATATGAAGTATTGTTCTATTACCACGTTGTTAACCTATTGTGCGTTGGGACCGAAAATGGGAAATTTTTTTGATAAAATTTTGAAAACTCCTTATTCAAGTTAAAATAAAATTTTCTTAAACAAAATGTAAAAAATGGATCTGGCACTTTAAGGTTTTGTTAAATACATGTTAGAGATTAACTGTGTGAATGTTTAAGTAAATCCCTTTGCCGGAATTTCTTTGACAAGGACTTTAATTTTGCGGATTTCGAGAAAAATGAGATTTTTGTGATATATTCAGTAAGCATACTCTTTCTAAATACTTTTATCAAAAATTAATCACTTATCCACTTTTAAATGTTATATTATATCTTAACAGCCTAGGGTTTCGGGGAAAAAAAATATGACCCATTAACCCTTTTGAACTTGGGGTTACATATGATCCCAAGCTAATGAAAGACAATATATGTGACCTTCTCCGAGAAAAGGGACCTAGTGTGTGAAAATTAAGTTTTGACAAAAAACGCATTTAAAGTTTCTACACCCTTTTAGGTACCAGAATCCACCGTTTTTGATACAACCCGTTTTTTGACACACTAGGTCCCATTTCTCGGAGAAGGTCACATATTAAAAAAATTCAAATATTTTGTAAGTGCTGTTGAGTTTTTAGATGCGACGCTTTAGATATAACAACAATTGTGCAACTCTTCCATGCTAAAAATTTGGAATAAAATGAACTTTAACCCTTTGCTTTCCGAGGTCAAACTTTGAATTTTAGCATATTAAAAAAAAGTAAATATCTAAAATTAATGTACCGTTCTAGTAAACTATTGGTTGTGCTCCTAGGGTTAAAAGCGATTTTGTGTTCCAGAAAACTAAAGGTTTATTCAGCTGTTTTAGTATTTCTGCAGAATTTTTACTATTTCCTCCATCGACATGGGAATCTAATGAAGATTTTAAAAAGAGTTACAATTTCTGCAAGGACTTATGTGTAGAAAATGATACTGCCTAAATAGGCGTTAAATTCATAAAAAATTTTAATAAAGTGTTAACAAATAATGAAGAAAAGCAGTTTTTATTTCAGATAGTAGAATCATACAAAGAACAACATCCTTCCTGTACAAAGTCAAGCTTAATTTAACAATGTTGAGTTATAGCTCAACTATGTTCTTATTTTATTTGGAAACATATAGATAGTTTTTAAAAATAATATAATTTTACAATAAAATTGGTTAAAATTTTATTTATACATACATATATATATGCGAGCAATAAGCAGACAATTTTACCAGAGATATATCACAATGTATAATTTTGATCCCGGGAGCACTGAAGGGTTAAATAAAAAATTAACCGAATTATATTTCTAAAATTTTAAATAGTGGTTTCATCGAGTTTAATAGAAAAGCTCATTTTCGGTAATCTTTATTTAAAAATCTCTTAAAAACCAAAGCTGGCCTTGGCAAATAATGGGTTAACGTTCTCGTATTTATCCCAAATTTTAGGAACGGAAGATATACATATTTGGTTATAATATTTTAAGTAACGCTTTTAAAAATTCAACAGTATTTGCCAAATATTTTTATATTTTTTGAATGAATTGTTTTTTTTTTTTATTAGTTTGGGGTCATATGTGACCCCAAGTTCAAAAGCGTTAATGGGGTCATATTATTTTCTTCCGAAACCCTAGATTATTAAGATAAATTATGTCATTTAAAAGTAGAAAATTGATTAAGTTTTGATATAAAGAATTAAGAAAGATTAGATATACCGAGTATTTCATAAAAATCTAATTTTTCTCGAAATCCGCAAAAATAAAGAAGTTCGATCGCGAGTGGATAATGTTTTTATTCAGATATATGCGTTGGAGAACATGGTCAGTTTTTTAGCCGTACACGTGCAAAATAAACTTAAAGTAAAGCTACACTCAATCTGTGTGGTTTATTATGTGCGTTCGAAACAAAAAATACGTGATAGAAAAATGTTCGTGTAGATAACGAAATATTAAAACAAAACACAGTCATGATTGTGTTCGTCACCGTAAAAAAATTTAGAAACACACATAATTGCTACGAAAATAAAAATATGTGTTTGTTGGTCTGAGCTATGTTTGTTTACATATATATGTACGAGTTTTTTTATTCAGTGTGTGTTTTTTCTGAACTCAGGTACAAACATGGATGTAAATAAAGCACACAATGCAGTACTCGTAACTAAAAACTATTAAAACAAATAAACCGACACATACTCACACGTACACTTGCTGTGACGTCCCATTTAAATAAATGTAAATGAGTATCGAATGGATATTAGAGTAGGTTTAATGTTCTAGCATTGAAATCAAGTAGAGTTGGTTGATCGATATGTAGAGCAACACTATTTTATTTCACATGAAAATTATATAGAATGAACATACTGGGTATATTTTATCGGTTCGAAGTTTAACCAGTACAATTCCACCTTTATATTTGGATTTCCACTTATATATTTGGAATTGTACTTCATGAATAATTTAAAGTTAAAAATAATGAGAAATAAATACCATCCAAAATTCATGATCGCCTAATGTATTTGTATTTGTAAAGCATAGAGCGACTTTAGAAAGTCACTCAAAATATCAATCTAGAGTCTTCCCATGTTTAGTTTACAAGTATGTACAGTCAGTCAATAAAGTTTGTATGCAAACTATAAATCAAGATTCAATTCATAATTTTTTGTTGTTTATTATGTTAGCTTCCAGCATCTGGTTAGAATAACCAGTTTTTAAAGCACCGTTTGATTTGCAAGCAATTGTTTTTGTGATGGATGTAAAAATATAGTCAATGAAGTTTGTATGCAAAACGCACAGTTAATTCCGGTCTTTGCGTGTAAGGTGCCAAAGTGAACTTCGGAACAATTGTTTTATATTTTGATTAGGATTTACAGTGTTTTTTAAAAGTTTTGGTTGTATATTTCGAAAAAATACATTAAAAACATACATCAAATAGCACCATTGGCACCACGGGACAAAGAATTGTCTTCGGATCTCAGAGGAAGTGATAATAAAACTCTACCTGGAACACAAAACTCAAAGACAAATAGCCGAATTGGTTGGAAAAAGTCATGCAACCATCCAAAAAACGATAGAATGGTACAGAAGGCAAGGAAATAATAATAGCAAGTCAAGATCTGGTCGGCCAACCACATTCACACCCAGTGAGAAACCAATTGTCGTGCGCAATATACAAAAAAATCCGAAAATTTCTGCACCAAAATTACAGATGGAAATTGAAAATAAGGTGGGAAAAGTTTGTATTACAGCAACAAATCGAAAGTATTCCATTCTGCTGGATACCATAACTGTCAAATTTGCAAAAAGCCGTTTGTAACCCCAATAAACCGAAGAAAGAGACTCTTATTCGCAAAACAATATAATACAGCCGCCCAATGCTTTTGGCACAGCAATATTTTTTCGGACGAAAGCAAATTCGGATCAGATGGAAGAGCCAAGGTATGTCGAATACCCAATTCTGAGCTTGATCCACATAACATGATGGGCACAGTCAAACACGGTTGTGGATCAGTACTCGTTTGAGGTTTTATGGCTGCCTCTGGAGTGGGTAAAGTTGTTTTTATAGATAATATAATGGATCAGTTTGTCTATTTAAATATTTTAAAAAATAACTTGGATATAAGTGGTGCTAAACTTGGGATTGCCGAGTCACTTGTGTTCCAGCAACACAACGATCCACGCCCACTTCGCTTATTGTTAAAGAGTGGTTCCTCTATAAAGTAAAAAACAAATTAAAACCCCACCCCAGTCGCCCCATATTAATCCTATTGACCATTGTGGGCCATAACAATAAAGCCTTTCCAACTAAGCATTGAACATTGGATAACTAACTGTTTAACCTATGAAAAAATTAATTATCTTTTCTTGACTTAAATTTGCATCGAAATAAAATTTCCAATATTTTCTTTTAAAAAAATAGATTTTCTTTCATCGTTGTACAGTGAATATATATTTTTTGATGTTATAATGATAAGCTACTCGCTTTAATTGACTGACTGTACTTTGAATTAAATAAAACAAGTATTGATTTGCCAGTAAACACAACAAGAGGTCTTTGATTTATTAAGAAGCTCCCTATCATCATATAAATCCCATTTCCTTACAGTCAGGGCCGGATTAACCATGCCGGGTCCCCTAGGCAATACATATATCGAACCTCTTCACGCTTTTCATACGTCCTAAAACATATTTTTCTACCACAACCTAACTTTTTTCATAATTACACTATTTTTTTTTTTACATTACAAACTACCACAAATAAATTTTTTTTTAAAAATTAAAGGAATATATTCATATTTTTTTTAAATTAAATCGTTTTATAAAGTACAATAGATTAAATAAGATCTCTTCTTACTTAGATACAAAACCGTTTAAAAGATCTTGAAAGTTAACCTTTTATAATATATCATTTTTGATCGACATTATCTTCTATGAATAATGATCCCTAAACTCTACAATTTCTTCGTTGGAGAAATTTCCCGATCAGCTTCTAGTCGCCATGATAATTCTGTATCCATGTCTAGTACAGACAAATAAGTTTCAATGCTTAACTTCTTTTTCTCTGTATTGGGTATCAGTTTTCTCATTTGCCTTCATCTCGTAATCTTCAAATAATTCTCGCTGTGAAAGTAAAACATCTAAAAGCGAAGTCAATAGTGGTTTTTAGTAGAGATATACCGACATAATTGATTCGAACTAGTATGGCAGCCCATAATACTGCCATTACAGCATTTTCTTCATTCCAAGTCCTTTAATAGACACGTGAACTCGTGAGTCATTTATGATGTCTGAGTCTCAGCAATTGCCTGCAACGCATTCTGGAAAGTATTGTAACCTTTTGATAAAGCCTTACATACAAATGTTCAAACATAATTTTTTCTCGAAGAAATAGAAAATAGAGAGTGGGCCCCTAGGCAGTTGCCTGCATTGCCTTATGGATAATCCGGGCCTGCTTACAGTATCAAAGATTTGGCATGGCCGAATTTAACACTCTTACTTGTTACGTTTGCGTTTCCTTCGAAATAGGCATAGAAAAAATTCGTATTTTCAAAATTCCCACAAATTTTTTTATATACATTTTAAAACGTTACGTTTTATATAATAAGCACCTTAGAAATAAATTCCACAACTATCTAGAGCTCTGAAACTTTCACCATGTAACGGAAAGTGAATGACAACAAATTATTCAAACAATTTCTTCATGATCTGAATTATTAACCCGATAATTATACCCTCCACTCCAGTGTGCAGAGGGTATATATAAGTTTGTAATAATTAGAAAAAAAAGTTTAGACCCCATAAAATATATATATTTGTGATCCTTATAACAACCGGAGTTGATATAGCGATGTCCGTCTGTCCGTCTGTCCGTCTGTGGAAATCACGATGACGGCATCAATCGGGCAGCTAGGGTGCTCGTTGACATAAAAAATGATTCACTAGCATCCTGAAAAGTTTGCCATTTAAAATCGTCCAAATCGGTCAATTAGGGCCCGAGATTTGAATGAAGAACTAAAAAAAGTCTTGAAAAAATATAATTTTCTATGTTGTTCTAGTCACGATCACGCCCTCAATAGTGTAGCTACAGTGATCATTTTTAGTGAGAATAATTCAACAAATTCATGGGAAGATTTCTGTTTCAAAAATCATTAAAATCGGTGGAACAGGTCCAGGGAAATCTCTGAAAAAGTAAAAAAAAAAATGAAAAATATGATGTTTCTATATTGTTCTTGTTGTTATTCTAAATGTTGTGTTGTTGTCATAGCTGGACTTGTTGTTTTTGTGGTCGTTGTGGTAATAATATAATAAAACTAACCCTTTTTACATTTTTTTTTTAACTCTGGTAGAAAAATTTAAAAGTTTCCATTGTTTTGGCATCACTATAAAAATTTGTTAGATCATTTCTGTTATTACCACGAGCCTGCCTGCAAAATTTCAGATCGAATGGCTCACGGAAAATTGGTTAAAATCGATCCAAAATTTTTTCGACAAGCAGACACTACGAGTTAATATAAAGGGAGTAAAAATTCACCAGCATCTAAAGCAAATAATGCTTAAATACCTAGTTATTAAAAAAAAAACAATGTAAATTTAGCAAAAAAAAAAATTTAAAGTATTAATTTATTTAAAGAGAAAAACACAAAAATAACGTTTGATGTTGTATTTTTTGTGTGTAATATTTACATATACATACATGAACATATTAAATAACACAAATAATATACATATATTATATATATATATATATTATATATATGTATATCCATAACAACTGCATGTTAGAAATAAGTCGGTATATTATTTTATTTACATAAAATTCTGCAATATTTTGTTGTGGGGAAAATACATTTCTTTTGCTTTAACAGAGTGTCACTTCATTTCATTCAGCGTGACTATGCCACAGTAGATGGAACCACAATTTTTGTTTGTTCTAATTAGCTTTGCAATAGTTATTTCTATTTTAACATGAATGTTAATATTTTCAACTAGATATATGTAATACAGAACAATGTTAAGAGTATACACGGGCTGGTCTTTTATTTCATAAGTATTTTTATTATTCTTTTACAAATATGAACATAAGTTTGGCATATTAACTTTTTGTTGTCTTTACAAAATAGAGTTACCGAGTTCATCAATGAGTTTTTGGTTTCAAAACAGTTCTACATAGTTATATAGAATTATTATTCTGCTTTACCTACGAAATATCTGATTGCGATTACATCTAATTTTTAAAAATTTTTTATAATTACTAAAGCATTATTATTCACATAAATACAAAATTGCACTTTTTAAATTTTCCATTCAAATTTAAGAAAATATCAATCCTAAAAAACTGGAATTAAAATTTTCCAATTATAAATTACAATAATTGAATTTCAGAAAATCATATCAAAACGTCGGAAATAATAATTTTAAATTTAGAAGACATCAATTGCATCTTTAATATATAAATTTTATTCGTTAAACACAAATTGAAATTCCAAAAAAAAAAAAAAAAAAACACCAAATACCTGTGTTTACATTTAAAAAATTTTTACATTTAAAAAAAATTTTGACATTCAGGAGAAATTAATAGCTTTTCAGTACCGCGATTCAGTAACTTCTTTTAACGATAGTCGAATCGTTAAAAAAAAGAAAATAGCGAAATTATCAGTAAAATTTTTAAACGATATTCGCTATTGTTAAAGTCAGCTGTTGTTGTTATCTAAACGACAGCCATTTTTGTGTTGTTTCTTCAATCGATAAAAACTTAAATTTTTAGGTTGAAATGTCGTCATACATAAATAAAAATCATAAAATAGTGAAAATATTTTGCTTTAATTAAAAAAACTTTTTTATATAAATAAAAAAATTAAATAGCATATTCAATTCATTATTTCATTTTCAAATAAATACACAGAAATATTAGTAAAAAAAATAAAGATATTAAACATAAACATAAAATCATCCTGTCAAACACGAAGTAATTTGTTTTTTTTCTATTCTTCTTTGTGATTTTCGCTTATTTTGACAGAGATGCCACTCGTTTACAATTTAAATAAATAGAAAAATTGATTTGTCGACTGTCATTAAGATGTATGTACTTAGTGAATCACTTAATCCTTAGTGCAAACAACAATAGCTGTCGATATATTTTGCGATTGTCGGATCGTTGAAATTTACAGAATCACACTGCAGAAAACATTAATTTAAATTCAATGAATTTTAGAAAACGTCAAATGATATTTAAGAATTGCGAACATAAAAACTGTTACATAAATAAACGCAATTTGATGAGAATGTTATTTATATAGAAATTTTCAAAAATTTTTTTGGATAAATATTTGAAGTTTTTCAGAAAATAAAGATAACAAATTATTTTATTTAAAATGTTTGGGACATTTGGTTTTTTGCGTTTGGCATCCCTAATTTGAATATTTATTATTATAAATTTATTCTCTATGTTTTCCAATTATGGCAATGTTTTAATAAAAAAGTTGAGAGAGCTTTTTTTTTTTGGTTATTATTTGTTACTCCATCCGACCTACATGACCGCAATGAAGAAATATTTGGCCAGTTAAAAGAAACTATACAGCCATCTCCAATTAGCACGATTTAATGCATATAGCCACCCTACACAACCATTACCTTTGCAATGGAGGTTAGGGCGAGCTATTTAATTAGCAAAAAACTAAATTAAAAGAGAAGTTATGTCATATAACCGTAAACGCATGCATATAGGTATATAACCAAAATGCATGCCGATCAGCAACCACGATGACCAAAAAGCAAACACCGAAATAAATCCGAAATAATAGAAAAGACGAAAACCAACCCAAAGAATTTGCTGAAATAATTTGGTATTAAGTTTAACAAATTGTTTACTTTTTCATTTACATTTATTATCAAGACTCAAACCGAGGTGGAGGGTATCAAAGATTCGGCACAGCCGAATTTAACGCTCTTACTTGTTTTTATTAGTTTGGGGTCATATGTGACCCCAATTTCAAAAGCGTTAATGGAGTCATATTATTTTCTTCCGAAACCCTAGACTATTAAGATAAATTATGTCATTTAAAAGTAGAAAATTGATTAAGTTTTGATATAAAGGATTTAGAAAGATTAGATATACAGAGTATTTCATAAAAATCTAATTTTTCTCATGTTCTGTTTTTTAGCCGTACATGTGCAAGAAAATGAACTTAAAGTAAAACTACACTCGATCTGTGTGGTTTATGTGTGTTCGAAACAAAAAATACGTGATAGAAAAATGTTCGTGTAGATAACGAAATATTAAAACAAAACACAGTCATGATTGTGTTCGTCACCGTAAAAAATTTAGAAACACACATAATTGCTATGAAAATAAAAATATGTGTTTGTTGGTCTGAGCTATGTTTGTTTACATACATATATATGTACGAGTTTTTTATTCAGTGTGTGTTTTTTCTCAACTCTGGTACAAACATGGATGTAAATAAAGCACACAATGCAGTACTCGTAACTAAAAACTATTAAAACAAATAAACCGACATATAATCACACGTACACGTACGTCTCATTAAAATAAATGTAAATGAGTATCGAATGGATATTAGGGTAGGTAATCACATTTTGTGTAAATAACTCAGTGTGTTTGTTTGATTGAGCGGTTTAATGTTCTAGCATTGAAGTCAAGTAGAGTTGGTTGATCGATATGTAGAGCAACACTATTTTATTTCACATGAAAATTATATAGAATGAACTTGGTATATTGTATCGGTTCGAAGTTTAACCAGTACAATTCCACCTTTATATTTGGATTTAAACTTATATATTTCGAATTGTACTTCATGAATAATTTAAAGTTAAAAATAAAGAGAAATATGTAAATACCATCCAAACTTCATGATCGCCTAATGTATTTGTATTTGTAAAGCATAGAGTGACTTTAGAAAGTCACTCAAAATATCAATCTAGAGTCTTCCCATATTTAGTGTACAAGTATGTACAGTCAGTCAATAAAGTTTGTATGCAAACTATAAATCAAGATTCAATTCATAATTTTTTGTTGTTTATTATGGTAGCTTCCAGCATCTGGTTAGGATAACCAGGTTTTAAAGCACCGTTTGATTTGCAAGCAATTGTTTTTGTGATGGATGTAAAAATATAGTCAATGAAGTTTGTATGCAAAACGCACAGTTAATTCGGTCTTTGCGTGTAAGGTGCCAAAGTGAACATCGGAACAATTGATTTATATCGAGGGCTTATATTCAAAAAGACGGTTAAGATTATATACATATTCTTACACACCAGCTACTATTTTTATTGTTTTCATCAGTTCTGGTACAAAAGTTAAAAGTTTCCATTGTTTTGGCATCACTAAAAAACCATATTTTCCGCTTATCTATTTTTTTATCATGTTTTTTTGTAACAAATTTTTATTTTTCGATAGAAATTTAATTTAATTTAACGCGAAATTATTAAAAACAAAATTGTTAAATTCAGAATTTTTTAAAAGTATCCAATGTATTTTGTAATTCACTGTATATGCCATAATCTTACGACAATTTAAGTCAGCCTGATAAGGGTCAATTGCATTGGGGCTAGGTCTCAACATGCACCGAATTTTACCAATTTCCATAGCCTTCGTCCTGTGAACGATAAAAGCTTATATAACAAATTTAATCAAAATGAATTCATAATAGCGACCTTAATTTGATTACAAGGTTTACATGGAATCACAAGCAGACTGACGGACAGATTTTGTAAATTATAAATTCAAAAATAATATTAATCTATAATATTAATATGGAAGCCGATTTCTTACAACCGATATAAAAATTTTTGTTACCAATCGAGTTTGACCAAAATTACCTCATTTGAAAGGTATTTCTTTTTAGCTATCTATCATATTAACAGATTTGTGCCGTCTGGAACATTTTTTTTGAGTAATGCTCTTTTAAAGTTGCTACTAACACATACATAAAACTCATACTGTGTGTGTGTTTATTATAAATATTAAAAGCCCTGTGTTGAATTGTGAATTGGCTAATTGATTAGCATACCTTTAGGCTCTTATAAAATTATTTATTAAATGAAAAAAAAAAAAATTTTGTATTTGCACTCGAATTTCGAGGGCTGGGCTCTGATAGTAATAATAATTATAACCAAATCTCTCTTACATTACAAAAATGTCTCTTTTCTTTAATTATAAATTATATTTACAATATTTAAATGATCTCCAACCCAACAATAAATAATTATTTGTAAACAAACAACAAACAATTTTTTTTAAATACTTACATAGTCGTATCAACTCAGTGGAACAAAATGGATTGAAACACAGTAAGCTTTATGTAATTCGAAGTCACACAAAATTTGTTTAGTTATTCTTTACTTGATGCTTTGCTAAATAAACGATTCATTCACAAACCAACCAACCAACCACCTGCTTGAAAAAACACAACGTCAATGTGTGTTTTAAAACCGAAACGTAATTTTGTGAACATTCTTTTAAGTGCGTTTGTCTTTTTTATATTGTAACATCAACCTGACATCTGATATTTTTTACACTTACATATAAATGTGTATAAAAACTTGTATGGACATCTCACCAAAATACAGCAGAAAAGTATGTTGTTCTTACAAGTAGATTTAAAAAATAAAAATTAACTACATCACAATAAGAGTATCATGCATAAGTGGTTGTTGTTTTTTTTTCTTTTTATTATATCTCGTTCGTTTGTAATTGAAACCTATTGTACCGTTAAAAAATATTTAAAACTAACTACAACCACAAAACACCGAACATCCTGTCCTCATTTTAAAGTCTCATAAAGCAGAAACAACATTTAAACAACCCTCCAGCCTCATTTTAGGACACAAACACGAATACAAAGGATGAAAAAAAAACGATTATTGTCAAGATCGTTTTATACAATTAATCAAATTAACACGCTTATGTATTATTTTTCCAAAACAATCTTTTTTTTTAATGTATGTCTGAGTTTATAGATTCTTTTTTGTTGTTCTTGTTGATTATAACAAAACCGCACTTGTCCATTTAATTGAAAAATTAGTAGAAAAAAACATTTGCCCACATAGATAAATTTATAAAATTAGTGGGGTGTTTTTGACAAAAATCAAAACAGGTTTCCTGAAACAATGTCATAATTTAAAAACAACTAAGAATGTTGAATTCGGTTATGCCGAATATTTGATATCCTCCACATGGGTTTTACGTTTTCATTAATATCTGCACTTATTACACTATTCATAACAAATGTAAACAAAATATTTGAAAAAGTAAACAATTTGATAAACTTGATACGAAATTATTACAAAAAACACACTGAATTTTTAAAACTTTTAGAGTTGTTTCATATTTTAGGTAATATCTTGGCCCAATGAAGCCCGATTTACCCCATTTTTAATAACAGCCTGCTCGAAATAATGACAAAAAATACTGTCTCCGGTTTACTCGGGTAAAGGTATGTTTTCTGAATGAACGTGATTTCAACTGACAGACAGACAGACAGACGGAGAGATAGACAGGCGTAAATCGCTATATCGCTGTATGGTGTTGCATACAGATAGAGGTAGTGAACGAATACAAGTATCTTAGTGTAACCATAACATATAACCTGTCTTTCAAAAAACATCTTGAGGATAAATTTACCACGTCCTAAATGGCAATTAATTCCACTTGGTTAAGCTTATATCCACCATCCGAAAATGAATATTTCGAATAAACTTACAATTTTCCAAGCGTTTGCAAAGTCCATAATGTTTTATGGAGCTCAGATATGGGGATTTGTTAGATCTGATGAGGTTGAAAAAATTGTTACCATGAATACTTCCAATTTTATGCTACATCTTGAAACAGGTTTGTCTTCATTATATTTGGAAACTTTAAATTTACATTTTAATTATAATAGGAAAGTTCTGAATCTCTCCACGAATAGACCGCCCCGTTTGTTGGCTAGGAAAACCATTCTGCGGAACACTTACTGGTTTAGTCATTGGTGTATCCTATGTGCCGAAATTGGAATTACATTAGACATGGAGGTTTGGGGTATCAATATAAGGTATTATCACGATCTTGTAGATGATAAATTAAAATCTTCTGAATACGATAAATTTGTAGCTAGTGTATGTATCCTTTATTAAAATATGATATCCCACCTTATTTCCGAGATGGAAACTCGGCTTACCTCGTGAGCTTAATTAAAAAAGTTGGGGGTGGCCTATTAAATTTAAATTCAAGTAATCGTATCAAATTGTTTAAAATATAGAAAATTTATTATTTCTGAATTTCGATAGTTAAGAACCCACAATACTATGTAATAATAATTTTGCAATTATTATTTTAATTGTAATTTTAAAATTTTTTGTTATGCCAATCAGACACACAACATTTAATGTTATGTCTCCCCATAATTTAATAATTGAAAAATTTTTGTTACTGTAAATTTTAGTATTTTATATATCAAGAATCAATAAATCGATCTATCTATCTATCTGTATGGTGTCGCATTTTATTTTTCGATGTGTTACAAACGCAATGGTGTAGAGGGTATAAATATATATGTATATTATATAGGGGACTATCATTGTAAACATTTTCAACACTTGGTGATGTTTGAAATTTATAAGTTTGCAATTTTTAGAAATTTTTTATGCCTATCAAAAACAAAAAAATATTGCAAGCATATTCTTTCTACTCTCGGCAGCCCTTATAAATGAAAATTAAGTCAAATTAAATTTTTAATGGTATTTTTCAAAATGTCCTGTTCTTTGTCAATGACCGAGAGACCATAAACTATAATTAAAATTGTATTTGATTATTTGTTCACACTTATCAAATAAATAAACATTACAAACCCAATAATTTCTATCATATACTCGTATCGTACTCGTACGTAGTTTCAATTTGGTTATGGTTTTTAATTTCTTGATTTTGTTCTGGATTTTAAGGCCATATTTATTTTCTTTATTTAATTTAAATTCTGTTAAATATTTATATTTATTTTAGTTTAGATTCAAGCTATGAGCATTTAAAATGTTTATCATTTTATTATCTGTGAAATTTTTAAAGTAATTTGTAATTTAAAACTCTCTCATGTTTAATGATGCACTAAATTTCTGAAATATTTAAATTACCTTAAAATATAACAAAAAGGGGTGCCTTTATTGTTTTCTTAAAAAAAAAAAACAAGTGGGTTTGAAATATTTACATTTTCGTTGTTATAAGGGTGATAAACTGTATTGAAACAAGAATAAAACAAATTGTTGCAGTTTTATATATGGGGGGTTTCATGTCAAGTGCACCAACTTTTGAAACCGATGTCTTCCGATCGGGATGAACTTTACACCAAGGTTAGTCCTATCAGATAGTAGTTTAGACATAATTTTTCAACAAGCTCGGTCAAGATCTCTCTGAGTTAGAGGGGATCAAAATTTTACATTTTGGCCAAACAGGTGTTTTTTTCTCATCCATGTAACTTATTACCTATTGTTCTTAGAAAATTTTCTCCCAAATAGTTTAGATAGCTATTTCATCAATATTTTGGAAAAAAATAATTTAAAAAAAAAAAAATTTTTAGACTTTTTTTTGCTAAATCAAAGCATTTTTTGCCTTTTTTTCAAAAAGGGCATTTTTTCATAAGAAAGCTTAGGATTTTTCCTTTAAGAGCTTTTTAGTCGCTTAGTGAGATGGGAGTGGGATATCTATCAAAATAAATGTTTTGTAACTCAAGACAACGGTTTTTCAATTTTTCACAAATGCACTATTTTGAATTTTTTCCTATTTGTGTCAAAGTGTTTCTAAAACCTTACAAATAAAACTTATACTGAGAAACTAGACAAATTAATCTTTCCGAAGGTATGTAACATGCCTAACTAAAATTTCATACCCTCGATACTGTAATACCCAAAATATGTTAACCTCAGGAAAAAATCACTTTTTTTCTATAGAAATGTTGAAATATTATTATTTTTTATTTATTTGTAATAATAATTAAATTAATATATTGTAGCTGATGAAGTATTTAAGTCTTGTAAATTTTTAAATACCCAGTCTTTCATCCAGATTTTTTGTCGCCTTTATTTACTGCGTTTTTTGTCAATCCTTTCTTGGCGTTACAAGGTTCTGCTGTTGATTTCGCTGCTGGTTTATTTGTTGGCTTTGGAAAGAAATCGCATTGAATAGAGGCAGAAAACTTTTTCAACTTGAGTCTTCCATCGACAAGCGGTATAAAAGCATGGTATTGAGCGGTGCCATCGATTGTTACCGCAGCATCGAATCTGCTCTTCAGTGTTTTCAATGTTTCCTGATGATCCTCTTTGCTACTAAAAACTATTTTAGTTTCTTTACAATAACTCTTTGCCCAATGGAATAAAGCAGTCGCATCTAAGATGCGATCTTGATGAGAGCACTGGAGGCTATACTCCATCACATGCTCCTTTACCATGAGCAGTAGGATGAAAATGGCACTCAGATGTCATTCCAAAATATTTTTCATGAGCCATAAGAGTTGCAAAGCTACTTTTGTTTTTAAAATGTTGACGAGCTCCGTCCGAAACGTAGCATACCTTCTTTACTGTAAATTTAGATTTTAGAAATTTTAGGATTCTCTTCTGGTACTCATAAACTGCAACGGTATCATGTTTTAAATCGTCGGATATGATTGCCATACTTTTGTGTTCCAGTTTTTCATCTTTCATGTAGTAAATAACTACTGTGAATATAGTTGCTTGGTCGTTATTGAAGTGGAATGCTTGTATGGCACCCTAATAACATATTTATAGTTTTTTGCGAAATCATATGAAATAACGAATTCACCAGACTTCAAATGTATCTTCAAATCTTTGAAGAATGACCATTGCTCTTTGACTAAAAACTCATGGGTTCTCAAGTTTAGTTATCCTGTACACATTTCTTCCACAAAATCATCCACATTTAAAATGATTGTTTACAATGTACATCGGTCAGTTGAATCCAAGAATCAAATTTGACCTCCTCTATATATTCTCGATCTAAAGAGTTGATTAAATTTTCTTTGATGAATGTGGTTTTCGGGCAATTGGTACATTCACCTAAGTGGCAAGAAGTTGTTGCATTAGGACACATAGTCAATTTAAGCCAATCGCGGTAATCGTGTAAATCTTCTGCCGAATCATCTGTTAAATACTTTAAGTTGATTTCCTTCAACATCAGTTTAACATTTTCATGGTAAATGCAAACGCATACTGTGTGAGTTCCGCTGCTTCCTGCCAAAACTCAATGTTTTGGCCCCATTTGGGTAAATTTCGTGAAGCCAATTTTAACATCCTCGTGTTCAGATTGAAATGTTGCAAATAACTCTTTCAGGTTACAGAGAACCATTCTCTTCTGTTATGTTATGAAGGTATGTTACATACCTTCGGAAAGGTTAATTGTCTAGTTTCTCAGTATAAGTTTTATTTGTAAGGTTTTTCACACAAATTGAAAAACCGTTGTCTTGAGTTACAAAACATTTATTTTGATAGATATCCAACTCCCATCCCACTAAGCGACCAAAAAGCTCTTAAAGGAAAAATCCTAAGCTTTCTTATGAAAAAAAAAAAATGCCCTTTTTGAAAAAAAGGCAAAAAATGCTTTGATTTAAGTATTTTTTTCCGAAATATTGAAGAAATAGCTATCTAAACTTTTTGGGAGAAAATTTTCTAAGAACAATAGGTAATAAGTTACATGGATGAGAAAAAACACCTGTTTGGCCAAAATGTCAAATTTTGATCCCCTCTAACTCAGAGAGATCTTGACCGATCTTGTTGAAAAATTGTGTCTAAACTATTATCTAGTAGGACTAACCTTGGTGCAAATTTCATCTCGATCGGAAGACATCGGTTTTAAAATTTGGTGCACTTGACATGAAACACCCCATATATAAAAAAAAGAATTTTCCAATATTTTGTTGTTATTTCAAATAATTAATTTATAAGATAAATTTATAAATAAATCAAAAAAAAAACTTATTTCACAATTTTTAAAAAGTTTTTGAAAGTAATCTGCTTTTTAAATTTATAGTCCCAAAATCATGTTCTTTAATACTTAAAATATAGTACATAAAGGATATTGAAAAATTAACGCTTGAGTCTTTTATGCTTGAAATATTTTTCGAGACTAGATTTTTTTAAGTTAAAGTCTGATCCATAAATGAAAATAAATTACAAGTTGATAGGAAACATTTCATAAGAAATCTATAAATTTACTTCATATAAAAACTTGCATAAAATATAACGTCGAAAGTATTTAGTCAATAAAAACTTTCCCCCGATTTATAATGAAAAGTTAGCTGCTGTTTACATGTCGCGCTCAACGAGGTTCTTACTTGTCAACTGATTAGCCTTGTTTTTAGTTAGCACATAATTTATTTATAATCAATTTTGTGTTGTCATCTAATAGCTTTAAAAACAACTCTGAAATTTGTAATGCCACCATATTTTTTGCATTAATGCCACCTGATAGATGTATTGTTGTTATATGTCGCTGTCGTTTTCAAAAAAATTAAGTAGCTGACTACACGACTATAATTGTAGTCCTGTTGTCGTGTAGCCGCTGTAGTCTATGTGTTTCATGCATTTGTTGTATTATTCAACTCCATTTGTTGCGATATTTTTAATTGCTTCCCTTATTCTAAACATCGACTAATTTCATTAGTAATTCTTTTGCAATTTTACTTATTGTGTGAATTTTTTAAAACTGTAAACATAAGTTCTCGTAATGTAAATATTAAAATTTTGCAATCGAAATTTTAGCAATTATTACAATCATTATAATAAATTATCCGTGACAACATTAATCAATTATTTGAATATCATTAAATAGTTTTTGCAATTTAATAGCATAAACACTTAATGACAAATACAAATTTGCAAATTTGTCATAAAAACTTCACTTCATCCTAAATGTTATTGGTTTGGCAAATTCCCAGTCTTACCCTTGATAAAAAAAAAAAAAAAATTGTAAGCTTTACCTGGTATACGCTAACTAATTTCATTGCAAATTTAGCTACAATGCCTTTTTAAATTTTTCAATATTATTATTTCTGAACGGTTAAAAAACCTTTTCCATAATTGAAATATCAATTTTAATAAACCATGAAAACATTGATCATATATTTGCATATGTTTCAATATTTTTTGCAACATTTTGCAATAAACACATAATTAAATATGCAAATGTTTCAATGTTGCACTGAATATATATATCAAGCCATCAAATACTATCAAAACAGATTTTTAAGGGAGAATTTCGAAGGCTTGTATTTGTACATCAAATAATAAATAATTTTTGTTCAAGAATCCGTTCTTAGCAGAATTTGCCACATTTCCCACGACTTTTATTCCATTGATATTTTTTGAATTTCAATTTCAAATGGAAATTTAAATTTATACTTGCATTTTGAGTTTTAATTGAAATTTCATTTCATTTGAAATTTACAAACTATGAGGGCGATCTCAGAATAATCCGACCTCACAAAGAAAACACAAGAAATTTGGGAAATTTTTCTTTATATCTCAACAAAATCTAGATACATACACTTTTCCCAGCGATATTCAATAGAAGAATATTTTACCAATTTTTTTGTTTGGTTATAAATAGAAAATAATCCGAGTGAATTATTCATTGCATTGTTTTGATGAAGCAACACTTTCTTTTTAGCCATATGCGGCTAAACTCTTTCTTTTAACTCATACTCTCTGTCTGTCTGTCTGTCTGTCTGTCTGTCTGCCATGGGTGGACCCCATAGTCCTGTCTTAACTACAGATTAATTTTGGGGTAGTCACGCACAGTCACGCGTGGTCAAGCACAGTCACGGAGTGATCTAAATGTCATTTCCCCTCATCCGATCGATCTCAAACTTGGTCCATACACTTGCTGTGAAGAAAAGATTAACTTTGACTTAGTCGCGCGCTGTCACGTATGGTCACGCACAGTCACGGAGTGATCAAAATGTCATTTCCCCTCATCCGATCGATCTCAAACTTGGTCCATACACTTGCTGTGAAAAAAGATTAACTTTGACTTAGTCCCGCACAGTCACGCGTGGTCACGCACAGTCACGGAGTGATCTAAATGTCATTTCCCCTCATCCGATCGATCTCAAATTTGGTCCATACACTTGCTGTGAGAGAAAGATTAACTTTGATTTAGTAGCGCGCAGTCACGCGTGGTCACGCACAGTCACGGAGTGCTCTAAATGTCATTTCCCCTCATCCTATCGATCTCAATCTTGGTCCGTACACTTGCTGTGAAAAAAAGATTAACTTTGACTTAGTCACGCACAGTCACGCAAAGTCACGCACAGTCACGGAGTGATTTAAAACCCATCTTCCCTTATCCGATCGATCTAAAACTTGGTCGATAGACTTGGTGTGGCCAAAGATTAATTTTATGATAGTCAGACACAGTCACGGAGATATTCAAAATTCATGTGCATAAGGAAAGAAAAAATTTTAATAAAAACTTTGTTTTTATGGGTTAGATTATTCTTAATTTCATTACTTAAACGCTGTAATAAGTTAGCACAATATTGGCCGTTAATTGTTTTTAGTTTTTGAAGATATTCAATAAAAATTATACCATGCGAATCCCAAAAAACAGACGCCATAACTTCGCCTGCTGATGGAACTGTTTTCGCCTTCTTTGGTTAGAATTCTCCCATATCGGTCCACTGTTTTGACTGTTCCTTTGTTTCAAGTGTGTTTAAACAATATTATTAAATTATAATGAAAAATTGGAAAACTAGTTTCTTAAAATTTCTTGCATTCCTTAAATATTGTATAGTGAAACGGTTCATCCGCATTGTGGACTAAATAATTTTAGGTTGTCCGATCGCAAAAAGTAAAATTTTGGTGGTGAACATAAAATCGCTTATATCGCCTATTTTAAAAAAAATATTTTCTTAAAAAAAGTATTTTCATTATTTTTCTACAGACTCCCTAGACAGACGAGCCACAATTTACTTATTTTACTATACAATTATAAATTTCCAGCAATTTTTTGTTGAATCATTTTAAACAGATCGCTAATTGTTAAACCAAGGCGTTTACTTCTCTTTGCGAATAAATGATTATCGCTCTTAACCAATTGCTGATCAATAAATTATTTTATTAAGTACTTTGCATAATTTCGTGACGATAAAAAACCCTAACAGTAGCATTTATGTCCCATAAATCTGTTTTAATTTTTTTTTATCACAAAAAATATCCTTAAATCCTCTTAAAATTAGTGCTTCATATTCATATTAAACTATAGGTTTGAAACAATTGATTTTTCTTTTTTATAACACCCATATAAAAAAACGTATCAATTGAATATAAAAAAATCACAATACGAGTACATAAATAACTAAGCCCTTAAATTATTTACATGTACGCGTACATCTTCCACCACAGCACCATCTAGTCCTACTCGTATCATGTAAATATCATGTAAATTATTTTCCTGTTATTGCCAACCACAAACAATAATCTTCTTTTTTATTTGTGATTTTTCGAACAAAATGTTTAACAATTTCGTGGTTTTATTCATTTAATTTGATAAACGTTTCTTTTTGAATAACTAAAACAAAAGTAAAAAATAAAACACAAATTGAATTAACCCCTCTTGTATGTTTAAACAATATGATAACAATTATAGGGGTTGCGGTTTTAATGGGTAGCGTAGAGCGAAAGTATATTTGGGTGTGATATATGTAGGTTGAGCAGTGATATATATATTTTTTTTATGTTTTGTGACACTTTTTATAAGTGGCACTTAATTTTTATATACGAGTATTTGTTTGCTGCACTTTTTTTCTGTCATCTGTTTAGTGTAACATTGCATTCAAATTTATGTTAAAATTTATGATCAAAAGGTAATGATGCTCTTATGCTGTATAGTTGTAATTGAAGGGGAATGTGGGTGATTTTATTTGTTGTTAGCCCTTACAATTCGATGAACACGCAAAAAAAGAGTTTTCTTTAATTGTGAATTGTTTTTTCTGAAGCATATGCAAACATTTTTTATTGGTGATTTTTGAAATTAACATATGGGTTAAATATTGTGTCAAATGTTTACTATACCAAACAAGTTATAACAGATTTTTGTTGACAGAAGTTAACTTCTAGTGAAAATATATTGAATATCTTTAAACTATAAATTTGCTTCAGAAAGCATTAAATTCTTTCGTTTATTTTGTTCCTCTCCGTTTGTTTGTCTTATTCACTTGATATACATGGCACCACAACTTAACAGCGAATTTGTTAAAAGTTCAAATCTTTCAAACGTTCTGAGAACTTAGTAGTCCGTAATAGATGACATTTTCGGGCATTTCAGTCCAAATTTTTAACAAACTGTGTTTGAAATTATTAAATTTCATGCTCTTAAGGTTCCACTAGATGTCCTTTACATATCCCCTTATTTAATACTAAACTGAATTCAGATCCGGTTATAAGATTTTAATCTAAATGTAAACAAGTGTAAAAAGTACAGAATGTCTTGTCAACGATATATTTCTTTTCAAAATATGAGTTCGGAAGGTTTAAATAATTTCAGACATGATATTTTCTCCTTTTTAAAGGACTTCTAAATTTTAAGGATTTAAAAATTTCAAAAAATTTATTTAAACATTTCTACCCATCTGTTTCCATATGGGTATCAAATAAAAGAGGACAATCCATAGAAATAAAAATAATTTTTACTATATACAACCTCTACTTTCATTTGTGTTCGGTCTTATTCAAGTCCAGCAGAAAAATTTAAAATGTAATATAAAAAAAAAACAAGTAAGAAAGTTAAATTCGGCTATGCCGCATTCCTGACAATTCTCCACCAGGGTTATTTGTGTTTTATTTGTTGTAAGGCCTTAAGCCGCCTATTAAAAATGATGGAAATACTTTTTTAAGAAATTTTATTTTTTTTATTAAATGGTACTTTTTAAGAATAGGTACTAAAAAGTACCTTTAAGTACTATTTAAGAAAATGTACTTTTTAAGAGAAGGTACTTTTTTAGAAAAGTACTTTTAAGAAAAGATACCCTTTAAGAAAAGCCACTTTTTTAGAAGAGGTACTTTTTAAGAAAAGGTACTTTTTAAGAAAAGGTACTTTTTAAGAAAAGGTACTTTTCAAGAAAAGGTACTTTTTAAAGAAGATGTACATTTTAGGAGAAGATACTTTTTAAGAAAAAGTACTAAAAGTACCTAAAAAGTACTTTTTAAGAAAAGGTACATTTTAAAAAAAGTTTCATTTGAAGAAAAGTACTTTTTATAGGAAATGTACTTTTTAAAAAAAAGGTAATTATGAAAAAAAGTCCTTTTACGGAAGGGTACAGTTGTATGAAATATCTCTTTTTTATGAAAAAGTATTTTTTTAAGAAAGTGCTTTTTAAGAAAAGCCACATTTTATTAAAAAGCCACTTTTAAATAAAAGAAAGGTACCTTCTTAAGAAACGGGACTTTTTAAGAAAATATACTTGTTAAAAAATGTTCTTTATTTAATAACAAAATCATATTGTGCCATTATCTTCCCAGCACTATTAGATAAGACTAGTTCTTGTTGTGCTGTATTGAATAAATAAATAAATTAATAAATAAACAAATAAATAAATAAATAAATAAATAAAAATAAAATAAAAATAATTTAAATTTTAATGAAATTTTTTCATAAATTTTCAATAAAAATTTTTAATTTAATAAAAAACAATTTGTAATTTAATTATAATAAAAGGTACTTTTTTATGCAAACTTACTTTTTTATGAAAAGTGTGTTTTAAGAAAAGGTACTTTTTGAGGAAGGAAACTTTTTAACAAAATTTATTTTTTAAGAGAACTTATTATATAATAAAGGTACTATTTAAGTAAATGTAGTTTTTCTGAAAAGGTACTTTTTAAGTAAATACCTTTTTTAGGAAGGAAACTTTTTAACAAAATTTATTTTTTAAGAGAACTTACTATATAATAAAGGTACTATTTAATAAATGTAGTTTTTCTGAAAAGGTACTTTTCAAGTAAATGTACCTACTAAGAAAAGGTAATTTTGAAGAAACTATACTTTTTAAGAAAAATGTACTATTTAAGAAAATGCACTTTTTAAGAAAAGTACTCACTTTACGTTGAAAATGTACTTTTAAGTGAAAAAAGATACTTGTTTATGGAAAGATACTTTCTTAAGAAAGGTACTTTTTTATGAAACAGAACTTTTTTAAGAAAATGCACCTTTTTAAGAAAAAGATTATATATTATGAAAAGATAATTTTTAAGCAAAAGCACCGTTTTAAGAAAAGTCACTTTTAGAAGAAAAGCTACTATTAACGAAAAGGCATTTAAAAGAAGGTACTTTTGTAAGAAAATGCACTTCTTAGGAAAGGTATTTTTTTTAAGGAAAAGTACACTTTTATAAAAAAAAGTATAAAAAAGTACTTTTCTAAGAAAATTATTTTTTTTAGTAAAGCACGTTTTAAGAAAATACACTTTTTATAGAAAATTTACTTTTTTTAAGAATATGTACTTTTTTAAGAAAATGTAGTTTTATTAAGAATGTATTATATACCAACGTGGCCCTTAATAAAAAAAGTGTTCCATCTGTCGGTCTTACCCCCTAGAAATATGCGAATAGCAAAAAAACTGAGAAATACAAAATTTTGGGCCAATCAAAAAACGTTTATTAGATTTAGTAATTTTTCAGACATATTGCAATTACTGCAAATTATAATTTTGTTTAAATGGTGCGTGGTAAAGAAGAAGAAAGCATATATTTCAAAAATTCATAACTGCACTGTATTCTTAATCGGACCGGTTTCTGGCATTTCAGCCTTCATCAGCGATTTATTGAATATTGTGATAATTGTTATGTTTTAATTGAATAGATTGTTTCTATATGAAAATTTTTTCTACTTAGGGCGGCCGTGAGGTTTTGAACCACGAACCTTCACATACACTCGTACTTGCACTTTTTGGTCAGCGCTTTAACACAATCACCTAAAGTCAGGCCTACGAGCAGTGTGGTTAGATTCAGTTTTCGTACCATACAGCTTTACTTTGTATTAATTTCAGAAGATACAACTCTGTCCAAACAAACAATCGTTATTTTTGAATTTTGAATATTTTTGCATTTAGTCGTTTTACGTTTAGTCGTGGCGCAAAGCCATTGAAAATTTCAAGTGTGTTTATATGGGGAAAATATGACTTTTTTCAGATTTTACGAAAATTTCGTTCTATAGTTTAATTTTCCGACAAGCTGTTATATAATTCAGGATCAGTATTAAATTATCCCTTCAAAAGGCTATAAAACTTCAAAATCGAATAAAGCCTCGCCAAGAAATAGCAAATGCCCCAGACCACTTTTGTGCCAAAAAAAACTAGGTCATGAAATTTGATGGCATTTTTTTCAACTTTGAGAAATTGATTAAAGCCATCATTCTTTTTTGGTCTCTATACTTAAAAGTGATCAGATATGAAGTATTGTTTTATTACCACGTTGTTAAACTATTGCCCATTGAGACCGAAAATTGGAAATTTTTTTGATACAATTTTTAAAACTCCTTTTTCAAGTTTGAACAAATTTTCTTAAACAAAATTTAAAAAACTGAATCTATCACTTTAAGGTTTTATTAAATACATGTTGCAGATTAACTGTGTGAATTTTTAAGTAAATCCCTCTGCCACAATTTTTTTGACAAGGAATTTATTTTTGCGGATTTCGAGAAAAATTGGATTTTTGTGAAATATTCTGTAAATGTACTCTTTCTAAATACTTTGTATCAAAAATTCATCACTTTTCTATTTTTAAATGTTATATTTTATCTTAATAGCCTAGGATTTCGGAAAAAAATAATATGACTCCCTTAACCCTTTTGTAATTAGGGTCACATATGACCCCAAACTAATAAAAGAAAATTTATGTAAAAAATTCAAATATTTTGTAAGTGCTGTCCAATTTTTAGATGCGACACTAAAAATATAATAACCAAATGTGTAGAAGTTTCGCTCCAAAAATTTGGGATAAATCCGAAAACGTTAACCCATTATTTGGCAAGGCCAGCTTTGGATTTTAAGATATTTTAAAATAAATATTACCTAAAACGAGTTTTTCTAATAAACTCGTTGATACCACTATTTAGAATTTAAGAAAAATAATTCCGTTCATTTTTATTTAATTAACCATTCAGTGCTCCTGGGATCAAAATATTCCATTGTGATATATCTCTGGTGCAATTATCTGCTTATTGCTCGCGAATATAAATTAAAACAACTTAAGTCATATGTCTAAAAAATAGGACGTTTTTTGAAATTCACTTTGATTTAATTTTGTAATTTATTCCATTAAGAGTAGTATTAATTTAATATTACCTTTTATATATATTATTATATTTGAAATTTACTTTTATTTAATAAACTATTTAAAACTGACGTTAGGTGACGTTGAAGATAATATAAAGCGACCTATTATAAAAAATCAAAAAATGTCAACCATTATAAGTAATTGGCATCTTCACCGATTGACCCGAAAATTTTTTTTTTGCGTTTTTATCAATATCCACCAAATTGGTGGGTGAGACAGCAATAAATTCAACTATTACTTTATTACATAAAGTAGTTTTATAACAAAATTGGTTAAAAGTTGTTTTAATTTATAATCGCGAGCGATAAGCAGATAATTGCACCAGAGATATATCACAATGGATAATTTTGATCTCAGGAGCACTGAATGGTTAAATAAATAAAAATTAACCGAATTATTTTTCTTAAATTCTAAATAGTGGTATCAACTAGTTTAATACAAGAACTCGTTTTAGGTCATTTATATTTTAAAATATCTTAAAATCCAAAGCTGGCCTTGGCAAGTAATGGGTTAACGTTCTCGGATTTATCCCAAATTTTTGGAACAAAACTTTTACATATTTGGTTATTATATTTTAAGTGTCGCATTTAAAAATTGGACAGTACTTACAAAATCTTTGAATTTTTTGAATAAATTGTCTTTTATTAGGTTGGGGTCATATGTGAACCCAATTCCAAAATGGTTAATGGAGTCATATTATTTTTTTCCGAAACCCTAGGCTATTAAGATAAAATATAATATTTAAAAGCAAAAAAGTGATGAATTTTTGATACAAAGTATTTAGAGAGAGTACATTTACAGAATATTTCACAAAAATTCAATTTTTCTCGAAATCCGCGAAAATAAAATCCTTGTCAAAAAAATTCTGGCGGAGGGCTTTACTTAAAAATTCACACAGTTAATCTGCAACATGTATTTCATAAAACGTTAAAGTGATAGATTCATTTTTTTAAATTTTGTTTAAAAAAATTTTTTCAAACTTGAAAAAGGAGTTTTAAAAGTTTTATCAAAAAAATTCCCAATTTTCGGTCTCAATGCGCAATAGGTTAACAACGTGGTAATAAAACAATACTTCATATCTGAGTACTTATAAGTATAGAGACGAAAAAAGAATGATGGCTTTAATCAATTTCTCAAAGTCGAAAAAAATGCCATCAAATTTCATGACATAGTTTTTTTTTGGCACAAAAGTGGTCTGGGGCATTTGCTATTTCTTGGCGAGGTTTTATTCGATTTTGAAGTTTTATAGCCTTTTGAAGGGATAATTTAATACAGGTCTTGAATTATATAACAGCTTGTCGGAAAAATTAAACTATAGAACGAAATATTCGTAAAATCTGAAATAAAGTCATATTTTTTTATTAATAAAATGAACTTATTTAAGAAAATGTATATTGCAAGGAAAATGTAATGTACTTAAGAAAAGGTACTTTTTTCATAAAAGTAACTTTTTTGGGAAAAGGTAGTTTTTTAAGAAAAGGAACTTTTTTAATAAAAGGTATTTTTTTTTTTTGAGAAAATTTAGTTTTTGAAGAAAGGTACCTTTTTAGGACAAGGTACTTTTTTAAGAAAAGGAACTTTTTTAAAAAATGGTACTTTTATAAGAAAAGGTACTGTGTTAAGAAAAAGCTAATATTTTTTTTAATGCAAAATGTAGCCAAAAATAAGAGTTGCAGAAATGTGCCCCTAGCATCGGGGAGGGTGATATTTATTTTAGTTGGTGATAGATGAGACTAAACATTCGTATCAAAATTTACGTGAAATTCAACTTTTATAATACATTAATTATGTTTTGAAAAAAATCGAACAGCGGAGCGAAATGGCGAAATCTAATTTCTTAATGAAAGGTATATATTTTTCAGAAATGGTACTTTTTAAAAATATTAGCTTATTCTTAAAAAACCTGATCGCAGTAATGGTACAATTTTTAATCCTAGCTAAATGGTATATTTTTTTTTTAAAAGAACGTGATTTCAACAGATAGACAGACGGACATCGCTGTATCGGATCAGGAATATATATATTTTCTGGAGTCGCAAATCCATATTTTGATAAATTACAAAGGGAATGAGAAACTCTGTTACATTCAGTGAAGGGTATAAAATAATTAAGTCAAATTAAATTTAAGGAAATATTTAAGAGGGGTTATTGTTGCCAATTTGAAACTTTATTAACATCGTATGTTAGGCCAGCTGATATATTAATTATAAATTGCGAATTTTTAAATGAACAATAATTAATGATCAATGTTTGCGTAGCTGATGTCTTGATAATTTCATAATGTTGTCACAGGAATGCAAAATTTATTGAAATTTTGTATAAATATGCTAACTATGAAGAAATTTTAAGGTTGGCGTGACAAAAAAAAAATTATCGTTGCTAACCATCCCTAAAATACAAAGCCGACTTTTTGTTGTAAGCTACTTTAACCAAGAAAAGTATTTTTTTTTTTTGTTTAATCTTTCAATTGAATTTTATCATAAATCAATTAAATGTGCTTTAGGATTTTGCACACACTATTTAACCATTTGGCAAACTTAACACAAACACACATACAAATATAAATTTAACAAACAAAAAGGGGCCATAAACTAACTATGTATGTGACCTTTTCTACTTTTTTTTTGAGTGGAATCTACCAAAAAATGTAACCCTTTATTAAATAATAACTTTTTTTATGTGAACTTAAGTTTATAAAGATCGAATTATTGAGTTTTCGGCCATGATATATTGTTGTTTAATTTTACTAGAAAGTAAATAAAACTTTTGTGAAAAGAAAAAAATTAAAGTTTCATACCAGTTGCAGCCACACAATCGCTAAGAAGACTTGTGTCATAAAAAAACAATAACCTTGTGATTATTTGTTCAAAGAATAAAGGGGGTAGAAATATTCATAAAAAAGAGTTGTTCCCTTTTTTTTTGCAATAAATTGATTATTATTGATAGTTTTCAAGTATGAACTTTATTTTCACAATGACACATTGCGTTTGATAAATATTTCTAGATTGTGGCTTTAGATTTTCAGTATTTCGACATTTTCTACTTCACTTTTATATTTTTTTATTAAATGATGATGAGTGTGTTATTGAACACATATTGCAAAAAAATGTTTTTTTTTTGTTGATTTAATATGCAATATTTTTCTAAGACCTTTGGTATACTTATATTTACAATCTTCGGAGGATTTATAAATATACTTACTTATACTTTACTTTATTTTATTGAAATAAAGGCTTAGAAGTGTTCAATGACTTGTGGAACAGTTGTCAATGACTGATTATTTGTATTGACATAACAGAGTACATAGAGAATTCCATCAAATATTTCAATTGTTTGTTTTATATATGGGGGGTTTCATGTCAAGTGACTCAACTTTTGAAACTGATGTCTTCCGATCGGAATGAAAAAGGTTAGTCCTATTGGATAGTAATTTAGACACAATTTTTCAACAAGATCGGTCAAGAACTATCTGAGTTATAGGGGTAATTTTAACATTTTGGCCAAATAGGTGTTTTGTCTCATCTATGTAACTTATTACCTACTGTTCTTAGCAAAATTTGTCCCAAATAGTTTAGATAGCCATTTCTTCAGTCTTTCGAAAAAATAAACTTAAAACAAAAAAAAATTTGTTTTGATTTTTTTTATTAGTAAATCAAAAATTTGTTTAACTTTGTTTTCATAAAAGGCCCTTTTTTGCTCAAAAGAAAGCTTAGGTTTTTCCTTTAAGAGCTTTTTGGTCGCTTAGTGGGATATCTATCAAAATAAAAGTTTTGTAACTCAAGACAACAAATTTTAAATTTTTAGCATATGCACTTTTTTGAAATTTCCTATTTGTGTGTATGTGTTTATAAAACCTTAGAAATAAAACTTATACTGAGCAACTAGACAAATTAACCTTTCCGATGGTATGTAACATACCTAACTAAAATTTCATATCATCGATACCCATAATATGTTAATCTCAGGAAAAAATCACTTTTTTCTATAGATTAGATTTAGATTTAAGTTGGATTTTGACGTAATTTTTATTTGGTTTTTATTTATTTGTAATCTATAATATTACTAGACTATTCGATTTCTTGTAACCGATATTTTGTTCTACCGTTTTATCCCGATTTTGACCAAACGTATATTATTTGAAAGATATTTCTTTTTAGCTGTTCACCAGATTTACAGATTTATAATTTTTTTTTCTTTATTTTGAGTAAATTTCATTTAAAGTTGCTACTAACATATACATAAAATTAAACATGCTATTTGTGTGTTTATTAAATTTGTTAATGTGTTTGTTAATGAGTTTGTTTTCTTCATTCACAATAATAAAAATCATGTGAGTCCGATCACATGGGAGGTGTGTGAACATCTGGTAATAAATAAAATGCAGAAAACAAAACAGCGACAAAAAGGTTATTACATATCATAATTTTTTCACCGAACAATCATGTCACACCGATTTGTCTTAACTCACATGTCACGCGTAAGATCTTACGCTCACATATTACGCTGTTTTTGTGATTGTATTGTGAATTAGAAATTTACCCCCCTGCGCGTATAGATGTTTACACATCAATAAACAAAAAAAGTGTTGGTTTGTGAATTGGCTAAGTTGAAAAATACATTTGCCTAGAAATGGCACTCGAATTTCGAGCGCTGAATCTGCTAGTAATAATTAAATTAATATATAACTAGAGGACCCCTGCTGCTCCGCAGCATTATATTATGTTATATTAATTTTTATAATATAATACCAAAATTTGCCAAGAGAAGTTAACGTACAGTAATACAAAAATTTGCCAAGAGAAGTCAACGTACAGTAATACCAAATTTTGTCAAGAGAAGTCAACGTACAGTAAAAGCAAAGTTGATTCTCCACGCATAACTTTCCTCAAACCCAACGAATTTAAGCAGTTAATAGCTCAAAAGAAGGAGCTTGATCCACTGAGTGTTCTTAGACCTATGTCAACAGCCTATGTTAATTAGAGGTTTGAGAGAAGAAAAATATTGAAAAAAATCTTGAATGCAAAGTTTATTCATAAATTCTTTTAATATATAAGATAATAACAATAAAAATAAAAAGATAAATAATCTAATTAAATTTAATCTTAATCACATTAGTCCCATTAGTTATAATATCTATTTTTATACTTCATTCATTGTAGATGATGAAGTATTTAGGTTTTGTAAATTTTTAAATACCCAGTCTTTCAACCAACTTATGTATTTATCGCCTTTATTTGCTGAATCAATGCAGAAAAGAGCTCGGAAAGTTGAAAGAATTACCGGATTTGAATGGTAATGAGCCTTGCGTTGAAGTTATTCCGCATCAAATTCTTAGAATGATGTCAGAACAGTTGATGATGATTGTGATTTTAACATTTCTGTAGAAGGTATAAGTTCAAAGAATGAGTGTCAATACAAATATCATAAAGATGCAGTAAAAGTTCTTGAACAATTAAAAGAGAAATAGAAAAAACATCACAGAGTAGAGCTGAAGGAATTCAACATCTCACGCTTGCTCCATCGACATGGAGTTGTGCAAAAATAATGACTGGGTTTGGAAAGTCCCAACGAAAAGCAAGAATTGTTAAAAAATTGGTTGCTGAGCATGAGATTCTCACACTCCCAAACAAAAAGAAGGGAAAAACTTTGGATTGCGAAACTGAAGCTCTAGTAACTTAGTTTTATCAGCGAGATGATATGAGTCGCTTGATGCCAGGGATGAAAGGCTGGGTATCTGTACGAATCGATGGCAAGAAAGTTCAAATGCAGAAGAGAATGGTTCTCTGCAACCTGAAAGAGTTATTTGCAATATTTCAATCTGAACTCAAGGATGTCGTAATTGGCTTCACAAAATTTACCCAATGAGACCAAAGCACTGCGTTTTGGCAGGAAGCAGCGGAGCTCACACAATATGCGTTTGCACTTACCATGAAAATGTTGAACTGATGTTGAAGGAAATCAGCATAAAGTACTTAATAGATGATTTGCCGGAAGATTTACACGATTACCTCGATTGCCTAATGCAACAACTTCTTGCCACTTAAATGAATGTTCAAATTGCCCAGAAACCACATTCATCAAAGAGAATTTAATCAACTCTTTTGGTCTGGTCTGGTCTGGACCGACTATAATTCTCTTTCGTAGGACCAGCAGTAAATCATCTATTATTCTGGTTTTTAACTCTTCACAAAACTTTTTTGCCCCTCCTTTATTACGGTTCAAATTTTATACATTTCGATGTATATCACCATCTTCTATTTTTATTGTTTTAGTCAACTCTGGTAGAGGAGTTTAAAAGTTTCCATTGTTTTGGCATGATTAAAAAAATATTTTTTTTTCTTTCAATGGTGCGTGGTAGAGAAGAAGAAAGCATATAGATATTTCAAAAATTCATAGCTACACTGTATTCTTAATCGGACCGGTTTCTGGCATTTCATTTCAGCGATTTATTGAACATTGTGATAATTGTTATGTTATAATTGAATAGATTGTTTCGATATGAAATTGTTCTATATAAATGCAAAAAATATTAAAAAAAGAAAATTCAAAAATAACGATTGTTTGTTTGGACAGAGTTGCACCTTCTGAAATTAATACGATGTAAAAGCTGTATGGTATGAAAACTGATTCTAACCACACTGCTCGTAGGCCTGACTTTAGGTATGTGTGTTAAAGCGCTGACCAAAAAGTGCAAGTACGAGTGGATGTGTAGGTTCAGAGCTACCCTAAGTAGAAAAATTTAATATAGAAACAATCTATTCAATTATAACATAACAATTATGGGCGCAATACATGAACGATTAACAAATTGGACAAATGACCACCAAATAATTAATGAATTTTTAATTTTTTTAATTTAATTTTTATTGAGTCTTTTCGATAACGATAAATTAGGTACAATTGTCAAATCACATAGTTTACTTTTAAAGCTATTTACGTTTTACTTTAACATAATATATTTGGAAATGCTACTTGCAAGTTAAATGAACATATTTCGAATGTACTATTTGTACAAATTTCTAATAATGAAAATAATGTTTGCTCCCGACATTAAATTACACACACCGTGATGTGTTAAGATTGACAACATATCAATTATTTCACCAAAATTTAACAGTGAAACGAAATCACCAAAGGTGAAAGATAAAGAAATCAAAAGATGAATACATAGATAATAATACAATATGTACATGAATATAAATAAAAAAACGTGTAAATACACAAACGAAAATAATACGGGAGTTTATCCCCTGTGGGTTCCCGGGTAACACTTCTGGTAGAAATTTGGTAGTTGGCAAGAACCTGGATCCTGCAGCGTGATATTCTCCATTAGAATACCTATTGGTGACAGGTAATTAATATTAGACCAGCTCAGTCCAACCTCATGGTCGTAGATTCCCCTGGCAAGGTCATTATCATGTGTGGAAAGTTTGTTAACAAAATTTCCCATTAGTGAGATGGCGTACTCACAAAGTGGTACCACTGATGAATTGTTGTAGATGACTTTGTTGGAATAACGTTTCGTAAATGTCTCGAAGTTTTTATTTACACAGCTCCTTAGCACTCTCCGCTCAAAAATCTCCAATTCTTTGGCCACTATCGGTGAGATAGTGAACCAGATTGGGAAAGCATATAGTAAGGCGGATCTTATAGCCACTTTGTAAATAAGAAGTTTGGTCTTCTGGGGTAAATAATTGCTTCTCATCAATCTCGAGAACATGCCAGCAATTTTCTTACACTTCGCCAAAAGAGCTCGTCCATGATTGTTAAATTTAAACAGTTTGTCAAATGTCTGGGAGTCACGGTATGACACTACCTTCGAGGTACAGGTGTAGAATTTTACTCTCAGGCACAACAAACCTCGTACACTTGCCCGAAGCGTTCCTTATGCAAATTGCCTCAGATTTAACTGCGTTAATTTGTATACCCCATATTTTATAAAAATCATTTATAGCAGATAGATGAATTGAAACTTTATTGAGGGCGGTGATTGGAGACACATCGTGGGCGAAAATTAGGCAGTCGTCTGCATATAACATAGCCTTGGAGTCTGCCACCTCATGAGGAAAATCGTAGAGGTATAAGTTGAAAAGAAATGGCGCCAACACGCTACCCTGCGGCACGCCACTCTTAACAGCACCAAGATTAGAGCGAGCTTCGTTTAATTGAATGCAGAATTGACGATCAGAAAAGTAGCTCAGTAACAACTTCACCAAATATGGATCTATTCCCAGGTCGACTAATTTATATAAAATTCCTTTGTGACAAGCAGTGTCAAATGCCTTTTGAATATCCAGAGATACCGCAATCGTGCACCTTTGTTCTCTAAGATTACGCGTTACATCACCATGAAATTTTAAAAGAGCATGTTGGGTTGAGTGCATTTGTCTGAATCCAAATTGAAAACTAGATACTGGGTCAATTATCAATTCATTTTCAAGCTTTCTCTTAATGATGTGCTCAAATAGTTTTCCCAAGTTGGACAAAAGTGAAATAGGACGGAAATCTTCAGGCTTTTCACTATCTTTTTTCTTTTTCAGAGGAAGGATTTTACCAATCTTCCAGCATGTCGGAAAATAACCATTATTTAGGCAATTATTAAAGATGATGGTTAAAAATTTTAGAGAAGAGTCAGGAAATCTTTTTATTAAAAAGTTAGAGATTTTATCTATGCCAGTTGACTTTTTGTTTTTAATGTTCTTTACAATTTCCTTCACCGTAGATAGTTTCACAAAATGTAAAGAATCTTCATTGGTGCTGGAGTTAAATGTATCATCAAAGGAATAAATAGATCTAGGTATGTTAGACGTACACGCAGTAATACGTTCTTCAAGATCACTTACCGGTCTCTCGGGCAGTTTTTCACTGTACACTGAAGAAAAGAAATCTCGAAATACCTCACATTTCTCATTGTCTTCAATTACTGTTCTGTTATCAACAAGAAGTTTATCACAGAATGGCGTGTTCTTATTTCCAATCATCCCATATATTTTCCTGAACGCTGATGGACTAGGTTTAATACTAACTAGACGCTGGCTGAATATTTCAGCTTGTTCGATATTAACTAATTCCTTTATAAGAATTTTTTATAGTTGAATTTGTTTTGAGAGAAGATTATAATCCTGACCTTGTCTATTTCCAGCTCTATGATACATTTTCTTAAGGTCTTTTTAATTTTATCCGAAATGTGGACTCTATTATTTTTAAGAAAAATTTTTTCAGAGTGTAAGTTCGAGATTGAACTGCAGGTTGAAGTAAATTCGTCTATTAAGTGATCTATTTCATTATTTTGTAAATTAATGTTATCTGGAGGCATTAAATTATAAGTGGCAATATCCATATCTCGACGAAAATTCTGCCAAACGGTGTTCTTGAATGACGAAAAGCATTTTGGAGACCTTAGAATAAAATTAACATTATTAAATTTCAATTCCATCTTTATTGGAAAATGGTCGGAGAATGTAGCCAAGCTGCAGATTTTATAGTTTGGACTATCTTGAATTACAAGGTTGGAGCTGACCAAGAAATGGTCTAGATAAGAGCAGCCATTCGGGAAAGTTGGATTGATGTCTGAAAACCGTACGACATCTATAGAGTGATCATTGAGCCAGTTGTGCAAATATCTTCCATTACCATTATGCAGTTGATCTCCCCACGATGGATGTTTAGAATTGAGATCACCTCCGACAATTACTCCATCAAAATTTCTTGCGGCACTTAAAATTTTTGAAAGGCCAGTAGTGATTCTTGTCTCACTTGTGCTACACGGTATGTAAAGTGATCCAACTAAGAACTTTTTACAAACGTTGTCGATAATAATTTCAATTTGGATAAAGACAGTATGGAACCAAATGTCATCAATTGTAACGCAGCTGTAAGAAATTGAGTCGTTAATAGCTATTCCAACTCCAATGGATGAATTGTCGTAAATGAAGTTATAACCATTTATATTTATGTTACCATTACCCCTGAGATGGCATTCCTGGATAAAGGCAATATCAATTCCATTTTGAAAAAGTAAATTTGAAAGTTCTATGCGTCGACTTATAGCAATAAGTGAGCGTACATTGTATGTAAGGAAATTTAGGCTTCTACGGGTCATAAGAATTTTGAACCTTTGATAGTAACCGTTGGAATTTTGTTTTGGCTTCATCCCTTGGCAGTTTGGTGTATTCTTTAAGAAACTTTTCAATTTCTTGTTCAAGTGTCATTTGCTCTGGCTCCATAAAATATTCCGCAAGTTTTAGAAACTGCATTACAATTGAAGATTTGTCATTTTGATGGTTTGGAACTATTGTTGCATTTGTCGTGTTATGGAAATGGCTAGAATATAATATTTCTGGTGACGTAACAGAAGACGGAATAAGTCTTCTAACATTATCGGTTGCTGTTGATTTCCTTTCTCGAGCTTCATTCAGTTTAGCTTTTTTATTAGCAAAATATTTTCGATAAGCCGAGCACCCCCTCCAATTGGCTGGATGACCAGATTGTCCACAGTTAACACATACTAGCTCTGATTTCTCTTCACCATTTCGCTCACATTTACCAGGCTCGTGTTTTTTGTCACATTTGACACAGTTAAATCCACGATTGCAGTTCTTTGCCATATGACCCCAAAGTTGGCACCTACGACATTGTATTTCGCGTTCATTTCTTTTAGGATTTTCCCATACAATCTTTTGATAAAGAAGGTATTTAATGTGGGTTATATCCTTAAGGCGCTTCCCTTGCTTAAGAGTGACCATAAATAAGCCAGTATCGGTCTTGTTCTTCTTTGAAAAGTTTGTAGTGAACTTTGAGACCTTATCGACAACATTGGGAACAAGCCCGTCTAAGGAAGCCTTGATTTCATCAGTTTCAGTTTTATAGAATAATCCACGAATTACAAATGACATTTGACGTAGCTCTTTTGGGGTAAATGAATAGGAATTAACCTTTTTTTCTCTCAGTAGATTCATCATCTCCGTGTACACACCTATATCAGAAAGAAAAAGTTTACTTTTGTGTCTATTTACATTTTTAATTTTAAAATTTATTTTAGGAGATCTCGCCTCTAATTGGTCCACAAGAAGCTTTACGTTCACGTTGTATAGTATTATTGGTGGACAAAATTGTCGCCTTGTCAAGTTGCCAGTATTTTCCTTACTATTGTTGTTACGAGCATTATTTTCGTTTCGTTTATTGTTGATATTGCCGTCATCCCCTTCTATTTCCAAGTCACCTAGTATCGCAAATCTATTCTGCGAATTTGTCAATTGGGAAATAGTACTTCCCCATATTCCAGATACATCAACTTTCGTTGGTGAATCTATATTATTATACCTCCTCTTCTTTGTTGAACAGTTGTCGCCATTATCACAGTTGTTGTTGCCACACAAAATACAGCCATCTATTATAGTTGCTGCTGATTTATTAGCTGATGCTTCGTCATCCTCTGCATCCATCGGATCCATATCCAATGCACTACCAGGCATTCACTTAACTTCAAATTGTTAAGTTATATTTACTTAAAAAGTATATTTTTATTAAATTTTGCAATTAAAATTTCTCCGCCAAAAAAAGTATGTGTTGTTTACACTAGGGTTGCCACTCTTTTTTCCTAATAATTAATGAATTTCAAGCAGGTTTTCGCAAAGGCTACTCAACTATGGATAACATCTACAACCTTTCAGCAATTATAAGCATAAAATTTTATGAAAAGAAAAAAGTGTATGGTTTTTTTTTTGTTGATTTTAAAGCGGCATTTGATCGTATTCCTAGAAAGCTCCTTATATACAAACTTTGCCAAATGGGAATATCAACAAAAGTTGTAAATTTTATTGAAAATGTTTATAAAAATACTAAGTCAGCTGTGTGGACTGGAACTGAACTGTCCGATTACTTCGGAACCAACTCAGGTGTTAAACAAGGATGTTTGCTATCTCCCTTATTGTTCACACTTTATTTAAATGACTTGCATGATCATTTACAAGGGGGATTGTATATAGATGAGATGAATATCAGAGTCTTAATGTATGCGGACGACATTGTCCTAGTAGCCGATAATTTAAATACTCTACAAAGAATGATAAACAATCTGGAAACTTATTGTATGACATGGGGGATGGAAGTTAACTTAATGAAATCAGAGATTATGGTATTTAGGAAAGGTGGTCTTATTGGGTCAAACGAAAAATGGAAATTTAATGGAGAAGAAGTAAAGATCGTTAAGGAGTACAAATACTTAGGGTTTTTATTAACACATTCAATGTCTTTTGTTAAGCACATATGTCTGAAAATTGAAGCGGCAAAAATTTGTATCAATATTACTTGGAAAAATTTTATCAGTAAAAGGGATGTGTCATTAAAAGCAAAATGGAAATTATTTCAAGCAGTATTCAAACATATGGAGCGCAGATATGGGGCTTTGCGGGGTTTAGTTACGTTGATAAACTTCAAAGGTTTTTTACAAAAAGAATATTAAAACTATCAGAAAATACACCAAATTATATCATTGCACTGGAAACAGGACAGGAAGAAGCACATATATATACCTACAGCCTACATTTACAATATATATCTAAAACTTTATACGACTATGATATCCAAAGATTACCTCATAAACTCTCGAAAGCGATAATGGCAAAGAATCTTTTTTGGTATAAGGATCTCGTAGACCGATTAAATAAGTATGACTTAAGACTTGATAACTCAAATTTAAATAAAATAAAGTGGAATAACGTTAGTATTCAATTAATTCAAAGAATGAAACATCAAAATAAAGAAAATTTTTACATATCAGCACTAGAAAGCCAACATCGAATTTATAAGCATTTAGATCACTCAAAAGGTCAATCGTACTGTAATGAACGCTTTACCCAGCATCAAATATCCGTTATAATGAAAGCTCGTGGAGATCTTATTTGGCTTAACGGCTCTCTATGTAACTTAAATGAAGAAGAAACACTATTACATTTTATAGGAAGATGTCCAGTGTTAAAACATATACGAGCATGCACCTTCTACGTACAAGTATCACTGATTGTGAAATTTTTGATATATTAAATGGTGGAACAAATGAAAATTGGCTCTCACTAGTTAACTATATCACAAATACCTTGAAATATAGAAAATTTTTAGTAGAAGAATATAATTTCTAAATGAAAGTTTGTTTGGTGACTACAAATCCAATAAACAATATTTTTTTTCGTTTATATATTTTTTTTTTAAGTTTTAAGAAATACAAAATTTTATTTTCAATTCCACTTTGTTCCTCAACACTGATATTGTAGTCGAACAATAATTAACTAATTTATAACGTGACATAAAACTAAAACAAATAAGGGAAATAATATTCCCCTGTTAATATTAATTCCAAACATGTGGTATCCTGCTTAAATTTAATGTTTTTTTAAGTGTTTAAAAAAATGGAAAACACTTGAAACATTTATGCTTAACAGACAGAATAAATATACATAAATAAAAAAAGGAACAAACTAAATATACAGCAAAGACAAAGACTTACTAAAATAATCAGACACTTGAACAAATACTTAAGAACAAATATAGAGATCCTACGTTAACTAAATATGAAGAAAGACACATAAATGATTTCTCTAATAGATTACTTAAAATACTTAGGAATTTCCAAAAATAAACAAACTATGTAAATGGTTTTCATATTTTAAAATTCTTTCTAAATATTTGGAAAAACTTAAATTAGTTATTATTCCAACTAGCATTCAATGAAAGTATTAAATATCCTGTTTGGAATTTTCATTAGTTTTTATAAAATAATTTCTCTTAATAATATCTAATTTCCTCTAATAAACATAATACTTTTCATTTTAAGAAAAAAAAAACAATATTTATTTTTTTTTAACTGAACACGTACCATTCGCAAGAAAACCAAAATAATATTGAAAAAAAAATTCTTTGTTTCTTCGGGCTGTTGGCTAACACCAACATAATTATCAAAGAATTTCTTTTTGGAATTGTTGTTGTTGTTGGTATCAGAATATTGAATTTAAAAATTCACTGACCAAAAAATCATACCTTTATTTTCAGTTTTTAATATGCAAACCGCGCGGTAGGTTTAACATATGCGCATGTGTAAAATCAACCACTAGCGGCGCTTATCTTTTTGATATTTTTATATTCTACCAAAAAAAAAAGGAGAGTTTTTTGTTTCTCCTTGATTGCTTTTTTGTCTTGATTTTTTATTAACGATGACTTCTGCCTACTATACGGTTTCTTAACTCGTACAAACAATGGATTTCGTTTTACTGATTCTTTTAGTTGTCAGTTGTCCGTCCGTCCGCTTGAACATAAAATTTGTTTGTTCGAGTCTAACTGAGCAAAACGGATACTTGGAATCAGTCTTGAAAGACAAGCAACAACAACAACAGTAAAACAGACATATTGAGAAGTCATCATGGTGTCTTTTTGGAAATGTCGGCTTTAAATATTATAGTTGTTTTTTTTTTCTTTTCTTAAACACGTGTTTAAATTTTGAAATTCAGGTTTTCTGGTGTTCATCTGCTTAAACAAACGAGTTTAATTTGATTCACCAAAAAACCACCTGCTCCTGTAAAAGCATATTTTTTTATACATGTTTTTTTTTATAAGTTTCTGTTTTCAACTCCTTGAATTAAAAAAAAAGAAGAAGGGCTTGAGGTTTTTTTTCATGATCGTCCTAAAAAAAAATCATTCGTTAATGTTAAGAAGCAAAAAAAAAAAAAAAATAAATAAATAAACTGTAGCTCAGTTTGAAATATTTCTTTATGATTTTGCTGAAGATTGTAAATATTTTTATAATTGCTTTGGAAAATTAATTTAAAAATTGCTAGCAATTAAGTTCGCCCCATAAATGTCTTTTTATTTGTAGTTAAATGTCAAATAAATATGAAATTCTGAGGTTTAAAACAAAATATACCACAATTAATTTTATGGAATTTTTTTTATTGTATTCTAAGTATACATCTGAATGGGCCATTTCTAATATCGATGTTTAAATCCGCGCAAAAGCATTCAATTCGAAAAAATATGATTAAATTTTAACTTAATATTTAATATTCAAAGTTGTCCAGCTTTAACATTTTGTAGATAATTGCTGATATATTTTCTACATTTATACCCTACACCACTATGTGATCAGGGTATAAAGAGTTTGTGCTGATGTTTGGAAGAACCAAAAATATTTGACCTAGACCCATCTTTTATTATATCGATTGACTTAGAAATTGTTTCTAATTTAGCGATGTCCGTTCCGTATGTGTGTAACCAAACCACAGGTCGCAAATATGGATATACTGAATTTGTTATATAAGCTTTTATCGGCCATAGGGTTTAAATCACTCCGTGACTGTGACTGACTGTGTGTGACTATCTTGAAATTAATCTTTGGCCACAGCAAGTCTATGGAGAAAGTTTCAGATCGATCGGATGAGGGGAAGTGAGGTTTTAATCTCTCCGTGACTGTGCATGACTATGTCAAAGTTAATCTTTTTCCACAGCAAGTCTTTCGACCAGGTTTCAGATCGACCGGATAATTGGAAATGGGTTTTAAATCACTCCGTGACTAAAAAAATTAATCTATAGTCACAATAAGATTATGGGCCAAGTTTCAGATCAATTGGATGATGGGGAACGGGGTTGCCCCATGACAGACAGAGAGTATGAGTTAAAAGAAGTGTTATATGGACTTTAAGTTGTAGCTGATATTATTGAGATGATCTTTGCTAGACTTAAATGTATTGTTAATATTATTGTTCGATTTGTGTTCATCCATCCAAGGGATGCCGCGGTATGTTCGACGTTTTCTAGAATGCTCGTTTGAAAATTTTGTGAAATATCGTAACTTGGTTTTTTTCACAAGCTCGTTATAAATGGCACGCCACTTGAATTGCGGATTTTCTCACATTCCAATAGTGCTTTTCGGTTAAAAGTAAAAGATTATTTTTTAGTGACTGGTTGAGCCAACATTTTGTTGCTATTATACTTCTTGTTCTTTATACAACTTTTGTTATAAAGGGTGTCCCAACAAGAACGCAGTTTTTAAATCTGGCAACATTCGAAGTGTCATTGTTTGACATTTGAACAATTGTTATTGTTTGCTAGTAGAAGGTACGAGGTTAGTAAAAATGGAGCGCTACACGAATGAACAACGCATTCTCACTGTGAAATTGTTTTACCAAAATGGTGAAAGTTTGCGGCTACAGTTCGCAAATTGCGATCAATTTGGGGTCACAATAATGCTCCAAAAGAGTCAACTGTAAAGAGATTAATGGATAAATTTGCCGAAACTGGGTCTGTTAGTGATGTAAAGACAACAACGCGCCATAGACCAGGTCGATCGAACGAAAATGTCGCAGCTGTACGTGATGATGTCGCTCAAACTCCATCCACCTCAATTCGACACCGAGCTCATCAAATTGGTGTCTCCAAATCCACTATGCAGCGAATTTTGACGAAAGATTTGCATCTTCATGCATACAAAGTTCAATTGACTCAGGAACTGAAGCCAGCTGACCATGGACAGCGAATGGAGTTCGTTAATTGGGTATTGGAGAGACAACATGAAAATGCTGATTTTGCCGCTAAAATCATCTTCAGTGACGAGGCCCATTTCCATCTTGATGGCTTCGTCAATAGGCAGAATTGTCGCATTTGGGGTGAGGAAAATCCTCGAGTGATTCACGAGAAGCAAATGCATCCTCAACGTGTCACTGTGTGGTGTGGCTTTTGGGCTGGAGGAATCATTGGACCTTTTTTTTATGAAAATGAGGCAGGTCAAGCGCAAACAATCAATGGTGTTCGGTATCGTGAAATGATAACCAGTTTTTTCTTGCCTCGAATTGAAGAAATGAATGTGGAGGGCATGTGGTTCCAACAAGACGGCGCCACATGTCATACAGCCAGAGAAACAATTCAATTGCTGCATCAGTCATTTCCCGGTCGTGTTATTTCGCGTTTTGGAGATCAGAATTGGCCGCCTTGATCGTGCGATTTAACACCATTAGATTTTTTCTTTGGGGTTTTTTAAAGTCAATGGTTTACGCGAATAAGCCGACAACGACTCAAGCCTTAAAAGAGGAAATTGGACGCTGCATTAATGAAATACCGCAGCATTTATGCAAAACGGTCATTGAAAATTTCATTAAAAGATTGCGTGCATGCCAGCAAAGCCGCGGCGGCCATCTGCACGATATATTGTTCCATACATAACCTCATTCTGTCTACTTTACGATATAATAAAGTTTCACGATTTTTTTTAAAATATCTGTTTTATTTAAAATTTTAAAATTGCGTTCTTGTTGGGACACCCTTTATAAATCCTGAGCGCTTTAAAGTTTTCGAGTGTGATATTTTGCCGCGTAAATGCATATCAGCCCAACGCCATCTGACGGATTTTTATTCAACTATACGATATGTCGGTTCGACATTAAAATATACGGGAAATAAATATGTTTCTTGACACCTGACACCAACAACTCACAAGCACAATTTTTGCACATATGCCGGTTTGAGTTAACAGCGACGATATACATATCCTTTTTACATGATAGTTTTTATTTTTAATATTCTTAATCAGGATTATTGCTATGCAATAGTTTATTGGCTTTGTGTTTTTTATATTATAGTGAATTATAAATAAATATAAATAAAATTGTCTAAACTAAATTATTTTCGTGGGAAAGAGATCTGATATAAGAATAGAGTAACGATAATGCGTACATCAAAAGAGGTTATATCCCAAAATTTTTATATAAAAGTAAAAAATGTCTAAAAAGAATTTATGTAATATGTAATAATATGTAGATTGTGCAACTCGCCATATATTTACATAAAAACCCACTATAAATCTCTATATCTGGCTACTCTCGCCAGCAGTCATTTTTTTGACATATAGAGTATAACAATATTGCCAAGTCTAAATAAATTATAAATTAAATAATGTTAGTATTTATTACAATATAAGATTATGTTTTTTTTTTATTCCATTTATTAATAGAAAATAATAAAGTTTATTCTCCAAATTTTCATCTAATAGAAAACATTAATACATAAAATTTTTTTACTGTATCTAAACATAATAATGACTTGGCAACTCTTTAAAAATGGGAGAAAATATTGACGCGTAGAATATTTTTTGTTAAGAGCTGTACGCAGCTTGTTAAGGAATCTTAACAGAAAATTTTCATATATTTCTTAAAGAAAAAAAAGCACAAAAGTACCTTTCAGTGCAACGCTAGAAATCAGCAGTTTTCTGTCAATTATTAAGAATTGTGAAATTGAAAACAAATCAATTCTTCGGTTCTGCTTTATTTGGCCTGCTAAACGCTTTTAAGCTCAGTATCAAAATTACCCATCCGCTTCTTGTTTTTTTTGCCGAATTTTGTTCGTTTTTTCCCAGGTTTGCAACTGAAAAATAACTTTTATTTTTTTTAGCATATTACATTTTGTTTATGCTTACCTCTCCTGTCAAAATTCCTTTCAGAAAGAACGAAAAATTTGATATTCCTGCTCAAAGCCTGGGTTGCCTAACTTCATTTACGTCAAAAAAAAAGTAGTAAAAACAATACTACTTTTTTAAAAAGCTGCGGACTATCAACAGAAATTTTTTGACAGAAAAATTCCTTAAGCATTTCTGAAGCGTTTTTTTATATGAAGTTTTTGATTCCTTAGCAAGCTGCGTACAGGCCTTTACATTGAAGGATTGCAATTTTTTCTCTCAGCTTCGGAAAAAAATATAAAAAAACAATTTTCTGTGTAAAATTAGTGAAAAAATTTTTTTCACAATGGATATTCATTCCATTTGTCGTATTTTCTTGGAATATTTGCAAAATGGCAGTGCTTATGATTTGTTCTTAGTACCCGCTATTAAAATTGGTGGAAACTGGATTATGTTCAGATCTAGTCCTCATACAAATGAGATTGACTTAAATTGCGATAAGATCCAAATTATCTCATAGATCCCAGTCAAATTTAGTATGTATGTGTTTATAATATCCATTACTTAGTAGTCCAAAAACAAACTCTGTACTCTCCATATAAAGCTGCTTCCCAATATTCAGTTAAATCTATCAAAAGACAAAAATATTGCTCTGATTTTTCTCAAATGTGGTTTGTATATGTTTTTTCAAAAAATAAGTGTCTATGCCAAATATGGTCAGCATCGTTTCATTTTTCGATCTTGTCCCCATATAAATATAGCATCCGATAGCTTTGTTATTTCAGGACTTGGATTGTGCTTTTCAAATTGTATATTTTTTGTCAAATTTTGAAGTCCTCCAGATGGTTGCTTTGACACATTTGAGTTGACCAACGTTCTCAAGACGATTAGTAACATGGGCGAGTTGCTGGCTTTGCATGAAATTCGAATCTCAGTGCAGAGATTAAGCTTTTGTTTTGTTCCAGAAGGCTTGTTAAACGCTTGGTACCATATATTTTTGGATTTTTTTTTAAAGTTTTGTACTACTCAATGACTATGATAAAATTGCCTTCCGATTTCTTTTTCTCATTTCTACTCCGCGATAGTATAAAACAATAATTCGACATTGCTCAAATTCACAAATTTGCATTCTTCGTGGCATTTAAAAAAATTATAAATACTAGCAGATTCCAGCGCTCGAAATTCGAGTGCAAATTCTAGGAAATTATATATTTCATTTAATAAAGACCCTAAAGGTATGCTTCACAATTCAACTCATTTTAAATGAAGAAAACAAACTCAACACATTAACACAAACATTAACAAATTTAACAAACACACACATAGCATTGTATAATATAGCAGCAACTTTTAATGATCATAACTCCAAAAAAATATTCCAGACGATGAAAATCTGTAAATCTGATTCACAGCTAAAAAGAAATACCTTTCAAATGATAAATTTTTTGCCAAAATCGGGGTAAAGCTGTGAAACTTACATTGGTCACAAAAAATCGCCTAGCCTATTAATATTATAGATTCAATAACTTAAAACACCGAAATGACACTGATAACACTGCCCTGCCAACTATAACTTTAGTGTTTGAACTTATGATTGTGAAACACTTGCAACAAATTGCATCTCTTGCTTTTTGTATCCTTTCCAAGCTATACAGTCCGTCTTTCCGAAGATATAGTGAAAAATTGAGTAACCTTATAATTGTGAAACGCACTTTATTATATTAAATTTTTGTTTGTTTCTCTGTTCGATTTAATTTTTCAAATATTTTGTTTACATTCATTATAAATGGTGAAATAAGTTAAGATGTTAATGTAAATGTAAACCCTCGGTGGAGGGTATAGGGCAGTGGTGGCCATCGACAGAATTGAGTTAGTAATAGTGTTTATGAGCATGTGTTAGTTGTACTACACTGATCGAAATCCATGGACGTAACACAATGCCGGTATTAAATTGGTTTGTTTAGATTTTGTATGAATGTTTATATGAATGACTAAAAGGGAAAATAGTTGAGTTCACGAAGAATATGGTAAAACTTTAAATATAATTTGTTGTTTTAAAATTTTAAATCTTACATTCTGAAAATGTAAAGAACATTTAATCTCTTTTATCCATAAGTTTGAAGTTTATTAAATCAAATAAGTAATAATAAGTAATTCATTTCTTTAAAAAACAAAAAAAAAACAAAAAAAAAAATAGCAAAACTTAAAAAGATATTTCAAAGGTTAATAAGTGGTATGTTACCAAAAATTAAAAAACTTACCCGCCTGCAGTAAATGGATATTTTTTAATATTAAAAAAAAAATTCATAAAAGCTATAATGTTGTCAAATGGAGGCGACGCACAGTGGACCATTTGACGAGAAGGCGGTCAAAAATCTATAACTTTTGACTGGATTGGAATTTTGATATGCTGTTTTTTTTTGTTTGGTAGGTGAGACGTTAGCCTTTAAGTTTTGCTATAAAACGCAGTTCTCGACCGAAAATAAAAAAAAGTTACGGAAGGTTTAAAATACATTTTCATTTGTAGTTGAATTTTAGTACAAAAGTGAAGTGTTGAAAGGTAAAAAAGGTTTTTTTTTTAATATAGTGTCTTATTTTTTCAGTTAATTTTACAACTAATACTTTTTAACAATTTTTTAAGTTAATTTTTTCAGAAAATGCCAAACTTTGGCCCCCATAAACTTTTTAGTCCTAAAGTGCAGAAGGGCCAAAGGTTGTTTTTTTTTTTTTTGAAAGAGCCCTAGTTAAAATATAATTTATTAAGCAGCGAACGTAAAAGGTACCTTATATTGGTTCAAGATAGAGAAGTTTAAATGAAAAACTCGTATGTTTTTGCTTTAGTTAAATTTTTTTTTTATTGTCTTTTTAAATATTTCGATATCAATTATTATGATGGTAAATTTATGAAATAAATTTACAAAATATATAAATTTTTAAATCAAGAAAATTTTTTAACTATATAAAAAAAATGTAACTTATTGGCAGTTGTAGATGCACTCTCAAAAATAAGTTCCTTTATTAACCAGTCTTGGTAACGTTTGTACATCTTTGCCTTGCTGTGAGAGCATTCAATGTACCGTCTTTTCAAATTCGATGCAAAATTAGTAATTTTTCCTTTGTGCATTTTAATGTCTTCTAGGTTACAATTCTTAAAGAAGTCGTTGCTCACTATGTGCAAAATTACATCGTTTACATCATTTCGTTGAAAATAAATATCTGCCAGATCTCTGTAACAGTACTTAGCCATTGCACAAATTGTAATGAATAATAATTGTGGAAACATTATTATAAATACTCCTTCTTGCAATTATGTAAAATAAAAATTTTTTATCTTTTATTACCACTTTTAGAAGCATAAAAAACCCACACCCTAACCTCTTTTAAAAGGTGAAGCATACCTGTTCATATCTTAAAGGGCTATGTCGCAATAGTTTTTTTTTTTTTACCATTTACAAATTTTTATCTTTTATTACCACTTTTAGAAGCATAAAAAAGCCACACCCTAACCCCTTTTAAAAGGTGAAGCATACCTGTTCATATCTTAAAGGGCTATGTCGCAATAGTTTTTTTTTTTTACCATTTACCTGTTATTTAAATTGTTTCCCATTTTGTCAGGTATTTAAACTATATAACTCTAATTCAGACTATTAATGTTTTTGAAAGATACCTATGTAAATGTACCTGTAACAATTAAGCGCATTATATCTCAACCCTTTTTTTATAAGTATATAACAACTCCTGACAACTCTACCGACACGCAAAAAAATACACCGCGGTGCACTGGTACGAACAACTTTTGTATTCATAACACTCAGACGGACGGACGGACATCGTTTAATCGACTCAGAGAGTGTTTTTGAGTCGATCCGTATAATAAAAGATGGATAAAGGTCCAATATTTTTGGCAGTTACAAACATCACCTCAAACTTAATATATCCGAACCACATAGTGGACAACTTTTGTATTCATAAATTTTGCAGAAAATATCTAACCTTGGGTCAGAAAAATTGTTCTGGTGCACACGGGCGGACTCTGGCGGGTATATAATTGGATATAGGAGTATAGGGGAGGGTTCGGACTACAGAAAAGTGCAAGATTTTTTCTGACTGCTTTTGACTGGCAGGAGTTATGCTCTATTAAGTAGGAGATTTTCGGAAAATTTTGACCTTTTTTAAAAATTTTTTTTTTTTAAATTTCGGAATGACTCAGGGATTTTCAATTTCTAACATTAATAGTATGTAAGCCACAAAATTATACAAAATTTATTTCACTTCAAATCTTTTAAATCAAAAAAGTTACAGTCATTCAAATATAAAAATTTACAAACAAATTTTTAATTTTAGCAAAATACTGAGGAAGCCCATTTTCGAAAACCCTGTTCGCTGTGATATAGTTGAGATAGAGTCGCAATTTTTTGGCTCCCGAGGTTTACTAGTATTTACTTTCAAATGAATAACATAACTTTAAAATCGGTAACAAAAAAAAAAAAGATTTTTGGCCGCCTTCTCAAAATACGGTCCACTGTGCGACGTATTTATAGAAAATGTTTAATTTATAGTTTATCAAGTCTTTGAAATTTTCTCAACATTTTTGGTTTCTTTTAAACAAATATTCTCTGTGTACCTATTAAAAAAAATATATATGAATTTCAAAAGGCAATGCGACATAGACTTGCTTTGTTCAAAAGCTTTCATAAGACTGAATGAAATTGTTGTTTACTTTTACTCTTTGGTGAGTATTTTTGTTTTCGTTCGGCTGGATACATTAGGGTGACCCTTAATAAAAAAAAGTGTTCAAACTGTCGGTCTCACCCCCTAAAAATGTGCGAATAGCAAAAAAACTGAGAAATACAAAGTTTTGGGCCAATCAAAAAACGTTTAGTCGTGGCACAAAGCGATTGAAAATTTCAAGTGTGTTTATATGGGGAAAATATGACTTTTTTTTTCAGATTTTACGAAAATTTCGTTCTATAATTTAATTTTTCCGACAAGCTGTTAAATAATTCGGGATCAGTATTAAATTATCCTTTCAACAGGCTATAAAACTTCAAAATCTAATAAAACCTCGCCAAGAAATAGCAAATGCCCCAGACCACTTTTGTGCCAAAAAAAACTAGGTCATGAAATTTGATGGCATTTTTTTCAACTTTGAGAAATTGATTAAAGCCATCATTCTTTTTTGGTCTCTATACTTATAAGTACTCAGATATGAAGTATTGTTTTATTACCACGTTGTTAACCTATTGCGCATTGAGACCGAAAATTGGAAATGTTTTTGATAAAATTTTTAAAACTCCTTTTTCAAGTTTGAAAAAATTTTCTTAAACCAAATTTAAAAAAATTAATATATTACTTTAAGGTTTTATTAAATACATTTTGCAGATTAACTGTGTGAATTTTTAAGTAAATCCCTCTACCAGAACTTTTTTGACAAGGATTTTATTTTTGCGGATTTCGAGAAAAATTGGATTTTTGTGAAATATTCTGTAAATGTACTCTTTCTACATACTTTGTATCAAAAATTCATCACTTTTCTACGTTTAAATATTATATTTTATCTTAATAGCCTAGGGTTTCGGAAAAAAATAATATGACTCCATTAACCCTTTTGGAATTGGGGTCACATATGACCCCAAGCTAATAAAAGACAATTTATTCAAAAAAGTCAAATATTTTGTAAGTGCTGTCCAATTTTTAGATCCGACGCTTAAAATATAATAACCAAATGGGTAGAAGTTTCGTTCCAAAAATTTTGGATAAATCCGAGAACGTTAACCCATTATTTGCAAAGGCTAGATTTGGATTTTAAGATATTTTTAAATAAAAATTACCGAAAACGAGTTTTTCTATTACACACGATGAAACCACTATGTAGAATTTAAGAAAAATAATTCGGTTAATTTTTTTATATTTAACCCTTCAGTGCTCCTGAGATCAAAATTATCCATTGTGATATATCTCTGGTGCAATTGTCTGCTTATTGCTCGCGAATATATATTAAAACAACTTTTAACCAATTTTGTTATAAAATTACTTTATATAATAAAGTAATAGTTAAATTTCTTGCGGTCTCACTCACCAGTTTGGTGGATATTGATAAAAAACGCCAAAAAAAAAAAAATTTCAGGTCAATCGGTGAAGATGCCATTACTTATAATGGTTGACATTTTTGATTTTTAATAATCGGTCGCTTTATATTATCTTCAATGTCACCTACATGTTTTGAAACTTCTACCATTTTATTTCCCAGTTTTAAGTAGTTTATTAAATAAAAGTAAATTTCAAATATAATAATATATAAAAGGTAATATTAAATTAATACTACTCTTAATGGAATAAATTACAAAATTAAATCAAAGTGAATTTCAAAAAACGTCCTATTTTTTAGACATATGACTTAAGTTGTTTTAATTTATATTCGCGAGCAATAAGCAGATAATTGCACCAGAGATATATCACAATGGATAATTTTGATCTCAGGAGCACTGAAGGGTTAAATAAATAAAAATTAACTGAATTATTTTTCTTAAATTCTAAATAGTGGTATCAACGAGTTTAATAGAAAAATTCGTTTTAGGTCCTTTTTATTTTAATGTTCTCGGATTTATCCCAAATTTTTGGAACGAAACTTCTACACATTTGGTTATTATATTTTAAGCGTCGGATCTAAAAATTGGACAGCACTTACAAAATATTTGACTTTTTTGAATAAATTGTCGTTTATTAGCTTGGGGTCATATGTGACCGGAATTCCAAAAGGGTTAATGGAGTCATATTATTTTTTTCCAAAACCCTAGGCTATTAAGATAAAATATAACATTTAAAAGTAGAAAAGTGATGAATTTTTGATACAAAATATTTAGAAAGAGTACATTTACAGAATATTTCACAAATATCCAAGTTTTCTCGAAATCCGAAAAAATAAAATCCTTGTCAAAAAAATTCTGGTAGAGGGATTTACTTAAAAATTCACACAGTTAATCTGCAAAATGTATTTAATAAAACCTTAAAGTAATATATTAATTTTTTTAAATTTGGTTTAAGAAAATTTTTTCAAACTTGAAAAAGGAGTTTTAAAAATTTTCTCAAAAACATTTCCAATTTTCGGTCTCAATGCGCAATAGGTTAACAACGTGGTAATAAAACAATACTTCATATCTGAGTACTTATAAGTATAGAGACCAAAAAAGAATGATGGCTTTAATCAATTTCTCAAAGTTGAAAAAAATGCCATCAAATTTCATGACCTAGTTTTTTTTGGCACAAAAGTGGTCTGGGGCATTTGCTATTTCTTGGCGAGGTTTTATTCGATTTTGAAGTTTTATAGCCTGTTGAAAGGATAATTTAATACTGATCCCGAATTATGTAACAGCTTGTTGGTAAAATTAAACTATAGAACGAAATTTTCGTAAAATCTGAAAAAAAGTCATATTTTCCCCATATAAACACACTTGAAATTTTCAATCGCTTTGCGCCACGACTAAACGTTTTTTGATTGGCCCAAAACTTTGTATTTCTCAGTTTTTTTTCCTATTCGCATATTTCTAGGGGGTGAGACCGACAGTTTGAAAACTTTTTTTCCCTCCATATAACGAAGGGCCACCCTAGTGTACATATAAGAAGCCGAGCACCAGTGTGTTTGGCACGGCCTTCACTGGTATAGGGCATAGACAAATTTAACATTCTTACTTGTCACAGCTGTCAAACTGTTCTTTATATACATATTTTTTCCCCCAATATTTCATATTGGGTTAGGGCCCAAACTGATAGTTGGCCATGTCCAAATGTCGAAATTTATTTTAGATTTTGATAAGCGTCACTTAAATATATACTCTCCTACATTTTCCTCCCCAAAGTTCAGAAAAACTTCATCCAGCAGTTGAAAGTACGTTTTTACTCATTTGTGTGCTTATGAAGCATAATATGGACTTCTATTACGATTTCTATACCGTCGCACCTCATATGATTATTGTGCCGCCTTGATGGTGCTTTTGTCTTTATCTTGTTAATACATTTGCCATCCGTCTTGACTACTCAGATCAAATTCTTTTCATTGCTTATGTATAATATCATCCTTCCATTCAAAGTCCTAGAATCGATCAATTTTTTATATTTTTTTGGATATAAGTTTTTATTTACAATCTATTTATCAATAATAAGCAAATGAGTTAAAGATAAACAACAGCATTAGTTTCAACCTCCACTGAGATTAAAACATATTTACAATCGTATACAATTACATACTCATATCACTTACATAACATTTAGGTATATTTGTTTTATATATAGTATTCACTTTAACTTTACATATGTACAACTATTCTTTCCTAAAAGGAAGATCTAGCACATGGTACCTTTTCAGTTCTATTTACCTCTTCACTATCATCTAGTAAACTAATTGCAAGTAAAGTTGAGTGATTACTTAATCTTTCAAGATATCTTGAGCTAATACTACAGATTTCTTCTTTAACTTTTAGTATTGAAAGGTCTTTACGTATGTTATTGTTTGTTATAAAGCGGGGTGCGTTTAACATCATCCTTAAAGTTTTGGATTGATAACGTTGGAGAATTTCAATGTTCGAATTGCTTGCAGTACCCCACAGTTGGATTCCATATGTCCATACATGTTTCAAAATTGTTTTATATAGCAATACCTTGTTTTCTAGGCTTAACTCCGAGTTTTGGCCAAGCAACCACTACATACGTTTCGTTCTTATGTCTAAATGATTTCCTTTTGCCTTTATATGGTTCTTCCATGTCAATCTTCTATCTAAATTCATCCCAAAGTATTTTCACAGTCTGATTTAAGGATTTCTTCACCATTTAAAAACGTTGAAGGACAATCAGCCTTTCTTAGAGTAAATGTGATATGCGCATTAACACAATTGTTCCATTTCTTCAACCAGATACTAATTTTAATGAGTTGTTTTTGTAAAATTTGTTAAGCTTCCTCTTTAGAGTAATTACTTGCTATATCATCAGCATATGTTGCAACCGTAACATCTCCAGTAACCGGCAAATCCGAGGTGAAAATAGTATAGAGCACAGGGCCCAGCACGCTGCCCTGTGGTATTCCTGCCTTTATTTCACAAATATTTGACATTTCACTATATATTTTAACATAAAAACATCGATTTTGTAAATACGATTTAAGGACAAAATAGAACGGTGCAGGAAGATGTTGTTTAAGTTTGAAGAGTAGACCTGGATGCCAAACTCTGTGGAAGGCTTGCTTAACGTCCAAGAATACCGCGGAGCAATACTGTTTATTTTCTAGCGCATTTCTTACTACTTGTACTACTCTATGGCACTGTTCAGGAGTTCCATGTTTATACCAAAATCCAAATTGATGATCAGGTATAATAATTTCTTTTTCTAATATTGGCTGCATTCTACGTAAAAAGAGCCTTTCGAAAATTTTTGTAAAAGTGTACAGAAGTCATATAGGCCTATAAGATTTGATATCATTTTCCGACATCCCAGGTTTAATTCTGCACATTTCCATTGTTCCGGAAAGTGTTGAAGTCTCAGAATGGAGTTAAATATTAAAATTAATAAAATAAAAGCTTTTTTAGGCAACGCTTTAATATCTTTGTCACATATTTTATCATACTCGGGTGATTTTCTGTTATTTAGATTATTTCTTGTTCTACTTCAGATGGAGATATATGCTTAATGGGTAAATCCATTTGGCGTGGACTATCAAGAAATGAGAAGATTATTCTTTCATCTTCAGGGTTGTTAAGTGAAAAAGGTAGAAAGATGGATCCCAAGTATAGAGAAAATGCATCAGCTTTTTTGGAATCTGATTTTAGCCAAGAATCGTTTGTATTTTTTAAAGGTATATTTCTTTTTGTTGGTTTTTTCAAATATTTTGTAGCATTCCACAGATTGTGCCCGTCAGATTTTGAAGATTTAAGGTTTCTTAAGTAATAAAGGGTGATTTTTTAAGAGCTATAGGAAAGTTTTCCAAAAAAAAAAAACTTAAAATTCAGAAAAATGCATGAAATCTTTATTTGAATCGATAGTACGGTCCATATAATTTAATGTTTGAAGATTATTTCATGCAAATGTTGACCGTGACTGCGCCTCAAATGGTCCATCCTGGTCACACATAAATGACACCTATGAGATCGACTAAAATCCAGATCATCATATAAATCTCGGCCAAATTTTGCTTCTGTATGCGTATTACACCCAAACACAAACCCTGTAGGTATATTCGTAGTCATAGTCCCCATATAATGCTGCTTCGCTATATTCACTTAAATCTTTGAAACAAAAAAAAATATAATAGATTTTTCTCAAATTTGGTTTGTATATATTTTGATGAAAAATGTCGGCGAATTTTATATCGGCGAATTACAAATTCATATGTAATAATGCCACCCAAATTTGGTTATCCCATTACTTGTCTCATTTTCAGTTTATCCTTTTGTAACTAATCCAGTAAATTTTTTCTATTTTTACCAGTCAATAAATGTCAAAATAATAAAAAGGATACTTTTTCGAAAGGTTTCTTTTACAGACCTTTCTTATTTAAAGGATTTGTGGAACAAAAAGTACAGTCGTAGGAGGGTTCTTGAACTTCTTTTAAATACTTTAACAAAACTCAATCACTAACACTTATTTCTTTAAGTAATCAATTAAATCTATAAGTTTCTTATAATAAATAACACAGGAGAATTATAAAATAAAAATAACATCTGTTACAAATAACTTTCTGCGTATAGAAGGCAGCTGATCGTTTTATGTTTATTCTTAAAGAGATAAAAACCAAATCTCTTTTTTTAATGGTCAGCGTAACGTGACTTTTAAGAAAATGTAAAAAAGAGAATAAAGAATAAAGAATAAAGAATAAAAACCAAAAGATTTACACTCAAATCAAACAAATAAACAGATGCTACGCAGACAGACAGTTAAATCCTTAATTAAATATATTAAAAATAGAAGACAGGCTTGATAAATTACAAAAAAAAAAAAATAAGAAATAGAACAAAGATTTTCAAATCTTAAAAAAAAATCTAAAATATTCTATTCTATAAAAAGGATACACATTCTTGAAAGCAGGTAGTGGAAAAATTACGCATGTTGTGCGTATGCAAGAAGTTTCTTTCTTTTTCGCACTTACACAAATATGTATAAAACTAAAACAGGATATCAAAGAGGATTCTGTTCTAAGCCTGACAACTTTTTAAAGAAATACAAATTAAGTAGTTTTTAAGTGTAAGGATAAGATAAATCTCTTTTTCTTTTTGGAAATCCTAATAGGCAGATGTTTTTCTTGTTTTTTTTTTTCATTTTAAAAAGATAGAAAAAACTAGCTGAATAAGCAAACAACAGGATGTAAATATAGAATTAGGATAATAGTTTTAGAAACATTAAAGCAGGTAGTAGTTTCAAAATTGTAGATAGTAAAAATTTTCAAAAGTTTGTGGCTTTTTTTGAAAGTTTACGAAAAATTCAAAAATTTATTTGTAAATTTCAACGGAAGTTTAAAACCGTTTGTGGTTTTATGCAACAAAAAAAAGAGACAATTTATTTTACCCTTTTATGACTGGAACATAATAAACAGTAGTTTGTGTTTTTAAGTTTTTTTTTTATTTTTATTCAGCGATGATTTTTTACCACACGATACCAAAGACATTAAGAAAAAAATTGAAAGTAGCACATTTGGCACACACATATTTCAGCTGCCAAAAATAAAAGCAAAAAACTACGGCTTTAAAAAATAAAGTTTTTTTCTTTAACACACTCATAACAATTTTCATATGTACGTACATACATAAACATATAAAGAAATCCAAAATAAAATTAAGTTCAACTTTAAGGATTTGTGCGTGAAGATATGTACATATATGAAAGCATACAACTCAAGACACAATTGAGGCAGCCAGACGAGAGCGTCATAAACTTTGGGAGCACTAGGAACATACAGAGTAATAAGTATTAGACCTTATTTAATTTTAATTTATTTCATTATTATTTTTTTGTACTCCACACCCCTGAGCTGAGGGTATATACAGCTATTCAGAATAATAGACAGTAATTAAAAGAAAATGTTTTTGTTCAGATTTTACTCATTTAAAGAGAATTTGTTAATAGTTAATGATACCGTTATTTTTATACCCTCCACTCCAGTGTGCAGAGGGTATATATAAGTTTGTCATTCCGTTTGTAATAATTATAAAAAAAATTTTGGACCCCATAAAATATATATATTTGTGATCCTTATAACAACCGGAGTTGATATAGCGATGTCCGTTTGTCCGTCTGTCCGTCTGTCCGTCTGTGGAAATCACGATGACGGCATCAATCGGCTAGCTAGGGTGCTCGTTGATATAAAAAATGATTCACTATCATCCTGAAAAGTTTGCTGTTTAAAATCGTCCAAATCGGTCGATTAGGGCCCGAGATTTGAATGAAGAACTAAAAAAAGTCTTGAAAAAATATAATTTTCTATGTTGTTCTTGTCATGATCACGCCCTGAATAGTGCAGCTACAGTGATCATTTTTAGTGAGAATGATTCATCAAGTTCATGGGGAGATTTCTATTTCAAAAATCGTTAAAATCGGTGGAACAGGTCCAGGGAAATCTCTGAAAAAGTAAAAAAAAAATGAAAAATATGATGTTTCTATATTGTTCTTGTTGTTATTCTAAATGTTGTGTTGTTGTCATAGCTGGACTTGTTGTTTTTGTGGTTGTTGTGGTAATAATAAAATAAAAAGTAACCCTTTGTACATTTTTTTATTAACTCTGGTAGAAAAATTTAAAAGTTTCCATTGTGTTGGCATCACTCTAAAAATTTGTTAGATCATTTCTGTTATTACCACGAGCCTGCCTGCAAAATTTCAGATCGAATGGCCCATGGGAAATTGGTTAAAATCGATCCAAAATTTTTTCGACAAGCAGACACTACGAGTTAATATAAAGGGAGTAAAAATTCACCAACATCTAAAGCAAATAATGCTAAAATACCTAGTTGTTAATAAAAAAAAAAAACAATGTAAATATAGCAAAAAAAATTGTATGTATAAATTTATTTATAAATTTATATAAACATATTAAATAATACAAATAATATACATATATTATATATGTATATCCATAACAACTGCATGTTAGAAATAAGTCGGTATATTATTTTATTTATACAAAATTCTGCAATATTTTCTTGTGGGGAAAATACATTTCTTTTGCATTAACAGAGTGTCACTTCATTTTGCTCAGCGTGACTATGCCACAGTAGATGGCGCCACAATTTTTGTTTGTTCTAATTAGCTTTGCAATGGTTATTTCTATTTTAACATGAATGCTAATATTTTCAACTGGATATCATACAGAACAATGTTAGGAGTATACACGGGCTGGTCTTTTATTTCATAAGTATTTTCATTATTCTTTTACAAATATGAACATAAGTTTGGCATATTAACTTTTTGTTGTCTTTACAAAATAGAGTTACCGAATGAGTTTTTTGCTTTCAAAACGGTTCTACATAGTTATATAGAATTATTATTCTGCTTTACCTACAAAATATCTGATTGCGATTACATCTAATTTTTAAAAATTGTTTATAATTACTAAAGCATTATTATTCACGTAAATATAAAATTGCACTTTTTAAATTTTCCATTCAAATTTAAGAAAATATCAATTCTAAAAACTGGAATTAAAATTTCCAATTATAAATTAGAATATATCAACTGAATTTCAGAAAATCATATCAAAACGTCGGAAATTATAATTTTAAATTTAGAGGACATCAATTTAATATATAAATTTTATTCGTTAAACACAAATTGAAATTCCAAAAAAAAAAAACACCAAATATCTATGTTTACATTTAAAAAATTTTTACATTTAAAAAAAATATTGACATTCAGGAGAAATTAATAGCTTCTTAGTACCGCGATTCAGTAACTTCTTTTAACGATAATCGTATCGTAAAAAAAAGAAAATTGCAAAATTATCAGGAAAATTTTTAAACGATATTCGCTATTGTTAAAGTCAGCTGTTGTTGTTATCTAAACAACAACCATTTTTGTGTTGTTTATTCAATCGATAAAAACTTAAATTTTTAGGTTGAAATGTCGTCATACATAAATAAAAATCATAAAATAGTGAAAATATTTTGCTTTTATTAAAAAACTTTTTTATATAAATAAAAACATTAAATAGCATATTCAATTCATTATTTCATTTTCAAATAAATAATCAGAAATATTAGTAAAAAATAGAGATATTAAACATAAACATAAAATCATCCTGTCAAACACGAAGTAATTTGTTTTTTTTCTATTCTTCTTTGTGGTTTTCGCTTATTTTGACAGAAATGCCACTCGTTTACAATTTAAATAAATAGAAAAATAGATTTGTCGACTGTCGTTAAGATGTATGTATGTACTTAGTGAATCACTTAATCCTTAGCGCAAACAACAATAGCTGTCGATATATTTTGCGATTGCCGGATCGTTGAAATTTACAGAATCGCACTACAGAAAACATTAATTTAAATTCAATGAATTTTAGAAAACGTCAAATGATATTTAAGAATTGCGAACATAAAAATTGTTACATAAAGAAACGCAATTTGATGAGAATGTTATTTTTTATATATAAATTTTCACAATTTTTTTTGGATGAAAATTTGAAGTTTTTCAGAAAATAAAGAGAAAAAATTATTTTATTTAAAATGTTTGGGACATTTGGTTTTTTGCGTTTGGCATCCCTAATTTGAATATTTATTATTATAAATTTATTCTCTATGTTTTCCAAATATGGCAATATTTTAATAAAAAAATTGAGAGAGTTTTTTTTTGGTTATTATTTTGTTACTCCATCCGATCTATATGGCCGCAATGGAGAAATATTTGGCCAGTTAAAAGAAACTATACAGCCATCTACAATTAGCACGATTTAATGCATATAGCCACCCTACACAACCATTACCTTTGCAATGGAGGTTAGGGCGAGCAATTTAATTAGCAAAAACTAAATTAAACGAGAAGTTATGTCATATAACCGGAAATTCATGCATATATTTAGGTATATAACCTAAATGCATGCCGATCAGCAACCACGATGACCAAAAAGCAAACATCGAAATAAATCCGAAATAATAGAAAAGACGAACACCAAACCAAAGAATTTGCTGAAATAATTTAATATTAAGTTTATCAAATTGTTTACTTTTTCATTTACATTTATTATCAAGACTCAAACCGAGGTGGAGGGTATCAAAGATTTGGCACAGCCGAATTTAACACTCTTACTTGTTTAAATTCTTTTCGTTTATAATTGTTGTTTATTTCTGGAATTTATTATTTATGATTTGTGACTTTTGTTCGAATAGTTCAAAATAATACCCTTTTGTAATAATTTTGTAAAGTTAGGAATTTCTTTCCAAGGCGATTTTTTTGCGACCGATATAACTTTGTCAGTTTTAAACCCATTTTGGCCAGACATACCTCATTTGAAAGGTATTTCTTTTTAGATGTCCACCGGATTAACAGATTTGTACCATCTGGAACATTTTTTTGAGCATAATTCATTTAAAGTAGTTACAATGCTGTGTCTGTGTGTTTATTAAATTTGTTAATGTGTTTGCAAAAAATTGTATATGAAAAACCCTGTGTTGAATTGAAAATCGAATCGAATTCCATTATAATAATCGCACATCACACGCGCTGTGCTGAATTGTGAATTACCTAAAATTAGCATACCTTTAGGTGGCATACAAGGTGGTTCAAATACCTTTAGGCTCTTATTGCAGTGAGTTCAACAAATATTTATAATGAAATAACTTTAATGAAAGATTAAAAAACATTGAAAGAAATAATTGAAGGAAAAAATAAAGTTTCCTAGAATTTGCACCTGATTTTCGAGGCTAGGCTCTGCTAGTATTTTTAAATAAGTTTTGTTCTAAATTACTAACTAAGAGGTAAGTAAAAAAAAATTTGATGCGTTGCTAAACAATTACGGAGTGACGGACAAACAAAAATATCATTGCCATATCCTTTGGAAGATCTGAAAAATTATAAGAAATGCATAAAAATGGAAACCATTCGTTAAAACTTGGGGAAGACCACGGAAAAGCACCACAACCACTGATTCTCGTATTGTATTATTAGCCAAAAAGTATCAATTTATGTCATTAAAGGCAGTACGTCGGAGATTGTTAGAAAACAATTTTCCCGGTATAGTCGCCCGAAAGTTCCATTCCATGAAGAACAGGAAACCTCGCATTCATTTGCTAACAAACTCCGTAACAAAAGCATTGGTGATTTTAAGGATATCTAATGAAGCGATGAGACAAAAATTTACTTATTTAGTTCTGGCAGTCAACGTAATGTCCAAAAAAAAAACCCTTACACTGTGGAGGCAATATCATGGTTTGGGGAACTTTTTCGTGGTATGGTGTTGGACCTTCATACAAAATAGCAGTATAGAGAAATCTATTGTTACATTTTAAAAAAATATATGCCATCAAATTGGCGCTTTAAACAGGATAATGATCCCAAACACACGTCAAAATTAGTAAAATCTTGGTTGAATGAACACAATATTTCTGTTGGCTTTCTCAGTTTACCGATCTCAACCCGATTGAGAATTTGTGGGTGGAACTGAAAAGAAGCTTAGAAGAAAACAATTAAACGAACAAAAATATGAGATACAGTAAATAGTAGTTGGGAGGGTATTCCTATTATAATATGTCAATTCATAGAGTCCATGCCCAAGAGAATAAATGTTTTTTTTAGATAATAAAAGTGGACATTCATCTTATTAAAATAATTATATATCAACACTATAATTATTTAATTTAGATAAGTCCAAAATAATGATATTTAGAATGGGTACGAGATATAGTAATAGAATTATTTGGAAATATGGCGACACTCAGATAGAGGTAGTGAACGTAGTAGGTAGTGTCTTTCAAATAACATCTTGAGGATAAACTTACCACGTCCACAATGGCAATTAATTTCACTTGGTTAAGCTATATCCACCATCCGAATATCAATCTTTCGAATAAACTTAAAAATTTCCAAGCGGCTGCAAAGTCTATAATGTTTTATGGAGCTCAGATATGGGGATTTCTTAGATTTGATGAGGTTGAAAAATTGTTAAGATATTTCACAAAGAAATTGTTACGTACCCATAAATACTCCCAATTATATGCTACATATTGAATCTGGTTTGTCTTTATTATATTTGGAAACTTTAAATTTATATTTTAATTATATTAGGAAAGTTCTGAATATTTCCACGAATAGACTGCCCCATTTGTTGGCCAAGGAAACCATTCTGCGGGACACTTACTGGTTTAGTCATTAGTGTGTCCTATGTACCGAAATTGGGCTAACATTAGACATGGAGGTTTGGGGTAACAATATAAGGTATTATCACGATCTTATAGTTTTTAAATTAAAATTTTCTGAATACGAAAAATTTGTAGCTAGTGCAAGAAACCCTCGTTTTGGTCTTTATGATATGTATCCTTTATTAAAATATGATATCCGACCGTATTTCCGAGACGGAAACTCGGCTTACCTCGTGAGCTTAATTATGAAAGTTGGGGGTGGCCTATTAAATTTAAATTTAAGTACTTTTTGTAGGAGTGCGTCAAATTTATGTACCTTGTGCAATTATAATGAAGTGGAAAAAACAAATCATTTAATAGGCAGATGTCCAATTTTTTCGGAGTACCGTTTCTCCTTCTTTGGAAAAAGATTTCTTAACAATGAAGTTTTGAATGTATTGAACGGTGAGAATTACATGTTCTTATACAAATTCGTATCAAATTGTTTAAAATATGAAAAATTATTTCTGAATTTCGGTAGTTAAGAACACACAATACTATGTAATAATAATTTTTTAACTATTATTTTAATTATAATTTAAAAATTTTTATTATGCCAATCAGACACACAACATTTTATGTTATGTCTAACTACAATTTAATCATTGAACAATTTTTGTTACTGTAATTTTTAGTATTTTATATATGAAAAATCAATAAAGCTATCTATCTATCAACACTTTAAAACAAACTAGCAGATTCCAGGCCTCGAAATTCGAGTGCCATTTCTAGGCAACTTTATTTTTCAACTTGCCAATTCACAAACCAACACTTTTATGGTTTATTATTATTGTGAATGAAGATAACAAACTCATTAACAAATACATTGACAAATTTAATTAGCACACACATAGCATTGTATAATTTCATGTATGTGTTATTAGAAATTTTAATTGCAATTTACTCGAAATAAAGGAAAAAATTTAAAAATCTGTAAATCTGGAAAACAGCTAAAAACAAATACATTTCAAATAATATACGTTTGGTTAAAATCGGGATAAAAGGGTAGAACAAAACATCGGCCACAAGAAATCGCCTAGCCTATTAATATTATAAACACAAAAAATTATTAAAAAATAATGTAGGGTTTCTTGTTATCTATAATATTAATAGGCTAGGCGATTTCTTGTGACTGATGTTTTGTTCTACCGTTTTATCCCGATTTTGACTGAACATATATTATTTGAAAGGTATTTCTTTTTAACCGTTTTGCAGATTTACAGATTTTTAAATTTTTTCCTTTATTTTTAGTAAATTGCATTTAAAGTTGCTACTAACACATACATAAAATTATACAATGCTATGTGTGTGCTTATTAAATTTGTTTATGTGTTTGTAATAAAAATGAGTTTGTTTTTTGTGTTGATTTGTGAATTGGCTATAATTGAAAATTTCCTCGAATTTGCGAATTCGAATTTCGAATTTCGAGGGCTGGAATCTGCTAGTTTTAATAAAATGTCTATTATTTTGAATTATATAAAAAGAAATTTTTTTTTCTATAAATAAAAACACAATAAAGTTAATTTCTTAAAAAAATAGCTTTTTAAATATGGAACTGAAATATGTTTAAAAGAAATATAATAAATAGCTTTAACATAATTGAAAAATTAATAATAAATAATCTAACCCATAAAAACAAAGTTTTTATTAAAACTCTTTATTTCCTTATGCTTATGAGTTTTGAAAATCGCCGTGACTGTGCGTGATTTTTTGTAATTATTTTAAAATTAATCTTTGGTCACAACAAGTCTATGGACAAAGTTTCATATCGATCGGAAGAGGGGAAATGACATTTAGATCGCTCCGTGACTGTGCGTGACTATGCGTGACTTTGCGTAACTACCCCAAAAATAATCTGTAGTCACAGCAAGACTACTGGCCAAATTTCAGATCAATTGGTTAAGGTGGAATGAGGTTGCCCCACGACAGACAGACAGACAGAGAGTATGAGTTAAAAGAAAGAGTTTAAAAAGAGCTATTAATTTGAATAGCTATGTATATCAGTTTGTCATTCCGTTTACAACGCATCGAAAAATTAACTTGCGACGCCATAAAGTTGTATTCCTGATCCTTATAACAACTCGGGTTGATATAGCAATGTCTGTCAGTCCGTCTGTCTGTCTGTTGAAATCACGCTTATTCACAAAATAAACCATGTATCTGGCTAAACTTGGGATAATATTGATTGTAACTATTTCGAGCAGTTTAGTAATTTAAATCGAATTAATCGGGCACCTCTAACAAATTCAAAAATTCAGTGTTTGGTATAATAATTCAACATAAAGTTTATCAAAATGTTTAATTTTTAAAATATTTTGTTTACACTTGTTATAAATAGTGTAATAAGTCCAGATTTTAATATAAACGTAAAATCCAGGCATAGCCGAATTGAACACCCTTACTCGTTTTATATGGTGCATATTCAACTATATTTGTTTGTTTGTTTGCGGCGGAATCTTGTATTACATCTGAATATTTAACTAGTTTCTCGGATATAATTTAAAAATAGTCTAATGTTCGAGTACTAAGTTTTTGGGATTTAAATTAAACTTAGTTAAGCTAACGATTATTAACGTTTTAGTCAAAAATTATTTAACAATTAGAGTATTACAAAATTAGGTGCATAAATGACTCGAGCTAATCAAGGCAGTTTTTTTTGAAAATTTTATTATTGTAAAAAAGAAAACAAGTAAGAAAATTATAGTCGGTCTAGACCGACTATATGATACCCTATACCATGCGTTTAGAGACCCTATTTCATAGGCGCAACTAAGTGGATATAGAAAATAAGCATAAACCAAATTTGAGTGGGATTTTTATTAATTTTTTTGGCTGCAAAGTTCATATCGGATGCTGAAAAAGTTCATATCGGATGCTATATCTATATGGGGACTAGGCCCAAAAATGGACCGATCCTGACTATGTTTGGTAAAGTCTCTTGTATTTTGCAAAAATATATACAAACAAAATTTGAGAAGAATCAGTGCAATATTTTTGTTTTTTTGATAGATTTAAGTGAAGATCGGGAAGCAGCTCTATATGGGGCCTATGACTAAGAGTTGTGCCACAGGGATCATTTTCGGACTACTCATTAATAGATGTAATAAAAGCACACAAACAAAATTTGAGTAAAATCTATTCGACAATTTGGATCTTATGGCAATTTATGTCGATTTCATAGGGGTCATTTGTATAGGGGCTAGGTCTGACCATGGACCGATTCTCGCCAGTTTCAATAGCGTTCATCATATGGCCGATAAAAGCTTATTTTTCATTTTCATTTTTTATTTTTCATTTTTCACCATTTATTTTTAATTTTTCATTTTTTATATTTAATTTTTTATTTTTCATGTTTCATTTTTAGTTTTCCATTTTTCATTTTTCATCATTTATTTTTCATTTTTTATTTTTAGTTTTTTATTTTTCATTTTTTATTTGTCATTTTTCATTTTTTATTTGTCATTTTTCATTTTTTATTTTTCATTTTCATTTTTTATTTTTCATTTTTCATCATTTATTTTTAATTTTTCATTTTTTATATTTACTTTTTTATTTTTCATGTTTCATTTTTAGTTTTCCATTTTTCATTTTTCATCATTTATTTTTCATTTTTTATTTTTAATTTTTTATTTTTTATTTGTCATTTTTCATATCATAATTTTACGCTGTTTTTGTGATTGTATTGTGAAATAGAAATTTACCCCCCCCCCCCCTGCGCGTATAGATGTTTACACATCAAAAATGTATAAAAAAAAGGGGAAAGAATACAATTTGTTGAGGGTTTCATTCTGTAGAATTTGGCCAACTTGATCTGCTGAAGCTATTTGCAGAAGAATGAAAAGGGAACTCATCAATGATTCTTGAATTATAGCTGATAAACTAATGAAACAAACATCAAGATAACGATAAAATATCAAAGGTAATAAAAAAAAGTTTGATCTGAGAACGCCGAAACCTTTAGCGGTTTTACTATACTAGCCTAGCACAATCACCCTGATCTCAAATTCCTCAAGCCCCAGAATGGCTCTTGTATAGAATAATCGTCACTTTATGGGTCAGTTGTCAATCAACTCAGTTTTTATAAAGATATTTTTAGTTACATTCCATTTCTACATTTATTTAATCTAAAAATTAGTTGTTGCTATCAAAAAATATATATATTAAGCCATTTGAAAACAATTGTTTCCAAAGTAAAAACTTCTTTGGATGTGGTTTTAATTAACTTTCAAAGATCATAAAACAAAGTTATTACTACTTCCAGACAACTTGTCTAGTTAATGCCAACAATATCTACGAAGTACCAATTTTTGGAACTATGACCGTTTATCCTGCTACTAATATCCTGTCGATGATATTCGGTTAATCCAACCGTTAATACCTGTAATACTATCGAACAAAATAGGCGAGTGCATCAGGTAGAGAAGAAGGAACTAATGTTGACTATCGTATTTAAAAAATATGTTGGCCATTCCATAAGACTTTTTCCAAAAATGACTACTTTTTACTTTGAATCTTTAAATTTTCTATGGGGCCCTTTAGAGATTTCATTTACCAGAAATCTCTCTCAATTTTATTCAAAATCCTAAATAAAAGCCAAATGTATCTGACCATGGAATCTGTTAACGTTACACACGTATTTCCTTTTAACACCCTAAACCACTAGGGGGTCAGGGTATTATGAACGAATACTAATGTTTGTAATTTCCAAAAATATTTGAATCAGAATCACTTTTTAAGTCGATTGAGCGATATTTGTCCGTCCGTCCATCTGTCTGTTCGTCCGTATACCTGTCCTTCCGACTATGTGTCTATGTAAACCTTGTAATCAAATTACAGGTCGCATAATATTTTTAACTAAATTTGGTATATAAACTTCTGTCGGCCATAGGATGAACTCTGTTAAAATTTGTAAAAATCGGTGTATGTTCAGACCTAGTCCCCATACAAATGACCCCTATGAGATCGACTTAAATTGCCATAAGATCCAAATTATATATAGATCTTGGTCAAATTTGCTTTCGGTCCATTTTTCGACTAGTCCCCATATAAATATAGCATCTGATATGAACTTTTTTATATCTGCAGGCAAAAAAATTAAGAGCAGACATTAACTGTTTTTTTTTTTTTAGTAATATCAGTATAACCGAAACTGAGAAAATTTGCTCGCAAACTAAAAAAGGATTCTAAAAAAATATTCCAAAAATTTTGCCCTACTAATTTCTAAAAAAATCATTGCATCATATCGAAAAAAAAGTTTAACGATAACTTGTTATTTGCAAAAAAAAGTTGTCAAACCAGTTAAAGCGATAGGTCTGGTAGTGCTAGTGTTAAATTCATTCGTGATAAAACAACCAAGAATAGCATTCTTTTGGAAGTTCTTTTATTACTGGGCTAAGTGATAGTGGAACTTATGTCAATATATTAAGAAAATTATCTTTTTTTTTTTAATATATCAATAGCCTGTCGCCTTAATTGTATATGGCGTTAGTTATTGCATTTTTATAAACAGAAGAATATTCTTTTAAAAAGAAACGACCAAATTTTTTTGAGGTCAAAGTTTTTGTGTGTGTGTGTTTTTTTTTTTTTTTTTTTTGTTATTTTGTTGAAATTCCAATTTTTTGTTGTGTTTCATATTTCGTACTTTTTCTTGTGTAATCTTATGAAAGTTTCAATTATTATTAAATTTTGTAATCATTTAAGTGCGAGTATGTAGTGTTTGAACTTACCCATAAAGTAAAGCAGCTCCTGCTATACCCCCGCCGCATTGTGCTGTTACATACATGGCAGCACGTATGGGTGAAATAGCTCGTATCACGCAGGATGCTAAAGTAACGGCTGGATTTATATGAGCACCTGTTAATAAAATTAATTATTATTATTTTTGTTCTTATTTTTTCTTTTGCAAAAAAAGAGCTTGCAAAATTGAAATTATTTTGCCATAAGTAGTTTGGTTGTGAATGTCTTAAATGGTTTTTAGAGTTTAAAAAAGTTTGAAGTGTAACCTCCTTAACCCACTATAATTTCTATTACAAAAATATAATATTGTTTATATAGTTTTGTCACTAAAATACCACAGAAGTTTTAAATTATATTTTGTATAAAAAGTTTTTAATCCAAATCGATAAAATTACACGCAAATATGTGAAAATGCTGTAAAAATTTATATTTAATCTAATGTGTAACCCTTACCCTGCTGGATTTTTTTTTTGTGGATTCATACTTAACGACCCAACATTTCTAAACAAAAGTGTCGTCAAAAACTTTTTTTTTCAATTCCTTTAAGGAAAAATTCCATGGGACATATACATATATCCTATTGGTCGTCAACGGTCAAAATTCGTAAGCAACTAATTTACTCCGCTCAAAGCAAGTCAGTGATTTTTTTTTAATTTTTTAAATAAATAACTGTAGTTTCGGTTTTGTATTTGTTGTAAATTTTTAAATATAGATCGCAAAGAATCGATTACTACTTTTTTACCTTGTACTAAAAATGGGAAGGAAAATCGGACAAACGCAATATGTTCCTTTTGTAAAAAACCTTTTTGTTTCACAAAAACCGCAATTGCTTCAAAGATTACCAGAATTGATTTTGTATTTTTGAAATATTTAGAATTAACCTTTTTCTAAGAATTTTTATTTATAGTTTAATTAATTGTTGATTTAATATTATAAATTTTTTTAATTTAATAAAAATATAAAACAATTGGACATATATGTCCCGTACTGAATTTTGCTGAATAATAAACCGTTTCCCAATATTTTTTAATGTTTTTGAAAACCATAAATACTGTCCATGTTATATCAAAATTTTAATGTTTTTGGTTCAATAACGTCCGAATTAATGACATCCAAATATGATACAAAAAAAACATAATTTTCAGACTTTGGGCTCACCGTCTTAGGTCCTGAGAATACATGTGCCAACTTTTTTGGTATGGTCTGAAAGCTAAAACTATCCTCTGTCGACTGAAGTCAGCTTTAAAGAATGTTGGAAAATGTGGAAAATATAAGAAAAAATAAAAATGGGACATATATATCCCATTGGTCGTAAAAGGGTTAAATTTAACACGAAAATTTTGACGAAAATATATTTTTGTTAACTTAACTAACAATAAAGGTCCCAGATCGCGATGAATCTTGGATATGTTACAGAATGTGAACAAATAATCTCATATTTAGGGGGGTAAAAAAGTACCAAAAAACGGCCGTTTTATTGTGTTTTTTTAAAAGCTTTTTCACATTTTATTATTTTGGATCAAAATCGGACATCGTGTGAAAGGTTATTGCAAAACCTATTTAGTACAATATAAGAAAAAAACTGTATGAGGCACAAACAAACCGGGGGTGGGGGTGGGGGTGGTAGGACGAGTGCAAGTGGCTCCTCATTTTTTTTTTAATTTAAATTTGGCAAAAAAAACCTCCATAAATGCCACATTTATAGTCACTCCTAGAGGCGTAAAATTTAGGACCGAATTAACCCTTAAATGCATACAGTACCATATATGGTACAGGTCTTTAATAATATAATAGTTTAAGAAGTTAAAGTACAGCATGATACCACGTTATAAAATTGCCGTTATAATTAGCTATCGATTTGTTGCAGAAGTGAATAAGCTTCCGAAGTCGTCGTATGCACTTCGTGCACACTATTTCAAAAGTGAGTTTTAACAGTGAAAAAATGTTCGTGGAAATCAATATTGGTAAATACATTGGACTTTGTTTTAGTTAATTATTGTATTTTGGTCAAATTTTTGTATCTTCGACCAGACTTTTTTTCTTATGTTTCTATGTATTATATATGGTACGTCATGCATCGAACACGCGCTTTATTGTGTGTTGGATGTAATTCCTTGATTACACAGTGCAAGACATAATATGGAAACTCCTTTGTGTTCGGTTTTTTTTTTTTGAAGTATTTATCGAAACTAACAAAACCCTATTTGGGTTTCGCCTCATGTATATTTTGGCTATAACTTGATTTTGCTGAAGAACATGCAATTATTCACACGGCTATATCTCGAAAACCAATTGGAATTTTGTTTTTCTCTCCTATAGACTAGGGGAAAAAAGTATAAAACAAATTAACCCAAAATATGTATTCTATCTTTTTTCATCATTAAAAATGTAATTTATAATTCTTCAGAGCATTATAATACTGGAAAATGCTTTTTCGCATTTTCAAGACATATTATACATCGGAAATTCGATGTCAGCAGTCAATTAAAGAGTTTCTCTGCTCCTCTCTGGTATCGCAGTGGTGAGTCTGTTGCTCTTGCGTTATTTGATTCGTACATCTCCTGCGTTGAGATCGACGAATCTTCCGAAGAAGACACCGAAAAAGAGAGCAACTTGCATGCTATTGATGAAGATTATGCTGATAGTGAGGACGAAGGAGCAAATGATTTAGAGGACAGCGGCGACAGCGGAAATCAAGATAGTCTATTTTATGTTTTTTGCACCTTCGGAGCCAATTACCAATTACCTTGACATTACAGCAAGTGAATAAATAAAAACTTAATCAAACTTCTCCCCTTAGGAGATGAGATAGTTGATAAGTATGTAAGAAAAAAATGTTGGGGAGGAAAATTTAAGTGAGGTAGGTGATACATTTGACAAATCTGGGAGCATATTAGGCGCTGTAGGGGCCAAATTTAACAATATCATAAAATGGAGCCCGCTTTAGGGGTAGATAAGGGACGAATACGTTTTGAGAAAAATGTTAGGGGCAAAAAATGGACCTAGACCCATCTTTAATTATACCGATCGAATCAGAATCACTTTTTGAGTTGATTTAACAATGTCCGTCCGTCCGTCCGTCCGTCCGTCTGTGTGTCCATGTAAACCTTGTAATCAAACTGCAGGTCGCAAATATGAATACATTTTGATGAAATTTGGTATATAAGCTTTTATCGGCCATGGGATGAACGCTATTGAAATTGGTGAGAATCGGTCCATGTTCAGACCTAGCCCCCATACAAATTACCCCTATGAAATCGACATAAATTGCCATAAGATCCAGATTGTCATATAGATCTTACTCAAATTGGGTTTCTATGCGTTCATTACATCCACTATTGAGTAGTCTAAAAATGATCCCTTTGGCCCCATATAGAGCTGCTTCCCGATCTTCACTTAAATCTATTAAAAAACAAAAATATTGCACTGATTCTTCTCAAATTTTGTTTGTATATATTTTTGCAAAATACAAGAGACTTTACCAAACATGATCCGGATCGGTCCATTTTTGGACCTAGTCCCCATATAGATATAGCATCCGATATGAACTTTTTCATATCTGCAGCCAAAAAAATTAATAAAAATACCACTCATATTTGATTTTTGCTTATTTTCTATGTCCAATTAGTTGGGCCTAAGAGATAGGGCTTCTAAACGCATGGTATAGGGTATCGTGTAGTCGGTCTAGACCGACTATAATTTTCTTACTTGTTTCCATTACGCCTGCGAAAATTGGGCTCCTGAGGATTTTTATACCCTATACCACTATGTGGTTTGGGTATAATGACTTTGTGCTGCTGTTTGTAACTACCAAATATATTTGACCTAGACCCATCTTTTATTATACCGATCGAATCAGAATCACTATCTGATTCGATTTAACGATGTCCGTCCGTCCATCCGTCTGCGTGTCCATGTAAAGCTTGTAATCAAACTGCAGGTCGCAAATATGAATATATTTTGATGAAATTTGGTACATAAGCTTTTATCCACCATAGGATGAACGCTATTGAAATTGGTGGGAATCGGTCCATGTTCAGACCTAGCCCCCATACAAATGACCCCTTTGAAATCAACATAAATTGCCATAAGATCTAAATTATCATATAAATCTTAGTCAAATTGGGTTTGTTTCCCTATGGGAAACATCTTAGTCATAGGCCCCATATAGAGCTGCTTCCCGATCTTCACCTAAATCTATAAAAAAAAACAAAAATATTGCACTGGTTCTTCTCAAATTTTGTTTGTATATATTTTTGTAAAATACAAGAGACTTTACCAAACATGGTCAGGATCGGTCCATTTTTGGGCCTAGTCCCCATATAGATATATCATCCGATATGAACTTTTTCATATCTGCAGCCAAAAAAATTAATAAAAATCCCACTCAAATTTGATTTATGCTTATTTTCTATATTCAGTTAGTTGGGCCTGAGAGATAGGGTCTCTAAACGCATGGCATAGGGTATCGCATAGTCGGTCTAGACCGACTATAATTTTCTTATTTGTTTATTGTTAATTAAATTAGAGTACTCCAATAAACTATAAACTGTAGTTAAATTTTCTTCATTTTGATTATTCATTGCCGAAGAATTTTTAATAAATATTTTTTATATGTCGGTCTAGACCGACTATGCGATACCCTATACCACGCGTTTTGAGAATTGGTCTTAGATCCAACTAATTGGGTATAAAAAATAAGCATAACCCAAATCTGCACACAGAAAACAGATTCATTGTGGCTATCGAATTTATTGCCAACCGAATTGCGATAATGCTAATAACCGAATTTCGGGATTACTCTGATTACAATTCTGTTGCCTTAACAGTAAATATTTTATCATAATATAAAATTTGCAGATGCTATTAAATTTCGGTTGATACAATCGAAAATACGGTTGTTCCACTTTACAGCAATTCGTTTGGCGAATTTTTTTTCTGTGTGTGAGTGGAGTTTTTATTAATTTTTTGCATATTGGAAAAAGTTCATATCGAATGCTATATTTTTATGGGGCTAGGTCGAAAAGTGGACCGATCCTAACCATATTTGGTAAAGATTATTTTTTTTTTTACAAAAACATATACAAACCAAATTTGAGAAAAATCTGTGCAATATTTTTGTTTTTATAGGTGGAAGTGAGGATCGGGAAGCATCTTTATATGGGGGTTATGACTATGAATTACTTTTGGAGTACTGATTAATGTATGTAATTAACACACACAAACATAATTTGACACACATCTATATAATAATGTGGATCTTATGGCAATTTAAGTCGATTTCATAGGCGTCATTTGTGTGAGGACTAGGTCTGATAGGTCAATAGCGTTCGTCCTATGGGACGAATTACAAGGTTTATATGAACTTACAGAAGGACAGACGGACGTATCATAAATTCCTATTTGTTAAAAATGCAATAAAAAAATTATTTTGAAAAAAAAAGCCTTCAAAATTTACTTTCTGAAACCTCAAAGAACAAAATTTAAGAAAAAAAATAAACAAAAAAAAAAAACTGTTTCATAAAATAATATTAAATTTTAAATTTTCAAGCCACATGCAATCTTTAACTTTAAATGAAACAATTAATATCAAGTTGTTATTAAATATCAGACCACAACATCTCAGCTTTGTAAATCAAAAACACATGTTTAAAATTTGTAAAATATAAAGTAAATTTAAAAAAAGAATAACCAAACAAAACAAAACCAAAAACAGCAACAGAAACTTCAACAAGAACTAAACCCCCATATAAATGTAACTTTAAAGACTTTATCATGATTTGTTTATGTACATGTCATCCTCGAAAAAGAATATAAATATACATATATATGCTTATATACATATATAAAAAATTTAAGAAACAACAAAATTCTTTTCAACTTTTCTCCCCATTTTCCCACGCACTAAAAACCCATTATATGCTTCTCACATACTTTTTAAGACGATTGTGTATGTATGTATTCAAACACTTATGTGTGTTAAAATAAAATAAAAAAAGCAACTCAACCCTACTTGAAATTTGACAATAATATTTGTATTCACTTACCCGATATATGAAGAAAACATTGTGTCAGGGTACCCATGGCCAGACCTGAAGCTAAGGCAGTAGCTAACAACACGGAGGAGACACTGGCACCCACACCAGCACCAGCCGCAGCACCGCATACAATAAACACATAAAAGAACGATGCCAAACATTCACTAATAATGGATCTGCAATTAGAGGGGAAAAGAAATATAAAAAATAATTTAAGAAATTAAAAAATTACAATGGTTATTTTTCTTGCAGCATAAAAACACACAAACCAATTTAAGTTCGAAAAAAAAAGTGTTGTCAATGCCAATATTTCAAAAAAATGGGAATAGTTGATTGGAATAATTATCCAATGCTGGCTATCTCGATGATTTTTTAAGGATCTTATGATTAAGTTATTATAACCAGCTGACAAGGGTTCTTTCATATTAAGACGAAGGTTTATTTAAAATGATCATTATTGTAATGGGGAGCTCCCTATTACACAATCGAGCAAGCTGCTCGATTAGTTAATGAACGAGTGGCTCGAGTAGTAAAAACTAATATCTTCACGTTTGAAAGCATGCAAAAAGATAAACATAAGTATTTAGTAAAACAAATGTATGCTTTTCAAATCGTATAACTACCAGGAATATCGTTCTTAAATTTAACTATTGGCGTGGGCAATCTACTACACTCGAAAAAGCTTGACCATACAAATAATTTTACAAGAAAATTTCCAAAAGTACATGGTACGAGTATGATTTTACATATTTTTGTGTCAGATATATTGATAGATTACTCTCCTGAACTATTGAAGCATTCTGATAAAATCTATGGAGTGGGTTAACTGCTACACGAAAAAGATCAACCACTTTCCATTCAAATGTAGGAAAATATATTCTTCGTTATGTTTTGTTTTGTTTTTTCAAAAAAATTTTCAAGAACAGTTCGATTTGCCTCCAACGCAGAATGTTGGAATGAACTAAATTTTAATATAGAATGGACTCGATACGTGATGCTGGGTGGATTTCTTTTGAACATTCAGTGCGATTATGCTAAACCGTAGGATGTACAGTATGTCAAGAAAATCTTTGCGCAATAAAAAAAAATTGAAAATGTTATTTTCATTTAAGAATTTCAACATCAAATTCTTTATATATTCGTTTTCCCTTACACACATTTCATTACTGTACTTGTTCAGGACTATAAGACGCAAACACTTTATAACAACAACAACAACAACAACAACAACAAAAACTATATTTTCAATATGAATGATGTCAAAAAAATCGTTGCATAATGCGTTAATTTTCCGCGAATTTGGTGCATTTGGGTTTTTTCATGAATAATATTGCATCTGAAAGAGGTTCCATAGCGTTTATATACAAAATAATTATCCTACGTGTAACAAGTGTTCGTTATTTAAATAACAAAAAAATGCCAGAAAAGGAGTTGGCCAAAACATTATTCAATTGGTGTATTTCTATTATATTATTATTATTATGTATTTCGCTATTATATTTTCTCTTAAAATAGGGACTGTGTACAACATCAAATCCTATGCTGAAAAAGAAGGAAGACTCGATTTAAAAGGGTCACCAGGCATACCAAAAAAAAGTGATGCGGCATGTTGAAAGTAAAAAAATTAAAACTGTATTTACGATAAGCTCTTCAAGTGAATAATGATTATGGACTGAGTGTTTCACATGAAACCATCCGAAATGTAATATAAATACACAAATATTCCTCACGAATGGCCAGGAAAAATCCTGTGCTCCAGTGTTGCCATAATTTGAAATTGTAAAAATGCTAAATTGCAAAAAGAAAGATGCTAAAACGTACTGGAGTCAAAAAAAAAAGATGCTAAATTATTTTTCAAATTTCATTACCTTTATATTGAAAAATTAAATACTTATTAATAAATTCTTTGGTTTTTTAATCGAAAAATTAATATAAAACATAAGTTTCGATTTATATTTTTTAAATTTGAATTAAAATTTTTTTGGATTTCATCTGTAATTTTTATACCCTATACCACTATGTGGTTTGGGTATAATGACTTTGTGCTGCTGTTTGTAACAACCAAAAATATTTGACCTAGACCCATCTTTAATTATACCGATCGAATCAGAATCACTTTCTGAGTTGATTTAACAATGTCCGTCCGTCCGTCCGTCCGTCCGTCCGTCCGTCCGTCCGTCCGTCTGTGTGTCCATGTAAAGCTTGTAATCAAACTGCAGGTCGCAAATATGAATATATTTTGACGAAATTTGGTATATAAGCTTTTATCGGCCATGGGATGAACGCTATTGAAATTGGTGAGAATCGGTCCATGTTCGGACCTAGCCCCCATACAAATTACCCATATGAAATCGACATAAATTGCCATAAGATCCAAATTGTCATATAGATCTTACGCAAATTGGGTTTGTATGCGTTCATTACATCCACTAATGAGTAGTCCAAAAATGATCCCTTTGACCCCATATAGAGCTGCTTCCCGATCTTCAGTCAAATCTATTAAAAAACAAAAATATTGCACTGATTCTTCTCAAATTTTGTTTGTACATATTTTTGCAAAATACAAGAGACTTTACCAAACATGATCAGGATCGGTCCATTTTTGGACCTACCCCCTTTATAGATATAGCATCCGATATGAACTTTTTTATATCTGCAGCCAAAAAAATTAATAAAAATCCCACTCAAATTTGGTTTTTGCTTATTTTCTATGTCCAGTTAGTTGGGCCTAAGAGATAGGGTTTCTAAACGCATGGTATAGGGTATCGTATAGTCGGTCTAGACCGACTATAATTTTCTTACTTGTTTTAACATCAAATTGAGTTTTTTTAATTTTAAATTAAATATTTTGAATTTTAGAGGGATTTTTTAATTTCAAATATAACAGAATTTACATTATCAAAAGATACGATTATATTACAACAATTGGTTTATGGAATCTAATATTTCTGTAATGTCTTCATCTTCAAGTTCTTCTTGGCTCTGATATTTTTTGACGATCGACTTTTATCAACGAAATCGCTCGGTATATTGTAAGTGTAATAATACCCATTTTTCAATTTCAAACCTTTTATACGTATTACAGAACGTAACAACTCGGATTTTAGTCTGTTCAAAGTTTGCTTTTAACTAGCGCCATTAAACTAAACAAATGTTCAACTTCGGCTTTTGAGAAAGACAAAACTAATATAGACAATACAAATATTGATAACTCTTTAAATGGATTTTCGGCAATAGAATTTTTGTTAACTTCAATCCTTAAGGAGGTTGTATTCAGTGTCGTATCCCAATATTGTTCTCTGGATTTGAATTTTTTCTGTTTCAGATGATCTAAATTTAAACTCTTCTAATATATTGGTTATCGGTTCTTTTACCCGGTTTAATGTGTTGTGTATTAAAAATTTTGGCATTTTTTTAATCCAATAATATTTTTTGGCAATCGACTTTTTAATTCATTAAAATCTGTTGTTCGTGTTTACATTCTTCTATTTCAAAATGTTTTGTTATATACATATGTTGAAAGAAACGAGCAGTAGTACACAAAATTCTCGTATTACACTTTGAGAAATTAAAACATATCAATACCATTAAAATTAAAATCGCATATACAAAAATAATGAAAAAATCAAAAAAAAAATGCTAAAAGCAACTTTTTATTAATAAAAGATGCTAAGTTAGCATCTAGCACCTTTTCATAAATTTTGGATGCTAAACGACAAAAAAAAGTTGCTAAATCTAGCAACTAAAATGCTAAAATGGCAACACTGCTGTGCTCTCAGTGAAAAATATTTAATTTTTTATTTTTTATTTTTAATTTTTCATTTTTATTTTTCATTTTTCAATTTTATTTTTCATTTTTCATTTTTCTTTTTTCAATTTTCAATTCCATTTTCCATTTTTCATTTTTCAATTTTCATTTCCTATTTTTCAGTTTTAATGTTTAAAATATTTAAAATTTCATTTCTCATTTCCCATTTTTCATTTTAAATGTTTCGTTTTTAATTTTTAATTTTCCATTTTTCATTTTTCTATTCCCATTTTTCATTTTTCAGTTTTATTTTTCATTTTCCATTTACATTTTTAATTTTTCAATTTTCAATTTTCAATTTTCATTTTCCATTTTCCATTTTTCATTTTTCATTTTCCGTTTTCTATTTTTCATTTTCCATTTTCATTTTTCACTTTTCATTTTTCATTTTTTATTTTCCATTTTTCATTTTTCATTTTTCAAATTTCATTTTTCATTTTCCATTTTTCATTTTTCATTTTCCATTTTCCATTTACATTCTTAATTTTTCAATTTTAATTTTCTATTTTTCATTTTTCATTTTCCATTTTTCATTTTTCGTTTTCCATTTTTCATTTTCCATTTTCCATTTACATTCTTAATTTTTCAATTTTCATTTTCCATTTTTCATTTTTCATTTTCCATTTTCATTTTTCACTTTTCATTTTTCATTTTTCATTTTCCATTTTTCAATTTTCAGTTTTATTTTTCATTTTCCATTTTTCATTTTCCATTTACATTTTTAATTTTTCAATTTTCATTTTCCATTTTTCATTTTCCATTTTTCATTTTTCATTTTTCATTTTTCATTTTTCATTTTCCATTTTCTATTTTTCATTTTCCATTTTCATTTTTCACTTTTCATTTTTCATTTTTCATTTTTCATTTTCCATTTTTCATTTTTCAAATTTCATTTTCCATTATTCATTTTTCAGTTTTCATTTTTCCTTTTTCGTTAGGGATTGTATTTTTTCTTTCATATTGGCGATTTTTATTATTATATCGTGATAACGAAAAAAAAATATGTGGCAATACTACTGACATAGCTCATGGTAGTTGTTTTGTTGGTATGATTGCATAATTTTTTTGTGGATTTTTTTTTTTGAACTATGAATGTTGCTGTACAACAATTATGTTCAAGCACTAAAATATTACAACAAACACACTGGAATTTTTGTTTTTTTTAGAGGTATCTACATATTTTTGCTCGTATCTAAGCACAATGATGCCCGACTTACCCCATATTAAATATCAACCTGGTGGGAATAATGACAATTAATATTATCGTAACTTTACCCAGTTACATGGTTTATAGTGAATGAGCGTGATTTCAACAGACAGACGGACATCGCCATATCGACTGGAGGTGTGATAAGGATCAAGAATATATATACTCTATGGGGTCGGAAATTAGTTTTCCGATGCGTTACAAACTGAAGGACAAAACTATATATACCGTCTGCCACTAAGGTGTGGAGGGTATAAAATGAAAAATAAGAAATGAAAAATAAAAAATTAAAAATTAAAATTAAAAAATTAAAAATGAAAAACGAAAAATGAGAAATAAAAACGAAAAATTAAATATTAACCCTGCATTTGATTGCTATAAGTAGTACATAGATGGCACTTTCTGTTTGATTTTTAAAAAGTGCCATAAAAAAATCATTAATAACTAGATGTTTATACATCTCCCCTGTGATCGGACTCAAAGGATTTTCTTTTAATGAACTAACCGTTAGTGTTCGAAAATTCGAGTTTGTTGACCCGGAAATTTCGTATAAGTTCATATACAAATGTTATCAAGATAATTATCCGAAACATAAATCTAATTTATGTAGTTCCTGGATATTATACAACTGTACCAAAGTTATTGATACCCCTACCCAGAGTCCTGCTATGAACCCTTTCGAAAATTTGTGGGACCATATAAACAAAAAAATCGAAAAAAGGTTGCCAGTAAATAAAGATAATTAATACGATTTATTAAAGAAGAGTGGGAAAAAATACCTGCACAATATACGAGTATGCATAAGTTTATTAATTCAATGTGCAGACGTTTGCTATTAGTAATTGAGGCTCAAGGTGGACACGCAAAATATTTTAGTTACAATAAATTAAACATTTTATCGAATTAAGCTTAAGTGTACAAACATTTATTTGACAGCACAGAAATTAAACTATCACCCTTTTTAATATTCATTATTCATCATATATAATACATTAGGGTGGCCCTTAATAAAAAAAAGTGTTCAAACTGTCGGTCTCACCCCCTAGAAATATGCGAATAGCAAAAAAACTGAGAAATGCAAAGTTTTGGGCCAATCAAAAAACGTTTAGTCGTGGCGCAAACCGATAGAAAATTTCAAGTGTGTTTATATGGGGACAATATGACTTTTTTTCAGATTTTACGAAAATTTCGTTCTATAGTTTAATTTTTCCGACAAGCTGTTACATAATTCGGAATCAGTATTAAATTATCTTTTCAAAAGGCTATATAACTTCAAAATCGTATGAAACCTCGCCAAGAAATAGCAAATGCCCCAGACCACTTCTGTGCCAAAAAAAACTAGGTCATGAAATTTGATGGCATTTATTTCAACTTTGAGAAATTGATTAAAGCCATCATTCTTTTTTGGTCTCTATACTTATAAGTACTCAGATATGAAGTATTGTTTTATTACCACGTTGTTAACCTATTGCGCATTGAGACCGAAAATTGGAAATTTTTTTGATAAAATTTTTAAAACTCCTTTTTCAAGTTTGAAAAAATTTTCTTAAACAAAATTTAAAAAAATGAATCTATCGATTAAAGGTTTTATGAAATACATGTTGCAGATTAACTGTGTGAATTTTTAAGTAATTCCCTCTGCCAGAATTTTTTTGACAAGGATTTTATTTTCGCAGATTTCGAGAAACATTGGATTTTTGTGATATATTCTGTAAATGTACTCTTTCTAAATACTTTGTATCAAAAATTCATCACTTTTCTACTTTTAAATATTACATTTTATCTTAATAGCCTAGGGTTTCGGAAAAAATAATATGACTCCATTAACCCTTTTGGAATTGGGTCACATATGACCCCAAACTAATAAAAGACAATTTATGCAAAAAATTCAAATATTTTGTAAGATATAATAACCAAATGTTTAGAAGTTTCGTCCCAAAAATTTGGGATAAATCCGAGAACATTAAAATAAAAAGGACCTAAAACGAGTTTTTCTATTAAACTCGTTGATACCACTATTTAGAATTTAAGAAAAATAATTGGGTTAATTTTTATTTATTTAACCCTTCAGTGCTCCTGAGATTAAAATCATCCATTGTGATATATCTCTGGTGCAATTATCTGCTTATTGCTCGCGAATATAAATTAAAACAACTTAAGTCATATGTCTAAAAAATAGGACGTTTTTTGAAATTCACTTTGATTTAATTTTGTAATTTATTCCATTAAGAGTAGTAATTTTTTAATATTACCTTTTATATATATTATTATATTTGAAGTTTCAAAACATGTAGGTGACATTGAAGATAATATAAAGCGACCGATTATATAAAATCAAAAAATGTCAACCATTATAAGTAATGGCATCTTCACCGATTAACCTGAAAATTTTTTTTTGGCGTTTTTTATCAATATCCACCAAATTGGTGGGTGAGACAGCAATAAATTCAACTATTACTTTATTACATAAAGTAATTTTATAACAAAATTGGTTAAAAGTTATTTTAATTTATATTCGCGTGCAATAAGCAGATAATTGCCCAAAGATATATCACGATGAATTATTTTGATCCCAGGAGCACTGAATGGTTAAATAAATAAAAATTAACCGAATTATTTTTCTTAAATTCTAAATAGTGGTATCAACGAGTTTAATAGAAAAACTCGTTTTAGTTCATTTTTATATTAAAATATCTTAAAATCCAAAGCTGGCCATGGCAAATAATGGTTTAACGTTCTCGGATTTAACCCAAATTTTTGGAACGAAACTTCTTCATATTTGGTTATTATATTTTAAGTATCGCATCTAAAAATTGGACAGCACTTACAAAATATTTGACTTTTTTGAATAAATTGTCTTATATTAGATTGGGGTCATATGTGACCCCAATTCCAAAAGGGTTAATGGAGTCATATTATTTTTTTCCGAAACCCTAGGCTATTAAGATAAAACATAATATTTAAAGGTAGAAAAGTGATGAATTTTTGATACAAAGTATTTAGAAAAGTACATTTACAGAATATTTCACAAAAATCAAATTTTTCTCGAAATCCGCGAAAATAAAATCCTTGTCAAAAAAGTTCTGGCGGAGGGATTTACTTAAAAATTCACACAGTTAATCTGCAACATGTATTTAATAAAACTTTAAAGTGATAGATTCATTTTTTTAAATTTTGTTTAAGAAAATTTTTTCAAACTTGAAAAAGAAGTTTTAAAAATTTTATCAAAAAAATTTCCAATTTTCGATCTCAATGAGCAAGAGGTTACCAACGTGGTAATAAAACAATACTTCATATCTGAGGACTCATAAGTATAGAGACCAAAAAAGAATGATGGCTTTAATCAATTTCTCAAAGTTTTTTTGGCACAGAAGTGATCAGGGGCATTTGCTATTTCTTGGAGAGGTTTCATACGATTTTGAAGTTTTATAGCCTTTTGAAAGGATAATTTAATACTGATCCCGAATTATTTAACAGCTTGTCGGAAAAATTAAATTATAGAACGAAATTTTCGTAAAATCTGAAAAAAAGTCATATTTTCCCCATATAAACACACTTGAAATTTTCAATCGCTTTGCGCCACGACTAAACGTTTTTCGATTGGCCCAAAACTTTGTATTTCTCAGTTTTTTTGCTATTCGCATATTTCTAGGGGGTGAGACCGACAGTTTGACCACTTTTTTTTTCCTCCATATAACGAAGGGCCACCCTAATAATACATACATCTCAGCTAAAGGTGGTTATTTGAAATAGAAATCAATGTTTCTTTTGAAATTTTTCATATTTTTTTTTTCAATGTCCAAAGATTTTATTGACAAACTGTATATATGATTGGCTCATAAACACATTAAGTATAATAATGAATTGCAAAGTGTGCTTATAAACACAAGTTATAACTTTGCTTTATGCTTCATTGAGATTATTTTAAAGGAGCATTTAATAAGTATTTTTACACGTTTCAATTAAAAAAATTTCCAATTAATGCTATTTTTGTGTCTTTGAGGATTTATTAACTTTTTTTAATACAAATAACTAGAGTAACGCTGCCCGCGTTGCTGGACAATACAATAATATACGTTTACGTCTTTGTATTAAAAATGGAAAAATTTACATGTTCCTGAAAAAGAAGTCCAAAAACACATACATTTTTTAAAGTGAGAACATCAAAGTAGAAAAAAATTTTTTTTTATATGGGATAAACACACCATCATAAAAGTGTGCGCAAAACGCGACATTTTTCAATGTTCTTTTTTTAACAATCAGTGAAAATAGGCCTTTCTTTAAAAAGTGCTAAAAATTCAATGCATTTGTTGTAATAATTCAGTATTAAGTTTATCAAATTGTTTACTTTTCAAAAATTTTGTTTGCATTTGTTATAAATAGTGCAACAAGTCCAGATATTAATATAAACATAAAACCCAGTGGGCGGGGGTGAGGAGGGGTCTAACAATTACGGCATTAAAGTTTCGAATTAAACACTCTTACTTGTTTTTTTGTTTTATATCTTTAAAAAGTTACTGTATCTATTTGAAACCCGTTTTTTGTGAAATGTCGATTAATCGATCAGCCTGCTTATAACACTGTACAACAAAATCAAAATTTGTTCAAAAATTAAAAAAAAGACAAGTGTATTGGCGTTTCGAAAGTTCATTTTGAATTTCATTTGAGGGGAAGTTAAATTTTCCCAGCTCTGGTACATTCTTTTTGTTAATCAGCATAAGAAACTGACCTTTACATTTTAGGTATAAAATGTGTTCAGCAAATTTATGTAAAATGTCACACCATTAAAACGGGGATTTAAGGGGTTAAAATGTTTCGTAAAAATATTCGCCGTGAATTTTTACTATAAGTCCCTAAATACATCAAAACGGAAAATTCAACCAGAAAGTCAGAAATAAGACACAACAAAAGAGAGCTTAGGTTAATTTCGCATTTATTAAGAATTTTATTTTAAAATACCCCAAAAATTTAGCATGAAAAAAATAAGTCCAAATTTAACTAAAAATCACTAATATCTCTATTATTTAACTTCTATAGCAAATTAGGATAGGAAGTATTTATTAATTAAATTTTTTTTAGCTCTATGGAAATTCACTTCATTATCATACAACGTCCAGCATATTTCAGTGATAAGCGAATGATGAAAGTTTTCACCATTCTCATCAGATTCTGTTGACAACTGGTTCTCAAGGTAATCCATATGGGAATTTAGAAAATGAATTTTTGTTAACATATGAACGCCTAGTTTTTCAAAAGCTCTAAGCATGGTGTCTACGTATATTCGAGCAGTAGAAGAACGATTTTTGCCTAAGACATTGTATTTCACTTCCATAATGCTTTTCCACGCATCAAGCTCAATTGGTGAAAGCATTTCGTCGAAGTTAGCGTGTTCTCCGTAATATTTTTGCTGAACACATTTTTATACCTAAAAGGTCACATGGTCAAAAGGTCACATGGTTTCTTAGTGCTGGTTTACACATGAAAGTTTTCGTGCTGAAAATCTTGAGTTTATAGGTGAGACGGAAGTGAAGAATGGCAGGGGGTACATACTTTCATGTACTCTGAAATTCTCTTTTGTTTCTTGCTTTGTAATTTTCAAAGTGAAGTTATTTTAGGTTTTCTTTAATTTTAATCTGCGTTTGTATTAAGAAAGATAATGAATTGAAATCAAGTTAATTTAATGAAATAAAATGATAAACTAAATAGATAAAATGATAAAGTAAACATGAATAAATCTTAATTTTCAATACAAACAAGTAAGAAAATTATAGTCGGTCTAGACCGACTATACGATACCCTATACCATGCGTTTAGAAACTCTATCTCTTAGGCCCAACTAGCTGGACATAGAAAATAAGCAAAAACCAAATTTGAGTGGGATTTTTATTAATTTTTCTTGGCTGCAGATATGAAAAAGTTCATATCGGATGATATACCTATATGGGGACAAGGTCCATAAATGGACCGATCCTGATCATGTTTGGCAAAGTCTCTTTTATTTTGCAAAAATATATACAAACAAAATTTGAAAAGAATCAGTGCAATATTTTTGTTTTTAATAGATTTAAGTGAAGATCGGGAAGCAGCTCTATATGGGGCCAAAGGGATCATTTTTGGACTACTCATTAATGGATGTAATGAACGCATACAAACCCAATTTGAGTAAGATATATATGACAATTTGGATCTTATGGCAATTTATGTCAATTTCATAGGGGTAATTTGTATGGGGGCTAGGTCTGAACATGGACCGATTCTCACCAATTTCAATAGCGTTCATCCCATGGCCGATAATAGCTTACATACCAAATTTCATCAAAATATATTCATATTTGCGACCTGCAGTTTATTACAAGCTTTACATGGACACACAGACGGACGGACGGACGGACGGACGGACGGACGGACATCGTTAAATCGAATCAGAAAGTGATTCTTATTCGATCGGTATAATTAAAGATGGGTGTAGGTCAAATATTTTTGGTTGTTACAAACAGCAGTACAAAGTCATTATACCCAAACCACATAGTGGTATAGGGTATAAAAATTCATTGTGTAGACACGGATGAAAGTTTAAAAGAGAATTTCAAATAGTTTCAGAAAGAACAAGTAAGAAAATTATAGTCGGTCTAGATCGACTATACGATACCCTATACCATGCGTTTAGAAACCCTATCTCTTAAGCCCAACTAACTGGACTTAGAAAATAAGCAAAAACCAAATTTGAGTGGGATTTTTATTAATTTTTTTGGCTGCAGATATGGAAAAGTTCATATCGGATGCTGTATCTATATGGGGACTAGGTCCAAAAATGGACCAATCTTAATCATGTTTGGTAAAGTCTCTTGTATTTTGCAAAAATATATACAAACAAAATTTGAGAAGAATCAGTGCATTATTTTTGTTTTTAATAGATTTAAGTGAAGATCGGGAAGCAGTCTATATTCGGCCAAAGGGATCATTTTTGGACTACTCATTAATGGATATAATGAACGCGTACAAACCCAATTTGAGTAAGATCTATATGACAATTTGGATCTTATGGCAATTTATATCGATTTCATAGGGGTAATTTATATGGGGGCTAGGTCTGAACATAGACCGCTTCCCACCAATTTCAATAGCGTTCATCCCATGGCCGATAGAAGCTTATATACCAAATTTCATCAAAATATATTCATATTTGCGACCTGCAGTTTGATTACAAGTTTTACATGGACACACAGACGGACGGACGGACGGGCGGACATTGTTAAAACAACTCAAAAAGTGATTCTGATTCGATCGGTATAATTAAAGATGAGTCTAGGTCAAATATTTTTGGTTGTTACAAACAGCAGCACAAAGTCATTATACCCAAACCACATAGGGTATAAAAAGTTAATGTGTAAGCCGGGACTTATGTCGATTAACAATAAGAATATGCCAGAGCTGGGAAACTTAAACCCCCCCCCCCTAAAATGAAGTTCAGATGTAAACTTTCAAAACGCCGATACACGTGTCTTTTTTTGCCTCCTCTATCAAAATTTATAGGCCGGACCTTGTAATTTTTTTTGTGTTGTATAGTGTAAGGCTACTTTTTAAATTTTTGAGAAATAGAATAAACTTAATTTTGGATCGATTCTGATACGATACTTTTTAGCATTTTAACAAAAAACATTCATTGGTTTAAAAAAAAATTGGCAACCCAACTATACTTTCCTTTATTTTTAAAATAATTTTATTTCAAAACGTAGCTAAGCTTAGCAGATCAAAATTTACTTAAAAAAATAAAAATTAACATCTAAAATTTCTTATCAATTTAAAATTCGAGTTCAAAAATCGCTAAAATCAAAAATATTCAAAATAAAATAATAGCCAAAAATTCAAGGCTAATCGTTGAGTGTTGCCGGATTCAATTTACCTTGCTCCGTAGTAGAAGCTCCGAAAAGTTATATAATTTTTTTACAAAAGAAAGAACAAAAAATATTGTGGACCAGCAAGCATTGGGAAATTGTAGATTGAAAAATACAGACACGAAATTACATAAACAGAGGCGGTAGTAGAAGCTCCGAAAAATTGTATAATTTTTTTTACAAAAGAAAGAACAAAAAATATTTTGGACCAGCAAGCATTGGGAAATTGTAGATTGAAAAATACAGACACGAAATTACATAAACAGAGGCGGTTAATTCAGAGTATTATAAATTTCAATGGATATCATCAACAACTTAATTGATTCCATGCCTCGGCATTGTGGAGCAGAGTTAAAAAATAATGGATACCTAAAAAAATATTGAAACCAAAAATAGAGCGAAAGGTTTTAACTAATGTATAGTATAGGTTTCCTTTGTTTTGTCAACAGCATAAAAATGAATACTTTTAAGTTTTGTGATTTTACCCTATACCACTATGTGGTCAGGGCATAATGACTCTGTGCTGCTGTTTATAACTACCAAAAATGTTTGACCTAGACCCACCTTTTATTATACGGATCGACTCAGAATCACTTTCTGAGTCGATTTATCGATGTCCGTTTGTCTGTCCGTCTGTCCCTCTGTGTGTCCATGTAAAACTTGTAATCAAACTACAGGTCGCAAATATCAATATATTTTGATTAAGCTTGTTATGTAAGCTTTAATCGGCTTTTATAGGATGAAAGCTATTGAAATTGGTGAAATTCGGTCCATGTTCAGACCTAGCCCCCATACAAATGACCCCTAGGAAATCGACATAAATTGCCATAAGATACAAATTATCATATAGATCTCAGTCAAATTGGGTTTGTATGTGTTTATTATATCGATTAATCATTAGTCGAAAAATAAACCCTATAGGACAATTCTTAATCATAGCCCCCATATGGAGCTTATTCCCGATCTTCACTTAAATCTAACAAAAAACAAAAATATTGCACAGATTTTTCTCAAATTTGGTTTGTATACATTTTTTCAAAATATAAGTGACTTTACCAAATATGGTCAGGATCAGTCCATTTTTTGACCTAGTCCCCATATAAATATAACACCCGATATTTACTTTTTCATATCTGCAGTCAAAAATTAATGCCACGCAAATTTGGTTTATGCTTACTTTCTATATAGGGTCTCTAAACCATGGTATAGGGTATCGAATAGTCGGTCTAGACCGACTATAATTTTCTAACTTGTTTTTTTCTGAAGTTATGTTAATATTTTTTCTTTTCCAAATAAAAACAAGTAAGAAAATTATAGTCGGTCTGGACCGACTATACGATACCTTATGCGTTTAGAGACCCTATGTCTTAGGTCCAACAAATTAGATATACAACATAAGCATAAACGAATTTTTTTTGGCTGCAGATATGAAAAAGTTCATCGGATGCTATATTTATATGGGGACTAGGACGAAATATGGACCGATCCTGACCATATTTGGTAAGAATACTTATAATTATATTAAAAAAATATATACAAACCAAATTTGAGAAAAGTCTGTGTAATATTTTTGTTTTTTGATAGATTTAAGTGAAGATCGAGAATCAACTACATATGGGGGCTATGCCTAAGAATTGTCCTATAGGGTTTATTTTTGGACTATTAATCGGTGCAATAAACACACACAAACCTAATGTGGAGGAGATCTATGTGATAATTTGAATCTTATGGCAATTTAAGTCGATTTCATAGGGGTTATTTGTATGGGGACTAGGTCTAAACATGCGCCGATTTTCACCAGTTTCAACAGCGTTATGCTATGGTCGATAGAAGCTTATATACCAAATTTTATCAAAATATATTCATATGTATTTGCGACCTGTAGTTTGATTACAAGGTTTACATGGACACACAGACGGACGGATGGAAGGACGGACATCGCTAAATCGACTCAGAAAGTGATTCTGATCCTATACCACACTAAATTAAAATTGATAGAAACGTTTTTAATTTTATGATCCATTTTTTTGGTATTGACCGTTCAATTCGTTAAAAATATATTTTGTTAAAAGTTCCCATTGTATTGTCACGCACTGCATATGTCAAGTATCATATAAGATATATGTGACCTTCTCCGAGAAAAGGGACCTAGTGTGTCAAAAAACGGGTTGTATCAAAAACGGTGGATTCTGGTACCTAAAAGGGTGTAGAAACTTTAAATGCGTTTTTTTTCTCAAAACTTAATTTTCACACACTAGGTCCCTTTTCTCGGAGAAGGTCTATGTGACCTGATACGGTACATTATAGCATTTTAACAAATGAAATGCAGTAGTTTGTAAAAAAATTGGCAACTAATCCACGAAAAAAGTCCTCTCTTCTTATTATAACCTTTTTTCCAATCGTAGCTAAGCATAGCAATGTTATGGCTTTATTTCAGCTATACTTTATAAGATGATAATTTCATATAAACATTTTTTTTTTAATTAAAAAGAAATGCAAAAATTCAAAAAATTAAAGTAAACTAAAATATTTCTTTTGGTGTATGTTTTAAATTTAAAGCACAGTTGCATTTTCGAGACAACATAAAAGCAATCTACAAAAAAACATCTGCATATTTTTTATGTAAAGTAATTTTAAAAGCGTTGGTGTCATCGTTTTTAATTCAAAATAAACATGACTTTTACGAAGTTGTTCATATTAAAAAAAAAATAAAAAATTAAAAGTAAACAATGTTTTCTTTGTAATCATCAGTTAAAGCATAAAATATCAGACAGCTGCATTGTTTGGAATTAAAAAAGATATATACAATTCCATTGAAATATGTTCGTTATTTGTATAAATTAAATGTATTAAATGCAATTTAAGTATTTAAGTTGCATTTACCTCCAAAACTCCAGGGTCCTTATCTCGGCCTGCATACTCTTTTTGGGTTGTAGAGTACTGGACAAACGATTGTTAATGGCATTGCATTGATTATCTTTGCGTATGGCCTCTAAACGTTCGAATAATGTTACAATGTGAACATCTATATTGTTTTCCAATGGTATAGTATGTAAAGTTTCATCCGCCATATTTGTTGCTGAGTTTAGAAACTAATTCCGTTGATTATTTTTTCGAAATAAACTGTTTTTTTTTTTTAATTTTTATGCCACTTTAAAGATTTCAGTACGTTTTTATTTTTGCAAGGCTTCAATGAGTACTCATGTTTTTTTTATTAACAAATTAATGTGTGCAAAAAAAAATAATATATATGTATGTATTGGCAATAAACAGTCGGTGTCTTGTTGTTGTGTTCACTTTTTTTAATTGAATTTAATTCAATTAAACTTTTGCTTCACTTTATTATCAATAACGTCACAAAATGTGCAATTTTTATTTAAGTTTCATGTTTTTTTTCACTCTTTTTCAATTGATTCGTTAGTATAAAAATCTGTACAACGATTTTTAATTTCAAAATTAAACGGTTTTTGAAAGAATATTTTATTTTATATTTTTGGTTTATGATTCTTTATCACCCGCGTAAGTATAGTTCCATAACCGTTCTTTAACGAGCAACACATACGAATGATTTGTATTCTGAATTTTGTTCAAGCCGGTGATATTGATGATGTTTTGTTGTTGAAAAATCCCACCAGTTTGCCAAGTGAAATGCACATGACAAGAAATTTTAAAACAACCACACAATTTTAAACTCACCACCACCAACAACCTGATTACAAGCGAACACAGAAGACAAACATCAGTGTGTTCGAAGGGCTGCATAACTAGAAACTGGCAATCGAACATTTTTGTATGTTTGTTGTTCATACATGTTGCACGAAACCACCCCTGCTGCCAACCACAACACCACAAAAGGTGCGTGCGTTTGGTGCATTGTAACGATATGGCATTGAAACAACAAACACTTTCAAGTAATGTACGCTTTGGCAACACAATAAATTAAAGATTGCCTTGGCCAAATTTGTGAATACAAACATTTCTATAAACAATATTTTTGTTGATAATGTTAGCAAAAGTGTTGGTACTCTCTTATCCAATCGAACCACATCCTTCTATACAATAATATTTCCACCGCCAAACTTAACAGTTTTATTTGTATATTTTAGGTCTTGTCTTTTTCCCTTTGGTCGTAGCACAGTGGCGCCCGTAGAGCGAACGAGGTTGCAAAAATCAAAATTTTCATGTGCGCCGACGAAGTTTTGAATAAACCCATGTTATAGGAAACTTTTCAACGATTTCAAATATGCTACTCTTAATAATAACACATTTTTAGTTCAGAAGATATAACCGTTCAAAGTTGACCGACTTTCGGTTTTCAACAAAACACACAATTTTTAGTCAATTTGTTGCGTTTTCAGGTGTAATATCACGAAAAATAGGTAACGAATCGCCTTATTTTTTGTTTGTATTGATTGATGTATTTATTAAATGTATAATGATAAAAAAAAAATTAAATCATTATTTAAAAACTATCCGTTTTTTCACTATTTTTCAACTTTGACGGAAAATAAAAAAAATCTGTATTTTTCTATATATGCCATATTTGCAAAACATGTTCTTTAATATTTCTTTACATAATTCAAAAGGTGTTATCTGCCCGTACGTGTCCGTTTGGCTTCTAGAGGTAAAAAAGGTTAAAAAGACATGGTTGCAGAAATTGTATGGCGTGCATCCCTTACTTGTTTTGACTGACAGTAGTTTGATCTAATAGTTTGAAAATTGCATTTTAAGTCGGTTGTCTACCTGTGAGCCTCTGCCAAAGTCTACTACCAATATTCTGTTACAGACACAGGATGCACAAAAAACTATTCATTGAAATTCGCAGGTATGCACCTCACTTAAAAATTACTTTGGAGTACAAATGGTCAAGAACAATATTGACTTATGGTCCCTCCAGGTAGGCACAAATCTTATTTAGACACGAGCATAATATCAAAATTGCATAATTCAGCCTAAATCCATATGTGTGCAGGGAACAGGTAAATTTTTAGGCATGGTAGCATAAGCCTATATATTGCAAAATAAGCATAATGACTTATGGTCCCTCCAGGTAGGCACAAATCTTATTTAGACACGAGCATAATATCAAAATTGCATAATTCAGCCTAAATCCATATGTATGTAGGGACCAGGTAAATTTTTAGACATGGTAGCATAAGCCTTTATATTGCAAAATTAGCATAATGCCTGGATTAGTCTACGACTGAAAGTTGGCGCAACAAGTACTGAAACCATGGCGTTAAACAATTTAAGTACTGAAAACATGGCATTGAACAGTTCAAAATTATTTGAACTGTTTAGAAGGTCAACCACACCAAAGTTTTTCACGGAAGCTGCTTTAGAAGAACTTGATAGCTTATACGGAAATATTGAGAGAAGCGAAATTATAAAAAATAATTTTTATCTGATATATGCAAATATTAAGGCAAAATAGGTGAAATCTAATCGAACCATTCAGAACTTCAACTCCAAATACGAGGACTGGCTTAATGAAGACACCATCCTGGATATATTGGCAGTAGATAAACCCACCACATCAACCAGAGGAGCAAAAGGAAGGCCAAAAAAAGTATTGAGGAGTGTTCAATTTTCACAAGAAAGAGGAAACTTGCCGATGCCACCAAGCACTTGACCACGAAGCATTTATCGGACGCGCTGTCTATTAAATATACAAAGGATAGTGAAAGAGTTAGGTCGCAGATTACAAAATCTGTTGCTGATGCAAGCCCACTGCGACTAAAAAGGATTAAGGAAAGCATTCCCACGCCCACAAACGCACACATTAAAAAGTATGGTTCCGAAGAAGCCTTGGCCTTGTTTATGGACTTAAAACTTTCCAAAGGAAAATATGAGATACTATGGGCATCCTTGATGCGACACGGGGCTGACGTTTTACCAGGATACAAGCATATTACGCAAGCCAAAATAAATTCACGACCACTGCATACGGAGTTTACGGAAGTCTCTGTGAAAGCCAATCTGTAGGATCTCATGGGCCATACAGCAAAACGGTTGTTGGAGAGTCTTCCTGAAAATGAGGTGAAAATTCTTCCTGAGAAACTGACATTGATCAGCAAATGGGGCTGCGATGGATCATCCGGACAAAGCGTTTATAAGCAAAGGATATCTTCCGATGACGCTACAATATCGGACGGAAATATGTTTATGGCATCTGTTGTTCCTTTGCGGCTAAAATCTGATGTTTTCCTACACTGGAAAAATCCACGTCCATCACCAGTGCATTATTGCCGACCAATAATGTTTCAGTTTGCAAGGGAATCGGCAGAACTCATAAGGACCACGGTGAAGGACATTGAAGAACAAATAAGCAAGATTAAGCCTACAAAGCTGCAAATTGAAGAGGAAAATATATTGAATGCAATTACGAGTTCCACCTGACCATGGTTGACGGAAAAGTCGTAAACGAACTGACAGGACCAACCTCAACATTGTCATGCCCCATTTGCAAAAAGAGTCAGAAGAACTTTGGTAATTTAAACGATTCTACAAACAAGGAGAATTTCGAATATGGAATGTCACCATTGCACGCAAGGATAAGGTGTATGGAGTTCCTGCTAAAACTGGCGTATACCCTACCACAAGAGGAGGAAAACTTCGATGAAAATACATCAAAAAATGATAAGGAAATGATCAGAAAGAAGCAAATACAGGATGATTTTTTTAAACAAGTTGGACTAAAAGTAGACTGTCCCAAGCACGGAAACGGTAACTCAAACGATGGAAACTAGAACTAACTAGAATCACTGGAATTGACAATCAAATCGTGAAAAGATTGGGAACGATCTTGAATGTTTTAAACTGCAAAGAAAATGTCAATTCTACAAAATATGGAGAATATGCAACGAAAACTGCATCTATTTTAGCACAGAAGAAGTTGACCCCGACCGTCCATAAAATATTGGCGCATGGCAAAGATATAATTGAGTACCAGTCTTTGCCAATTGGAGAGCTTTCTGAAGAAGCACAGGAGTCTCTTAACAAATTTTATAAAAAATATAGATTGCAGAACACATTCAAAGCATCAAGGGTAAGGCAAAATGAGGACCTCTTCAACATGTAGGCAGCATCTTCCGATCCACTTATTTCTTCCCTGCGGCATGTGAAGTCACGAATAGAGTTAGAAAATAATTATAGTTTAGAAATAATTAGTCTTTTAGATATACCTTCTCTTACGAATTGTGATGAATATTTTACAGAAAATTGAAAAAATAAACTTGAAAAAGAAGTAATTTTTTTTAAATTTGTTGTTGTTTAAATTTGTTCTTTAGCAAAAATTATGCGAGCCAGACGATTTTTTTCTGATAGCAGTGGTTTCTTAACAGGACGAAGATCAGCTCTGTTACTCATCAGGAAACAGTTCGAGCATAAATTTTTATTTTCAGATTGTGAATGACCTATTTAGGTAGCATTTTTTGAACATTGAGTCGTCACCGTAGCTCTTTTCCGATATTTCTTGGTCATTTTTGAAATTATGGATTTATTCATTGAATATTTCTCACAAATTCTCTTTTGCTTAAGACCAGCAGTAAAATCATCTATTATTCTCAGGGACCGTAACGGTTATAAGTGATATCAAAAAAGTTATTTTTTGAAAGTTGTTTTGTGAGTTTAGCAAAAAAAAAACCCATCAAAACAGTTATTTTTCAACGTAAAAATAAAATGTCGAAACAAAGTTTTTATAAAAACTCTTTCTTTCCTTATGCATATGAGTTTTGAATATCTCCGTGACTTTGCGTGACTATTTTAAAATTAATCTTTGGTGACAACAAGGCTATGGACCAAGTTTCAGATTGATTAAATGAGGTAAAATGGGGTTTAAGTAACTCCGTAACTGTGCGTGAATATGTCGAAGATAATCTTTCTTTACAGCAAGTATATCGACCAACTTTCAGATTAATTGGATGAGGGGAAATCCGTTTTAAATCTCTCCGTGACCATGCGTGACCGTGCGTGACTACCCCAAAATTAATCTGTAGTCATAACAGGACTATGGGCCAAGTTTCAGATCAATTGGATAAGGGGGAATGAGGGTGCCCCACGACATACAGACAGACAAAGAGTATGAGTTAAAGAAAGAGTTTAAAAAGAGAGTTTTTTTGCCGTCATAAAATAAAACTTTTTTGTGAAGTTTTATTTTTATTTGTTCTTTTTAAGAGGTTCATCCTATTTTTTCGTTGAAAAATAACTCTTAACTGTGGAGTTCAGATCATTTATTTTAAGATCACCATAGATTCTGTAAGAGCACTTCAATACGAATCTATTACTATATCACAGTATAGGTCCCCGTCGACTCTAACATGGAGAGGTTTTGAGTTTAAATTTTCAGGATAACTGTTATTTACGGTCCCTGATTATTCTGGTTTTTAACTTTTCACTTCACTTTATTCTCGTCATTATTTTATAATAATTAATTCTTAAATATTTAAATAATGGTTACGATTTTATATATTTTCTTTATTATTATTGTTTTAATCAACTCTGGTACAGAAGTTTAAGTGTTCATTGTTTTGGCATCACTAAAAAAAGACTTTTTTTCGTTTATCAACTTTTTTTTTTTTAAATTTTTTTTAACAAATTTGTTATTTTTCGATAAAGCACACACCAAAGAGTGATTTCGTCAAAAAAAAAAAAATTATTAAAAAACAAAATTAGATATTTCAGAATATTGTAGAAGTTTGCAATGTATTGTCACCCACTGAGAATCTAAATCTTACGGCAATTTTAGTCAGTCTAATAGGGTTTATTATGGGAACTAGGTCTGAACATGCACTGATTAGCCAGTGATGCTAAATTTATCGAAGCATAAAGCGCAAAACAGTACCATTAATAGCACTAAGAGGCGCTAAATTTGAATGAAACGAAAAGCTTTAAAAAAATAATACATTTATTTGTAGGTTGCAGAACATTTAGTAATTAATGAACTAAACTATAAATTAATAATAAAAAATATACGTTAAAAACTTTTCTTATACCTGTCCATATCTATAAATTAATACGTGGAGTTAAATATTTAGTTCCCTTTTCAAGCAATATGCGGACACGGAGGAGTGTGAAAATTGGCACAGTTATAGTTCATATGGAGGAGAAGCTGAGAATGATAAAATTTATATTTAATCGTCTTAAAAATATATTCAATTAAATAAAATAAAATATTTATAATTATTCGTTACACTCTGTTAATGCGAAGGATTTAAATTATATATCAGACGCCCTATGTTGAATTGTGAATTCCTAAAATTGATTTACATACCTTTAGCCTCATTTAAATATTCATAAACATTTTTATATAAATAGATTTAAAAAAAAACATTGGAATACAAAAATTTAATGAAAAAACAAGTAAGAAAATTATAGTCGGTCTAGACCGACTACCCATGCGTTTAGAGACCCTATCTCTCAGGCCCAACTAACTGGATATAGAAAATAAGCATAAATCAAATTTGAGTGGGATTTTTATTAATTTTTTTGGCTGCAGATATGAAAAAGTTCATATCGGACGATATATCTATATGGGGACTAGGCCCAAAAATGGACCGATCCTGACCATGTTTGGTAAAGTCTCTTGTATTTTGCAAAAATATATACAAACAAAATTTGAGAAGAATCAGTGCAATATTTTTGTATTTTGATAGATTTAGGTGAAGATCGGGAAGCAGCTCTATATGGGGGCTATGACTAAGAGTTGTCCCATAGGGATCATTTTTGGATTAATGGATGTAATAAACACATACAAGCCAAATTTCACTAAGATTTATATGATAATTTGGATCTTATGGCAATTTATGTTGATTTCATAGGGGCCATTTGTATGGGGGCTAGGTCTGAACATGGACGATTTTCGATTTTCACCAATTTCAATAGCGTTCATTCTATGGCCGATAAAAGCTTATATACCAAATTTCATCAAAATATATTCATATTTGCGACCTGCAGTTTGATTACAAGCTTTACATGGACACACAGACGGTCGGACGGACATTGTTAAATCGAATCAGATAGTGATTCTGATTCGATCGGTATAATAAAAGATAGGTATTGGTCAAATGTTTTTGGTAGTTGCAAACAGCTGCACAAAGTCATTATACCCAAACCACATAGTGGTATAGGGTATAATAATATTTCCTAGAATTTGCCCTCGAATTTCGAGTGCTGGAATAAAAACGTCTAATTTTTTTTCTTCCTCATCTTCCGGCCATAGTCGTGCTAATATAAAATCTAGGTTTTTTTTTTACTTGTTTGAAGAGAATTAATTTTAATGGAAACATTGATGGATTCAATACAACAGGAATTTTTATTTTTCAGTCCAGGCCTGCCAACCCAAAGCGCTCCGCGGGCCAACTTTTTTTCAAAAAATTTTCGCGAATTTTATATCTGGGGTTAAATACTGAATTATTGCAATAAACCCATTGAATTTTTAAAAGTTTCTCCATATTTTAGACCAATTCTTGCCATATTGATGCCCGATTTATGCCATTTAATATACCAACCTGTTTGAAATAATGGCAAACAATATTATCCAAACATTAGCACAAATACATTATACCCTGATCAGATAGTGGTATAGGGTATAAAAAAATCTTATTGTTGTCGTCTATAATTAAAAAACAAAAAACGTGTATAATAGACCTCGCCTCAAATTTTTTTTTCGAATTTTGCATTTGGGGATTGGTTAAATATGCGATTTGATGTAAAAATTCATGTGGTAAAATTTGAAGTCGATCAGAGTGTGCCAACCCGTGCCACAATGAGGTCAAAGTTCAAAATATATAGAAAACAATCGTTTTTTCATTGATGACAAGTTATTTATTATAAACGATCAGACAAACTAACTGTAAATTATAAGTGATGTGAAGCATGATCTGCTTAAAAAGTTATAATAAAAAAGTTAAGCAACAACGAAGTTAAATTCCACGTTCTTATATACTAAGAAAACTAACGGTATAGTACATTGTGACATTTTGCTACCAATTTCGTTTAGCTTTTATATTTTGATTTTAGTATTTTTCCATTGCGAAATTGACTGCGGTTGTGAAAAGTCGTTTATTAAAAGAATTAAAAATAGTACAATCAGTACAGATTTTTTATTATGGCGTTAAATAAATCTCTAAATCTTAGATCTGCTGACATATACGTGCATTTGATAGGAAAATGCGAAAAAAAAATAGTTGGATGCAAATTACCTTCAAAACTACAAGTATTACAATGCTTTTTTTATTATGTACGGTTTGAAAAAAGATAATTAAGGAGAGTTCTGTATTAGCGTTAGAAGAAATATTGCCCTTCTGGGAAAGAGCTCGTATTCCAACGTTACACAAAAGAACATGTGTTGGAAAATTAAACAAATTATATAATGAGTGGAGAAAGATGCAAAAAGTTTCTAAATATAAATTTGCAAGTCGTAGAAAAATGGAAGAAGATTTCAAGAACATTTGAAAAGTTTATTCGATATTGCACATGTTGATGGCTTAGAAATAATTTCTATTCAGGAGGATAGAGATTTCTTAATTAAACAAAGGGAACAAGGTCGTGTTGGCATAATGACTTCAATAGATCAAAACCTAACAAATAAAGAAAAGCGTAAGGTGGAAAGAGAAGAAAAGGAAAATCGACGCAAAAAAAAGCATCAAAGAATTGAAAGCTCTGAAGGTTATATTAAAGTCAGCATGAGTAATTTTTTTCTTTCAACTTATTTTGTTCAATAATTTTTACTTTAGTCTTGACTGTACAATTTGATGCAAGTGATGAAAGTGAATGTGAATCTTAAAAGTCTGCAGATTCGCCGGCAATTGAACCAAAAAACATTAACCCGACAGAGAATCGTGTTAAGAAAAAATTCATAGATAACAGAATGTTGGCATGCATGGATGCTGGTAATATATCGACTCCACTCGCAATCCATTTTATTTCTGCGACAGCGAAAGCTTTAGGTCACAATATTGAAGATTTGGTTCTTAATTCTACAAGTTTGAGAAGACAACGCAAAGAATATCGTCAACGTCATGGCAAAGAAAATATTGAGAATTTCAAGGTAATCAAATTTATTTTAAAATTGTTATGAATATTTCACAGAATTAACATTTTTCAGATTCCTGACACATTCGTTCTACATTGGGATGGTAAACTAGTTCCTGCAATGGCTGGAAAAGAAAAAGTTGACCACCTAGCTATTGTTTTAACTGCAGAAGAAATTGAAAAGTTAATTGCCATTCCAATTATTGAAGTTGGATCTGGAGCAGCAATCGCACAATCAATATATGATTATTTAAAAAATGAACATGATAAATTCATTAGAAATGGTGTGCTTTGACCAGAGTTCAGAAAAAAACACACACTGAATAAAAAACTCGTACATATATGTAAACAAACATAACTTAGACCAACACACACATATTTTTATTTTCATATCAATTATGTTTGTTTTTAAATTTTCTTCGGTGCCCAACACAACCACGACTGTGTTCGTTTTAATATTTCGTTATTTACACGAACATTTTTCTATCACGTACTTTTTTTTTCAATCACACATAAAGCACACATTTTTGAGTGTTGCTTTATTTGAAGTTGATGTTCTGGTACGTGTAGTGAAAAAAAACACAGAACATGTAAAATAAACAGGTTCGAGTTCAGTTATATTTTAAGTCGTGTTGTGGCTCGTGTAGTAAGAAAAAACACAACATGTACAATAAACAGGTTCGAGTTCAGTTATATTTTAAACACGACTTAAAATATAACTGAACTCGAATCTGTTTACTGTACATGTTCTGTTGTTTCTTACTACACGAGCCACAACACGACTTAAAATATAACTGAACTCGAACCTGTTTATTTTACATGTTCTGTGTTTTTTTTCACTACACGTACCAGAACATCAACTTCAAATAAAGCAACACTCAAAAATGTGTGCTTTATGTGTGATTGAAGCAAAAAGTATGTGATACAAAAATGTTCGTGTAAATAACGAAATATTAAAACGAACACAGTCATGGTTGTGTTGGGTACCGTAGAAAATTTTGAAACGCACATAATTGATATGAAAATAAAGATATGTGTTGACTGCTTTTGAACAGAACATTGTGTGTTTCGTGTGTGTATTTTCTGAACCTTGGCTTTGACACAACTGCTACCAGCACTGGTCAACATAATGGGGTAGCAATGTTGCTGGAGAAAAAATTAGAACGGAGTTTGATGTGGTTGCCGTGCAGGCATCATATTGCAGAAATCTTACTGCGAGCTGTTTTTGAAGTATATTTTGGAAAATCTAGTGGTCCAGAAGTTGTTATATTTGAACGTTTTTCACGGATATGGAACACTTTTAAGTTGGAAGATTTCAAAGTTGGTATTATGGATGAAGAAGTGCAACGTGCTGTAAGTGTCGAAGAATGTAACTTCAGCAAAGAGTTTTGTATTAAACATTTAGAAAAAGACCATATTCGACATGATTATAAGGAGTTATTACAACTTACGTATATTTTTCTTGGTGGCAGCAACCCAAATTTCGCATTTCGTGCACCTGGGGCAACATCCTATCAGTGTTGCCATTTTAGCATTTTAGTTGCTAGATTTAGCAACTTTTTTTGTCGCTTAGCATCCAAAATTTATGAAAAGATGCTAGATGCTAACTTAGCATCTTTTATTAATAAAAAGTTGCTTTAGCATCTTTTTTTTTTTGATTTTTTTTTTCATTATTTTTGAATATATAATTTTAATTTTAATGGTATTGATATGTTTTAATTTCTCAAAGTGTAATACGAGAAATTTGTGTACTTCTCTTTTTGCCACTCTGCTCTTTTCCTTCAACAAATATAACAAAACATTTTGAAATAGAAGAATGCAAACGAGTACAACAGTTTTTAATGAATTAAATAGTCGATTGCCAAAAATATTATTGTATTAAAAAAATGCCAAAATTTTCAATACAAAACACATTAAACCGGGAAAAAACCGATAACCAATATATTAGAAGAGTTTAAATTTAAATCCAATTGAGTTATATCACAGAACAATATTGGGATACAGCACTGAATACAACCTCTTAATTGATTGAAGTTAACAAAAATTCTATTGGCGAAAGCCCATTTAAAGAGTTATCCACATTTGTATTGTCTTTATTAGTTTTGAAAGGAGTTCAATGTTCATTTAGTTTAATGGCTTTAGTTAAAAGCAAACTTTGCAACAGAATAAAATCCGAGTTGTTATGTTCTGTAATACGTATAAAAGAAGGTTTGAAATCGAAAAATGGGTGCTGTACACAATATACCGAGCGATGTCGTTGATAAAACTCGATCTTCAGAAAAATTTCAGAGCCAAAAAGAACTTGAAGATGAAGACATCACAGAAATATTAGTTTCCATAAACCAATTACTGTAATATACTCGTATCATTTGGTAATGAAAATTTTGTTATATATGAAATTAAAAACAAATCTCTCTAAAATTAAAAACATTTAATTTAAAACTAAAAAAACTCACTAAAAACTATTTAAAATTTTAAAAACATAAATCGAAACTTATGTTTTATATTAATGTTTCCATTTAAAAACCAAAGAATTAATTAATAAGTACTTAATTTTTCAATCAAAAGGTAATGAAAATTAAAAAAAAAAAATTAGCATCTTTTATTTTGACTCCAGTACGTTTTACCATCTTTTTTTTTTTTTTGCAATTTAGCATCTTTTCAATTTCAAATTATGGCAACACTGCATCCCATGCAAGATTCATGTCGAAAGCCATATATGTTTTAAAAATATATGCTTTACAAAAACAGTTTCAAATGTCTTCCAGCCAGTTGAATGGTTTGCGAAATATTTGCATATTTCTGGTACGCCTGTATGTTCCGTACTGGTTCAGAACCACTTATGCTGTCGAAGCACCAAATAAAGATTTACAGCTGGTTATAAAGATTGCAAGTTATATTGACCCAAACATATCAATACCATTATTAGCAAAAATCCGAAACCACCTATGGTATTTATCGGAAGAGTTAGTTGCTCTTGCGTTTTTTGATTGCAACGTGGACTTTGACGTAAAAAAAAAATGGTTGCGGCACTTGGAACTGAGATCGAAACTGAGGAACACAATGTAATTTCACTGCCTAAAAAAGTTTGCGCTAGTGTTGAAGAATTAAAAGAATTTCGATCTAAAGATTTGAGTTGCTTTGTAACACATAAACTAAAACTTTTTTTGCACGTTTGGAAATAGACACCAATTTTTTAAACTTTGATCCCTCAAATTGGCACGAAAGAGCAGAATACATTAAAGGCGTTCAAATTCTGAAAAATATTAATGTTGTTAATGATGCTGCTGAGAGAAAAGTCAAACTTATTACAGATTTTAACCGGTCCTTAACACGTAGCGAAGAAGACAAGCAGTACTTGCTTCATATTGTTGAGAACTACCGAAAGGAATTCCCATCATATACTAAATCGTCGCTCTTATAATAATTTAATAATATTAATTCTCTTCTTTTTTTTTTAATGAAATGTTTGAATATAAAAAATTGCAAATTAAGAAAACATTACATGAATTGCATGTTTTTTTTTTTATAATAAATAACTTGTCTTCGATGAAAAAACGATTGTTTTCTATATATTTTGAACTTTGACCTCATTGTGGCACGGGTTGGCACACTCTGATCGACTTCAAATTTTACCACATGAATTTTTACATCAAATCGCATATTTAACCAATCCCCAAATGCAAAATTCGAAAAAAAAAAATTTCCATATAAGTGAGGCGAGGTCTAGTGTATATTCGTTAAAACACCCCAAAAAATCATAAAACTTAAAAAACTTATATTTTATACTTAATTTTAATTATTTGTGTACGAACTGAAGTAAACATGAATATCTGATCATTTTTAATCCAGAATTATACATATTCATCCTTTTAATGACTTTGCAAATTAACTCTATAACAATTTTACATCTTAATTTAACCCTTTCTATTTAAAGAAAAATAAAATCGAACTTACCTCTACTCGTAAATTGTAACATTATTTATATCATCTCATTTTAGTGGTTGATTTATTCTTCTAGTGCTCTATATACGAGTACATCTAAAAGTTACCAAACATCCTTATGCTTTTGTATGTTACAATTTAAATTAACCCTTTCTTTTTTAAAGCTCTGTGTTATTTTTTTAAATGTTGTTTATATTACAGTGACATATGAATATTCAAATTCGTGTCAGCATCATTAACGGTCACAAAAACACGGATTAATGATTTTTTCTATAGATACTGTTTTGTATTCCGATTGCATTTGTGGTCGGTGTGTGAAAAGTTTATGTTAAGAACATGTGTATGGCACGACCTTTACAAGTGATTTTATGTTTTATGTTTCGTTATATTTTTTCAACTTCAATTTCATTCTACATGTACTCGTATCATAAAAGTAGACATGCAAGTTTGTCTTTATTTAAATTTAACCCTTTCCTTTGTATGTTTAATGGTTTGGATAATGATTTTTTTTTTTTTGCGTTGCATCTTTCCTTTATTTTATACATATATATTTCAATGTTATAGACTTAATAATTTAATATACAATTTTAAAAGAAACAAAATTGCTTTATGTTTCCCAAATCAAAAAGTGACTTTTCAATTCAAATTTCGTGCGTTTATCGATTTGGGAAAATAATTTTTTTCAGCTTCGTAGTACTATTTCTGACATCGGTGCCAAATTGCATGTCAATATCTTCATTGATTCAATAGTGACGCTCGTTTTTGCAAACAACTAAAAGCGAATTTGACGATTTTCAGACGAAAAACGTCCTCAAAGGGTTTTAAAAAATTAACTCGTTTTGTTAATTTATAGCGTTTGGAAGTTGGGTCATTTTCAGGCAATGCATTGCAAACTCTTAAAAATTCTGAATTTCTCAATTTTTGTTTTAATAATTTCTAGTTAAGTCCTAAAATTTTTTGCGAAATCACTCTTTGATGTGGTCTCTATCGAATGATAACAAATATTTTACCAAAAACACAATAAAACAAGTAATAGTGTTAAGTTCGGCTGTGCCGAATCTTTGATATCCTCCACCTCGGTTTGAGTATTGATAATAAATGTAAACAAAATATTGGAAAAATATGCATGCATTTCCTATATGCATGCGTTTCCGGTTATATGACATAACTTCTCGTTTAATTTAGTTTTTGCTAATTAAATAGCTCGCCCTAACCTCCATTGCAAAGGTAATGGTTGTGTAGAGTGGCTATATGCATTAAATCGTGCTTTTTTGGCTTTTAACTGGCCAAATATTTCTTCATTGCGGCCATATAGGTCGGATGGAGTAACAAAATAATAATCGAAAAAAGCTCTCTCAACTTTTTTTTTCAAAAAAATATTGCCATATTTGGAAAACATAGAAAATAAATTTATAATAATAAATAATTAAATTAGGGATACCAAACGCAAAAATTTTAAATAAAATAATTTGTTATCTTTATTTTCTGATGAACTTCAAATATTCATCCAAAAAAAATTGTGAAAATTTATATATAAATAACATTCTCATCAAATTGCGTTTATTTATGTAACAATTTTTATGTTCGCAATTCTTAAATATCATTTGAGGTTTTATAAAATTCATTGAATTTAAATTAATGTTTTCTGTAGTCCGATTCTGTAAATTTCAACGATCCGACAATGGCAAAATATATCGACAGCTATTGTTGTTTGCACTAAAGGTGCTATTACACGATGTGTTTTTTACATATGTACTGTCACTTTTTTTATCCATATGAAATTCCTCATGTCTGTCAAAATTGTCTTTTACATACGATTCATAATTTTTGCTATCACACGTGCATATGTATTTCCGTATGACATAACCTCTAAATGTAAACAACAGCTGATTTAATTTGTGAATTTACAAAAATTTATTGTTAAAAAAAATTATATATTTATTAATTGTTAATTAATATTAAACAATTTATTTTTCTTTCAATATTAATCTTTATAATTTACTCTGTTTTTCTTTCGCCACAAGCAGTGTTGTATTTTCATATGTTTGTCATGCAAAAATAGAACCTTTTCTAATTGAAAAATGTACATGTGACTTTCCTCATGTATTGTACATAAACAATGTTTCATATGTATCACACGATGTGTACAACTTGTGTTGTGGGAAAATTTGACAGTACATATGTAAAAAACACATCATGTAATAGCACCTTAAGGATTAAGTGATTCACTATGTACATACATCTTAACGACAGTCGACAAATCTATTTTTCTATTTATTTAAATTGTAAACGAGTGGCATCTCCGTCAAAATAAGTGAAAAACACAAAGAAGAATAGAAAAAACAAATTACTTCGTGTTTGACAGGATGGTTTTATGTTTATGTTTAATATCTCTATTTTTTACTAATATTTCTGTTTATTTATTTGAAAATGAAATAATGAATTGAATATGCTATTTCATTTTTTTTATTTATATGTATAAAAAAGTTTTTTAATAAAAGCAAAATATTTTCACTATTTTAGGATTTTTATTTATGTATGACTACATTTCAACCTAAAAATTTAAGTTTTTATCGATTGAATAAACAACACAAAAATGGTTGTCGTTTAGATAACAACAACAGCTGACTTTAACAATAGCGAATATTGTTTAAAAATTTCACTGCTAATTTTGCTTTTCTTTTTTTAACGATTCGACAATCGTTAAAAGAAGTTACTGAAAAGCCATTAATTTCTCCTGAATGCCAATATTTTTTTTAATGTAAGCATTTTTTAAATGTAAACATATTTGTTGTTTTTTTTTTGGAATTTGATGCAATTGGTGTCTTCTAAATTTAAAATTATTATTTCCGACGTTTTGATATGATTTTCTGAAATTCAATTAATATTTTCTAATTTATAATTTGAAATTTTAATTCCAGTTTTTAGAATTGATATTTTCTAAAATTTGAATGAAAAATTTAAAAAGTGCAATTTTGTATTTATGTGAATAATAATGCTTTAATAATAATTTTTAAAAATTAGATGTAATCGCAATCAGATACTTTGTAGGTAAAGCAGAATAATAATTCTATATAACTATGTAGAACTTTTTTGAAAGCAAAAAACTCTTTGATAACTCGGTAACTCTATTTTGTAAAGACAACAAAAAGTTAATATGACAAACTTATGTTCATATTTGTAAAAGAATAATGAAAAAAACCTATGAAATAAAAGACCAGCCCGTGTATACTCTTAACATTGTTCTGTATGATATCTAGTTGAAAATATTAACATTCATGTTAAAATAGAATTAACTATTGCAAAGCTAATTAGAACAAACAAAAATTGTGGCGCCATCTATTGTGGCATAGTCACGCTGAGCAAAATGAAGTGACAATCTGTTACTGCAAAAGAAATGTATTTTCCCCACAACAAAATATTACAGAATTTTATGTAAATAAAATAATATACCGATTTATTTCTAACATGCAGTTGTTATGCATATACATAAATATAATATATGTATGCATATTATTTGTACTATTTAATATGTTTATGTATGTATATGTAAATATTACACACAAAAAATACAACATCAAACGTTATTTTTGTGTTTTTTTCTTTAAATAAATTAATACATAAAAATTTTTTTTTGCTAAATTTACATTGTTTTCTTTTTATTAACAACTAGGCATTTAAGCATTATTTGTTTTATATGCTGGTGAATTTTTACTCCCTTTATATTAACACGTAGTGTCTGCTTGTCGAAAAAATTTTGGATCGATTTTAACCCCTTTCCCGTGACCCAATCGATCTGAAACTTTGCAGGCAGGCTCGTGGCAATGACAGAAATGATCTAGTAAATTTTTTTAGTGATGCCAAAACAATGGAAACTTTTAAATTTTTCTACCAGAGTTGATAAAAAAAAATGTACAAAGGGTTAGTTTTTATTATATTATTACCACAACGACCACAAAAACAACAAGTCCATCTATGACAACAATACAACATTTAGAATAACAACAAGAACGATATAGAAACATCATATTTTTCATTTTTTTTTTTTTTACTTTTTCAGAGATTTCCCTGCACCTGTTCCACCGATTTTAATGATTTTTGAAATAGAAATCTTTCCACGAGTTTGGTGAATCATTCTCACTAAAAATGATCACTGTAGCTGCACTATTGAGGGCGTGTTCGTGACAAGAACAACATAGAAAGTTATATTTTTTCAAGACTTTTTAGTTCTTCATTCAAATCTCGGGCCCTAATCGACCGATTTGGACGGTTTTAAATAGCAAACTTTTCAGGATGTTAGTGAAACATTTTTTATATCAACGAGTACCCTAGCTGCCCGATTGATGCCGTCATCGTGATTTCCACAGACGGACAGACGGACATCGCTATATCAACTCCGGTTTTTATAAGGATCACAAATATATATATTTTATGGGGTCCAAAATTTTTTTTCTAATTATTACAAATGGAATGACAAACTTATATATACCCTCTGCACACTGGAGTGGAGGGTTTAATAAGCTCTTGAATCGTAAAGAACACAATGTTGAACCCAATGTGCAAAGTTTACAAAACGTTCAAATAATGGGACTTCATATGCAACAACGTTTACAAAACTATAGCGACCATAAGTCGTTTACAATAAAATTTGCAAAACTCTTATACAGACTAAGTGTATGTATATCAAGTGTTATTGTAAATGCTATTGCCATGTAAAGCGTTTTTAAAACATCATTTAAAAAGAGTTCATATTTTGCAATTAAATAAACCTATCATAACAATGCTTATGAAAAGTTATAGAAATATTGTTATAGTAAGCTTATTCTCCAATTCAGTTACATTTCACTTATGGAATGGTTTATTGGGTATGCTATGTGTGTGTTTATTAAATTTGTTAATGTGTTTGTTAATGAGTTTGTTTTCTTCATTCACAATAATAATAAACCAAAAAGTGTTGGTTTGTGAATTGGCTAAGTTGAGAAATAAAGTTGGCTAGAAATTGCACTCGAATTTAGAGCTCTGGCCTCTGCTAGTACAAATTAATGGAATAGAGGCAAATTATAAATGACGTAATGTATCCATACGCGTAAAAAAAGATGCCGCTAGTCTGGAAGTTCCAACATAATAATGACCTAAAACACAACTCTAAAGTTGTAACTGAATGGCTACAATCTAATCCAGTTATGGAGGCTGTTATTTCAGAGGCTGTTATTTTAGAGTGGCAAAAGATTTCAATGGATATCATCCATAACATAATTATGAAGCCTCGGCATTGTGAAGCAGTACTAAAAAATAATGGATACCCAACAAATAATTGAAACCAAAAATAGAGGGAAATATTACAATTATTGTGTAATAAATTTTTCCAATGTCTTGCTAACAGCATAACATAACAGCATAACAGCATTTTTTTTTCTTTCTGAATGTACAACATTATATCGTTATCTATATCTATCTATATATATAAAATGGAATGTGTGTTTGTTTATTTGTTTGTTTGTTTGTACCTTATAGGAGACAAAACCTCTGGACCGATCTTCCAGAAATTTTCACATCATTTAACTGGGACTCTGGCATGATTAATAGGGTACTTTTTTTTCGTCCACGCCCACTTTTACGCCCACTTTTTTAAAATTATGTAATTGCTCCCATATAGTTTTTAACAGATTTACTTCAAATTGTATACACATTATACTCCAGGCGAGGTAGAAATAAACATTTCTTACGCCACGCCCCCTTTCACGCCCCTTTTCACGCCAAATTTTGTTTGAAAGTTTTAAACTTTTTGTTCTCTGTACAAATTTGTTCCATCCAACGGATTTTTTTTTATTTGGTAGTATATTGCTCTTAATACTGTTAACGTCGCCATATAACTATGAACCACGCCCACTTCACCGCACCCTTTTTTTAATTCAGATATTTACTTATACCACTAACAATGTTTGATATACAAAATACTTTTTTTGTAATATGTATTTACCTAAAGTTTTATACACTTTTTATCTACAGGTAGGGTAGCCATACATTTTTTTATTACCCTTTTTCCCTCTTTTCGCCCTACTTTACCTTAAATTATAATTAATGTGCTTTATAGGAGGCCAAACCCCTGAACCGAACTTCCTGAAATTTTCACAGCGTGTTACTGTGACTCTGGAAGGAATAATAGGCTATATATATTTTTGATTGGACAAAGGGGCGGTGACACGCCCATATAACCAAAAATTTAAAATCGTCATATCTTGGGAATTTTTTGACCTACAGCGGTCATATTTGGTACGTATGGTATTGGCATGAATAGAAATACATACCAAAATAAAAGTGGGCGGGACCGCGCCCCTTTTTAGAAAAATAAAAAATCGTAATATCTTCTAAACTACTGGAAGGATCGTCATGAAATTTTCACAAAAGGATTTTTTTGCGAAATAATAAGTCCTTAACTATATAAAGTTGTTAGTGGGCAAAGGGGCGTGGTCCCGCCCATATAATTCAAAATTTAAAATCGTCATATTTAAATTAATAGAAATAGTACTACAAGAAAAGTGGGCGGGACCACGCCCTTTTTAGAAAAATTAAAATCCATAATAACTTCTATTAAGCCCTTGGCTATATAAATTTGTTAGTGCAATAATTAATTCTAAATTAAATAAATAATATTTTGTTAATTTATAAATATTTTTTTTTATTTTATTTCATTTTATAACGATGAGGGGTAGCGAAGCACACCGGGTTCAGCTAGTATCGTATATAAATCAGTTTATAAAAAATCTTTAAATCGATTTTCTCGCAAATAAATGTTCGAAGCCCGTGAACATCATAATTCAAAATCTAGTTGACCGATTCTTTTGATATTTTACACACTATAACTGCACATAATTCGTCAGGTAGCCACGAAGAGTTTTTTTATTTTCCATTCTCTTCCCCACTTTTTAACCACAAATTCCCGAAATTTTATAGCAAAAATCATGTTTTTCACTTCAAAATGCCGCCAAAAAAAAAAAAAAATTAAAAAACTCTTCGGTCGCATTTCGACCTTTTTTTTCACATGATCCGGTAACGAGTTATGATGTTTACCGCCAAAACAACAACGTCTCCGGAGATTCGCTGGCAAGGACTTATTTATGAAAATTGATAAAATAAAATAAATAATCCAACATTTATCATAACTTCAAAAAATAATTATGAATACACGACTTTTTTTAACTTTTAAAACCTTACCTCCTTAAGCTACTTTATGTTAATATATTTTCCCTTTTAAATAAATTGAACACACAAATTTGTAAATAATTAAAATAAATTTTAATTTTATGATCCAATTTTTGGTATTAACCGTTCTATATATTGTTTAAATGTTTCCATTGTAGTGTCACTCACTGTATATGCTATTAGTGAAACCGAAAGTCTTTTAGCCAGCAGAGTCAGAAGTTATAAGAAAAAAGTAATTACTAGAACTGAGTTTTATTTATTCACCATACAAACAACTATTGTGTTTAATATGTAGGTAGATGTCATAGGCTGGGGACAATTTTCACTGTGAAACTATTTAAAATTTGGCCATGAATTCGTATTTCTGAGTACCATTTTTATATCCTCCACACGTCAGTGGCAGAGGGTAAATATAGGTTTGTCATTCCCTTTGTAACGCATCGAAAAACTAATTTCCGACCCCATAAAATATATATATTCTTGATCCTTATCACAGCTCGAGTCGATATAGCGATGTCCGTCTGTCTGTTGAAATCACGCTCATTCACAAAAAAAGCCATCTAACTGAATAAGGCTACAATTATATCATTTGCCATAATTCCCAGCAGGTTGGTGTTGAAAATGGGCTAAATCGGGCATCATCGTGATTAGAAACGAGCAAAAATATGTAGATACCTCTAAAAAAAACATAAAACCCAGTGTGTTTGTTGTAACAGTTTAGTGGTTGAACATAATAATTGTACAACAACATAAAAAAATGCCACAAAAAAATTATACATATTTATTAACAATACCAAGAATACAATAACATACCTCTTGTTAGTAGTATTGCCACATATTTTTTTTTATCGTTATCACGTTATAATAAAAACAAGTAAGAAAATTATAGTCGGTCTAGACCGACTATACGATACCCTATACCATGCGTTTAGAGACCCTATCTCTTAGGCCCAACTAACTGGACATAGAAAATAAGCAAAAACCAAATTTGAGTGGGATTTTTATTAATTTTTTTGGCTGCAGATATGAAAAAGTTCATATCGGATGCTATATCTATATAGGGACTTGGTCCAAAAATGGACCGATACCGATGACCGACCTGCAGTTTGATTACAAGCTTTACATGGACACACAGACGGACGGACGGACGGACGGACATTGTTAAATCAACTCAGAAAGTGATTCTGATTCGATCGGTATAATTAAAGATGGGTCTAGGTCAAATATTTTTGGTTGTTACAAACAGCAGCACAAAGTCATTATGCCCAAACCACATAGTGGTATAGGGTATAAAAATCGCCAATATGAAAGAAAAAATGAAAACGAAAAATGGAAAATGGAAAATGAAAAATGGAAGATGAAAAATGGAAAATGAAAATAGAAAATGGAGAATGGAAAATGGAAAATGAAAAACAGAAAATGGAAAATGAAAATTGCAAAATGAAAAAGGCAAATGGAAAAAGAAAATTGAAAAATGGAAAATGCAAAATGGAAAATGGAAAATGAAATTGAAAAATGGAAAATGAAAATTGAAAAATTAAAAATGAAAATTGAAAAATGAAAACTGGAAAATGAAAATTGAAAAATGAATAACGAATAATGGAAAATGAAAATTGAAAAATTAAAAACGGAAAATGGAAAATGAAAAATGGAAAATGAAAATTGAAAAATGAAAAATGAAAAATGGAAAATGAAAATGAAAAATTAAAAATGGAAAATGAAAATTGAAAAATGAAAAATGAAAAATGGAAAATGGGAAAAGGAAAATTGAAAAATGGAAAATGAAAAATGAAATATGAAATATGTGAAATGTAAAACGGAAAATGAAAATTGAAAAAAGGAAAATGGAAAATGGAAAATTGAAAATTGAAAAACGCAAAATGGAAAATGGAAAATGAAAATAGGAAAATGAAAAATTAAAAATGGAAAATGAAAATTAAAAAATGGAAAATGTAAAATGGAAAATTGAAAATGAAAATTGAAAAATGGAAAATGGAAAATGAAAATTAAAAATTGAAAATTGAAAAATTGAAAAATTGAAAATGGAAAATGAAAATTGAAAAATGGAAAATGGAAAATGGAATATGAAAATTGAAAAATGAAATATGAAAAATGTAAAATGGAAAATGAAAATTGAAAAATAAAAAATTGAAAAATGGAAAATTAAAATTGAAAAATGAAAAATTAATAACGAAAAACGAAATATGGAAAATGGAAAATGAAAAATGAAAAACGGAAAATTGAAAATGGAAAATGAAAAATAAAAAATGGAAAATGAAAATTGAAAAATGAAAAATGGAAAATGGAAATTGAAAAATGAATAACGAAAAACGAAATATGGAAAATGGAAAATGAAAGTTGTAAAATGGAAAACGGAAAATGGAAATTGAAAAATGAAAAATGAATAACGAAAAACGAAATATGGAAAATGGAAAATGAAAATTGAAAAATGAAAAACGGAAATTGGAAAATGAAAATTGAAAAATGAAATATGAAAAATGGAAAATGGAAAATGAAAATTGAAAAATGAAATATGAAAAATGGAAAATGGAAAATGAAAATTGAAAAATTAAAAATGAAAAATGGAAAATGAAAATTGAAAATTGAAAAATGAATAACGAATAATGGAAAATGGAAAATTAAAATTGAAAAATGAAATATGAAAAATGTAAAATGGAAAATGAAAATTGAAAAATGGAAAATGGAAAATGAAAATTGAAAATTGAAAAATTAAAAATGGAAAATCAAAAATGGAAAATGAAAATGGAAAAATGGAAAATGGAAAACGCAAAATGGAAAATGGAAAATGAAAATTGAAAATTGAAAAATTGAAAATGGAAAATGAAAATTGAAAAATGGAAAATGAAAATTGAAAAATGTATAATGGAAAATGAAAATTGAACAATGGAAAATTCAAAAATGTAAAATGGAAAATTAAAATTGAAAAATGAAAAATGAATAACGAAAAACGAAATATGGAAAATGGAAAATGAAAATTGAAAAATGAAAAACGGAAAATGGAAAATGAAAATTGAAAAATGAAATATGAAAAATGGAAAATGAAAATTGAAAAATGAAATATGAAAAATGGAAAATGGAACATGAAAATTGAAAAATTAAAAATGAAAAATGGAAAATGAAAATTGAAAATTGAAAAATGAATAACGAATAATGGAAAATGGAAAATTAAAATTGAAAAATGAAAAATGGAAAATGAGAATTGAAAAATGGAAAATGGAAAATGAAAATTGAAAATTGAAAAATTAAAAATAGAAAATCAAAAATGGAAAATGAAAATTGAAAAATGAACAACGGAAAATGGAAAATGAAAATTTAAAAATGAAATATGAAAAATGGAAAATGAAAATTGAAAAATGAAATATGAAAAACGGAAAATGGAAAATGAAAATTGAAAAGTGAAGTATGAAAAATGAGAAATGGAAAATGAAAATTGAAAAATGAGAACTGGAAAATGAAAATTGAAAAATGAAAAATGAATAACGAATAATGGAAAATGGAAAATCAAAATTGAAAAATGAAAAACGGAAAATGGAAAATGAAAAATGGAAATTGAAAAATGAAAAATAAAAAATGGAAAATGAAAACTCAAAAATGGAAAAAGATAATTGAAAAATGAAAAATGGAAAATGAAAGTTGAAAAATGAAAAATTAAAAACGAAAAATGGAAAATGAAAATTTAAAAATGAAAAATGGAAAATGATTACTGAAAATTGAAAAATGAAAAACGAAAATTGAAAAAATAAAAATGGCAAATGGAAAATGAAAATTGAAAAATGAGTAATGAATGATGAAAAATAAATAATGAAAAATTAAAAATTAAAAATTAAAAATTAAAAATTAAAAATTAAAAATTAAAAATTAAAAATTAAAAATTAAAAATTAAAAATTAAAAATTAAAAATTAAAAATTAAAAATTAAAAATTAAAAATTAAAAAGTAAAAATTAAAAATTAAAAATTATATATGATAAGTTTAAATTTCTATATTGTTATTATTATGTATTTTTTTTTATTGAATGTAATGCAGATAAAAATAAAAAATAATTCAGATAAAAATATTTTAAAATAAGCTTATTTTTAAAAATAATAATTTTTAGCCAAGAATCATTTGAATTTTGGTATTCGGAGTTAATGTTTCAGTATCGGCAAAAGTTTAAAAGTGGTAGCCGTACTCAACATTGGGTGTAATATGGAGTTTAAGACTCAGGTGGAGGGTATCAAAAAATTCGGCAGAGCCGAATTTAACACTCTTACTTGTTTGGTTTCAAATTTACAATTCCTCTTACTAATTTATTTCGACCGACCTTAAATGAATCCTTATAATTGTCATACTACATGCATAATTTCTTTTGTATTCCATAAAGAAAACAATGATCAGTAGTTTCACTTTTGCAAAACTTTGCATTGGGATATTTAAATGATCTTTAAATTTAGTAGAAATGATTTTTAAGAGCAAGTAAATATTCGCATTTTAAGTAGGAACATTTTACATTTGTTTCATTTATAATTGCAAATTCTTTCATTGGTACCTTACAAATATTCCAAAAAAAATCAGGTAGCACTACTATCTATTGGCATACAATAGCACGAGAATTTTGACCACCTGCCATTTTTTAACTTCGCCAGTGATTTTATTCAACATAAATGCATATATTATTTGTTGTTGTTAAATATATAAGATAGAAATATTCAGGTAAATTTTCTCTTTTTCACTTCATTCTTCATGTCACGCTTTATGCGCATTTTATAATCGAAGGTGAAAAACCAAAAAAAAAAAAAAAACAGTTTTTACCTAAGAAAGTGAATTACGATTTGAAGAAGTTTAACAGAAAATTAAAAATAATAAAAACAGAGATAAAATGTTTGATAACTATTGTTTGATGTTGTACAAAATATACATATACATATGTATGAATATCTGTATGTATGTGTAAGTATATTTATGTGTAAACATGACTGACATGTCATGCTGTTATATAAACATTATGAGGACAGTTTTTCCAAGTTGTTTGAACAAAGCAAATATGTGGTTGTTTATTCAAGGATCATCATAAAGAACTGACTAAATTCTTTATCTAACAATGTCATTAAAAAGTGCATGTGGATGTGTTGGTTTTCATTTATTAATGTTAGAAATATAAATTTAGCGAATTCGATGAATTTTATGTTGTCTTCAGCTCTTTAAGAACTTAATTACATGATTTATGAAATAAATAATCGGGCAATTCCATAAAAATGTCAACTTTTATGAAAAAAAATATTTTTTAATTTATATGAAGTAACTTTAAAATATATTAAAATATGTTCCAAGTTACATAATGTAATTCGTTACAAGCATTCTAAATAATAAAATAAATATAAAATTTATTTGTTTATTCAAATTTCTTTTAATACATGTTCAAGAAACTTTAGTCATTCCGTCACAGTCATTCCGTCACGTCAAATGACAGTTAATAAATTCGATACTATTACAGGCCAGTTGCTCTAAATTATAATTTTATATTGCTTATATATCATATGTAAAATATGCACTAGTTTAAAATCTGACTTGCTTTTTAATTTACAAAAGTTCCCAGGTTTTAATACCAGGACAGAGTCATGGTAGCAAAAATGTCATTCCGTCACACAATGAGAAATTATTCAAAAATAAAAGAATAAAATAGTGTAAAAATTGTTTCTGAGTTTTTTTTTAAATCTCTTAATCATTAACAATCATTTTCAAACTGAAGAATGAATTTTCAATTCAAAATAGCTTTGTAGAATAGCCTTAACTTCAATTCTACAACTCAAAATGTCATTCCGTCACATATGGAATTGCCCAATCGGAAAATGTATTAAGAGTAAAATTACGACATACAAACATCCAGGAAATTATTTTGAACCCAGTTATGATTGGCTCTGCTAAAACATAACTGTTTGCTTTCAAAAATAGCTTAAAGATGTAAAAGATGTAAGAAAATTAAAATCGGTTTAGAAACCCTACACAACGCGTTTAAATAATTGGACTTAGCTCCAACTGAAGGGGTATAAAAAATAAACATAAACCAAATCTGAGAGGAATTCTTATTAATTTTTTTGCCTTTGGATATTAAAAGGTTCATATCGGATGCTCCATTTATAATTAAACGTTACTGACCATATTTGGTAAAGGCATTTATTTTTTGCAAAAACATATACAAACCAAATTTCGGAAAAATCTGTGCAACATTTTTGTTTTGAATAGGTTTAAGTGAAGATCGTGAAGCAGCTTTATATGGATGCTATGACTAAGAATTTTCCCATAAGGTTTATTTTGGGACTACTGCATAATAGATGTAATAAACACACACAAACCCAATTTGAACGAGATCTATGTGATAATTTTGATCTTATGGCCGTTTAAGAGAATGCCATAGGTGTAATTTGTGAGGGGACTAGGTCCGATTTTCACCAATTTTAATAGCGTACGTTCTCTCGTCAATAGAAGCTTCATCAAAATATATTCATATTTGCGACCTGTAGTTTGATTACAAGGTTTACATGGACGGATGGACGGACATCTCTAAATCGACTCAGGAAGAGATCCTGAGTCGATCTGTATCATAAAAGATTGGTCTAGGTCAAATATTTTGCATACTTACAAACATCAGCACAAGGTCATTACACCCTAACACATAGAAGTATAGGGTATAAAAAAACCTTAGAAGAAATATGCAAAAATTTGTAATGCAGCATGTCGCTGTCGTCTTTTTTGTAGTCAGCAAGTGAATGAGCAACGTGGGCTCATTGGTTAATATTCTTCTCACAGAGCTAAACTCCGTAAAACCTTAAAACCTTTTATATCCTTCACACTAATGTGTAGAGGGTATACATAAATTCTGCATTCCTGTTATAATAATTAGAACACAGTTAGTGACAATACAATGGAAACTTTCATAAAATTAAAATCTTACTTACTAATTTTAAAATTTCCGTTTTATTTATTTAAGAAAGGAAAAATATTAACATAAATAGCTTAACTTCAGAAAAAAAAACAAAATTTAAAATACAGGAATACCTCGCATAGTACGGTTAATCGGTTCCACCATTTTGCCGTACTATTTGAAACCGGACTAATCGAGAGACTCGGGCCCTATGCTCCTATTGACAGGCCCTATATTCCTATGAAGGAGGTTAAAGGACATGATGATGATAATCGAGCCAAAAAATGATAATTTGTTACATATAATTTGTTTTTCTGATTTTCGATAAAAAAACGAGAGTATGTAGTACATATCGCACCTGTACCTCTAAAGTGAGTCAACTCAAAATTTACAAATTTTCAGTAGAGGCAAAAAACGGTTTTTTTTTAATATTTACTATAAAATTTAAAAACAGTTGTTTTATTGTAAAGAATTGCGAATAATAAGTGTACAACATTAGTTGTTGTTGCAATTTTTTCAGTGATCATCATATACATATAACAAATTTTTTGGGTGCAACTCAAAATATGTCTTTTTAGTGGATTCTAAAGAAGCTGCTCTAAGAGTTCAGAAAAAAACACACATTGAATAAAAAACTCGTACATATATGTAAACAAACATATCTTAGACCAACACACACATATTTTTATTTTCATATCAATTATGCAAGGTTCAGAAAATACACACATGAAACACACAATGTTCTGTTCAAAAGCAGCCAACACATATCTTTATTTTCATATCAATTATGTGCGTTTCTAAATTTTCTACGGTGCCCAACACAACCATGACTGTGTTCGTTTTAATATTTCGTTATTTACACGAACATTTTTGTATCACATACTTTTTGTTTCAATCACACATAAAGCACACATTTTTGAGTGTTGCTTTATTTGAAGTTCATGTTCTGGTACGTGTAGTGAAAAAAAACACAGAACATGTACAATAAACCGGTTCGAGTTCAGTTATATTATAAGTCGTGTTGTGGCTCGTGTAGTAAGAAAAAACACAACATGTACAATAAACAGGTTCGAGTTCAGTTATATTTTAAGTCGTGTTTTCTTGCAAAAAGTGAAAATTGAAAAATTTTGAGTTGACTCACTTTAGCGGTACAGGTGCGATATGTGTATCCAAACAAATATTTATTTAAAATAACTAAACCAACAAAAACGATTCATTTTAAAACTAAACCAACAAAAACAATCCATTTCATTTTAAAATTATTAAAAACAAGTAAGAGTGTTAAATTCGGCTGTGCCACCTCGGTTTGAGTCTTGATAATAAATGTAAATGAAAAAGTAAACAATTTGTTAAACTTAATACCAAATTATTTCAGCAAATTCTTTGGGTTGGTTTTCGTCTTTTCTATTATTTCGGATTTATTTCGGTGTTTGCTTTTTGGTCATTGTGGTTGCTGATCGGCATGCATTTAGGTTATATACCTATTTAGGTTATATACCTATATGCATGCGTTTTCGGTTATATGACATAACTTCTCGTTTAATTTAGTTTTTGCTAATTAAATAGCTCGCCCTAACCCCCATTGCAAAGGTAATGGTTGTGTAGGGCGGCTATATGCATTTAATCGTATAGTTTCTTTTAACTGGCGAAATATTTTTTCATTGCGGCCATATAGGTCAGATGGAGTAACAAAATAATAACCAAAAAAAAGCTCTCTCAACCTTTTTATTAAAATATTGCCATATTTGGAAAACATAGAGAATAAATTTATAATAATAAATAATTAAATTAGGGATGCAAACGCAAAATACCAAATGTACCAAACATTTTAAATAAATTAATTTGTTATCTTTATTTTCTGAAAAACTTCAAATTTTCATCCAAAAAAAATTATGAAAATTTATATATAAATAACATTCTCATCAAATTGCGTTTATTTATGTAACAATTTTTATGTTCCCAATTCTTAAGTATCATTTGAGGTTTTCTAAAATTCATTGAATTTAGATTAATGTTTTCTGTAGTCCGATTCTGTAAATTTCAACGATCCTACAATCGCAAAATATATCGACATCTATTGTTGTTTGCACTAAGGATTAAGTGATTCAGTAAGTACATACATCTTAACGACAGTCGACAATTCTATTTTTCTATTTATTTAAATTGTAAATGAGTGGCATCTCTGTCAAAATAAGCGAAAAACACAAAGAAGAATAGAAAAAAACAAATTATTTCGTGTTTGACAGGATGATTTTATGTTGATGTTTAATATCTCTATTTTTTTTTTTACTAATATTTCTGTTTATTTATTTGAAAATGAAATAATGAATTGAATATGCTATTTAATTTTTTTATTTATATAAAAAAGTTTTTTTAATTAAAGTAAAATATTTTCACTATTTTATGATTTTTATTTATGTATGACGACATTTCAACCTAAAAATTTAAGTGTTTATCGATTGAATACACAACACAAAAATGGTTGTCGTTTAGATAACAACAACAGCTGACTTTAACAATAGCGAATATCGTTTAAAAATTTTACTGACAATTTTGCTATTTCCTTTTTTTAACGATTCGACTATCGTTAAAAGAAGTTACTGAAAAGCTATTAATTTCTCCTGAATGCCAATATTTTTTTTTAATGTAAACATTTTTTAAATGTAAACATATTTGGTGTTTTTTTGGGAATTTCAATTTGTGTTTAACGAATAAAATTTATCTATTAAAGATGCAACTGATGTCTTCTAAATTTAAAATTATTATTTCCGACGTTTTGATATGATTTTCTGAAATCCAGTTAATATTTTCTAATTTATAATTGGAAATTTTAATTCCAGTTTTTAGAATTGATATTTTCTAAAATTTGAATGGAACATTTAAAAAGTGCAATTATGTGAATTTATGTGAATAATAATGCTTTAGTAATTATAAACAGTTTTTAAAAATTAGATGTAATCGCAATCAGATATTTTGTAGGTAAAGCAGAATAATAATTATATATAACTATGTAGAACTGTTTTGAAAGCAAAAAACTCATTGATGAACTCGGTAACTCTATTTTGTAAAGACAACAAAAAGTTAATATGCCAAACTTATGTTCATATTTGTTAAAGAATAATGAAAAAACATATGAAATAAAGAATAATGAAAAAACATATGAAATAAAAGACCAGTCCGTGTATGCTCTTAACATTGTGCTGTATGATATCTATTTGAAAATATTGACATTCATGTTAAAATAGAAATAACTATTGCAAAGCTAATCAAAACAAAAATTGTGGCGCCATCTACTGTGGCATAGTCACGATGAGCAAAATGAAGTGACACTCTGTTAATGCAAAATAAATGTATTTTCCCCACAACAAAATATTGCAGAAATTTATGTAAATAAAATAATATACCGATTTAATTCTTACATGCAGTTATTATGGATATATATATATAGAATATATGTACATATATTATTTGTATTATTTAATATGTGTATGTATGTATATGTAAATATTACACACAAAAAATACGACATCAAACGTTATTTCATTTATTTTTATTTAGCTAGTAAGACCTAAAATTTCTTGTTGTAATTAAAACTTCAATTTCATTACAATTTTTCCCGACGTTTCTTCGATTTTTTGTCGATTTCTTCTAGGGATTTTGTGTATTTAATTATAAAAAACATCATATTATTACACAAATATTTTACCAAAAACATTAAAACTTACAATTTCCAATATTACATTTAAATACAAGATATATTACATTTAACATATAACACTGAACATATAAAACACCAAAATTATGAGTTTTTCTCTTTAAATAAATTAATAAATAAACATTTTTTTTGCTAAATTTACTTCGTTTTTTTTAATGACAACTAGGTATTTTAGCATTATTTGCTTTAGATGCTGGTGAATTTGTACTCCCTTTATATTAACACGTAGTGTGTGCTTGTCGAAAATTTTTGGATCGATTTTAACTCCTTTCCCGTGACCCAATCGATCTGAGAGTTTGCAGGCAGACTCGTGCCAATGACAGAAATGATCTAGTAAATTTTTTTAGTGGTGCCAAAACAATGGAAACTTTTAATTTTTCTACCAGAGTTGATAAAAAAATGTACAAAGGGTTAGTTTTTATTATATTATTACCACAACGACCACAAAAACAACAAGTCCAGCTAGGACAACAATAAAACATTTAGAATAACAACAAGAACAATATAGGAACATCATGTTTTCATTTTTTTTTTTTTACTTTTCCAGAGATTTCCCTGGACCTGTTCCACAGATTTTAATGATTTTTGAAACAGAAATCTTCCCACGAGTTTGGTGAATCATTCTCACTAAAAATGATGACTCTGGCTATCCTATTGAGGGCGTGATCGTGACAAGAACAACATAGAAAATTATATTTTTTTCAAGACTTTTTTTAGTTCTTCATTCAAATCTCGGGCCCTAATCGACCGATTTGGAGGATTTTAAACAGCAAATTTCTCAGGATGTTAATGAATCATTTTTTATTTCAACGAGCACCCTAGCTGCCCGATTGATGCCGTCATCGTGATTTCCACAGACGGACAGACGGACATCGCTATATCAACTCCGGTTGTTATAACGATCACAAATATATATATTTTATGGGGGTCCAAAATCTTTTTCTAATTATTACAAACGGAATGACAAACTTATGTATATATACCCTCTGCACACTGAAGTTGAGGGTATAATAACTGAACAAAAAACCCATAAAAACAAAGTTTTTATTAAAACTCTTTCTTTCCTTATGCATATGAGTTTTGAATCTCTCCGTGACAGTGCGTGACTTTACGTGACTATTTTAAAATTAATCTTTGGCCACAACAAGTCTATGGACAAAGTTTCTGATCGATCGGATGAGGGGAAGTGAGGTGACTGTGCGTGACTATGTCAAAGCTAATCTTTTTTCACAGCAAGTCTATCGACCAAGTTTCAGATCGATCGGATAAGGGGAAATGGATTGTATGTATATCACTCCGTGACTATGCGTGACAGTGCATGAATATCCCGAAATTAATCTGTAGTCACAGCAAGACTATGGGCCAAGTTTCAGATCAATTGGATAAGGGGAAATGGGTTGCCCCACGACAGACAGACAGACAGAGAGTATGAGTTAAAAGAAAGAGTTTAAAAAGATAAGATATAGTTTTAATTCATTTTTTATTGCCAAAAAATTGCAATAACGATGTCTTTTTTGGTCGTTTCTCCTCATACAATTCTTTGTAGCAACGATTTGCATTGCTTATTATTCGAGGAATTGTAATGCTGCGTTCGATATTCATTATATTCCATTATATGATCTGAAACTTTTTCGACCATTCCCATAATTTCTGAAAGCTGTTCAGCCGTTAAATCTTCTGCAGACATTTCAACACAGTCATCGTTGTCTGAGTTGTCGTTCTGTTCTCCATAATCTGCTCCTCTCCTCCTCGATGCTCCTCTATGTTCATAAGTGTTTCATTATTGAGCGTTCATGCTAAATTGAATGCATTCAATTACGTTGTCAGAATCCAGATCTTCGAAATCAAATTGATGTCCAAGCTCCACTATATTATTGGTAACTTCCGAAAAATGCATCTCAAAACCATTGAAATCATTAGCACAATGCGGCATGATATGTTTCCAAACGGCTCTCATATAGTTTGGTGTCACTTCATGCCATGCTTCGCCTATATTTTCGATAAAATTTCTAATGTTGTAACTTTTCCACAATTCTGTTAGAGTACGCGCATTTTCTCCTGTTGTTGCTTTAATGGCTTGTAAAAAAAGTGCGGCGTAAATAATAGCTCTTAAATGTAGCAATGACACCTTGATCCATCGGTTGAAGTAGCGATATCGTATTTGGTGGAAGAAATGTTATTTGAACATTTTCATTTAAATCGCTAAGACCGGTGGAATGACTTGGAGCGTTATCTAAAATTAATAAAATCTTAAAATCCAACCCATTTTCTCGACGATACCGTTTTGTTGTGCGGCAAAAATAGTTCGTGAACCAATCTTCAAATAAAATTTTTGTGACCCACGCTTTTTTATTTGAACGCCACAATACTGGGAAATTATTTTTTGATAAACTCTTACGAGATCAAGGATTTTCCGCACGGTATACAAGCATCGGTTTTAGTTTAAAATCTCCTACTACATTACCACCTACTAATAGTGTAAGAGGATCTTTTGAGATTTTATATCCTTAGCATGACTTCTCTTGACTGCTATAAAAGTACGTGACGGTAATTTTTTCCAGTATAATCCCGTCTCGTAAACTTTGAATATTTGTTCATTTCTGTAGCCACCTTTTCTATAATTTCAGATAATTCTTCTGGATATCTTAAAGCAGCCTCTTTATTTGCACTTGCAGATTCACCAACAATACGCACATTGTGAATACCAGTTCGTTCCTTACAACGAAAAAGCCATCCACGACTTGCAATATTGTCCTAATTTTAGCCAGCTAAATGAGCGTTATTTAAACAGACAAACGGTCATCTTTATATCCTCGAGTTGTTGTAAAATTGAAATCCACATTCGCAAATCCATATTTCAATGTGAACTAGCCTCCATATTCTCTACAACAACGCTTAACTTTAATGAGGACGTTATTTTCTTAAAAAGAAAACTAAAACAACATACTCATTTCACTTCAAATGCGTGAATTTGCTAAACATTCGAATTTCACACAGAATAATTCAAACAATCGCAACACTTTACATGCAGAGCATGTGTTACACGTTCCAATACCTGATTTCAATTTAAATATACGGTTTAAAGGATACGGTTTACGGTTTAAAGGATATTCTATAACATAATCGGTGTATTGTTAAACAAAACACTTAAAACCTGTTCATTTTTTCCAAAAACAAAAAAAACAACATAACAAAAAACTAATAGTAAATGAATACAATAAATACTTTAAACATACATACATACTCGTATATATCATAGCAAAGAATCAACAAAAAGTTTCAACCCCTGTTCACAAAAGTTTAAAAAATGGTTGATATCTTTTAACAATTAATCAAATTAAGTCACTTGAAAATTTAAAGTTCACAGATCATGCGATTTTTGTTAAATCTAGACAAAAATCCTACTGACACTTGTCCATCTTTTTAAGGCGAATTACAAACACACATGTGTTCAGATTTTTCTTTTTTTGTGAAAAAAAAAATTGATGATGATTTTTTTACAAGTGTCAGTCCTTAACAATTAGTTTTTGATTAGGTTGCTTGTCAAAAGGGGTCAATGTTTGGAGGTTTCATTTTTTTTTTAGTTAATTTTGAATTTGTGGTTTTTCCACCAACCTCAACTTAATTGTTATGATACCGCGCAAGATAAAAGAAAAAAAAACAATATAATCTAAACTACCCCCAAAATTATTTCAAATCTGGCAGTCTGGGCAATTTATCCATTCAACTTGATTTCAGTAGTCAATGAAATTAATTCGTTAATATTTTCTAAGGTGGTGGATATATTAATTTTTAAAAACTCGCAATGGCCAATTTGCATAAAAAATGCCAATAATAAATAATCTGTATTGAATAATTGTTGTAAGACCAGCATTAAATAAATATACGAGTTTTTAATAAACTTCCACAGATTGAAAAGGAGGGAGTCAACAATAAAAAAGTATAGTTCCTTTTTTATTTAATACCGGATATGACAATTGAATTCATTAATTACACTCAAAAAAAAATCAGTAAAAATACATAGAAATTTGATAAGACTATTTATTTGGAAGCTGCAAAAACAGTACACTTCAAAAGCAGATTGTGCATTTTGTCTACCGAATTTATTGCCGAATTGCGAAAAAGTTAATTATCGAATTTCGAGTTGATTACGATTACAATTAATTTGTATTTAAAAAAAATTTTATGACAATAGAAAATCGTTGGTTGGTTTAAGCGCAAACACCTATAATGGCTTCAATGCCTTTTCTGAATCCATAACTAGAATTCTAGAGATACCCGAATAGTGAAGTCGTGATTGCACTTTTTGGCTTCACCATTCGAATTGAATAACTCCCGCAGGCCGTTACGCTGAGCTTTTTGCGCTTTATAACCGTCTTGCGCAATTATTGAATGAACCAGCGCACATTCCGTGACAAGTATGAAGTGAAAATATTTGCACCTCTCTGTAATTCGGGTAACTGCACCATTTCCACACCCATTTCGTCCTCTGTACTTCAAAGTGTTTCAGCACCGGCTATGAAGCGCTCAGTCTTTATTAACAAAATGGCTTATTGGGATGAGCTTAACAATTTTTTGAAGCAATTTAACTGGAAACTTTGTTTCCGGGATAATAATGTTGATGCTGCTGCGAAAATGGTGGAAAAATAAAAATGCTTGGTATGAAATTATTCATTCGATCAAAACTCATTTCAGTTAAACATAATGAAAAAACTTTGTTTAACCAGACTTGCGGAAATATAGTCGGATCCAGAGAGGGAACATTCAGATATTGGCGTGAAAATAAAAATTTCGCTACTGACCTGCTACGCAAACAGGCGAGAACTAAATGTACCAAAGTACTAAGGCGAGAGAATTTCCTTACGAACAACGTCTTCATAGTAAAGTCCTTTCTGCTCCTCGAGGCAGCAAGATCTTTTGATCATTTGTTAAAAGAGTATTGAATAATGCTGGTTCTTCTATCCCAACTCTTATAATGAATGATAAAATATTGAGGCTGAAAGGCAAAAAATTGATTTTTGCCGGATAGCGATCAATTAATGCTTGAAACTTGAAAGGGTATTTTTTACAATGCCTGTTGGATGGCAACTCTTATATGTACATATATGGCATTTCTCTTATTCTCACATTCTCTATTCATTCTACCTCATTGAATATTATTTTAAACTTGTAACTAAGATTTATGTAGAAATAAAAACTTGAATTACTAAATCATAACAGTGGCGACAAGGATAAAAGGCAATAAATAAAATATTTATAATAATTTATTCTGTGTAAACACAAAGAAACAAAAATATTTATATAAAATATAAATATATCGCTGCGTTTTTTTTTTTATCAAGCCAAATAAAATTGATTGATTGTGAAAAATTTTTAATTCCTTCAGCAATATGGAAGACGTGTTAAAGCAAATGGTTAAAATTCTACAAGAACAGCAACAACATAATTTAGCTTTACATGAGCTTGTAAAAAGTTTGGTAACAACCAAAACGCCTGAAAAGTCCAAAAATGACCACGTTGAATTTCTAATTGAGGCTGTAGCTTCAAATATCACCGAATTCAATTTCGATGAACATAACCTAACATTTGAAATGTGGTTTGCAAGATACGAAGATTTGTTCCAAGTCGATGCAGCTAAATTGGATGAAGCAGCCAAAGTACGCCTTTTACTAAGAAAACTAAACACAGTTGTCCACAACAAATATACGAACTACATTTTACCAAAGCATGTAAGGGACTTAGATTTCAAGGAAACTGTAAAGAAACTCACAGAGTTGTTCGGTACACAAACCTCTCAATTCAACATAAGGTACAACTGCTTGCAAACGACAAAAGATGACCACACAGATTTCATTACCTATGCGGGGATCGTAAACAAGCACTGTGAACAATTTAAATTAAGAGAATTGTCCCTGGACCAATTCAAATGTTAAATTTTTGTCATGGGTTTAAAATCATCATCAGATTTTGACATAAGTATAAAATTGTTGAATAAAATTGACAACGAAGGTAGTTCCATAACATTAGACTCTCTGGCAAGAGAATGCCAACGTGTGATTAATTTAAAAATAGACACAGTGCTAATCGAGAATTCTAAAACAGAAACACAAGTAAATCAGTTACATGCAAATAAAAAGCCTAAATCTGTTCCGAAATATCCATGCTGGTTTTGTGGTGGCATACACTTTGCTCGAGAATGTTCGTACAGAAAACACAAATGTGAACAGTGTAGTGCAATTGGCCACAAGGAAGGATATTGTAATGTAGCCAAGAAATCCAAAAAGAACATAAAAGCAAAACCAAAAAAAAAACAACAACAAAAACAAAGCTGAAACAAAAAACATTTCGTTTGTAAACAAAATAAATGCACAACGTAAATACATAACTGTTGAAATTAATGATAAAAAGCTTGAGTTACAATTTGATACAGCTTCTGATATAACTAACGGGTGATTTTTTTGAGGTTAGGATTTTCATGCATTAGTATTTGACAGATCACGTGGGATTTCAGACATGGTGTCAAAGAGAAAGATGCTCAGTATGCTTTGACATTTCATCATGAATAGACTTACTAACGAGCAACGCTTGCAAATCATTGAATTTTATTACCAAAATCAGTGTTCGGTTCGAAATGTGTTTCGCGCTTTACGTCCGATTTATGGTCTACATAATCGACCAAGTGAGCAAACAATTAATGCGATTGTGACCAAGTTTCGCACTCAGTTTACTTTATTGGACATTAAACCAACCACACGAATGCGTACAGTGCGTACAGAAGAGAATATTGCGTCTGTTTCTGAGAGTGTTACTGAAGACCGTGAAATGTCGATTCGTCGCCGTTCGCAGCAATTGGGTTTGTGTTATTCGACCACATGGAAGATTTTACGCAAAGATCTTGGTGTAAAACCGTATAAAATACAGCTCGTGCAAGAACTGAAGCCGAACGATCTGCCACAACGTCTAATTTTCAGTGAATGGGCCCTAGAAAAGTTGGCAGAAAATCCGCTTTTTTATCGACAAATTTTGTTCAGCGATGAGGCTCATTTCTGGTTGAATGGCTTCGTAAATAAGCAAAATTGCCGTATTTGGAGTGAAGAGCAACCAGAAGCCGTTCAAGAACTGCCCATGCATCCCGAAAAATGCACTGTTTGGTGTGGTTTGTACGCTGGTGGAATCATTGGACCGTATTTTTTCAAAGATGCTGTTGGACGCAACGTTACGGTGAATGGCGATCGCTATCGTTCGATGCTAACAAACTTTTTGTTGCCAAAAATGGAAGAACTGAACTTGGTTGACATGTGGTTTCAACAAGATGGCGCTACATGCCACACAGCTCGCGATTCTATGGCCATTTTGAGGGAAAACTTCGGAGAACAATTCATCTCAAGAAATGGACCGGTAAGTTGGCCACCAAGATCATGCGATTTGACGCCTTTAGACTATTTTTTGTGGGGCTACGTCAAGTCTAAAGTCTACAGAAATAAGCCAGCAACTATTCCAGCTTTGGAAGACAACATTTCCGAAGAAATTCGGGCTATTCCGGCCGAAATGCTCGAAAAAGTTGCCCAAAATTGGACTTTCCGAATGGACCACCTAAGACGCAGCCGCGGTCAACATTTAAATGAAATTATCTTCAAAAAGTAAATGTCATGGACCAATCTAACGTTTCAAATAAAGAACCGATGAGATTTTGCAAATTTTATGCGTTTTTTTTTAAAAAAAAGTTATCAAGCTCTTAAAAAATCACCCGTTATAATATCAGAAGAAATATTTCAAAAGCTTCAGGTGGAAAATGCAGTACAGGTTCAACAAGCAGCTAGAAGTGCTACAGGAAAACTTCCACTTTCTCGTCAGTTTGATTGCAACGTAAAATTCAGAGATAAACAAGCTGTTGCTACATGCTACGTCACAACAATAAAAAATTTAAATTTGTTAGTTTTGGATTGGATCGAAGCTCTTCAGTTGAAAGATATGTCTATCAACACCATTTGCAACAATATCCTCGCTGGAAATCGGGAAAGTATTCAATTTTCAATTGATAAGAGCATTAATCATTTGAAATTGTCTCTTCCAGATGTTTTCGATGAAAAATTTGGTTTATGTACGAAAACACAAGCGCATTTAATTACAAAACTTAATATACAACCAATTTTTCGCTCAAAACGTCCAGTGGCTTATGCTGTTCAACATCTTGTTGAAGCGGAGTTGAAAAGGTTACAGGACATTGGTGTAATTTCTCCTGTAAACTACTCAGATTGGGCAGCACCAATAGTTGTAATAAAAAAGCCAAACGGCTCTGTAAGGATTTGTGCTGATTTTTCGACTGGTCTAAATGACGCCCTCGAAACCCATCAATATCCACTTCCTCTCCCGGAAGATATTTTTTCAAAACTTGCCAATGCCAAATATTTTAGCCATATCGACTTATCAGATGCTTTTTTACAAATCGAGGTCGATGACGAATCAAAACATCTTTTAACTATAACAACACATATGGGGTTATATCGTTACAACCGAATGGTTTTTGGTGTAAAAACGTTTCCAGCCAGTTTTCAGCAAATAATGGATAAAATGCTCGCTGGAATGAAAGATGTGGCAGTTTATATCGACAACATTTTTGTTTCCGGTAAAAATGAAGAAGAACACAATAAAAATTTACACGAAGTTTTACGTCGCATTCAAGATTATGGGCTTAAAATTAAATTTTCAAAATGCAAATTTTTTGTTGACCAAGTAAAGTATCTGGGATACGTTATAAACCAAGATGGACTACAACCAGATCCACAACGTATTTCTGCAATTACACAAATTCCACAACCAACTAATATATCAGAATTACCATCTTTTCTTGGCGCTGTAAATTTCTATGGGAAATTTGTCAACAATATGCGACAACTAAGAGGCCCTCTAGACAATTTATTAAAAGCAAACGTAAAATAGCAGTGGACTCTAGAACACATCAAGTGCTTTACAAAACTAAAAGAAGTTCTTTCTTCGAAATTATTACCTACCCATTATGATCCCACAAAGGACATTATTGTTGCTGCCGATGCATCTCAATATGGTTTAGGTGCATGTATTCTTCATGAATACCCAGATGGGTCAATCAAAGCTATATGTCACGCTTCTAGATCACTTACACCTGCAAAAAAATCGTATAGTCAGATCGAAAAATAAGGGCTAGCGTTAGTATTCGCCGTGACAAAATTCCACAAAATGATTTATGGCAGGAAATTTAAGCTTCACACTGACCATAAGCCATTGCTAGCGATTTTTGGAAAAAATCTGGCATTGCAGTTCATCAAATATTAAAAAAAATATTCTTCCGAGCTCGTTCAGTTAAACAGGTTCTTTCAAATCTTCACGTAAATAAGTCTCCGGGCCAGATGGTATAACAGCACTGGTGTTGAAACAGTGCACTCTGACGCTAGCTAGTCCATTGGCCATCCTACAGATATTCCTACTGTGCGGGTGTTTATACCTCTTGCTGAAATGTTGTCAATGTCCAACCTATCCCTTAAAACGGTGAAGTTATTAACCCTGATAACATTGATGTCCAATTGCAATCTGCCATGCGCTCTCAAAGGTGATGGTGATTAATTGCCATATTGTCAACTATCAAGAGGCCAACTCACTTCCTAATGATCGACAGTATGGCTTCCGTAGAAATCGTTCTATGCAAGACATGTTAGCTTTTTTTTCTGAGCGCTGGAGTCGATCTATTCACAATTTTGGTGAAAGTAAAGTAATTGCTCTAGATACTTCGAAGGCTTTCGATCGCCTGTGGCATGGTGCATTAATATAAAAGCTTATTGTATTGGGGGGCCGGCATTGTCTTTTATCGATCTATACGTGTTGTTAAAAATGAGTTTCAAGGATATGTTCTTTCTCCTTTTCTTGTCCTTATCTTTTTGAATGACCTTCTTGGTCAAGGCTTCAATTCTATATACTCTTTCGCAGATGACAGCAACATTTGTTATTAATTAAAAAAAAGTGGCAGAGAAAAATCACACCACTCGAAAGAAATATTACAAAAGTACTACATCCAACCAGATAAGAACTCCAATATCCTAGATACGAGGGTGGTCCGAGAACAACTCGACCTGACAAAGAAAATCAACAAATTTGTCAGACTCACCTCTTCATTGTTGGCAAATCTTTTATAACCGAGCCATTTTTTTAAGTTTGAAAATAATCCGAAGAAGCTATATAAATGTGATGCAGCAATTTGAACTAAATTCTCGGATTTTGGCCATAGCAATAGTGGATGGAGGAGCTGGTGCTTTATTTTTATGAAACAAACCTTTCATTTTCGCTAAATGTGGATTTTTTCATCACTTAATCGCTGCAATAAGTTAGTTGCAATAAGTTGATTGCTTTTTTTTTTTTTTGAAGATAATCAATATAAACAAGTGAGAAATTATAGTCTGTCTAGACCGACTATACGATACCCTATACATACCATGGTTTAGAGACCTATCTCCTCAGTCCAACTAATTGGATATAGAAAATAGGCATAAACCAATTTTGAGTGGCATTGTTATCATTTTTTTTTTGGCTGCAGATATGAAAAACTTCATTTCGGTTGCTATATTTATATGGGGACTAGGTCGAAAAATGGACCGATCCTGACCAGATTTGGTAAAGTCACTTATATTTTGAAAAAATAAATACAAACCAAATCTGAGAAAAATCTGTGGAATATTCTTATTTTTTTTTTTTTTTTTTGATAGATTTAAGTGAAAATAGGGAAGCAGCTTTATACGGGTGCTATGACAAAGAATTGCCATATGGGGTTAATTTTTGGACAAATGATGAATAGATATAATAAACACACACAAACCCAATTTGACCGAGATCTATTATGATAATTTGGATCTTATGGCAATTTAAGTCGATTTCATAGGGGTCATTTGTATGGGGACTAGGTCTGAACATGGACCGAACTTCACCAATTTCAACAGTGTTCATTCTATGACTGATAAAAGCTTGTGTACAAAATTTCATTATAATATATTCATATTTGCGACCTGTAGTTTGATTAGAAGGTTTACATGGACACACAGACGGACGGACGGACGGACATCGCTAAATCGACTCAGAAAGTGATTCTGAGTCGATCGGTATAATAAAAGATGGGTCTAGGTCAAATATTTTTGATAGTTACAAACAGCAGCACAAAGTCATTATACCCAAACTACATAGTGGTATAGGGTATAATTATCTTACGCGTATGTTCGTTTTTAAAGTTCTTCGGCTTAGAAAGACAATAACAGAATCACTCCAGTTAATGGAATCCCAGATAATCGAGATCATACAGTAGCTTATAAATTTGGAACATCATTGTAAAGAATTTAGCCATTTTAATTCGAAATCTAGCCTTATTTACCTCTAAGTGTTGACATCCTTGGTTATAATATTGTGTTTAGAACAGCCAAATTTTACACTCTGACTTATTAAATCTACAACCAAAATGTTTGTTTGTTTAAAGAGGACAAAATACAAATACAATCAATACAAAATACAATACAATGCAACATTTTCCAATAAAATTATTTTTTGAGTGTAGAATTTTCTGTTTTTTCTAGTCACATTAATTTGTTCTTAAGCAGCCTGTAAAATATAATTTGCATTTTTTATGATCCGTCATTATTGCACAAAGCATGAAAACTAACTTAAATGATAAGGTTATCAACTCAACAATAAACAACAAAATGATTGATAAATCATGAAATGGAAAATTATTATGCATCAGCATCACGGAGAACCTAACATTCATTAGTAGCATGCACAAAATTGTATTATTTTTTTTTAAACACATCAGTCATAATTTATCAATAAAAATAAACAAAAATTCTCTTAAACTCATTTGCTAAATTCCCTTAAAAGCTACAATAAAAAATGTCATACCTTTTCATCATAGTATCTAAAGAAAAAAAAATATCAACAAGCACCACAAAAAAATGCTACGCACTAATCATAAATTATATGAAACAAGTAAAACTGCAAATTAATTAAAGCATAAAAACAGGGATGGAAAAAAATAACCAACAAACAACCAATGCAAAGAATTTTTTTAATCTGGCATCATTTTTGTGACTACACAATACTTCTCACACAATCGATTGCTCAGGAGATAGAATATAATTTAAACGAAAAAGATGCAAGAGAAAGTGCGTTAACGAGAAACTAACCCAATGCCAGAATGTGGTGTTACTTAAAGCATATTCTTTCGCCAACGACCATACCACGCTGAGTACATCGGTTCTCGTCCGATCACCGAAATTAAGCAGCGTCGGACGCGGTTAGTACTTAGATGGGGGACCGCTTGGGAACACCGCGTGTTGTTGGCATCCCAACAACTTTTTGTTTTTTTTTTATGAAAAATTTAATTTTTATTTAAGAAAATCTTTTTTTTTATTAAAATTTTATTAATTAAAAAAACGATTTTTGTTGGAAAAAAATTAAAATTGCAACAAAAAAAATAAAAATTTTCGTTTTCATTTATACACCACATCATATTTGCTGTTTTTTTGTTAATAAAAGCCTAACATAAATGACAGACTTAAAATATATGTACATAACTTTTTGTCTTTTTATGAAAATTATGTGAAAAATATATTTTTTTAAGAAAATCTTTTTTAATTCAAATTTTATTAACTAAAAAACGTTTTTTGTTGAAAAAAAAAAAAAATGAAATTGCAACAAAACAAAATATACATAAACTACAAATTTTCGTTTTCTTTTATACAAAATACACACACAAACATCATATTTGGTGTTTTTTGTTAATAAGAGCCTAACATCAATGACAAAGTTAAAATTTATATACATAAGTATCTCATGTAATGATAATTCTGTTATTGTATCTGCATGTATAAACGTTTAGATATTGAATATATGCTTTTATTTGAAATGACAGAATGTGGTGTTACTTAAAGCATATTCTTTCGCCAACGACCATACCACGCTGAGTACATCGGTTCTCGTCCGATCACCGAAATTAAGCAGCGTCGGACGCGGTTAGTACTTAGATGGGGGACCGCTTGGGAACACCGCGTGTTGTTGGCATCCCAACAACTTTTTGTTTTTTTTTTATGAAAAATTTAATTTTTATTTAAGAAAATCTTTTTTTTTATTAAAATTTTATTAATTAAAAAAACGATTTTTGTTGGAAAAAAATTAAAATTGCAACAAAAAAAATAAAAATTTTCGTTTTCATTTATACACCACATCATATTTGCTGTTTTTTTGTTAATAAAAGCCTAACATAAATGACAGACTTAAAATATATGTACATAACTTTTTGTCTTTTTATGAAAATTATGTGAAAAATATATTTTTTTAAGAAAATCTTTTTTAATTCAAATTTTATTAACTAAAAAACGTTTTTTGTTGAAAAAAAAAAAAAATGAAATTGCAACAAAACAAAATATACATAAACTACAAATTTTCGTTTTCTTTTATACAAAATACACACACAAACATCATATTTGGTGTTTTTTGTTAATAAGAGCCTAACATCAATGACAAAGTTAAAATTTATATACATAAGTATCTCATGTAATGATAATTCTGTTATTGTATCTGCATGTATAAACGTTTAGATATTGAATATATGCTTTTATTTGAAATGACAGAATGTGGTGTTACTTAAAGCATATTCTTTCGCCAACGACCATACCACGCTGAGTACATCGGTTCTCGTCCGATCACCGAAATTAAGCAGCGTCGGACGCGGTTAGTACTTAGATGGGGGACCGCTTGGGAACACCGCGTGTTGTTGGCATCCCAACAACTTTTTGTTTTTTTTTTATGAAAAATTTAATTTTTATTTAAGAAAATCTTTTTTTTTATTAAAATTTTATTAATTAAAAAAACGATTTTTGTTGGAAAAAAATTAAAATTGCAACAAAAAAAATAAAAATTTTCGTTTTCATTTATACACCACATCATATTTGCTGTTTTTTTGTTAATAAAAGCCTAACATAAATGACAGACTTAAAATATATGTACATAACTTTTTGTCTTTTTATGAAAATTATGTGAAAAATATATTTTTTTAAGAAAATCTTTTTTAATTCAAATTTTATTAACTAAAAAACGTTTTTTGTTGAAAAAAAAAAAAAATGAAATTGCAACAAAACAAAATATACATAAACTACAAATTTTCGTTTTCTTTTATACAAAATACACACACAAACATCATATTTGGTGTTTTTTGTTAATAAGAGCCTAACATCAATGACAAAGTTAAAATTTATATACATAAGTATCTCATGTAATGATAATTCTGTTATTGTATCTGCATGTATAAACGTTTAGATATTGAATATATGCTTTTATTTGAAATGACAGAATGTGGTGTTACTTAAAGCATATTCTTTCGCCAACGACCATACCACGCTGAGTACATCGGTTCTCGTCCGATCACCGAAATTAAGCAGCGTCGGACGCGGTTAGTACTTAGATGGGGGACCGCTTGGGAACACCGCGTGTTGTTGGCATCCCAACAACTTTTTGTTTTTTTTTTATGAAAAATTTAATTTTTATTTAAGAAAATCTTTTTTTTTATTAAAATTTTATTAATTAAAAAAACGATTTTTGTTGGAAAAAAATTAAAATTGCAACAAAAAAAATAAAAATTTTCGTTTTCATTTATACACCACATCATATTTGCTGTTTTTTTGTTAATAAAAGCCTAACATAAATGACAGACTTAAAATATATGTACATAACTTTTTGTCTTTTTATGAAAATTATGTGAAAAATATATTTTTTTAAGAAAATCTTTTTTAATTCAAATTTTATTAACTAAAAAACGTTTTTTGTTGAAAAAAAAAAAAAAATGAAATTGCAACAAAACAAAATATACATAAACTACAAATTTTCGTTTTCTTTTATACAAAATACACACACAAACATCATATTTGGTGTTTTTTGTTAATAAGAGCCTAACATCAATGACAAAGTTAAAATTTATATACATAAGTATCTCATGTAATGATAATTCTGTTATTGTATCTGCATGTATAAACGTTTAGATATTGAATATATGCTTTTATTTGAAATGACAGAATGTGGTGTTACTTAAAGCATATTCTTTCGCCAACGACCATACCACGCTGAGTACATCGGTTCTCGTCCGATCACCGAAATTAAGCAGCGTCGGACGCGGTTAGTACTTAGATGGGGGACCGCTTGGGAACACCGCGTGTTGTTGGCATCCCAACAACTTTTTGTTTTTTTTTTATGAAAAATTTAATTTTTATTTAAGAAAATCTTTTTTTTTATTAAAATTTTATTAATTAAAAAAACGATTTTTGTTGGAAAAAAATTAAAATTGCAACAAAAAAAATAAAAATTTTCGTTTTCATTTATACACCACATCATATTTGCTGTTTTTTTGTTAATAAAAGCCTAACATAAATGACAGACTTAAAATATATGTACATAACTTTTTGTCTTTTTATGAAAATTATGTGAAAAATATATTTTTTTAAGAAAATCTTTTTTAATTCAAATTTTATTAACTAAAAAACGTTTTTTGTTGAAAAAAAAAAAAAATGAAATTGCAACAAAACAAAATATACATAAACTACAAATTTTCGTTTTCTTTTATACAAAATACACACACAAACATCATATTTGGTGTTTTTTGTTAATAAGAGCCTAACATCAATGACAAAGTTAAAATTTATATACATAAGTATCTCATGTAATGATAATTCTGTTATTGTATCTGCATGTATAAACGTTTAGATATTGAATATATGCTTTTATTTGAAATGACAGAATGTGGTGTTACTTAAAGCATATTCTTTCGCCAACGACCATACCACGCTGAGTACATCGGTTCTCGTCCGATCACCGAAATTAAGCAGCGTCGGACGCGGTTAGTACTTAGATGGGGGACCGCTTGGGAACACCGCGTGTTGTTGGCATCCCAACAACTTTTTGTTTTTTTTTTATGAAAAATTTAATTTTTATTTAAGAAAATCTTTTTTTTTATTAAAATTTTATTAATTAAAAAAACGATTTTTGTTGGAAAAAAATTAAAATTGCAACAAAAAAAATAAAAATTTTCGTTTTCATTTATACACCACATCATATTTGCTGTTTTTTTGTTAATAAAAGCCTAACATAAATGACAGACTTAAAATATATGTACATAACTTTTTGTCTTTTTATGAAAATTATGTGAAAAATATATTTTTTTAAGAAAATCTTTTTTAATTCAAATTTTATTAACTAAAAAACGTTTTTTGTTGAAAAAAAAAAAAAATTAAATTGCAACAAAACAAAATATACATAAACTACAAATTTTCGTTTTCTTTTATACAAAATACACACACAAACATCATATTTGGTGTTTTTTGTTAATAAGAGCCTAACATCAATGACAAAGTTAAAATTTATATACATAAGTATCTCATGTAATGATAATTCTGTTATTGTATCTGCATGTATAAACGTTTAGATATTGAATATATGCTTTTATTTGAAATGACAGAATGTGGTGTTACTTAAAGCATATTCTTTCGCCAACGACCATACCACGCTGAGTACATCGGTTCTCGTCCGATCACCGAAATTAAGCAGCGTCGGACGCGGTTAGTACTTAGATGGGGGACCGCTTGGGAACACCGCGTGTTGTTGGCATCCCAACAACTTTTTGTTTTTTTTTTATGAAAAATTTAATTTTTATTTAAGAAAATCTTTTTTTTTATTAAAATTTTATTAATTAAAAAAACGATTTTTGTTGGAAAAAAATTAAAATTGCAACAAAAAAAATAAAAATTTTCGTTTTCATTTATACACCACATCATATTTGCTGTTTTTTTGTTAATAAAAGCCTAACATAAATGACAGACTTAAAATATATGTACATAACTTTTTGTCTTTTTATGAAAATTATGTGAAAAATATATTTTTTTAAGAAAATCTTTTTTAATTCAAATTTTATTAACTAAAAAACGTTTTTTGTTGAAAAAAAAAAAAAATGAAATTGCAACAAAACAAAATATACATAAACTACAAATTTTCGTTTTCTTTTATACAAAATACACACACAAACATCATATTTGGTGTTTTTTGTTAATAAGAGCCTAACATCAATGACAAAGTTAAAATTTATATACATAAGTATCTCATGTAATGATAATTCTGTTATTGTATCTGCATGTATAAACGTTTAGATATTGAATATATGCTTTTATTTGAAATGACAGAATGTGGTGTTACTTAAAGCATATTCTTTCGCCAACGACCATACCACGCTGAGTACATCGGTTCTCGTCCGATCACCGAAATTAAGCAGCGTCGGACGCGGTTAGTACTTAGATGGGGACCGCTTGGGAACACCGCGTGTTGTTGGCATCCCAACAACTTTTTGTTTTTTTTTTATGAAAAATTTAATTTTTATTTAAGAAAATCTTTTTTTTTATTAAAATTTTATTAATTAAAAAAACGATTTTTGTTGGAAAAAAATTAAAATTGCAACAAAAAAAATAAAAATTTTCGTTTTCATTTATACACCACATCATATTTGCTGTTTTTTTGTTAATAAAAGCCTAACATAAATGACAGACTTAAAATATATGTACATAACTTTTTGTCTTTTTATGAAAATTATGTGAAAAATATATTTTTTTAAGAAAATCTTTTTTAATTCAAATTTTATTAACTAAAAAACGTTTTTTGTTGAAAAAAAAAAAAAAATGAAATTGCAACAAAACAAAATATACATAAACTACAAATTTTCGTTTTCTTTTATACAAAATACACACACAAACATCATATTTGGTGTTTTTTGTTAATAAGAGCCTAACATCAATGACAAAGTTAAAATTTATATACATAAGTATCTCATGTAATGATAATTCTGTTATTGTATCTGCATGTATAAACGTTTAGATATTGAATATATGCTTTTATTTGAAATGACAGAATGTGGTGTTACTTAAAGCATATTCTTTCGCCAACGACCATACCACGCTGAGTACATCGGTTCTCGTCCGATCACCGAAATTAAGCAGCGTCGGACGCGGTTAGTACTTAGATGGGGGACCGCTTGGGAACACCGCGTGTTGTTGGCATCCCAACAACTTTTTGTTTTTTTTTTATGAAAAATTTAATTTTTATTTAAGAAAATCTTTTTTTTTATTAAAATTTTATTAATTAAAAAAACGATTTTTGTTGGAAAAAAATTAAAATTGCAACAAAAAAAATAAAAATTTTCGTTTTCATTTATACACCACATCATATTTGCTGTTTTTTTGTTAATAAAAGCCTAACATAAATGACAGACTTAAAATATATGTACATAACTTTTTGTCTTTTTATGAAAATTATGTGAAAAATATATTTTTTTAAGAAAATCTTTTTTAATTCAAATTTTATTAACTAAAAAACGTTTTTTGTTGAAAAAAAAAAAAAATGAAATTGCAACAAAACAAAATATACATAAACTACAAATTTTCGTTTTCTTTTATACAAAATACACACACAAACATCATATTTGGTGTTTTTTGTTAATAAGAGCCTAACATCAATGACAAAGTTAAAATTTATATACATAAGTATCTCATGTAATGATAATTCTGTTATTGTATCTGCATGTATAAACGTTTAGATATTGAATATATGCTTTTATTTGAAATGACAGAATGTGGTGTTACTTAAAGCATATTCTTTCGCCAACGACCATACCACGCTGAGTACATCGGTTCTCGTCCGATCACCGAAATTAAGCAGCGTCGGACGCGGTTAGTACTTAGATGGGGGACCGCTTGGGAACACCGCGTGTTGTTGGCATCCCAACAACTTTTTGTTTTTTTTTTATGAAAAATTTAATTTTTATTTAAGAAAATCTTTTTTTTTATTAAAATTTTATTAATTAAAAAAACGATTTTTGTTGGAAAAAAATTAAAATTGCAACAAAAAAAATAAAAATTTTCGTTTTCATTTATACACCACATCATATTTGCTGTTTTTTTGTTAATAAAAGCCTAACATAAATGACAGACTTAAAATATATGTACATAACTTTTTGTCTTTTTATGAAAATTATGTGAAAAATATATTTTTTTAAGAAAATCTTTTTTAATTCAAATTTTATTAACTAAAAAACGTTTTTTGTTGAAAAAAAAAAAAAATTAAATTGCAACAAAACAAAATATACATAAACTACAAATTTTCGTTTTCTTTTATACAAAATACACACACAAACATCATATTTGGTGTTTTTTGTTAATAAGAGCCTAACATCAATGACAAAGTTAAAATTTATATACATAAGTATCTCATGTAATGATAATTCTGTTATTGTATCTGCATGTATAAACGTTTAGATATTGAATATATGCTTTTATTTGAAATGACAGAATGTGGTGTTACTTAAAGCATATTCTTTCGCCAACGACCATACCACGCTGAGTACATCGGTTCTCGTCCGATCACCGAAATTAAGCAGCGTCGGACGCGGTTAGTACTTAGATGGGGGACCGCTTGGGAACACCGCGTGTTGTTGGCATCCCAACAACTTTTTGTTTTTTTTTTATGAAAAATTTAATTTTTATTTAAGAAAATCTTTTTTTTTATTAAAATTTTATTAATTAAAAAAACGATTTTTGTTGGAAAAAAATTAAAATTGCAACAAAAAAAATAAAAATTTTCGTTTTCATTTATACACCACATCATATTTGCTGTTTTTTTGTTAATAAAAGCCTAACATAAATGACAGACTTAAAATATATGTACATAACTTTTTGTCTTTTTATGAAAATTATGTGAAAAATATATTTTTTTAAGAAAATCTTTTTTAATTCAAATTTTATTAACTAAAAAACGTTTTTTGTTGAAAAAAAAAAAAAATGAAATTGCAACAAAACAAAATATACATAAACTACAAATTTTCGTTTTCTTTTATACAAAATACACACACAAACATCATATTTGGTGTTTTTTGTTAATAAGAGCCTAACATCAATGACAAAGTTAAAATTTATATACATAAGTATCTCATGTAATGATAATTCTGTTATTGTATCTGCATGTATAAACGTTTAGATATTGAATATATGCTTTTATTTGAAATGACAGAATGTGGTGTTACTTAAAGCATATTCTTTCGCCAACGACCATACCACGCTGAGTACATCGGTTCTCGTCCGATCACCGAAATTAAGCAGCGTCGGACGCGGTTAGTACTTAGATGGGGGACCGCTTGGGAACACCGCGTGTTGTTGGCATCCCAACAACTTTTTGTTTTTTTTTTATGAAAAATTTAATTTTTATTTAAGAAAATCTTTTTTTTTATTAAAATTTTATTAATTAAAAAAACGATTTTTGTTGGAAAAAAATTAAAATTGCAACAAAAAAAATAAAAATTTTCGTTTTCATTTATACACCACATCATATTTGCTGTTTTTTTGTTAATAAAAGCCTAACATAAATGACAGACTTAAAATATATGTACATAACTTTTTGTCTTTTTATGAAAATTATGTGAAAAATATATTTTTTTAAGAAAATCTTTTTTAATTCAAATTTTATTAACTAAAAAACGTTTTTTGTTGAAAAAAAAAAAAAAATGAAATTGCAACAAAACAAAATATACATAAACTACAAATTTTCGTTTTCTTTTATACAAAATACACACACAAACATCATATTTGGTGTTTTTTGTTAATAAGAGCCTAACATCAATGACAAAGTTAAAATTTATATACATAAGTATCTCATGTAATGATAATTCTGTTATTGTATCTGCATGTATAAACGTTTAGATATTGAATATATGCTTTTATTTGAAATGACAGAATGTGGTGTTACTTAAAGCATATTCTTTCGCCAACGACCATACCACGCTGAGTACATCGGTTCTCGTCCGATCACCGAAATTAAGCAGCGTCGGACGCGGTTAGTACTTAGATGGGGGACCGCTTGGGAACACCGCGTGTTGTTGGCATCCCAACAACTTTTTGTTTTTTTTTTATGAAAAATTTAATTTTTATTTAAGAAAATCTTTTTTTTTATTAAAATTTTATTAATTAAAAAAACGATTTTTGTTGGAAAAAAATTAAAATTGCAACAAAAAAAATAAAAATTTTCGTTTTCATTTATACACCACATCATATTTGCTGTTTTTTTGTTAATAAAAGCCTAACATAAATGACAGACTTAAAATATATGTACATAACTTTTTGTCTTTTTATGAAAATTATGTGAAAAATATATTTTTTTAAGAAAATCTTTTTTAATTCAAATTTTATTAACTAAAAAACGTTTTTTGTTGAAAAAAAAAAAAAATGAAATTGCAACAAAACAAAATATACATAAACTACAAATTTTCGTTTTCTTTTATACAAAATACACACACAAACATCATATTTGGTGTTTTTTGTTAATAAGAGCCTAACATCAATGACAAAGTTAAAATTTATATACATAAGTATCTCATGTAATGATAATTCTGTTATTGTATCTGCATGTATAAACGTTTAGATATTGAATATATGCTTTTATTTGAAATGACAGAATGTGGTGTTACTTAAAGCATATTCTTTCGCCAACGACCATACCACGCTGAGTACATCGGTTCTCGTCCGATCACCGAAATTAAGCAGCGTCGGACGCGGTTAGTACTTAGATGGGGGACCGCTTGGGAACACCGCGTGTTGTTGGCATCCCAACAACTTTTTGTTTTTTTTTTATGAAAAATTTAATTTTTATTTAAGAAAATCTTTTTTTTTATTAAAATTTTATTAATTAAAAAAACGATTTTTGTTGGAAAAAAATTAAAATTGCAACAAAAAAAATAAAAATTTTCGTTTTCATTTATACACCACATCATATTTGCTGTTTTTTTGTTAATAAAAGCCTAACATAAATGACAGACTTAAAATATATGTACATAACTTTTTGTCTTTTTATGAAAATTATGTGAAAAATATATTTTTTTAAGAAAATCTTTTTTAATTCAAATTTTATTAACTAAAAAACGTTTTTTGTTGAAAAAAAAAAAAAATGAAATTGCAACAAAACAAAATATACATAAACTACAAATTTTCGTTTTCTTTTATACAAAATACACACACAAACATCATATTTGGTGTTTTTTGTTAATAAGAGCCTAACATCAATGACAAAGTTAAAATTTATATACATAAGTATCTCATGTAATGATAATTCTGTTATTGTATCTGCATGTATAAACGTTTAGATATTGAATATATGCTTTTATTTGAAATGACAGAATGTGGTGTTACTTAAAGCATATTCTTTCGCCAACGACCATACCACGCTGAGTACATCGGTTCTCGTCCGATCACCGAAATTAAGCAGCGTCGGACGCGGTTAGTACTTAGATGGGGGACCGCTTGGGAACACCGCGTGTTGTTGGCATCCCAACAACTTTTTGTTTTTTTTTTATGAAAAATTTAATTTTTATTTAAGAAAATCTTTTTTTTTATTAAAATTTTATTAATTAAAAAAACGATTTTTGTTGGAAAAAAATTAAAATTGCAACAAAAAAAATAAAAATTTTCGTTTTCATTTATACACCACATCATATTTGCTGTTTTTTTGTTAATAAAAGCCTAACATAAATGACAGACTTAAAATATATGTACATAACTTTTTGTCTTTTTATGAAAATTATGTGAAAAATATATTTTTTTAAGAAAATCTTTTTTAATTCAAATTTTATTAACTAAAAAACGTTTTTTGTTGAAAAAAAAAAAAAATTAAATTGCAACAAAACAAAATATACATAAACTACAAATTTTCGTTTTCTTTTATACAAAATACACACACAAACATCATATTTGGTGTTTTTTGTTAATAAGAGCCTAACATCAATGACAAAGTTAAAATTTATATACATAAGTATCTCATGTAATGATAATTCTGTTATTGTATCTGCATGTATAAACGTTTAGATATTGAATATATGCTTTTATTTGAAATGACAGAATGTGGTGTTACTTAAAGCATATTCTTTCGCCAACGACCATACCACGCTGAGTACATCGGTTCTCGTCCGATCACCGAAATTAAGCAGCGTCGGACGCGGTTAGTACTTAGATGGGGGACCGCTTGGGAACACCGCGTGTTGTTGGCATCCCAACAACTTTTTGTTTTTTTTTTATGAAAAATTTAATTTTTATTTAAGAAAATCTTTTTTTTTATTAAAATTTTATTAATTAAAAAAACGATTTTTGTTGGAAAAAAATTAAAATTGCAACAAAAAAAATAAAAATTTTCGTTTTCATTTATACACCACATCATATTTGCTGTTTTTTTGTTAATAAAAGCCTAACATAAATGACAGACTTAAAATATATGTACATAACTTTTTGTCTTTTTATGAAAATTATGTGAAAAATATATTTTTTTAAGAAAATCTTTTTTAATTCAAATTTTATTAACTAAAAAACGTTTTTTGTTGAAAAAAAAAAAAAATGAAATTGCAACAAAACAAAATATACATAAACTACAAATTTTCGTTTTCTTTTATACAAAATACACACACAAACATCATATTTGGTGTTTTTTGTTAATAAGAGCCTAACATCAATGACAAAGTTAAAATTTATATACATAAGTATCTCATGTAATGATAATTCTGTTATTGTATCTGCATGTATAAACGTTTAGATATTGAATATATGCTTTTATTTGAAATGACAGAATGTGGTGTTACTTAAAGCATATTCTTTCGCCAACGACCATACCACGCTGAGTACATCGGTTCTCGTCCGATCACCGAAATTAAGCAGCGTCGGGCGCGGTTAGTACTTAGATGGGGGACCGCTTGGGAACACCGCGTGTTGTTGGCATCCCAACAACTTTTTGTTTTTTTTTATGAAAAATTTAATTTTTATTTAAGAAAATCTTTTTTTTTATTAAAATTTTATTAATTAAAAAAACGATTTTTGTTGGAAAAAAATTAAAATTGCAACAAAAAAAATAAAAATTTTCGTTTTCATTTATACACCACATCATATTTGCTGTTTTTTTGTTAATAAAAGCCTAACATAAATGACAGACTTAAAATATATGTACATAACTTTTTGTCTTTTTATGAAAATTATGTGAAAAATATATTTTTTTAAGAAAATCTTTTTTAATTCAAATTTTATTAACTAAAAAACGTTTTTTGTTGAAAAAAAAAAAAAATGAAATTGCAACAAAACAAAATATACATAAACTACAAATTTTCGTTTTCTTTTATACAAAATACACACACAAACATCATATTTGGTGTTTTTTGTTAATAAGAGCCTAACATCAATGACAAAGTTAAAATTTATATACATAAGTATCTCATGTAATGATAATTCTGTTATTGTATCTGCATGTATAAACGTTTAGATATTGAATATATGCTTTTATTTGAAATGACAGAATGTGGTGTTACTTAAAGCATATTTTTTCGCCAACGACCATACCACGCTGAGTACATCGGTTCTCGTCCGATCACCGAAATTAAGCAGCGTCGGGCGCGGTTAGTACTTAGATGGGGGACCGCTTGGGAACACCGCGTGTTGTTGGCATCCCAACAACTTTTTGTTTTTTTTTTATGAAAAATTTAATTTTTATTTAAGAAAATCTTTTTTTTTATTAAAATTTTATTAATTAAAAAAACGATTTTTGTTGGAAAAAAATTAAAATTGCAACAAAAAAAATAAAAATTTTCGTTTTCATTTATACACCACATCATATTTGCTGTTTTTTTGTTAATAAAAGCCTAACATAAATGACAGACTTAAAATATATGTACATAACTTTTTGTCTTTTTATGAAAATTATGTGAAAAATATATTTTTTTAAGAAAATCTTTTTTAATTCAAATTTTATTAACTAAAAAACGTTTTTTGTTGAAAAAAAAAAAAAATGAAATTGCAACAAAACAAAATATACATAAACTACAAATTTTCGTTTTCTTTTATACAAAATACACACACAAACATCATATTTGGTGTTTTTTGTTAATAAGAGCCTAACATCAATGACAAAGTTAAAATTTATATACATAAGTATCTCATGTAATGATAATTCTGTTATTGTATCTGCATGTATAAACGTTTAGATATTGAATATATGCTTTTATTTGAAATGACAGAATGTGGTGTTACTTAAAGCATATTCTTTCGCCAACGACCATACCACGCTGAGTACATCGGTTCTCGTCCGATCACCGAAATTAAGCAGCGTCGGACGCGGTTAGTACTTAGATGGGGGACCGCTTGGGAACACCGCGTGTTGTTGGCATCCCAACAACTTTTTGTTTTTTTTTTATGAAAAATTTAATTTTTATTTAAGAAAATCTTTTTTTTTATTAAAATTTTATTAATTAAAAAAACGATTTTTGTTGGAAAAAAATTAAAATTGCAACAAAAAAAATAAAAATTTTCGTTTTCATTTATACACCACATCATATTTGCTGTTTTTTTGTTAATAAAAGCCTAACATAAATGACAGACTTAAAATATATGTACATAACTTTTTGTCTTTTTATGAAAATTATGTGAAAAATATATTTTTTTAAGAAAATCTTTTTTAATTCAAATTTTATTAACTAAAAAACGTTTTTTGTTGAAAAAAAAAAAAAATGAAATTGCAACAAAACAAAATATACATAAACTACAAATTTTCGTTTTCTTTTATACAAAATACACACACAAACATCATATTTGGTGTTTTTTGTTAATAAGAGCCTAACATCAATGACAAAGTTAAAATTTATATACATAAGTATCTCATGTAATGATAATTCTGTTATTGTATCTGCATGTATAAACGTTTAGATATTGAATATATGCTTTTATTTGAAATGACAGAATGTGGTGTTACTTAAAGCATATTCTTCCGCCAACGACCATACCACGCTGAGTACATCGGTTCTCGTCCGATCACCGAAATTAAGCAGCGTCGGGCGCGGTTAGTACTTAGATGGGGGACCGCTTGGGAACACCGCGTGTTGTTGGCATCCCAACAACTTTTTGTTTTTTTTTATGAAAAATTTAATTTTTATTTAAGAAAATCTTTTTTTTTATTAAAATTTTATTAATTAAAAAAACGATTTTTGTTGGAAAAAAATTAAAATTGCAACAAAAAAAATAAAAATTTTCGTTTTCATTTATACACCACATCATATTTGCTGTTTTTTTGTTAATAAAAGCCTAACATAAATGACAGACTTAAAATATATGTACATAACTTTTTGTCTTTTTATGAAAATTATGTGAAAAATATATTTTTTTAAGAAAATCTTTTTTAATTCAAATTTTATTAACTAAAAAACGTTTTTTGTTGAAAAAAAAAAAAAATGAAATTGCAACAAAACAAAATATACATAAACTACAAATTTTCGTTTTCTTTTATACAAAATACACACACAAACATCATATTTGGTGTTTTTTGTTAATAAGAGCCTAACATCAATGACAAAGTTAAAATTTATATACATAAGTATCTCATGTAATGATAATTCTGTTATTGTATCTGCATGTATAAACGTTTAGATATTGAATATATGCTTTTATTTGAAATGACAGAATGTGGTGTTACTTAAAGCATATTCTTTCGCCAACGACCATACCACGCTGAGTACATCGGTTCTCGTCCGATCACCGAAATTAAGCAGCGTCGGGCGCGGTTAGTACTTAGATGGGGGACCGCTTGGGAACACCGCGTGTTGTTGGCATCCCAACAACTTTTTGTTTTTTTTTTATGAAAAATTTAATTTTTATTTAAGAAAATCTTTTTTTTTATTAAAATTTTATTAATTAAAAAAACGATTTTTGTTGGAAAAAAATTAAAATTGCAACAAAAAAAATAAAAATTTTCGTTTTCATTTATACACCACATCATATTTGCTGTTTTTTTGTTAATAAAAGCCTAACATAAATGACAGACTTAAAATATATGTACATAACTTTTTGTCTTTTTATGAAAATTATGTGAAAAATATATTTTTTTAAGAAAATCTTTTTTAATTCAAATTTTATTAACTAAAAAACGTTTTTTGTTGAAAAAAAAAAAAAATGAAATTGCAACAAAACAAAATATACATAAACTACAAATTTTCGTTTTCTTTTATACAAAATACACACACAAACATCATATTTGGTGTTTTTTGTTAATAAGAGCCTAACATCAATGACAAAGTTAAAATTTATATACATAAGTATCTCATGTAATGATAATTCTGTTATTGTATCTGCATGTATAAACGTTTAGATATTGAATATATGCTTTTATTTGAAATGACAGAATGTGGTGTTACTTAAAGCATATTCTTTCGCCAACGACCATACCACGCTGAGTACATCGGTTCTCGTCCGATCACCGAAATTAAGCAGCGTCGGGCGCGGTTAGTACTTAGATGGGGGACCGCTTGGGAACACCGCGTGTTGTTGGCATCCCAACAACTTTTTGTTTTTTTTTTATGAAAAATTTAATTTTTATTTAAGAAAATCTTTTTTTTTATTAAAATTTTATTAATTAAAAAAACGATTTTTGTTGGAAAAAAATTAAAATTGCAACAAAAAAAATAAAAATTTTCGTTTTCATTTATACACCACATCATATTTGCTGTTTTTTTGTTAATAAAAGCCTAACATAAATGACAGACTTAAAATATATGTACATAACTTTTTGTCTTTTTATGAAAATTATGTGAAAAATATATTTTTTTAAGAAAATCTTTTTTAATTCAAATTTTATTAACTAAAAAACGTTTTTTGTTGAAAAAAAAAAAAAATGAAATTGCAACAAAACAAAATATACATAAACTACAAATTTTCGTTTTCTTTTATACAAAATACACACACAAACATCATATTTGGTGTTTTTTGTTAATAAGAGCCTAACATCAATGACAAAGTTAAAATTTATATACATAAGTATCTCATGTAATGATAATTCTGTTATTGTATCTGCATGTATAAACGTTTAGATATTGAATATATGCTTTTATTTGAAATGACAGAATGTGGTGTTACTTAAAGCATATTCTTTCGCCAACGACCATACCACGCTGAGTACATCGGTTCTCGTCCGATCACCGAAATTAAGCAGCGTCGGGCGCGGTTAGTACTTAGATGGGGGACCGCTTGGGAACACCGCGTGTTGTTGGCATCCCAACAACTTTTTGTTTTTTTTTTATGAAAAATTTAATTTTTATTTAAGAAAATCTTTTTTTTTATTAAAATTTTATTAATTAAAAAAACGATTTTTGTTGGAAAAAAATTAAAATTGCAACAAAAAAAATAAAAATTTTCGTTTTCATTTATACACCACATCATATTTGCTGTTTTTTTGTTAATAAAAGCCTAACATAAATGACAGACTTAAAATATATGTACATAACTTTTTGTCTTTTTATGAAAATTATGTGAAAAATATATTTTTTTAAGAAAATCTTTTTTAATTCAAATTTTATTAACTAAAAAACGTTTTTTGTTGAAAAAAAAAAAAAATGAAATTGCAACAAAACAAAATATACATAAACTACAAATTTTCGTTTTCTTTTATACAAAATACACACACAAACATCATATTTGGTGTTTTTTGTTAATAAGAGCCTAACATCAATGACAAAGTTAAAATTTATATACATAAGTATCTCATGTAATGATAATTCTGTTATTGTATCTGCATGTATAAACGTTTAGATATTGAATATATGCTTTTATTTGAAATGACAGAATGTGGTGTTACTTAAAGCATATTCTTTCGCCAACGACCATACCACGCTGAGTACATCGGTTCTCGTCCGATCACCGAAATTAAGCAGCGTCGGGCGCGGTTAGTACTTAGATGGGGGACCGCTTGGGAACACCGCGTGTTGTTGGCATCCCAACAACTTTTTGTTTTTTTTTTATGAAAAATTTAATTTTTATTTAAGAAAATCTTTTTTTTTATTAAAATTTTATTAATTAAAAAAACGATTTTTGTTGGAAAAAAATTAAAATTGCAACAAAAAAAATAAAAATTTTCGTTTTCATTTATACACCACATCATATTTGCTGTTTTTTTGTTAATAAAAGCCTAACATAAATGACAGACTTAAAATATATGTACATAACTTTTTGTCTTTTTATGAAAATTATGTGAAAAATATATTTTTTTAAGAAAATCTTTTTTAATTCAAATTTTATTAACTAAAAAACGTTTTTTGTTGAAAAAAAAAAAAAATGAAATTGCAACAAAACAAAATATACATAAACTACAAATTTTCGTTTTCTTTTATACAAAATACACACACAAACATCATATTTGGTGTTTTTTGTTAATAAGAGCCTAACATCAATGACAAAGTTAAAATTTATATACATAAGTATCTCATGTAATGATAATTCTGTTATTGTATCTGCATGTATAAACGTTTAGATATTGAATATATGCTTTTATTTGAAATGACAGAATGTGGTGTTACTTAAAGCATATTCTTTCGCCAACGACCATACCACGCTGAGTACATCGGTTCTCGTCCGATCACCGAAATTAAGCAGCGTCGGGCGCGGTTAGTACTTAGATGGGGGACCGCTTGGGAACACCGCGTGTTGTTGGCATCCCAACAACTTTTTGTTTTTTTTTTATGAAAAATTTAATTTTTATTTAAGAAAATCTTTTTTTTTATTAAAATTTTATTAATTAAAAAAACGATTTTTGTTGGAAAAAAATTAAAATTGCAACAAAAAAAATAAAAATTTTCGTTTTCATTTATACACCACATCATATTTGCTGTTTTTTTGTTAATAAAAGCCTAACATAAATGACAGACTTAAAATATATGTACATAACTTTTTGTCTTTTTATGAAAATTATGTGAAAAATATATTTTTTTAAGAAAATCTTTTTTAATTCAAATTTTATTAACTAAAAAACGTTTTTTGTTGAAAAAAAAAAAAAATGAAATTGCAACAAAACAAAATATACATAAACTACAAATTTTCGTTTTCTTTTATACAAAATACACACACAAACATCATATTTGGTGTTTTTTGTTAATAAGAGCCTAACATCAATGACAAAGTTAAAATTTATATACATAAGTATCTCATGTAATGATAATTCTGTTATTGTATCTGCATGTATAAACGTTTAGATATTGAATATATGCTTTTATTTGAAATGACAGAATGTGGTGTTACTTAAAGCATATTCTTTCGCCAACGACCATACCACGCTGAGTACATCGGTTCTCGTCCGATCACCGAAATTAAGCAGCGTCGGGCGCGGTTAGTACTTAGATGGGGGACCGCTTGGGAACACCGCGTGTTGTTGGCATCCCAACAACTTTTTGTTTTTTTTTTATGAAAAATTTAATTTTTATTTAAGAAAATCTTTTTTTTTATTAAAATTTTATTAATTAAAAAAACGATTTTTGTTGGAAAAAAATTAAAATTGCAACAAAAAAAATAAAAATTTTCGTTTTCATTTATACACCACATCATATTTGCTGTTTTTTTGTTAATAAAAGCCTAACATAAATGACAGACTTAAAATATATGTACATAACTTTTTGTCTTTTTATGAAAATTATGTGAAAAATATATTTTTTTAAGAAAATCTTTTTTAATTCAAATTTTATTAACTAAAAAACGTTTTTTGTTGAAAAAAAAAAAAAATGAAATTGCAACAAAACAAAATATACATAAACTACAAATTTTCGTTTTCTTTTATACAAAATACACACACAAACATCATATTTGGTGTTTTTTGTTAATAAGAGCCTAACATCAATGACAAAGTTAAAATTTATATACATAAGTATCTCATGTAATGATAATTCTGTTATTGTATCTGCATGTATAAACGTTTAGATATTGAATATATGCTTTTATTTGAAATGACAGAATGTGGTGTTACTTAAAGCATATTCTTTCGCCAACGACCATACCACGCTGAGTACATCGGTTCTCGTCCGATCACCGAAATTAAGCAGCGTCGGGCGCGGTTAGTACTTAGATGGGGGACCGCTTGGGAACACCGCGTGTTGTTGGCATCCCAACAACTTTTTGTTTTTTTTTTATGAAAAATTTAATTTTTATTTAAGAAAATCTTTTTTTTTATTAAAATTTTATTAATTAAAAAAACGATTTTTGTTGGAAAAAAATTAAAATTGCAACAAAAAAAATAAAAATTTTCGTTTTCATTTATACACCACATCATATTTGCTGTTTTTTTGTTAATAAAAGCCTAACATAAATGACAGACTTAAAATATATGTACATAACTTTTTGTCTTTTTATGAAAATTATGTGAAAAATATATTTTTTTAAGAAAATCTTTTTTAATTCAAATTTTATTAACTAAAAAACGTTTTTTGTTGAAAAAAAAAAAAAATGAAATTGCAACAAAACAAAATATACATAAACTACAAATTTTCGTTTTCTTTTATACAAAATACACACACAAACATCATATTTGGTGTTTTTTGTTAATAAGAGCCTAACATCAATGACAAAGTTAAAATTTATATACATAAGTATCTCATGTAATGATAATTCTGTTATTGTATCTGCATGTATAAACGTTTAGATATTGAATATATGCTTTTATTTGAAATGACAGAATGTGGTGTTACTTAAAGCATATTCTTTCGCCAACGACCATACCACGCTGAGTACATCGGTTCTCGTCCGATCACCGAAATTAAGCAGCGTCGGGCGCGGTTAGTACTTAGATGGGGGACCGCTTGGGAACACCGCGTGTTGTTGGCATCCCAACAACTTTTTGTTTTTTTTTTATGAAAAATTTAATTTTTATTTAAGAAAATCTTTTTTTTTATTAAAATTTTATTAATTAAAAAAACGATTTTTGTTGGAAAAAAATTAAAATTGCAACAAAAAAAATAAAAATTTTCGTTTTCATTTATACACCACATCATATTTGCTGTTTTTTTGTTAATAAAAGCCTAACATAAATGACAGACTTAAAATATATGTACATAACTTTTTGTCTTTTTATGAAAATTATGTGAAAAATATATTTTTTTAAGAAAATCTTTTTTAATTCAAATTTTATTAACTAAAAAACGTTTTTTGTTGAAAAAAAAAAAAATGAAATTGCAACAAAACAAAATATACATAAACTACAAATTTTCGTTTTCTTTTATACAAAATACACACACAAACATCATATTTGGTGTTTTTTGTTAATAAGAGCCTAACATCAATGACAAAGTTAAAATTTATATACATAAGTATCTCATGTAATGATAATTCTGTTATTGTATCTGCATGTATAAACGTTTAGATATTGAATATATGCTTTTATTTGAAATGACAGAATGTGGTGTTACTTAAAGCATATTCTTTCGCCAACGACCATACCACGCTGAGTACATCGGTTCTCGTCCGATCACCGAAATTAAGCAGCGTCGGGCGCGGTTAGTACTTAGATGGGGGACCGCTTGGGAACACCGCGTGTTGTTGGCATCCCAACAACTTTTTGTTTTTTTTTATGAAAAATTTAATTTTTATTTAAGAAAATCTTTTTTTTTATTAAAATTTTATTAATTAAAAAAACGATTTTTGTTGGAAAAAAATTAAAATTGCAACAAAAAAAATAAAAATTTTCGTTTTCATTTATACACCACATCATATTTGCTGTTTTTTTGTTAATAAAAGCCTAACATAAATGACAGACTTAAAATATATGTACATAACTTTTTGTCTTTTTATGAAAATTATGTGAAAAATATATTTTTTTAAGAAAATCTTTTTTAATTCAAATTTTATTAACTAAAAAACGTTTTTTGTTGAAAAAAAAAAAAAATGAAATTGCAACAAAACAAAATATACATAAACTACAAATTTTCGTTTTCTTTTATACAAAATACACACACAAACATCATATTTGGTGTTTTTTGTTAATAAGAGCCTAACATCAATGACAAAGTTAAAATTTATATACATAAGTATCTCATGTAATGATAATTCTGTTATTGTATCTGCATGTATAAACGTTTAGATATTGAATATATGCTTTTATTTGAAATGACAGAATGTGGTGTTACTTAAAGCATATTCTTTCGCCAACGACCATACCACGCTGAGTACATCGGTTCTCGTCCGATCACCGAAATTAAGCAGCGTCGGGCGCGGTTAGTACTTAGATGGGGGACCGCTTGGGAACACCGCGTGTTGTTGGCATCCCAACAACTTTTTGTTTTTTTTTTATGAAAAATTTAATTTTTATTTAAGAAAATCTTTTTTTTTATTAAAATTTTATTAATTAAAAAAACGATTTTTGTTGGAAAAAAATTAAAATTGCAACAAAAAAAATAAAAATTTTCGTTTTCATTTATACACCACATCATATTTGCTGTTTTTTTGTTAATAAAAGCCTAACATAAATGACAGACTTAAAATATATGTACATAACTTTTTGTCTTTTTATGAAAATTATGTGAAAAATATATTTTTTTAAGAAAATCTTTTTTAATTCAAATTTTATTAACTAAAAAACGTTTTTTGTTGAAAAAAAAAAAAAATGAAATTGCAACAAAACAAAATATACATAAACTACAAATTTTCGTTTTCTTTTATACAAAATACACACACAAACATCATATTTGGTGTTTTTTGTTAATAAGAGCCTAACATCAATGACAAAGTTAAAATTTATATACATAAGTATCTCATGTAATGATAATTCTGTTATTGTATCTGCATGTATAAACGTTTAGATATTGAATATATGCTTTTATTTGAAATGACAGAATGTGGTGTTACTTAAAGCATATTCTTTCGCCAACGACCATACCACGCTGAGTACATCGGTTCTCGTCCGATCACCGAAATTAAGCAGCGTCGGGCGCGGTTAGTACTTAGATGGGGGACCGCTTGGGAACACCGCGTGTTGTTGGCATCCCAACAACTTTTTGTTTTTTTTTTATGAAAAATTTAATTTTTATTTAAGAAAATCTTTTTTTTTATTAAAATTTTATTAATTAAAAAAACGATTTTTGTTGGAAAAAAATTAAAATTGCAACAAAAAAAATAAAAATTTTCGTTTTCATTTATACACCACATCATATTTGCTGTTTTTTTGTTAATAAAAGCCTAACATAAATGACAGACTTAAAATATATGTACATAACTTTTTGTCTTTTTATGAAAATTATGTGAAAAATATATTTTTTTAAGAAAATCTTTTTTAATTCAAATTTTATTAACTAAAAAACGTTTTTTGTTGAAAAAAAAAAAAAATGAAATTGCAACAAAACAAAATATACATAAACTACAAATTTTCGTTTTCTTTTATACAAAATACACACACAAACATCATATTTGGTGTTTTTTGTTAATAAGAGCCTAACATCAATGACAAAGTTAAAATTTATATACATAAGTATCTCATGTAATGATAATTCTGTTATTGTATCTGCATGTATAAACGTTTAGATATTGAATATATGCTTTTATTTGAAATGACAGAATGTGGTGTTACTTAAAGCATATTCTTTCGCCAACGACCATACCACGCTGAGTACATCGGTTCTCGTCCGATCACCGAAATTAAGCAGCGTCGGGCGCGGTTAGTACTTAGATGGGGGACCGCTTGGGAACACCGCGTGTTGTTGGCATCCCAACAACTTTTTGTTTTTTTTTTATGAAAAATTTAATTTTTATTTAAGAAAATCTTTTTTTTTATTAAAATTTTATTAATTAAAAAAACGATTTTTGTTGGAAAAAAATTAAAATTGCAACAAAAAAAATAAAAATTTTCGTTTTCATTTATACACCACATCATATTTGCTGTTTTTTTGTTAATAAAAGCCTAACATAAATGACAGACTTAAAATATATGTACATAACTTTTTGTCTTTTTATGAAAATTATGTGAAAAATATATTTTTTTAAGAAAATCTTTTTTAATTCAAATTTTATTAACTAAAAAACGTTTTTTGTTGAAAAAAAAAAAAATGAAATTGCAACAAAACAAAATATACATAAACTACAAATTTTCGTTTTCTTTTATACAAAATACACACACAAACATCATATTTGGTGTTTTTTGTTAATAAGAGCCTAACATCAATGACAAAGTTAAAATTTATATACATAAGTATCTCATGTAATGATAATTCTGTTATTGTATCTGCATGTATAAACGTTTAGATATTGAATATATGCTTTTATTTGAAATGACAGAATGTGGTGTTACTTAAAGCATATTCTTTCGCCAACGACCATACCACGCTGAGTACATCGGTTCTCGTCCGATCACCGAAATTAAGCAGCGTCGGGCGCGGTTAGTACTTAGATGGGGGACCGCTTGGGAACACCGCGTGTTGTTGGCATCCCAACAACTTTTTGTTTTTTTTTTATGAAAAATTTAATTTTTATTTAAGAAAATCTTTTTTTTTATTAAAATTTTATTAATTAAAAAAACGATTTTTGTTGGAAAAAAATTAAAATTGCAACAAAAAAAATAAAAATTTTCGTTTTCATTTATACACCACATCATATTTGCTGTTTTTTTGTTAATAAAAGCCTAACATAAATGACAGACTTAAAATATATGTACATAACTTTTTGTCTTTTTATGAAAATTATGTGAAAAATATATTTTTTTAAGAAAATCTTTTTTAATTCAAATTTTATTAACTAAAAAACGTTTTTTGTTGAAAAAAAAAAAAATGAAATTGCAACAAAACAAAATATACATAAACTACAAATTTTCGTTTTCTTTTATACAAAATACACACACAAACATCATATTTGGTGTTTTTTGTTAATAAGAGCCTAACATCAATGACAAAGTTAAAATTTATATACATAAGTATCTCATGTAATGATAATTCTGTTATTGTATCTGCATGTATAAACGTTTAGATATTGAATATATGCTTTTATTTGAAATGACAGAATGTGGTGTTACTTAAAGCATATTCTTTCGCCAACGACCATACCACGCTGAGTACATCGGTTCTCGTCCGATCACCGAAATTAAGCAGCGTCGGGCGCGGTTAGTACTTAGATGGGGGACCGCTTGGGAACACCGCGTGTTGTTGGCATCCCAACAACTTTTTGTTTTTTTTTTATGAAAAATTTAATTTTTATTTAAGAAAATCTTTTTTTTTATTAAAATTTTATTAATTAAAAAAACGATTTTTGTTGGAAAAAAATTAAAATTGCAACAAAAAAAATAAAAATTTTCGTTTTCATTTATACACCACATCATATTTGCTGTTTTTTTGTTAATAAAAGCCTAACATAAATGACAGACTTAAAATATATGTACATAACTTTTTGTCTTTTTATGAAAATTATGTGAAAAATATATTTTTTTAAGAAAATCTTTTTTAATTCAAATTTTATTAACTAAAAAACGTTTTTTGTTGAAAAAAAAAAAAAAATGAAATTGCAACAAAACAAAATATACATAAACTACAAATTTTCGTTTTCTTTTATACAAAATACACACACAAACATCATATTTGGTGTTTTTTGTTAATAAGAGCCTAACATCAATGACAAAGTTAAAATTTATATACATAAGTATCTCATGTAATGATAATTCTGTTATTGTATCTGCATGTATAAACGTTTAGATATTGAATATATGCTTTTATTTGAAATGACAGAATGTGGTGTTACTTAAAGCATATTCTTTCGCCAACGACCATACCACGCTGAGTACATCGGTTCTCGTCCGATCACCGAAATTAAGCAGCGTCGGGCGCGGTTAGTACTTAGATGGGGGACCGCTTGGGAACACCGCGTGTTGTTGGCATCCCAACAACTTTTTGTTTTTTTTTTATGAAAAATTTAATTTTTATTTAAGAAAATCTTTTTTTTTATTAAAATTTTATTAATTAAAAAAACGATTTTTGTTGGAAAAAAATTAAAATTGCAACAAAAAAAATAAAAATTTTCGTTTTCATTTATACACCACATCATATTTGCTGTTTTTTTGTTAATAAAAGCCTAACATAAATGACAGACTTAAAATATATGTACATAACTTTTTGTCTTTTTATGAAAATTATGTGAAAAATATATTTTTTTAAGAAAATCTTTTTTAATTCAAATTTTATTAACTAAAAAACGTTTTTTGTTGAAAAAAAAAAAAAATGAAATTGCAACAAAACAAAATATACATAAACTACAAATTTTCGTTTTCTTTTATACAAAATACACACACAAACATCATATTTGGTGTTTTTTGTTAATAAGAGCCTAACATCAATGACAAAGTTAAAATTTATATACATAAGTATCTCATGTAATGATAATTCTGTTATTGTATCTGCATGTATAAACGTTTAGATATTGAATATATGCTTTTATTTGAAATGACAGAATGTGGTGTTACTTAAAGCATATTCTTTCGCCAACGACCATACCACGCTGAGTACATCGGTTCTCGTCCGATCACCGAAATTAAGCAGCGTCGGGCGCGGTTAGTACTTAGATGGGGGACCGCTTGGGAACACCGCGTGTTGTTGGCATCCCAACAACTTTTTGTTTTTTTTTTATGAAAAATTTAATTTTTATTTAAGAAAATCTTTTTTTTTATTAAAATTTTATTAATTAAAAAAACGATTTTTGTTGGAAAAAAATTAAAATTGCAACAAAAAAAATAAAAATTTTCGTTTTCATTTATACACCACATCATATTTGCTGTTTTTTTGTTAATAAAAGCCTAACATAAATGACAGACTTAAAATATATGTACATAACTTTTTGTCTTTTTATGAAAATTATGTGAAAAATATATTTTTTTAAGAAAATCTTTTTTAATTCAAATTTTATTAACTAAAAAACGTTTTTTGTTGAAAAAAAAAAAAAAATGAAATTGCAACAAAACAAAATATACATAAACTACAAATTTTCGTTTTCTTTTATACAAAATACACACACAAACATCATATTTGGTGTTTTTTGTTAATAAGAGCCTAACATCAATGACAAAGTTAAAATTTATATACATAAGTATCTCATGTAATGATAATTCTGTTATTGTATCTGCATGTATAAACGTTTAGATATTGAATATATGCTTTTATTTGAAATGACAGAATGTGGTGTTACTTAAAGCATATTCTTTCGCCAACGACCATACCACGCTGAGTACATCGGTTCTCGTCCGATCACCGAAATTAAGCAGCGTCGGACGCGGTTAGTACTTAGATGGGGGACCGCTTGGGAACACCGCGTGTTGTTGGCATCCCAACAACTTTTTGTTTTTTTTTTATGAAAAATTTAATTTTTATTTAAGAAAATCTTTTTTTTTATTAAAATTTTATTAATTAAAAAAACGATTTTTGTTGGAAAAAAATTAAAATTGCAACAAAAAAAATAAAAATTTTCGTTTTCATTTATACACCACATCATATTTGCTGTTTTTTTGTTAATAAAAGCCTAACATAAATGACAGACTTAAAATATATGTACATAACTTTTTGTCTTTTTATGAAAATTATGTGAAAAATATATTTTTTTAAGAAAATCTTTTTTAATTCAAATTTTATTAACTAAAAAACGTTTTTTGTTGAAAAAAAAAAAAATGAAATTGCAACAAAACAAAATATACATAAACTACAAATTTTCGTTTTCTTTTATACAAAATACACACACAAACATCATATTTGGTGTTTTTTGTTAATAAGAGCCTAACATCAATGACAAAGTTAAAATTTATATACATAAGTATCTCATGTAATGATAATTCTGTTATTGTATCTGCATGTATAAACGTTTAGATATTGAATATATGCTTTTATTTGAAATGACAGAATGTGGTGTTACTTAAAGCATATTCTTTCGCCAACGACCATACCACGCTGAGTACATCGGTTCTCGTCCGATCACCGAAATTAAGCAGCGTCGGGCGCGGTTAGTACTTAGATGGGGGACCGCTTGGGAACACCGCGTGTTGTTGGCATCCCAACAACTTTTTGTTTTTTTTTTATGAAAAATTTAATTTTTATTTAAGAAAATCTTTTTTTTTATTAAAATTTTATTAATTAAAAAAACGATTTTTGTTGGAAAAAAATTAAAATTGCAACAAAAAAAATAAAAATTTTCGTTTTCATTTATACACCACATCATATTTGCTGTTTTTTTGTTAATAAAAGCCTAACATAAATGACAGACTTAAAATATATGTACATAACTTTTTGTCTTTTTATGAAAATTATGTGAAAAATATATTTTTTTAAGAAAATCTTTTTTAATTCAAATTTTATTAACTAAAAAACGTTTTTTGTTGAAAAAAAAAAAAATGAAATTGCAACAAAACAAAATATACATAAACTACAAATTTTCGTTTTCTTTTATACAAAATACACACACAAACATCATATTTGGTGTTTTTTGTTAATAAGAGCCTAACATCAATGACAAAGTTAAAATTTATATACATAAGTATCTCATGTAATGATAATTCTGTTATTGTATCTGCATGTATAAACGTTTAGATATTGAATATATGCTTTTATTTGAAATGACAGAATGTGGTGTTACTTAAAGCATATTCTTTCGCCAACGACCATACCACGCTGAGTACATCGGTTCTCGTCCGATCACCGAAATTAAGCAGCGTCGGACGCGGTTAGTACTTAGATGGGGGACCGCTTGGGAACACCGCGTGTTGTTGGCATCCCAACAACTTTTTGTTTTTTTTTTATGAAAAATTTAATTTTTATTTAAGAAAATCTTTTTTTTTATTAAAATTTTATTAATTAAAAAAACGATTTTTGTTGGAAAAAAATTAAAATTGCAACAAAAAAAATAAAAATTTTCGTTTTCATTTATACACCACATCATATTTGCTGTTTTTTTGTTAATAAAAGCCTAACATAAATGACAGACTTAAAATATATGTACATAACTTTTTGTCTTTTTATGAAAATTATGTGAAAAATATATTTTTTTAAGAAAATCTTTTTTAATTCAAATTTTATTAACTAAAAAACGTTTTTTGTTGAAAAAAAAAAAAATGAAATTGCAACAAAACAAAATATACATAAACTACAAATTTTCGTTTTCTTTTATACAAAATACACACACAAACATCATATTTGGTGTTTTTTGTTAATAAGAGCCTAACATCAATGACAAAGTTAAAATTTATATACATAAGTATCTCATGTAATGATAATTCTGTTATTGTATCTGCATGTATAAACGTTTAGATATTGAATATATGCTTTTATTTGAAATGACAGAATGTGGTGTTACTTAAAGCATATTCTTTCGCCAACGACCATACCACGCTGAGTACATCGGTTCTCGTCCGATCACCGAAATTAAGCAGCGTCGGGCGCGGTTAGTACTTAGATGGGGGACCGCTTGGGAACACCGCGTGTTGTTGGCATCCCAACAACTTTTTGTTTTTTTTTTATGAAAAATTTAATTTTTATTTAAGAAAATCTTTTTTTTTATTAAAATTTTATTAATTAAAAAAACGATTTTTGTTGGAAAAAAATTAAAATTGCAACAAAAAAAATAAAAATTTTCGTTTTCATTTATACACCACATCATATTTGCTGTTTTTTTGTTAATAAAAGCCTAACATAAATGACAGACTTAAAATATATGTACATAACTTTTTGTCTTTTTATGAAAATTATGTGAAAAATATATTTTTTTAAGAAAATCTTTTTTAATTCAAATTTTATTAACTAAAAAACGTTTTTTGTTGAAAAAAAAAAAAAAATGAAATTGCAACAAAACAAAATATACATAAACTACAAATTTTCGTTTTCTTTTATACAAAATACACACACAAACATCATATTTGGTGTTTTTTGTTAATAAGAGCCTAACATCAATGACAAAGTTAAAATTTATATACATAAGTATCTCATGTAATGATAATTCTGTTATTGTATCTGCATGTATAAACGTTTAGATATTGAATATATGCTTTTATTTGAAATGACAGAATGTGGTGTTACTTAAAGCATATTCTTTCGCCAACGACCATACCACGCTGAGTACATCGGTTCTCGTCCGATCACCGAAATTAAGCAGCGTCGGGCGCGGTTAGTACTTAGATGGGGGACCGCTTGGGAACACCGCGTGTTGTTGGCATCCCAACAACTTTTTGTTTTTTTTTTATGAAAAATTTAATTTTTATTTAAGAAAATCTTTTTTTTTATTAAAATTTTATTAATTAAAAAAACGATTTTTGTTGGAAAAAAATTAAAATTGCAACAAAAAAAATAAAAATTTTCGTTTTCATTTATACACCACATCATATTTGCTGTTTTTTTGTTAATAAAAGCCTAACATAAATGACAGACTTAAAATATATGTACATAACTTTTTGTCTTTTTATGAAAATTATGTGAAAAATATATTTTTTTAAGAAAATCTTTTTTAATTCAAATTTTATTAACTAAAAAACGTTTTTTGTTGAAAAAAAAAAAAAATGAAATTGCAACAAAACAAAATATACATAAACTACAAATTTTCGTTTTCTTTTATACAAAATACACACACAAACATCATATTTGGTGTTTTTTGTTAATAAGAGCCTAACATCAATGACAAAGTTAAAATTTATATACATAAGTATCTCATGTAATGATAATTCTGTTATTGTATCTGCATGTATAAACGTTTAGATATTGAATATATGCTTTTATTTGAAATGACAGAATGTGGTGTTACTTAAAGCATATTCTTTCGCCAACGACCATACCACGCTGAGTACATCGGTTCTCGTCCGATCACCGAAATTAACACTAGATATACCAACAAATTTACATACCTATTTATACCACAACCAGTCAATTTGACTGTATATGACAAGTTCTATTCATTTATATTATAATGCTTTATCGTTTGAGAGAATTGATGAGATATATAAAAATTGGTTCTAAGGCGAAGCAAGGGTTGTTTTTCCAATAAGCGGGGGGTGTGAGGGGCAAGGCCCCCCGCATTGATAACATTGAAATTAAAAATTTAGGGGTTTAATATCTCGGTTATTTATGAAATATGCCCAAAAAAATATGAAATTATATCCCAAAAATCAATTTATGTCACAGGGCAAATAAGTAATGTCAAAAAAAAATTGGGGCATAACTTCCGTTTCAGTTTGAGGCATAAGTTCGTACCCCCATAAAAAATAAAAATATAAAAACTCATCAATTATATTCCAGTTTTATTCAGAATGATCATGTTTACATGCTTTACAAATACTAACTTTTTTTTCCACGCATTTTCCGCACACATATTTCTTACAGATGTCACAATTTGTAGTTGTCTTGTTGTTATTACAAAGTCCTATTTGGCACCATTTACGTACTGGCCGGGGATTCTGGGTTGCTGGACGGAGAATTTCACTTGCCCTCCCTTGTCTTGATGACTTATATTCAGATGTGAGCTCTTCAGCTAATCGAAACAAAAAGTCTTTCCTAGAAATATTTTTTCCTGTTATACTTCTATACAAAATCCAGGAATTGATGCCGGCCAAATCTAAAATATTGAAAAATACTTGAAGTGGCCACCTTCTGGATCCTGATTTCACACTATACTTTCTTGCCATTTGATCAGTTACATCAACACCGAATTTGGTTTTATTGTAAAAAGATATAGTCTCAGGTAGTTTCTTGGAACTGGTATCAATTGTGACGCCTTTGTGTTTAGTACTCAATAAAACAACCTTTTTGTTAGGCTTACTCTTATAAACAGTAAGTGTGCATTCATTTGTTTCATATAGATGCGTTGAAAAACGTTCCATACCATCTTTTTTTTCTTTGCAAATTTTTGGAAGCTCCCGTTTGTTGCAACGTACTGTACCAACCAATGCAGTATTTTTAGCTAATAATTTTGAAGCCAGGGGGAGGCTGGTAAAAAAATTGTCGGTTGTCACACACCTTCCTTTCATGATATAAGGTTCTAGTAGTCTTGTTACAACAAATTCACTGAGAGGAGTTGACGAATTTCGTTTTTCGTCTTTTCCTAAATAGGGAAAGCCATTTATAACATACTTCGTTTCAACATCAGAAGCCAGCCAGAATTTTATCCCAAATTTGTCGGGTTTGTTTGGCATATACTGGGTAAATCGACATCTAGCCTTCGTTGGAAACAGTTGCTCATCTACTGTGATAAATGCTCCTGGTTTGAAAGCGTTTTGACTATTCTCGATAAATTTATCCCAAACAGTTGATACCAGCGCAAATTTATCCGTTTGCAAGCGCTGACTCCTCTCATTTCTTTTATCAAAGCGAATAAAACGTAAAATTTCCGTAAAGTCATTCCTGCTCATATTTTCGGAAAAAAAATCAGGACCCCACTTTTTGTTCCATAAATATGATAATTTCAAACCTTTTGCTTCGTATGCACCACGGCCATACAATATTCCAATAAAAGCCTTCAGTTTTTCCTGCGAAAGGGTCCACTTCTTACCTAAAACTCGAGAGGCTTCTATTTCAGTGCAATTTCTAATATGTTCTAATATATGATGATCAATCAATAGTAAGAAGGCACTGCTTATCTCTTCTTCCATAATATTTCTTCTAGCATGTGCTGTAGGCCCAGGTAAATCTTTGAAAATGCAATGACTTGGTAACCTTCCAACGGCACCCCCTTCTTGTATTTTTTTCCAAATTGTTCCATCAGCAGAAACTTCAATTTGCATATTTTGTGTATTTTCCTCTTCAGAACTCGAGGAAAGCCGCATACATCTTCGTTTTTGCGTATTATGCTGTTGTCTTATGTTGTCTTCTTCGTCACTCGATTCGCCTCCAACATTTTCATCAAATTCCTCGTTATCACTGCTTTCAATATGAACACTTTGATTACCATCATCATCCGTATCACTGTCGCATCCCAAAAACTCATATTCGCTATCACCACCATCAACGTCTGATAGATCCAAAAGTATATCTTGTATTTCTTCCAATTTCAAAATTTTTCGTTTTTCCATTATGAGCAATTTGTATGTAGCAAAAGTAATAAAATTATTTCTTACTGAACAGAACAGAACTCAATGAAAATTATTTCTTACTGAACAGAACAGAACTCAATGAATAAATGGTTTATAACAGTTTCCTACGAAATTCTTGATAAAAAAAATAAATAGGGAGATCCCCGAAAAATATGAAATTTGAAAAATATGCTGTTATACAATACTATTTTACCAGGGATGTGCAAACATTTTTCTTTACACGCCATTTTCCAAACAAGGGAATTTCCTAAAAGTGAAGAATATAAAGCATTTGCACATAGAACTACAAAAACGTGTACCAGGTCAAAATGACTGGTTTCGGTATAAGTACCAAAAACAAAAAAAAAAATTTTTGTTATGAACACAAAATCAAATTAACTTATCAAATTATTTGTATTTAATTGTTGTTATAAAAGTCATATAATAGTTTCGAAAAAAAATAAATATACATAGTAAATATTTATGAAATAAAAGGTAAAACCAGTCATTTTGACTGGTATGGTAAATCTAGTGTTAAGCAGCGTCGGGCGCGGTTAGTACTTAGATGGGGGACCGCTTGGGAACACCGCGTGTTGTTGGCATCCCAACAACTTTTTGTTTTTTTTTTATGAAAAATTTAATTTTTATTTAAGAAAATCTTTTTTTTTATTAAAATTTTATTAATTAAAAAAACGATTTTTGTTGGAAAAAAATTAAAATTGCAACAAAAAAAATAAAAATTTTCGTTTTCATTTATACACCACATCATATTTGCTGTTTTTTTGTTAATAAAAGCCTAACATAAATGACAGACTTAAAATATATGTACATAACTTTTTGTCTTTTTATGAAAATTATGTGAAAAATATATTTTTTTAAGAAAATCTTTTTTAATTCAAATTTTATTAACTAAAAAACGTTTTTTGTTGAAAAAAAAAAAAAAATGAAATTGCAACAAAACAAAATATACATAAACTACAAATTTTCGTTTTCTTTTATACAAAATACACACACAAACATCATATTTGGTGTTTTTTGTTAATAAGAGCCTAACATCAATGACAAAGTTAAAATTTATATACATAAGTATCTCATGTAATGATAATTCTGTTATTGTATCTGCATGTATAAACGTTTAGATATTGAATATATGCTTTTATTTGAAATGACAGAATGTGGTGTTACTTAAAGCATATTCTTTCGCCAACGACCATACCACGCTGAGTACATCGGTTCTCGTCCGATCACCGAAATTAAGCAGCGTCGGACGCGGTTAGTACTTAGATGGGGGACCGCTTGGGAACACCGCGTGTTGTTGGCATCCCAACAACTTTTTGTTGTTTTTTTATGAAAAATTTAATTTTTATTTAAGAAAATCTTTTTTTTTATTAAAATTTTATTAATTAAAAAAACGATTTTTGTTGGAAAAAAATTAAAATTGCAACAAAAAAAATAAAAATTTTCGTTTTCATTTATACACCACATCATATTTGCTGTTTTTTTGTTAATAAAAGCCTAACATAAATGACAGACTTAAAATATATGTACATAACTTTTTGTCTTTTTATGAAAATTATGTGAAAAATATATTTTTTTAAGAAAATCTTTTTTAATTCAAATTTTATTAACTAAAAAACGTTTTTTGTTGAAAAAAAAAAAAAAATGAAATTGCAACAAAACAAAATATACATAAACTACAAATTTTCGTTTTCTTTTATACAAAATACACACACAAACATCATATTTGGTGTTTTTTGTTAATAAGAGCCTAACATCAATGACAAAGTTAAAATTTATATACAAGTTAACGACATAAATATTTAAAAATAATTTAAACAACATTGCTGACAATGCGTCTGCAATATTGTGCAAAACATAAAAAAAACACACAGCGCGTGTAAGCGCAACAAAACAAATACGAACAGCGCGTGTTGGCAGAATGGCAACATCAGCAGTTTTTGTGGTTTTATTTGGCCACAACAATTATTTTAAGTCAGAAAATATTGTGATGTAGTAGAAAATAGTTGCTTTTAAAAGAAAATAAAAATATTTTTAAGAACAATAAAAAAAAGACTTTATTTTAATGAATAAAAATTTAAAGTAAGTCTAACTGGCGCCCAACTAAAAAAGTCGCGTCCGTCTTCTAAAAAAGCAGTGAAACAAGTGTGTCCACAAAGATCCTGAAGCAGCATAAAGTGGCTCATCGTTTTAATGCAACGCCCTAAAGAAGTGCGACAATAGAAGCCAACAAGGAAGCGACAAACATCAGCGTGAAGGACCCTTAGTAACCTTAGAGGAAAAAAAGGACAACTCCCAGCGCCGAGACATGCACATACTGATATTAATGTAAGAACTCCATTTTTATTATTCAGTATATTTATTGTGAATTATTATAGGCTACTAGATTTAAAGTAATAAGTGAATTAAATTTTTAAATTTGAAAAATTAAAACAATTTTTGAAACAAATTAAATTTGAAGAAAAATTTGAAACAATTAAAATAAGTGAATTAAATTTGAAAAATTAAAACAATTTTTGAAAAAAATTAAATTTGAAGAAAAATTTGAAACAATTAAAATAAGTGAATTAAATTTGAAAAATTAAAACAATTTTTGAAAAAAATTAAATTTGAAGAAAAAATTTGAAACAATTAAAATAAGTGAATTAAATTTTTAAAAATTAAAACAATTTTTGAAAAAAATTAAATTTGAAGAAAAATTTTAAACAATTAAAATTTGAAACAATTTTTGAAAAAATTAAATTTGAAGAAAAATTTGAAACAACTAAGTAAGTGAATTAAATTTTAAATTCGAACAATTTTTGAAAAAATTAAATTTGAAGGAAAATTTGAAACAATTAAACTAAGTGGATTAAATCTTTAAATTAGAAAAAATTAAATTTGGAGTAATTTTTAAATAATCAAATTTGAAGAAAAATTTGAAGCAATTAATTTTGACTAAGTAAATTAAACTTGAAGAAATTAAATTTGAAGAAAGTGAATTCAGGGTAATTTTATACTGACTAAGTTTTGAACAATTTGACAAAATTTTAAGTTTGAATCAACTTTGAAAAAATTAAAACCAAGTGAATTAAACCTTGGAAAAACTAAATTTGAAACAACTACAACTTATTGCAATTTTATTTTGAATCTTAAACAATTTTGCATTAAATTTGATCGGTTTTAGGACAGTTGAATATAAGGCCAATTTTATTGGGCAAATTGTTACAACAATATAAGAAATTTTTTTTCTGTTTCGACAAAATGTCAAACCCAAATAACCTGATAAGACCTAGTGTTTTGGACGCTGCAGGCGCTCCACCAATACAGCCAGCCCGCATGGCACAACCACCACTACAGGCAAATTTGACACCGGAGTTAATAAATGCCTTTAGCGATATTGCTAGGAGAATAATACAAGAAAACCTCAACAGTGACAACCTACTACTTAATGCTACAGACGAATTTATCAGGCCGGAACATCAGGGCCAACTAAACGATTTAGATAGAATACCAGACATCATACGTAGCCTTAGGGAATTTTCAGGAAACCCAGTAGAGTATAGTTCGTGGAAAAAAAGCGTAGACCGCGTGCTCGGAATATACGGGAACACTAGAGGTACACCGAAATACTTCGGCATACTAAACGTTATTAGGAACAAAATCGTAGGCAACGCTGACGCAGTCCTTGAGTCATACAATACCCCACTAGACTGGAAAGCGATTTCACACTGTCTTGCACTGCATTATGCTGACAAACGTGACATTACTACCCTTGAATGTCAACTTACATCATTGACGCAAGGAAGGAGTTCTATCTCCCAGTTTTATCAGGAAGTTTATAACCACTTGTCACTGATATTGAATAAATTATCAAGTCTGGAAATGGGACAAGAAGCAATGCAACTTCTCACGAAAACATATAGAAACAAGGCTCTGGACACATTCGTTAGAGGCCTAAACGGCGATCTTCCTAGACTTTTGGGCATGAGGGAACCATCTGATTTACCTCAGGCATTACACTTGTGTATGAAGTTAGAAAACCAAGGATTCAGGACACAATACTTGAGCCATAGAAATAGTCAGCACCAATCACCTCAAATACCCCCTAGAAAACAGCAATTTCCAAGACAACAATTTTACCCACAAATAGCATATTTACCCCAAGCAGTACAAAGTCAATCATTTAGGGATGATGCTTTTAGAAGACAACCATCAAATCCAAATTTTTACAATCAATCATTTAACAGACAACATTTTCCACAAAATCCGAACTATACCTATAGACATCAAAACTTTAATAACAATATGCAACCCCCCAGACCAATAGGCCCAAAACCGTTACCTAAACCGGTACCCATGGAAATAGATAATTCTATGCAGACAAGGAGAATTGATTACATGAATAGACCAAATTTTAACGCATTTTCGGGAAAACGCCCACCGGCACCATCAAATCAATTCAATAATTTTTCGAATAAGGCTCAGAGAATTAATCACATAGCTCAGGAAGAACCCGAGGAACAGACTTGGGAGGGCTATTATAATAACTACGAACAACAGGAGGAGACTAACCATGAGGATGATTGCAATCAATTTGCGGACGTTCATTTTTTAGATTAACTCCCTCATCACTTCCTTACTTTGAGTGTAGAACGAGTGATGGGAAAATTTTAAAGTTTTTAATAGATACCGGATCGAATAAAAACTACATTCAACCTTCTTTAGCGAAACACCCGAAACCAAACGAAAACATATTTTTTGCGAATTCAATAGGTGGTAAAACTAGAATTTCACACTACATCGAACTAAATCTTTTTGGACTTAGAGACAAAACACTTAAGTTTTTCATTTTACCAACACTCAAATCCTTTGACGCCATTATTGGCAATGACACTTTGAAACACCTCAAGGCAGTCATATATACCTCCAACGATTATATGCTCATAGAGAACAGAATTAAAGTACCCATTAAACAACGAGTGTCGAAAACTGTGTACAACATCGACGCAAAAATCGAACACTTAACTTTAGAGCAAAAAAATAATATGAAATTACTGCTACACCAGTTCCCAACACTATTTGCTGACCCGGACAAGAAACTCACTTACACAACAAAAGTTGTCGGCGAAATTAGAACTTCTACGGATACGCCAATTTATACAAGATACTATCCATACCCAATGTCGCTAAAATCGGAAGTAGAGGACCAAATTAACAAACTTCTCGAAGATGGAATTATTCGACCATCACGCTCCCCATACAACTCACCCGTATGGATTGTAAATAAAAAACCAGACTCTGAGGGAAATAAACAGTATAGACTAGTAATTGACTATAGGAAGTTAAACTCGGTAACGATTAGTGACCGATATCCGATTCCTGAAATCAATGAAGTCCTGGCACAATTGGGACGCAACAAGTTTTTCTCGGTTATTGATTTGAAAAGTGGATTTCACCAAATCCCGTTAAAAGAGTCAGACATAGAGAAAACCGCATTTTCTGTAAACAACGGAAAGTACGAGTTTACCAGACTTCCTTTCGGACTAAAAAATGCCCCCGCAATATTTCAAAGAGCGTTAGACGACATCCTGCGAATCTTTATAGGCAAAATTTGTTACGTCTACATTGACGATATTATAATTTTTGGCGAAACTGAACAAGAACACATGAAAAATTTAGAAACAATTTTTGAGGTGCTACAAAACGCAAATATGAAAATTCAGCTAGATAAATGTAACTTTTATGCAAAAGAAGTTGAATTTTTAGGATTTATGGTAACAGCTGACGGAATAAGAGCAAATCCATCAAAAGTAGAAGCAATAGAAAAAGTTCCTATACCAGGAACCCTCAAAGAACTTAGATCATTCTTGGGAATGTCTGGATTTTACAGACGTTTCATTAAGGACTATGCTAAGTTAGCAAAACCGTTAACTCTCATTTTGAGAGGGGAGGAAGGACGATTGTCCAAGCGAATATCGGCAAAAAAAGAAATAACCCTCGACAATAGTGCAATAGAAGCTTTCAATAAAATTAAAAGAACACTTACGTCGAACGAAGTAATGCTACAATACCCTGACTTTCAAAAAGAATTCCACCTAACTACTGACGCTTCCAATTATGCGATAGGCGCAGTACTAGAGCAAGATGGAAAACCAATCATATTTATTTCAAGAACACTTTCAAAGTGTGAAGAACATTATGCAACCAACGAAAAAGAGATGCTCGCCATCATATGGGCTTTGAAAACTTTACGAAGTTATCTCTACGGTCCAGTTGCCATAAAAATATTCACAGACCACCAACCCCTGACTCACGCACTCAGCAACAAGAACAGCAACAGCAAGCTGAAAAGATGGAAGGCAATATTAGAAGAATACAACTACGAACTTAAATACAAACCAGGCAGGACAAACGTTGTAGCAGACACACTTTCTAGAATTCCAGACAACAAACAGCAGATAAACTCAATGACAGCAACACAACATAGCGACGATAGCTCTTCACAGAATCTGATACCATATACAGATGTACCAATTAACGTTTTCAGAAACCAATTATTTATTTCAATAGGAGAATCAGCCTCTTACCAGTTTAAGATCATCTTCCCCACTTACCATAGACATATTATAGTTGAACGTCATTTTACTGAAGATAGCCTTACGAAAATCTTAAAGCGATACTTGAACCCCTCGGTGACCAACGGAATCTTTACTGATGACCGCATTTTAGGAAAAATACAAACGATATATCCCTTGCATTTTACCCATTATAGGACCCGATACACTAGGAAAATTGTGGAAGATTTAATACAGGAAACAGACCAAGAAGCCAAAATAATTCAGGAACATAATAGAGCACACAGAAATCCTCTTGAAAATAGGGCACAGCTATTGGAAAACTATTATTTTCCCCAAATGGGCGCGAAAACTAAAAAGATCGCGAAACAATGTAAGATATGTCAGGAAAATAAGTACGAAAGACACCCCACAACACCCATCCTGCACGCTACTCCTATTCCGGATTATCCAGGACAAATCGTACATATTGATATTTATCAGACCGATAAAAAAGTTGTTTTGACCGCCATAGATAAACTCACGAAGTACGCTCAGGCTAAACTTATAAAATCAAGAGCTACAGAAGATGTAAGATTACCGTTACAGGAACTACTAATAAACTTCGGTATGCCTAAGAAAATTGTCATAGATAATGAAAAATCATTGAGTTCAGCTCCAATAACGTTTATGCTCGAAAATCAATACGGCATCCAGATATTTAAGACACCCCCATACACAAGTACAGTTAACGGACAAATAGAACGTTTTCACTCCACCCTTTCCGAAATGATGCGTTGCGTAAAAGCTGAAAATACACATATAAATTTTGAGGAATTACTCTATAGATCTTTATACAAATATAACCACTCAATACACTCGACGATTAAAAGGAAACCAATAGAGGCATTTTTCGGACGAAACAAGAGTACTGACCCAAAACAAATAGAAAAAGATAGGTTGGACAATGTAGAGAAGATCATTGACAAGCAAAATAAAGATCTCGAATTTCATAATAAAAAAAGAACGTCTCCCCCTAGTTATAAACCGAGCGATACTGTTTATGTGAAAATAAATAAAAGACTAGGCAGTAAACTAACACCTAGGTATAAAAAGGAGAAAGTTAAAGAGGACAAAGGAGAAAACTAAAGCTATCGAATAATAATGTAAAACAATAAATATGAAAATAATAATCAAAATAAATATCGAGTACTAAGCCATAGGCTTACGATTTTAAACAGTACATTAGATAAGAACGTTAAATCTAAAAAAATAAAAATAAAAATAAAATCCTTAATTCACTTACAGACTTTTCACCTGTATGGTGCATGCAGAATTCCAGATTCTGGACTACACAAATTCTCAATTAGTTACTCTAAAGGATGACACAGCTAGAATACAGGAAGGAACTTTTAAAATAATTCACTTAATTGACTTAGCGGAATATGACAAAATGACGATAGAAATAGAGAAGACAATTAACAACAATATAACGGTGACCCAGGAGCTATACCCTTTTCTCATACACGAATTATCTCAAATCCGCATGCTTATATCAAGGATAACCCCTAAAATAAAGAGGAAACGATCACTAGACTTTATAGGCTCTACATGGAAGTGGATAGCGGGTAACCCCGATCACCATGACCTAGAAATAATTAATGACGACTTACGAAATTTAACCGAAAGTAATAACAGACAGGTAATTATAAATAAATTATTAATTGAGAAGATAAATGAACAAAATCTGAGAAGTAATCAAATAATGAAAGTTGTTAAAGATAATACAAATATTAAATTGGAATTAAGTTTAAGAACGAAGTACCAATTAGGACTAATTAAAGAAGAATTGTTAAATATAGAATACGCCTTGCATTGGGCCAAATCTAATGTAGTAAATTCATTTATACTATCTAACATAGAAATAAAAACTATAGAAGAAATTGTTAAGCACGAGGGAATACCCTATATAAATATTGAAGAAGAATTAGAATTCACAGACATTAATATAGCCGTAAACGGTTCAATGATTGTTTATATTTTAAGTTTACCCACTACACAAAACGAAGAGTGTGAAACACTTATAATGAAATCTGTAAAATCTAATAATAAGATAACCAAAATTGAGTATGAAAAAATCTTAAAATGTAAAAGAAAGACTTTTGGAATTAAATCTGATTGTAAAAAATATAATAAGAAAAGCATTTGTAATGAAAAAAATTTAATAGAATTAAGTGAAAATAATTGCATAATTAAACTATTGAAAAGCCAATTGCCAAACTGCACACGCACTAATGCTGATCATGTAAACGATTTCGAAGAAATACAACCTGGAATACTATTCCTAAATGACTACAATGGCACTGCACTTATTGATAATCAACCGCTTCAACTAGCAGGCACCTTTATTATAAAGCATCATAATTCAACCATAAAATTACACGATAAAGTTTTTTATGTCCAAGAAATGACATACTTGGAACCATTACCAGCTATCTTACAGCAATCAACTGTAAAAGACCAGCTAGAAGAATTCCTTTCTCTTAAAATGATTAAAGACCTTGAGATACGGAATAGAGATAAAATTGCAAATGTTGACCTGATCAATAAGATCAGCCTTACCCTTAACACCAGCGTAACATTAATTCTTTTTGCTCTAATTATTATTCTTACAGCGAAGTTTTGGAAAAATAAGTTTAAACGAAACCAGATGCTTGAACCAAACTCCATGCCGACAGGGACGTCAGCACTTGAGAGAGGAGGAGTTAACGACATAAATATTTAAAAATAATTTAAACAACATTGCTGACAATGCGTCTGCAATATTGTGCAAAACATAAAAAAAACACACAGCGCGTGTAAGCGCAACAAAACAAATACGAACAGCGCGTGTTGGCAGAATGGCAACATCAGCAGTTTTTGTGGTTTTATTTGGCCACAACAATTATTTTAAGTCAGAAAATATTGTGATGTAGTAGAAAATAGTTGCTTTTAAAAGAAAATAAAAATATTTTTAAGAACAATAAAAAAAAGACTTTATTTTAATGAATAAAAATTTAAAGTAAGTCTAACTTACATAAGTATCTCATGTAATGATAATTCTGTTATTGTATCTGCATGTATAAACGTTTAGATATTGAATATATGCTTTTATTTGAAATGACAGAATGTGGTGTTACTTAAAGCATATTCTTTCGCCAACGATCATACCACGCTGAGTACATCGGTTCTCGTCCGATCACCGAAATTAAGCAGCGTCGGGCGCGGTTAGTACTTAGATGGGGGACCGCTTGGGAACACCGCGTGTTGTTGGCATCCCAACAACTTTTTGTTTTTTTTTTATGAAAAATTTAATTTTTATTTAAGAAAATCTTTTTTTTTATTAAAATTTTATTAATTAAAAAAACGATTTTTGTTGGAAAAAAATTAAAATTGCAACAAAAAAAATAAAAATTTTCGTTTTCATTTATACACCACATCATATTTGCTGTTTTTTTGTTAATAAAAGCCTAACATAAATGACAGACTTAAAATATATGTACATAACTTTTTGTCTTTTTATGAAAATTATGTGAAAAATATATTTTTTTAAGAAAATCTTTTTTAATTCAAATTTTATTAACTAAAAAACGTTTTTTGTTGAAAAAAAAAAAAATGAAATTGCAACAAAACAAAATATACATAAACTACAAATTTTCGTTTTCTTTTATACAAAATACACACACAAACATCATATTTGGTGTTTTTTGTTAATAAAAGCCTAACATCAATGACAAAGTTAAAATTTATATACATAAGTATCTCATGTAATGATAATTCTGTTATTGTATCTGCATGTATAAACGTTTAGATATTGAATATATGCTTTTATTTGAAATGACAGAATGTGGTGTTACTTAAAGCATATTCTTTCGCCAACGACCATACCACGCTGAGTACATCGGTTCTCGTCCGATCACCGAAATTAAGCAGCGTCGGACGCGGTTAGTACTTAGATGGGGGACCGCTTGGGAACACCGCGTGTTGTTGGCATCCCAACAACTTTTTGTTTTTTTTTTATGAAAAATTTAATTTTTATTTAAGAAAATCTTTTTTTTTATTAAAATTTTATTAATTAAAAAAACGATTTTTGTTGGAAAAAAATTAAAATTGCAACAAAAAAAATAAAAATTTTCGTTTTCATTTATACACCACATCATATTTGCTGTTTTTTTGTTAATAAAAGCCTAACATAAATGACAGACTTAAAATATATGTACATAACTTTTTGTCTTTTTATGAAAATTATGTGAAAAATATATTTTTTTAAGAAAATCTTTTTTAATTCAAATTTTATTAACTAAAAAACGTTTTTTGTTGAAAAAAAAAAAAAATGAAATTGCAACAAAACAAAATATACATAAACTACAAATTTTCGTTTTCTTTTATACAAAATACACACACAAACATCATATTTGGTGTTTTTTGTTAATAAGAGCCTAACATCAATGACAAAGTTAAAATTTATATACATAAGTATCTCATGTAATGATAATTCTGTTATTGTATCTGCATGTATAAACGTTTAGATATTGAATATATGCTTTTATTTGAAATGACAGAATGTGGTGTTACTTAAAGCATATTCTTTCGCCAACGACCATACCACGCTGAGTACATCGGTTCTCGTCCGATCACCGAAATTAAGCAGCGTCGGGCGCGGTTAGTACTTAGATGGGGGACCGCTTGGGAACACCGCGTGTTGTTGGCATCCCAACAACTTTTTGTTTTTTTTTTATGAAAAATTTAATTTTTATTTAAGAAAATCTTTTTTTTTATTAAAATTTTATTAATTAAAAAAACGATTTTTGTTGGAAAAAAATTAAAATTGCAACAAAAAAAAATAAAAATTTTCGTTTTCATTTATACACCACATCATATTTGCTGTTTTTTTGTTAATAAAAGCCTAACATAAATGACAGACTTAAAATATATGTACATAACTTTTTGTCTTTTTATGAAAATTATGTGAAAAATATATTTTTTTAAGAAAATCTTTTTTAATTCAAATTTTATTAACTAAAAAACGTTTTTTGTTGAAAAAAAAAAAAAAATGAAATTGCAACAAAACAAAATATACATAAACTACAAATTTTCGTTTTCTTTTATACAAAATACACACACAAACATCATATTTGGTGTTTTTTGTTAATAAGAGCCTAACATCAATGACAAAGTTAAAATTTATATACATAAGTATCTCATGTAATGATAATTCTGTTATTGTATCTGCATGTATAAACGTTTAGATATTGAATATATGCTTTTATTTGAAATGACAGAATGTGGTGTTACTTAAAGCATATTCTTTCGCCAACGACCATACCACGCTGAGTACATCGGTTCTCGTCCGATCACCGAAATTAAGCAGCGTCGGGCGCGGTTAGTACTTAGATGGGGGACCGCTTGGGAACACCGCGTGTTGTTGGCATCCCAACAACTTTTTGTTTTTTTTTTATGAAAAATTTAATTTTTATTTAAGAAAATCTTTTTTTTTATTAAAATTTTATTAATTAAAAAAACGATTTTTGTTGGAAAAAAATTAAAATTGCAACAAAAAAAAATAAAAATTTTCGTTTTCATTTATACACCACATCATATTTGCTGTTTTTTTGTTAATAAAAGCCTAACATAAATGACAGACTTAAAATATATGTACATAACTTTTTGTCTTTTTATGAAAATTATGTGAAAAATATATTTTTTTAAGAAAATCTTTTTTAATTCAAATTTTATTAACTAAAAAACGTTTTTTGTTGAAAAAAAAAAAAAAATGAAATTGCAACAAAACAAAATATACATAAACTACAAATTTTCGTTTTCTTTTATACAAAATACACACACAAACATCATATTTGGTGTTTTTTGTTAATAAGAGCCTAACATCAATGACAAAGTTAAAATTTATATACATAAGTATCTCATGTAATGATAATTCTGTTATTGTATCTGCATGTATAAACGTTTAGATATTGAATATATGCTTTTATTTGAAATGACAGAATGTGGTGTTACTTAAAGCATATTCTTTCGCCAACGACCATACCACGCTGAGTACATCGGTTCTCGTCCGATCACCGAAATTAAGCAGCGTCGGGCGCGGTTAGTACTTAGATGGGGGACCGCTTGGGAACACCGCGTGTTGTTGGCATCCCAACAACTTTTTGTTTTTTTTTTATGAAAAATTTAATTTTTATTTAAGAAAATCTTTTTTGTTATTAAAATTTTATTAATTAAAAAAACGATTTTTGTTGGAAAAAAATTAAAATTGCAACAAAAAAAATAAAAATTTTCGTTTTCATTTATACACCACATCATATTTGCTGTTTTTTTGTTAATAAAAGCCTAACATAAATGACAGACTTAAAATATATGTACATAACTTTTTGTCTTTTTATGAAAATTATGTGAAAAATATATTTTTTTAAGAAAATCTTTTTTAATTCAAATTTTATTAACTGAAAAACGTTTTTTGTTGAAAAAAAAAAAAAAAATTTAAATTGCAACAAAACAAAATATACTACAAATTTTCGTTTTCTTTTATACAAAATACACACACAAACATCATATTTGGTGTTTTTTTGTTAATAAAAGCCTAACATCAATGACAAAGTTAAAATTTATATACATAAGTATCTCATGTAATGATAATTCTGTTATTGTATCTGCATGTTTAGATATTGAATATATGCTTTTATTTGAAATGACAGAATGTGGTGTTACTTAAAGCATATTCTTTCGCCAACGACCATACCACGCTGAGTACATCGGTTCTCGTCCGATCACCGAAATTAAGCAGCGTCGGGCGCGGTTAGTACTTAGATGGGGGACCGCTTGGGAACACCGCGTGTTGTTGGCATCCCAGCAACTTTTTGTTTTTTTTTATGAAAAATTTAATTTTTATTTAAGAAAATCTTTTTTTTTTTTATTAAAATTTTATTGATTCAAAAACGATTTTTGTTGAAAAAAAATTAAAATTGCAAAAAAAAAATAAAAATTTTCGTTTTCATTTATACACCACATCATATTTGCTGTTTTTTGTTAATAAAAGCCTAACATAAATGACAAACTTAAAATATATGTACATAACTTTTTGTCTTTTTATGAAAATTATGTGAAAAATATATTTTTTTAAGAAAATCTTTTTTAATTCAAATTTTATTAACTGAAAAACGTTTTTTGTTGAAAAAAAAAAAAAAAATTTAAATTGCAACAAAACAAAATATACTACAAATTTTCGTTTTCTTTTATACAAAATACACACACAAACATCATATTTGGTGTTTTTTTGTTAATAAAAGCCTAACATCAATGACAAAGTTAAAATTTATATACATAAGTATCTCATGTAATGATAATTCTGTTATTGTATCTGCATGTTTAGATATTGAATATATGCTTTTATTTGAAATGACAGAATGTGGTGTTACTTAAAGCATATTCCTTCGCCAACGACCATACCACGCTGAGTACATCGGTTCTCGTCCGATCACCGAAATTAAGCAGCGTCGGGCGCGGTTAGTACTTAGATGGGGGACCGCTTGGGAACACCGCGTGTTGTTGGCATCCCAGCAACTTTTTGTTTTTTTTTATGAAAAATTTAATTTTTATTTAAGAAAATCTTTTTTTTTTTTATTAAAATTTTATTGATTCAAAAACGATTTTTGTTGAAAAAAAATTAAAATTGCAAAAAAAAAAATAAAAATTTTCGTTTTCATTTATACACCACATCATATTTGCTGTTTTTTGTTAATAAAAGCCTAACATAAATGACAAACTTAAAATATATGTACATAACTTTTTGTCTTTTTATGAAAATTATGTGAAAAATATATTTTTTTAAGAAAATCTTTTTTAATTCAAATTTTATTAACTGAAAAACGTTTTTTGTTGAAAAAAAAAAAAAAAATTTTAAATTGCAACAAAACAAAATATACTACAAATTTTCGTTTTCTTTTATACAAAATACACACACAAACATCATATTTGGTGTTTTTTTGTTAATAAAAGCCTAACATCAATGACAAAGTTAAAATTTATATACATAAGTATCTCATGTAATGATAATTCTGTTATTGTATCTGCATGTTTAGATATTGAATATATGCTTTTATTTGAAATGACAGAATGTGGTGTTACTTAAAGCATATTCTTTCGCCAACGACCATACCACGCTGAGTACATCGGTTCTCGTCCGATCACCGAAATTAAGCAGCGTCGGGCGCGGTTAGTACTTAGATGGGGGACCGCTTGGGAACACCGCGTGTTGTTGGCATCCCAGCAACTTTTTGTTTTTTTTTATGAAAAATTTAATTTTTATTTAAGAAAATCTTTTTTTTTTTTATTAAAATTTTATTGATTCAAAAACGATTTTTGTTGAAAAAAAATTAAAATTGCAAAAAAAAAATAAAAATTTTCGTTTTCATTTATACACCACATCATATTTGCTGTTTTTTGTTAATAAAAGCCTAACATAAATGACAAACTTAAAATATATGTACATAACTTTTTGTCTTTTTATGAAAATTATGTGAAAAATATATTTTTTTAAGAAAATCTTTTTTAATTCAAATTTTATTAACTGAAAAACGTTTTTTGTTGAAAAAAAAAAAAAAAAATTTAAATTGCAACAAAACAAAATATACTACAAATTTTCGTTTTCTTTTATACAAAATACACACACAAACATCATATTTGGTGTTTTTTTGTTAATAAAAGCCTAACATCAATGACAAAGTTAAAATTTATATACATAAGTATCTCATGTAATGATAATTCTGTTATTGTATCTGCATGTTTAGATATTGAATATATGCTTTTATTTGAAATGACAGAATGTGGTGTTACTTAAAGCATATTCCTTCGCCAACGACCATACCACGCTGAGTACATCGGTTCTCGTCCGATCACCGAAATTAAGCAGCGTCGGGCGCGGTTAGTACTTAGATGGGGGACCGCTTGGGAACACCGCGTGTTGTTGGCATCCCAGCAACTTTTTGTTTTTTTTTATGAAAAATTTAATTTTTATTTAAGAAAATCTTTTTTTTTTTTATTAAAATTTTATTGATTCAAAAACGATTTTTGTTGAAAAAAAATTAAAATTGCAAAAAAAAAATAAAAATTTTCGTTTTCATTTATACACCACATCATATTTGCTGTTTTTTGTTAATAAAAGCCTAACATAAATGACAAACTTAAAATATATGTACATAACTTTTTGTCTTTTTATGAAAATTATGTGAAAAATATATTTTTTTAAGAAAATCTTTTTTAATTCAAATTTTATTAACTGAAAAACGTTTTTTGTTGAAAAAAAAAAAAAAAAATTTAAATTGCAACAAAACAAAATATACTACAAATTTTCGTTTTCTTTTATACAAAATACACACACAAACATCATATTTGGTGTTTTTTTGTTAATAAAAGCCTAACATCAATGACAAAGTTAAAATTTATATACATAAGTATCTCATGTAATGATAATTCTGTTATTGTATCTGCATGTTTAGATATTGAATATATGCTTTTATTTGAAATGACAGAATGTGGTGTTACTTAAAGCATATTCCTTCGCCAACGACCATACCACGCTGAGTACATCGGTTCTCGTCCGATCACCGAAATTAAGCAGCGTCGGGCGCGGTTAGTACTTAGATGGGGGACCGCTTGGGAACACCGCGTGTTGTTGGCATCCCAGCAACTTTTTGTTTTTTTTTATGAAAAATTTAATTTTTATTTAAGAAAATCTTTTTTTTTTTTATTAAAATTTTATTGATTCAAAAACGATTTTTGTGGAAAAAAAATTAAAATTGCAAAAAAAAATAAAAATTTTCGTTTTCATTTATACACCACATCATATTTGCTGTTTTTTGTTAATAAAAGCCTAACATAAATGACAAACTTAAAATATATGTACATAACTTTTTGTCTTTTTATGAAAATTATGTGAAAAATATATTTTTTTAAGAAAATCTTTTTTAATTCAAATTTTATTAACTGAAAAACGTTTTTTGTTGAAAAAAAAAAAAAAAAAATTTAAATTGCAACAAAACAAAATATACTACAAATTTTCGTTTTCTTTTATACAAAATACACACACAAACATCATATTTGGTGTTTTTTTGTTAATAAAAGCCTAACATCAATGACAAAGTTAAAATTTATATACATAAGTATCTCATGTAATGATAATTCTGTTATTGTATCTGCATGTTTAGATATTGAATATATGCTTTTATTTGAAATGACAGAATGTGGTGTTACTTAAAGCATATTCTTTCGCCAACGACCATACCACGCTGAGTACATCGGTTCTCGTCCGATCACCGAAATTAAGCAGCGTCGGGCGCGGTTAGTACTTAGATGGGGGACCGCTTGGGAACACCGCGTGTTGTTGGCATCCCAGCAACTTTTTGTTTTTTTTTATGAAAAATTTAATTTTTATTTAAGAAAATCTTTTTTTTTTTTATTAAAATTTTATTGATTCAAAAACGATTTTTGTTGAAAAAAAATTAAAATTGCAAAAAAAAAATAAAAATTTTCGTTTTCATTTATACACCACATCATATTTGCTGTTTTTTGTTAATAAAAGCCTAACATAAATGACAAACTTAAAATATATGTACATAACTTTTTGTCTTTTTATGAAAATTATGTGAAAAATATATTTTTTTAAGAAAATCTTTTTTAATTCAAATTTTATTAACTGAAAAACGTTTTTTGTTGAAAAAAAAAAAAAAAAATTTAAATTGCAACAAAACAAAATATACTACAAATTTTCGTTTTCTTTTATACAAAATACACACACAAACATCATATTTGGTGTTTTTTTGTTAATAAAAGCCTAACATCAATGACAAAGTTAAAATTTATATACATAAGTATCTCATGTAATGATAATTCTGTTATTGTATCTGCATGTTTAGATATTGAATATATGCTTTTATTTGAAATGACAGAATGTGGTGTTACTTAAAGCATATTCCTTCGCCAACGACCATACCACGCTGAGTACATCGGTTCTCGTCCGATCACCGAAATTAAGCAGCGTCGGGCGCGGTTAGTACTTAGATGGGGGACCGCTTGGGAACACCGCGTGTTGTTGGCATCCCAGCAACTTTTTGTTTTTTTTTATGAAAAATTTAATTTTTATTTAAGAAAATCTTTTTTTTTTTTATTAAAATTTTATTGATTCAAAAACGATTTTTGTGGAAAAAAAATTAAAATTGCAAAAAAAAATAAAAATTTTCGTTTTCATTTATACACCACATCATATTTGCTGTTTTTTGTTAATAAAAGCCTAACATAAATGACAAACTTAAAATATATGTACATAACTTTTTGTCTTTTTATGAAAATTATGTGAAAAATATATTTTTTTAAGAAAATCTTTTTTAATTCAAATTTTATTAACTGAAAAACGTTTTTTGTTGAAAAAAAAAAAAAAAAATTTAAATTGCAACAAAACAAAATATACTACAAATTTTCGTTTTCTTTTATACAAAATACACACACAAACATCATATTTGGTGTTTTTTTGTTAATAAAAGCCTAACATCAATGACAAAGTTAAAATTTATATACATAAGTATCTCATGTAATGATAATTCTGTTATTGTATCTGCATGTTTAGATATTGAATATATGCTTTTATTTGAAATGACAGAATGTGGTGTTACTTAAAGCATATTCTTTCGCCAACGACCATACCACGCTGAGTACATCGGTTCTCGTCCGATCACCGAAATTAAGCAGCGTCGGGCGCGGTTAGTACTTAGATGGGGGACCGCTTGGGAACACCGCGTGTTGTTGGCATCCCAGCAACTTTTTGTTTTTTTTTATGAAAAATTTAATTTTTATTTAAGAAAATCTTTTTTTTTTTTATTAAAATTTTATTGATTCAAAAACGATTTTTGTTGAAAAAAAATTAAAATTGCAAAAAAAAAATAAAAATTTTCGTTTTCATTTATACACCACATCATATTTGCTGTTTTTTGTTAATAAAAGCCTAACATAAATGACAAACTTAAAATATATGTACATAACTTTTTGTCTTTTTATGAAAATTATGTGAAAAATATATTTTTTTAAGAAAATCTTTTTTAATTCAAATTTTATTAACTGAAAAACGTTTTTTGTTGAAAAAAAAAAAAAAAAATTTAAATTGCAACAAAACAAAATATACTACAAATTTTCGTTTTCTTTTATACAAAATACACACACAAACATCATATTTGGTGTTTTTTTGTTAATAAAAGCCTAACATCAATGACAAAGTTAAAATTTATATACATAAGTATCTCATGTAATGATAATTCTGTTATTGTATCTGCATGTTTAGATATTGAATATATGCTTTTATTTGAAATGACAGAATGTGGTGTTACTTAAAGCATATTCCTTCGCCAACGACCATACCACGCTGAGTACATCGGTTCTCGTCCGATCACCGAAATTAAGCAGCGTCGGGCGCGGTTAGTACTTAGATGGGGGACCGCTTGGGAACACCGCGTGTTGTTGGCATCCCAGCAACTTTTTGTTTTTTTTTTATGAAAAATTTAATTTTTATTTAAGAAAATCTTTTTTTTTTTTATTAAAATTTTATTGATTCAAAAACGATTTTTGTTGAAAAAAAATTAAAATTGCAAAAAAAAAATAAAAATTTTCGTTTTCATTTATACACCACATCATATTTGCTGTTTTTTGTTAATAAAAGCCTAACATAAATGACAAACTTAAAATATATGTACATAACTTTTTGTCTTTTTATGAAAATTATGTGAAAAATATATTTTTTTAAGAAAATCTTTTTTAATTCAAATTTTATTAACTGAAAAACGTTTTTTGTTGAAAAAAAAAAAAAAATTTAAATTGCAACAAAACAAAATATACTACAAATTTTCGTTTTCTTTTATACAAAATACACACACAAACATCATATTTGGTGTTTTTTTGTTAATAAAAGCCTAACATCAATGACAAAGTTAAAATTTGTATACATAAGTATCTCATGTAATGATAATTCTGTTATTGTATCTGCATGTTTAGATATTGAATATATGCTTTTATTTGAAATGACAGAATGTGGTGTTACTTAAAGCATATTCTTTCGCCAACGACCATACCACGCTGAGTACATCGGTTCTCGTCCGATCACCGAAATTAAGCAGCGTCGGGCGCGGTTAGTACTTAGATGGGGGACCGCTTGGGAACACCGCGTGTTGTTGGCATCCCAGCAACTTTTTGTTTTTTTTTATGAAAAATTTAATTTTTATTTAAGAAAATCTTTTTTTTTATTAAAATTTTATTAATTAAAAAACGATTTTTGTTGAAAAAAAATTAAAATTACAACAAAAAAATAAAAATTTTCGTTTTCATTTATACACATCATATTTGCTGTTTTTTTGTTAATAAAAGCCTAATATAAATGACATACTTAAAATATATGTACATAACTTTTTGCCTTTTTATGAAAATTATGTGAAAAATATATTTTTTTAAGAAAATCTTTTTAATTCAAATTTTATTAACTAAAAAACGTTTTTTGTTGAAAAAAAAAAAAATTGAAATTGCAACAAAACAAAATATACATATACTATAAATTTTCATTTTCTTTTATACAAAATACACACACAAACATCATATTTGGTGTTTTTTGTTAATAAAAGCCTAACATCAATGACAAAGTTAAAATATATATGCATAAGTATCTCATGTAATGATAATTCTGTTATTGTATCTGCATGTATAAACGTTTAGATATTGAATATATGCTTTTATTTGAAATGATAGAATGTGGTGTTACTTAAAGCATGTTCTTTCGCCAACGACCATACCACGCTGAGTACATCGGTTCTCGTCCGATCACCGAAATTAAGCAGCGTCGGGCGCGGTTAGTACTTAGATGGGGGACCGCTTGGGAACACCGCGTGTTGTTGGCATCCCAGCAACTTTTTGTTTTTTTTTATGAAAAATTTAATTTTTATTTAAGAAAATCTTTTTTTTTATTAAAATTTTATTAATTAAAAAACGATTTTTGTTGAAAAAAAATTAAAATTACAACAAAAAAATAAAAATTTTCGTTTTCATTTATACACATCATATTTGCTGTTTTTTTGTTAATAAAAGCCTAATATAAATGACATACTTAAAATATATGTACATAACTTTTTGCCTTTTTATGAAAATTATGTGAAAAATATATTTTTTTAAGAAAATCTTTTTAATTCAAATTTTATTAACTAAAAAACGTTTTTTGTTGAAAAAAAAAAAAAATTGAAATTGCAACAAAACAAAATATACATATACTATAAATTTTCATTTTCTTTTATACAAAATACACACACAAACATCATATTTGGTGTTTTTTGTTAATAAAAGCCTAACATCAATGACAAAGTTAAAATATATATGCATAAGTATCTCATGTAATGATAATTCTGTTATTGTATCTGCATGTATAAACGTTTAGATATTGAATATATGCTTTTATTTGAAATGATAGAATGTGGTGTTACTTAAAGCATGTTCTTTCGCCAACGACCATACCACGCTGAGTACATCGGTTCTCGTCCGATCACCGAAATTAAGCAGCGTCGGGCGCGGTTAGTACTTAGATGGGGGACCGCTTGGGAACACCGCGTGTTGTTGGCATCCCAGCAACTTTTTGTTTTTTTTTTATGAAAAATTTAATTTTTATTTAAGAAAATCTTTTTTTTTATTAAAATTTTATTAATTAAAAAACGATTTTTGTTGAAAAAAAATTAAAATTACAACAAAAAAATAAAAATTTTCGTTTTCATTTATACACATCATATTTGCTGTTTTTTTGTTAATAAAAGCCTAATATAAATGACATACTTAAAATATATGTACATAACTTTTTGCCTTTTTATGAAAATTATGTGAAAAATATATTTTTTTAAGAAAATCTTTTTAATTCAAATTTTATTAACTAAAAAACGTTTTTTGTTGAAAAAAAAAAAAAATTGAAATTGCAACAAAACAAAATATACATATACTATAAATTTTCATTTTCTTTTATACAAAATACACACACAAACATCATATTTGGTGTTTTTTGTTAATAAAAGCCTAACATCAATGACAAAGTTAAAATATATATGCATAAGTATCTCATGTAATGATAATTCTGTTATTGTATCTGCATGTATAAACGTTTAGATATTGAATATATGCTTTTATTTGAAATGATAGAATGTGGTGTTACTTAAAGCATGTTCTTTCGCCAACGACCATACCACGCTGAGTACATCGGTTCTCGTCCGATCACCGAAATTAAGCAGCGTCGGGCGCGGTTAGTACTTAGATGGGGGACCGCTTGGGAACACCGCGTGTTGTTGGCATCCCAGCAACTTTTTGTTTTTTTTTTATGAAAAATTTAATTTTTATTTAAGAAAATCTTTTTTTTTATTAAAATTTTATTAATTAAAAAACGATTTTTGTTGAAAAAAAATTAAAATTACAACAAAAAAATAAAAATTTTCGTTTTCATTTATACACATCATATTTGCTGTTTTTTTGTTAATAAAAGCCTAATATAAATGACATACTTAAAATATATGTACATAACTTTTTGCCTTTTTATGAAAATTATGTGAAAAATATATTTTTTTAAGAAAATCTTTTTAATTCAAATTTTATTAACTAAAAAACGTTTTTTGTTGAAAAAAAAAAAAAATTGAAATTGCAACAAAACAAAATATACATATACTATAAATTTTCATTTTCTTTTATACAAAATACACACACAAACATCATATTTGGTGTTTTTTGTTAATAAAAGCCTAACATCAATGACAAAGTTAAAATATATATGCATAAGTATCTCATGTAATGATAATTCTGTTATTGTATCTGCATGTATAAACGTTTAGATATTGAATATATGCTTTTATTTGAAATGATAGAATGTGGTGTTACTTAAAGCATGTTCTTTCGCCAACGACCATACCACGCTGAGTACATCGGTTCTCGTCCGATCACCGAAATTAAGCAGCGTCGGGCGCGGTTAGTACTTAGATGGGGGACCGCTTGGGAACACCGCGTGTTGTTGGCATCCCAGCAACTTTTTGTTTTTTTTTATGAAAAATTTAATTTTTATTTAAGAAAATCTTTTTTTTTATTAAAATTTTATTAATTAAAAAACGATTTTTGTTGAAAAAAAAATTAAAATTACAACAAAAAAATAAAAATTTTCGTTTTCATTTATACACATCATATTTGCTGTTTTTTTGTTAATAAAAGCCTAATATAAATGACATACTTAAAATATATGTACATAACTTTTTGCCTTTTTATGAAAATTATGTGAAAAATATATTTTTTTAAGAAAATCTTTTTAATTCAAATTTTATTAACTAAAAAACGTTTTTTGTTGAAAAAAAAAAAAATTGAAATTGCAACAAAACAAAATATACATATACTATAAATTTTCATTTTCTTTTATACAAAATACACACACAAACATCATATTTGGTGTTTTTTGTTAATAAAAGCCTAACATCAATGACAAAGTTAAAATATATATGCATAAGTATCTCATGTAATGATAATTCTGTTATTGTATCTGCATGTATAAACGTTTAGATATTGAATATATGCTTTTATTTGAAATGACAGAATGTGGTGTTACTTAAAGCATGTTCTTTCGCCAACGACCATACCACGCTGAGTACATCGGTTCTCGTCCGATCACCGAAATTAAGCAGCGTCGGGCGCGGTTAGTACTTAGATGGGGGACCGCTTGGGAACACCGCGTGTTGTTGGCATCCCAACAACTTTTTGTTTTTTTTTTTATGAAAAATTTAATTTTTATTTAAGAAAATCTTTTTTTTTTTATTAAAATTTTATGGATTAAAAAACGATTTTTGTTGAAAAAAAAATTAAAATTGCAACAAAAAAATAAAAATTTTCGTTTTCATTTATACACCACATCATATTTGCTGTTTTTTTGTTAATAAAAGCCTAACATAAATGACAAACTTAAAATATATGTACATAACTTTTTGTCTTTTTATGAAAATTATGTGAAAAATATATTTTTTTAAGAAAATCTTTTTTAATTCAAATTTTATTAACTAAAAAACGTTTTTTGCTGAAAAAAAAAAAAAATTGAAATTGCAACAAAACAAAATATACATAAACTACAAATTTTCGTTTTCTTTTATACAAAATACACACACAAACATCATATTTGGTGTTTTTTGTTAATAAAAGCCTAACATCAATGACAAAGTTAAAATTTATATACATAAGTATCTCATGTAATGATAATTCTGTTATTGTATCTGCATGTATAAACGTTTAGATATTGAATATATGCTTTTATTTGAAATGCCAGAATGTGGTGTTACTTAAAGCATATTCTTTCGCCAACGACCATACCACGCTGAGTACATCGGTTCTCGTCCGATCACCGAAATTAAGCAGCGTCGGGCGCGGTTAGTACTTAGATGGGGGACCGCTTGGGAACACCGCGTGTTGTTGGCATCCCAACAACTTTTTGTTTTTTTTTAATGAAAAATTTAATTTTTATTTAAGAAAATCTTTTTTTTTTTATTAAAATTTTATGGATTAAAAAACGATTTTTGTTGAAAAAAAAATTAAAATTGCAACAAAAAAATAAAAATTTTCGTTTTCATTTATACACCACATCATATTTGCTGTTTTTTTGTTAATAAAAGCCTAACATAAATGACAAACTTAAAATATATGTACATAACTTTTTGTCTTTTTATGAAAATTATGTGAAAAATATATTTTTTTAAGAAAATCTTTTTTAATTCAAATTTTATTAACTAAAAAACGTTTTTTGTTGAAAAAAAAAAAAAATTGAAATTGCAACAAAACAAAATATACATAAACTACAAATTTTCGTTTTCTTTTATACAAAATACACACACAAACATCATATTTGGTGTTTTTTGTTAATAAAAGCCTAACATCAATGACAAAGTTAAAATTTATATACATAAGTATCTCATGTAATGATAATTCTGTTATTGTATCTGCATGTATAAACGTTTAGATATTGAATATATGCTTTTATTTGAAATGCCAGAATGTGGTGTTACTTAAAGCATATTCTTTCGCCAACGACCATACCACGCTGAGTACATCGGTTCTCGTCCGATCACCGAAATTAAGCAGCGTCGGGCGCGGTTAGTACTTAGATGGGGGACCGCTTGGGAACACCGCGTGTTGTTGGCATCCCAGCAACTTTTTGTTTTTTTTTTATGAAAAATTTAATTTTTATTTAAGAAAATCTTTTTTTTTATTAAAATTTTATTAACTAAAAAACGATTTTTGTTGAAAAAAAATAAAATTGCAACAAAAAAATAAAAATTTTCGTTTTCATTTATACACTACATCATATTTGCTGTTTTTTTGTTAATAAAAGCCTAATATAAATGACATACTTAAAATATATGTACATAACTTTTTGCCTTTTTATGAAAATTATGTGAAAAATATATTTTTTTAAGAAAATCTTTTTAATTCAAATTTTATTAACTAAAAAACGTTTTTTGTTGAAAAAAAAAAAAAATTGAAATTGCAACAAAACAAAATATACATATACTACAAATTTTCATTTTCTTTTATACAAAATACACACACAAACATCATATTTGGTGTTTTTTGTTAATAAAAGCCTAACATCAATGACAAAGTTAAAATATATATGCATAAGTATCTCATGTAATGATAATTCTGTTATTGTATCTGCATGTATAAACGTTTAGATATTGAATATATGCTTTTATTTGAAATGACAGAATGTGGTGTTACTTAAAGCATGTTCTTTCGCCAACGACCATACCACGCTGAGTACATCGGTTCTCGTCCGATCACCGAAATTAAGCAGCGTCGGGCGCGGTTAGTACTTAGATGGGGGACCGCTTGGGAACACCGCGTGTTGTTGGCATCCCAACAACTTTTTGTTTTTTTTTTTATGAAAAATTTAATTTTTATTTAAGAAAATCTTTTTTTTTTTATTAAAATTTTATGGATTAAAAAACGATTTTTGTTGAAAAAAAATTAAAATTGCAACAAAAAAATAAAAATTTTCGTTTTCATTTATACACCACATCATATTTGCTGTTTTTTTGTTAATAAAAGCCTAACATAAATGACAAACTTAAAATATATGTACATAACTTTTTGTCTTTTTATGAAAATTATGTGAAAAATATATTTTTTTAAGAAAATCTTTTTTAATTCAAATTTTATTAACTAAAAAACGTTTTTTGCTGAAAAAAAAAAAAAATTGAAATTGCAACAAAACAAAATATACATAAACTACAAATTTTCGTTTTCTTTTATACAAAATACACACACAAACATCATATTTGGTGTTTTTTGTTAATAAAAGCCTAACATCAATGACAAAGTTAAAATTTATATACATAAGTATCTCATGTAATGATAATTCTGTTATTGTATCTGCATGTATAAACGTTTAGATATTGAATATATGCTTTTATTTGAAATGCCAGAATGTGGTGTTACTTAAAGCATATTCTTTCGCCAACGACCATACCACGCTGAGTACATCGGTTCTCGTCCGATCACCGAAATTAAGCAGCGTCGGGCGCGGTTAGTACTTAGATGGGGGACCGCTTGGGAACACCGCGTGTTGTTGATATCCCAACAACTTTTTGTTTTTTTTTTATGAAAAATTTAATTTTTATTTAAGAAAATCTTTTTTTTTTTATTAAAATTTTATGGATTAAAAAACGATTTTTGTTGAAAAAAAAATTAAAATTGCAACAAAAAAATAAAAATTTTCGTTTTCATTTATACACTACATCATATTTGCTGTTTTTTTGTTAATAAAAGCCTAACATAAATGACAGACTTAAAATATATGTACATAACTTTTTGCCTTTTTATGAAAATTATGTGAAAAATATATTTTTTTAAGAAAATCTTTTTTAATTCAAATTTTATTAACTAAAAAACGTTTTTTGTTGAAAAAAAAAAAATTTAAATTGCAACAAAACAAAATATACATAAACTACAAATTTTCGTTTTCTTTTATACAAAATACACACACAAACATCATATTTGGTGTTTTTTGTTAATAAAAGCCTAACATCAATGACAAAGTTAAAATTTATATACATAAGTATCTCATGTAATGATAATTCTGTTATTGTATCTGCATGTATAAACGTTTAGATATTGAATATATGCTTTTATTTGAAATGCCAGAATGTGGTGTTACTTAAAGCATGTTCTTTCGCCAACGACCATACCACGCTGAGTACATCGGTTCTCGTCCGATCACCGAAATTAAGCAGCGTCGGGCGCGGTTAGTACTTAGATGGGGGACCGCTTGGGAACACCGCGTGTTGTTGGCATCCCAACAACTTTTTGTTTTTTTTTTATGAAAAATTTAATTTTTATTTAAGAAAATCTTTTTTTTTTTATTAAAATTTTATGGATTAAAAAACGATTTTTGTTGAAAAAAAAATTAAAATTGCAACAAAAAAATAAAAATTTTCGTTTTCATTTATACACCACATCATATTTGCTGTTTTTTTGTTAATAAAAGCCTAACATAAATGACAAACTTAAAATATATGTACATAACTTTTTGTCTTTTTATGAAAATTATGTGAAAAATATATTTTTTTAAGAAAATCTTTTTTAATTCAAATTTTATTAACTAAAAAACGTTTTTTGTTGAAAAAAAAAAAAATTGAAATTGCAACAAAACAAAATATACATAAACTACAAATTTTCGTTTTCTTTTATACAAAATACACACACAAACATCATATTTGGTGTTTTTTGTTAATAAAAGCCTAACATCAATGACAAAGTTAAAATTTATATACATAAGTATCTCATGTAATGATAATTCTGTTATTGTATCTGCATGTATAAACGTTTAGATATTGAATATATGCTTTTATTTGAAATGCCAGAATGTGGTGTTACTTAAAGCATATTCTTTCGCCAACGACCATACCACGCTGAGTACATCGGTTCTCGTCCGATCACCGAAATTAAGCAGCGTCGGGCGCGGTTAGTACTTAGATGGGGGACCGCTTGGGAACACCGCGTGTTGTTGGCATCCCAGCAACTTTTTGTTTTTTTTTTATGAAAAATTTAATTTTTATTTAAGAAAATCTTTTTTTTTATTAAAATTTTATTAACTAAAAACGATTTTTGTTGAAAAAAAATAAAATTGCAACAAAAAAATAAAAATTTTCGTTTTCATTTATACACTACATCATATTTGCTGTTTTTTTTGTTAATAAAAGCCTAATATAAATGACATACTTAAAATATATGTACATAACTTTTTGCCTTTTTATGAAAATTATGTGAAAAATATATTTTTTTAAGAAAATCTTTTTAATTCAAATTTTATTAACTAAAAAACGTTTTTTGTTGAAAAAAAAAAAAAAATTGAAATTGCAACAAAACAAAATATACATATACTACAAATTTTCATTTTCTTTTATACAAAATACACACACAAACATCATATTTGGTGTTTTTTGTTAATAAAAGCCTAACATCAATGACAAAGTTAAAATATATATGCATAAGTATCTCATGTAATGATAATTCTGTTATTGTATCTGCATGTATAAACGTTTAGATATTGAATATATGCTTTTATTTGAAATGACAGAATGTGGTGTTACTTAAAGCATGTTCTTTCGCCAACGACCATACCACGCTGAGTACATCGGTTCTCGTCCGATCACCGAAATTAAGCAGCGTCGGGCGCGGTTAGTACTTAGATGGGGGACCGCTTGGGAACACCGCGTGTTGTTGGCATCCCAACAACTTTTTGTTTTTTTTTTATGAAAAATTTAATTTTTATTTAAGAAAATCTTTTTTTTTTTATTAAAATTTTATGGATTAAAAAACGATTTTTGTTGAAAAAAAAATTAAAATTGCAACAAAAAAATAAAAATTTTCGTTTTCATTTATACACCACATCATATTTGCTGTTTTTTTGTTAATAAAAGCCTAACATAAATGACAAACTTAAAATATATGTACATAACTTTTTGTCTTTTTATGAAAATTATGTGAAAAATATATTTTTTTAAGAAAATCTTTTTTAATTCAAATTTTATTAACTAAAAAACGTTTTTTGTTGAAAAAAAAAAAAATTGAAATTGCAACAAAACAAAATATACATAAACTACAAATTTTCGTTTTCTTTTATACAAAATACACACACAAACATCATATTTGGTGTTTTTTGTTAATAAAAGCCTAACATCAATGACAAAGTTAAAATTTATATACATAAGTATCTCATGTAATGATAATTCTGTTATTGTATCTGCATGTATAAACGTTTAGATATTGAATATATGCTTTTATTTGAAATGCCAGAATGTGGTGTTACTTAAAGCATATTCTTTCGCCAACGACCATACCACGCTGAGTACATCGGTTCTCGTCCGATCACCGAAATTAAGCAGCGTCGGGCGCGGTTAGTACTTAGATGGGGGACCGCTTGGGAACACCGCGTGTTGTTGGCATCCCAGCAACTTTTTGTTTTTTTTTTATGAAAAATTTAATTTTTATTTAAGAAAATCTTTTTTTTTATTAAAATTTTATTAACTAAAAAACGATTTTTGTTGAAAAAAAATAAAATTGCAACAAAAAAATAAAAATTTTCGTTTTCATTTATACACTACATCATATTTGCTGTTTTTTTGTTAATAAAAGCCTAATATAAATGACATACTTAAAATATATGTACATAACTTTTTGCCTTTTTATGAAAATTATGTGAAAAATATATTTTTTTAAGAAAATCTTTTTAATTCAAATTTTATTAACTAAAAAACGTTTTTTGTTAAAAAAAAAAAAAATTGAAATTGCAACAAAACAAAATATACATATACTACAAATTTTCATTTTCTTTTATACAAAATACACACACAAACATCATATTTGGTGTTTTTTGTTAATAAAAGCCTAACATCAATGACAAAGTTAAAATATATATGCATAAGTATCTCATGTAATGATAATTCTGTTATTGTATCTGCATGTATAAACGTTTAGATATTGAATATATGCTTTTATTTGAAATGACAGAATGTGGTGTTACTTAAAGCATGTTCTTTCGCCAACGACCATACCACGCTGAGTACATCGGTTCTCGTCCGATCACCGAAATTAAGCAGCGTCGGGCGCGGTTAGTACTTAGATGGGGGACCGCTTGGGAACACCGCGTGTTGTTGGCATCCCAACAACTTTTTGTTTTTTTTTTTATGAAAAATTTAATTTTTATTTAAGAAAATCTTTTTTTTTTTATTAAAATTTTATGGATTAAAAAACGATTTTTGTTGAAAAAAAAATTAAAATTGCAACAAAAAAATAAAAATTTTCGTTTTCATTTATACACCACATCATATTTGCTGTTTTTTTGTTAATAAAAGCCTAACATAAATGACAAACTTAAAATATATGTACATAACTTTTTGTCTTTTTATGAAAATTATGTGAAAAATATATTTTTTTAAGAAAATCTTTTTTAATTCAAATTTTATTAACTAAAAAACGTTTTTTGTTGAAAAAAAAAAAAATTGAAATTGCAACAAAACAAAATATACATAAACTACAAATTTTCGTTTTCTTTTATACAAAATACACACACAAACATCATATTTGGTGTTTTTTGTTAATAAAAGCCTAACATCAATGACAAAGTTAAAATATATATGCATAAGTATCTCATGTAATGATAATTCTGTTATTGTATCTGCATGTATAAACGTTTAGATATTGAATATATGCTTTTATTTGAAATGACAGAATGTGGTGTTACTTAAAGCATGTTCTTTCGCCAACGACCATACCACGCTGAGTACATCGGTTCTCGTCCGATCACCGAAATTAAGCAGCGTCGGGCGCGGTTAGTACTTAGATGGGGGACCGCTTGGGAACACCGCGTGTTGTTGGCATCCCAGCAACTTTTTTTTTTTTTTATGAAAAATTGAATTTTTATTTAAGAAAATCTTTTTTTTTATTAAAATTTTATTAATTAAAAAACGATTTTTGTTGAAAAAAATTAAAATTGCAACAAAAAAATAAAAATTTTCGTTTTCATTTATACACCACATCATATTTGCTGTTTTTTTGTTAATAAAAGCCTAATATAAATGACATACTTAAAATATATGTACATAACTTTTTGCCTTTTTATGAAAATTATGTGAAAAATATATTTTTTTAAGAAAATCTTTTTAATTCAAATTTTATTAACTAAAAAACGTTTTTTGTTGAAAAAAAAAAAATTGAAATTGCAACAAAACAAAATATACATATACTACAAATTTTCATTTTCTTTTATACAAAATACACACACAAACATCATATTTGGTGTTTTTTGTTAATAAAAGCCTAACATCAATGACAAAGTTAAAATATATGTACATAACTTTTTGCCTTTTTATGAAAATTATGTGAAAAATATATTTTTTTAAGAAAATCTTTTTAATTCAAATTTTATTAACTAAAAAACGTTTTTTGTTGAAAAAAAAAAATTGAAATTGCAACAAAACAAAATATACATATACTACAAATTTTCATTTTCTTTTATACAAAATACACACACAAACATCATATTTGGTGTTTTTTGTTAATAAAAGCCTAACATCAATGACAAAGTTAAAATTTATATACATAAGTATCTCATGTAATGATAATTCTGTTATTGTATCTGCATGTATAAACGTTTAGATATTGAATATATGCTTTTATTTGAAATGACAGAATGTGGTGTTACTTAAAGCATGTTCTTTCGCCAACGACCATACCACGCTGAGTACATCGGTTCTCGTCCGATCACCGAAATTAAGCAGCGTCGGGCGCGGTTAGTACTTAGATGGGGGACCGCTTGGGAACACCGCGTGTTGTTGGCATCCCAGCAACTTTTTTTTTTTTTTATGAAAAATTGAATTTTTATTTAAGAAAATCTTTTTTTTTATTAAAATTTTATTAATTAAAAAACGATTTTTGTTGAAAAAAATTAAAATTGCAACAAAAAAATAAAAATTTTCGTTTTCATTTATACACCACATCATATTTGCTGTTTTTTTGTTAATAAAAGCCTAATATAAATGACATACTTAAAATATATGTACATAACTTTTTGCCTTTTTATGAAAATTATGTGAAAAATATATTTTTTTAAGAAAATCTTTTTTAATTCAAATTTTATTAACTAAAAAACGTTTTTTGTTGAAAAAAAAAAAATTTAAATTGCAACAAAACAAAATATACATAAACTACAAATTTTCGTTTTCTTTTATACAAAATACACACACAAACATCATATTTGGTGTTTTTTGTTAATAAAAGCCTAACATCAATGACAAAGTTAAAATATATATGCATAAGTATCTCATGTAATGATAATTCTGTTATTGTATCTGCATGTATAAACGTTTAGATATTGAATATATGCTTTTATTTGAAATGACAGAATGTGGTGTTACTTAAAGCATGTTCTTTCGCCAACGACCATACCACGCTGAGTACATCGGTTCTCGTCCGATCACCGAAATTAAGCAGCGTCGGGCGCGGTTAGTACTTAGATGGGGGACCGCTTGGGAACACCGCGTGTTGTTGGCATCCCAACAACTTTTTGTTTATTTTTTTATGAAAAATTTAATTTTTATTTAAGAAAATCTTTTTTTTTTTATTAAAATTTTATGGATTAAAAAACGATTTTTGTTGAAAAAAAAATTAAAATTGCAACAAAAAAATAAAAATTTTCGTTTTCATTTATACACCACATCATATTTGCTGTTTTTTTGTTAATAAAAGCCTAACATAAATGACAAACTTAAAATATATGTACATAACTTTTTGTCTTTTTATGAAAATTATGTGAAAAATATATTTTTTTAAGAAAATCTTTTTTAATTCAAATTTTATTAACTAAAAAACGTTTTTTGTTGAAAAAAAAAAAAAATTGAAATTGCAACAAAACAAAATATACATAAACTACAAATTTTCGTTTTCTTTTATACAAAATACACACACAAACATCATATTTGGTGTTTTTTGTTAATAAAAGCCTAACATCAATGACAAAGTTAAAATATATATGCATAAGTATCTCATGTAATGATAATTCTGTTATTGTATCTGCATGTATAAACGTTTAGATATTGAATATATGCTTTTATTTGAAATGACAGAATGTGGTGTTACTTAAAGCATGTTCTTTCGCCAACGACCATACCACGCTGAGTACATCGGTTCTCGTCCGATCACCGAAATTAAGCAGCGTCGGGCGCGGTTAGTACTTAGATGGGGGACCGCTTGGGAACACCGCGTGTTGTTGGCATCCCAGCAACTTTTTTTTTTTTTTATGAAAAATTGAATTTTTATTTAAGAAAATCTTTTTTTTTATTAAAATTTTATTAATTAAAAAACGATTTTTGTTGAAAAAAATTAAAATTGCAACAAAAAAATAAAAATTTTCGTTTTCATTTATACACCACATCATATTTGCTGTTTTTTTGTTAATAAAAGCCTAATATAAATGACATACTTAAAATATATGTACATAACTTTTTGCCTTTTTATGAAAATTATGTGAAAAATATATTTTTTTAAGAAAATCTTTTTAATTCAAATTTTATTAACTAAAAAACGTTTTTTGTTGAAAAAAAAAAATTGAAATTGCAACAAAACAAAATATACATATACTACAAATTTTCATTTTCTTTTATACAAAATACACACACAAACATCATATTTGGTGTTTTTTGTTAATAAAAGCCTAACATCAATGACAAAGTTAAAATTTATATACATAAGTATCTCATGTAATGATAATTCTGTTATTGTATCTGCATGTATAAACGTTTAGATATTGAATATATGCTTTTATTTGAAATGACAGAATGTGGTGTTACTTAAAGCATGTTCTTTCGCCAACGACCATACCACGCTGAGTACATCGGTTCTCGTCCGATCACCGAAATTAAGCAGCGTCGGGCGCGGTTAGTACTTAGATGGGGGACCGCTTGGGAACACCGCGTGTTGTTGGCATCCCAACAACTTTTTGTTTTTTTTTTTATGAAAAATTTAATTTTTATTTAAGAAAATCTTTTTTTTTATTAAAATTTTATTAATTAAAAAACGATTTTTGTTGAAAAAAAATTAAAATTGCAACAAAAAAATAAAAATTTTCGTTTTCATTTATACACCACATCATATTTGCTGTTTTTTTGTTAATAAAAGCCTAACATAAATGACAAACTTAAAATTTATGTACATAACTTTTTGCCTTTTTATGAAAATTATGTGAAAAATATATTTTTTTAAGAAAATCTTTTTAATTCAAATTTTATTAACTAAAAAACGTTTTTTGTTGAAAAAAAAAAAATTGAAATTGCAACAAAACAAAATATACATATACTACAAATTTTCATTTTCTTTTATACAAAATACACACACAAACATCATATTTGGTGTTTTTTGTTAATAAAAGCCTAACATCAATGACAAAGTTAAAATATATATGCATAAGTATCTCATGTAATGATAATTCTGTTATTGTATCTGCATGTATAAACGTTTAGATATTGAATATATGCTTTTATTTGAAATGACAGAATGTGGTGTTACTTAAAGCATGTTCTTTCGCCAACGACCATACCACGCTGAGTACATCGGTTCTCGTCCGATCACCGAAATTAAGCAGCGTCGGGCGCGGTTAGTACTTAGATGGGGGACCGCTTGGGAACACCGCGTGTTGTTGGCATCCCAACAACTTTTTGTTTTTTTTTTTATGAAAAATTTAATTTTTATTTAAGAAAATCTTTTTTTTTATTAAAATTTTATTAATTAAAAAACGATTTTTGTTGAAAAAAAATTAAAATTGCAACAAAAAAATAAAAATTTTCGTTTTCATTTATACACCACATCATATTTGCTGTTTTTTTGTTAATAAAAGCCTAACATAAATGACAAACTTAAAATTTATGTACATAACTTTTTGCCTTTTTATGAAAATTATGTGAAAAATATATTTTTTTAAGAAAATCTTTTTAATTCAAATTTTATTAACTAAAAAACGTTTTTTGTTGAAAAAAAAAAAATTGAAATTGCAACAAAACAAAATATACATATACTACAAATTTTCATTTTCTTTTATACAAAATACACACACAAACATCATATTTGGTGTTTTTTGTTAATAAAAGCCTAACATCAATGACAAAGTTAAAATATATATGCATAAGTATCTCATGTAATGATAATTCTGTTATTGTATCTGCATGTATAAACGTTTAGATATTGAATATATGCTTTTATTTGAAATGACAGAATGTGGTGTTACTTAAAGCATGTTCTTTCGCCAACGACCATACCACGCTGAGTACATCGGTTCTCGTCCGATCACCGAAATTAAGCAGCGTCGGGCGCGGTTAGTACTTAGATGGGGGACCGCTTGGGAACACCGCGTGTTGTTGGCATCCCAACAACTTTTTGTTTTTTTTTTTATGAAAAATTTAATTTTTATTTAAGAAAATCTTTTTTTTTATTAAAATTTTATTAATTAAAAAACGATTTTTGTTGAAAAAAAATTAAAATTGCAACAAAAAAATAAAAATTTTCGTTTTCATTTATACACCACATCATATTTGCTGTTTTTTTGTTAATAAAAGCCTAACATAAATGACAAACTTAAAATTTATGTACATAACTTTTTGCCTTTTTATGAAAATTATGTGAAAAATATATTTTTTTAAGAAAATCTTTTTAATTCAAATTTTATTAACTAAAAAACGTTTTTTGTTGAAAAAAAAAAAAATTGAAATTGCAACAAAACAAAATATACATATACTACAAATTTTCATTTTCTTTTATACAAAATACACACACAAACATCATATTTGGTGTTTTTTGTTAATAAAAGCCTAACATCAATGACAAAGTTAAAATATATATGCATAAGTATCTCATGTAATGATAATTCTGTTATTGTATCTGCATGTATAAACGTTTAGATATTGAATATATGCTTTTATTTGAAATGACAGAATGTGGTGTTACTTAAAGCATGTTCTTTCGCCAACGACCATACCACGCTGAGTACATCGGTTCTCGTCCGATCACCGAAATTAAGCAGCGTCGGGCGCGGTTAGTACTTAGATGGGGGACCGCTTGGGAACACCGCGTGTTGTTGGCATCCCAACAACTTTTTGTTTTTTTTTTTATGAAAAATTTAATTTTTATTTAAGAAAATCTTTTTTTTTATTAAAATTTTATTAATTAAAAAACGATTTTTGTTGAAAAAAAATTAAAATTGCAACAAAAAAATAAAAATTTTCGTTTTCATTTATACACCACATCATATTTGCTGTTTTTTTGTTAATAAAAGCCTAACATAAATGACAAACTTAAAATTTATGTACATAACTTTTTGCCTTTTTATGAAAATTATGTGAAAAATATATTTTTTTAAGAAAATCTTTTTAATTCAAATTTTATTAACTAAAAAACGTTTTTTGTTGAAAAAAAAAAAATTGAAATTGCAACAAAACAAAATATACATATACTACAAATTTTCATTTTCTTTTATACAAAATACACACACAAACATCATATTTGGTGTTTTTTGTTAATAAAAGCCTAACATCAATGACAAAGTTAAAATATATATGCATAAGTATCTCATGTAATGATAATTCTGTTATTGTATCTGCATGTATAAACGTTTAGATATTGAATATATGCTTTTATTTGAAATGACAGAATGTGGTGTTACTTAAAGCATGTTCTTTCGCCAACGACCATACCACGCTGAGTACATCGGTTCTCGTCCGATCACCGAAATTAAGCAGCGTCGGGCGCGGTTAGTACTTAGATGGGGGACCGCTTGGGAACACCGCGTGTTGTTGGCATCCCAACAACTTTTTGTTTTTTTTTTTATGAAAAATTTAATTTTTATTTAAGAAAATCTTTTTTTTTATTAAAATTTTATTAATTAAAAAACGATTTTTGTTGAAAAAAAATTAAAATTGCAACAAAAAAATAAAAATTTTCGTTTTCATTTATACACCACATCATATTTGCTGTTTTTTTGTTAATAAAAGCCTAACATAAATGACAAACTTAAAATTTATGTACATAACTTTTTGCCTTTTTATGAAAATTATGTGAAAAATATATTTTTTTAAGAAAATCTTTTTAATTCAAATTTTATTAACTAAAAAACGTTTTTTGTTGAAAAAAAAAAAATTGAAATTGCAACAAAACAAAATATACATATACTACAAATTTTCATTTTCTTTTATACAAAATACACACACAAACATCATATTTGGTGTTTTTTGTTAATAAAAGCCTAACATCAATGACAAAGTTAAAATATATATGCATAAGTATCTCATGTAATGATAATTCTGTTATTGTATCTGCATGTATAAACGTTTAGATATTGAATATATGCTTTTATTTGAAATGACAGAATGTGGTGTTACTTAAAGCATGTTCTTTCGCCAACGACCATACCACGCTGAGTACATCGGTTCTCGTCCGATCACCGAAATTAAGCAGCGTCGGGCGCGGTTAGTACTTAGATGGGGGACCGCTTGGGAACACCGCGTGTTGTTGGCATCCCAGCAACTTTTTTTTTTTTTTTATGAAAAATTGAATTTTTATTTAAGAAAATCTTTTTTTTTATTAAAATTTTATTAATTAAAAAACGATTTTTGTTGAAAAAAAATTAAAATTGCAACAAAAAAAAAATACGCTACAAAAATTTTCGTTTTCATTTATACACCACATCATATTTGCTGTTTTTTTGTTAATAAAAGCCTAACATAAATGACAGACTTAAAATATATGTACATAACTTTTTGCCTTTTTATGAAAATTATGTGAAAAATATATTTTTTTAAGAAAATCTTTTTTAATTCAAATTTTATTAACTAAAAAACGTTTTTTGTTGAAAAAAAAAAAATTTAAATTGCAACAAAACAAAATATACATAAACTACAAATTTTCGTTTTCTTTTATACAAAATACACACACAAACATCATATTTGGTGTTTTTTGTTAATAAAAGCCTAACATCAATGACAAAGTTAAAATATATATGCATAAGTATCTCATGTAATGATAATTCTGTTATTGTATCTGCATGTATAAACGTTTAGATATTGAATATATGCTTTTATTTGAAATGACAGAATGTGGTGTTACTTAAAGCATATTCTTTCGCCAACGACCATACCACGCTGAGTACATCGGTTCTCGTCCGATCACCGAAATTAAGCAGCGTCGGGCGCGGTTAGTACTTAGATGGGGGACCGCTTGGGAACACCGCGTGTTGTTGGCATCCCAGCAACTTTTTGTTTTTTTTTATGAAAAATTTAATTTTTATTTAAGAAAATCTTTTTTTTTATTAAAATTTTATTAATTAAAAAACGATTTTTGTTGAAAAAAAATTAAAATTGCAACAAAAAAAAAATACGCTACAAAAATTTTCGTTTTCATTTATACACCACATCATATTTGCTGTTTTTTTGTTAATAAAAGCCTAACATAAATGACAGACTTAAAATATATGTACATAACTTTTTGCCTTTTTATGAAAATTATGTGAAAAATATATTTTTTTAAGAAAATCTTTTTTAATTCAAATTTTATTAACTAAAAAACGTTTTTTGTTGAAAAAAAAAAAATTTAAATTGCAACAAAACAAAATATACATAAACTACAAATTTTCGTTTTCTTTTATACAAAATACACACACAAACATCATATTTGGTGTTTTTTGTTAATAAAAGCCTAACATCAATGACAAAGTTAAAATATATATGCATAAGTATCTCATGTAATGATAATTCTGTTATTGTATCTGCATGTATAAACGTTTAGATATTGAATATATGCTTTTATTTGAAATGACAGAATGTGGTGTTACTTAAAGCATATTCTTTCGCCAACGACCATACCACGCTGAGTACATCGGTTCTCGTCCGATCACCGAAATTAAGCAGCGTCGGGCGCGGTTAGTACTTAGATGGGGGACCGCTTGGGAACACCGCGTGTTGTTGGCATCCCAGCAACTTTTTGTTTTTTTTTATGAAAAATTTAATTTTTATTTAAGAAAATCTTTTTTTTATTAAAATTTTATTAATTAAAAAACGATTTTTGTTGAAAAAAAATTAAAATTGCAACAAAAAAAAATACGCTACAAAAATTTTCGTTTTCATTTATACACCACATCATATTTGCTGTTTTTTTGTTAATAAAAGCCTAACATAAATGACAGACTTAAAATATATGTACATAACTTTTTGCCTTTTTATGAAAATTATGTGAAAAATATATTTTTTTAAGAAAATCTTTTTTAATTCAAATTTTATTAACTAAAAAACGTTTTTTGTTGAAAAAAAAAAAATTTAAATTGCAACAAAACAAAATATACATAAACTACAAATTTTCGTTTTCTTTTATACAAAATACACACACAAACATCATATTTGGTGTTTTTTGTTAATAAAAGCCTAACATCAATGACAAAGTTAAAATATATATGCATAAGTATCTCATGTAATGATAATTCTGTTATTGTATCTGCATGTATAAACGTTTAGATATTGAATATATGCTTTTATTTGAAATGACAGAATGTGGTGTTACTTAAAGCATATTCTTTCGCCAACGACCATACCACGCTGAGTACATCGGTTCTCGTCCGATCACCGAAATTAAGCAGCGTCGGGCGCGGTTAGTACTTAGATGGGGGACCGCTTGGGAACACCGCGTGTTGTTGGCATCCCAGCAACTTTTTGTTTTTTTTTATGAAAAATTTAATTTTTATTTAAGAAAATCTTTTTTTTATTAAAATTTTATTAATTAAAAAACGATTTTTGTTGAAAAAAAATTAAAATTGCAACAAAAAAAAATACGCTACAAAAATTTTCGTTTTCATTTATACACCACATCATATTTGCTGTTTTTTTGTTAATAAAAGCCTAACATAAATGACAGACTTAAAATATATGTACATAACTTTTTGCCTTTTTATGAAAATTATGTGAAAAATATATTTTTTTAAGAAAATCTTTTTTAATTCAAATTTTATTAACTAAAAAACGTTTTTTGTTGAAAAAAAAAAAATTTAAATTGCAACAAAACAAAATATACATAAACTACAAATTTTCGTTTTCTTTTATACAAAATACACACACAAACATCATATTTGGTGTTTTTTGTTAATAAAAGCCTAACATCAATGACAAAGTTAAAATATATATGCATAAGTATCTCATGTAATGATAATTCTGTTATTGTATCTGCATGTATAAACGTTTAGATATTGAATATATGCTTTTATTTGAAATGACAGAATGTGGTGTTACTTAAAGCATATTCTTTCGCCAACGACCATACCACGCTGAGTACATCGGTTCTCGTCCGATCACCGAAATTAAGCAGCGTCGGGCGCGGTTAGTACTTAGATGGGGGACCGCTTGGGAACACCGCGTGTTGTTGGCATCCCAGCAACTTTTTGTTTTTTTTTATGAAAAATTTAATTTTTATTTAAGAAAATCTTTTTTTTTATTAAAATTTTATTAATTAAAAAACGATTTTTGTTGAAAAAAAATTAAAATTGCAACAAAAAAAAATACGCTACAAAAATTTTCGTTTTCATTTATACACCACATCATATTTGCTGTTTTTTTGTTAATAAAAGCCTAACATAAATGACAGACTTAAAATATATGTACATAACTTTTTGCCTTTTTATGAAAATTATGTGAAAAATATATTTTTTTAAGAAAATCTTTTTTAATTCAAATTTTATTAACTAAAAAACGTTTTTTGTTGAAAAAAAAAAATTTAAATTGCAACAAAACAAAATATACATAAACTACAAATTTTCGTTTTCTTTTATACAAAATACACACACAAACATCATATTTGGTGTTTTTTGTTAATAAAAGCCTAACATCAATGACAAAGTTAAAATATATATGCATAAGTATCTCATGTAATGATAATTCTGTTATTGTATCTGCATGTATAAACGTTTAGATATTGAATATATGCTTTTATTTGAAATGACAGAATGTGGTGTTACTTAAAGCATATTCTTTCGCCAACGACCATACCACGCTGAGTACATCGGTTCTCGTCCGATCACCGAAATTAAGCAGCGTCGGGCGCGGTTAGTACTTAGATGGGGGACCGCTTGGGAACACCGCGTGTTGTTGGCATCCCAGCAACTTTTTGTTTTTTTTTATGAAAAATTTAATTTTTATTTAAGAAAATCTTTTTTTTTATTAAAATTTTATTAATTAAAAAACGATTTTTGTTGAAAAAAAATTAAAATTGCAACAAAAAAAAATACGCTACAAAAATTTTCGTTTTCATTTATACACCACATCATATTTGCTGTTTTTTTGTTAATAAAAGCCTAACATAAATGACAGACTTAAAATATATGTACATAACTTTTTGCCTTTTTATGAAAATTATGTGAAAAATATATTTTTTTAAGAAAATCTTTTTTAATTCAAATTTTATTAACTAAAAAACGTTTTTTGTTGAAAAAAAAAAAATTTAAATTGCAACAAAACAAAATATACATAAACTACAAATTTTCGTTTTCTTTTATACAAAATACACACACAAACATCATATTTGGTGTTTTTTGTTAATAAAAGCCTAACATCAATGACAAAGTTAAAATATATATGCATAAGTATCTCATGTAATGATAATTCTGTTATTGTATCTGCATGTATAAACGTTTAGATATTGAATATATGCTTTTATTTGAAATGACAGAATGTGGTGTTACTTAAAGCATATTCTTTCGCCAACGACCATACCACGCTGAGTACATCGGTTCTCGTCCGATCACCGAAATTAAGCAGCGTCGGGCGCGGTTAGTACTTAGATGGGGGACCGCTTGGGAACACCGCGTGTTGTTGGCATCCCAGCAACTTTTTGTTTTTTTTTATGAAAAATTTAATTTTTATTTAAGAAAATCTTTTTTTTTATTAAAATTTTATTAATTAAAAAACGATTTTTGTTGAAAAAAAATTAAAATTGCAACAAAAAAAAAATACGCTACAAAAATTTTCGTTTTCATTTATACACCACATCATATTTGCTGTTTTTTTGTTAATAAAAGCCTAACATAAATGACAGACTTAAAATATATGTACATAACTTTTTGCCTTTTTATGAAAATTATGTGAAAAATATATTTTTTTAAGAAAATCTTTTTTAATTCAAATTTTATTAACTAAAAAACGTTTTTTGTTGAAAAAAAAAAAATTTAAATTGCAACAAAACAAAATATACATAAACTACAAATTTTCGTTTTCTTTTATACAAAATACACACACAAACATCATATTTGGTGTTTTTTGTTAATAAAAGCCTAACATCAATGACAAAGTTAAAATATATATGCATAAGTATCTCATGTAATGATAATTCTGTTATTGTATCTGCATGTATAAACGTTTAGATATTGAATATATGCTTTTATTTGAAATGACAGAATGTGGTGTTACTTAAAGCATATTCTTTCGCCAACGACCATACCACGCTGAGTACATCGGTTCTCGTCCGATCACCGAAATTAAGCAGCGTCGGGCGCGGTTAGTACTTAGATGGGGGACCGCTTGGGAACACCGCGTGTTGTTGGCATCCCAGCAACTTTTTGTTTTTTTTTATGAAAAATTTAATTTTTATTTAAGAAAATCTTTTTTTTTATTAAAATTTTATTAATTAAAAAACGATTTTTGTTGAAAAAAAATTAAAATTGCAACAAAAAAAAAATACGCTACAAAAATTTTCGTTTTCATTTATACACCACATCATATTTGCTGTTTTTTTGTTAATAAAAGCCTAACATAAATGACAGACTTAAAATATATGTACATAACTTTTTGCCTTTTTATGAAAATTATGTGAAAAATATATTTTTTTAAGAAAATCTTTTTTAATTCAAATTTTATTAACTAAAAAACGTTTTTTGTTGAAAAAAAAAAAATTTAAATTGCAACAAAACAAAATATACATAAACTACAAATTTTCGTTTTCTTTTATACAAAATACACACACAAACATCATATTTGGTGTTTTTTGTTAATAAAAGCCTAACATCAATGACAAAGTTAAAATATATATGCATAAGTATCTCATGTAATGATAATTCTGTTATTGTATCTGCATGTATAAACGTTTAGATATTGAATATATGCTTTTATTTGAAATGACAGAATGTGGTGTTACTTAAAGCATATTCTTTCGCCAACGACCATACCACGCTGAGTACATCGGTTCTCGTCCGATCACCGAAATTAAGCAGCGTCGGGCGCGGTTAGTACTTAGATGGGGGACCGCTTGGGAACACCGCGTGTTGTTGGCATCCCAGCAACTTTTTGTTTTTTTTTATGAAAAATTTAATTTTTATTTAAGAAAATCTTTTTTTTTATTAAAATTTTATTAATTAAAAAACGATTTTTGTTGAAAAAAAATTAAAATTGCAACAAAAAAAAAAAATACGCTACAAAAATTTTCGTTTTCATTTATACACCACATCATATTTGCTGTTTTTTTTGTTAATAAAAGCCTAACATAAATGACAGACTTAAAATATATGTACATAACTTTTTGCCTTTTTATGAAAATTATGTGAAAAATATATTTTTTTAAGAAAATCTTTTTTAATTCAAATTTTATTAACTAAAAAACGTTTTTTGTTGAAAAAAAAAAAATTTAAATTGCAACAAAACAAAATATACATAAACTACAAATTTTCGTTTTCTTTTATACAAAATACACACACAAACATCATATTTGGTGTTTTTTGTTAATAAAAGCCTAACATCAATGACAAAGTTAAAATATATATGCATAAGTATCTCATGTAATGATAATTCTGTTATTGTATCTGCATGTATAAACGTTTAGATATTGAATATATGCTTTTATTTGAAATGACAGAATGTGGTGTTACTTAAAGCATATTCTTTCGCCAACGACCATACCACGCTGAGTACATCGGTTCTCGTCCGATCACCGAAATTAAGCAGCGTCGGGCGCGGTTAGTACTTAGATGGGGGACCGCTTGGGAACACCGCGTGTTGTTGGCATCCCAGCAACTTTTTGTTTTTTTTTATGAAAAATTTAATTTTTATTTAAGAAAATCTTTTTTTTTATTAAAATTTTATTAATTAAAAAACGATTTTTGTTGAAAAAAAATTAAAATTGCAACAAAAAAAAAATACGCTACAAAAATTTTCGTTTTCATTTATACACCACATCATATTTGCTGTTTTTTTGTTAATAAAAGCCTAACATAATGACAGACTTAAAATATATGTACATAACTTTTTGCCTTTTTATGAAAATTATGTGAAAAATATATTTTTTTAAGAAAATCTTTTTTAATTAAAATTTTATTAACTAAAAAACGTTTTTTGTTGAAAAAAAAAAAATTTAAATTGCAACAAAACAAAATATACATAAACTACAAATTTTCGTTTTCTTTTATACAAAATACACACACAAACATCATATCTGGTGTTTTTTGTTAATAAAAGCCTAACATCAATGACAAAGTTAAAATATATATGCATAAGTATCTCATGTAATGATAATTCTGTTATTGTATCTGCATGTATAAACGTTTAGATATTGAATATATGCTTTTATTTGAAATGACAGAATGTGGTGTTACTTAAAGCATATTCTTTCGCCAACGACCATACCACGCTGAGTACATCGGTTCTCGTCCGATCACCGAAATTAAGCAGCGTCGGGCGCGGTTAGTACTTAGATGGGGGACCGCTTGGGAACACCGCGTGTTGTTGGCATCCCAGCAACTTTTTGTTTTTTTTTATGAAAAATTTAATTTTTATTTAAGAAAATCTTTTTTTTTATTAAAATTTTATTAATTAAAAAACGATTTTTGTTGAAAAAAAATTAAAATTGCAACAAAAAAAAAAATACGCTACAAAAATTTTCGTTTTCATTTATACACCACATCATATTTGCTGTTTTTTTTTTGTTAATAAAAGCCTAACATAAATGACAGACTTAAAATATATGTACATAACTTTTTGCCTTTTTATGAAAATTATGTGAAAAATATATTTTTTTAAGAAAATCTTTTTTAATTCAAATTTTATTAACTAAAAAACGTTTTTTGTTGAAAAAAAAAAAATTTAAATTGCAACAAAACAAAATATACATAAACTACAAATTTTCGTTTTCTTTTATACAAAATACACACACAAACATCATATTTGGTGTTTTTTGTTAATAAAAGCCTAACATCAATGACAAAGTTAAAATATATATGCATAAGTATCTCATGTAATGATAATTCTGTTATTGTATCTGCATGTATAAACGTTTAGATATTGAATATATGCTTTTATTTGAAATGACAGAATGTGGTGTTACTTAAAGCATATTCTTTCGCCAACGACCATACCACGCTGAGTACATCGGTTCTCGTCCGATCACCGAAATTAAGCAGCGTCGGGCGCGGTTAGTACTTAGATGGGGGACCGCTTGGGAACACCGCGTGTTGTTGGCATCCCAGCAACTTTTTGTTTTTTTTTATGAAAAATTTAATTTTTATTTAAGAAAATCTTTTTTTTTATTAAAATTTTATTAATTAAAAAACGATTTTTGTTGAAAAAAAATTAAAATTGCAACAAAAAAAAAATACGCTACAAAAATTTTCGTTTTCATTTATACACCACATCATATTTGCTGTTTTTTTGTTAATAAAAGCCTAACATAAATGACAGACTTAAAATATATGTACATAACTTTTTGCCTTTTTATGAAAATTATGTGAAAAATATATTTTTTTAAGAAAATCTTTTTTAATTCAAATTTTATTAACTAAAAAACGTTTTTTGTTGAAAAAAAAAAAATTTAAATTGCAACAAAACAAAATATACATAAACTACAAATTTTCGTTTTCTTTTATACAAAATACACACACAAACATCATATCTGGTGTTTTTTGTTAATAAAAGCCTAACATCAATGACAAAGTTAAAATATATATGCATAAGTATCTCATGTAATGATAATTCTGTTATTGTATCTGCATGTATAAACGTTTAGATATTGAATATATGCTTTTATTTGAAATGACAGAATGTGGTGTTACTTAAAGCATATTCTTTCGCCAACGACCATACCACGCTGAGTACATCGGTTCTCGTCCGATCACCGAAATTAAGCAGCGTCGGGCGCGGTTAGTACTTAGATGGGGGACCGCTTGGGAACACCGCGTGTTGTTGGCATCCCAGCAACTTTTTGTTTTTTTTTATGAAAAATTTAATTTTTATTTAAGAAAATCTTTTTTTTTATTAAAATTTTATTAATTAAAAAACGATTTTTGTTGAAAAAAAATTAAAATTGCAACAAAAAAAAAAATACGCTACAAAAATTTTCGTTTTCATTTATACACCACATCATATTTGCTGTTTTTTTTGTTAATAAAAGCCTAACATAAATGACAGACTTAAAATATATGTACATAACTTTTTGCCTTTTTATGAAAATTATGTGAAAAATATATTTTTTTAAGAAAATCTTTTTTAATTCAAATTTTATTAACTAAAAAACGTTTTTTGTTGAAAAAAAAAAAAATTTAAATTGCAACAAAACAAAATATACATAAACTACAAATTTTCGTTTTCTTTTATACAAAATACACACACAAACATCATATTTGGTGTTTTTTGTTAATAAAAGCCTAACATCAATGACAAAGTTAAAATATATATGCATAAGTATCTCATGTAATGATAATTCTGTTATTGTATCTGCATGTATAAACGTTTAGATATTGAATATATGCTTTTATTTGAAATGACAGAATGTGGTGTTACTTAAAGCATATTCTTTCGCCAACGACCATACCACGCTGAGTACATCGGTTCTCGTCCGATCACCGAAATTAAGCAGCGTCGGGCGCGGTTAGTACTTAGATGGGGGACCGCTTGGGAACACCGCGTGTTGTTGGCATCCCAGCAACTTTTTGTTTTTTTTTATGAAAAATTTAATTTTTATTTAAGAAAATCTTTTTTTTTATTAAAATTTTATTAATTAAAAAACGATTTTTGTTGAAAAAAAATTAAAATTGCAACAAAAAAAAAATACGCTACAAAAATTTTCGTTTTCATTTATACACCACATCATATTTGCTGTTTTTTTGTTAATAAAAGCCTAACATAAATGACAGACTTAAAATATATGTACATAACTTTTTGCCTTTTTATGAAAATTATGTGAAAAATATATTTTTTTAAGAAAATCTTTTTTAATTCAAATTTTATTAACTAAAAAACGTTTTTTGTTGAAAAAAAAAAAATTTAAATTGCAACAAAACAAAATATACATAAACTACAAATTTTCGTTTTCTTTTATACAAAATACACACACAAACATCATATTTGGTGTTTTTTGTTAATAAAAGCCTAACATCAATGACAAAGTTAAAATATATATGCATAAGTATCTCATGTAATGATAATTCTGTTATTGTATCTGCATGTATAAACGTTTAGATATTGAATATATGCTTTTATTTGAAATGACAGAATGTGGTGTTACTTAAAGCATATTCTTTCGCCAACGACCATACCACGCTGAGTACATCGGTTCTCGTCCGATCACCGAAATTAAGCAGCGTCGGGCGCGGTTAGTACTTAGATGGGGGACCGCTTGGGAACACCGCGTGTTGTTGGCATCCCAGCAACTTTTTGTTTTTTTTTATGAAAAATTTAATTTTTATTTAAGAAAATCTTTTTTTTTATTAAAATTTTATTAATTAAAAAACGATTTTTGTTGAAAAAAAATTAAAATTGCAACAAAAAAAAAATACGCTACAAAAATTTTCGTTTTCATTTATACACCACATCATATTTGCTGTTTTTTTGTTAATAAAAGCCTAACATAAATGACAGACTTAAAATATATGTACATAACTTTTTGCCTTTTTATGAAAATTATGTGAAAAATATATTTTTTTAAGAAAATCTTTTTTAATTCAAATTTTATTAACTAAAAAACGTTTTTTGTTGAAAAAAAAAAAATTTAAATTGCAACAAAACAAAATATACATAAACTACAAATTTTCGTTTTCTTTTATACAAAATACACACACAAACATCATATTTGGTGTTTTTTGTTAATAAAAGCCTAACATCAATGACAAAGTTAAAATATATATGCATAAGTATCTCATGTAATGATAATTCTGTTATTGTATCTGCATGTATAAACGTTTAGATATTGAATATATGCTTTTATTTGAAATGACAGAATGTGGTGTTACTTAAAGCATATTCTTTCGCCAACGACCATACCACGCTGAGTACATCGGTTCTCGTCCGATCACCGAAATTAAGCAGCGTCGGGCGCGGTTAGTACTTAGATGGGGGACCGCTTGGGAACACCGCGTGTTGTTGGCATCCCAGCAACTTTTTGTTTTTTTTTATGAAAAATTTAATTTTTATTTAAGAAAATCTTTTTTTTTATTAAAATTTTATTAATTAAAAAACGATTTTTGTTGAAAAAAAATTAAAATTGCAACAAAAAAAAAATACGCTACAAAAATTTTCGTTTTCATTTATACACCACATCATATTTGCTGTTTTTTTGTTAATAAAAGCCTAACATAAATGACAGACTTAAAATATATGTACATAACTTTTTGCCTTTTTATGAAAATTATGTGAAAAATATATTTTTTTAAGAAAATCTTTTTTAATTCAAATTTTATTAACTAAAAAACGTTATTTGTTGAAAAAAAAAAAAATTTAAATTGCAACAAAACAAAATATACATAAACTACAAATTTTCGTTTTCTTTTATACAAAATACACACACAAACATCATATTTGGTGTTTTTTGTTAATAAAAGCCTAACATCAATGACAAAGTTAAAATATATATGCATAAGTATCTCATGTAATGATAATTCTGTTATTGTATCTGCATGTATAAACGTTTAGATATTGAATATATGCTTTTATTTGAAATGACAGAATGTGGTGTTACTTAAAGCATATTCTTTCGCCAACGACCATACCACGCTGAGTACATCGGTTCTCGTCCGATCACCGAAATTAAGCAGCGTCGGGCGCGGTTAGTACTTAGATGGGGGACCGCTTGGGAACACCGCGTGTTGTTGGCATCCCAGCAACTTTTTGTTTTTTTTTTATGAAAAATTTAATTTTTATTTAAGAAAATCTTTTTTTTTATTAAAATTTTATTAATTAAAAAACGATTTTTGTTGAAAAAAAATTAAAATTGCAACAAAAAAAAAATACGCTACAAAAATTTTCGTTTTCATTTATACACCACATCATATTTGCTGTTTTTTTGTTAATAAAAGCCTAACATAAATGACAGACTTAAAATATATGTACATAACTTTTTGCCTTTTTATGAAAATTATGTGAAAAATATATTTTTTTAAGAAAATCTTTTTTAATTCAAATTTTATTAACTAAAAAACGTTATTTGTTGAAAAAAAAAAAAATTTAAATTGCAACAAAACAAAATATACATAAACTACAAATTTTCGTTTTCTTTTATACAAAATACACACACAAACATCATATTTGGTGTTTTTTGTTAATAAAAGCCTAACATCAATGACAAAGTTAAAATATATATGCATAAGTATCTCATGTAATGATAATTCTGTTATTGTATCTGCATGTATAAACGTTTAGATATTGAATATATGCTTTTATTTGAAATGACAGAATGTGGTGTTACTTAAAGCATATTCTTTCGCCAACGACCATACCACGCTGAGTACATCGGTTCTCGTCCGATCACCGAAATTAAGCAGCGTCGGGCGCGGTTAGTACTTAGATGGGGGACCGCTTGGGAACACCGCGTGTTGTTGGCATCCCAGCAACTTTTTGTTTTTTTTTATGAAAAATTTAATTTTTATTTAAGAAAATCTTTTTTAAAATTAAAATTGCAACAAAAAAAAAATACGCTACAAAAATTTTCGTTTTCATTTATACACCACATCATATTTGCTGTTTTTTTGTTAATAAAAGCCTAACATAAATGACAGACTTAAAATATATGTACATAACTTTTTGCCTTTTTATGAAAATTATGTGAAAAATATATTTTTTTAAGAAAATCTTTTTTAATTCAAATTTTATTAACTAAAAAACGTTTTTTGTTGAAAAAAAAAAAATTTAAATTGCAACAAAACAAAATATACATAAACTACAAATTTTCGTTTTCTTTTATACAAAATACACACACAAACATCATATTTGGTGTTTTTTGTTAATAAAAGCCTAACATCAATGACAAAGTTAAAATATATATGCATAAGTATCTCATGTAATGATAATTCTGTTATTGTATCTGCATGTATAAACGTTTAGATATTGAATATATGCTTTTATTTGAAATGACAGAATGTGGTGTTACTTAAAGCATATTCTTTCGCCAACGACCATACCACGCTGAGTACATCGGTTCTCGTCCGATCACCGAAATTAAGCAGCGTCGGGCGCGGTTAGTACTTAGATGGGGGACCGCTTGGGAACACCGCGTGTTGTTGGCATCCCAGCAACTTTTTGTTTTTTTTTATGAAAAATTTAATTTTTATTTAAGAAAATCTTTTTTTTTATTAAAATTTTATTAATTAAAAAACGATTTTTGTTGAAAAAAAATTAAAATTGCAACAAAAAAAAAATACGCTACAAAAATTTTCGTTTTCATTTATACACCACATCATATTTGCTGTTTTTTTGTTAATAAAAGCCTAACATAAATGACAGACTTAAAATATATGTACATAACTTTTTGCCTTTTTATGAAAATTATGTGAAAAATATATTTTTTTAAGAAAATCTTTTTTAATTCAAATTTTATTAACTAAAAAACGTTTTTTGTTGAAAAAAAAAAATTTAAATTGCAACAAAACAAAATATACATAAACTACAAATTTTCGTTTTCTTTTATACAAAATACACACACAAACATCATATTTGGTGTTTTTTGTTAATAAAAGCCTAACATCAATGACAAAGTTAAAATATATATGCATAAGTATCTCATGTAATGATAATTCTGTTATTGTATCTGCATGTATAAACGTTTAGATATTGAATATATGCTTTTATTTGAAATGACAGAATGTGGTGTTACTTAAAGCATATTCTTTCGCCAACGACCATACCACGCTGAGTACATCGGTTCTCGTCCGATCACCGAAATTAAGCAGCGTCGGGCGCGGTTAGTACTTAGATGGGGGACCGCTTGGGAACACCGCGTGTTGTTGGCATCCCAGCAACTTTTTGTTTTTTTTTATGAAAAATTTAATTTTTATTTAAGAAAATCTTTTTTAAAATTAAAATTGCAACAAAAAAAAAATACGCTACAAAAATTTTCGTTTTCATTTATACACCACATCATATTTGCTGTTTTTTTGTTAATAAAAGCCTAACATAAATGACAAACTTAAAATATATGTACATAACTTTTTGTCTTTTTATGAAAATTATGTGAAAAATATATTTTTTTAAGAAAATCTTTTTTAATTAAAATTTTATTAACTAAAAAACGTTTTTTGTTGAAAGAAAAAAAAAAATTGAAATTGCAACAAAACAAAATATACATATATGTACTACAAATTTTCGTTTTCTTTTATACAAAATACACACACAAACATCATATTTGGTGTTTTTTGTTAATAAAAGCCTAACATCAATGACAAAGTTAAAATATATATACATAAGTATCTCATGTAATGATAATTCTGTTATTGTATCTGCATGTATAAACGTTTAGATATTGAATATATGCTTTTATTTGAAATGACAGAATGTGGTGTTACTTAAAGCATATTCTTTCGCCAACGACCATACCACGCTGAGTACATCGGTTCTCGTCCGATCACCGAAATTAAGCAGCGTCGGGCGCGGTTAGTACTTAGATGGGGGACCGCTTGGGAACACCGCGTGTTGTTGGCATCCCAACAACTTTTTGTTTTTTTTTTTTTTATGAAAAATTTAATTTTTATTTAAGAAAATCTTTTTTTTTTTATTAAAATTTTATTGATTAAAAAACGATTTTTGTTGAAAAAAAATTAAAATTGCAACAAAAAATAAAAATTTTCGTTTTCATTTATACACCACATCATATTTGCTGTTTTTTGTTAATAAAAGCCTAACATAAATGACAAACTTAAAATATATGTACATAACTTTTTGTCTTTTTATGAAAATTATGTGAAAAATATATTTTTTTAAGAAAATCTTTTTTAATTAAAATTTTATTAACTAAAAAACGTTTTTTGTTGAAAGAAAAAAAAAATTGAAATTGCAACAAAACAAAATATACATATACTACAAATTTTCGTTTTCTTTTATACAAAATACACACACAAACATCATATTTGGTGTTTTTTGTTAATAAAAGCCTAACATCAATGACAAAGTTAAAATATATATACATAAGTATCTCATGTAATGATAATTCTGTTATTGTATCTGCATGTATAAACGTTTAGATATTGAATATATGCTTTTATTTGAAATGACAGAATGTGGTGTTACTTAAAGCATGTTCTTTCGCCAACGACCATACCACGCTGAGTACATCGGTTCTCGTCCGATCACCGAAATTAAGCAGCGTCGGGCGCGGTTAGTACTTAGATGGGGGACCGCTTGGGAACACCGCGTGTTGTTGGCATCCCAACAACTTTTTGTTTTTTTTTTATGAAAAATTTAATTTTTATTTACGAAAATCTTTTTTTTTTATTAAAATTTTATTAATTAAAAAACGATTTTTGTTGAAAAAAAAAATTGCAACAAAAAAATAAAAATTTTCGTTTTCATTTATACACCACATCATATTTTCTGTTTTTTTGTTAATAAAAGCCTAACATAAATGACAAACTTAAAATATATGTACATAACTTTTTGCCTTTTTATGAAAATTATGTGAAAAATATATTTTTTTAAGAAAATCTTTTTAATTCAAATTTTATTAACTAAAAAACGTTTTTTGTTGAAAAAAAAAAATTGAAATTGCAACAAAACAAAATATACATATACTACAAATTTTCGTTTTCTTTTATACAAAATACACACACAAACATCATATTTGGTGTTTTTTGTTAATAAAAGCCTAACATCAATGACAAAGTTAAAATATATATACATAAGTATCTCATGTAATGATAATTCTGTTATTGTATCTGCATGTATAAACGTTTAGATATTGAATATATGCTTTTATTTGAAATGACAGAATGTGGTGTTACTTAAAGCATGTTCTTTCGCCAACGACCATACCACGCTGAGTACATCGGTTCTCGTCCGATCACCGAAATTAAGCAGCGTCGGGCGCGGTTAGTACTTAGATGGGGGACCGCTTGGGAACACCGCGTGTTGTTGGCATCCCAACAACTTTTTGTTTTTTTTTTATGAAAAATTTAATTTTTATTTACGAAAATCTTTTTTTTTTATTAAAATTTTATTAATTAAAAAACGATTTTTGTTGAAAAAAAAAATTGCAACAAAAAAATAAAAATTTTCGTTTTCATTTATACACCACATCATATTTTCTGTTTTTTTGTTAATAAAAGCCTAACATAAATGACAAACTTAAAATATATGTACATAACTTTTTGCCTTTTTATGAAAATTATGTGAAAAATATATTTTTTTAAGAAAATCTTTTTAATTCAAATTTTATTAACTAAAAAACGTTTTTTGTTGAAAAAAAAAAATTGAAATTGCAACAAAACAAAATATACATATACTACAAATTTTCGTTTTCTTTTATACAAAATACACACACAAACATCATATTTGGTGTTTTTTGTTAATAAAAGCCTAACATCAATGACAAAGTTAAAATATATATACATAAGTATCTCATGTAATGATAATTCTGTTATTGTATCTGCATGTATAAACGTTTAGATATTGAATATATGCTTTTATTTGAAATGACAGAATGTGGTGTTACTTAAAGCATGTTCTTTCGCCAACGACCATACCACGCTGAGTACATCGGTTCTCGTCCGATCACCGAAATTAAGCAGCGTCGGGCGCGGTTAGTACTTAGATGGGGGACCGCTTGGGAACACCGCGTGTTGTTGGCATCCCAACAACTTTTTGTTTTTTTTTTATGAAAAATTTAATTTTTATTTACGAAAATCTTTTTTTTTTATTAAAATTTTATTAATTAAAAAACGATTTTTGTTGAAAAAAAAAATTGCAACAAAAAAATAAAAATTTTCGTTTTCATTTATACACCACATCATATTTTCTGTTTTTTTGTTAATAAAAGCCTAACATAAATGACAAACTTAAAATATATGTACATAACTTTTTGCCTTTTTATGAAAATTATGTGAAAAATATATTTTTTTAAGAAAATCTTTTTAATTCAAATTTTATTAACTAAAAAACGTTTTTTGTTGAAAAAAAAAAATTGAAATTGCAACAAAACAAAATATACATATACTACAAATTTTCGTTTTCTTTTATACAAAATACACACACAAACATCATATTTGGTGTTTTTTGTTAATAAAAGCCTAACATCAATGACAAAGTTAAAATATATATACATAAGTATCTCATGTAATGATAATTCTGTTATTGTATCTGCATGTATAAACGTTTAGATATTGAATATATGCTTTTATTTGAAATGACAGAATGTGGTGTTACTTAAAGCATGTTCTTTCGCCAACGACCATACCACGCTGAGTACATCGGTTCTCGTCCGATCACCGAAATTAAGCAGCGTCGGGCGCGGTTAGTACTTAGATGGGGGACCGCTTGGGAACACCGCGTGTTGTTGGCATCCCAACAACTTTTTGTTTTTTTTTTATGAAAAATTTAATTTTTATTTACGAAAATCTTTTTTTTTTATTAAAATTTTATTAATTAAAAAACGATTTTTGTTGAAAAAAAAAATTGCAACAAAAAAATAAAAATTTTCGTTTTCATTTATACACCACATCATATTTTCTGTTTTTTTGTTAATAAAAGCCTAACATAAATGACAAACTTAAAATATATGTACATAACTTTTTGCCTTTTTATGAAAATTATGTGAAAAATATATTTTTTTAAGAAAATCTTTTTAATTCAAATTTTATTAACTAAAAAACGTTTTTTGTTGAAAAAAAAAAATTGAAATTGCAACAAAACAAAATATACATATACTACAAATTTTCGTTTTCTTTTATACAAAATACACACACAAACATCATATTTGGTGTTTTTTGTTAATAAAAGCCTAACATCAATGACAAAGTTAAAATATATATACATAAGTATCTCATGTAATGATAATTCTGTTATTGTATCTGCATGTATAAACGTTTAGATATTGAATATATGCTTTTATTTGAAATGACAGAATGTGGTGTTACTTAAAGCATGTTCTTTCGCCAACGACCATACCACGCTGAGTACATCGGTTCTCGTCCGATCACCGAAATTAAGCAGCGTCGGGCGCGGTTAGTACTTAGATGGGGGACCGCTTGGGAACACCGCGTGTTGTTGGCATCCCAACAACTTTTTGTTTTTTTTTTATGAAAAATTTAATTTTTATTTACGAAAATCTTTTTTTTTTATTAAAATTTTATTAATTAAAAAACGATTTTTGTTGAAAAAAAAAATTGCAACAAAAAAATAAAAATTTTCGTTTTCATTTATACACCACATCATATTTTCTGTTTTTTTGTTAATAAAAGCCTAACATAAATGACAAACTTAAAATATATGTACATAACTTTTTGCCTTTTTATGAAAATTATGTGAAAAATATATTTTTTTAAGAAAATCTTTTTAATTCAAATTTTATTAACTAAAAAACGTTTTTTGTTGAAAAAAAAAAAATTGAAATTGCAACAAAACAAAATATACATATACTACAAATTTTCGTTTTCTTTTATACAAAATACACACACAAACATCATATTTGGTGTTTTTTGTTAATAAAAGCCTAACATCAATGACAAAGTTAAAATATATATACATAAGTATCTCATGTAATGATAATTCTGTTATTGTATCTGCATGTATAAACGTTTAGATATTGAATATATGCTTTTATTTGAAATGACAGAATGTGGTGTTACTTAAAGCATGTTCTTTCGCCAACGACCATACCACGCTGAGTACATCGGTTCTCGTCCGATCACCGAAATTAAGCAGCGTCGGGCGCGGTTAGTACTTAGATGGGGGACCGCTTGGGAACACCGCGTGTTGTTGGCATCCCAACAACTTTTTGTTTTTTTTTTATGAAAAATTTAATTTTTATTTACGAAAATCTTTTTTTTTTATTAAAATTTTATTAATTAAAAAACGATTTTTGTTGAAAAAAAAAATTGCAACAAAAAAATAAAAATTTTCGTTTTCATTTATACACCACATCATATTTTCTGTTTTTTTGTTAATAAAAGCCTAACATAAATGACAAACTTAAAATATATGTACATAACTTTTTGCCTTTTTATGAAAATTATGTGAAAAATATATTTTTTTAAGAAAATCTTTTTAATTCAAATTTTATTAACTAAAAAACGTTTTTTGTTGAAAAAAAAAAAATTGAAATTGCAACAAAACAAAATATACATATACTACAAATTTTCGTTTTCTTTTATACAAAATACACACACAAACATCATATTTGGTGTTTTTTGTTAATAAAAGCCTAACATCAATGACAAAGTTAAAATATATATACATAAGTATCTCATGTAATGATAATTCTGTTATTGTATCTGCATGTATAAACGTTTAGATATTGAATATATGCTTTTATTTGAAATGACAGAATGTGGTGTTACTTAAAGCATGTTCTTTCGCCAACGACCATACCACGCTGAGTACATCGGTTCTCGTCCGATCACCGAAATTAAGCAGCGTCGGGCGCGGTTAGTACTTAGATGGGGGACCGCTTGGGAACACCGCGTGTTGTTGGCATCCCAACAACTTTTTGTTTTTTTTTTATGAAAAATTTAATTTTTATTTACGAAAATCTTTTTTTTTTATTAAAATTTTATTAATTAAAAAACGATTTTTGTTGAAAAAAAAAATTGCAACAAAAAAATAAAAATTTTCGTTTTCATTTATACACCACATCATATTTTCTGTTTTTTTGTTAATAAAAGCCTAACATAAATGACAAACTTAAAATATATGTACATAACTTTTTGCCTTTTTATGAAAATTATGTGAAAAATATATTTTTTTAAGAAAATCTTTTTAATTCAAATTTTATTAACTAAAAAACGTTTTTTGTTGAAAAAAAAAAAATTGAAATTGCAACAAAACAAAATATACATATACTACAAATTTTCGTTTTCTTTTTTACAAAATACACACACAAACATCATATTTGGTGTTTTTTGTTAATAAAAGCCTAACATCAATGACAAAGTTAAAATATATATACATAAGTATCTCATGTAATGATAATTCTGTTATTGTATCTGCATGTATAAACGTTTAGATATTGAATATATGCTTTTATTTGAAATGACAGAATGTGGTGTTACTTAAAGCATGTTCTTTCGCCAACGACCATACCACGCTGAGTACATCGGTTCTCGTCCGATCACCGAAATTAAGCAGCGTCGGGCGCGGTTAGTACTTAGATGGGGGACCGCTTGGGAACACCGCGTGTTGTTGGCATCCCAACAACTTTTTGTTTTTTTTTTATGAAAAATTTAATTTTTATTTACGAAAATCTTTTTTTTTTTATTAAAATTTTATTAATTAAAAAACGATTTTTGTTGAAAAAAAAAATTGCAACAAAAAAATAAAAATTTTCGTTTTCATTTATACACCACATCATATTTTCTGTTTTTTTGTTAATAAAAGCCTAACATAAATGACAAACTTAAAATATATGTACATAACTTTTTGCCTTTTTATGAAAATTATGTGAAAAATATATTTTTTTAAGAAAATCTTTTTAATTCAAATTTTATTAACTAAAAAACGTTTTTTGTTGAAAAAAAAAAATTGAAATTGCAACAAAACAAAATATACATATACTACAAATTTTCGTTTTCTTTTATACAAAATACACACACAAACATCATATTTGGTGTTTTTTGTTAATAAAAGCCTAACATCAATGACAAAGTTAAAATATATATACATAAGTATCTCATGTAATGATAATTCTGTTATTGTATCTGCTTTTATTTGAAATGACAGAATGTGGTGTTACTTAAAGCATGTTCTTTCGCCAACGACCATACCACGCTGAGTACATCGGTTCTCGTCCGATCACCGAAATTAAGCAGCGTCGGGCGCGGTTACTACTTAGATGGGGGACCGCTTGGGAACACCGCGTGTTGTTGGCATCCCAACAACTTTTTGTTTTTTTTTTATGAAAAATTTAATTTTTATTTACGAAAATCTTTTTTTTTATTAAAATTTTATTAATTAAAAAACGATTTTTGTTGAAAAAAAAAATTGCAACAAAAAAATAAAAATTTTCGTTTTCATTTATACACCACATCATATTTTCTGTTTTTTTGTTAATAAAAGCCTAACATAAATGACAAACTTAAAATATATGTACATAACTTTTTGCCTTTTTATGAAAATTATGTGAAAAATATATTTTTTTAAGAAAATCTTTTTAATTCAAATTTTATTAACTAAAAAACGTTTTTTGTTGAAAAAAAAAAAATTGAAATTGCAACAAAACAAAATATACATATACTACAAATTTTCGTTTTCTTTTATACAAAATACACACACAAACATCATATTTGGTGTTTTTTGTTAATAAAAGCCTAACATCAATGACAAAGTTAAAATATATATACATAAGTATCTCATGTAATGATAATTCTGTTATTGTATCTGCATGTATAAACGTTTAGATATTGAATATATGCTTTTATTTGAAATGACAGAATGTGGTGTTACTTAAAGCATGTTCTTTCGCCAACGACCATACCACGCTGAGTACATCGGTTCTCGTCCGATCACCGAAATTAAGCAGCGTCGGGCGCGGTTAGTACTTAGATGGGGGACCGCTTGGGAACACCGCGTGTTGTTGGCATCCCAACAACTTTTTGTTTTTTTTTTATGAAAAATTTAATTTTTATTTACGAAAATCTTTTTTTTTATTAAAATTTTATTAATTAAAAAACGATTTTTGTTGAAAAAAAAAATTGCAACAAAAAAATAAAAATTTTCGTTTTCATTTATACACCACATCATATTTTCTGTTTTTTTGTTAATAAAAGCCTAACATAAATGACAAACTTAAAATATATGTACATAACTTTTTGCCTTTTTATGAAAATTATGTGAAAAATATATTTTTTTAAGAAAATCTTTTTAATTCAAATTTTATTAACTAAAAAACGTTTTTTGTTGAAAAAAAAAAAATTGAAATTGCAACAAAACAAAATATACATATACTACAAATTTTCGTTTTCTTTTATACAAAATACACACACAAACATCATATTTGGTGTTTTTTGTTAATAAAAGCCTAACATCAATGACAAAGTTAAAATATATATACATAAGTATCTCATGTAATGATAATTCTGTTATTGTATCTGCATGTATAAACGTTTAGATATTGAATATATGCTTTTATTTGAAATGACAGAATGTGGTGTTACTTAAAGCATGTTCTTTCGCCAACGACCATACCACGCTGAGTACATCGGTTCTCGTCCGATCACCGAAATTAAGCAGCGTCGGGCGCGGTTAGTACTTAGATGGGGGACCGCTTGGGAACACCGCGTGTTGTTGGCATCCCAACAACTTTTTGTTTTTTTTTTATGAAAAATTTAATTTTTATTTACGAAAATCTTTTTTTTTTATTAAAATTTTATTAATTAAAAAACGATTTTTGTTGAAAAAAAAAATTGCAACAAAAAAATAAAAATTTTCGTTTTCATTTATACACCACATCATATTTTCTGTTTTTTTGTTAATAAAAGCCTAACATAAATGACAAACTTAAAATATATGTACATAACTTTTTGCCTTTTTATGAAAATTATGTGAAAAATATATTTTTTTAAGAAAATCTTTTTAATTCAAATTTTATTAACTAAAAAACGTTTTTTGTTGAAAAAAAAAAAATTGAAATTGCAACAAAACAAAATATACATATACTACAAATTTTCGTTTTCTTTTATACAAAATACACACACAAACATCATATTTGGTGTTTTTTGTTAATAAAAGCCTAACATCAATGACAAAGTTAAAATATATATACATAAGTATCTCATGTAATGATAATTCTGTTATTGTATCTGCATGTATAAACGTTTAGATATTGAATATATGCTTTTATTTGAAATGACAGAATGTGGTGTTACTTAAAGCATGTTCTTTCGCCAACGACCATACCACGCTGAGTACATCGGTTCTCGTCCGATCACCGAAATTAAGCAGCGTCGGGCGCGGTTAGTACTTAGATGGGGGACCGCTTGGGAACACCGCGTGTTGTTGGCATCCCAACAACTTTTTGTTTTTTTTTTATGAAAAATTTAATTTTTATTTACGAAAATCTTTTTTTTTTATTAAAATTTTATTAATTAAAAAACGATTTTTGTTGAAAAAAAAAATTGCAACAAAAAAATAAAAATTTTCGTTTTCATTTATACACCACATCATATTTTCTGTTTTTTTGTTAATAAAAGCCTAACATAAATGACAAACTTAAAATATATGTACATAACTTTTTGCCTTTTTATGAAAATTATGTGAAAAATATATTTTTTTAAGAAAATCTTTTTAATTCAAATTTTATTAACTAAAAAACGTTTTTTGTTGAAAAAAAAAAAATTGAAATTGCAACAAAACAAAATATACATATACTACAAATTTTCGTTTTCTTTTATACAAAATACACACACAAACATCATATTTGGTGTTTTTTGTTAATAAAAGCCTAACATCAATGACAAAGTTAAAATATATATACATAAGTATCTCATGTAATGATAATTCTGTTATTGTATCTGCATGTATAAACGTTTAGATATTGAATATATGCTTTTATTTGAAATGACAGAATGTGGTGTTACTTAAAGCATGTTCTTTCGCCAACGACCATACCACGCTGAGTACATCGGTTCTCGTCCGATCACCGAAATTAAGCAGCGTCGGGCGCGGTTAGTACTTAGATGGGGGACCGCTTGGGAACACCGCGTGTTGTTGGCATCCCAACAACTTTTTGTTTTTTTTTTATGAAAAATTTAATTTTTATTTACGAAAATCTTTTTTTTTTATTAAAATTTTATTAATTAAAAAACGATTTTTGTTGAAAAAAAAAATTGCAACAAAAAAATAAAAATTTTCGTTTTCATTTATACACCACATCATATTTTCTGTTTTTTTGTTAATAAAAGCCTAACATAAATGACAAACTTAAAATATATGTACATAACTTTTTGCCTTTTTATGAAAATTATGTGAAAAATATATTTTTTTAAGAAAATCTTTTTAATTCAAATTTTATTAACTAAAAAACGTTTTTTGTTGAAAAAAAAAAAATTGAAATTGCAACAAAACAAAATATACATATACTACAAATTTTCGTTTTCTTTTTTACAAAATACACACACAAACATCATATTTGGTGTTTTTTGTTAATAAAAGCCTAACATCAATGACAAAGTTAAAATATATATACATAAGTATCTCATGTAATGATAATTCTGTTATTGTATCTGCATGTATAAACGTTTAGATATTGAATATATGCTTTTATTTGAAATGACAGAATGTGGTGTTACTTAAAGCATGTTCTTTCGCCAACGACCATACCACGCTGAGTACATCGGTTCTCGTCCGATCACCGAAATTAAGCAGCGTCGGGCGCGGTTAGTACTTAGATGGGGGACCGCTTGGGAACACCGCGTGTTGTTGGCATCCCAACAACTTTTTGTTTTTTTTTTATGAAAAATTTAATTTTTATTTACGAAAATCTTTTTTTTTTTATTAAAATTTTATTAATTAAAAAACGATTTTTGTTGAAAAAAAAAATTGCAACAAAAAAATAAAAATTTTCGTTTTCATTTATACACCACATCATATTTTCTGTTTTTTTGTTAATAAAAGCCTAACATAAATGACAAACTTAAAATATATGTACATAACTTTTTGCCTTTTTATGAAAATTATGTGAAAAATATATTTTTTTAAGAAAATCTTTTTAATTCAAATTTTATTAACTAAAAAACGTTTTTTGTTGAAAAAAAAAAATTGAAATTGCAACAAAACAAAATATACATATACTACAAATTTTCGTTTTCTTTTATACAAAATACACACACAAACATCATATTTGGTGTTTTTTGTTAATAAAAGCCTAACATCAATGACAAAGTTAAAATATATATACATAAGTATCTCATGTAATGATAATTCTGTTATTGTATCTGCTTTTATTTGAAATGACAGAATGTGGTGTTACTTAAAGCATGTTCTTTCGCCAACGACCATACCACGCTGAGTACATCGGTTCTCGTCCGATCACCGAAATTAAGCAGCGTCGGGCGCGGTTAGTACTTAGATGGGGGACCGCTTGGGAACACCGCGTGTTGTTGGCATCCCAACAACTTTTTGTTTTTTTTTTATGAAAAATTTAATTTTTATTTACGAAAATCTTTTTTTTTATTAAAATTTTATTAATTAAAAAACGATTTTTGTTGAAAAAAAAAATTGCAACAAAAAAATAAAAATTTTCGTTTTCATTTATACACCACATCATATTTTCTGTTTTTTTGTTAATAAAAGCCTAACATAAATGACAAACTTAAAATATATGTACATAACTTTTTGCCTTTTTATGAAAATTATGTGAAAAATATATTTTTTTAAGAAAATCTTTTTAATTCAAATTTTATTAACTAAAAAACGTTTTTTGTTGAAAAAAAAAAAATTGAAATTGCAACAAAACAAAATATACATATACTACAAATTTTCGTTTTCTTTTATACAAAATACACACACAAACATCATATTTGGTGTTTTTTGTTAATAAAAGCCTAACATCAATGACAAAGTTAAAATATATATACATAAGTATCTCATGTAATGATAATTCTGTTATTGTATCTGCATGTATAAACGTTTAGATATTGAATATATGCTTTTATTTGAAATGACAGAATGTGGTGTTACTTAAAGCATGTTCTTTCGCCAACGACCATACCACGCTGAGTACATCGGTTCTCGTCCGATCACCGAAATTAAGCAGCGTCGGGCGCGGTTAGTACTTAGATGGGGGACCGCTTGGGAACACCGCGTGTTGTTGGCATCCCAACAACTTTTTGTTTTTTTTTTATGAAAAATTTAATTTTTATTTACGAAAATCTTTTTTTTTATTAAAATTTTATTAATTAAAAAACGATTTTTGTTGAAAAAAAAAATTGCAACAAAAAAATAAAAATTTTCGTTTTCATTTATACACCACATCATATTTTCTGTTTTTTTGTTAATAAAAGCCTAACATAAATGACAAACTTAAAATATATGTACATAACTTTTTGCCTTTTTATGAAAATTATGTGAAAAATATATTTTTTTAAGAAAATCTTTTTAATTCAAATTTTATTAACTAAAAAACGTTTTTTGTTGAAAAAAAAAAAATTGAAATTGCAACAAAACAAAATATACATATACTACAAATTTTCGTTTTCTTTTATACAAAATACACACACAAACATCATATTTGGTGTTTTTTGTTAATAAAAGCCTAACATCAATGACAAAGTTAAAATATATATACATAAGTATCTCATGTAATGATAATTCTGTTATTGTATCTGCATGTATAAACGTTTAGATATTGAATATATGCTTTTATTTGAAATGACAGAATGTGGTGTTACTTAAAGCATGTTCTTTCGCCAACGACCATACCACGCTGAGTACATCGGTTCTCGTCCGATCACCGAAATTAAGCAGCGTCGGGCGCGGTTAGTACTTAGATGGGGGACCGCTTGGGAACACCGCGTGTTGTTGGCATCCCAACAACTTTTTGTTTTTTTTTTATGAAAAATTTAATTTTTATTTACGAAAATCTTTTTTTTTTATTAAAATTTTATTAATTAAAAAACGATTTTTGTTGAAAAAAAAAATTGCAACAAAAAAATAAAAATTTTCGTTTTCATTTATACACCACATCATATTTTCTGTTTTTTTGTTAATAAAAGCCTAACATAAATGACAAACTTAAAATATATGTACATAACTTTTTGCCTTTTTATGAAAATTATGTGAAAAATATATTTTTTTAAGAAAATCTTTTTAATTCAAATTTTATTAACTAAAAAACGTTTTTTGTTGAAAAAAAAAAAATTGAAATTGCAACAAAACAAAATATACATATACTACAAATTTTCGTTTTCTTTTATACAAAATACACACACAAACATCATATTTGGTGTTTTTTGTTAATAAAAGCCTAACATCAATGACAAAGTTAAAATATATATACATAAGTATCTCATGTAATGATAATTCTGTTATTGTATCTGCATGTATAAACGTTTAGATATTGAATATATGCTTTTATTTGAAATGACAGAATGTGGTGTTACTTAAAGCATGTTCTTTCGCCAACGACCATACCACGCTGAGTACATCGGTTCTCGTCCGATCACCGAAATTAAGCAGCGTCGGGCGCGGTTAGTACTTAGATGGGGGACCGCTTGGGAACACCGCGTGTTGTTGGCATCCCAACAACTTTTTGTTTTTTTTTTATGAAAAATTTAATTTTTATTTACGAAAATCTTTTTTTTTTATTAAAATTTTATTAATTAAAAAACGATTTTTGTTGAAAAAAAAAATTGCAACAAAAAAAAAAATAAAAATTTTCGTTTTCATTTATACACCACATCATATTTTCTGTTTTTTTGTTAATAAAAGCCTAACATAAATGACAAACTTAAAATATATGTACATAACTTTTTGCCTTTTTATGAAAATTATGTGAAAAATATATTTTTTTAAGAAAATCTTTTTAATTCAAATTTTATTAACTAAAAAACGTTTTTTGTTGAAAAAAAAAAAAATTGAAATTGCAACAAAACAAAATATACATATACTACAAATTTTCGTTTTCTTTTATACAAAATACACACACAAACATCATATTTGGTGTTTTTTGTTAATAAAAGCCTAACATCAATGACAAAGTTAAAATATATATACATAAGTATCTCATGTAATGATAATTCTGTTATTGTATCTGCATGTATAAACGTTTAGATATTGAATATATGCTTTTATTTGAAATGACAGAATGTGGTGTTACTTAAAGCATATTCTTTCGCCAACGACCATACCACGCTGAGTACATCGGTTCTCGTCCGATCACCGAAATTAAGCAGCGTCGGGCGCGGTTAGTACTTAGATGGGGGACCGCTTGGGAACACCGCGTGTTGTTGGCATCCCAACAACTTTTTGTTTTTTTTTTATGAAAAATTTAATTTTTATTTACGAAAATCTTTTTTTTTTATTAAAATTTTATTAATTAAAAAACGATTTTTGTTGAAAAAAAAAATTGCAACAAAAAAATAAAAATTTTCGTTTTCATTTATACACCACATCATATTTTCTGTTTTTTTGTTAATAAAAGCCTAACATAAATGACAAACTTAAAATATATGTACATAACTTTTTGCCTTTTTATGAAAATTATGTGAAAAATATATTTTTTTAAGAAAATCTTTTTAATTCAAATTTTATTAACTAAAAAACGTTTTTTGTTGAAAAAAAAAAAATTGAAATTGCAACAAAACAAAATATACATATACTACAAATTTTCGTTTTCTTTTATACAAAATACACACACAAACATCATATTTGGTGTTTTTTGTTAATAAAAGCCTAACATCAATGACAAAGTTAAAATATATATACATAAGTATCTCATGTAATGATAATTCTGTTATTGTATCTGCATGTATAAACGTTTAGATATTGAATATATGCTTTTATTTGAAATGACAGAATGTGGTGTTACTTAAAGCATGTTCTTTCGCCAACGACCATACCACGCTGAGTACATCGGTTCTCGTCCGATCACCGAAATTAAGCAGCGTCGGGCGCGGTTAGTACTTAGATGGGGGACCGCTTGGGAACACCGCGTGTTGTTGGCATCCCAACAACTTTTTGTTTTTTTTTTATGAAAAATTTAATTTTTATTTACGAAAATCTTTTTTTTTTATTAAAATTTTATTAATTAAAAAACGATTTTTGTTGAAAAAAAAAATTGCAACAAAAAAATAAAAATTTTCGTTTTCATTTATACACCACATCATATTTTCTGTTTTTTTGTTAATAAAAGCCTAACATAAATGACAAACTTAAAATATATGTACATAACTTTTTGCCTTTTTATGAAAATTATGTGAAAAATATATTTTTTTAAGAAAATCTTTTTAATTCAAATTTTATTAACTAAAAAACGTTTTTTGTTGAAAAAAAAAAAATTGAAATTGCAACAAAACAAAATATACATATACTACAAATTTTCGTTTTCTTTTATACAAAATACACACACAAACATCATATTTGGTGTTTTTTGTTAATAAAAGCCTAACATCAATGACAAAGTTAAAATATATATACATAAGTATCTCATGTAATGATAATTCTGTTATTGTATCTGCATGTATAAACGTTTAGATATTGAATATATGCTTTTATTTGAAATGACAGAATGTGGTGTTACTTAAAGCATGTTCTTTCGCCAACGACCATACCACGCTGAGTACATCGGTTCTCGTCCGATCACCGAAATTAAGCAGCGTCGGGCGCGGTTAGTACTTAGATGGGGGACCGCTTGGGAACACCGCGTGTTGTTGGCATCCCAACAACTTTTTGTTTTTTTTTTATGAAAAATTTAATTTTTATTTACGAAAATCTTTTTTTTTTATTAAAATTTTATTAATTAAAAAACGATTTTTGTTGAAAAAAAAAATTGCAACAAAAAAATAAAAATTTTCGTTTTCATTTATACACCACATCATATTTTCTGTTTTTTTGTTAATAAAAGCCTAACATAAATGACAAACTTAAAATATATGTACATAACTTTTTGCCTTTTTATGAAAATTATGTGAAAAATATATTTTTTTAAGAAAATCTTTTTAATTCAAATTTTATTAACTAAAAAACGTTTTTTGTTGAAAAAAAAAAAATTGAAATTGCAACAAAACAAAATATACATATACTACAAATTTTCGTTTTCTTTTATACAAAATACACACACAAACATCATATTTGGTGTTTTTTGTTAATAAAAGCCTAACATCAATGACAAAGTTAAAATATATATACATAAGTATCTCATGTAATGATAATTCTGTTATTGTATCTGCATGTATAAACGTTTAGATATTGAATATATGCTTTTATTTGAAATGACAGAATGTGGTGTTACTTAAAGCATGTTCTTTCGCCAACGACCATACCACGCTGAGTACATCGGTTCTCGTCCGATCACCGAAATTAAGCAGCGTCGGGCGCGGTTAGTACTTAGATGGGGGACCGCTTGGGAACACCGCGTGTTGTTGGCATCCCAACAACTTTTTGTTTTTTTTTTATGAAAAATTTAATTTTTATTTACGAAAATCTTTTTTTTTTATTAAAATTTTATTAATTAAAAAACGATTTTTGTTGAAAAAAAAAATTGCAACAAAAAAATAAAAATTTTCGTTTTCATTTATACACCACATCATATTTTCTGTTTTTTTGTTAATAAAAGCCTAACATAAATGACAAACTTAAAATATATGTACATAACTTTTTGCCTTTTTATGAAAATTATGTGAAAAATATATTTTTTTAAGAAAATCTTTTTAATTCAAATTTTATTAACTAAAAAACGTTTTTTGTTGAAAAAAAAAAATTGAAATTGCAACAAAACAAAATATACATATACTACAAATTTTCGTTTTCTTTTATACAAAATACACACACAAACATCATATTTGGTGTTTTTTGTTAATAAAAGCCTAACATCAATGACAAAGTTAAAATATATATACATAAGTATCTCATGTAATGATAATTCTGTTATTGTATCTGCATGTATAAACGTTTAGATATTGAATATATGCTTTTATTTGAAATGACAGAATGTGGTGTTACTTAAAGCATGTTCTTTCGCCAACGACCATACCACGCTGAGTACATCGGTTCTCGTCCGATCACCGAAATTAAGCAGCGTCGGGCGCGGTTAGTACTTAGATGGGGGACCGCTTGGGAACACCGCGTGTTGTTGGCATCCCAACAACTTTTTGTTTTTTTTTTATGAAAAATTTAATTTTTATTTACGAAAATCTTTTTTTTTTATTAAAATTTTATTAATTAAAAAACGATTTTTGTTGAAAAAAAAAATTGCAACAAAAAAATAAAAATTTTCGTTTTCATTTATACACCACATCATATTTTCTGTTTTTTTGTTAATAAAAGCCTAACATAAATGACAAACTTAAAATATATGTACATAACTTTTTGCCTTTTTATGAAAATTATGTGAAAAATATATTTTTTTAAGAAAATCTTTTTAATTCAAATTTTATTAACTAAAAAACGTTTTTTGTTGAAAAAAAAAAAATTGAAATTGCAACAAAACAAAATATACATATACTACAAATTTTCGTTTTCTTTTTTACAAAATACACACACAAACATCATATTTGGTGTTTTTTGTTAATAAAAGCCTAACATCAATGACAAAGTTAAAATATATATACATAAGTATCTCATGTAATGATAATTCTGTTATTGTATCTGCATGTATAAACGTTTAGATATTGAATATATGCTTTTATTTGAAATGACAGAATGTGGTGTTACTTAAAGCATGTTCTTTCGCCAACGACCATACCACGCTGAGTACATCGGTTCTCGTCCGATCACCGAAATTAAGCAGCGTCGGGCGCGGTTAGTACTTAGATGGGGGACCGCTTGGGAACACCGCGTGTTGTTGGCATCCCAACAACTTTTTGTTTTTTTTTTATGAAAAATTTAATTTTTATTTACGAAAATCTTTTTTTTTTTATTAAAATTTTATTAATTAAAAAACGATTTTTGTTGAAAAAAAAAATTGCAACAAAAAAATAAAAATTTTCGTTTTCATTTATACACCACATCATATTTTCTGTTTTTTTGTTAATAAAAGCCTAACATAAATGACAAACTTAAAATATATGTACATAACTTTTTGCCTTTTTATGAAAATTATGTGAAAAATATATTTTTTTAAGAAAATCTTTTTAATTCAAATTTTATTAACTAAAAAACGTTTTTTGTTGAAAAAAAAAAATTGAAATTGCAACAAAACAAAATATACATATACTACAAATTTTCGTTTTCTTTTATACAAAATACACACACAAACATCATATTTGGTGTTTTTTGTTAATAAAAGCCTAACATCAATGACAAAGTTAAAATATATATACATAAGTATCTCATGTAATGATAATTCTGTTATTGTATCTGCTTTTATTTGAAATGACAGAATGTGGTGTTACTTAAAGCATGTTCTTTCGCCAACGACCATACCACGCTGAGTACATCGGTTCTCGTCCGATCACCGAAATTAAGCAGCGTCGGGCGCGGTTAGTACTTAGATGGGGGACCGCTTGGGAACACCGCGTGTTGTTGGCATCCCAACAACTTTTTGTTTTTTTTTTATGAAAAATTTAATTTTTATTTACGAAAATCTTTTTTTTTATTAAAATTTTATTAATTAAAAAACGATTTTTGTTGAAAAAAAAAATTGCAACAAAAAAATAAAAATTTTCGTTTTCATTTATACACCACATCATATTTTCTGTTTTTTTGTTAATAAAAGCCTAACATAAATGACAAACTTAAAATATATGTACATAACTTTTTGCCTTTTTATGAAAATTATGTGAAAAATATATTTTTTTAAGAAAATCTTTTTAATTCAAATTTTATTAACTAAAAAACGTTTTTTGTTGAAAAAAAAAAAATTGAAATTGCAACAAAACAAAATATACATATACTACAAATTTTCGTTTTCTTTTATACAAAATACACACACAAACATCATATTTGGTGTTTTTTGTTAATAAAAGCCTAACATCAATGACAAAGTTAAAATATATATACATAAGTATCTCATGTAATGATAATTCTGTTATTGTATCTGCATGTATAAACGTTTAGATATTGAATATATGCTTTTATTTGAAATGACAGAATGTGGTGTTACTTAAAGCATGTTCTTTCGCCAACGACCATACCACGCTGAGTACATCGGTTCTCGTCCGATCACCGGAATTAAGCAGCGTCGGGCGCGGTTAGTACTTAGATGGGGGACCGCTTGGGAACACCGCGTGTTGTTGGCATCCCAACAACTTTTTGTTTTTTTTTTATGAAAAATTTAATTTTTATTTACGAAAATCTTTTTTTTTTATTAAAATTTTATTAATTAAAAAACGATTTTTGTTGAAAAAAAAAATTGCAACAAAAAAATAAAAATTTTCGTTTTCATTTATACACCACATCATATTTTCTGTTTTTTTGTTAATAAAAGCCTAACATAAATGACAAACTTAAAATATATGTACATAACTTTTTGCCTTTTTATGAAAATTATGTGAAAAATATATTTTTTTAAGAAAATCTTTTTAATTCAAATTTTATTAACTAAAAAACGTTTTTTGTTGAAAAAAAAAAATTGAAATTGCAACAAAACAAAATATACATATACTACAAATTTTCGTTTTCTTTTATACAAAATACACACACAAACATCATATTTGGTGTTTTTTGTTAATAAAAGCCTAACATCAATGACAAAGTTAAAATATATATACATAAGTATCTCATGTAATGATAATTCTGTTATTGTATCTGCTTTTATTTGAAATGACAGAATGTGGTGTTACTTAAAGCATGTTCTTTCGCCAACGACCATACCACGCTGAGTACATCGGTTCTCGTCCGATCACCGAAATTAAGCAGCGTCGGGCGCGGTTAGTACTTAGATGGGGGACCGCTTGGGAACACCGCGTGTTGTTGGCATCCCAACAACTTTTTGTTTTTTTTTTATGAAAAATTTAATTTTTATTTACGAAAATCTTTTTTTTTTATTAAAATTTTATTAATTAAAAAACGATTTTTGTTGAAAAAAAAAATTGCAACAAAAAAAAAAATAAAAATTTTCGTTTTCATTTATACACCACATCATATTTTCTGTTTTTTTGTTAATAAAAGCCTAACATAAATGACAAACTTAAAATATATGTACATAACTTTTTGCCTTTTTATGAAAATTATGTGAAAAATATATTTTTTTAAGAAAATCTTTTTAATTCAAATTTTATTAACTAAAAAACGTTTTTTGTTGAAAAAAAAAAAATTGAAATTGCAACAAAACAAAATATACATATACTACAAATTTTCGTTTTCTTTTATACAAAATACACACACAAACATCATATTTGGTGTTTTTTGTTAATAAAAGCCTAACATCAATGACAAAGTTAAAATATATATACATAAGTATCTCATGTAATGATAATTCTGTTATTGTATCTGCATGTATAAACGTTTAGATATTGAATATATGCTTTTATTTGAAATGACAGAATGTGGTGTTACTTAAAGCATGTTCTTTCGCCAACGACCATACCACGCTGAGTACATCGGTTCTCGTCCGATCACCGAAATTAAGCAGCGTCGGGCGCGGTTAGTACTTAGATGGGGGACCGCTTGGGAACACCGCGTGTTGTTGGCATCCCAACAACTTTTTGTTTTTTTTTTATGAAAAATTTAATTTTTATTTACGAAAATCTTTTTTTTTTATTAAAATTTTATTAATTAAAAAACGATTTTTGTTGAAAAAAAAAATTGCAACAAAAAAATAAAAATTTTCGTTTTCATTTATACACCACATCATATTTTCTGTTTTTTTGTTAATAAAAGCCTAACATAAATGACAAACTTAAAATATATGTACATAACTTTTTGCCTTTTTATGAAAATTATGTGAAAAATATATTTTTTTAAGAAAATCTTTTTAATTCAAATTTTATTAACTAAAAAACGTTTTTTGTTGAAAAAAAAAAAATTGAAATTGCAACAAAACAAAATATACATATACTACAAATTTTCGTTTTCTTTTATACAAAATACACACACAAACATCATATTTGGTGTTTTTTGTTAATAAAAGCCTAACATCAATGACAAAGTTAAAATATATATACATAAGTATCTCATGTAATGATAATTCTGTTATTGTATCTGCATGTATAAACGTTTAGATATTGAATATATGCTTTTATTTGAAATGACAGAATGTGGTGTTACTTAAAGCATATTCTTTCGCCAACGACCATACCACGCTGAGTACATCGGTTCTCGTCCGATCACCGAAATTAAGCAGCGTCGGGCGCGGTTAGTACTTAGATGGGGGACCGCTTGGGAACACCGCGTGTTGTTGGCATCCCAACAACTTTTTGTTTTTTTTTTATGAAAAATTTAATTTTTATTTACGAAAATCTTTTTTTTTTATTAAAATTTTATTAATTAAAAAACGATTTTTGTTGAAAAAAAAAATTGCAACAAAAAAATAAAAATTTTCGTTTTCATTTATACACCACATCATATTTTCTGTTTTTTTGTTAATAAAAGCCTAACATAAATGACAAACTTAAAATATATGTACATAACTTTTTGCCTTTTTATGAAAATTATGTGAAAAATATATTTTTTTAAGAAAATCTTTTTAATTCAAATTTTATTAACTAAAAAACGTTTTTTGTTGAAAAAAAAAAAATTGAAATTGCAACAAAACAAAATATACATATACTACAAATTTTCGTTTTCTTTTATACAAAATACACACACAAACATCATATTTGGTGTTTTTTGTTAATAAAAGCCTAACATCAATGACAAAGTTAAAATATATATACATAAGTATCTCATGTAATGATAATTCTGTTATTGTATCTGCATGTATAAACGTTTAGATATTGAATATATGCTTTTATTTGAAATGACAGAATGTGGTGTTACTTAAAGCATATTCTTTCGCCAACGACCATACCACGCTGAGTACATCGGTTCTCGTCCGATCACCGAAATTAAGCAGCGTCGGGCGCGGTTAGTACTTAGATGGGGGACCGCTTGGGAACACCGCGTGTTGTTGGCATCCCAACAACTTTTTGTTTTTTTTTTATGAAAAATTTAATTTTTATTTACGAAAATCTTTTTTTTTTATTAAAATTTTATTAATTAAAAAACGATTTTTGTTGAAAAAAAAAATTGCAACAAAAAAATAAAAATTTTCGTTTTCATTTATACACCACATCATATTTTCTGTTTTTTTGTTAATAAAAGCCTAACATAAATGACAAACTTAAAATATATGTACATAACTTTTTGCCTTTTTATGAAAATTATGTGAAAAATATATTTTTTTAAGAAAATCTTTTTAATTCAAATTTTATTAACTAAAAAACGTTTTTTGTTGAAAAAAAAAAAATTGAAATTGCAACAAAACAAAATATACATATACTACAAATTTTCGTTTTCTTTTATACAAAATACACACACAAACATCATATTTGGTGTTTTTTGTTAATAAAAGCCTAACATCAATGACAAAGTTAAAATATATATACATAAGTATCTCATGTAATGATAATTCTGTTATTGTATCTGCATGTATAAACGTTTAGATATTGAATATATGCTTTTATTTGAAATGACAGAATGTGGTGTTACTTAAAGCATATTCTTTCGCCAACGACCATACCACGCTGAGTACATCGGTTCTCGTCCGATCACCGAAATTAAGCAGCGTCGGGCGCGGTTAGTACTTAGATGGGGGACCGCTTGGGAACACCGCGTGTTGTTGGCATCCCAACAACTTTTTGTTTTTTTTTTATGAAAAATTTAATTTTTATTTACGAAAATCTTTTTTTTTTATTAAAATTTTATTAATTAAAAAACGATTTTTGTTGAAAAAAAAAATTGCAACAAAAAAATAAAAATTTTCGTTTTCATTTATACACCACATCATATTTTCTGTTTTTTTGTTAATAAAAGCCTAACATAAATGACAAACTTAAAATATATGTACATAACTTTTTGCCTTTTTATGAAAATTATGTGAAAAATATATTTTTTTAAGAAAATCTTTTTAATTCAAATTTTATTAACTAAAAAACGTTTTTTGTTGAAAAAAAAAAAATTGAAATTGCAACAAAACAAAATATACATATACTACAAATTTTCGTTTTCTTTTATACAAAATACACACACAAACATCATATTTGGTGTTTTTTGTTAATAAAAGCCTAACATCAATGACAAAGTTAAAATATATATACATAAGTATCTCATGTAATGATAATTCTGTTATTGTATCTGCATGTATAAACGTTTAGATATTGAATATATGCTTTTATTTGAAATGACAGAATGTGGTGTTACTTAAAGCATATTCTTTCGCCAACGACCATACCACGCTGAGTACATCGGTTCTCGTCCGATCACCGAAATTAAGCAGCGTCGGGCGCGGTTAGTACTTAGATGGGGGACCGCTTGGGAACACCGCGTGTTGTTGGCATCCCAACAACTTTTTGTTTTTTTTTTATGAAAAATTTAATTTTTATTTACGAAAATCTTTTTTTTTTATTAAAATTTTATTAATTAAAAAACGATTTTTGTTGAAAAAAAAAATTGCAACAAAAAAATAAAAATTTTCGTTTTCATTTATACACCACATCATATTTTCTGTTTTTTTGTTAATAAAAGCCTAACATAAATGACAAACTTAAAATATATGTACATAACTTTTTGCCTTTTTATGAAAATTATGTGAAAAATATATTTTTTTAAGAAAATCTTTTTAATTCAAATTTTATTAACTAAAAAACGTTTTTTGTTGAAAAAAAAAAAAAATTGAAATTGCAACAAAACAAAATATACATATACTACAAATTTTCGTTTTCTTTTATACAAAATACACACACAAACATCATATTTGGTGTTTTTTGTTAATAAAAGCCTAACATCAATGACAAAGTTAAAATATATATACATAAGTATCTCATGTAATGATAATTCTGTTATTGTATCTGCATGTATAAACGTTTAGATATTGAATATATGCTTTTATTTGAAATGACAGAATGTGGTGTTACTTAAAGCATATTCTTTCGCCAACGACCATACCACGCTGAGTACATCGGTTCTCGTCCGATCACCGAAATTAAGCAGCGTCGGGCGCGGTTAGTACTTAGATGGGGGACCGCTTGGGAACACCGCGTGTTGTTGGCATCCCAACAACTTTTTGTTTTTTTTTTATGAAAAATTTAATTTTTATTTACGAAAATCTTTTTTTTTTATTAAAATTTTATTAATTAAAAAACGATTTTTGTTGAAAAAAAAAATTGCAACAAAAAAATAAAAATTTTCGTTTTCATTTATACACCACATCATATTTTCTGTTTTTTTTGTTAATAAAAGCCTAACATAAATGACAAACTTAAAATATATGTACATAACTTTTTGCCTTTTTATGAAAATTATGTGAAAAATATATTTTTTTAAGAAAATCTTTTTAATTCAAATTTTATTAACTAAAAAACGTTTTTTGTTGAAAAAAAAAAAATTGAAATTGCAACAAAACAAAATATACATATACTACAAATTTTCGTTTTCTTTTATACAAAATACACACACAAACATCATATTTGGTGTTTTTTGTTAATAAAAGCCTAACATCAATGACAAAGTTAAAATATATATACATAAGTATCTCATGTAATGATAATTCTGTTATTGTATCTGCATGTATAAACGTTTAGATATTGAATATATGCTTTTATTTGAAATGACAGAATGTGGTGTTACTTAAAGCATATTCTTTCGCCAACGACCATACCACGCTGAGTACATCGGTTCTCGTCCGATCACCGAAATTAAGCAGCGTCGGGCGCGGTTAGTACTTAGATGGAGGACCGCTTGGGAACACCGCGTGTTGTTGGCATCCCAACAACTTTTTGTTTTTTTTTTATGAAAAATTTAATTTTTATTTACGAAAATCTTTTTTTTTTATTAAAATTTTATTAATTAAAAAACGATTTTTGTTGAAAAAAAAAATTGCAACAAAAAAATAAAAATTTTCGTTTTCATTTATACACCACATCATATTTTCTGTTTTTTTGTTAATAAAAGCCTAACATAAATGACAAACTTAAAATATATGTACATAACTTTTTGCCTTTTTATGAAAATTATGTGAAAAATATATTTTTTTAAGAAAATCTTTTTAATTCAAATTTTATTAACTAAAAAACGTTTTTTGTTGAAAAAAAAAAAATTGAAATTGCAACAAAACAAAATATACATATACTACAAATTTTCGTTTTCTTTTATACAAAATACACACACAAACATCATATTTGGTGTTTTTTGTTAATAAAAGCCTAACATCAATGACAAAGTTAAAATATATATACATAAGTATCTCATGTAATGATAATTCTGTTATTGTATCTGCATGTATAAACGTTTAGATATTGAATATATGCTTTTATTTGAAATGACAGAATGTGGTGTTACTTAAAGCATATTCTTTCGCCAACGACCATACCACGCTGAGTACATCGGTTCTCGTCCGATCACCGAAATTAAGCAGCGTCGGGCGCGGTTAGTACTTAGATGGGGGACCGCTTGGGAACACCGCGTGTTGTTGGCATCCCAACAACTTTTTGTTTTTTTTTTATGAAAAATTTAATTTTTATTTACGAAAATCTTTTTTTTTTTATTAAAATTTTATTAATTAAAAAACGATTTTTGTTGAAAAAAAAAATTGCAACAAAAAAATAAAAATTTTCGTTTTCATTTATACACCACATCATATTTTCTGTTTTTTTGTTAATAAAAGCCTAACATAAATGACAAACTTAAAATATGTATATGTACATAACTTTTTGCCTTTTTATGAAAATTATGTGAAAAATATATTTTTTTAAGAAAATCTTTTTAATTCAAATTTTATTAACTAAAAAACGTTTTTTGTGGAAAAAAAAAAATTGAAATTGCAACAAAACAAAATATACATATACTACAAATTTTCATTTTCTTTTATACAAAATACACACACAAACATCATATTTGGTGTTTTTTGTTAATAAAAGCCTAACATCAATGACAAAGTTAAAATATATATGCATAAGTATCTCATGTAATGATAATTCTGTTATTGTATCTGCATGTATAAACGTTTAGATATTGAATATATGCTTTTATTTGAAATGACAGAATGTGGTGTTACTTAAAGCATGTTCTTTCGCCAACGACCATACCACGCTGAGTACATCGGTTCTCGTCCGATCACCGAAATTAAGCAGCGTCGGGCGCGGTTAGTACTTAGATGGGGGACCGCTTGGGAACACCGCGTGTTGTTGGCATCCCAGCAACTTTTTTTTTTTTTTATGAAAAATTGAATTTTTATTTAAGAAAATCTTTTTTTTTATTAAAATTTTATTAATTAAAAAACGATTTTTGTTGAAAAAAAATTAAAATTGCAACAAAAAAATAAAAATTTTCGTTTTCATTTATACACCACATCATATTTGCTGTTTTTTTGTTAATAAAAGCCTAATATAAATGACATACTTAAAATATATGTACATAACTTTTTGCCTTTTTATGGAAATTATGTGAAAAATATATTTTTTTAAGAAAATCTTTTTAATTCAAATTTTATTAACTAAAAAACGTTTTTTGTTGAAAAAAAAAAAATTGAAATTGCAACAAAACAAAATATACATATACTACAAATTTTCATTTTCTTTTATACAAAATACACACACAAACATCATATTTGGTGTTTTTTGTTAATAAAAGCCTAACATCAATGACAAAGTTAAAATATATATGCATAAGTATCTCATGTAATGATAATTCTGTTATTGTATCTGCATGTATAAACGTTTAGATATTGAATATATGCTTTTATTTGAAATGACAGAATGTGGTGTTACTTAAAGCATGTTCTTTCGCCAACGACCATACCACGCTGAGTACATCGGTTCTCGTCCGATCACCGAAATTAAGCAGCGTCGGGCGCGGTTAGTACTTAGATGGGGGACCGCTTGGGAACACCGCGTGTTGTTGGCATCCCAGCAACTTTTTTTTTTTTTTTATGAAAAATTGAATTTTTATTTAAGAAAATCTTTTTTTTTATTAAAATTTTATTAATTAAAAAACGATTTTTGTTGAAAAAAAATTAAAATTGCAACAAAAAAATAAAAATTTTCGTTTTCATTTATACACCACATCATATTTGCTGTTTTTTTGTTAATAAAAGCCTAATATAAATGACATACTTAAAATATATGTACATAACTTTTTGCCTTTTTATGAAAATTATGTGAAAAATATATTTTTTTAAGAAAATCTTTTTAATTCAAATTTTATTAACTAAAAAACGTTTTTTGTTGAAAAAAAAAAAATTGCAACAAAACAAAATATACATATACTACAAATTTTCATTTTCTTTTATACAAAATACACACACAAACATCATATTTGGTGTTTTTTGTTAATAAAAGCCTAACATCAATGACAAAGTTAAAATATATATGCATAAGTATCTCATGTAATGATAATTCTGTTATTGTATCTGCATGTATAAACGTTTAGATATTGAATATATGCTTTTATTTGAAATGACAGAATGTGGTGTTACTTAAAGCATGTTCTTTCGCCAACGACCATACCACGCTGAGTACATCGGTTCTCGTCCGATCACCGAAATTAAGCAGCGTCGGGCGCGGTTAGTACTTAGATGGGGGACCGCTTGGGAACACCACGTGTTGTTCGCATCCCAGCAACTTTTTTTTTTTTTTTATGAAAAATTGAATTTTTATTTAAGAAAATCTTTTTTTTTATTAAAATTTTATTAATTAAAAAACGATTTTTGTTGAAAAAAAATTAAAATTGCAACAAAAAAATAAAAATTTTCGTTTTCATTTATACACCACATCATATTTGCTGTTTTTTTGTTAATAAAAGCCTAATATAAATGACATACTTAAAATATATGTACATAACTTTTTGCCTTTTTATGAAAATTATGTGAAAAATATATTTTTTTAAGAAAATCTTTTTAATTCAAATTTTATTAACTAAAAAACGTTTTTTGTTGAAAAAAAAAAATTGAAATTGCAACAAAACAAAATATACATATACTACAAATTTTCATTTTCTTTTATACAAAATACACACACAAACATCATATTTGGTGTTTTTTGTTAATAAAAGCCTAACATCAATGACAAAGTTAAAATATATATGCATAAGTATCTCATGTAATGATAATTCTGTTATTGTATCTGCATGTATAAACGTTTAGATATTGAATATATGCTTTTATTTGAAATGACAGAATGTGGTGTTACTTAAAGCATGTTCTTTCGCCAACGACCATACCACGCTGAGTACATCGGTTCTCGTCCGATCACCGAAATTAAGCAGCGTCGGGCGCGGTTAGTACTTAGATGGGGGACCGCTTGGGAACACCGCGTGTTGTTGGCATCCCAGCAACTTTTTTTTTTTTTATGAAAAATTGAATTTTTATTTAAGAAAATCTTTTTTTTTATTAAAATTTTATTAATTAAAAAACGATTTTTGTTGAAAAAAAATTAAAATTGCAACAAAAAAATAAAAATTTTCGTTTTCATTTATACACCACATCATATTTGCTGTTTTTTTGTTAATAAAAGCCTAATATAAATGACATACTTAAAATATATGTACATAACTTTTTGCCTTTTTATGGAAATTATGTGAAAAATATATTTTTTTAAGAAAATCTTTTTAATTCAAATTTTATTAACTAAAAAATGTTTTTTGTTGAAAAAAAAAAATTGAAATTGCAACAAAACAAAATATACATATACTACAAATTTTCATTTTCTTTTATACAAAATACACACACAAACATCATATTTGGTGTTTTTTGTTAATAAAAGCCTAACATCAATGACAAAGTTAAAATATATGTATATGCATAAGTATCTCATGTAATGATAATTCTGTTATTGTATCTGCATGTATAAACGTTTAGATATTGAATATATGCTTTTATTTGAAATGACAGAATGTGGTGTTACTTAAAGCATGTTCTTTCGCCAACGACCATACCACGCTGAGTACATCGGTTCTCGTCCGATCACCGAAATTAAGCAGCGTCGGGCGCGGTTAGTACTTAGATGGGGGACCGCTTGGGAACACCGCGTGTTGTTGGCATCCCAACAACTTTTTGTTTTTTTTTTTTATGAAAAATTTAATTTTTATTTAAGAAAATCTTTTTTTTTTTATTAAAATTTTATGGATTAAAAAACGATTTTTGTTGCAAAAAAAATTAAAATTGCAACAAAAAAATAAAAATTTTCGTTTTCATTTATACACCACATCATATTTGCTGTTTTTTGTTGCTTTGAAAAATGACTGTTTATCTCTTTATTTGAACACAGCAAAAACAATCATATTTGCTTTTATGCTCACAAATGTTAAATTTATTCATGAGATATTTCCTGGTCGTGTACTCTCTCGTTTCGTTGAACAGAGGTTGTCCCTAGTCGAGTAATTTAACATCATTGGATTTGTTTTATGGGGTTATTTTAAATACAAGTTTCTATGATAAGCCCACAACCATCCGTGCATTAAAGTACGAAATTCAACGCTGCATCAACGCAATTCAATCGCATTTACGCAAATTCGACACAAGAGCGCGTATGTGCCAGAAGAACCGTGGAGGCCATTCGCTCGATGTTTTGTTCCATACATAAAACTATCCTGTGTACTTTATGATTCAATAAAAAATTACAATGTAAAGAAAATTGCTGTGTGTTTTGTTAATTAAAATCTTGAATCGTGATTTCGTCAACACCTACATATAAAACTGTATATGGTAAGTAGAGAAAACGGTTGAATCTATTTCAAATCATTAATTTGAATAAAAAATTTATATTGTCAGCTAAGCAAATTAAAATTTAACTAAAAACAAAGACGCAAATTTTAAATAATGTTATCTAAAACTAACACCTTTTGGTAATGGAAATTACAATAAAAAATTGTATTAACAAGCAATAAATAAAAAGCGATTGTTAATAAAAAAAAAATTATGTACGAGCATAAATCTGCGCCGAATCTTTGATACCCTCCACTTCAATATAACAACCAATGTTTTAAAACTGTTGCCGATACTGGATAAAAATTTCCAGATATAAATATATTAAAGAAAGCACATTTTAACAAATTTTAACTGAATTAGCTGGTAATACGTTAATTTAAGGACACATCAAATACAAAAAAAAAAAAAAACAAAACTAGTAAGAAAATTTTAGTCAGTCTAGTCCGACTATACGATACCCTATACCATGCGTTTAGGACTAACTAATTAGATATAGAAAATAAGCATAAAAAATCTAATTTGAGTGGCTTCGTTATTAATTTGTTTGCCTTCGGATATGAAAAAGTTCATATCGGATGCTATATTTATATGGGGACTAGGTCGAAAAATGGATCGCTCCCGACCATATTTGGTAAGGTCACTTATTTTTTGCAAAAACATATACAAACCATTTTTGAGAAAAATCTGTGCAATATTTTTGTCTATATGACACTCTCGATATTATGGCAGTTTAAGTAGATCTCATAGGGGTCATTTGTATGTTCATGGACCGATTTTCAACAATTTCAAAGAATGGAAGCTTATATACCAAATTTCATCAAAATATATTCATATTTGCCACCTTTTGTTTGATTACAAGGTTTACATGGACACACGGACGGACGGACGGACAGACGGACGGACAACGCTAAATCGATTGAGAAAGTTATTCAGAAAGTTATTCTGAGTCGATCGGAATAATGAAAGATGGGTCTATGTTAAATATTTTTGTTAGTTACAAACATCAGCACAAAGGCATTATACCCTGACCACATAGTGGTATAGGGGTTGTAAAAACAGGTAATAAATTTAAGTCACCCCAAATTGACTTGAAAACATACCCTATAAAAGCTTATATATCAAATTTCATCAAAATGTTTATTTGTATAATGGAGACCTTGAGTTTGCGAACCAGGTTTACGTGTACTGACACACGGACAGGCGAGCGTCGTTAAATCGACTAAGAATGTGATTTAGAGTCGATTAAGTATAAAAGCCTGCGTAAAGTAATATATTATTGATATTTACAAACATCAAAACAAACTTATAAAATATTTTTTGTCGAAAATTTTCTTCCTAACATGTTAAGATGAATTATATATTTCAAATTCTTTCTGAATTCATAAATTTTATAAAAAAAAAAATTCTTACAGAAATAAATATAAGACAAATTAAAGGCAAATTTGAAATAAACCAGGTGTTCGATTATTTTTAAACTCTTCCTTTTAACTCATACTCTCAGTCTGTCTGTCTGTCTGTCTGTCGTGGGGCAACACCATTCCCCTTATCCAATTGATTTGAAACGTGGTCCATAGTCTTGTTGTGAAAAAAGATTCATTTTGGGGTAGTCACGCACAGTCACGCATAGTCACGCACAGTCACGGAGTCATCTAAATGTCATTTTCCCTCATCCAATCGATCTGAAACTTGGTCCATACACTTGCTGTGAAAAAGAGATTAACTTTGACTTAGTCACTCACAGTCACGCATGGACACGCACAGTCACGAAGAGATCTAAAACGGACTTCCCCTCATCCAATCAATCTGAAACTTGTCGATATACTTACTGCAAAGAAAAATTAACTTCGACATAGTCACGCACAGGCACGCATAGTCACGCACAGTCACGGATGGACTTAAAACCCATTTCCACTTATACGATCAAACTGAAACTTGGTCGATATACTTGCTGTAAAGAAAGATTAACTTCGACATAGTCACGCACAGTCACGCATAGTCACGCACAGTCACGGAGAGATTAAAACCTCACTTCACCTCATCCGATCGATCTGAAACTTTGTCCATAGACTTGTTGTGGCCAAATATTAATTTTAAGATAGTCAGCACAGTCACGGAGATATTCAAAACTCATATGCATAGCACTGTTGGGAAATTTGGCACAATAGTGCCATTTTTGGCATGAATGGTCAGTGGCCCCACAAAAAAACCGTTTTAGCCCTTTTTCATTCTCTCCAAATATTGTCAAAATTTGTTAAAAATAAATTTTAAAAAAAATTTAAATTTATTTTTTTTTTTTTCTAAAATTAAAAAAAAAAATTATGTTTTTTTTATAATTTTTACTATAATTTAATTAATTTCAAAAACACCAAAAAGTACCTATTTATCCCTTTTAAAAATCCTACCTTTTATTGCAACGATGTTAGTTTTTGTTTTCTTTAAAGTTATCAATTTAAAGTGAGTGGTTATAAATGTGTTCAATGAGTTTTCTGTCAAAATTTTCAGTTAAAAAAAGCAATAAGTTTAAGAAAACTATTCATTGCCGTTGTAAAAAGTGCTGTAAAAATAACCTTATTGTGATTGTTTTATGTTAAAATGAAATAAAAATGTACAAATTTTTAAATAAGTTGGTTAATAAATTCGTAAATTAAGAACAAGCTATTTCATGGTTTTTTTATTTTTTCTAGAGAAAAATCTTCTGATGAAAGTGCTTCACAAGCAACTTCAAAACCAAAAGCTGAAAGAAAATTTAAAACGGACTGGACATAGACGTATCCATGGCTTAGAGAACACAAAACTGGGAAAAGATGTTTTTTATGTGATACAAACATATCTGGAAGCCAATATCACCTACAAAGACATGCTGAAACAGAAACTCACAAAAAATTAGAAGCTGAAGCAAAATGCAACCCAAAAATTAACAACTTTATAACACAAATAACAGCTACGGATTCAATAAATTACAAGGCTAAAAACTTGGAAATAATGTTAACAAACTTTGCGGCCGAGCACAATCTTGCATTTTCTGTATTGGACCATTTAAATAATGTATTAAAAAATGGTATAACTGATTCAAATATGGTAAAGACGTTTAATATAAATCGGAAAAAGGGAACAAAAATAATAAGCGACTGCGTTGGTCCCTCCAATACAAAACAAATTGCCAGTATATGCAAAACACAATATTTTTCAATAATCGTTGACGAGAGTAATGACTGCACCGTTTCGAAAAATTTTGCAATTTTAATAAGGATTTACGTTGGTAAGTGTGTTGGCCGATTTTTAGAGTTGGTTCAAGTACCTGACGGCTCTGCCAAATCAATTTTTAACGCTATAAAAAAAGTGTTAGATGAAAACGAAATTCCCTTTGATAATTTAATTGGATTTGGTGCGGATAACTGTTCGGTTATGATGGGAAGCTCTAATGTTCAGGCGTTGCTAAAAGGAGTGCAGCCAGCATTATATGTGAGCGGATGTATATGCCACAATTTAAATTTGGCTTCCCAACATGCTGCTGAGGCTTTACCCAAAACAATTGACGACCTTATTAGTGGTATCAACCATTTTTTTTGCAACAGCTCTTCCCGAAAGGAAGATTTTACAAAGTTCCAAAAATATTTTAACTCTGAGGAACATGCAATCTTAAAATATGCACCAACTAGATGGCTGTCGCGTCAAGCAGCTATTGATAGAATAATTGAACAGTGGGAAGCCCTTACATACTATTTTACTCTTTTAAATTTTGAACCGAAGTACTCGGAAAAAACTAATTTCATATTGAACAACTTGAAAAGCCATATAATGAAGCTATACTTTTTATTTCTTTCATATGTGCTAAAAATTATAAATGATATTAACATAGAAATGCAAAGCGAAGATACACGAGTTCACGTAATAGTGGAAAGACTATCATTACTTTTTAGACAGCTGGCCAGAAATTTTATAAGCAAACGTTATATTGACGATCTAGAAGTAGAAAATATAAACTTCAACAGTCATCAATTACCGACCCAGGAAATTTATTGTGGCGCAGCTGTTGAACTACTTATAGTGTCAAAATCGATTCCAGTTGAAGAAGTCATACAATTTAAAGAAAATGTGAAATGCTTTTACATAAAATTTTTAGAATATATAAAAAAGAAATATAATTATCAGGATTATTATCTAAATTGGTTTCCAAAATTTTCTGCTAAACATGTTTTAAGTGGAGACACAAATAGTATTGTGTCATTTGTATTAAAATTATTTCCAAATGAAATTGGTTACATTGAAAAAATTAACAGTGAAATGAACCTTTATTTACAAATGTTTATAGAGTAGTACAAGGAATTCTTTCAATACCACACTCTTCAGCAAGCGTAGAAAGAGCCTTTTCTGTTCAAAACTTAATTAAAACCAAGCTAAGAAATAGATTACAAGTAAAAACACTATCATCTCTTATTCAAGCAAGAGATTTAATGAAGTCTAACTCCAGAGTTTGTTATGAAAAAGATGTTGTTCAATTAGTATCCCAGAAAAATATTACAAACTCCGAAATAGAAAATGAGTATGTAAGAAAAAATTACATATCAAATATGTATATTATTTAATTTACTAATCGTAACTGAATGAAAAAGGCTGTTAATTTTATAAAACTTAATTTTTATTATTACCTTTGGACTGAATTGTATCTTTATGTTAAATAAAAACTAAAAAAAAAATAAAATTTTATTTACTTAATAAAAAATTTTTTTTTTTATTTAACGCGTAAGATCTTACGCTCACATATTACGCTGTTTTTGTGATTGTATTGAGAATTAGAAATTTACCCTCCTGCGCGTGTAGATGTTTACACATCAAAAAGTCCTAAATAATAAACGTGTTAAATATAATTGATTGATTCGATTAGTATACATTTCTAGCAGAAACTCTAACCACATTGGAAGGAAGTGTCAACTATATTCACAAATCAATAAGCTGTTATTAAAACAAAGAAAACCACATTACTTTTTAACATTCTTTATTTCTTTTTAACTTTCTTAGTCGATTTAACGACGTTCGCCTGTCCGTGTCTCAGTACACGTAACCTTGGTACGCAAACTACAGGTCGCCATTATATAAATAAATATTTAGATGAAATTTGGTATGTACGCCTTTTATCTGGTATATTTTTAAGTCTGTATAGGGTGACTGTAATTTATTACCTGTTTTTTTTTTCTTTGTTTTTTTGTATTAAATTTAATCTTGAATTAACATTTATTAGCTAATTCAGATATATTTTAAAATTTGCTTTTTTTTAATACTAATATTTGGACAGTTTCAGTAACATTTTTTTTTGAATTATCGTATGATTTCTAAGGTCTCAAAACATTTTTATAGGGATCAAACTTTGAGTATTATAATGCCGGCATCGTTATAGATTGAATTTCATTGGTGTTCTATGAAGTACTTAGGTAGCTTATAGGTTTTTCTACTCTAATAAAAGAAAAATAATATAATTTATTGTTTCTATTGAATTATAATAGAAACTTGCCAACAAGAAAAGCAATTAAATTTAAATTTAATTGGTATTCGAATTTAAAGTTTCAGTATCGGCAACAGTTTTTAGTTTCGGCACAACGGAATTTATTACTTGTTATATATAAATATAGATTTATGCAGGTGCATAATTTTTTTTTTTATTAAGTATCGCTTTTTTAGTTACTGATAGTGAATACAATGTTTTATTATAATTTTTTATTTACCAAAAGTTGTTAGTTTCAGATAGCATTATTTAAAATGTGCGAGTTTCTTTTTAGTTAACTTTTATTTTGATAGTTTTAAGAAATACTTAGCTGACAAATGGAAATTTTTTAATCAAATTTAATGATTTGAAATAGTTTTAACCGTTTTCTGCACTTATCATTTACAGTTTTATAGTTGTTGAAGAACGATAAAAAGGCTGTCCCAAAATTCACGCAAGATTTTAATTACACAGATTTTAATTCACAGTAATTTTCTTTACATTGTATTTTTTTTTATTGAATAATATAGTACACCGGATATTATTTCTGGCACATACGCGCTCTTTTATCGAATTTGCGTAAATGTGATTAAATTGCATTGATGCAGCGTTGAATTTTGTTCTTCAATGCACGGATGGTTGTGGGCTTAAATTAACACCATAAAATAATCCAATGGTGTTAAATTATACGACTGGGGGCCAATTCTAATCACCGAAATAAGAGAGTATACGACCAGGAACTATCTCATGAAGAAATTTAACATTTGTGAGCACAAAAGCAAATATGATTGTTTTGCTGTGTTCAAATGAAGAGATAAACATTCATTTTTTAGTCTTCCAAAGCAATATCATTGCCTTCATAGTTATCTCCCTCCAAAAGAATACATTTAGGGCAAGATTTTTTCCAATCCTCGAAAAAGCTTTTGAAGCACGTAGCGATCCTGCCTTAATTTCCTCGACCGATTCAAAACGGTGTTCCGTGAGTAGTCTTTTGAGTTTTTCGAATAGCTAAAATCAAACGATACCAAATCAGGCGATACGGAGGTTGTAGAAGTCGAGTTTTATGCGAAATGCATTATCGTCAGAGTTGCCCGATCATAATTCTACTTTATTTAACTAATTCTTCATACAAACAATGCATAATACTCAACTAAAATTCCTTATAAACAGTTTGGCCCGGTTCAAGATATTCATAATGTTCCACACCGCGATAATCGAAGAAAATATGACCTTGATTTTTGAAAGGTTTTGGGGGTGATCTTTTCGATCTTGCTTAAACGAATGCACAATAATGGCTTCATTGAGCCTTTGTTTCGGGGTCGTAGGCATATGTACACTTGTGCTCACATAATTAAGTCATGGGTATGCAATGAAATGTTTTTGTAGTTTTTCTCTTAAACCTATTTCTTCCGATTCTAACCTTACTATTTTGTGGAACCCTGCTATGCTAGCAGTTGTTTACATTGATTGAAGCAAAATTAAAAATTTGGGTATTCCCCGAAAAATGTGGAAAACGTTAAAAAGGTCATATGCGCTGTGCTCACATAATTAAGTCACCACAAGTATCGTGAGCAAATAAGTGTTTTGAAGATTTTTTTTGTGGTTTAAATAATAAACAAATTAAAAACAAAGAAATTAAAAACAAATAACATCAGCTGAAACGCTATGGGTAAACAAAAAATTCGAATTCGGCTGAACGGAAAATAATATGGGATTGTTTCCAAAGATACAAAAATATTGCAAAAGTAGTGGATATTTTGAACTTTCCTCGTGGTAAAATTACAAATGCCATTACGCATTACAAAAAATATGAAACTTTTGAAAATATTCCGCGCCAAAAACCGAGAAAAATGACTTTAAATGATGACAGACGCATTGCAAACCTGAGTAAAACTGATCCTTTTTTAACTTCGTCGCAAATCAGAGCTAAAATGGAAACGGATTATGGTGTAAATGTTTCGTCGGAAACCATAAGATGACGTTTGCAAGAAAACAATTTGCATGGACGAATGGCCAGGAAGAAACCGTTGGTTTGCTTGAAGAACACTATGAAGCGGCTCCGATTTGCGACTGACCATCTTGCTAAAGGCCTACATTTTTGGAATTTAATTGTTTGGAGCGACGTATCCAAGTTTAATGTTTTTGGAAATGATGGTAGACCATATGTGCGACGTCCTCCACTTAAGGAATTGGATCCAAAATACATCAAAAAAACTGTGAAACACGGTGGCGCATCAGTCATTGTGTGGGGTTGCTTTACAGCATTCGGTGTGGGTCCTATAGTCAAGATTGACGGTATAATGAATGGGGAAATGTATAAGAATAGGCTGACAATTTGCCCGAATAGGCTGACAATTTGCCGCTTGTGTGGATTTTTCAACACGACAATGAACCGAAGCATTGTTCGAAACTGGTCGTGGTTGGCAACACAGTCCATCAAGCTTCTGGAATGGCCGCCGCAGAGTCCGGACTTAAACCCTATCGAGAACTTGTGGGGCATAATAAAACGAGCCATTGCAGCACGAAAACCGACAAATAAGGATATGTTATGGAAAGTTATCCAAGAGGAGTGGCACAAAATCACTCCAGGCCAGTGCGCTTCTCTTGTAGCCAGCATGCCAAAGCGATGCTCCACAGTATTGATGCAAAAGGGTTATCCTACTCAATATTGAGGTAAGCTAATGAAAAAATGGGACTCTCGACAAAATTTATTACTTATTTCTACAATTTCAACCATTTTTTTTCAGATGACTTAATTATGTGAGCAGCTCTTTTTGGCTAATGTCCAAGTTTTTAATTTTTTTGAAAAGAACCAAAATTTTGTAATTTTTAATTTCACTGTAGATTGATTGCTAACATATAAGAATAATAAAAAAAATTATATTAGAATTAAAAAAAAAAGGGTTTACGTATTTTTGACAATAATGTCGAGTAGCATACTAGTGACTTAATTATGAGAGCACAAGAGTATATCCAATTTCTCATAACCCGTAATAAAGCATTTCGTTTCGTTCTGGTAGTATAAAGCTTTGTTTCAAAGTATAGATGCGATGCCCTTTTGCAAAAAAAGAAACAAGTAAGAAAATTATAGTCGGTCTAGACCGACTATACGATACGCTATACCATGCGTTTAGAGACCCTATCTCTCAGGCCGAACTAACTGTGGATATAGAAAATAAGCATAAACCAAATTTGAGTGGGATTTTTTTTAATTTTTTTGACTGCAGATATGAAAATGTTCATATCGGATGCTATATCTATATGGGGACTAGGCCCAAAAATGGACCGATCCTGACCATGTTTGTTAAGATCTCTTGTATTTTGCAAAAACATATACAAACAAAATTTGAGAAGAGTCAGTGCAATATTTTTGTTTGTTGAAAGATTTAAGTGAAGATCGGGAAGCAGCCCTATATGGGGCCTATGACTAAGAGTTGTCCCATAGGGATCATTTTTTGAATACTGATTAACTGATGTAATAAACACATACAACCCAATTTGAATAAGATTTATATGATAATTTGGATCTTATGGCAATTTAAGTCGATTTCATAGGGGTCATTTGTATGGGGGCTAGGTCTGAACATCGACCGATTCTCACCAATTTCAATAGCGTTCATCGTATGGCCGATAAAAACTTATATACCAAATTTCATTAAAATATATTCATATTTGCGACCTGCAGTTTGATTACAAGCTTTACATGGACACACAGACGAAACGGACGGACGGACGGACGGACGGACGGACGGACGGACATCGTTAAATCGAATCAGATAGTGATTCTGATTCGATCGGTATAATAAAAGATGGGTCGGGGTCAAATATTTTTGGTTGTTAGAAACAGCAGCACAAAGTCGTTATACCCAAACCACATTTTGGTATAGGGTATAAAAATAGTTTTTCTGAAATCAATCGTCAATTTTTCAGCACCAAATCTTTTTTTAAACGATTGATTTTTTTCTCATTTTCTCAGTGTTTTTTGTCTTCAAAGCTTGTCTTGGAATTTCTTGTAACACTTGCAAACATTTTTTCGACATTGCTGGTCACCGAATTCCTTCTGTAACACTCTTACCATTTCTATAGCAGAAATTTCATTCCGCAAAAAAATTTAATGGAACTTCTTTGTTCCCCAAATCAGCCATTTTTCACTTTTAGTTGCTCACTAGCATCATTGAACCAATGTAGATATTGATATGAAATTGGCACACTTATCAAAAGATTTTGTCCAAAATATAAATAAAAAGTCTCGCAAAATTTAGATCCAATGGTCATCTCTACATTAAGAGGTGTCGACTGCATACAATCAGTTTTTAAAAAAATCTGTATTATTAGTTTTTTCAAACTTTTAACATTTCTCCCAAAAAACCCTTATACAGATGCTTGTCATGTGAAAGGTTATTCGGAACGAATTTAGCGTCATGTTTTTAAAACATTTTTGAGGAAGCAGAAGCCGGATTTTCGTTTGTAGGCAATTAATTTTTCCTTTACATTTCTGCCTATAAATCGCTATTTATTTGGTCGTTGTGCAAATTTTTTTTTTTATAACATTTCAGTATATAAATTAATATTATTATTATGTACCTAATTACTTCTTATCTCTCTTTCCATTCGTATTTCGTTTACTAACTGGAAAAAATTTGTTTATAAACACTAAACTTAATAGAAAATATCAATAGTTGTCCTCAAACCTTCCAAAGTTAATAACTTCAAGTGTTAATTAAAAACTATTATATATATTTATAAATAAAGTAATAAAAATGGATGGCAACACGTTTAGAGAATTTGGCAAAGCTACTGTAGATTACATAGCAGATTATATGGATAATATTCGTGATTGGTATTGAAATTGTGTTGATTTTTCAAAATATTTTAAATTAATCAAAAGTATTTTCCTTTTTATATTTTCTTTAAAATAAAGTGATGTCCTACCTTCAGTACAACCTGGTTATCTGCTCGAATTATTGCCGAAAGAAATTCCAGAAAAACCACAGGATTGGAAGGATGTTTTAAAGGATCTTGATAATATTATAAAGCCCGGCATGACGCATTGGCAATCACCAAATATGCATGCCTATTATCCCGCATCCTCTTCGTATCCAGCCATTGTTGGTGATATGTTGTGTAATGGATTTTGCGTTATTGGTTTTAGTTGGGTATGTGTTTCTTTTTAAAAATTACTTACCATAAAAATACGACAAAAAAAATAAGAGTTATCATCATATTAGATAAAATTATAAATTTCAGGAAGAATTTCTTCGACACTTTAGAGCTCGCATTATGATGCAGCAAAAAAAAAATATTTTTTGTTGCATTTATTTTTTTAATGAAATATGCAAAAAAAAATTTTTGTAAGAAAAGTAGATCCATATGCACTCCTTCTTTTTCACCCCAAAAATTTATTGCGTTGCAACAAAGTTTTAAATTTTGTATTAATTTTTATATTAATACTAGCTGTTTCGACCCGACGTTGCTCGGATTTCCCGAAATTAAACACATTTGAGTCATTTTACGTGTTGTTTCTTAAAATACCAAGTAAATATTTAAAAATAAGTGAAAAAAATTAATAATAAAAATTAAAAAAAAATTAATAAGTGACTTGAATATATGCTGCTTTTAAATAAATGTGACAAAAATAGTTTTTCTGTTTTGCGTAAATATGTGCAAATGTTGACCGCTTGAAACTCGTGAGCATGCGACATATATGTATAGTAGTTGCCCATGCGAAAAGGTATCTCCAAATGTAAACCGTCCATTTTTAATGTTTGTCCTTGGAACTTGTTTATTGTAATAGCAAATGCTAACATGACTGGGAACTGCAGGCGTTTGAATTGAAATGGTAAATCTGCTGGTATGAGGGGTATTCGTGGAATGAAAACAATTTCTCCTTTTGCTAAGCCTGTTAATATAAGCGCTTCGATTAGATTAGGGTAATATTGTGTCATTGCAAATATCCTGCAAACTTCGGTTTAAGGCCTCAATTGCATGCTTGTGAGACATGGTGCACTCGTCCCATACCAGTAATTTGCATCCTCGTAGAGAAACTTCCAAATTGATATTTTTATGAATGTTGCATAAATGTCCAAATTCCTCGCTCTTCCCTGAGGTAGCTACTGTAATGGCGATGTTGGACTCCTTACGGATGTATGCCAATAAAAGATTTAGAAGGAATGTTTCCCTTGTGCCACCAGGAGTTCCAAGAAGAAAAAGCGCCATCATCTCTACTGATCTGCGTTATTATCTTTTAAAAAAAAATTTTTTGTTCGTGGACTAATCTAGACATCTTTTCTGCAATTTCTGCATTAATAGCAGTGAGGCTGTAGTTTAATTCTCTTGACAATTCATCGGCCACATTCTGTAATCTAACTGACTGCGGAATACCAAACTGGCCTATATCTTTCCCCACCATCGATATCAATTTGTCCTCAATAATAATTAGAGCCTCGTTGTAGGTGTCATCGTCAAATGTAAAATCAGAATTAATTACTTGCCTTCTACGAAGAAAACCTTCAGATAAATTATACCTGTAATTCTGCCAGATTGCCAAAGGTTTTGAAACGTTTCACATTCCCCGCTGTTAATGGTTTTAAAATCTGTAAAATCTGTAAAACACACAATGTTTAGGGGCATTCGTAGGCAACAGCATTCCAAATTTGTTACATGTACGGTGTATACATGAGCTGGGACGTCTTCAGATTTAACTCCAGGCCAGTTGCTAACAGATCTACCAATTTTACGCCGCTTCCACTCTTTGGATGAAGTGTTCCAAGTGTAGTATTGTGGAATTTGAGCATATGTTAAAGTTGTAGCAAAATTGTCAACACAATTCATACCATTTCATATACACTCCTTGTCACTTGAATAGGACACCCCCTAAGTGTGTTTGCGATCACCCACTGCTCCCAAACCAATGATAATAGACTTATTTTTTTTTTTAATTAAAGATCATTTAATTGCTTTGTCTTAACCAGCAGGAATTCTTGATGGTAAAGCTTTAATCAGTAACAAAAAATTCTTAAACTCAATCCGTCAAATTCAGGGGCTCAAATTTTGCGTCACTTGAATAGGACAGTTAAACAAAAAAAAACATTTCAGAGATCTCAGATTATTTTTAACATAAAAATGACTTAAATATAGGGTAATAGGTTTAATTTAGAAGAAAAAAAAAATTGTTTTAATAATGCGTCGAGCCACCTTTATGTTCCAAAACTTCAGTCATCCGTTTTGGAAGAGATTGATACAAGCTAGCCAAGTAATTTAATGAAATCGAGTCCCAAGCTAATTCGATTGCTGTAACTAGTTCGGGTACACTCGAATATTGCTTTCCTGCGCCATATATTTCACGTGTCAGCCATCCCCAAACATTTTCGATTATATTTAAATCGGGTGAGTATGGCGGCCAGCTTAAGAGGTCCACATTTTGGCTCTGTATATAAGATTTTACGACCCGAGCTGTATGTATCGGCGCATTATCTTGTTGATATATCCATGGGAGAGGCCCGAAAAGGTTTTGAAAAGATGGAAACGCCTCTTTTAATATTTCTTTGTAGCACAAAGCATTCATCGTTGATGACATAAATTTTAGTTTGCAGGTGCCATAGTAGGAAATGGCCCGCCAGACCATAACACCTCCAGTTCGGCTATGCAGACGGTCCAAATGATGGGGTTCCTTGCGGAGATCATGGAAATAGTAACTATAACCATCTGGGCCTTTTAAATTAAACTTTTTTTCGTCTGAGAATACCACTTTATGCCACTGAAAGGTCCAGGCCACATGTTTGCGACAAAAATTGAGGCATTGCGCTTTTCTTGCCGGGTTAAGGGGAGGCTTCTTCTTTATTTTTAACCTCTTTAGGTGTTTAGCCTTCATAATAACGCGATGGACAGTGGATACACTAGCATTTACATCACATTTTGCACGAATTTTCGCCACAGAGTCGTGAGAATTTGACGCTTTTCTTAATATGAGGCGTCTTTCCGATTCGGTGAGTACACTGCACGTGCGGCCTTTCATATTTTTTCCATATTCAGACTCATTACTTAAGAATCCCGATATGACATGTCGGCTCCTGTTGATTTTTTTTTTGGCTATTTTTGCAATTGATAGGCCAGAGTCCTTGTATGCCTTTATTTTTCCTTTTTCCTCTTCAGGTAAGGCTTTTCCTCGACCCATTTGAACTTTATATTAAAGACAATAGCCGAAAATCACAAAAAAAAAAATCGATCAGCGAAAACTCCGTGACGATCAAACAAAACGCATGTTGTATTCAAGTGACACAAAAATACTGACTCAATTTCAAGCGAATTCCAACATAAAACAAGAAAAAAAAATATAACGGTTCTTTGCCACAACTTGCAGCTTGTTGCTGAGAGAGATAAATAATTGCACAAAGAGAACGTGCAAAAATTGAATTATTTTATCATTTCGCTTTTGAGTTAGAGGCAATTGAAAAAAGAGTGTATTGGGTGTCCTATTCAAGTGACAAGGAGTGTATGTACGTATAATTATAAATCCTTGCACAATTTTATTATTCGCACAAAATATCACATGTGTAATATTAGGGCGGCCCTTTATTATATGGTGGAGAAAAAAAGTGTTAAAATTTAAAGTCTCACCCTCTAGAAATATGCGAATAGCAAAAAAACAGAGAAATACAAAGTTTTGGGTCAATCCAGAAAAATTTAGACGTGCCTTAACGCCACTGAAAATTTCAAGTGTGTTTATATGGGGAAAATATGACTTTTTTCAGATTGTTCAATAGTTTAATTTTTTCGACAAGTTGTTATATGAATCAATTTCAATACTAAATTATCTCTTTAAAAGTCTATATAACCGAATAAAAACTTGCCAAGACATAAAAAATACCCCAGACCACTTTTGTGCCAAAAAACTAGGTCGTGAAATTTGACGGAAATTTTTTCTACTTTAGGAAATTAATTTTCATTTTTACTCAACGTTTTATCTGCTTTTTGCAGACTTCTTCAGGAGTGTTTTTAAATAAAAAACGAAAATTAATTAATTAATCAATTGAAAATTAATTTATTTTTATTTACACAAAATTTGACATCATTAGCCCGTAAGGAAAATCCTTTTACAACAAAACTGCACATCTATTGGTCACAAAAGAAAAAAAAACAATTTTCATAAAATTTAAGAAATTAATTAAAGCCATCATTTCTTTTTGGTCACTATATCCAGGAGCACACAGACATGAAGTATTGTTTTCTTACCACGTTTTTAACCTATTGCGATATGAGACCAAAAATTTCGAAAACTCCTTTTTTAAGAGCTGTATGCAGCTTGTTAAGGAATCTTAGCAGAAAATTTTCATATATTTCTTAAAAAAAAAAAAGCATAAAAGTACCTTTCAGTGCAACAGTAGCAATCAGCTGTTTTCTGTCAATTATTAAGAATTGTGAAATTGAAAACAACCATGATTGCAACTGAAAAAGAACTTCTAATTTTTTAATCTTATTATTTTTGTTTATGCTTACCTCTCCTGTCAAAATTCCGTTCAGAAAGAACGAAAAATTTGATATTCCTGCTCAAAGCCTGGGTTGCCTAAATTAATTTACATCAAAAAAAAAGTAGTAAAAACAATACTACTTTTTTAAAAAGCTGCAGACTAACAACAGAAATTTTTAGACAGAAAAATTCCTTAAGCATTTCTAAAGCGTTTTTTTATATGAAGTTTTTGATTCGTTAGCAAGCTGCATACAGGCCTTAACAACAAAAATTTTTAGACAGAAAAATTCCTTAAGCATTTCTGAAGCGTTTTTTTATATGAAGTTTTTGATTTCTTAGCAAGCTGCATACAGCTCTTTAAGTTTTAAAAAATTTTGTTAAACAAAATTTAAAAAAATGGATCTAGCACTTTAAAGTTTTGTTAAATATATGTTAGAGACTAACTGTATGAATTTTTAAGTAAATTCCTCTGCCTGATTTTTTTGTACAAAGAATTTTTTTTTTTGCCGATTTCGAGAAAAATTAGTTTTTTGTGAAATATTGAGTAATTGTACTCTTTCTCAATACTTTGTGTCACAAATTTAATGTTTTCTACTTTTAAATGTTATATTTTATCTTAATAGCCTAGGGTTTCGGAAAAATATTATATGACCCCATTATCCCCTTTGGATAATGTTCAAAAAATTCAAATAATTTGTAAGTGCTGTTGAATTTTTAGCAGAGTTCAGAAAAAAACACACACTGAATAAAAAACTCGTACATATATGTAAACAAACATAACTTAGACCAACACACACATATTTTTATTTTCATATCAATTATGTGCGTTTCTAAATTTTCTACGGTGCCCAAAACAATCATGACTGTGTTCGTTTTAATATTTCGTTATTTACACGAACATGTTTCTATCACGTACTTTTTGTTTCGATCACACATAAACCACACAGATTTGAGTGTTGCTTTATTTGAAGTTCGTGTTATGGTACGTGTACTGAAAAAAAACAGAACATGTACAATAAACAGGTTCGAGTTCAGTTATGTTTTAAGTCGTGTTGTGGCTCGTGTACTAAGAAAAAACAGAACATGTACAATAAACAGGTTCGAGTTCAGTTATATTTTAAGTCGTGTTCTGGCTCGTGTACTAAGAAAAAACAGAACATGTACAATAAACAGGTTCGAGTTCAGTTATATTTTAAGTCGTGTTCTGGCTCGTGTACTAAGAAAAAATAGAACATGTACAATAAACAGGTTCGAGTTCAGTTATATTTTAAATTCGTGTTCTGGTTCTTGTACTGCGAAAAATTGAAACATCAATTCGCGATCTGATACACCCCGATAAAAACGACAACAATTGTTTCAACCAAATTTATTAAAATATTATTGACCCTTTTTTATGACTACGTTGCAAATTGTTTACAATTGTCAAATATTTTAAAATTTTATTGGCCATTTTTTGTGATTTACGTTGAAATTATTTACAATTGTTTTTATTGACTGGTTTTTATTTTAATAAAAGATGGTAATAAAATACTTAAGACACAAAAACTGCACACTGCACTTAAATCTTTCTTGCAGTTTTCAATCAGACGTGTAAATTTTTTCGTTTCGCTATTAAAAGTTGCGTATTTTTTATAGCAAAACTTATTTCTGTTATTGCTTTCAAATATTTTTAATTTTCACAAAATTTTTGCAATTTACACAATAACACAGTACACTTATAGATCACGATCTAATGAAAACTGAACCACTCTTAATGAATAAATGACGCACGCACTCGCTATTTATTGCAAAATCAATTGCGTGAAATTGTAACACTTGCAAGCAATTGTAACGTAAGTCATAAAAAAGGGGACAATATAATATGAAATTATTTTTTTGGTTTTTTTTATTGACACTCATTGTGTTTTTATGCAAAAAATCCCAAAAAATCATTGAGAAAAGGATTGTGCATTGACACTAATTGGTTCGCAAATTAAGGGTGGGTGATTGTGTTTTTTATGATGCAAAATTTGTTCGTGTCTAAAGTTATTTGTTACCAAAAAAAAAAATGTTTGCAAAAGATCCTAACAACCAACAAGTGTGTCGTTTATGCCGCAAAATTGGGTTTTTCGTCTATGACACTAATTGGTTGCGAAAATAGGGGTGGGTAATGCAAAAAAACCTAACAACCAACAAGAGTAACTTTTATGATGCTAAATAGTTTTTGTGTCTTAAGTATTTTATTACCATATTTTATTAAAATAAAAACCAGTCAATAAAAACAATTGTAAATAATTTCAACATAGGTAAATCACAAAAAAATGGCCAATAAAATTTTAAAATATTTGACAATTGTAAACAATTTGCAACGTAAGTCATAAAAAAGGGTCAATAAAATTTTAATAAATTTGGTTGAAATAATTGTTGTCGTTTTTATCGGGGTGTATCAGATCGCGAATTGATGTTTCAATTTTTCGTAGTACAAAAACCAGAACACGAATTTAAAATATAACTGAACTCAAACCTGTTTATTGTACATGTTCTATTTTTTCTTAGTACACGAGCCTGAACACGACTTAAAATATAACTGAACTCGAACCTGTTTATTGTTTATGTTCTGTTTTTTCTTAGTACACGAGCCACAACACGACTTAAAATATAACTGAACTCGAACCTGTTTATTGTACATGTTCTGTTTTTTTTCAGTACACGTACCAGAACACGAACTTCAAATAAAGCAACACTCCAATATGTTTGGTTTATGTGTGATCGAAACAAAAAGTACGTGATACAAAAATGTTCGTGTAAATAACGAAATATTAAAACGAACACAGTCATGATTGTGTTGGGCACCGTAGAAAATTTAGAAACGCACATAATTGATATGAAAATAAAGATATGTGTTGGCTGCTTTTGAACAGAACATTGTGTGTTTCATGTGCGTATTTTCTGAACCTTGATTTTTAGATATGACGCTTAAAATATAATAACCAAATGTGCAAGTCTTCCATGATAAAAATTTGGAATAAATCGAACAACGTTAACCCATTCCTTGCTGAGGCCAAACTATAAATTTTGGCATATTTTAATAAATTAATTGTTCTAGTAAACTAGTTGAAACCCTTACTATGAGTTGGGAAATAAAATTGAGATTATTGTCTTAATTTTTCCCTTCTGGAAAATGATAGGTAGAACTTTGGCGGACATCTTTTAGTAGAAAGTTTTGGCGGCGAGCTGTACTTTTTTTAGCTTTCTTTAACATATAAGAAGAAGTTATTTTCCTATTTGCGTCAGTATTTGGTATGAAAGCAGGTTTACCCTTCCTTTTAGTTGAGGTTTTGGCAATCTTCTTCAGATATTCTGCCACTGCCAGCTTGAAATCGAATATGAGCATTAACCCTAATGTCCAAAAATATAAAAGTGGAAAATATTAAAGTGCACTTAACTTTTTTGGATACTTTTGACGACTTAATCTACTAAAAAACAAGTAAGAGTGTTAAATTCGGCTATGCCGAATCTTTGATACCCTCCACCTGGGTTTTACGTTTACATTAATATCTGGAAAAATTTGAATATGTAAACACTTTGATAAACCTATTACTGAATTATTACAACAAATGCTCTGAATTTTCAGCATTTTATAGAGGTGTCTACATATTTTAGGTCATAAATTGGCACAATGACTCCCGATTTATCCCATTTTAAATACTAACCTGATCCAGATAATTACAAACAATATTAAGTTTAACCAGGTAAATGGTTTATTTTGTAATTTTCTTTTTAATTTAAATTTTTTAATATAAAGGTGCATTTTATTTTTTACAATCCTTTTCAATTTTCCAGACCTATTAGTATAGGGCACATTTGTGAGTCCGCATAGATCAACTTTCAACTCTTACTTCTTTTTATTGTATTAAATCTATCTTTGTGTCTTTAAATTAATTAAGATAATTAAGATGAAAATATTTAAAAAACTGTTTTTTTTTTAGTTAATATCTGATCAAATTTCATTACCTTTATACTGAAAAATTATATACTTATTAATAAATTCTTTGGTTTTTAAATCGAAAAATTAATATAAAACATATGTTTCGATTTATATTTTTAAAATTCTAATTAAAATTATTTTGGATTTCATCTGAAATTTTTATTAACATCAAATTGAGTTTATTTTAAACTTAAATTAAATAATTTTAATTTTAGAGGGATTTTTTTTTATTTAAAATATAACAGAAATTACATTATCAAAAGATACGATTATATTAGAATAATTGGTTTATGGAATCTAACATTTCTGTGATGTCTTCATGTTCAAGTTCTTCTTGGCTCTGATATATTTCTGACGATCGACTCTTATCAACGACATCGCTCGGTATATTGTAAGTGTGACAGCACCGATTGTTCAATTTCAATCCTTCTTTTATACGTATTACAGAACATAACAACTCCGATTTTATTCTGTTCGAAATTTGCTTTTAACTAAAGCTATTAAACTAAACAAACGTTCAACTTCGGCTTTTGAGAAAGACAAAACTAATATAGACAATACAAATATTGATAACTCCTAAAATGGATTTTCGCCAATAGAATTTTTCAATCCATAAAGAGGTTGTATTCAGTGTTGTATCCCAGTTTTGTTCTGTGATATAACTCCATTGGATTTGAATTTTTTCTGTTTCAGATGATATAAATTTAAACTCTTCTAATATATTGGTTATCTGTTCTTTTACCCGTTTTAATGTGTTTTGTATTGAAAATTTTGGCATTTTTTTAATACAATAATATTTTTTGGCAATCGACTTTCAAATTCATTAAAAACTGTTGTTGGTGTTTACATTCTTCTATTTCAAAATATTTTGTTATATTTGTTGAAAGAAACGAGCAGAGTGGTAAAAGGAGTAGTACACAAAATTACTGTACTACACTTTGAGAAATAAAAACATATCAATACCATTAAAATTATATATTCAAAAATTATGAAAAAAAAAAATATAAAAAAAGATGTTAAAAGCAACTTTTTATTAATAAAAGATTCTAAGTTAGCATCTAGCATCTTTTGATAAATTTTGGATGCTAAACGACAAAAAAAAGTTGCTAAATCTAGCAACTAAAAAGCTAAAACGGCAACACTGAAAACCAAGAACAAATATTCTGTTTGAGTTGTAACATCTCATTTGCAAGCCATTTTAATTAAGCTGTGTTCACACTATGTGTTTTGCTTGTGTTTTTCTTATTGTTTTAGCACGTGCAATTTGTACACATAGTGTGAACCCTTTCAAAAACTGTTTATGTACAACACATTTGGCAAAACATATGTAAATTTTTCAATTAGAGCAGGTTCTATTTTGGCATGACAACCATATTAAAATACAATACTGCTTGTGGCGAAAGAAAAACAGAGTAAATTATAAAGATAAATATTGAAAGAAAAATAAATTGTTTAATATTAATTAACAATTAAAAAATATAAAAAATATATTACTTTATTTTTAACAATAACTTTTTGTAAATTCACAAATTAAATCAGCTGTTGTTTACATTTAGAGGTTATGTCATACGGAAATACATATGTACGTTTGATCGCAAAATGATGAATTGTATATAAAACGCCAATTTTGACACACACGCCGAATTACGTATGGATCGTAAAACTGAATTTACATATGGAAAATACACATAGTGTAAACACACCTTTAATTGTGTAAATTTTAAATGCACATCTAACCATATCAAAAAGATGAATTAAACAGAATTGCAAAAATATTTTTTTTATAATATCTGTATGTTTTTTATATTATTCTTATGTAATTCTCATGATATTTTAATCTTACTTTTTATATTTACATAATTGAAATTGAAAATGTACAAATTAAAAATAAATTTTAAAAAAAGTAGTGTAGGGAAAAAAGGGAATTTTTTTCATAAGCGTAGAGATTTCTGAAAAAATCTCCTGGCATCACTAGTACCTATTAAAAAAAAATGTAAAAATTCACAAGACAACGCGACATAGACTTGCTTTGTTCAAAAGCTTCCATAAGACTGAATGAAATTGTTGCTTACTTTACTCTTTGGTGAGTATTTTCATTTTTGTTCGGCTGTATACATATAAGAAGCCAATTTGAGTTCGGTTTACTCGTGCTGCTATGCATATGTTTGTGTGTTAACAAAAATATACGATATCCCAGTCATCATTTCGAAGATTGTTGTAACAAAAATTAACTTACTGTGTCTTCTTCGAGCACTTTTGATGATTAAAAACTGCTTAATCACATGCGCTATTAGAAAAAGACTAGATAATGATTTTTGCTTTCTCTTAGAAAGTGATTTAAAGAAAAATTACATTAAATAAGACTCAAAAATGAGTCGAAACTGATTAGAAAAGCGGATAAAAAGCACTCTCAAGAAGATTCGCGGGTAAGGTAATATTTAATCCCAATTATATATACCCTCTGCACACTGGAGTGGAGGGTATAACAAAAGAATATTTTGTGATCAGCAAAAGGGCGCATTTATAACTGTTTTAATAGCACATATGAGTCAAAAAGACTCTACATGATCATTTATTGCATAAAATGTTTACTGGGATTTTATTCACTATCTGTAGAAACAGGTTTTTTAAGTAACACAAATCTGCATACAATTTCAATTCTATTTCGTTCACAATGATACGATCACTTTGTTTACTAGCTACTAGTAAAATAAGAAAATAGTATTATAATACAGCGTAATGATGAATTGCACTTCTCAATTAGTTTATTTTTAATGTGCCATAAGAAGTTCGGTTTGTGCTAAGAAAAGCATGAATATATGTTTCCCAGGGCGAAGCTTCATCATTGCAGTATGATTGAGTTGAGCTCCGCGACTATTCATAATGTGAATAGCTCGTGTCAAAAATTTTTGGTAGTTGGGAATGGTGTTTGTGTTAAGAGAAGCATAAACGCATGTTTCCCAGGGCAAGGCTCGATCATTGCACATTGATTGAGCTGAGCTCCGCGGTTATTCTTAATGTGGATAACTGTTGAAACAAAATTTTGGGAATGGCGTTTGCCTCCGTCCCGACATTAAATAACAAAGTTTAAAAATTTATTGTAATTAACATCTGACAAAAAATAGTATTTTTCTAAACAATTTTTTTTACAGGGTAAATAAATATTTTATGGCTTACCTATCTACTACTTTTGAAAGCAAGTATGCAGGGTTTATACATGTACTAAAAATACAACTCTTAAAACCATACTATTTTTTCAACTCTAAAAATTTCAGAATTTTGTAAAAATAAAATAAAATACCGATTTATTTTAATATGCGCTTATTATGGATATACATTTACAGAATATATGAATATTATTTATAGTATTTTGATATTGGCAACAGTAGTATGTATCAATTTGTAACATTTTGTGATGTTATAAAAATCGCAGAATATTGATATTGATTTTATATAGTTTCTTTTATTAATTAATTAACTTAAATATTACACCAAAAAATATTGATATTGATGAATTTTTATATTATTAACACAACGACCACAAAAACAACATGCACAGCTATGACAAAATGCAAAATTTAGCAAAACAATATAGGAAAACGTCATATTTTTTTTACCTTTTCAGTGATTTCTCGGAACCTATGAAACCTATTGTCATGATTTAAAAACAGGAACCTTCTCAAGAAGTTAGTGAATCATTATCACTAAAAACAAGCGTCCTATCTGCCCTATTGAGGGCGTTATCACAAGAACATATATTCAAATCATATTTTCTCATGACTTTTTAATTCTTCGCTCAATTCTCGGGACCAGATTAACCGATTTGGACGGTTTTAAATAGCAAACTTCTCAGGATGTTGGTAAATCATTTTTTATACCAAGGAGCACCCTAGCTATCCGATTAAAGCCGTCATCGTGATTTCCACAGACGGACAGACGGACAGACGGACAGCCGGACAGACGGACAGACGGACAGACGGACAGACGGACATCGCTATATCAACTTCGCTTGTTATAAGGATCACAAATATATATATTTTATGGGGTCCAGAATTTTTTTTCTAATTATTACAAACGGAATGACAAACTTATATATACCCTCTGCACACTGGAGTGGAGGGTATAAAAAATAAAGCAAGAAAAATAATATTTAAAACTGTCCCTAAGCCATTGAAATTTCGGCTTATCCATATAATTCTAACCAGTTTTTATTTTTAAAATTTTTTAGTTTTCATTTAATATTTTTCCTCTTAAACTGGTTCCTTTAATAAAACACTTATCTATGGTTTTGCAAACATTTTACGATGCATTTCTATTACTTGGAAAAGGTACTACTTCTGATCCTTTTGTTTTGTTAGCTATGAATTGAAGTTTGTAGCTAAAGCAATTTCTCTCTCAGCACTATCATTCACTACCGTAAGATTACTTGCTGCCTTTTTGCAGTTTGAAATAAAAATTTCCATTCCCTTCATCTACATTTATATCCAGAAGCGAAGAATTCAATTTGAGAATTCGAAAAAAATTATGGGATGCTGGAGCAACAAAATCTTCTAAGCCCTTGTCGCTTATATCATTTTTCGCATGATACCTGGTTGATCTTTTTATTTCTTCCTAGGATAATTCCATAATTTGTGTTACCATTTGTACACAAGCTCTTCACTATCGTACCACAAATGTCTATATATTGCTGCAGTTCCTTTTCCAAAAACATCATTTGACGTTTCTTTGTATATTTTTAAATCTTTGATAAAACTCAGGTCATTAGCATCGCAAGAAATTGTGCAACTTATCCAGTATTTGGCGTAAATTAAAGCAATAAATAAGCAAAACTCAGCTAAGGCTCTGGCCTCTCCTTATGGAAGTTTAAATTGTTTTTGAATCAGACAAATTTTAAAGACGTATATTAGTTTTGATATCCAACGTACATGGTGAAGGTCAATGTCCAGGTGAAATGCAGCTGGACTTCGAAATTTTACATAAAATAAGAATAAGAAAATAAGAATTAATTGTAAATTTTCTTTGTAATCATCTCTTGGGACATTGCATGAGCCATTTAATATTTTCACTATAAAGTTGATTGATTCATCCTTTATAGATAGGAGTTGGTTATCTAATCTGTCATCATCCGTACAAGCTTCGTATTCATTTTGTTTTAAACTTTTTAAATAAAATCGACGTCGGACCAGTTTTTGGCCCAAATAATGCCTTAAATACATCGCTAGAAACAACCTCTACATGTCTACATGAAAGCCACAAAAAATGTTGGCTTAATTTTTTTTTTCAAAGGAACGCAGGCTCCACATAAATGTCCTGTGTTGGCAGCAGTGGTATCGAAAGGCATTCCACATACTTTGTTTTGGAGATTCCACTCAATAATAGTACTTTTGACAACTTCAGCAACTTTTTCGCCAGTGCCATTTTCAACTTTAGGTACGGCAAGTAGCTTTTCTAAATTGTCTTCTGTTACTAAAATTCCTTCTTCTTCTTCTTCCTTCTTTTCTTGAGCCGCCAGTAATAACATCAAGCAATTTTCCATCGAAATGTTACACTAATGGACCGTCCGGTGAATATGTTAACTTGGTTTTAATTGCTTGGGTTGATCGAGCGTTTATCTTTGCCCTTCGGATGGTGCTTCTGCTAAGCGACAATACAGATTCTTCTTTATTACCGAATATTTTTGTTGCTGCAGAAAGCAAATAAGTTGCTTTAAGTCACTTTAACTCACTTATATTTGTTCGATCTAAAGCTGCTGTCATATTTGGATAAATTGAAGTAGGGCGAGACATACTGAGAGCAGATTTCGCTGCTTTTGGTGGAGAAGGAATATTGGGTTTAAAACTGTTGTCGCTTTAGTCAGATTCTTGAATTTTTTTGTGGTAATTTTTTGTCTGAAGTGCCCATATAATACTTTTCTCTAAAAGAAACTTTTGATCTTCATTAACTTTTATTTTCTTTGAAAGTTTGTGCCTAACCATTTTAAGAGTTTGTTCTCTATTTCGCAGATCTCCAGTCCAGCTTGCACTGAACTTGAAGTTGCTGTCATGGATTGGCTAGCAAAATACCTAAAGCTACCCGAACATTTTCTACATGCAACAGAAGGTCCTGGTGGTGGCATAATACAAGGATCAGCTTCCGAATCTATACTGGTAGCTGTCATAGCTGCCAGAGAACAAACGGTCAGACGTATACAGGATAAACATCCCGAAATGACAGAGAGTGACATAAGAGGCAAATTAGTGGCGTATTCAGGCGATCAAAGCAACAGTTGTGTCGAAAAAGCTGCTATGTTAGCAGCTGTACCCATACGCCTGATACCAGCCGGTGAAGATTTTATTTTGAAAGGTGAAACGTTAGAAGAAGCTATAAAAGCGGATTTGGCCAAGGGTTTGATTCCCATTATCTGTCTTGCTACTTTGGGTACTACGGGTACTTGTGCTTATGATGATTTGCCATCATTGGGAGAAATATGTAAAAAGTATGGCATATGGTTACATGTTGATGCTGCATATGCCGGGGCTGCGTTAGCTTTGGAAGAATTTGCAGAATTGAGAAATGGCTTGGACATGCTGGACTCTTTAAATTTCAACTTGCACAAATTCTTAATGGTGAACTTCGATTGCACTGCCATGTGGCTGAAAGATGCTAGTAAGGTGGTGGACAGTTTTAATGTAGAACGTATCTATCTCCAACATAAATATGAAGGTCAATCTAAGATACCTGACTTTAGACATTGGCAGATACCCTTGGGCAGACGTTTTAGAGCTCTAAAAGTGTGGATAACATTTCGTACAATAGGAGCCGAAGGTTTAAGAGCCCATGTTCGAAAACACATTCGTTTGGCTAAAATATTTGAAAATCATGTTTTATCCGATCCCCGTTTCGAACTGGTCACTAAGACAACTTTAGGTTTAGTTTGTTTCAGACCTAAAGGCGATAATAAACGTACTACCGATCTATTGCAGTACATTACCGAAGGCAAGAAGATCTATATGATTCAGGCTAAACATCGTGGTAAAAACTTCTTGAGATTCGCTGTTGCCGGCATGGAACCAAAAGATGAAGATATTGATTATGCTTGGAAAGAAATACAATCCCAAATGAATACAGTTTTAGAACAAGAAGTATTAACTTCCGTTAAGGATTCCGACATTAGTGCAATTAGCCAACATTTAAGCTCGGATTTGCATATTTCCTCTGCAACGGGTGCAGAGAAATCAAAGTAAATTATATGCACATAGATGGTATTTTTATTTTATGTTATTTTGTAGTTATATTTTATAATTTTTTAAATTTTCATTAAAAAATATTTTTTAAAAATAATTTTTGCAATTGTTTATAAAAGATGTCTCAATGAAAATGTCATGCATTTTCACACGAAAACGTTGACGGAATGAGACAAAATTATATTGAAATCCGGGGACAACAATTCGACATTGTTCATAAGAAGTAGGCTTTTCTAAACCTGAATTCTGTCAAAGTAGATCCTGATCTAAGAACTAACCACTTTAATTGAAGTATATTTGAGAATATCGAATTTCGGACAGTGAAGAATTTGTCAATAATCCAAACTGCCAAATTTGGTGTATATGGTGTACGAACTTATTCCTCAATACTAGCTAGCTCTTTCTGTTAAAATTTACAATGTTTTAATTAAGAATCATATAAGTCAAATCAATCAAAAAAATATTTTTAGTGCTAATCAGGAAATTCCACAAGATTTTGCAAAAAATTGCTTATCAAATTTATCAGAACTTAGAAAAACTTAAGTAATAGGTTTCTGAACGTAGAACTTCTAGATCACTGCATAAAAATTCTCCAAGTTTTCGTAACAGTTCTAGTAGCAGATCACGTATGAAGTTTGAGAAATGCTGGTATCTATAATGTAAGTAGGTAGGGTGATTTCTTGTGACCGATGATTTGCTCCATAGTTTTCTCCCGATTTTGACCAAACGTGTTTTCTTTGATAGGCATTTCTTCTTAGCTGTTCACCAGATTTACAGATTTTTAAATATTTACACTTTTTTTTACATTAAAATGCATTTAAATTTGCTACTAACTAACACATACATAAAATTATACAATGATATGTGTGTGTTTATTAAATTTGTCAATGTGTTTGTGAGTTTGTTTTTTTCATTCACAATAATAATTGTGTTGAATTGAAAAATAATTTTGGACATAAACCATTCACAATCGATATTTAAAAAGTGTTGAATTGTGAATTAGCTAAAATTGGTTAGCATACCTTCAGGGTCTTATAAAATTATTTATTAAATGAACAAATAAAATTTCCTAGATTTTGCACTCGAATTTCGAGGGCTGGGATCAGCTAGTCATTATGAGAATTGTTCCAATGCTCATAAATGTGTTCAGCCTTGTTCCTTTACATTAAATAATGCAGATGCAAATACGAGTAAATAAGCCTATCATGATGGTGACGGGTGATAGGATAATTCTTCGCCATCTCGTCGCCTTTTTTTATTTGATAGTGCAGTTATACCCATTTCTAAATTCCAAAATTTTAAGAAAAATACAAATATTACAATATCGTTTGGAAATATACTTATACCCTATACCGCTGTGTGGACAGGGTGATGTTTGTATCTAACAAAAATATTTCACCTAGACCCATCATTTATTATATCGATCGACTCAGAATCATTTTCTGATGTCCGTCTGTCTGTCCGCTGTGTGTCCATGTAAACCTTGTAATCAAACTACAGATTTCGAATATGAATACATTTTGATGAAATTAACATATTAGTTTATATCGGCCATAGGATGAACGCTATTGAAATTGGTGAAAATCGATTCATGTTCTGACCTAGTTATCATGCAAATGACCCCTATGAGGTCGACTTGCCATAATATCCCATTATCTTATAGATTTCGGTCAAATTGGGTTTGTGTATGCTTATTACATCCATTCATCTGTATCCAAAAATAAACCCTGTAGGACAATTCTTAGTCATAGCCAAAATATGAAGCTGATTCCCGATCTTCACTTAAATCTATCAAAAAACAAAAATATTGCACAGATCTGGTTTGTATATGTTCCTACAAAAATAAATGACCTTACCACATATGGTCAGGATCGGTCCATTTTTCGACCTAGTCTTCATATATATATGGCATTCGATATGAACTTTTTCATATCCGAAGGCAAAAAAATTAATAATAATGCCACTCAAATTTGGTTTATGCTTATTCTCTATATCTAAGTAGTGAGACCTAAGAGATAGGGCCTCTAAACGCATGGTATAGGCTATCGTATAGTCGGTCTAGACCGACTATAATTTTGACTATAACCCTTGACTATAATTTTGACCTCCAAGGCGTCAATTGTTCCTGGGTTATTAGCATAAATCAGTGACTTCACGTAGCTCCAAAGGAAATAATTGAGAGGTGTGAAATCGCATGACCTTGGAGTCTAATTGACATGTCCATTTCTTGATTTTGATTTCAATAAATCGATGGTTGTGGTCGCCGTATAAGTGTCACTTGTATTTCCGAAACAAAAAAAAATTTTTTTTGATTAAGGTACGGTAATGATCTCCATTGAACGTAAGCGAGCTCGTGCTTCATTTTTGAAGAAATAAGGTCCAATGGTTCCACCAGCGTGTAAACTGCACCAAAAATGCAATTTTCTGGAGGTAATGCAGTCTGTAGGATCTGTTGTGGATTGGTTTCACTCCATACGCCAAGGATGAGCTGCATCGGTGAACAAAATTTGGCGATAAAACATCGCTATAAGTTGCGCGAATCGATGACAGACTTTCAAATTAAATGTTGATAATTTGGAGGAGCTGTGCAAGCGTGCATCTATTCATAACGATTTGCCAGAGCACACTGATCATAAATATCAAAAAATGAGCACTGTACTACAGTTTGTTTGACAGCTAACCTTTTTCGAATTCTATCTAATCATAAAAAAACACCCTTTACCCTATTTTAAATACCAACATGCTGGAAATAATGGCAATAATAAACTTTACCCAAGTAAATGGTTTATTCTGTGATTGAGCGTGATTTCAATAAGCAGGCGGACATCTCTATATCGATTCGAGGATCAAAAATATATGTACATACTTTATGGGGTCGGAAATTAATTTTTCGATGTGTTACAAACGGAATGACAAACGTAAATATGCCCTGTGCAAAGTGGTGTGGTGGGTATGAAAAGGAGAACTATATTTTTAAACGTAAAAGTCAAAATTTTTATTATGTAACAAGTAAGAAAATTATAGTCGGTCTAGACCGACTATACGATACCCTATACCATGCATTTAGAAACCCTATCTCTTAGGCCCAACTAACTGGACATAGAACATAAGCAAAAACCAAATTTGAGTGGGATTTTTATTAATTTTTTTGGCTGCAGATATGAAAAAGTTCATATCGGATGCTATATCTATTTGGGGACTAGGTAAAAAAATGGACCGATCCTGATCATGTTTGGAAAAGTCTCTTGTATTTTGCAAAAATATATACAAATCAAATCTGAGAAGAATCAGTGCAATATATTTGTTTTTTAATAGATTTAAGTGAAGATCGGGAAGCAGCCCTATATGGGGCCAAAGGGATCATTTTTGGATTACTCATTAATGGACGTAATGAACGCATACAAAACCCAATTTGAGTAAGATCTATATGACAATTTGGATCTTATGGCAATTTATGTCGATTTCATAGGGGTAATTTGTATGGGGGCTAGGTCTGAACATGGACCGATTCTCACCAATTTCAATAGCGTTCATCCCATGGCCGATAAAAGCTTATATACCAAATTTCATCAAAATATATTCATATTTGCGACCTGCAGTTTGATTACAAGGTATACATGGACACAACGACGGACGGACGGACATTGTTAAATCAACTCAAAAAGTGATTCTGATTCGATCGGTATAATTAAAGATGGGTCTAGGTCAAATATTTTTGGTTGTTAGAAACAGCAGCACAAAGTCATTATACCCAAACCACATAGTGGTATAGGGTATAAAAACCCACAGACTTGACAGACTGTGGATATATGTAAGTAGGTATGGATGTCTTATTACAAATTTTTTGGATTTCTTTATAACTTTTTACATTTTTGTGTAAATAAATGAAAGTATAGTAGGTCCACACCATTACCAATTCTATTTACAAAAACCCTTTTACCATTTATTCGTTTCGGTTGCCAACATATCAAAAAAAAAAGATTAACTTATCTCAGCACCAATAAATATATGGTGTGAATGTGGCTTCGATGCGTTTGTTTAAAATTCATATCATTCATAATAATTTAAAAATTATTACATTATAAATGTTCTGTTCGTAAATTGTAAATCAAAGTCATGATTTATAATTCTGAAAATCAAATTATTGTCGACAATAATTGTAAAATATTTATGTTCCTTTAAAGATTACATTATTATAGTCGGCCTAGGCCGAAAATACGATATCCCATACCATGCGGTTAGGGAAAGGGTCTAGGTCCAACTATTTGAATATAGAAAGTAAGCATAAACAAAATTTGAGAGGCATTTATTATTAATTTGTTTGCCTGCAGGTAAGAAAAAGTTCATATCGGATGCTATATTTATATGGGGACTAAGTCAAAAAATGGACCAATACTGACCATATTTGGTAAAGACACTTATTTTTGCCAAACACTTATACAAAAATCTGTGTATTATATTGAGAAAAATCTGTGTATTATTTTTGTTTTTTGATAGATTAAAGTAAAGATCGGGATGCAGCTTTATATGGGGGCCATGGCTAACAATTGTCCCATGGGGTTTATTTAATGAATGTAATAAACACACACAACCCCAATTAGACCGAGATCTGTATGTTAATTTGGATTTTATGGCAATTCAAGTCGATCTCATAGGGGTCATTTGTATGGACCGAACAAGCACCTATTTTCATCTTCCTATGACCGATAAAAGCTATACCAAATTTCATCAAAATATATTCATATTTGCGACTTGTACTTTCATAACAAAGTTTACATACGGACGGACGGACATTGCTGGTAGTTACAAACATCAGCACAATCTCATTATACCATGACCACGTAGTGGTTTAGGGTATAATTATTCTTTAAATGTTATAATTGCCACAATACATTTATTAAAACCATTTTCAAAAACAAAAAAATCATTAAACACGCTACAGCGTCAAATACATGTTAATTGTAAACAGATTTAATATTATGTCTTATAATAAAATTTATTTTTAAGTTAAATTTGTTAAATGAAAACCATCAATTTCTAAATTCGTAAATAATTATTAAATAATTTTTTTTATTGATAACTTCTTAAAAACTATGTTATACGAAAAGTTGGAATGAATAGATTAGTCATTGCAACTAAGGTTTTCCTAATGGAATTATAAAACTCATATAATCCGCAGTTGCTCCCCATTTAGCACGCTGTGTCTGGAAAGTAATTATCCATATAGTTATAACCACTGTCCACAAGAATGTTCCCAATCCAGAATATATGACATACTGTTTGATTTGTTTTTGTTCCGAGTATGGCTGCCTATAAAAGGCTTCTTTGAAAAACCAACAGCAATTTACTGCCCACAGAAAAGGCAACAAGGCAAAACCAGCACGAAAATATGTGCGACATAATTGCAATTTTTGTTCACCGGTGGCTTTTGAAATATTCATGTTTAAATAATTTTATTTATTTTTGAGTAAAAATCTCACTTTTTCATTAGTCAACACAAGAAACAAACACGAACAGCTCAAGAAAGAAACTGTACAAACATATGTTGTAGCAGTGTTGCCAGAGTGAGCAATATTATATTTTTTTAAAAGCAGATAAATAATGAAGCGTAAAGCGACAACTTGAAGTAGCGACGAATTTGTGGTTATGATAAATAATTGTTTTTGGAAATATAATTTTTAAGTCCACATAAAATATTTCTGATGAATTATAACGTTATAATAAAATAATTTTATAAGCAAGAGCTTTATATTTTTTCATTTTCAAGTATATTTAAAATATATATATAAACATTATCAACTACATACATAGACATCACAATAAATAATCACCCTCATTATTGAGGCGTTGTTGACATTGTTGTCAGGTTGTAGATTCATATATAGTAATGGCAAAGGACATTGAAAAGTGTTGGTGGCTGAGTGTATAGAGCGCTTGCTGATGAAATTTTTTTCCCATGTTCAAATCCCAATTAATTAATGCAGAAAAGTTTTTTTTTTTATAAATAATGTATATTAATATTTCATTTTTTTTTATTAAATAAGAACTAGTAAAAATAATTATTTCTATAATTATTTCATGCTGGCACAATCAAGTGATTGTTCCATCAAGATCATTTCTTTGCAAATAGCGTGTTGAAAACATCGATACGGACATTGACATTTTTGTTTTACTTTTTACATTTATTAACTAAATACATACAATTTTTGTTTTACTTTTTACATTTATTAACTAAATACGTATGTAACTTATATTATTATATATTTAAATTATACAATATTAATTATTAAGTGTAAAAATAAATTTTTTATATTCATCATAAAATTCGTTCATAAAATTTATCCATGCGCGATGTTTGCTCTTCAAAAATTCTATTGTAATGAGAAATATGGCCCATACATGACATTAGGATGATTCTGCATTCACAAAAATATCAAACTCATTTTGATTTTACACAATCGGCTGACACAATCACACCACAGGCCCATACACGTTCAATCAGATGGCGCACTCACTTGATTAGATTATTTAAAACCAAAAAAAAAAAAAAAACAAGAAAATTATGGGCGGTTTAGACTATAGCTGTTAAGTAACAATAATTAGATTACTTTTTTTTGAAGGGCGAAGTAATGATTAAATTAGGATTATATTCAGTTTTGTAATCATATTTTTTATGATTACGATTACAAATTATCAAAAAGTAATAAGAATTATTTGAAATTATCAAAAAATAGTCAAAAAGAATCAAAAGTAGTCAAAAAATAATTCGACTACTTTCAAAGATTACTTTTGATTATTTTTGATTATTTTTAAAATACATTGCATTCGCGCACTTATTGAATGTAAATTTGTCCACATATTGGAGATTTTAACATCTTCTTAATTATCAGTACATACAGGGCCGGATTAACCCATAAGCTAACTAAGCAGCTGCTTAGGGCCCCCGAAAAATTGGGGCCCCCAAAAAATTTTTAAACAAAACAAAATCTTATTTTCTATGAAATGAGTCTTTCGTTGCCAGTTAAAAGAAGTTGGAAAACTGAGTTGTAGTTCTGGGAAACACATAATAACAAAAAAAAACATTTTTGGAAATTTTAGGAGGTCCCCGAATTGCACACGACGTGTATTGCCGTCATTGTCTATTAAAATTTTTTCATTATAACAAAAAGCGTTCCAGTGGAAGGTTATAAATACAATATAATAATAACAAGTAAGAAAATTATAGTCGGTCTAGACCGACTATACGATACCCTGTACCATGCGTTTAGAGACCCTATCTCTCAGGCCCAACTAACTGGATATAGAAAATAAGCATAAACCAAATTTTAGTGGGATTTTTTTAATTTTTTTGGCTGCAGATATAAAAAAGTTCTTATTGGATGCTACATCTATATGGGGACTAGGCCCAAAAATGGACCGATCCTGACCATGTTTGGTAAAGTCTCTTGTATTTTGCAAAAATATATACAAACAAAACTTGAAAAGAATCCGTGCAGTATTTTTGTTTTTTCATAGATTTAAGTGAAGAGCGGGAAGCAGCTCTATATGGGGCCTATGATCAAGAGTTGTCCCATAGGTACCGTTTTTGGACTACTGATTAATGGATGTAATAAACACATACAAACCCAATTTGACTAAGATTTATATGATAATTTGGATCTTATGGCAATTTATGTTGATTTCATAGGGGTCATTTGTACGGGGGCTAGGTCTGAACATGGACCGATTCTCACCAGTTTCAACAGCGTTCATCCCATGGCCGATAGAAGCTCATATACCAAACTTCATCAAAACATATACATATTTGCGACCTGCAGTTTGATTACAAGCCTTACATGGACATACACACGGACGGACGGACATCGTTAAATCGAATCAGATAGTGATTCTCTTAACATTGTTCTGTATGATATCTAGTTGAAATATTGACATTCTTGTTAAAATAGAAATAACTATTGCAGAGCTAATCAGAACATAAATTGTGGCGCCATCTACTGTGGCATAGTCACGCTGAGCAAAATGAAGTGACACTCTGTTAATGCAAAAGAAATGCATTTTCTCCACAACAAAATATTGCAGAATTTTATGTAAATAAATAATATACCGATTTATTTCTAACATGCAGTTATTATGGATATACATATATAGAATATATGTATATTATTTGTATTATTTAATATGTGTATGTATGTATATGTAAATATTACACACAAAAAATACAACATCAAACATTATTTTTGTGTTTTTCTCTTTAAATAAATTACATCGTTAAATCAAATCAGATAGTGATTCTGATTCGATCGGTATAATAAAAGATGGGTCTAGGTCAAATATTTTTGGTAGTTACAAACAGCAGCACAAAGTCATTATACCCAAACCACATAGTGGTATAGGGTATAAAAATGAAGAGAATTTATCTGAGCGGATCGCGAAAACGGGAACTAGCCGAAGGAAAAAAACAAAAAGATGAGGAAGTCGTCAAGAAGTTGCCGAAATTAGCGTCATTCTTTCAAACCTTCACATCGCTGTCGAATAATCCTGATGGTGCAACGAACGTGGCAGAAGACGACGGCGGGCAAAAAAATCAGGAACCATCTCTCGCTGTTGACAATAATAATGGTGCAACAATTCCAAATCTCGCACACCAAGTAAACAGGAACAATGATTCTGGAACGTGGATTGAACTAACTGCGGATGATATTAGCTACTGGACAAACGAAAGGGATTGGAATTAAAAGCTCAGTTTGATGATCAAATGGAGGAAGAATTCAAATTCTGGAAGCACGTCTTGCACCGAGTTGTATCTGTCATTCCAACATTGGCAGAACGGGGATTGGCATTCAGAGAACTACTTTGGATTGCTAGAACTTGTCGCTAAATTTGATCCGTTTTTGGCATCGCACATTTCAAATTATGGAAACAATGGAAACATGATTTAAATTTTGGATAAATTTTTCCAATGTATGGTCCGTATTGTATTATCAATGTATTGTCAATATATTATTAATATATTACCAATGTATTGTTAATATGTGACCTTTTTCAAGAAAGTTCAACATTTACTAATAGTATACTTTTCGTTTTTGACCGGAAATGTGTCGTACTTGTCGAAAACAATTTGCGAAGAGCTAATTGAACTAATGAGTCAGGAAGTCCGGTCTGCGATTTTAGATGAAATAAAAGCTGCTGGATATTTTAGTTTGTCCGTCGATTCAACCCCTGATCTATCTCACATTGATCAGTTGTGCGTTATCATAAGATACGTTCCGCCATTTGATAATATGCCAGTAGAACGATTTTTAACATTTTTAGAATTGAAAGGTCACGTTGGAAAAGAAATGGCTGACGCGGTTTTGAAATTCTTGATCGAAGGCTGCTACATTGACTTTTCGAAGTGGAGAGGGCAATCCTATGATAACGCAGTAAACATATCCGGTATTTATAAAGGGATGCAAACTGTCATTTAACCTTATGCAATATACATTGCATGTGCAGCACATTCATTGAATCTTTCCGGTCGTAGTGCAGTCGATTGTTGTTTGGAGGCAGTCAATTTTTTTTTCATTAGTGCAAACACTTTACGTATTTTTTTCTGTTTCTACACACTGATGGAAGGTACTAAAGGATCATATCAAGGATGAAAAAGTTTTTAAAGAAACTCTCAAACACGCGGTGGGAAGCTGTTGCCACAGATGCAATTTTAAATTCGTATTCTCAAATTCTCGACGCGTTAGATTCTATTTCAGAGGATAGGGATCAAAAAGGAGAAACAAGACAAGAAGCAATGAATATTGCAAACAAAATGCAGGAGTTTGAGTTTGTTTTTATGGCTACGATGTGGAATGACATTTTGCAACAATTTCATCGGACATCACAATCCCTTCAGATTTCAGAACTTAATTTGCAAGTTTGCCCTGATTTGTATAAAACGTTTACTATTTACTTACAAAATCTCAGGGAAAGATTTGAAGAATTCGAAAACAAGTCTAAAGAAATTTTACCCGACGGTGATTATAGAGGAAATAGTAATCGAAGACGTACTCGGAGAGTACAAGTCAATGATGGTCCAGCGGAAGATGCTGTTTTATCTGCAAGGGACAAATTTCGAATTTCGACTTTTTATTTCATCGTCGACATTCTTCAAGTTGAGATGAAAACAAGAGGCGACATTTATCAGAATATGGCAGAAAAGTTTTCATTTTTATTAAACATGAATTTAACCAACGATGAGGTACACTCAAAAGTTAAGTCGCTTGTCGCATCGTATCCTGAGGATTTAGATTCAAATCTATCTGATGAATTACAACAATTTCATCAGTACGTTCGTTTGAAAATGGAAAAAGATAAAAATATTAGTGCAAATTTTACTGATTTTTATAACATCATTATGATTGACCAACTTCAAACAGTCTTCCTAACGTGGAAATCTGCTTCAGAATACTTTTAGCATTAATGATAACAAACTGTTCAGGAGAACGATCTTTTTAGCAGTTGAAAAGAATAAAAAATCATCTGAGGACGATGATGCGACAAGATCGACTAAGTTCGTTGGCTCTTCTGTCAATTGAATCAGATGTGATGCGTCGCACGAATTTTGACAATTTAATCGAAGATTTAATTTTAAGCGATTGTTTTCATGTAATTTTGTATAAATGTAAAAATAAAATTAGTTTAATTATTGCTTTTCTAATAAATATACATAAGAAAAATTTCTGTCTCACTTATACATTATAAACAAAAAAGTTATTAACAAAAAAATTAAGTAACAAAAAAAATATGGGGCCCAATATCATTCACTGCTTAGAGCCTCACAGACTGTTAATCCGGCCCTGAGTATATACATTAATTAGTACATTAGTATTACTGCATTTCTATGTTTTTGGATTTTATATTCATTTGTATTCACACATCTTGTCATATTGAAACAAGTAAGAAAATTATAGTCGGTCTAGACCGACTATACGATACCCTATACCATGCGTTCAGAGACCCTATCTCTTAGGCCCAACTAACTGGACGTAGAAAATAAGCAAAAACCAAATTTGAGTGGGATTTTTATTAATTTTTTTGGTTGCAGATATGAAAAAGTTCATATCGGATGCTATATCTATATGGGGACTAGGTCCAAAAATGGACCGATCCTGATCACGTTCGGTAAAGTCTCTTGTATTTTGCAAAAATATATACAAACAAAATCTGAGAAGAATCAGTGCAATACTTTTGTTTTTTAATAGATTTAAGTGAAGATCGGGAAGCAGCTCTATATGGGGCCAAAGGGATCATTTTTGGACTACTCATTAATGGACGTAATGAACGCATACAAAACCCAATTTGAGTAAGATCTATATGACAATTTGGATCTTACGGCAATTTATGTCGATTCCATAGAGGTAATTTGTATGGGGGCTAGGTCTGAACATGGACCGATTCTCACCAATTTCAATAGCGTTCATCCCATGGCCGATAAAAGCTAACATACCAATTTCATCAAAATATATTCATATTTGCGGCCTGCAGTTTGATTACAAGGTTTACATGGACACACAGACGGACGGACGGACGGACATTGTTAAACCAACTCAGAAAGTGATTCTGATTCGATCGGTATAATTAAAGATGGGTGTAGGTCAAATATTATTGGTTGTTACAAACAGCAGCACAAAGTCATTATAGCCAAACCACATAGTGGTATATGGTTAATATTGCAGATTTGTACTTATACTATTAGTACATTATATTCTTTGTGTTGTCTATAATATTAATAGGCTATGTGTGTTTTATTAAATTTGTTAATGAGTTTGTTATCTTCATTCACAATAATAATAAACCATAGAAGTGTTGGGTTGTGCGTTGGCAAAGTGAAAAATAAAGCTGCCTAGAAATTGAACTCTAATTTTGAGCGCTGGAATCTGCTGGTATTTATAATTACATTACTTGTCAACAAAATACTTTCTGTAATTTGTATCAAAGATGTTCTCATTTTTTATATAAAAATAATGTTAATGAAATTCTCATTCTGTTATTGAATTTGAAACAACACGTCATATAATACTTTCCTTGGGTTCCAATACTTTGGTGAGTAATGTTGTAATCGCTTGCTGTAAACTCTTAATAATAAAATTTATTTATTTAAAATGTCTGAACGTTGTTCCGAAAGAGATTTTTCCGCAGGCGAAAATGTTGAGGATCCGGACTTCAATCCATCTACATGTAAAAAGAAAAAATCAATAATTAATGAATCAGGAACGGTCCTCAAAAAATTATATGTAAATTCTCTATCTGATACACCAAAAAACAGAATCCAGGAGCTGCAGCAAATATCCAATGTTACTTTGAAAATAAAACAGCAGTTAAGAGAAAGGTTTCAACCATATTTCATATTGCGGCCTGAGGCAGATATCGCACTTACGGTAACAGTACTAACTCCAAGCATCAACATGAAATGGCATCAACATGGTGTTGCAGAGATTAAGTCCAGAAATGCCAGAATTAACTTTCATGAATATAACCAGGAGAGTTTTGGATACACTTTACAGTTTTTACGCAAAAAATTGCAATACATATAATTTTGAAATGATTTTAATGATGCAGTAAATTTAATTTTTTAAACTTTAAAGATTTAACTTTGCAGCTGATGAAATTGAAAAAAGTTTTTCTCCACAAGATCGACAACCAACAATAAAAAATAAGTTATTCAGCAATTTAAAGGACAATTCGTGTGCTGATGAGATTTGAAAAAATATTTTTTAAAAGAAGCGTATATATATTTTACCACGCCCTTAAAGTCTTCAGCTCCAGGTGAACGACTGTTTTCTTTTGCGGCAATCATTGTCTAATTTTTCGTTTGGGAAATTAGTTTTAATGAAAGCCAATTGAAAATATTTGTAAATAAGGATACTAATGTACATTGAATGAATTGTTTTGCTTTATTTCTTTTTTTAGGTATGAATAACTTAAATTTTTGTTATGAAAATAAATACATATGTGAATATTTTTTTATACAAAAAACAGCGAACTTCGATTTATTTTTCATGTTGGAAATGCAATGGATTTTGAAAATAATCAAAAGTAATTTTTGAAAGTAGGTGAATTATTTTTTGATTACTTCTGATTCTTTTTGATTATTTTATGGTAATTATTACAAGCAATTCTTATTTTTAGATTATTTGTAATCGTAATCAATTAGTAATCAGGAATTGCGCAATAGAGTATTATATAATCATTACAATTCTTTTTAAAATGTATCTAGAGGACCCCTGCTGCTCCGCAGCATTATATATTATATTATATTAATTTTTATAATATAATACCAAAATTTGCCAAGAGAAGTTAACGTACAGTAATGCCAAAATATGCCAAGATAAGTTAAAGTACAGTAAAAGTAAAGTTGATTCTCCACGCATAACTTTCCTCAAACACAACGAATTTAAGCAGTTAATAGCTCAAAAGAAGGAGCTTGATCCACTGAGTGTTCTTAGACCTATGTCAAAACAGCCTACGTTAATTAGAACTCTAGTTATAGAGGTCTGAGAGAAGAAAAATATTGAAAAAAATCTTGAATGCAAAGTTTATTCATAAATTCTTTTAATATATAAGAAGATAAGATGTATTTGATTACTAATCGTAATCGAAATTTGACAGCTCTGGTTTAGACCGACTATATGATACCCTATACCATGCGTTTGGAAGCCCTATCTCTAAGGGCCAACTAATGGGATATAGAAAATAAGCATGAACCAAATTTGAGTGGCATTATTACATAATTTTTTTGCTTTCGAATAAGAAGAAGTTCATTCGGATGCTATATTTATATGGGGATTAGGTCAAAGAGTGGACCGATCCTGACCATATTTGGTAAGGTCAATTATTTTTTGCAAAAATATATAAATACCAAATTTGAGAAAAATCTGTGCAATATTTTTGTTTTGTGATAGATTTAAGTTAAAATCGGGAAGCAGCTTTATATGCGGGCTATCACTAAGAATTGTCCTATATGATTTATTTCTTTACTACTTATAAAGGGGAGTAATAAACACACACAAACCCAATTTTATCGAGATCTATATGATCTTATGGCAATTTAAGTCGATTTAATAGGAGTCATTTTTATGGGGACTAGGTCTGATCATAAACCGATTTTCACCAATTTCAACAGCGCACAGTGGCGCCCGTAGAGCAAACGAGGTTGCAAAAATCAAAATTTTCATGTGCGCCGACGAAGTTTTGAATAAACCCATGTTATAGAAAACTTTTCAACGATTTCAAATATGCTACTCTTAATAATATCACATTTTTAGTTTAGAAGATATAACCGGTCAAAGTTGACCGACTTTCGTTTTTCAAAAAAACACGATTTTTAGTCAATTTGTTGCGATTTCAGGTGTAATATCACGAAAAACAGGTAACGAATCGCCTTATTTTTTGTCCGTGTTGATTGATGTATTTATCAAATGTATAATGATAAAAAAAAATTAACTGTTTGCTTTGTGTTTCTCCTGGTAAATCACTATTTAAAAACTATCCGTTTTTTCACTATTTTTCAACTTTGACGGAAAATAAAAAAAATCTTTATTTTTCTATATTTGCCATATTTGATTATTTCTTTACATAATTCAAAAGGTTTTATCTGCCCGTACGTGCCCGTTTGGCTTCTAGAGGTAAAAAAGTTAAAAAGACATGGAGAAATTGTATAACGTGCATCCCTTACATGTTTTGACTGACAGTAGTTTGATCTAATAGTTTGAAAATTGCATTTTAAGTCGGTTGTCTACCTGTGAGCCTCTGCCAAAGTGTACTCCCAATATTCTGTTACAGACACAGGATGCACAAAAAAATACTCATTGAAATTCGCAGGTACGCACCTCACTTAAAAATTACTTTGGAGTACAAATGGTCAAAAACAATATTGACTTATGGTCCCTCCAGGTAGGCGCAAATCTTATTTAGACACGAGCATAATATCAAAATTGCTTAATTCAGCCTAAATCGATATGTATGCAGGGAACAGGTAAATTTTTAGGCATGGTAGCATAAGCCTATATATTGCAAAATAAGCATAATGACTTATGGTCCCTCCAGGTAGGCACAAATCTTATTTAGACACGAGCATAATATCAAAATTGCATAATTCAGCCTAAATCCATATGTATGCAGGGAACAGGTAAATTTTTAGGCATGGTAGCATAAGCCTATATATTGCAAAATAAGCATAATGCTTTATTAGTCTACGACTGAAAGTTGGCGCAACAAGTACTGAAACCATGGCGTTAAACAATTTAAAATTATTTGAACTGTTTAGAAGGTCAACCACACCAAAGTTTTTCACGGAAGCTGCTTTAGAAGAACTTGATAGCTTATACGGAAATATTGAGAGAAGCGCAATTATAAAAAATAATTTTTATCTGATATATGCAAATATGAAGGCAAAATGGGTGAACTCTAATCGAACCATTCAGAACTTCAACTCTAAATACGAGGACTGGCTTAATGAAGACACCATCCTGGATATATTGGCAGTAGATAAACCCACCACATCAACCAGAGGAGCAAAAGGAAGGCCAAAAAAAAGTATTGAGGAGTGTTCAATTTTCACAAGAGGAAACTTGCCGATGCCACGAATGACTTGACCACAAAGCATTTATCGGACGCGCTGTCTATTAAATATACAAAGGATAGTAAAAGAGTTAGGTCGTAGATTACAAAATCTGTTGCTGATGCAAGCCCACTGCGACTAAAAAGGATTAAGGAAAGCATTCCCACGCGCACAAACGCACACATTAAAAAGTACGGTTCCGAAGAAGCCTTGGCCTTGTTTATGGACTTACAACTTTCCAAAGAAAAATATGAGATACTACGGGCATCCTTGATGCGACACGGGGCTGACGTTTTACCAGGATACAAACATATTACGCAAGCCAAAATAATTTGCGGCTAAAATCTGATGTTTCCCTACACTGGAAAAATCCACGTCCGTCATCAGTGCATTATTGCCGACCAATAATGTATCAGTTTGCAAGGGAATCGGCAGAACTCATAAGGACCACGGTGAAGGACATTGAAGAAGAAAATAAGCAAGATTAAGCCTACAAAGCTGCAAATTGGGGAAGGAAAATATATTGAACGCAATTACGAGTTCCACCTGACCATGGTTGACGGAAAAGTCGTAAACGAACTGGCAGGAATAACCTCAACATTGTCATGCCCGATTTGCAAAAAGAGTCAGAAGAACTTTGGTAATTTAAACGATTCTACAAACGAGGAGAATTACGAATATGGAATGTCACCATTGCACGCAAGGATAAGGTGTATGGAGTTCTTGCTAAAACTGGCGTATACCCTACCACAAGAGGAGGAAAACTTCGATGAAAATACATCAATAAAGGATAAGGAAAAGATCAGAAAGAAGCAAATACAGGATGCTTTTTTTAAACAAGTTGGACTAAAAGTAGACTGTCCCAAGCACGGATACGGTAACTCAAACGATGGAAACACTTCTAGGAGATTTTTTGAAAATGATGAGGCAGTAACTAAAATCACAGGAATTAACAATCAAATCGTGAAAAGATTGGGAACGATCTTGAATGTTTTAAACTGCAAAGAAAATGTCAATTCTACAAAATATGGAGAATATGCATCGAAAACTGCATCTCTTTTAGCAGAAATGTATCCACAGAAGAAGTTGACCCCGACCGTCCATAAAATATTGGCGCATGGCAAAGATATAATTGAGTACCAGTCTTTGCCAATTGGAGAGCTTTCTGAAGAAGCACAGGAGTCTCTTAACAAATTTTATAAAAAACATAGATCGCAGAACACATTCAAAGCATCAAGGGTAAGGCAAAATGAGGACCTCTTCAACATGTTGGCAGCATCTTCCGATCCACTTATTTCTTCCCTGCGGCATGTGAAGTCACGAATAGAGTTAGAAAATAATTATAGTTTAGAAATGATTAGTCTTTTAGATATACCTTCTCTTGCGAATTGTGATGAATATTTTACAGAAAATTGAAAAAACAAATTTAAAAAAGAAGTAATTTTTTTTTCATTTGTTGGGTAATAATTTAAAACATAAAACCCTAAAGAAAAAAAATAAAAACAATCTAAAAATTGTTACCATAAAATTGATTTTTCTACAAATTTTAACTTTGATAACCCATAAGTAGGCCCTTACAAAGCGTAGCACCCTTTCCAAACGCTCATTTCATAGGCTGAACAGTTATCTATCATATACTGTTTAAACTGTTCAATTATGTTATTCGGTTCAAAAGATATGATTTTTGCAACGAAAAAACTCAAATGGCGCCATTGTGCGACGTTAATCTATGGGTGTGAAAGCTGGAATATATCGGCAAGGGATGCACAATATCTTCAAGCATCTGCTAATCGCTGCCTACGTCGCATCCTTCACATATTCTGGCCTGAGACCATATCCAATAGCGAGCTCTGGTTTAGAACGAATCAACCACTCATAACTGAAGAAATAATGGTTCGCAAATATAGATGGCTTGGACATACTATCGCAAGAAACGTCCTAGATTTCAACCCTCAAGGAAGCAGAAGACCGGGGCGCCCGCGAAATACTTGGAAAAGACAAATTGAATCCGAACTAAGAAACGCAGGAAAGAGCTGGAGTGAAACAAAACGTTTAGCATTAGATAGAGTTCAATGGAAATTATTTGTTACGGCCCTATGTTCCAGCTAGGAATAAAAGGATTAAGTATATATCATACTATGCAACATGTTACTTTTGAGGTTGAAATTCGGTTTCACCGTCTTCACAGCGTTTTGCTCATCCTCATATTATATCATTCTTGCTACGGATGGAACGGCACGGATCCTATCCATAAATCGGGAGGTTACTCTATATAAATTTTAGAAATAATGTCATTACAGAAATATAACGACTTGTTACTAACTACATTGGCAATAATGATATTTTAACGGTAGCGAAAAACAAACACATCGGAATAACGCACTACACATCGGAATAACACACTACTAAAAAAGCTTTTAAATCCCCATTTCTCTACCACTGTTTATTAAAAAGTTATTAATGAAAACATTCTGACCTAAGTCGTAATGAAGCCCCATTACATTTATATAAAACGTTATTTTTCTCGAAAGCATGATATTCGACGATTTGGGTTATATATGCTATCATCTTCTACTAAAAACGCTTTATATTTACGTGAAATCCCCATTTCTCCCACACTGTTTATTAAAAGATATTAATAAAAATATACTGACCTAAGTTGTAAAGAAGTCCCATGATATTTATATAAAAAGTTATTTTTCTCGAAATCATGTTTTTCGACTTAGGCGGTTAATGCTTGTAAGCACAGATGTATTGTGTAAGAACGTTCTTTAAAAATTTATATTTCTATATTATATAATTATTTTTTACCCCAAGATTGACGGGTTTAGAGTGATCGCAATAACACATATATACCATAAAGTACTTGTAATTGTAGTTAACGGTTATTTAAATTGATATCTCAAGGTGAAATATGAAAAAAAAAAATAATACATAAATAATTGTATGCCATATTTATATATGAAACAACTTTACATTCCACTAATCAAACAAGGGTTAAATTTTTGTTTTTGCAAAAGGAAGGTGTAAAATGTCAATAGTAATAACTACTTGACCCACAAAAATTAAAAACTATCGAAACTTATAATTAACAGAATAAATGCGTTCACCTCAAGCGCAGCAAACAAAGGTTAATAAAGGCTGTATCAATTATTAGTTTGACTGCAGTTAACGGGCTTAACTCTGATAACTCATATTTGAGAAAAAATAAAATAATTTCTGGAATATGGTAAACTCGCGGCGGCGCTCGCAATCTACAATCATGTTATTCGAAACTATGTACATTGTTTCATGCAACGTTTTCTTGGAAAAATATTGAGTGCTTTTGGAACAAATTGAAATTTGACGCATCTGAGGCGTCAGGATCTCTAATTGTTAATCGACAAATAAAAATTTTTGAAAAATTTTTTCAGTAGCAAATGTTTGCTTTCCTTGACGTGTGGTTCATCAGTTGATCTTTTCTTCATCCGAGGGGTTATTTGACATCAATTCTTCCTCTAAATTTCGGAAAGTCAAATAAGACTTTTTGCAAGATCCATATAATTACCGTAGTAGAATTTTCATTCCGCAAACAACATTTACGACAATTTCTTCGTTCAAAAAAACCGGACATTGTTAAAATCGGCAAATTCACTTTTAGTTGTTTAGAAAATCGAGCGTCACTCTTCATCCAATGAAGATATTGACATGAAATTTGGCACATTCTCAATACTATCAACTTGAAAAATAAATATTTGCCCAAATCGATAACGAATGATCTCCGGAGCCATAAGAGTTGTCAAGCGAAGATTGAAACCATACGTTTGGTTCACTAACCCCAAACACATCTAGATTACACCAAGTAAATTTTCTTCTTTTTTTTTGCATTTAAGGACAAAATTAGGTTCAAAAACTTATCATTATGTTTATATACTTAGTTTAATAGAGAATTTGTGTCGCGATTTCTTAAAACGTATCCACGACGCAAAGACGAGATCCTCTGGTATATAATAAAATCTAAAAACATTAGACAGGGTTTTGATATCAGATATTATTTTTCTACGGATAATTAATACATAAGTTGTTATTGGTGCCCGCAAATCAATACAATAATGTTGATTTTCTTTAATTGTCTTAAGGTTTTGGCTAAATAATAATAACCATATATCAAATATGTATAAATAAATATCTTTAGTATTAATGTACTTATTTTTTTTATCACGTTTTGTTAATGCAATTATTGTAACATATTCTTTAATTGTTTGCCCTCAGGCAAGTAATATTTGCTATTTATTAACAGTTTTTTTTTTGGTTGTTTCGCCTTTATTTGTTGTTGGTTATTATCTTTTTTAAACACGCACCAATTGAGTACGGAATGGTCCATCGATTAAACAAATATATTCAGCTACGAGTATTTTTGCATAGAAGTAGGTAAACATTTTTTGCGCGTCATGCGCGTCTATTATTTTTAATTTTCAATGTCATTGAATGTAGTTTTTAGTGTTTTTTTTAAGGTGTTGAATGAGTATTAAAATTATGCTTAATTGACAGAATCGATTGTTGCCATTGGCTGTTTTCATTATTTCACAGAGAGTACTTACCGTTAGAGTTGATGGATTCATGTTTTTAATTTTAACAATTTATTTCTTTTTTTTTCATTCACCGAACTCTTACAGTAGCTAAAAGTTATTTATTGATATTAATACGAATTGAATTGAATTTAAAATTTAAAATGGATATTTTTTTCTTGCTAAAAATAATCATTTATTATTTAAATTTGTTTTAAAACAACTTTAGTATTATATTAAATTTATCTTATAAATAGTGTGGATGAAATATAAAATGTGTATTTAAAAATCATAGGAATTTGCTTCATCATCTCCTTTACGGACTTTAAAAAAGATTTTGTAAATAACTGCTGCTAAAATACTGCCAATAATAGGACCCACCCAATAAACCCAATGTCCTGTCCATATACTGTGTACAACTGCCGGGCCAAATGAACGAGCTGGATTCATGCTGGCGCCAGTTAATTTTATCTAAAAAGAAAACATTAAATAATTTCGAAAATATTTGGGATTATGATTCCAGTATTATAAAAATAAAAGTACTTGTTGGTTTTTAATTTTTAAGAGCATAACTTTAGCTCAGTTCGTTTACGTGATTATTTGTAACTAGTGGATTGTGTGGCGCCTAGGCGCCCTTTTATTTTGACTTTAACAAACAAATTGTTTTTTTCATTTCAGAATTTTCCTGTATTTTATATATTTAAAAAAACTAATTTTAATGTTTTTAAAATATCTTAAAAAAACAAGTAAGAGTGTTAAATTCGGCTGTGCCGAATCTTTGATACCCTCCACCTCGGTTTGAGTCTTGATAATAAATGTAAATGAAAAAGTAAACAATTTGTTAAACTTAATACCAAATTATTTCAGCAAATTCTTTGGGTTGGTTTTCGTCTTTTCTATTATTTCGGATTTATTTCGGTGTTTGCTTTTTGGTCATCGTTTAGGTTATATACCTATATGCATGCGTTTCCGGTTATATGACATACCTTCTCGTTTAACTTAGTTTTTGCTATTAAATAGCTCGCCCTAACCTCCATTGCAAAGGTAATGGTTGTGTAGGGTGGCTACATGCATTAAATCGTGCTAATTGGAGATGGCTGTATAGTTTCTTTTGACTGGCCTAATATTTCTTCATTGTGGCCATATAGGTCGGATGGAGTAACAAAATAATAACCAAAAAAAAAGCTCTCTCAACTTTTTTATTAAAATATTGCCATATTTTGAAAACAGAGAATAAATTTATGATATTAAACAATCAAATTAGGGATGCCAAACGCAAAAAACCAAAAGCCCCAAACATTTTAAATAAAATAATTTGTTACCTTTATTTTCCAAAAAAAATTGTGAAAATTTATATATAAATAACATTCTCATCAAATTGCGTTTATTTATGTAACAATTTTTATGTTCGCAAATCTTAAATATCATTTGAGGTTTTATAAAATTCATTGAATTTAAATTAATATTTTCTTTAGTCCGATTCTGTAAATTTCAACGATCCGACAATCGCAAAATATATTGACAGCTATTGTTGTTTGCACTAAGGATTAAGTGATTCTTATCAACAGTCGACAAATCTATTTTTCTATTTATTTAAATTGTAAACGAGTGGCATCTCTGTCAAAATAAGCAAAAAAACACAGAGAATAGAAAAAAACAAATTACTTCGTGTTTGACAGGATGATTTTATGTTTATGTTTAATATCTTTATTTTTTTACTAATATTTCTGTTTATTTATTTGAAAATGAAATAATGAATTGAGTATGCTATTTAATTCTTTTATTTATATAAAAAAGATTTTTTAATAAAAGCAAAATATTTTCACTATTATATGATTTTTATTTATGTATGACGACATTTCAACCTAAAACTTTAAGTTTTTATTAATTGAATAAACAACACAAAAATGGTTGTCGTTTAGATAACAACAACAGCTGACTTTAATAATAGCGAATATCGTTTAAAAATTTTACTAATAATTTTGCTTTTCTTTTTTTAACGATTCAACTATCGTTAAAAGAAGTTACTGAAAAGCTATTATTTTCTCCTGAATGCCAATATTTTTTTTTAATGTAAACATTTTTTAAATGTAAACTAATTTGGTGTTTTTTTTTTGGAATTTGATACAATTGATGTCCTCTAAATTTAAAATTATTATTTCCGACGTTTTGATATGATTTTCTGAAATCCAGTTAATATTTGATAATTTATAATTGGAAATTTTAATTCCAGTTTTTAGACTGAATATTTTCTAAAATTTGAATGGAAAATTTAAAAAGTGCAATTTTGTATTTATGTGAATAATAATGCTTTAGTAATTATAAACAATTTTTAAAAATTAGATGTAATCGCAATCAGATATTTTATAGGTAAAGCAGAAGAATAATTCTATATAACTATGTAGAACTGTTTTGAAAGCAAAAAACTCATTGATGAACTCGGTAACTCTATTTTGTAAAGACAACAAAAAGTTAATATTCCAAACTTATGTTCATATTTGTAAAAGAATAATGAAAAAACGTATGAAATAAAAGACCAGCCCGTGTATACTCTTAACATTGTTCTGTATGATATCTAGTTGAAAATATTGACATTCATGTTAAAATAGAAATAACTATTGCAAAGCTAATTAGAACAAACAAAAATTGTGGCGCCATCTACTGTGGCATAGTCACGCTGAGCAAAATGAAGTGACACTCTGTTAATGCAAAAGAAATGTATTTTCCCCACAACAAAATATTGCTGAATTTTATGTAAATAAAATAATATACCCATTTATTTCTAACATGCAGTTATTATGGATATATATATATAGAATATATGTAAATTATTTGTATTATTTAATATGTGTATGTACATACATATATGTAAATATTACACACAAAAAATACAACAGCAAACGTTATTTTTGTGTTTTTCTCTTTAAATAAATTAATCCATAAATTTTTTTTTTGCTAAATTTACTTTTTTTTATTAACAACTAGGTATTTAAGCATTATTTGCTTTAGATGTTGGTGAATTTTTACTCCCTTTATATTAACTCGTAGTGTCTGCTTGTCGAACAAATTTTGGATCGATTTTAACCACTTTCCCGTGACCCAATCGATCTGAAATTTTGCAGGCAGGCTCGTGGCAATGACAGAAATGATCTAACAATTTTTTTTAATGATGCCAAAACAATGGAATCTTTTAAATTTTTCTACCAGAGTTGATAAAAAAATTTACAAAGAGTTTGTTTTTATTATATTATTACCACAACAACCACAAAAACAACAAGTCCAGCTATGACAACAATGCAACATTTAGAATAACAACAAGAACAATATAGAATCATCATGTTTTTCATTTTTTTTTTACTTTTTCAGAGATTTCCCTGGACCTGTTCCACCGATTTTAATGATTTTTGAAGTAGAAATCTTCCCATGAATTTGGTGAAGCATTCTCAGTAAAAATTATCACCCTGGCTATCCTATTGAGGGCGTGATCGTGACAAGAACAACATAGAAACTTATATTTTTTCAAGACCTTTTTTAGTTCTTCATTCAAATCTCGGGCCCTAATCGACCGATTTGGACGATTTTAAATAGCAAACTTTGTTAGTGAATCGTTTTTTATGCCAACGAGCGCCCTAGCTGCCCGATTGATGCCATCATGGTGATTTCCACAGACGGACAGACGGACAGACGGACATCGCTATATCAACTCCGGTTGTTATAAGGATCACAAATATATATATTTTATGGGGTCCAAAATTTTTTTTCTAATTATTACAAACGGAATGACAAACTTATATATACCCTCTGCACACTGGAGTGGAGGGTATAAAAATCGAAAAACAGTTGTAAAAAATACAAACCAAAAACTTTGATTTTCAAATGAAGTTTTGTACAGGGTCCTTTTATGTATATTTTCGCAGAAGTTTGCCAGTAGCCAACCTTTGCTTTATACTTTCTGCTTCTATACATAAGGAGTTTTTATTATTATATGATTTTAAAAAAATATTTTATTTTGATAGAAACTCGGTAATTTTAGTCTTATTAAGACAAACTATTAATATGTATCTTTTTACTAATTTAATTTATGTTTTATAACTTTTTAAAATGCATCAAAATAAATAGACTTATTCAACCAAAAAAAGTTTTTAAATCTTGCAGACAAAACAAAAAAATACTACGGTTATACCGAACTTAATCTATAACGACTAATTTGGCCGGTCCCGCCGAGTTCGTTATAACCGAACTCCATTTTATTGTAGAAAAAATAGAATATCAAAGTAAAAAACGTTTTGCTGTTCGTTTACTATTTTGGATATTTATGTTTTTGAGAACTAATTTTTCTTACTCTCTGAAATTTCCGTTTTTACTGGTTTTTACTGGGAAAGTAAACGAACAGAGCTTTTAATATCAAATTTAAGTCAATCAATCATTTTAATACGTTAAAGAACTTAATCCAATATTCGATTGCACTGAACGAACTGTTGCCATCACTAGTGAAATTGGGATTTATTACTGAACTGGTACATATAAATATGTGTAAGCGATTGTTAATCCGTTCGAATATCCATTAATGCTTTTTTAGTTGATTATTCCTACCGAAATCTGAAGTTGGATTTGTCTGCCACACAATATTTGAAGTGCTATTTCTTGTATTTTTTCATGAAGATCACCGCGTTTCGTTTTTAGTATTTCAGGTCAGGAAATTTTAAAATCGTTATGTGTTAAACAAATCCAGGTTCGGTTTGAGCACGAAAATCGACCTGAAAAAATATTTTTAAATCTTTATGGGGAAAATCTGCTGTCAGAATTGTATAAACCGCACAAAAGCAAAAGTTTAATTTTGATAGACCTGTGTAGTTTATTGCATATTTGTGGAATATGTTAAATTGTATTGGTTTCATGATCTATGATACAGTATAACGAAGTTTTTGCTGAGTCCCCTGAAAAACCTCTTCATTGCAAAGTTTTTCATATAAACATGCTATAGCTATAACGAAGAAATTCTGAACTATAAAGCCTGTATATAGCCAAGTATTCTTTCAAAAGCCTCTATACAACTACAGCAGAATTAAGCAAAACGGTTTGCAGCAGGACTGGGACACAAAGATTTTAATGCCAGTACATAGTAATTTACGAGTCAACGAATAAACCTCGTTTTCGTCACTTCTAGTATTGCGGTGTTTGTTTTTTGATTCTCGTGGTTCTGCTCAGCATGCAGTTAGGTTATGTAGTTAATTGCATGCGTTCTGGTTACATGATATAACAATAACAAGTAAGAGTTTTAAATTCGGCTGTGCCGAATTTTTTTAAAACCCTCCACCTGAGTCTTAAACTGTACATTCACCCAATGTCGAGTACGGTTACAACTTTCAATTTTCATTTTCCATTTAACATTTTTCATATTTCAATTTTCATTTTCCATTTTCAATTTTTCAATTTCCATTTTCCATTTTTATTTTTCATTTTCCATTTTACATTTTTAATTTTTCAATTTTCATTCTCCATTTTTCAATTTTCATTTTACATTTTCCATTTTGCATATTCCATTTTTCAATTTCCATTTTTCATTTTCCATTTTCCATTTTTAATTTTTCAATTTTCATTTTCCATTTTTCATTTTCCATTTTCCATTTTTCAATTTTCATTTTCCATTTCCCATTTTTCATTTTTCCATTTCCATTTTCCATTTTGCGTTTTCCATTTTCCATTTTCCATTAGTCATTTTTCATTCTTCAATTTTAATTTTCCATTTTCCATTTTTCATTTTCATTTTCCATTTTTCATTTTTAATTTTTCAATTTTCAATTTCCATTTTCCATTAGTCATTTTCATTCTTCAATTTTCATTTTCCATTTTTCATTTTCCATTTTTCATTTTTATTTTTTATTATCCATTTTCCATTTTCATTTGCCATTGGAAAATTTCCATTTTTCGTTTTCATTTTTTCCTTCATATTGGCGATTTTTTTTTTGTTATAACGTGATAACGATAAAAAAATATGTGGTAATACTACTAGCATGAGCTATGTTATTGTGTTCTTGGTATTGTTAATATATATGCATAATGTTTTTGTGGCATTTTTTTATGTTGTTGTACAATTATTATGTTCAACCACTAAACTGTTACAACAAACACACTGGGTTTTATGTTTTTTTTTTTAGGGAAATCTATATTTTTGCTCGTATCTAATCACAATGATGCCCAATGTAGCCCACTTTCAATACCAACCTGCTGGAAATTATGGCAAATGATATTTTTGTAACCTTATCCAGTTAGATGGCTTTTTTTGTGAATGAGCGTGATTTCAACAGACAGACGGACAGACAAACATCGCTATATCGACTCGAGCTGTGATAAGGATCAATAATATATATATATTTTATGGGGTCGGAAATTAGTTTTTCGATACGTTACAAACGGAATGACAAACCTATATATACCCTCTGCCACTGACGTGTGGAGGGTATAAAAAGGTCTTAAAGCTAGTAACGGTTGGCTCTTAATTTAAAAAAAGCGCCAATACAATATTTTTAATTCAGATGAAACTTGAATATTTTTGAAATGCGCATTAGACCGAACAATGGCTTTTAAATCCGGGAAATGCCACGATAGAAAACATTGTAAAGAAAGATTATATATTTTATTTATTATTAGAAATATAGGCACTGAGAAGAGACAATTGCTCATAATCGGAAAATCGATTAATCCAAGATTTTTTTAAAACATAAAAAAGTTTGGATGACGAGCGGTATATGGTTGGATTACTTTAAAAAAATTGACAACGATATGAGTACAGAGCACGAACTTAAAATATAGCTACACTCGAAACTGTGTGGTTTATGTGTGTTTGAATAAAACAATACGTGAAAAAATAAAATTGAAAAACATGTTCGTGTTGTCAATCAAGTATTAAAACGAAACATATTCATGATTGTGTTCGGCAAAGTAAAAAATTTAGAGACACACATAATTGACATGAAATTAAAAATATGTGTTGGTTGTTTTAGAACAGAACATTGTGTGTTTGATGTGTAATTTTCTGAACCTTGCAAAAAATCAACAATTGTTAATTATTTTCCGGCTTGTAGCTTTGTCGAGCGACCAAATATTTTGATTATTGTTTATGGCATTATTACTAATGTAACGAAATCACAAGATAATGGCGGAGGAAGAAACTAAAGAAACCGGAAATGCTGTAATCTGAAAACATTTCTGGAGGCGCACCACATCCGAAATTTACGTAAACATACAAAAATAACACAATATTTTATTAAAATCAAATAAAATTTAAAACAAGTAGGAAAATGATGGTCGGTCTAGACCTATACCTATACTATGTGTTTAGAGAATTCGTCTTACTTGCCAAATTTGAGTGTAATTTTTATTATCGGATTCTATATGGGAACTAGGTTGAAAAATTTACCGATCTTGACGATATACAAACATAAAAGTGTTTAAATTTTTTATTAACCTTTGGAATAGTGAATTTTTATACCCTATACCACAATGTGGTCAGGGGGCTGATGTTTGTAACTACCAAAAATACTTAGACCCATCATTTATTATATTGATCAGAATCACTTTCTGAGTCGATTTTTGGGATGTCCGTCCGTCCGTCTGTCCGTCTATGTGTCCATGTATATTTGTAGTCAAACTACAGGTCGCAAATATGAATATATTTTGATGCAATTTGGTATATCAGCTTTCATTGGACATAGGACGAACATAGCATTCGTTGGTAAAAATCGGTGTATGTTCAGAGCTAGCCCCCATACAAATTACCATGATGAGATCGACTTAAATTGTCAAAAGACCCAAATTATCACATAGATCTTGGTCAAATTTGGTTGGTTTCTGTATATTACATATAAAGCTGATTCCCGATCTTCACTTAACTCTATTAAAACCAAAAATATTTTACAAATTTTTCTTAAATAAGGTTTGCGTATGTTTTTGCAAAAAATAAGTGACTTCACTAAAAATGGTCAGAATCGGTCCATTTTTCGACCTAGTCCCCATGTTAAAATAGCATCCGATATGGACTTTTTCAGAGCAGCAGGCAAAACAAATAAAATTTCCACTCAGATTTGGTTTATGCTTATTTTTTATACTCCAATGCTCTAAACGCATGGTATAGGGTATCGCATGGTCGGTCTAGAACGTCTATAATTTTCTTACTTGTTACCAATATTTTCGTGTAAAATTGAATTTGGATAAAAAGCATATAGTTATAACGAATACTTTACGTATTTCTTAATTTCGTTGTACGAAGGTTTTACTGATACATATGTATAGCGAATTATTTTTCGATCCCCTTCAGATTCTTTATATCGAAGTTTCATTGTATATTCAAATTTCACTGAAACTCAGTTGTTCAGAAAGATTAAATTACATTGACTTCCTTTGGATTTAGACAAATTCGACTGAAACTTACGAAAGGGGGGAATTTCTTCTAGACAAAATGCCACTCGAAACCAATTTGACCATATCTTACTAGAAGCCATTAGCCCATAGGAAACCTCTTAGATGTGTCTAGCTATGAAGTTAATTTTTTCAGAGAAAATACTTAAGGGTCCAACTTAAACGTACTTGTCCAACTTAAGCCTTAATGACGCGTCTACGATCTGGCCAACTAATTACAGAAAACCCCTAAGAAACGCATCCAATTCTTTTCAAATTCCACTAAATTCGTCTAGATAAATTACAGAAAAAAATAATTTGGGACGCTTTCTAGGCCCAGCATTACAAGCCCCGTTAGTTTAGTGACATGTCATAGGGTCATAGTCATAGTTATCCAAAAAAAACAAAAGTCCAACCTTTGAAGATGTTTTAACTTACCGCGCACAAATGACCAGTTACAATGGCTAAACCTACTGCCAGTGGTGCTGAACCTTTAATATCTAAACGTTTTGGATCCGATACAGCTTTTATGACTAAAACCAATATTGATGTAATTAACATTTCAATAAGCATAGCTTGTGCTTCCGTTAGACTAGGTGCTATTGTGGATACTCCAAGGCCAACGCCAGATATAGTTTGAGGTATTGCTATCTGTGGAATTAATAAGGCTTTAATTAGTATTTATTACCAAACTATTGTTAATATCAATTTAATTTACACTTAATATGGCCGAACCAGCTATGGCTCCAATACATTGGACAATAATATAGAAAGCACCTTTTAATAAACTCATTTCTCCAACAATGACAAAGCCAATTGTTACTGCTGGATTTACGTGGCAGCCACTTATGTGACCAAATGCCTAAAATGACATAGGAAAAATTTTAAAATCAAATACAACTGAAAGTGTGAATGGTAAAACTAACTTGTGCCAATGTGGCCACTGTTAAACCAAAAGTAAATGCAATTTGTGTTACAGTTGGCGTCCAATCGTTGCCGCCGCTACAACTACCGACTCCTATTACCACCAGTAGAAAGGTACCCAACATTTCGCCAAACAACATTCGCCATATTTTTTTGTTTTCCGTTATATCTGTTACTCCTAAAAATTTCGACATCTCTGAAAAAAACAAAGAAATTATTTTTAAAATATAATTCAGAATTAAAATATTCACTATATTTAAAGTGAAAGTTCTACGAAGTATATTTAGCTGATATCTTCAAGCGCTATCTTAAGAACAAAAACTTAATATTCGAAAGTGTGATTCGACCGACTTTGACTTATGCAAGTCCCATCTGGGGGCTAATCGTTGCATTCGATATCGAGTAAAATCAATCGAAATTTCAAATTTTGGTTTACAATAAAAGAAGACGAACAAACGTCAGACCTCATTTCACTTTTACTACACTGTGTTGCATAACTATAATTACAATTTATTCTTTGATATTTTTCTAAAATAACAAACATTTTTTTAAAAACTTATAACAGTTTTTGAGAGTGTGATAACTGATGTTTTATTGTGTAAAATTTAAGAGATTATGAAAAAGGGCAAATTTCAGCCTACTTAAAACACTGTAGTAAAACTCCAAAGGGTTTGGAATTTTCAGGCTAAACTTTTTTTTTATGAACTTTTAAATTTTTTTCTAATCTTGCTGCTTGTTTGCTTAGTTTTTCCGCTATAACTCAAGAACCATCGAAAGAAATCTTAAAAAATTTTAATTTTTCTCCTTTTTTAAACTCTTTCTTTTAACTCATACTCTCTGTCTGTCTGTCGTGGGTCAACCCCGTTCCCCCTTATCCAATTGATCTGAAAATTGGCCCATAGTCTTTTTGTGACTACAGATTAAGTTTGGGGTAGTCACGCACAGTCACGAAGTGATCAAAATTTCATATCCCCTTATCCGAACGATCTGAGACTTGGGCCATACACTTGCTGTAAGAAAGATTAACTTTTGTGACTACAGATTAATTTTGGGGTAGTAACGCACAGTCACGCAAAGTCACGCACAGTCATGCATAGTCATGCACAGTCACGGAGAGATTAAAACCGCACTTCCCCTCATCCGATCGATCTGAAACTTTGTCCATAGACTTGTTGTGGCCAAGGATTAATTTCAAGATAATCACACACAGCCGCGCATAGTCACGCACAGTCACGGAGTGATTCCAAACCCATTTCCCCTTATCCGATCGATCTGAAACCTGGCCGATAGACTTGCTGTGAAAAAAAGATTAACTTTGGCATAGTCACGCACAGTCACGCATAGTCACGCACAGTCACGGAGAGATTAAAACCCCACTTCCCCTCATCCCATCGATCTGAAACTTGGTCGATAGACTTGCTGTGCAAAAAGATTAACTTTGACATAGTCACGCACAGTCACGGAGTGATTTAAACCCCATTCCCCTCATCCGATCGATCTGAAACTTTGTCCATAGACTTGTTATGGCCAAAGATTAACTTGAAGATAGTCACGCACAGTCACGGAGTCATTCAGAACTCATATGCATAAGGAAACAAAGAGTTTTAATAAAAACTTTGTTTTTATGGGTTAGATTATTTTAAATCAATTTTTTGAATAACGTTATATATTCAGGGCCTATGATTATTATTTCTTAGTTGAGTTGAAGAGATGAATACGTATCAGTAATATTTTTAATATTAAATCATCATCTCTTATTATACCGATCGTCCGTTTATGGTTCCATGTAAGCCTTGTAATCAAACTACAGTTGACAAATATATACGTATATATTTCGACATAATTTGACATATTACGTTCTATCGATCATAGGACTAATTTAGTGAAAATTGGTGCATGTTAAGAGCTCGTCCCCATATATATGACCCATAAGCGATTGACTTAAATTGCCATAAGATCAAAAATATTTATATATATCTCGGTTAAATTTGGTTTGTGTGTGCTTATTATATTCATTTATCAGTAGTCCAAAAATAAATCCTATAGGACAATTCGTAGTCATAGCTCCCACATAAAGCTACTTCCCGATCTTCAAAAAACAAAAATATTGTACAGATTTTTCTCAAATTTTATTTGTAAAGGGTCCGCCATCTAACGTTTTTTTTTCAACTAGTGCTTATTTCGTGAACGGTAACACTTAGCTCATGTCTGATTTGACAGATAATTAGTTTTATCCTTCCGCTGAACGAATATGGTTGTGTATACGCTTGAACAACGCTGGGAAATATTGCGACATTACTTTGAAAATCATGGTAATGTTGCAGAATGTGTGCGAAAATTGCGTACGGATTTTGGAAGAAGAAAAGCACCGTCAGCTCCGTATGTTCGTTATCTTGTGAAAAAAGTGAAAGAAACTGGCATCCTCATCGATAAACCAAAGCGTGAAAAGCCAAAAACAGTGCGTACACCCGAGAATATTGCTGTTGTGGCAGAAAGTGTGCGTGAAGCGCCATCAACAACAATTCACCGTCGTTCTCAAGAATTGAACATTTCGGAGGCATCATTGAGACGAATTTTGCATAAAGACCTTGGTATGACGCCATACAAAGTCCAATTGCTTCAGGAGTTGAAGCCAACTGACCATCCAATGCGTTTTCGCTTCGCTAAGTGGGCCTGAGATCGACTTACAGAAGATGCCGATTTTGTCAAAAAAAAAATCATCTTTTCAGATGAAGCTCATTTTGATCTTGGCGGGTATGTAAACAAGCAAAATTGTCGCATTTGGGGCACAGAAAACCCGCACGCATACATTGAAAAGCCGATACACCCAAAACGAGTTACTGTTTGGTGCGGATTTTGGTCCAGAGGCATAATTGGGCCATTTTTCTTCGAAAATGAGCAAGCAGTGGCCGTTACAGTCAATGGCGATCGTTATCGGGCCATGTTGAATGAATTTTTGTTCACAAAAATTGAAGAGGAAGATATTGGCAACATTTGGTTTCAACAGGACGGCGCTACGTGCCACACAGCCGAAGCTACACTCGATGTTTTGCGCCCCGTTTTTGAAGATCGCATTATCAGCCGCAGAACTGATGTCGTTTGGCCACCTCGGAGCTGCGATTTGACACCGTTGGACTATTATTTGTGGGGTGCCCTCAAAGATAAGTGTTACGCCAACAAGCCAGAGACGCTTTAAAGGACAATATTCGTGAAGCCATTGGTGAAATACAGCTGCACACAATCGATAATGTGCTTAAAAATTGTACCGATCGTGTAGGCTACTGCATGGCCAGCCGAGGCAGCCATTTGAATGAAATTATTTTCCATTATTAACCGAAAGGATTGTACTTTCAAATAAAAAAAGAAATTTGAGATAATATTCAGTAGTTTTTTCTTATAGCATTTTCAAAAAAAAAAAAGTTATTTGGCGGACCCTTTATATGTTTTTGCAAAAAATAAATGACGTCACCAAATATAGTCAGGATCGGCCCATTTTTCGACCTAGTGTTCATATAAAAATAGCATCTGATTTGAACTTTTCCATATCCGAAGGCATAAAATTAATAACAATTCCACTCAAATTTGGTTTATGTTTTTTTTTTAAATCTAATTAGTTGGACCTATACGCATGGTATATGGTATCCTATAGTAGGCCTAGACCGACTATAATTTTCTTACTTGTTTATTCTTATTTTATGTGTCCTTTGAGATGACCTTAAACGACATGTGAGTGTCAGCTGGGCCCTATTACACAAAACTACTTATCAACTTTTCACTTTGCACTTATCAAATTGCATTTTTTGGCAAAGCGAAAGTGTTTGTGTTCCACAATATTCTTTGCAAATTTCAATTTTGAACTAAGCAAATTTTTGCATGGCCTTTGCATTCTCCTACAAAGTGAGTGTGCAAAGTGTTGCACAAAGCATCTAATCATCTTTGCATTTCTGTTTTATCACTTTTCACTCTGCATTGATAAATAGAACTTGTTGACATGAGCGGCAAAATAAAAGTGGAAAAAACTGTCAGTGCTACATGTGATTAAAGAAAGAAAAGATATTTTATTTGCTAGTTTTCAAAACAATAAAGTATTTTTTTTTTATTAATTTAAAGTTAACATTTCATTTTGTAGGTTAATACGAGTAACTTAGATAAGCAGGCTGCCTGTTGATTTTGCAACACAATGCATAGCTGCAACTCCATGATATTGACAACCATTTCCGAGCCAATGCAAGCACAGTAGCAGTTGATTTTCAGCCGACAAAGCATGATTGTGCTGTGTAATGTGCTCTAATTTTTTTCTAATTTTATTTAAAATGAAATCAACTTGGATTTGATTTAAATGAAAGCACTCTTTAAAATTAAAGTTTTGTAGTCCCGAAAAATAAATTCGGTCTCTATAATTTCTTGTTATAACCGCGTCTTCACTATCGTCGAACAAAAACTCACGTCACAATATTTTGAAAGCTTCACTAGTTATAACAATATGAATTTGAAAAGCGATAGTTTACCTTGCAAATTTTTGACAAACTTATAAAAATTTGCTGTGCAAAAATAGAATTTACATTTTTTGTGGAACTAAACACCATAATTATTTGCAAAGTCTTTGCAAATTAGACTTTTCAATATTAACTTTGCACTTTGCACAAGAGAACGTACGTGAAACAGAAATTGCAAAAGGAAAAAAAGTTATTTTTTTCCTGAGGTTAACATATTGTGGGTATTACAGTATCGAAGGTATGAAAGTTTAGTTAGGTATGTTACATAACGTCGGAAAAGTTAATTTGTCCAGTTTCTCAGTATAGGTTTTATTTGTAAGATTTAGATACATTTACACACAAATAGGAAAGAAAAAACCTAAGCTTTCTTTTGAGCAAAAAAATCATGTGAGTCCGATCACAAGGGAGATGTGTAAATATCTAATAATTAATGAAAACATCAACATCTTATTTTCCAGTGCATAAAAAATAAGTCGATTATGCTGTTTTCTGAAATTCAATTGATGTTTTCTGAAATGCAACTGATGTTTTCTGAAATTCAATTGATGTTTTCTGAAATACAATTAATGTTCTCAGCAATTCAAATAATGCTTTTTGAAATTCAATTGATGTTATCTGAAATTCTATTTATGTTTTCTGAAATTCAAATGATGTTTTCTGAAATACAATTGATGTTTTCTGAAATACAATTGATGTTTTCTGAAATTCTACTGATGTTTTCTGAAATTCAATTGATGTTTTCTGAAACTCGAATGATGTTTTCTGAAATTATATTGATGTTTTCTGACATTCTATTTATGTTTTCTGAAATTCAAATGATGTTTTCTGAAACTCGAATGATGTTTTCTGAAATTATATTGATGTTTTCTGAAATTCTATTTATGTTTTCTGAAATTCAAATGATGTTTTCTGAGATTATATTGTTGATTTCTGAAATACAATTGATGTTTTCTGAAATTCTATTGATGCTTTCTGAAATTCAATTGATGTTTTCTGAAACTCGAACGATGTTTTCTGAAATTCTATTTATGTTTTTTGAAATTCAAATGATGTTTTCTGAAATTATATTGATGGTTTCTGATATACAATTGATGTTTTCTGAAATTCTATTGATGTTTTCTGAAATTCAATTGATGTTTTCTGAAACTCGAATGATGTTTTCTGAAATTATATTGATGTTTTCTGAAATTCTATTTATGTTTTCTGAAATTCAAATGATGTTTTCTGAAACTATTTTGATGGTTTCTGAAATTCAATTGATGTTTTCTGAAACTCGAATAATGTATTCTGAAATTATATTGATGTTTTCTGAAATTCTATTTATGTTTTCTGAAATTCAAGTGATGTTTTCTGAAATTCTATTGATGTTTTCGGAAATTAAATTGATGTTTTCTGAAACTCGAATGATGTTTTCTGAAATTATATTGATGTTTTCTGAAATTCTATTTATGTTTTCTGAAATTCAAATGATGTTTTCTGAAATACAATTGATGTTTTCTGAAATTCTATTGATGCTTTCTGAAATTCAATTGATGTTTTCTGAAATTCAATTGATGTTTTCTGAAACTCGAATGATGTTTTCTGAAATTATATTGATGTTTTCTGAAATTCTATTTATGTTTTCTGAAATTCAAATGATGTTTTCTGAAACTCGAATGATGTTTTCTGAAATTCTATTTATGTTTTCTGAAATTCAAATGATGTTTTCTGAGATTATATTGATGGTTTCTGAAATACAATTGATGTTTTCTGAAATTCTGTTGATGTTTTCTGAAATTCTATTTATGTTTTCTGAAATTCAATTGATGTTTTCTGAAACTCGAATGATGTTTTCTGAAATTATATTGATGTTTTCTGAAATTCTATTTATGTTTTCTGAAATTCAAATGATGTTTTCTGAAATTATATTGATGGTTTCTGAAATGCAATTGATGTGTTCTGAAATACAATTGATGTTTTTTTGAAAGACAATTGGAAAATGTTTAGAAAAGAACATATCATAATTTTTTCACAAATACAATCAGATAAAGTCACACCGATTTACACTTCAGTTCACACCGATGTGTTACGCTGTTTTTGCGATTGTATTGTGAAATAGAAATTTACCCCCCTGCGCGTATAGATGTTTACACATCAAAAAGGGCGTTTTTTGAAAAAAAAAGTCAAAAAAATATTTGATCTAAACTATTTGGGACAAATTTTGCTAAGAACAATAGGTAAAAAGTTACATGGATGAGAAAAACTCCTGTTTGGCCAAAATGTCAAATTTTGACCCCCTCTAACTCAGAGAGTTCCGAAACGATCTTGTTGAAAAATTGTGTCTAAACTATTATCCAATTTCATCCCGATCGGAACTCATCGGTTTCAAAAGTTGGGTCACACCCCGTTTACATACTTTTTTGCTTGTTTACGAGTATAATCCAATGTTTTAGGACTGCCAGGTTAATTTTTTTGTGCTTACAATGGTAATCAAAAATTCTGCTACTGATTTCCACTTATATACTGGGATGGATGCCGCCAATAGTGATATTAAAATTATTATTATCTACTTGCATTCATTAAATTAATCCATTATATCCACTTTGCTTATTGTTTAAGTTGGTATTTATTAACCATTTTATGCTTCGTTGAACAACGAAAGATGTACTTTTTTTGTTAAACGTTAATTAAAAAAAAAGTTAAAAAAACAATTTACTAAAAAGCAACATTATATATTAAATTACGATTATTTTCTTTTTTACTTCTCACCTTTGACGCTTAATATCGTACAAATTGTTAACGATGTCTTAATTATTTTTACTAGTATTAAAGATTATAATTTTGTGTATTAAAAACCATAACTTTAATATTATATAAACATTGTTTATAAGCTAAAAACAGTCATAAGATAACTTTAAACTTTTCTTGATGAAATCAACTCAATTGATCACGCTTATATAAGTGTGGCTCTCACCCTTTATATAGGAAAGAACTTACTTTTTAAATTTTAATGTAAGAATCGAAAAGTGAGACTGTTAAGAATATATATCTATAGTTTTCTCTTGCGAATCGAATGGTTGAATAATCAACACTATAGCACTCACGTTTGTGAATATCCGAAATAATATAAAATATCGCATAAAAAATTTAAAAAAAGTCAATAGCAGAGGGAAAAATTGTAACTCTGACGAAAACAAAAAAATAGGAGTGTACAATTTAGTTAAGCCGAATTTTTGATACCCACTACCTGGGGTTTTCCTTTATATTAATATTGCATTATTGCATTATTTATAATAAGAATAAATAAAATATTTGAAAAAATAAACAATTTGATGTTTGTACTACAAACTATGTTCGACCTAGACACAGCTTTTATAATGTCGACACAGCTTTTATAATGTCGACACAGCTTTTATAATATCGACACAGAATCATTTGTAAAAAAAAAACTATAGTAAAACTAAATATTCTTAATTACATACAGAGTACATACGAAGAGCTATTTAAATCTGTAAAAAGAAGTTAATTTTAATGCCTTGACCAAATGCATATGTTCCTTATGAGTTCGGCTTAAATAACACTATTGCAAACTTTCTATACATTAGAATTGAGATTGACATGATTTGGCATAGGTGGTAAAATAACCGATGTGGGACTTTTTTCAGCCATAGTATCCACAGACTGCATTAACGTGTAAAATATTGGATGTAATATGTATTTTATAAATCGTAAATGTCTTTAGAATATATAAATGACAATATTATATTCACATCCAATATAAATCTAGATATCTCAATGACTATAAATTGCCTGCCCTAAGGATAAAAGCATTTTGTAACCTAACACCAAATAATAAATGGACACAAAATTGATAACACTGTGCAACAAATTTTGGGTCATCGAAAGTTTCCCGAATGGGACTAACGGGAAATGAGAGTAGACTATCAGTAGAAAGACAGCCCCAAAGTGTTTTAAAAAGTTAGCTCGTACTGCTTTTTTATAGCGGTTTGAAGTTGGGCTATTTTGAGGCAAATTTTTCGATCTTTTTATTATACTTCATCCAGTAGAGTGAATCAATGTATAAACTAAACAATTGGAATTGAACATTTTAGGCCTAAAATATTTAAATTTACTTATTTTTATTTCAATGAGGTTTTCATTTCACTTTTAACACATTTTTTGATACATTTTCTATGCAAAATTTGTGTATTTTGTTTTACCCTGCATCATATGTGATGTGATCACAGCGTGAAAACGCAATATCCATTGCCCGATTTCACAAAGATGGCTTGGTATATTCCTATTCAGATTGAGTTTGAATTTTAGCCAAATCAATTGAGAAGTTTAAAAGTTATGAGTGAAAATGTGAACCTACCACTAAATTTTCCATATAAAATGGCACTTTTTAATTAATTTTAATTGTTTTTGCTTGTATTCATTGATATTTTTGAACCAACTGGTGTTTTGTTTTAAGTTAATGTTACGTCACGTCAATTGTAATAATTTTTGTTTCAAGTATTATTTTCGGGTGTCGAGTAACTTTACGTAATTTTACGAAACGGTTCGTTATATTACGTTATATAATTTATGTCGACTTCATTTAAGTTTCGTTACGTCGTTGTTTTAACTTCATACTCGATTTATTCACAAATAAAAAAGTTGGTTTTCTGAAGGTTCTAATTTAGGAAATATAGGTGTCAACATATCGCTGAAAATTCATTATTTACACCATCACCTAGACTACTTCGATCAGACTCGGATTCTTATTGCGACGATGTCTATGGTTCCCTACAGCATCCAGCTGAGAAAAAACATTGAACTAAAAACGTAATTTCTTCTGATATGAACAACAAATTTGAGACTTGTAGGGCTTGTTCTAGAAAAATGTGACAATTTGTTTTGCTATGAAATTTGACAGGTATCATCTCAAATACATTTTTTTTTTATATTTGTTATGGAACTCTACTTTTTTATAGCAAGAAAATTTTTTCAAATTTCACCGTATAGTATTGACTTTTTTTCTGTCAAAAAAAAATCTAATTAAGAAATTTTAAATTTTAAAAATTAAAATGGAATCGGTATTGGTACAATACACACCCCATATTATGTTATAGTTATTATAGTTTTTTATACTATTTTTAAGTATTTTCAATAATCTTTATTAATTTTAATTATTTTGTTTCCTTTTTTTACTAAATACAACAAAAAATAAATATTACTACAACATTTTAATATGTAAAATTGGCATACGTTACACAAAATTTAAAAAAAAATTTCTGAAAAAAAAATTAAAAATAAAATTCTAATTCTAAATTTTCACCCCATCCATGTATCTGCCCCCTTTAACAAAAAGAAAAATATTTTTTCGTTTTAACATAAAATTTAATAGAAGAATATGAAAACACAACTTTTGTACAGGTAAAATGATCTTTTAACATATTAATTTAAAGCCTAAGGAAATATATAGTCGAAAAAAGACAACTTCAACAGGCTATAAAAACCAAATACAAGCTAATTTTTTAAAACCCCTTGGGAGTTTTGATATATATATTTTCTACTTTAAATTCCCGTTGGTGCCATTCAGGAAACTTTTGCTTGTCGCACAGTGTAATAATATTTCTTTAATAATAATATTGTGATTATTTATTATTTCAATATTTAAGAATAATAACAATAATAATAATAACATTTATTTTTTTAGAAATGTTAACAGAATTTTGGAACATCCTTTACATATGAGAATATGCTATGATTTTAAATTGGTGAAAAAATAACATATTTTTATTCTAATCCATTTTATATCATATGATGTTATATAACAGGCATGGACAAATGCGGCCCACGATCGAATTTTATGCGGCCCCATATAAATTTAAAAAAAATTACAAAATTTAATTTAGATTTAATTCAAAAAAAAAAAAAAAAATAAATCAAAACATTAATACCAAAATTTCAAAGTATTGTTTAAAAATAGCATTAATACGAGTATAAATCTTCAATAGGGCCACAAAAATAATACAAATTATTTGAATGTAACGTCTGTTAGCATGCTTCATTTTTTCTATTAGAAGCATGTACAAAAAAAATGCATTTTAAAAATTGTATGTTTGCAAAACACACCCATGATTTGAAATGGAAACGACAGAGCATAATAATTTTTCTCTCTCGTTTTTTGTAGTTCATTATTTTCAGGGTTGTCAACTTTAAAATATCAAAAAGCACTAAACCGACAAAAATCGTATAATTTGAAGAAAAACACTATATTTTCCATTTTTTATTTTTGCTGTTTTCAGTAAAAGCCCTGTTGTCCTGAATGCTTGGGGATGAGAGTAGTCCCGATAATTAAATGTTTCATTAAAACATTTCATCTTTTGGAACAGAAACCATTAAATTTTTTATACATATTGCCAACCACTTCATAAAAATTTTTTCATAAAAGCATGTTTTGAAAAATAATTCAATTGAACTTTAAAATTTTGTTTAAAAAATTTCTAAAATTGGCAATTGGACGATTTTTTAATTATATCTCATGTTCATTTTATTGAAATTAACTGGTAATACTCAACATATATCGGTCCCGCTTTTTACTTTTAAGGAATTAAAATGGCATCAACGAGTAACAAAAAACGTAAGATAGGTGATGAAAACAGAAAATTCCAGTCCGAATGGACACACAAATTCGGATTTGTTGAAAATAAGGACATACCTATGTGCCTTATTTGCAAAATTACTGTACCACATAACAAACTTTACAATTTAAGTAGACATCATGAAAAATTTCACTCACAATTTGCCAAAGATTATCCCCTTAATACTAATCTTAGAGAGACTAAACTGAAGGCATTGCAGTCAAATATTGCAAAAGAACAGAACATTATTTCGTCTTTTAGCCATGGACATGACAGATCACTTGAAGCAAGTTACATAATAGCTTGGGATATTGTCCGTGATAAACGTCGTTATGGGGAAGCAGAGTTAAGAAAACACACTATGAAGAAGGTTATGAGCATTCTCGACCCTGATAACAAAAAGCTGCATAAAGCGATAGATCAGTTTTCTTTCTCACGGCGCACAACCGAGAGTGGGATTGGAGATATCAGCACTTTTATTGAAACAAGTTTAAAAAACGAACTAAAAAATTCTGCAGCATTTAGTTTAGCTCTTGATGAATCCACCGATGTTAGCGACGTTCCTCAATTGGCGATCTTCATTAGGTCTGTATCAGTTGAATTTAATATCACTGAAGAAATGTTAGACCTTGTAGCTCTTTCTGAAACAACGATGATGTAAATGTAATGTAAAAAATGCGCTTTTCGAAGTAATTAACAAATTTGAATTGCCACGAGATAAGAGACCTCGAATGTAAAAAATTTAAATTTTTTCCTCTTTTAAAATTGAACGTAAATAATATACAAGACGATAAGCTGGAAGAATGCATAAATAATTTAAAAAATTTCATGAAAATTGTAAATGTAGATTTGAGGATCTCAAACAACTTCAAGCAACATTCTCAGTTTTTGTTAACCCGTTTTTGTGTGATGTCCTAAATGATGAATTTTTATTATCCGATATAATTCTTGGAAAACCAGATGTTGGAAAATTGGAGTTGTTAGAAATGAAGGATGATATTGTATTGAAAATGCATCACAAATCAACTTCTCAAGTTGGATTTTGGAAACTTGTTAACGAAACCCAATATCCATAATTGAAAAAAGGTGCTGCTCGTTTATTTTCAATGTTTGGCACAACGAATCTCTATACTCCGCCATGAACAATGTTAAAAACAAAAATCGTTCACGTTCAACAAATCAACATCTTACGGAACTCATTCGGACAACTTTGACAAATTACACACCTGATTTTAAAGAAATAATCAAAAATTCTTCTTAATTTCTTTTTTATTTTTTGTTACCTATATTTTTATTTTATTTTTATATAATTCCTTTTTTTTATTTTATTTAAAATGGAATTCTTTGATCTCAAAAAATTTTAAAATATAACATTATTTTTATAAATACTAATAATATTTCAGTATAAAATTTATTTGTAATGTGTATGAAATGAATTAATAAATTTTATGTTTGTTTAAAAATTGTTTTTTTTTTTTTGCTTTTTTGTTTGAAAATGAATATTTGTACAGAAATAAACTAGTGCGGCCCACCGTTAGTAGGTGAAATTTCAAATTTGGCCCAATAAGCCATTTACGTGCCCACCCCTGTTATATAATGAACCAAGGAAAAATATTTAATATTTTTATACCCTATACCACTATGTGGTTTGGGTATAATGACTTTGTGCTACTGTTTGTAACAACCAAAAATATTTGACCTACACCCATCTTTAATTATACCGATCGAATCAGAATCACTATCTGATTCGATTTAACGATGTCCGTCCGTCCGTCCGTCCGTCCGTCTGTGTGTCCATATAAAGCTTGTAATCAAACTGCAGGTCGCAAATATGAATATATTTTGACGAAATTTGGCATTTGACCTTTTGTCGGCCATGGGATGAACGCCATTGAAATTGGTGAGAATCGGTCCATGTTCAGACCTAGCCCCCATACAAATGACCCCTATGAAATCAACATATATTGCCATAAGAGCCAAATCATAATCATACAAATTTTAGTCAAATTGGGTTTGTATGTATATATTACATCCATTAATCAGTAGTCCGAAAATGATCCCAATTGGACAACTCTTAGTCATAGGCCCCATATAGAGCTGCTTCCCGATCTTCACTTAAATCTATCAAAAAACAAAAATATTGCACTGATTCTTCTCAAATTTTGTTTGTATATATTTTCGCAAAATACAAAAGACTTTACCAAACATGGTCAGGATCGGTCCATTTTTGGGCCTAGTCCCCATATAGATATAGCATCCGATATGAACTTTTTCATATCTGCAGCCGAAAAAATTAATAAAAATCCCACTCAAATTTTGTTTATGCTTATTTCTATATCCAGTTCGTTGGGCCTGAGAGATAGGGTCTCTAAACGCATGGTATAGGGTATCGTATAGTCGGTCTAGACCGACTATAATTTTCTTACTTGTTATCTTATCAGGTATATTTAATTTAGTTTAATGTAAAATGTATAAATTATAATTTAATAATAATAATAATAATATTTATTAAAAAAAAAACAAGTAAGAAAATTCTAGAGTCTAGACCGATTATACGATACCCTATACCACGCGTTTAGAGACCCTATTTCTAATATCCAACTAATTAGATATAGCAAATAAGCATAAACGAAATTTGAGTGGAATTGTTATTACTTTTTTTCCCTTCGGATATGAAAAAAATCCTATCGGACCATATTTGGTAAGGTCACTTATTTTTTCCAAAAACTTATACAAACCAAATTTGAGAAAAATCTGTGCAATATTTTTGTTTTTTTTTTTTTGATAGATTTAAGTGAAGATCGGGAATAAACATCATATGGGAGCTATGACTAAGAATTGTCCTATAGGATTTATTTTTGGAATAGTTATAAATGGATATAACAAACATACACATACCCAATTTGACAGAGATCTATATGATAATTTGGATATGGTAATTTTAGTCGATCTCATAGGGGTCATTTTTATGGTAGTAGGTTTGAACATGAGCCGATTTTCACTAGTTCCAATAGCGTTCATGCTATAGCCGATAGTAACTTACATACTAAATAGTTTACATACTAATAGTTTGATTACAAAGTTTACAGGGACACACAAACGGACGGACGGTTGGACATCGGTAAATCGACTCAGAAGGTGATTCGTCTAGGGAAAATATTTTTGAAAGTTACAAACATCAACACAAAGTCATAATACCTTGACCACATAGTGGGTATCAGAAGTTTCTGAAAATCAGTGGGCCCTCAAAAAAAAAAGGAACATCAATATTTGCCCAAAAGCTAATTCCGACTTAGTGATACCGCTTAACAAATTTTATGCACATTCTATGCGAAAAAAAATAATTTTTTCCTCCACTTTTTAGAAAAAAATATAGGACAAATTTATTATTTTTTGACTTTTTTCATCATAACTTACAGGGACTCCCAATTTCTCACCAAGAATATTTGGCAAAATTGTATCTACGGTAAAGCTGAACAACTTTTGTGAACATATTAATACAACCTGAACGTTTTTAGTCACCCTAAAAAGCTCATAGATTATACTATACTTTTATTGCATTTCTAATTTGTTAATTCTTTTGTTGCTGACTTAAATATCGAATGTTATTAGGTTTTGTTGTTGTTTTGCCTAGTTTTAGAAATTATATTAAGAATTTTTTCAGTGATATTTTTGCTATCACGAAGAATAGCATTAAAATTAAATGCAAATAAATATAAAAAGAAACAAGTATACCGACTATACGATACCCTATAACATGCGTTTGGAGACCCTATCTTTTAGGCTCAACTAATTAGATTTAGAAATATGGGGTTTATTTTTGGACTACTGATAAACTGAGAAAAATGTTTAATGTGGTCTTTATAAGCTTTTTAGGGCAACTACACACGTTCAGATGTTCACAAAAGATGTTCAGCTTTACCGTAGCTACAATTTTGTCAAATATTGTAAGTGAAAAATTAGGAGACCCTGTAAGTTATGGTGAAAAATATATATTTTTTAAAAAGTGCAGGAAAAAATAATTTTTTATTTTATTTATTTTTTTATTTTTCGGTCTATGGTCTATGTTCTATTATCCTTACAGACTAGCAAGAAAACGTAAAATTATATTAATTAAAAGAACTTAACATTATTTAAAATAAACCAAAATTGGGCATGGGGAACAGTAATATCCAAAATATTCCAATAATTAATAACTTCCAAAGTTTTCATTGAAAGTAGAGCACACTTACTCTCATAAGGCACAGAATAAAATATGTTCAACGGAGTCTTAGCTACATTATTGCCAAATATAATTAAGCGGTATCAACACGTCTGAATTAGCTGTTGTCACCTTTTTGTCAGGTTGCCCACTGATTTTCAGAATGTTTTGAGGCCAATAAAAAAAAATTGGTCACCAATCTCGCCAAACTGAGTACAAGGTTTTACTACCCTTTGGTAGTCGAATCGAACCTATGCTGTCAAGTCAGTGTGTCTCGTTTTTTCATATGTATTATAAAAATTTCGATTTATAATTAAAATTAATAATATCATTGTACCAACCAAATTTTACCATTGATACCTTAGAATTTATGTATAATATCAATCATAAGTTATAGAATTCAATAATAACAACAGAATAATTTGATAGTACATGGGACTACCAAATTCTGTTGACAACAAATTCGATTGCAACAATGAATCTGTTTTCTGTGTGAATAAACAAATAAATTATATATTTTAGCTTTATCATTCAATGATTCAGTTAGAAATTAATCAGGCTCGAGGTCAAATCTTTTTGCTTTAATTATAGCAAAAACATTACCACACATCGGTTTAAAAAAAAAAATGGTCTATATTCTGCAATACAGGTGTATAAAACCTGTTTCTTTAAATTTTCTCAACTTTGATGAAAAAAATCATAACTAAATTTATATTTAATTTTTTTTATATTCCTTTTTAAAAAGAAAATGTTATTCAATTTTACCAATGTTCTTTAAGAAGCAAGGTTTTAATTGGTAAGAGAGAATTGGATATAAATCTCAACCGCCTAAAGAGACAAAATCATTGAAGTCATATTTATAAACTAAAACCTGTAAGGCGGCTTAAACTGCACATAAGATTAAGTGCCAACAGTCAAGTATCTTACGAAATTCTTCAAAATAAGTTGAATATTTCTGAAGAAATTTTCAACAATAGTCCTTTTAAAAGCTGGATTTTTCATCTAGACTCAAGCCACTTTCAAAAAAATTAGATTTTTTTTAAACCAGATATGAAAAAGGAAATGATTTATTTCTTCTTAGCAAGATAAACGATATAAATTTAAAATTTTATATATTAATAAAAAAAATTACTCACCAGTTTTTTCTACCATTTTTGCAAAAATAATGAAATAAACCACAGAAGTAGATTAATTTTAATTTATTATAAAACTTTTTTTTTTTGTTAAAAATAGTACAAAATCGAAAGAAAGCTTTGATTATTTATAGCAATTGATATTAACACTCTAGATTCAAGTAACACAGACACTAAATTTTAAATAGTTTGAAGGTGTTTAAATATATGGGAAATTTTATATGCGTTATTTTTATAATTTCACTTTGATTATAGAGATTGATGTGAACAAATGACAATTATTTAATTATACCAACAATACAAGAACGACATTGATTGAATAGAAAACGAAAGTCAATTTAAACAAATAAATTGGATTTTAAACCTCTTAAATGACTCCCAATATACTTATGATTGAAAGAAATAATAACAAAAAATACTACAAAAAAAAAAACACTTTTTAAACAAATGTTAAATGTTTGGAGAGATACATAAATACACTTGTGCAGAAACCGAAAACAGATTCAAATTGAACTTGAATACTTAGTTAGATTTGTATACTTTGCGGCAGAGCAGGTTAATTTTAATTCAATTGTTATGTTGTTTACACGAACAGAGTTAAATCGCGAATAGATGCTGATAGAGTTTTGTGGTTAACTAAAATATACTTTTGAAAACGAAATTTTGCGTTTGCTAATATACAAGTAAAACCATTGCAAAGCAGCGTCAAATTTGTACGCCAACTTTCTAGCAAAATCATCGCTTTGCCAACTCAGGAGTGTACTAAATCTTATTAAGACATGCTATCGTATTGTTAACGATAACGAATCAAAAGAAGAAAAAAAAGAACATTCTTCCTTAAAGAATGATTATATCAAAATAATCATATTATAACGATATTGTAAACATACAGTGTTGTATCATAAAATATCTACTTTTTTATTTATTTACTAGCTGGACCCGGAAAACGTTGTTTTGCCCTCAATGAATTTTTTATTTTAGTTAGAATCTGTATATACCTATATAAAAAAACGTTTGTGCATTTGTTAATATTAATTGAAAACTGTTAAAGAAAAACCATGTTTATACCCTATACCAGTGCTTCTCAAACTTTTTCATATTGCGGCTCCCTAAATTCCGAAACAGAAGTTTCATCAAAATTCTGTTCAACTTTTTTCGTTAAACTCTAATTCAAAAGAATTATCTGATCTAATTTCAATCAATTCTTCTTGAGCTACGCAAGAAATATGATCATATTTCAATGTTTTAGCAAATGGCATCCTTATCCAGTCGTATTTTCGTTCCTCGTTCATGTTTGGGAAATATTTAGCAAAAAATCTTTTAGATTCATCAATATGATTCAGTATTGTTTTTTTAATTGAATTTGATATTGATATTTCATTGGTGCAAACAAACTCATTCAGACATGGGAACATTTCCATATTTCCTTCGTTAATAGAGTTTGACCATGAACAAAGTTTTTGTTGAAAAGCAATAAGTTTTGTATTCAAAACTAAAATATTGGTTTCTTTTCCCTGCAGAGAAAGATTTAATTCATTTATTTTAGCAAAAAAATCTGCTAAATATGATGCTAAACACATCCAACTTTCATCACTAAAGTGCGTAGCAAGATCTGGTTTTTTATCTAAAAGAAATAATCGTAACTCATCTTTAAGTTCTAAAATTCTATTTAAAACTTTTCCACGTGAAAGCCACCTTACTTCAGTATGATATAACAGAACCTCATGCACTGATCCCATCTCCTTACATAAAATATTAAACAATCTCGAGTTTACAGCACGATTTTTTACAAAATTAGCAATAGTTGTAATGTCACTCAAAATTTCACTGAGTTCGGAACACATTCGTCAAAAAACTAAATGTTCTCTGTGTATTACGCAGTGAATATGTTGCGTATCTGGTGATACTTTTTGTACTTCTGCTTTGAATCCAGAAATTCTCCCAGTCATCGCTGCTGCACCATCTGTACACACTCCTACACATTTTACCCATTCAAGTTTATTCTCTGAAAAGAACTCATCTACTTTTACAAAAATATCAATACCTCTTGTTGAAGTTAATAGCTCCCGACAAAAAAGTATATCGTCATGAATTTGGAAGTTATACTGATATCTGACAAAAGCCATTAACTGCGCGTAATATGTTATATCAGCAGATTCATCAATTTGTATCGCGAAGAAGTTGCTCTGTTTAATACGAGATATTAATTGGGTTTTAATATTATATCCCATGCTATCAATTCTTCTTTACATAGTATCGTTTGAGATAGGAATAGACTTCAAAGGATTAGCAACTTTTTCACTGTATATAGTTTCACAAATTTTAATTGCTGCTGGTAATATAAGATCTTCTCCTATGGTATAAGGTTTTTTCTTTTTTGCAATTAATAGGGCAACTTCGAAAGATGCTTTTAGCAGGTCATCATTAAGTTTTGTATATTTTGTAAGAGAACCAGTTTGTTCCTTTTTATCTGCCGCCTTTCTTTGAAAAAATTCGAGTGGCTTACTTTGATATTCTGGGTGCAAAGTAGTTAAATGACGCAGTAGTTTTCCTGGCCTCATACTATCGTTTGATAGTTGGGTGAAACAAATTACACACATAGGTCTTTCTTGATTATTAAATGTTGACGAAATAAATCCATATTTCAAATAATCAGTATTATATTTACGATTTTTCAATTGAGGTGTATTATCTGCGGCGACTTTTCTCTTATTACCAGTTGTTAATCTCGATGTTGAAGTAGAAGTTCCTGGTAAAGATGATAATTCTACTGGTTTTTGTAGATGTTCAGATGTAATTTCTAATAATTCATGTACACTTTCATAATTTTCTCGCTCTTTAGGTATTTTTATTAGCCACTTATCCATTTTTAAACCCGTAATAAAATCGTTAAAATTTTAAGAAAATAATAGTTAAATTTATCACCTAATTAAAAGAAATAATAATAATTACCTTGAATATAGAAAGAAATATAATTATTTTATAATATTTAATTATACTTTTTTTTGCTTTAATATATTCACTTTTTTAACTTTTTTAATATTACATAAAAAAAAAACTACAAAAATCGTCAATGTTGAAAGCACATCACTAAATGAAGATAAAATTTAAAAATGTGCTTCTTTTTGCAAACTAACTAAGCCTACTGCGGAAATAAATTTTTCAATTTAATAAATTCTAGGAAGTTAAAAAATATGCTTCTGTGTAACTAAGCCTACTACGAAATCTAATTTTATAAAATTTAACAAAGTTTAAAAATATGCTTCTGTGTAACTAAGCCTACTGTGAAATTTAATTTGAACAAATTTTACGATTTTAAATTTAGGAATACACAATTTTCAAAGAAATTTATGAAATAAAAAAAAATATTTTAAAGACTAAATACATAAATGTAGAAATACTTAAAGGTTTTGCGGCTCCTTTAAAAAAGTTCTACGGCCCCTTAGGGGGCCGCGGCTCACAGTTTGAGAAAATGAAATAATGAATTGAATATTTTCACTATTTTATGATTTTTATTTATGTATGACGACTTTTCAACCTAAAAATTTAAGTTTTTATCGATTGAATAAACAACACAAAAATGGTTGTCGTTTAGATAACAACAACAGCTGACTTTAACAATAGCGAATATCGTTTAAAAATTTTACTGATAATTTTGCTTTTTTTTTTTAACGATTCGACAATCGTTAAAAGAAGTTACTGAAAAGCTATTAATTTCTCCTGAATGCAATATTTTTTTTAATGTAAACATTTTTTAAATGTAAACATATTTGGTGTTTTTTTTTGGAATTTCAATTTGTGTTTAACGAATAAAATTTATATGTATCTTAAAGATGCAATTGATGTCTTCTAAATTTAAAATTATTATTTCCGACATTTTGATATGATTTTCTGAAATTCAGTTAATATTTTCTAATTTATAATTGGAAATTTTAATTCCAGTTTTTAGAATTGATATTTTCTTAAATTTAAATGGAAAATTTAAAAAGTGCAATTTTGTATTTATGTGAATATTAATGCTTTTGTAATTATAAACAACTTTTAAAAATAAGATGTAATCGCAATCAGATATTTGAAAATATTGACATTCATGTTAAAATAGAAATAACTATTGCAAAGCTAATTAGTACAAAAATTGTGGCGCCATCTACTGTGGCATAGTCACGCTGAGCAAAATGAAGTGACACACTGTTAATATAAAAGAAATGTATTTTCCCCACAACAAAATATTGCAGAATTTTATGTAAATAAAATAATATACCGATTTATTTCTAACATGCAGTTATTATGGATTGAACTACATGGAATATATGTATATTATTTGTATTATTTAATATGTGTATGTATGTATATGTAAATATTACACACAATCAAACGTTATTTTTGTGTTTTTCTCTTTAAATAAATTAATACATAAAAATTTTTTTTTGCTAAATTTACATTGTTTTCTTTTTATTAACAACTAGGTATTTTAGCATTATTTGCTTTAGAAGCTGGTGAATTTTTACTCCCTTTATATTAACTCGTAGTTTCTGCTTGTCGAAAAAATTTTGGATCGATTTTAACCCCTTTCCCGTGACCCATTCGATCTGAAATTTTGCAGGCAGGCTCGTGGTAATAACAGAAATGATCTAACAAAGATTTTTAGTGATGCCAAAACAATGGAAACTTTTAAAATTTTCTACCAGAGTTAATAAAAAAATGTACAAAGGGTTAGTTTTTATTATATTATTACCACAACGACCACAAAAACAACAAGTCCAGCTATGACAACAATATAACATTTAGAATAACAACGAGAACACTATAGAAACATCATATTTTTCATTTTTTTTTTTACTTTTTCAGAGATTTCCCTGGACCTGTTCCACCGATTTTAATGATTTTTGAAACAGAAATCTTCCCATGAATTTGGTGAATCATTCTCACTAAAAACGATCACTGTAGCTGCACTATTGAGGGCGTGATCGTGACAAGAACAACATAGAAAATTATATTTTTTCAAGACTTTTTTTAGTTCTTCATTCAAATCTCGGGCCCTAATCGACCGATATGGACAATTTTAAACAGCAAACTTTTTAGGATGCTAGTAAATTATTTTTTATGTCAACGAGCACCCTAGCTGCCCGATTGATGCCGTCATCGTGATTTCCACAGACGGGCAGACGGACATCGCTATAGCAACTCCGGTTGTTATAAGGATCACAAATATATATATTTTATGGGGTCCAAAATTTTTTTCTAATTATTACAAACGGAATGACAAACTTATATATACCCTCTGCACACTGTAGTGGAGGGTATAATTAGGAGACGCTGCAAGTTATGAAAAATATATTTTTTTAAAAAGTGCAGGAAAAAATAATTTTTTTAATTTTTTTATTTTTCGGTCTATGGATACAATATTATCCTTACAGACTAGCAAGAAAACGTAAAATTATATTAATTAAAAGAACATAACATTATTTAAAATAAACCTAAATTGGGCATGGGGAACAGTAATATCCAAAATATTCCAATAATTAATAACTTCCAAAGTTTTCATTGAAAGTAGAGCACACTTACTCTCATAAGCCACAGAATAAAATATGTTCAACGCAGTCTTAGCTACATTATTGCCAAATATAATTAAGCGGTATCAACACGTCTGAATTAGCTGTTGGGCAAAAACTGATGTCACCTTTTTGTCAGGGGGCCCACTCATTTTCAGAATGTTTTGAGGCCAATAAAAAAAATTGGTCACCAATCTCGCCAAACTGAGTACAAGGTTTTACTTCCCTTTGGTAGTAGAATCGAACCTATGCTGTCAAGTCAGTGTGTCTCTTTTTTCATATGGATTAGTAAAAATTTCGATTAATAATTAAAATTAATAATATCATTACACCAACCAAATTTTACCATTGATACCTTAGAATTTATGTATAATATCAATCATATGTTATAGAATTCAATAATAACAACAGAATAATTTGATAGTACATGGGACTACCAAATTCTATTGACAACAAATTCGATTGCAACAATGAATCTGTTTCCTGTGTGTATAAACAAAAAAATTATATATTTTAGCTTTATCATTCAATGATTCAGTTAGAAATTTATCAGGCTCGAGGTCAAATCTTTTTGCTTTAATTATAGCAAAAACATTACCACACACCGGTTTAAAAAAAAATGGTCTATATTCTGCAATACAGGTGTATAAAACCTGTTTCTTTAAATTTTCTCAACTTTGATGAAAAAAATCACAACTAAATTTATATTTTTCCTTTTTAAAAAGAAAATGTTATTCAATTTTGCCAATGTTCTTTAGGAAGCAAGGTTTTAATTGGTAAGAGAGAATTGGATATAAATCTCAACCGCCTAAAGAGACAAAATCATTGAAGTCATATTTATAAACTAAAACCTGTAAGGCGGCTTAAACTCCACATAAGATTAAGTGCCAACATTCAAGTATCTTACGAAATTCTTCAAAATAAGTTGAATATTTCTGAAGAAATTTTCAGTCCTTTTAAAAGCTGGATTTTGCATCTAGATTCAAGCCACTTTCAAAAAAGTTAGATTTTTTTTTAAACCAGATATGAAAAAGGAAATGATTTATTTCTTCTTAGCAAGATAAACGATATAAATTTAATAATTTTATATATTAATAAAAAAAATTACTCACCAGTTTTTTCTACCATTTTTGCAAAAATAATGAAATAAACCACAAAAGTAGATTAATTTTAATTTATTATAAAACTTTTTTTTTTTTGTTAAAAATAGTACAAAATCGAAAGAAAGCTTTGATTATTTATAGCAATTGATATTAACACTCTAGATTCAAGTAACACAGACACTAAATTTTAAATAGTTTGAAGGTGTTTAAATATATGGGAAATTTTATATGTGTTATTTTTATAATTTCACTTTGATTATAGAGATTGATGTGAACAAATGACAATTATTTAATTATACCAACAATACAAGAACGACATTGATTGAATAGAAAAACGAAAGTCAATTTAAACAAATAAATTGGATTTTAAACCTCTTAAATGACTCCCAATATACTTATGATTGAAAGAAATAATAACAAAAAATACTAAAAAAAAAAAAAACACTTTTTAAACAAATGTTAAATGTTTGGAGAGATACATAAATACACTTGTGCAGAAACCGAAAACAGATTCAAATTGAACTTGAATACTTAGTTAGATTTGTATACTTTACGGCAGAGCAGGTTAATTTTAATTCAATTGTTATGTTGTTTACACGAACACAGTTAAATCGCGAATAGATGCTGATAGAGTTTTGTGGTTAACTAAAATATACTTTTGAAAACGAAATTTTGCGTTTGCTAATATACAAGTAAAACCATTGCAAAGCAGCGTCAAATTTGTACGCCAACTTTCTAGCAAAATCATCGCTTTGCCAACTCAGGAGTGTACTAAATCTTATTAAGACATGCTATCGTATGGTTAACGATAACGAATCAAAAGAAGAAAAAAAGAACATTCAACAAAGCAAAGTATTTCTTATGATTTTGCTTCTTCCTTAAAGAATGATTATATCAAAATAATCATATTATAACGATATTGTAAACATACAGTGTTGTATCATAAAATATCTACTTTTTCATTTATTTACTAGCTGGACCCGGCAAACGTTGTTTTGCCCTCAATGAATTTTTTTATTTTAGTTAGAATCTGTATATTTGTTAATTTTAATTGAAAACTGTTAAAGAACAAGTAAGAAAGTTATAGTCGGTCTAGACCGACCATATAATACCCTATACCATGGCTTAGAGACTCTATCTTTCGGTCCAACTAATTCGATGTAGAAAATGAGCATAACTCAAATTTGAGTGGCATTGATATTAATTTTTTTGCCGCAAATATGAAATAGTTCATATGGGGTGCTACATTTATATGGGGCCTAGGTCGAAAAATGGACCGATCTTGACCATATTTGGTAAAGCCACTTATATTTTGAAAAAATGTATACACAACAAATTTGAGAAAAATCTGTGCAATATTTTTGTTTTTTTGATAGATTTAAGCGTAGATCGGGAAGCGGCGTTATATGGGGGCTATGACTAAGAGTTGTCCAATGGGATCGTTTTTGGACTACTGATTAATGGATGTAATTAATACATACAAACCTAATTTGACTAAGGTTTATATGATAATTTGGATCTTATGGCAATATAGGTTGATTTCGTAGGGGCCATTTGTATGGGGGCTCGGTCTTAACATAGACCGATTCTCACTGATTTCAATAGCGTTCATCCACTGGCCGACAGAAGCTTATATACTAAATTTCATCTAAATAGATTAATATTTGCGACCTGCAGTTTGATTACAAGCTTTACATGGACACACAGACGGACGGACGGACGGACATCGTTAAATCGAATCAGCTAGTGATTCTGATTCGATCGGTATGATAAAAGATGGGTCTAGGTCAAATATTTTTGAAATAGGGTATAAACATGGTTTTTATAAACATGGTTTTTATACCCTATAAAACTTTGTGGTTTGGGTATAATGACTTTGTGCTTCTGTTTGTAACTACCAAAAATATTTGACCTAGCTCCATCTTTTATTATACCGATCGGCTCAGAATCACTTTCTGAGTCGTTTTAGCGATGTCCGTCCGTCCGTCCGTCCGTCTGTGTGTCCATGTAAACCTTCTAATCCAATACAGGTCGCAAATATGAATATATTTTGATCAAATTTGGTATATAAGCTTTTGTCGGCTATAGGATGAACGGAGTTGAAATTGGTGAAAATCGGTTCATGTTCAGACCTAGTCCCCATACAAATGACCCCTATGAAATCGACATAAATTGCCATAAGATTCAAATTATCATATAGATCTTAGTAAAATTGGGTTTGTATGTGTTTATTGTATCCATTAATCAGTAGTTCCAAAATAATCCCTATTGGACAATTCTTAGTCATAGGCCCCATATAGACCTGCTTCCCGATCTTCACTTAAATCTATAAAAAAAAAAAAAACAAAAATATTGCACAGATTTTTCTCAAATTTGGTTTGTGTATGTGACTTTACCAAATATGGTCAGGATCGGTCTATTTTTTGACCTAGTCCACATATAAATATAGCACCCGATATGAACTTTTTCATATCTGCAGCCAAAAAAAAATAACAACAATGCCACTCAAATTTGGTTTTTGTTTATTTTATATATCCAGTTAGTTGGACCAAAGAGATAGGGTTTCTAAACCATGGTGTAGGGTATCGTATGGTCGGTCTAGACAGACTATAATTTTCTTACTTGTTTATTTATGAAAATTAAAATAAATATTTGTTGTAACATACACATAAGAATGACGAATATATTTCTATTATTGTAATTCTAAAAAGAATGAACAAAATTTTTAGTTTAATTATTCTGACAGTAACGAATAAATTTGCTGGCTTTCCGACACGGGAACATAACACATATAGTTGCTCGTGGGAAAAACAACTGTTTTCGAGATCCAAACCACATATTTGGAATGATTGTCCTTGAGATTTATTAATGGTCATGGCAAAGCCCAATCTGATCGGAAATTGCAATCTTTTGAATATTATCGGTGTGTCGGTAGGAATCATAGGAATTTTTGCCAGCAAAACATGTTCTCCTTTAAATGTTCCTTTGAGAATTGTGGCCTCAATAACATTGGGCATTATTCTCTCAACAATTAACCTGGTTCCATTTAATAGTCTCGGAGCGTTGAGGTTACGTAGCAAAATTATTGGAGAAGCAACTTTTGATTTTAATAAATGTGGTGGTAGACCGAGCACATCAAGTGACTTCAAAAATTCTGTTGGATAACTGACTGCTTCATTTTCTCCAACAACACTATCCATAGATTTGAAAGAAAACGTTTCGGAATCAATCATGTCCTGAATAACAACATTATCGACATCGACATTTGTGCGGCTAAAATAGCTCTTTCACTTAACCAATTATGGTTACGATATTGATTTTGAATGTCGGGGAATACATTCTCAATTAATGCATAGCGTGACGATATAAATTGACAAAAATCTTGTGAGTGGTTGGGTTAATATTGCTTTTACCATTAGCAAGATCAGGTAGTTGTTTTGAAAATTGGTCAGCCGTTGGATCATTTTGTAATCGTACTCTTATGTCTGTTGTTAATTATAAAGTTTGAACGCTACTCCATAATGTTGATGATTTTCAGCAGGTATTTATTTCGTCAGCATAGGTTGATTTTGGAATGACTGGCAATGTTTGACGAAAATCTCCAGATAATAAAATGAGAGCTCCACCAAAAAGTCTTTCATTGCCTTTAAAATCTTTTAAAGTTCTATGTAATGCTTCTAAGGAATGTTTTTGAACCATGATACATGATTCATCCCAAATAATAATACTGCATTTTTGCAGAACTTTTGCCATACCGGAATGTTTTTTGATATTACATACGGCATTCTCATTCGTTTGTATGTTTAACGGTGATTTGAGTGCTGAATGAGCTGTGCGACCACCATGCAATAATGTTGCGGCTATTTCGGACGTAGCAATAGCTAATGCAATTTTTCCTTACTTTTGGTTATATATGAAAAGGTTTGTGAATTTTGTAACTTATAAAATTTAAATAAATTTGACAACTCATTATTTTTCGAACGCCAGCACCATCTACCGGGTCCAACAAAAAATTTTTGTAAATAAGAATATTCGAAATAACTTTACCCCAGCGCCACCTATCGGGTCCATTTATACATAAAAAATTTCTTATGACGAAACATACATACATTCTGAATTGCAGACAAATTGCATTGAAAATAAGAATTTTGGTTATAACTTGACCCCAACGCCAGCTAGAGGGTTAAAACTAAAAAAAAACACGGAAGAGTTCGAACCGAACCTGTGGCTCGACAGCTCTTATGGTTCCGGAGATCATTCGTTACAAACAAATGCACCATCGTTTTTATATATATAGAATAGATTATAACCAATCCCTCTAACTTTCATCTTACTACTATATATGGCTATGAAACGTGGATGTAGACTCCATCTAAGAATTTATCAAGCTTTCCAAATGATCTTCGGCATAGGACAGGTGAAACTCGAATTTGTTTTGAAATTGCCGCTAGAAAATAGATCTGGATTGGCCACATACTTAGAAAACCCTGTGACATATACGAGTATCTGGAATGGAAATCGATTGGAATCTTCAAGACCAGTGTTGCCATATTAGCATTTTAGTTGCTAGATTTAGCAACTTTTTTGTCGCTTAGCATCTAAAATTTATGAAAAGATGCTAGATGCTAACTTAGCATCTTTTTTTATTTTATTTTTTTTCATTATTTTTTAATATATAATTTTAATTTTAATGGTATTGATATATTTTAATTTTTCAAAGTGTAATACGAGAAATTTGTGTACTACTCTTTTTACCACTCTGCTCGTTTCTTTCAACAAATATAACAAAACATTTTGAAATAGAAGAATGTACACAAGTACAACAGTTTTTAATAAATCAAAAAGTCGATTGCCAAAAAATATAATTGCATTAAAAAAAATGCTAAAATTTTCAATATAAAACACATTAAACCGGGTAAAAAAAAACCGATAACCAATATATTAGAAGAGTTTAAATTTAGATCATCTGAAACAGAAAATATTCAAATCCAATTGAGTTATATCACAAAACAATATTGGGTTACAGCACTGAATACAAACTCTTTATGGATTGAAGTTAACAAAAATTCTACTGGCGAAAGTCCATTTAAAGAGTTATTCACATTTGTATTGTCTTTATTAGTTTTGAACGAGTTCAACGTTCGTTTAGTTTAATGGCTATAGTTAAAAGCAAACTTTGCAACAGAATAAAATCCGAGTTGTACTGTTCTGTAATACGTATGTATAAAACAAGGTTTGAAATTGAAAAATGGGTGCTGTTACATATACCGAGCGATGTCGTTGATAAAACCAAGAACCAAGAAGAACTTGAAGATGAAGACATCACAGAAATATTGGTTTCCATAAACCAATTACTGTAATATACTCGTATCTTTTTGTGATAATAAACATTTTGTTATATATGAAATTAAAAACAAATCTCTCTAAAATTAAAAATATTTAATTTAAAATTAAAAAAAACTCAGTTTGATGTTTCAAAAAATTACAGATGAAATTCAAAATAATTTTATTTAAAGTTTTAAAAATATAAATCGAAAGTTATGCTATTATTTTATTTTTAGTTATTTATTTTTCCATTTAGAAACCAAAGAAATAATTAATAAGTACTTAATTTTTGAATCAAAAGGTAATGAAATTAAAAAAAAAAATTTCCATCTTTTATTTTGACTCCAGTACGTTTTAGCATCTTTTTTTTTTCAATTTAGCATCTTTTCAATTTCAAATTATGGCAACACTGTTCAAGGCAGATAAGGTTTTTGAAGTCAGAGTGACACAAAAATCTTAATCTGAAATTCAATAGCTGCCGCAGGACAGATCTGAATGTAGTACATTTATTGTGACTCTTTGTTCAAGTTTAGAAACTCACTTAGAAATTAATTGGGAATTATACAGGGTGCGCCATCTTTTATGTCAGCATGTGCATATTGAATAACTTATGAAAAGACAACCGATTTCCATATGGTATAGAACTTTGCCACTATGTGGTTAGGGTATAATGACTTCATGTTGATGACTACCAAAAGTATTTGACCTATTACACCGGTCGGCTCAGAATTACATTCTGAGTCGATTTAGCGATGTCCGTCCGTCCATCTGTCCGTCTGTCTGCGTGTCCATGTAAACCTTGTAATCAAACTACAGGTCGCAAATATGAATATATTTTGATGAAATTAAGTATATAAGCTTCTATCGGCCATAGGAAATGGGTGAAATTAGGTGCATGTTTAGACTTAGAGAAAACACCCCTATGAGATCTTTTTAAATTGCCATAAGATCCAAATTATCATGTTAATCTCGTTAAAATTGGGTTTATGTGCGTCAATTACATCCATTAATCAGTAGTTCACAAATAAATCCGATAAGAAAACTTTTGGTCATAGCCCCCATATAAAGCTGCTTCCCGATCTTCACTTATAACAAAAATATTTCACAGATTTTTCGTTTGCATATGTTTTTGCAAAGACTTGACTTTACCAAATATGGTCAGGATCGGTCCATTTTTCGACCTAATCGCCATACAGGCAAAAAAATTAATAAAAATCCACTCAAATTTAGAGTATGCTTATTTTTTATACCGAATTATTTTGTTTCATGTGCACTATTTATTAAATACAACAACAATCAAATGTCCGCTTCTATTTCCCACTGCAAAATGTACCCTTTTTTCTGGATATCACGCATATCTCGGTTTTCCTTGATCTCTCAATGGTCTGAGGTTTATTGGTGTATACTTTGCTTTTAAATAACGAGGGTTCCGATATGAAAATCAGGGGAGCCAGTCAATTCCGCCTTTTTTGACATTCTTTGATTTGCAAATAATCGCCAAATCATTTGTACACATTTTCGGGCAGACATAATGAGCCAACATCCACTGATATCGTTTCCTATTGACAATTTTGCTCTCTCTGAACAAAAATTGCCCTATAGCGCAAACTCCGGCCCAAACAATCACTTTTCGGTCATAAAATGGTATTGCCTGAATTTTGCATTGCCGAAATGTTTGTTCAAGCCGCTACAGAGTGTGAAATGGGCCTCGTAGGTCATAAAAATTTCCTTCCAAAAGTCAGGTTTAAGGTCAACCATTGGAGCGACTGCTTGGCCGTATTTCAAGCGACATGGCCAGTCTGACAGCAAAATTCTTTGAGTCAAAAGCACATTTATATGTGGGAAAAAAGCAAATCATCATTGAAAATGCACCGCAAAGTGGTTTCAGTGATGCCAAAATGCTGAACGCAATGACGATACGACTTATTAAAATTCTCAGCAACACTCTCTCATATCGCATCGATCAGTTTATAGGAATGCCTTGGGCGTTGCATGTGAACGATCTCCCACTGTCCTGTGCTCAACAAAATTCGACATTAATCGGTGAATAGTGATTTCAGGCAGTGCTTCTTGGTCACGATATTTATACCATATACCTCTATGTGGTTTGGGTATAATGACTTTGTGCTGCTGTTTGTAACTACCAAAAATATTTGATCTAGGCCCATCTTTTATTATACCGACCGACTCAGAATCACTTTCTGATTTAGCGATGTCCGTCCGTCCGTCTGTCCGTATGTGTGTCCATGTAAACCTTTTAATCAAACTACAGGTCACAAATATGAATACATTTTAATGAAATTTGGTATATGTATAAGCTTTCATCGACCACAGGATGAACACTATTGAAATTGGTGAAATTCGGTCCATGTTCAGACCTAGTCCCCATACAAATGACCCCTATTAAATCGATTTAAATTGCCATAAGATCCAAATTATCATATAGATAGATTTCGGTCAAATTGGGTTTGTGTGCGTTTATTACATCTATTTATCATTTGTCCAAAAATGAACACCATATGACAATTCTTTGTCATAGCCCCCCATATAAAGCTGCTTCCCGATTTTTATTTAAGTCTATCAAAAAAACAAAAATATTACACAGATTTTTCTCAAATTTGGTTTGTATATATTTTTTCAAAATATAAGTGACTTTACCAAATATGGTCAGCATCGGTCCATTTTTCGATCTAGTCCCCATATAAATAATAAAATAATGAAAAATAAAAATTAAAATTAAAAATGAAACAAGAAAAATGAAAAATAAGAAATGAAAAATAAAAAATTAAAAATGAAAACTAAAAAATGAAAAATTGAAATGAAAAATAAACAAGTAAGAAAATTATAGTCGGTCTAGACCGACTATACGATACCCTATACCATGCGTTTAGAGACCCTATCTCTCAGGCCCAACTAACTGGATACAGAAAATAAGCATAAATCAAATTTGAGTGGGATTTTTATTATTTTTTTTGGCTGCAGATATGAAAAAGTTCATATCGGATGATATATTTATATGGGGACTAGGCCCAAAAATGGATCGATCCTGACTATGTTTTGTAAAGTCTCTTGTATTTTGCAAAAATATATACAAACAAAATTTGAAAGGAATCCGTGCAATATTTTTGTTTTTTGATAGATTTAAGTGAAGATCGGGAACCAGCTCTATATGAGGCCTATGACTAAGATTTGTCCCATAGGGATCATTTTTGTACTACTGATTAATGGATGTACAAACCCAATTTGACTAAGATTTATATGATAATTTAGATCTTATGGCAATTTATGTTGATTTCATAAGGGTCATTTGTATGGGGGCTAGGTCTGAACATGGACCGATTACCACCAATTTCAACAGCGTTCATCCTATGGCCGAAGAAAGCTTGCAAACCAAATTTAATCAAAATATATTCTTATTTGCGGTCTGCAGTTTGATTACAAGCGTTACATGGACACACAGACGGACGGACGGACATGGCTTTTTTCGACTTAAAAAGTGATTCTGAATCGATCAGTATAATTAAAAATGGGTCTAGGACGAATATATTGGTTGTTACAAACAGCAGCACAAAGTTATTATACCCAAACAACATAGTGGTATAGGGTATAAAAATGAAAAACGAAAAATGAAAAATAAAAAATTAAAAATTTAAAATAAAAAATGAAAATTTAAAAAATTAAAATGAAAAACAAAAAATGAAAAATAAAAATTGGAAAATTAAAAGTAAAAATGAAAAATGAAAAATAAAAAATGAAAAATGATAAATAAAAAATGAAAAATAAAAAATGAAAAATAAAAAATGAAAAATGGAAAACTGAAAATTAAAAACGAAAAATTAAAAATTAACCAGTTGAAATAATAAATAATAATAAATATTCTTATATTAGCAGAGCCCCTGCAGTTGATTGCTATAAGTGATACATAGATGACGCTTTCTGTTTGATTTTAAAAAAGTGCCATAAAAAATCTTTAATTGCTAAATGTTTATACATCTTTCTGTGATCGGACTCACATGATTTTTTGATTTCAAACACACACATAACATTGTATAATTTTATGTATGTGTTAATAGCAAAAAAAAAAAAATCTATGATAATTTAAAAAAAAATTGATTTAAATTTTTATTCTAAAAGCACATTTGATATGTTAAACTAGTATGAATGTTAAAATTTTGATTTAAAAACCGAGAGTTATTTATGAAAATGGTACCCGAACGCCATAAATAGTATGATGTAATTGTCGTAGTCACTTGAATTTACATTCTTTCATACAAAATAGCGATTTCTTAAACTAGAAAATAAAAGGATTTAATTGTCTAGGCAGACACCGTTTATGATAAATTTTATTTTATTCAACTAAGCATCATACATATAAGAAGATGTGCAAACTGAAAATTGGTTCGATTGGATTAGAGCTTTGAGTTAAGCACCAACATCGTTGCTAACATTATCAATAAAAATATTGTTGCTAGCAATGTTTGTAAGCACAAATTTAGCCAAGACAACCTATAATTTATTGTCTACGCTAAATGTTATGTGTATGATTCTTACCCTGTATGGTATAGGGTATAAATAACTAATAAAATTGTAGTTCTGGCCGAAATTTTTTGAATTGATTTAAGTACAGCGCATTAAAGCACGGTTTAGATCTTCAAATCCAAAACTATATTGTGAGTCGATAACTACTCTGTGTCATTGGTTTCACCAATTTCTTGTCAAAATTTCATGAATCGATTTTCTCGAAAATCTAGAAATAGTGCCAGTATAAGCGAAATATTAAAATAATAATATTGAAATTGAAAATATTTTTTTCCGATTCCTTTATGAACGAAAAAGTTACTTGCAGATGAAAATCAAACAGCTTTAGACAGTCAATTGCCGTATGGCTCTAATATCATCCTTTTTGAAGTTGGCTCAAATTAATTTAGACTTCAAATTATGGTTCCATGAAAGTACAAGTATAGTCGATGAAAAATATATTTTCCACAAATATACATCGAAAGAAAAAATTTGAAAAACAACTAATTAAGTTGATTTAGGACAAATTTCCATAATTTTTTTCGGGAAGACCATCTGGTATTATAGATTTTTGATTGTTGTTTTGGAGAAGGTCTAGTTTCATAGTTATGGTGGAAGCCCAATCTATGAAATATTTCGAACATTTTTAATTTACACTGTACTTGTAATCAACAGTTGTAATTTATTGAACAAACAAATTTGTTGTTTCCACATCGTTGACAATGTTTCATAACGTTCTCCTTCGTTAAGAGACTAAGGAAAGAAAATAACTTTTTCCTTTGTGGAATGAAGCTCGATTATAAGAATGAGTTTGAGGTTTGAATATTAAATTATGCTAGTTATTGAAAATAAAGCACATACTCGAATTACAACAAGTAATAAAACTATAGTCGATCTAGATCGACTATACATTACCCTATACCGTGAGTTTAGGGAGAGGGTCGTAGGTCAAACTATATCTAGTTAGATAATAAGGTGAAACCAAATTTGAGTGACATTGTTACAAATTTGTTGACTGTCGATATAAAAAATTAATATCGAATGCTATTTTTACATGGGGACTATACAAACCAAATTTGAGAAAAATCTGTGCAATAGTTTTGTTTTTTTTGGCATACTTAAGTCAAGATCGGGAAGTAGCCGTATATGGGTGCTATGATTAAGAATGGTTCTACAGGGTTTATTTTTGATCAGTGGGTGTAATATACACTTATAAACCATATAAATCGATTTCATGGGGGTCATTTGTATGGGGACTAGGTCTGAGCATGCACCGATTTTCAACAATTTCAATAGCGTTCGTCCTATGGTGGACAAAAGGTTATATGCTAAATTTTATCAATATAGTATATTACAATTTTTGACCTGTAGTTTGATAACAAGGTTTACTGGAACAGACGGACAGACAGACAGTTGGATGGACATTGCTAAATCGACTCAGAAAGTGATTCTGAGTATACAAACTCATTATTTCCTGACCACAGAGCAATATAGGGTATTACAACCAGATCCCCACATTTTGGATTTAATGATAAGTACAGCAAACTTGTTTAAAACAATGCGTTTATTTGATTGATGGCAATCAAATTGTAATTTATTTAAACAAATTTATTTAACAAATTGCTTTGAAGTTTCGTTTTTAAAAATACTTTGTGTATGAATGCAAATTAGATGCGTCAGTACTTCGATACTCGAACAACAACACTTCGGTTCACAGAACTGTCAGAGTGCCATATAAGGAGTGAGATTGAAAAAATCTTAACAGGCGTTTTACCCCTTACATTTTTTTTCGCAGGCGTTATTTTTTTTTTTATCAAATTAACTTGTTTTTAGCTTTATAGAAATGAGTGATGAAATAACAGTTCGTACTAAAATTATAAAATATTTTCAACAAAATACAGTTTGGTCGTACAAAAAGTTGGCCAACAATAAAAGTTCTGCCTTCAAACTGTTTCCAATGTTAATAGAAAGTATCAGAAGAATTTGACTATTGGTAGAAGAATTTGACTATTGGTAGTTCGGGAAGAAAGAAAGGTCCATATGATGTTTGTAAGGCCAAACGAATAGCATATTGAAAAGGGCTCCCAATACATCAGGCAGAAAGGCAGCCCGGTTAGCCCAGTGCTTGGACTATTCAGTGCGAAAAGTTAAAACCAATGCAGGCTGGGAAACATACAAAGTTAAAAAGTTCGAGAAAGAAACGCTGTAAAAAATTTAGAGGCCAAAAACAGAGCTGGGAAATTGAAAGAATGTTTCATAAAAAAAATCTTCTGCTGTTTAAGGGAAGAGGAAACATATGTAGTTGCAGATTTTTGACAGCTCCTTGGTCAAAATTTGTATGTTGCTAATGCTCAAAGAAATGTTGAAGATAAGTTTAGGACTCAAAAGCAGGAAAAATTAAAATAAAAGTTGCTGTATGGCAAACAATATGTGGTTGCCACAAAAGAAGCAACTCATTTGTCACAACGGACTTTATAAATACCGAAATTTATATTAAGCAGTGTTTCCAGAACATTAACTTACCAAGGGGGGCAAATCCTCCACGCTTAGGCCTGTGGAGAGATATTGGACTCTTGCGAAAAGGGAGCTGAAGAGCACAAAAAATATGTCCCAAAATGTGGAAGATTTTAAACAAAAACTACCTGTTCCAAAAACGAGGCAGAAAGCACTATAAAACCCTAATGGAAGGGTTTTCGGAAAAGGTCCACAAAAAAAATCTTTTTTTTTTTGTAAGATCTAATATAAATTAAAAAAAAAAATAAAAACTCTATGTTCACATTATGCATTTTATGCGTTTTAAGATTTTTTCGAACTCACTCCTTAAACGTTGTAATAAAGTACAGACGCCAAAGTGAAAGAAATAAAAACTGTTTAATTTAAAATTTGCATGCATTAACGGTAATTTTATTTACTTTAATAATCATCTTTTTTTATATCTGTTTTTGTTTATAATTTTCATTTAACCTGTTAAAAAGTTTAGAGAAAAAAGATCAAACACACATATATATGGGGCGTTTCATGTCAAGTGACCCAACTTTTGAAACCTTTGTCTTCCGATCGGGATGAAATTTGCACCAAGGCTAGTCCTATTGGATAGTAGTTTAGACACAATTTTTTTTTTTTTCAACAAGATCGTTTCAGAACTCTCTGAGTTAGAGGGGGTCAAAATTTGACATTTTGTCCAACCAAGTGTTTTTTTTTCTCATCCATGTAACTTATTACCTATTGTTCTTAGAAAATTTTCTCCCAAATAGTTTAGATAGCTATTTCTTCAATATTTCGGAAAAAAATACTTTAAAAAAAAATTGTAGACTTTTTTTTTTTGTTAAATTAAAGCATTTTTTGCCTTTTTTTTCAAAAAGGGCATTTTTTTTTTTTCATAAGAAAGCTTAGGATTTTTCCTTTAAGAGCTTTTTGGTCGCTTAGTGGGATGGGAGTGGGATATCTATCAAAATAAATGTTTTGTAACTCAAGACAACGGTTTTTAAATTTTTCACAAATGCACTAATTTGAATCTTTTCCTATTTGTGTCTAAAACCTTACAAATAAAACTTATACTGAGAAACTAGACAAATTAAACTTTCCGAAGGTATATAACATACCTAACTAAAATTTTATACCCTCGATACTGTAATACCCAGAATATGTTAACCTCAGGAAAAAAATCGCTTTTTTTCTATAGAAATGTTGAAAAATTATTTTTTATTTATTTTTAATAAGAATTTAATTAATGCATAATAATAATAATATTAAAAATAAAAAGATAAATAATTAGATCCATTTATATCATAACTATTTTTATACTTAATTTATTGTAGCTGATGAAGTATTTAAGTCTTGTAAATTTTTAAATACCCAGTCTTTCATCCAGCTTTTTTGTCGCCTTTATTTACTGCGTTTTTTTGTCAATCCTTACTTGGCGTTACTAGGTTCAGCTGTTGATTTCGCTGCTGGTTTATTTGTTGTCTTTGGAAAGAAATCGCATTGAATAGAGGCAGAAAACTTTTTCAACTTGAGTCTTCCATCGACAAGCGGTATTGAGCGGTGCCATCGATTGTTACCGCAGCATCGAATCTGCTCTTCAGTGTTTTCAATGTTACCTGATGATCCTCTTTGCTACTAAAAACTATTTTAGTTTCTTTACAATAACTCTTTGCCCAATGGAATAAAGCAGTCGCATCTAAGATGCGATCTTGATGAGAGCACTGGAGGCTATACTTTGCTGCATTTCTTTTAAGGTTTGCTCCAATACCATCACAAGCTCCTTCACCATGAGCAGTAGGATGAAAATGCCACTCAGCTGGCCTTCCAAAATCTTTTTCATGGGCCATAAGATTTGCCAAGCTACTTTTGTTTTTAAAATGTTGACGAGCTCCGTCCGAAACGTAGTATACCTTCTTCACTGTAAATTTAGATTTTAGAAATTTTAGCATTCTCTTCTAGTACTCATAAACTGCAACGGTATCATGTTTTAAATCGTCGGATATGATTGCCATACTTTTGTGTTCCAGTTTTTCATCTTTCATGTAGTAAATAACTACTGTGAATATAGTTGCTTGGTCGTTATTGAAGTGGAATGCTTGTATGGCATCCTGAAGAACATAATTATAGTTTTCTGCGAAATCATATGAAATAGCGAATTCACCAGACTTCAAATGTATCTTCAAATCCTTGAAGAATGACCATTGCTCTTTGACTAAAAAGTCATGGTTTCTCAAGTTTAGCAATCCTGTACACATTTCTTCCACAAAATCATCCACATTTAAAATGATTGTTTTCAATGTGCATCTGTCAGTCTGAATCCAAGAATCAAATTTGACCTCCTCTATATATTCTCGATCTAAAGAGTTGATTAAATTTTCTTTGAAGAATGTGGTTTTTAGGCAATTGGTACATTCACCTAAGTGGCAAGAAGTTGTTGCATTAGGACACATAGTCAATTTAAGGCAATCGCGGTAATCATGTGAATCTTCTGCCGAATCATCTGTTAAATACTTTAAGTTGATTTCCTTCAACATCAGTTTAACATTTTCATGGTAAATGCAAACGCATACTGTGTGAGTTCCGCTGCTTTCTGCCAAAACGCAATGTTTTGGCCTCATTTGGGTTAATTTCGTGAAGCCAATTCTAACATCCTCGTGTTCAGATTGAAATGTTGTAAATAACTCATTCAGATTACAGATAACCATTCTCTTCTGTTATGTTATGAAGGTATGTTACATACCTTCGGAAAGGTTAATTTGTCTAGTTTCTCAGTATGTTTTATTTGTAAGGTTTTACACACAAATAGGAAAAAATTCAAAATAGTGAGTGCATTTGTGAAAAATTGAAAAACCGTTGTCTTGAGTTACAAAACATTTATTTTGATAGATATCCCACTCCCATCCCACTAAGCGACCAAAAAGCTCTTAAAGGAAAAATCCTTACCTTTCTTATGAAAAAAAAAAATGCCCTTTTTGAAAAAAAGGCAAAAAATGCTTTAATTTAGCAAAAAAAAGTCTAAAATTTTTTTTTTTTTTTAAGTATTTTTTTCCGAAATATTGAAGAAATAGCTATCTAAACTATTTGAGAGAAAATTTTCTAAGAACAATAGGTAATAAGTTACATGGATGAGAAAAAACACCTGTTTGGCCAAAATGTCAAATTTTGATCCCCTCTAACTCAGAGAGATCCGAACCGATCATATTGAAAAATTTTGTCCAAACTACTATCCAATAGGACTAACCTTGGTGCAAATTTCATCCCGATCGGAAGACATCGGTTTCAAAAGGTGGTGCACTTGACATGAAACCCCCCATATATATATGTATGTATGTCGTATATGGGCACCCGAAAAATCGTCGCTATTCTGTTACTTTGGGCCATAACAAGTATATTTGCCCAAGGAACCATACATCTAAAATCATTTTCGAAAAAAGTTGGCAACCCTTGTTGGTAATAGTGCTTTTTGTTCTTGATTTCTCGGCAAAACTTTAAAAAATCTTTTGAAACTGTTTTAACTAGTAAAATACCTTTAAGAAGCATTTCAAACAATAATACAAACAACACAGATTTTGAAATAGTTAAAGGATGACACCGTCAAGTCGCAGAAGTTTAAAAAACACTAATAAATTATATTGTGCCCAATGCAAATTTGTAATTAATGATCAAAAAGAAGATAATATCGCATGCGATATTTGTAATAAAGTATTTCATGCTCAGTGTTCTAGGCTGGACAAACGCCAGTATGACATATGCTAGTAGAAAATGAGAACGAAGAGTTTAAATGTCATTTGTGCGAAGGAAGAGGTAATGCAACTTAAAAGAAGAGTTGTCAAGTATTAAAACTAAATTGAATCAACTGGATTCCATACATGAATCGATTACTTTAATGGCGAAACAATATGATGATGTTGAAAATAAAAGAAAATTATACCCAAACCACATAGTGGTATAGGGTATAATTAGATGAAGTAAAAAAGGAAAATGTATATATGAAACAAAAAATAAAAAGTCTTAAAACTTCCGTACAAATTTTAAATGATGAAAGGGTAAGAAACCATTGCATTATAATGGGTTTAAAACCTGTAGAAAAACTGTCTGCTGCTGATTGTCTAAAGATATTGGTGTTGAAATGACTACTGGCAGTATTGAAGAAGAATATTTTTTGAACAACCGAAATAAAAAAATCGGTTAAAAAAAATGTAATCGTCAAGTTTAATGAAAAAAGCTCAAAGGATAAATTAATGGCTGCTAAATCAAAACTGATAAATGAAGACAATATTTCAAATCAAATTTTTATTCGTGATTTACTTAGCAAGGAAACCTTGTCTTTGTTAAATTATGCTAAAACTTTAAAAAAAAAATTTGTTTATCCTAATCATGGACGTATTTTTGTGACGAGAAGTGAAATTTCTAGACCCCGTGTGTTAAGAAATGAGAGCGATGTGGATCAACTTTTGTTGGAAGCTAATCCAAATAAACCGAGGAAGTGTAAATCGATAAATAGTGTTGTTGCAGAAGAAGTCGCTACAAGTGATGATGAAGGGCAAGTGGATTTTATGTCACCAGATCATCATTAAATATTTTTTAACTTTCTTGGTTTCATTTTTGGTTTTTTTTTTAAATTTAGTTATTAATTAATGAATCAAAATCAATATTTTATTAATACTAATTCTTTTCAAAACCATATACAAAACTTAAATTATAAATATTTAAACATTTGTTCAATTAATCTGCGAAGCATTTCTTCGATAAATAAATTTAACAAATTCAAAAATTTTCTTGTAAAACTACCCAGATTGCCGGACATTCTTGCGATACAAGAAACTTGGTTCGATGTGAAAGTATCTCAGCTGTACACAATTCCCCATTACAATTATGTTCATTGTTGTAGGATTGATGGATATGGTGGAACCTCTGTATACATTAGTACATTAGTAAAAAAATTCCTGTATACTGTGAATTGTTGTGAAAGAAGAGATTATGTCGATATAATTCAGTTTAGGCTAAACAATTTTAAGATTAATGGGAAACCATTAGGGTTCATGACGTTCTATCGGTCACAAAAATGTAGAGTAGAAGAATTTTTGGAGATTTTGGATAACAAAATAAGTATTTTTGCAAATAATACAGCCGTTGTTGTAGGATATTATAAATTAGTTCCAGTCTTATGGGCTTAAAAGTTGCCATATGTTGATCACAAGGCCAATAAGTGGAACGTGTATAGATCACGTATATAGTAATGTTGAAGAAAGATTTGCTATCGATTCCATAGAATGCCATTTATCTGCTCATTACTTCCTTTGTTGCAAATTAAATTCGGAATTTTATCAATATGACTACACTGAAAGAATAAAATTTATTTGCAATTCTGAAAGTGTAAAAGAATACTTGAATTATAACCTGCTAAACATTCCCCAAACAAATAACCCATCGAAGATTACATCAAACTTAATAAATATGGTTAACGACGCGATTGCAATCAACACAACTGTATCGAGGAAAAACAATTTAATTAAAAAAGATCTAGCACGTTCTGTTTTTTTTAGCAGTACACGCGTAAGAACACGAACTTAAAACAAAGCTACGCTCGAATCTGTGTGGTTTATGTGTGTTCGAAACAAAAAATACGTGATAGAAATATGTTCGTGTACATAACGAAATATTAAAACGAAACGCAGTCATGATTGTGTTCGGCAGAGTACAAAATTTAGAAACACACATAATTAATATGAAAATAAAAATATTTGTTGGCTGCTTTAGAACAGATATTGTGTGTTTGATGTGTGTATTTTCTGAACCTTGTTATTTTCTTTATCTAATCAAATGGACCTGAGACCTCCTATCTTAACCCATGGTATATGATAACGTATAGTCGGTCCAGACTGGCTATAATTTTCTTACTTGTTTTTTTGTTATATTAATTTTATATATTTTTCTTAATGTATTTTATAAATTAATTTTTAAAATATATTACAATAAATAAATATTTTTGTTTAAAGTATTCTACTCTATGAAAATTGGTTTTTTGTTAGGTGTTGTTATTATTTGTTAGTTTTTAATCCCAGTTGGACCTGTGCAAACTGGTTGCAAACAGTTCTAGTTTATGAGATAGTGAACAGGACATTAGAACTAATGTATTACTAGTACAATTTGAACTAATTGCCAAACTAGATACATAAAATACATATCGGACCTACAGGGTGGGCTAAATAATAATGTTAAACCAATGTCGTTGTTGGTGACGGTGGGGTAACTGTGCTTGGCCAATTTGAATTTTGAATCAAAATTCTCCGCAATATTATTCCGGAATACCCCATTGGTCGAAACGACGACGAGTTGGAACAGATGAATCAATTGCAGTACTCTGCCGCTCAGCAACCACGGTGTCTCCAATGCGATTATTTCGATTATCATCTCTTCCAGGACGGTCGATCACTCAACCACGTTCCTCAAAACGGCCGACCAATCTCCGAATAATAAAGGCTGTGGAAGCTGATCTTAAATTGGCGATAATTTCGCTGCGTTACAACAATTGATCTTTAACAAGTATAGAAAAAGTCGATCATTATTTTAATGCGTTGTTGTGTACTGTTCGTATACATTATAAATTAACAAGAATTCAATAATAACCTGCAAAATAAAAAAGTTATAAAAACGCTATTCGTATTTAACATAGCTTGGACTTATTTTGCCCACCCTGTAGTTATATGAATCTCTGTCTTACATAATTCAGTTACTTTTTAACGAAGATTCTGGCTTACTAAAATTTAAATTGACTGTGATTAAACCAGTGGTGGCCAAAAAGAGAAATGAGAATGTTTAGTTGTGTTTAACAAAAGTGAGAGTGTATATTTAATATACACATGGAGAAATGCATTTGTTTTCTTTTGTTTGCGTTGTTGGATTGTTTTACTATTTTTGCTTATATATGTTAAATGTTAACTTATTATGTTTAAATATTAAGTTTGTTTAAATATTTTAGTGTTTGTGTGTTAAAATTATGTAATGAATGATTTAATGAAAAAATTAAATATATGAATTCAATTGTTTGCAATTAATAAATAATTTTTTTTCCTTCAAGAAAACAGGTACGTGAGTTCTTTTCACATAGTGTGTTGTCTTAAAAATAAGTTTAAAAATATTATAATTCATTGGTTTTCAGAGGTTTTTTTGTGTTAAAATTAAGTAATGAATGATTAAAAAATTAATATTTATGAACGTAAATTTAATTCAAATGGTTTTTAAGTGTTTAAATTATGAAACTCAATTAATTTATCTATGTCAATTTCTTTGTTGTAACATTTAATTTTGAGCAAAGTTTCTACATGGTTGTCAGACAATTTATTTCGATATTTGCTTTTAATTTGAGACATCGACGAAAATGTTGCCTCGCATATATATGTTGTCGAAAACATTGAAATAAGATTCAATATAAGATCCCTACTGGCACCATATTTTTTGGGACAAATATTTTTCCAAAATGGAATACCAGTTTCCAATGGTAACGATAAATCGTTTCTCATATTGACCAGTTCTTGTTGAATATTTAATGGTACATTTTCCATTGAACATGTCAGTGGGTTGTTATAAATATTAACAACCCATTGCATGCCAAAAATATCTTTAAATCTTAGTTTAAAAGTTTCTATAAGTTTTTTAAGTTCTTCTGAGAAGAGGTTTAATTTATTAAAATTTGGAAATTTGGAATGTATTTCCGAAACTTTTTCAAAATTTAACAAATTTTGGGAAGCCATTTGATTTTGCAAAATCACTAATTTTCTGCTAAATTCAGTGATTGCATATAATGTTTCGCAAATGGTTTTTTCTTTTCCCTGTAAAACTAAATTTAAATTATTAATGTGTCGGGTTATGTCAGTAAGGAATGCTAATTCCAATAAGAAGTCGGGACATTTAATGGCTGTAAGCAAGTCTGTGTCCTTTGGGGAGGCCTCAGATTGCAAGAAAGCATCAATTTCCACTCTTAGGCTAAAGAGTCGCTCTAAGCTTTTCCCTCGACTTAGCCATCTCACTTCCGTGAACAAAAGGACGTCTGCATACTCCGCATTTACTTCCTCCAAAAATGCCACCAACTTCCTATGCATAAGAGCATTATGACAACCTCTTAAACGATTTATTATTTTAATGGCTGTTTTCATTGTATCAGCAAAGCCAAGAGATTTAGCGAATAGGGCTTGTTGATGTATGATGCAGTGAAATGTTGGAATATTTATTCCTGCTTTTAATAAGCGCCCTAGAAAGCCCTGCTTTCGCCCAACTAAAACGGCTGCACCGTCCGTGCAGACAGCAGACAACTTATTTCTGTTTATTAAGGACAAAACATTCCGCTCAAAAGATGAATAAATCGTCTCACCATTAACGTTTCCATAGAAGGATTCAAGTTTTAATATTTCTTCAAAAGAATTAAAATTATCGTCTATTGTGCGAATACAAATGATCATTTGGCTGGTGTCATTATTGTCAAGACTTTCGTCGAAACAAACCGAAACGAATTTAGCATTTGTAATCCGCTTATTTGTTTCGGATTGTATAAATAACCCAATTTTTTCTGTTCGACGCATAATAGTGTTGCGGGACAAAGCCATTTCATTCACAATATTTTCCATTTTTTTTCCCAACATCCTCAAAAAATGGAAAAACTGAAATACAAATTTCTTTCCATAATTCCCCATCCTCAAAAGGTCGACCTTTTTTAGCTAAGGCTAAGGAAATTGTATAGGTCGCCTTGAGTTGACCACTTGTAGAGGAAATGATTTGGTCATGATTGGTATTCATGAACTGATTATATTTAATTCTTAAATCTTCTTTTAACTTGATAATTAAATTAGACCTAGCAATTCCAGTAAGAGAATGCATATCTGAGTGGCGGTTATAGCGCCGCTTTAAATTGCATCTAAATTTATCTTTAATTTTTTGGTTGCAAACAAGGCATTCTGCTTAATTAAAAATATTTAATGAAAATAAAAATGAATTTTCCCAACCAATATCCCACATACTGAATGAAAATCAAAAAATGTATTTCGTTATTAATGTATTTCGATTTATTAAAAATCAAAAATTTAATATATTAAATTTATATAATTTTTAAAAAATTTTATTTAATTAAAAATTTTAAATTAATAATATAAATATTATTAAATAAAATCTATTTAATTTTAAATCAATTATTTAAAATAGAAATATAATATATATAAGTTCTATTTTAATGTGCTGTTTGAATATTTTACCAGTGTAACTATTTCATAAAATTTAATCATAAGTTATCAAACAAAGCGACGACAACATACCTTTGTTGATGAAAATTTGATTTTATATCCTATACCACTACGTGGTCATCGTATAATGAGTTTGTGCTGATGTTTGTAACTATCAAAAATACTTAACCTAGACCCATCTTTTATTAGACAAATCTAATCACTTCTGAGTCTATTAGGCGATTTCCTTCCGTTTGTCCGTAGGCCCGTCTGTCCGTTTGGCACTCCATTTGCCAAATTGAATATATTTGATGAAATTTAATATAAAGCTTCTATCGGCCATACGCTGCTGAAACTGGTGAAAATGGGTGCATGTTCAGACCTAGTCCCCATACAAATTACCCCTATGAGATCGACTTAAATTGCCATATGATTCAAATTATATCTCTTTCAAATTTGGTAGGTCAGTTCTTAGTTATAGCCCCCGATCTTCACTAATCTATCAAAAACCAAAACTATTAAACAGATTTATTTAAATTTGGTTTGTACAGGTTTTTACAAAAATTAAGTTACTTTGCCAACTACTGTCAGGACTGGTCCATTTTTCGACCTAGGATCCATATAAATAAACCATTCGATATGAAGTTTTTCATATCCGCAGGGAAAAAATGAATATAATGCTTCTATTCTATATCCCATGATTTGGACCAAAAACCCTTTCTCTAAACGCATGGTAAAGAATCTTATTTCTCGTAATAACATAAATTTTTTCACTACTGCCGCTATAACAAAGTAAAATGTTCGATCCATTCGACTCATTATACACCATTGAAAAAATTTATATAGATGGCAATTATATGGGTCTTACTCCAAATTAAAAGAATTTTAAGGATTTATTTGAACTCTACCGATTTACAGTCTAACTGAATATAAAGTCAGATTTTTTTTTTGAAAGCTGAATTAAATTAATAAATTAAATTGCAACAAAAGTGTAAATTTCTTTTTCTATTTTGGGATATACAAATTTTATTTGGCGGTATGTTGATAAAAAATAATTTAAGGTGGATAAATATTTACTTAAAAATCTCGGCATATAAAGAATTTTTAAGATTAAAAATGAAATAAAATTTAAATATTTCCTCAATAAAATAACACATTTTTAATCATATTCGTATGTAGATGTTAAATAAACATAATGAAAATATTTGTTTTTCAGAAAAAAAAAAACAATAATAATTAAATAATTGCGATATTACATAATATATTTTTGTATGGCCGTATCTCGTATGTATGTTTACATGTGTGTTCTAAATAAGAATAATAAAAACCTTTCGAATTTAACGTACTCGTTGACTAACTAATTACCAAAATAAATATTTAAAGATATAAATAAAATAATTCCCATTAAGTGAAATTAAATTGTTCATACTGTAGCGCATACAAATGACTATTAAAAACAATTTAAATATTATTTAATAGCAAATTAAATTGTTTACCTAAGTATAGTAACAACAAAATGTTAAATTCTCATTATTTTTATTGATTGTCATGCATGCTCTTACCAACAACCAGCATTGAGTTTGTCATAAAATCAAATAATATTTAGACAACTTGTGGAAGCTGCTGTTTTTATTTAAATCCTAAAAGTATGCTAAGCATTTTTTGTTGGATTACATTCATTGCATTACAGTTGACATTTTTGAAATTATCAATTTTAGTTTAAAATAATTAATTTTTTTTCTTGAATTTATAAAATAAGATCACTAAAATAAAAAATTAAAATACTAATTATTATCGTATATATAAATAGAAAAGTCAGAAGTGACTAAACTATTTACTGCTTATATTAATATTATTGTTTATTAATAATAATATTTTTGCTAATATATATATGAATTGCATTGAATTGAATTGAATTAAAATTTTATGTATTTTGCTTACTGCTATATTAATAATTTGTATTAGTAATAAACTGAATTTCTTAATCACTTCATGTTGTTCATGAACAATTTAAACAAATCTATCATACGGGAAATGCTAAAAAAAAAGTTCTATAATGATAACTTCTCTCATTTTGCTGTCTGTTAATAATCAAATTCCGACATTCTTTATCATAATCGAATACAACTAACAAAAATATATTGTTTAAACAATAAAATACATAAATATAAATTATACCTTCAGTTGTATAAACTTAATTGCAATAAGTTGATTGAATTTGTCATCTATTACCTGCCATCTTATATTCGTATAGTTTTATCTTTAAATAGCAGCTCATAAACAGCGATTCCAGTACGTTATATCATGTGACTTTTAGTTCGTAAAGATAATTGTATTATTTATGAATTGCGTGAACTCCCTTAATCTTATTTTGGGATAGGTTAATGGAAATCTACCGTTTGATCAATAATAGTTAAATGAATAAATTAATAGACTAGGTAACGGAAAATTTTTACAATAATAAAAGACATTTTATTCAAAAGAATATGAAATATAAAATTAATATAATAATATAAAATTAAAAAAGCAACACTTATTGCAAGTCTTAAGTAATTACAGAAAACAATTTGAATCGCACACTTAATCATCCTTAAATACACCAAAATAAATAGAATTAATTTTATATTTCATATTCTTTTGAATAAATTGTCTTTTATAAGCTTTGGGTCATTTGGTGGTCTTCTTATTTTATTCAGAAAAATGTAGATAGTTTTTATACATAAAATAATTTTATAACAAAATTGGTTAAAAGTTGTTTTAATTTATCTACGCGAGCAATAAGTAGATAATTGCACCAAAGATATATCCCAATGGATTATTTTGATCCCAGAAGCACTGAAGGGTTAAATAAATAAAACTTAACCGAATTATTTTTCTTAAATTCTAAATGGTGGTTTAATAGAAAAACTCGTTTTCGGTAATTTTTATTTAAAAATATCTTAAAATCCAAAGCTGGCCTTAGCAAATAATGGGTTTAGTTATTACATATTAAGCTTCGCATCTAAAAATTCAATAGCACTTACAAAATGTTTGAATTTTTTTAAATAAATTGTTTTTTTATTAGCTTGGGATCATATGTGACCCCAAATCCAAAAGGGTTAATGGGGTCATAATATTTTTTCCGAAACCCTAGGCTATTAAGATAAAATGTAACATTTAAAAGTAGAAAAGTGATGAATTTTTGATACAAAGTATTTATAAAGAGTACATTTACAGAATATTTTACAAAAATCCCATTTTTCTCGAAATCTGCAAAAATAAAATCCTTGTCGAAAAAATTCTGGTATAGGGATTTACCTAAAAATTCACACATTTAATCTCTAACATGCATTTAATAAGACCTTAAAGAGCTAGATCAATTTTTTTAAATTTTGTTAAAGAAAATTTTTCAAAAATTAAAAAAGGAGTTTTCAAAATTTTATCAACAAAATTTTCCATTTTGGGTCTCAATGCTTAATAGGTTAAGAAGGTGGTAATAAAACAATACTTCATATCTGAGTACTTACAGGTATAGAGACTAAAACAAAATGTTGGCTTTAATTAAATTCTTAAAGTTTTTTTTTGGCATAAAAGTGGTCTGGGGTATTTGCTATTCCTTGTCGAGTTTTTATTCGATTTTGAAGTTTTATAGCTTTTTGGAAAGGTAATTTAATACTGATCCCGAATTATATAACAATTTATCGGAAAAGTTAAACTATAGAACGAAATTTTCGTAAAATCTGAAAAAAGTAATATTTTCCCCATATAAATCACACTTGAAATTTTCAATCGATTTCCGGCGCGACTTTCCTTTATCCGATTGTCCCCAAACTTCATATTTATTAGTTTTATATTAAAAGGTAACAACCTGGACCCCACCTATCCCCAAAATCGCATTTTCATTTTTAAGGACCTATCCAATGGATATATTTCAGTTTTTTTTCGATATAGCGGCTAGTTCGTCTTTTATGTTCAATAATCTTATTTTTATGAGTTCAATGTTAATACATTATCGAAAATAGAAGTTTTTAAATATATATTTTATTTTTTAATAGGACCTAATATTATTTTTTTGTATTCCATGTAAAGCGTTTTAAGCTCTTTTTAATAATATGTAAAAATATACATATGTTCAATTTGTACATTATTTTTTTAGATCAAATGTAAAAAATATGCGAAAAAAATGAAATAAGCCAGTTTTTTTTATTACTTTTTTACCACGTAACACAAGGGACCAAGGTTTTTGTTGATTAAGAACTGAATGTTGTTTTTAAGGTTATTGGTTTTTTCTATCAGCTCGACTTTTCGCGACATACCGTTATGTCCAAAATTAAGGCACTTCCACTAGATATATTGGAATAACTTGTCCAAAACTCGCCAACAATATTATATTTAAGCCGTGCTTACATTGGTTTTAAATTTACCCAGCAGTTTCAGTTTTGAAAAAAAAGGCCTGACTTTAGGTGAGTGTGTTAAAGCGCTGACCAAAAAGTGCAAGTACGAGTGTATGTGAAGGTTCACGGTTCAAAACCTCACGGCCGCCCTAAAAAATTTTCATATAGAAACAATCTATTCAATTAAAACATAACAATTATCACAATGTTCAATAAATCGCTGATGAAGGCTGAAATGCCAGAAACCGGTCCGATTAAGAATACAGTGCAGTTATGAATTTTTGAAATATATGCTTTCTTCTTTACCACGCACCATTTAAATAAAAAGAATTTTTTTTTAAAGTCAAAAATACGATTAGGACCTGTAACTTAAAAATGCAAGCCGGTGAATAAAAATGGAGATTAGATTTGAACTTGGCGACCTCAAATTAGTAAAAAAAAATCCCAATAAAGCTCCAGCCAACACACACTGGGTTTAATGGTACTTAAAGTGGCGATTAATTCAGGGAAGCCGTAGTTTATAAATATTTTGAGTTTTTATTGATGATTAATCATAAATTCATAAAAACACAGCATTTTAGAAAAAAAAATTTAAAAAAAATGTTTAACCTGTTAGTCGCTTTTTTGTTTTTCGGCAAAAAAGTTCTTAGTTCACTATTTTAATTGTAACTTTGGAATGAAAAGAGATAAATTAATAAAATAAACGTGGAAAATAGAGCGTACTTAATGTGCTATTAAAAAAATTAAAGAATTAACATATATGTTGTGATATTAGTATAAATTGAATTTAAATTCCAAATTTTGTTTTTCACTAAATCCCATATATATACAAATTTATCTCAAAAAAGTCACAAAAGAGAATTTTATAATTTTTTTATTGATCATTAATCATAGATACATAAAAACGCAGCATTTTAGAAAAAAAAAGTAAAAAAAAAAAATTTTTTTTAACCTGTTAGGCCCTTTTTTGTTTTTCGGCAAAAAAAAAGTTCTTAGTTCACTATTTTAACTGTAACTTTGGAATGAAAAGCGATAAATGAATAAATCAAATTGAAAGTTAGAACGTACTTAATGTGCTATTAAGAAAATTAAATGATAAATATATAATGTATATAAATTTTATTATAAAATTAATTTAAAATTAAAATTTTGTTTTTCACTACATCCCATAAATATACAAAATTATGTCAAAAAGAACACGAAAAAAAATTTTTAACTTTTTGGTGAAATCTTTGTTTTTATTTTACAATTTTAATAAACTGTATCTACAATATTAATAGGCTAGACGATTTCTTGTGACCGATGTTTTGTTCTACCGTTTTATTCCGATTTGGACTAAACGTATATTATTTGAAAGGTATTTCTTTTTAGCCGTTTTGCAGATTTATAGATTATTAAATTTTTTCCTTTATTTTGAGTAAATTGCATTTAAAGTTGCTACTAACACATACATAATATAAAATTATACATATGCTATGTGTTCTAATAAATTTGTTAATGTGCTTGTTAATGTGCTTGTTAATGAGTTTGTTATCTTCATTCACAATAATAATAAACCATAAAAGTGTTGGTTTGTGAAGTGGCTATATTAAATAATAGCTGCCTAGAAATTGCACTCGAATTTCGAGCGCTGGAATCAGCTAGTTAAAAAAATTGTAATACTCTGCATTATCAAATTCATCATAACTATCCCAATCTACATTATCATCAACTATCTTCATCATAATTATCATAATCTTCAGCATCGTCATCACTATCTTCATTGCTATTATCATCACCTTCTTCATCACCATCTTCATTATCTACATCTTTATTATAATTTTCATCAGAAATATGTGACAAAACTAATAACTCTAATTCCGAAGTTTAGGTAAATTAATTATTTTCTGCTCATATTTCTTGCTCATGCAAGATATAAATGGGTCAGCACTTAGAAGAAACCTAATGAAAATATCAGTGATCAAAATCACTTATGCACTCATCTCAAAAAAAAACCAAAAATGCATCAACATAAACAATAAAAAACAAGTGAGAAAATTATAGTCTTTCTAGACCGACTATACGATACCCTTTACCATGGTTTAGAGACTCTATCTGTTATACCCAACTAACTGGATATAGAAAATAAGCATAAACCAATAGAATATAAGCATAAACCAAGTTTGAGTGGGATTTTTATTACTTTTTTTGGCTGCAGATATGAAAAAGTTAATATCGGGTGCTATATTTATATGGGGACTATGTTGACAAATGGACCGATCCTGACCATATTTGGTAAAGTTACTTATATTTCAAAAAATATACACAAACCAAATTTGAGAAAAATCTGTGCAATATTTTTGTTTTTTTGGTAGATTTAAGTGAAGATCGGGAAGCAGCTCTATATGGGGCCTATGACTAGGAATTGTCCTATAGGTATTATTATTGGACTACTGATTAATGAATATAATAAACACATACAAACCCAATTTGACTGAGATCTATATGAAAATTTCGATCTTATGACAAATTATGTCGATTTCATAGGGGTCATTTGTATGGGGACTAGGTCGGAACATGGACTGAATTTCACCAACAGCATTCATCCTATGGCCGATGAAAGCTTACATACAAAATTTCATCAAAATATCTTCAAATTTGCGACCTGTAGTTTGAATACAAGGTTTACATGGATGCACAGACGGACAGACGGACGGACATCACTAAATCGACTCAGAAAGTGATTCTGCCAAACTTATGTTCATATTTGTAAAAGAATAATGAAAAAACGTATGTAATAAAAGATCAGCCCGTGTATACTCTTAACATTATTATGTATAATATGTATTTGAAAATATTGACATTCATGTTAAAATAGAAATAACTATTGCAAAGCTAATTAGAACAAAAATTGTGGCGCCATCTACTGTGGCATAGTCACGCTGAGCAAAATGAAAAGACACTGTTAGTGCAAAAGAAATGTATTTTCCCCACAACAAAATATTGCAGAATTTTATGTAAATAAAATAATATACCGATTTATTTCTAACATGCAGTTATTATTTATATACATATATAGAATATATGTATATTATTTGTATAATTTAATATGTGTATGTACATATGTATGTATATGTAAATATTTCACACAAAAAATACGACATCAAACGTTATTTTTGTGTTTTTCTCTTTAAATAAATTAATACATAAATTTTGTTTTTGCTAAATTTACATTGTTTTCTTTTTATTAACAACTAGGTATTTTAGCATTATTTGCTTTAGATACTGGTGAATTTTTACTCCCTTTATATTAACTCGTAGTGTCTGCTTGTCGAAAAAATTTTGGATCGATTTTAACCCCTTTCCCGTGACCCAATCAATCTGAAACTTTGCAGGCAGGCTCGTGATAATAACAGAAATGATCTAACAAATTTTTTTAGTGATGCCAAAACAATGGAAACTTTTAAATTTTTCTACCAGAGTTGATAAAAAAATGTACAAAGGGTTAGTTTTTATTATATTATTACCACAACGTCCACAAAAACAACAAGTCCAGCTATGACAACAATATAACATTTAGAATAACAACAAGAACACTATAGAAACATCATATTTTTAATTTTTTTTTTTTACTTTTTCAGAGATTTCCCTGGACCCGTTCCACCGATTTTAATGATTTTTTTAATAGAAATCTTCCCATTAATTTGGAGAATCATTCTCACTAAAAATGATCACCTTAGCTATCCGATTGAGGGCGTGATCGTGACAAGAACAACATAGAAAATTATATTTTTTCAAGACTTTTTTTAGTTCTTCATTCAAATCTCGGGCCCTAATCGACCGATTTGGACGATTTTAAATAGCAAATTTTTCAGGATGTTAGTGAATCATTTTTTATGTCAGCAAGCACCCTAGCTGCCCGATTGATGCCGCCATCGTGATTTCCACAGACGAACAGACGGACATCGGTATATCAACTCCGGTTGTTATAAGGATCACAAATATATATATTTTATGGGGTCCAAAATTTTTTTTCTAATTATTACAAACGGAATGACAAACTTATATATACCCTCTGCACACTGGAGTGGAGGGTATAAAAAAGTTAAATTTCTTCTCTTAAATTTTAAAGTGCACATCAGCTACTTGCTCACCACTAGTTTCTCTTTCATATTATTGAAGTAGTTTTTTATTATATCCTTTTTTGGATGCATTTCCAAATATCACACCAACGAATTGTACTCTTTTAGTAGGCTTCCAAGCAGAAAGGCAACGATTTTAAGGTCTACAATTTTGTAACCTAAATCCTTAAAATAGTGCACAATTTTCAAAAAATTTTAACTTACTAATCCATTGATTGACCACTATTCATTTCTTTTGTTGAAAGTTGACAAAAAGACACTTGTTTCATAAGATTTGATTTTTCACGATGAATAAAATCATTTCATGTAAATTAACAAGTAACAAAATTAGAGTGTGTCTGGACTAATAGGATGTAGAAAATTTTAGTGACATTGTAATATGGGCACTAGGTTGAAAAATCTATCAGTACTGACCACATTTGTGGTCTTATTTTTTGCAAAAACATATATTTGTTTTTAGATAATGAAAATTGGGAAGCAGCTTTATAGGGCGCTTTAACTACGAATTATTCTACGGGGCTTATTTTTGGACTACTTATTAATGCAAGCACAAACCAAATTTTTCTGAGATCTATATGATCTTATGGCAATATACATAGGTCGATCTCAAATGGCAATGATGAACGATCTTATGTCAATGTAAGTCGATCTCAAATGGGTCATTTGAATCGGGACTAGGTCTGAACCTTCACCGATTTTTACTTATTTCTATACCGATATAAGCTTATATACTAAATTTCAGCAAAATATATGCATATATGCGAGCTGTAGTTTGATTAGAAGCTTTACATGGACGCACAGACGGACGGACATCCCAAAATCGATTCAGAAAGTGATTCTGATTTGATTGGTATAACAAAAAGTGGATCTAGGTCAAATATTTTGATAGTTACAAACATCAGCGGATACCAGTTTCAACTGAAGTGATCAAAGTTTACATACTAATTTTCTGCTAAATATCTCTATTTTTACAACATTAGTATATCTGAGACATTGACGTACATCTTCATTATCTACATCGTTATTATAATTTTCATCAGAAATATTTGGCACAACTAATAACTATAATTCCGAAGTTAAGGATATGACTTTAACGATTCAGAAAGGGATTCTGTATTGATCGGTCTATATCGAGTGATTCACGTGAACTACACGATGACGTTTGTAACTAAAAATATTTGACTTAGGCCCGCATTTTATTATATCGAGTAAGAACCACTTTGTGAGCCGATTTCGCGATATCCGTCCGTCCGTCAAAGAACCAAAAATATTGCATAGATCTTTTCTCACATTTGATTAGTATAGGTTTTTGAATAAAATAAGTGACTTTACTATATATGCTAATGATCGGTCCATTTTTTGACCTGGTCCCCCATAGAAAAATAGAAACCGATATGAACTTTTTCATATCTGCAGGACGCTAATTAATAACAATGTCACTCAAACTTTATTCTTATTTTCTATAACCAATTATAACCTCAGCAAAGTTGTAGTTAAGATCATTTCTCGAAACTCATGGCGTAGGGTATCGTATATTTGGTCTAGACCGACTATAATCTATATATACAAAATTCATTTTCTGTTTGTTTGTTTGTTTGTTTGACCGCTATACAAATTTTTATTTTTCAACGGATTTCTCTTAAATTTGCTACAAACGATATCTGTACCCAAGGAAAGGTCGCCATTTGATTCTTACCGGCCACGCCAACTTTTTATACAAAATTCATTTTCTGTTTTTGGTATATTTGTTTGCTATAAAAATTTGTATTTTTCAACGGATTTCTCTAAAATTTGGTACACACGATATCTGTACCCCATAAAAGGTTTCCATATGATTCTTACCGGCCACGCCTACTTTTACACCCACTTTTTGTGTACAATCCATTTTCTCTTTTTTGGTATATTTGTTCGCTATAAAAATTTGTATTTTTCAACGGATTTGTCTGAAATTTGGTAATCGCGGGAATAACTTCACGATGAACAAATTCCCCAAATTTAAACAAAGGTCCCCAAAAGAAATGAACAAATTCCCCATTTTTTTTTTAACGAAATAAAAAATGAACTTACTACCCAAATTCGTTCTTATTCATATTTTTATTCAATGAATTTTGTTAAATATTTATTCAAGTATATGGGGGGTTTCATGTCAAGTGCACCAACTTTTGCAACCGATGTCTTCCGATCGGGATGAAATTTGCACCAAGGTTAGTCCTATTGGATAGTAGCTCAGACACAATTTTTCAACAAGATCGGTTAAGATCTCTCTGAGTTAGAGTGGATTAATATTTAATATTTTGGCCAAACAGGTGTTTTTTCTCATTCATGTAACTTATTACCTGTTGTTCTTAGAAAATTTTCTCCCAAATAGTTTAGATAGCTATTTCTTCAATTGTAGTTGTTTTCTATTCGACCTTTCCAAATTTATTTGTAAAATAAAATATTCGAGCTCGAGGCCTGGGTTTTTTTTTTAATTAAAATTCTTTATTCTCCAATATTTCGATATTCATCGAATATCATCTTCAGGGAGTATCTTTGATTAACACACTCAATTCCGTGTTCCCCGTATATCGCACTACTAAATTCACTTGCAAATATTTTATTTTGTTTTTAAACTACAATAGTTGGTTGATTTTGTATTATTCCTGCGGTACCTTCGTTTTCTGGATATAAAGTAGAATTCTACTTTCTTCTACTAAACTTTCTTCTACTATTTGTGTGAAAAACCTTACAAATAAAAATTATAATGAGAAACTAGACAAATTAACCTTTCCGAAGGTATGTAACATACCTTTATAACATAACAGAAGAGAATGGTTTTCTGTAACCTGAAAGAGTTATTTGCAACATTTCAATCTGAACACGAGGATGTTAAAATTCACTTCACGAAATTTACCCAAATGAGGCCAAAACATTGCGTTTTGGCAGAAAGCAGCGGAACTCACACAGTATGCGTTTGCATTTACCATGAAAATGTTAAACTGATGTTGAAGGAAATCAACTTAAAGTATTTAACAGATGATTCGGCAGAAGATTTACACGATTACCGCGATTGCCTTAAATTGACTATGTGTCCTAATGCAACAACTTCTTGCCACTTAGGTGAATGCACCAATTGCCCGAAAACCACATTCATCAAAGAAAATTTAATCAACTCTTTAGATCGAGAATATATAGAGGAGGTCAAATTTGATTCTTGGATTCAGACTGACAGATGCACATTGAAAACAATCATTTTAAATGTGGATGATTTTGTGGAAGAAATGTGTACAGGATTGCTAAACTTGAGAACCCATGACTTTTAGGATTTGAAGGATTTGAAGATACATTTGAAGTCTGGTGAATTCGTTATTTCATATGATTTCGCAGAAAACTATAAATATGTTCTTCAGCAAGCCATACAAGCATTCCACTTCAATAATGACCAAGCAACTATATTCACAGTAGTTATTTACTACATGAAAGATGAAAAACTGGAACACAAAAGTATGGCAATCATATCCGACGATTTAAAACATGATACCATTGCAGTTTATGAGTACCAGAAGAGAATACTAAAATTTCTACTACGTTTCGGACGGAGCTCGTCAACATTTTAAAAACAAAAGTAGCTTCGCAACTCTTATGGCTCATGAAAAAGATTTTGGAATGCCAGCTGAGTGGCATTTTCATCCTACTGCTCATGGTAAAGGAGCATGTGATGGTATTGGAGCAAACCTTAAAAGAAATGCAGCGAAGTATAGCCTCCAGTGCTCTCATCAAGATCGCATCTTAGATGCGACTGCTTTATTCCATTGGGCAAAGAGTTATTGTAAAGAAACTAAAATAGATTTTAGTAGCAAAGAGGATCATCAGGAAACATTGAAAACACTGAAGAGCAGATTCGATACTGCAGTAACAATCGATGGCCCCGCTCAAACCATGCTTTTATACCACTTGTCGATGGAAGACTCAAGTTGAAAAAGTTTTCTGCCTCTATTCAATGCGATTTCTTTCCAAACAGAGAACAAATAAACCATCAGCGAAATCAACAGCAGAACTTAGTAACGCCAAGAAAGGATTGACAAAAAAACGCAGTAAATAAAGGCGACAAAAAAGCTGGATGAAAGAGTGGGTATTTAAAATTTACAAGACTTAAATACTTCATCAGCTACAATAAATTAAGTATAAAAATAGTTATGATATAAATGGATCTAATGTAATTAAGATTAAATTTTACTAAATTATTTATCTTTTTATTTTTAATATTATTATTATTATTATATATTAATTTAATTACTATTACAAATAAATAAAAAATAATAATTTTTCAACATTTCTATAGAAAAAAAGTGATTTTTTCCTTGAGGTTAACATATTCTGAGTATTACAGTATCGAGGGTATGAAATTTTAGTTAGGTATGTTATATACCTTCGGAAAGCTTAATTTGTCTAGTTTCTCAGTATAAGTTTTATTTGTAAGGTTTTAGACACAAATAGGAAAAAATTCAAAATAGTGCATTTGTGAAAAATTGAAAAACCGTTGTCTTGAGTTACAAAACATTTATTTTGATAGATATCCCACTCCCATCCCACTAAGCGACCAAAAAGCTCTTAAAGGAAAAATGCTAAGCTTTATTATGAAAAAAAAATGCCCTTTTTGAAAAAAAAGGCAAAAAATGCTTTGATTTAGCAAAAAAAAAGTCTACAATTTTTTTTTTTTTTTTAAGTGTTTTTTTCCGAAATATTGAAGAAATAGCTATCTAAACTATTTGGGAGAAAGTTTTCTAAGAACAATAAGTAATAAGTTACATGGATGATAAAAAACACCTGTTTGGCCAAAATGTCAAATTTTGATCCCCTCTAACTCAGAGAGATCTTAACCGATCTTGTTGAAAAATTGTGCCTAAACTACTATCCAATAGGACTAACTTTGGTGCAAATTTCATCCCGATCGGAAGACATCGGTTTCAAAAGTTGGTGCACTTGATACGAAACCCCCATATATATAATAATATACGCATTTAAAATCTGTATTCTTTTCAATAGCATCATTTCGACGCTCTCGCGAAACGCAGCTCAGCAAGATTTGTTAAGAGAAGCAGAAATGCCAGAATCTACTCAAGTGCGTAGAAATCCAGCGGCTAAGACAAGCTGAATCCAGGGAATCTGAAACTCCATAAACGACTGTTTTTCTCATAGACAATTTTGTGTCGCCTGCTGCAGAGTATAATATTTGCGTATATGCACCAGAAGGAAAAACCAGACATTATACACTCAAAATACTCCATGCATAAACATAGGTAGTTGTAATGGTAAGCATGCGCCGAGTACTTTGTCCCCAATGAATAAAGTCCAAAAAAAGATTAACTTATTCCCCAAATTTAAGAAAAATATATCGCCGAAAGAAATTAACAAATTCCCCATACTGCTCTCAATATCTGTCCTACAAAAAATTTATTTTATATCTGTATTCTTTTCAATAGCATCATTTCGGTGCGCGGAATAAAATATAGGAATGATCTGAAAAATATATTTTGGCGATTAAAATAAGTTGACGACAACTGCGCGGCAGCACGGATGTGGCTGCCAAATGCCGGAAGCGGGACGCGGACGCGACGCGACACGCTCGCGAACAAAGCTCAGCTAAAATATGGGAATGATTTGAAAAATATATTTTGGCAATTAAAATAAGTTGACAACAATTGCGCGGCAGCAATGGTGTGGCTGCCAAACGCGCGGAAGCAGCTCGCGGACGCGGACGCGACGCGCTCGCGAACACAAACGCGACAAACGGGCGGACGCACACGCGACTCGCTCACGAAACACAACTCAATGAAAAGTCTTATGATCAATTTTATCTACGTATGTGCAGTAATTACCTGTTGATCAAAATAGGCCATACACACATATACTAAAGGGTCCGCCAAATAACTTCTTCTTTTTTGAAAATGCTATAAAAAAAACTACTGAATATTATCTCAAATTTATTTTTTTATTTGAAAGTACAATCTTTCCGTTTAATAATGAAAATTAATTTCATTCAAATGGCTGCCTCGGCTGGCCATGCAGTAGCCTACATGATCGGTCCAATTTTTAAGCACATTATCGATTGTGTGCAGTTGTATTTCACCAATGGGTTCACGAATATTGTCCTTTAAAGCGTCAATTGTCTCTGGCTTGTTGGCGTAACACTTATCTTTGAGGGTACCTCACAAATAATAGTCCAACGGTGTCAAATCGCAGCTCCGAGGTGGCCAAACGACATCAGCTCTGCGGCTGATAATGCGATCTTCAAAAACAGGGCGCAAAACATCGAGTGTAGCTTCGGCTGTGTGGCACGTAGCGCCGTTGCCAATATCCTCCTCTTCAATTTTTGTGAACAAAAATTCGTTCAACATGGTCCGATAACGATCGCCAATTACTGTAACGGCCACTCCTTGCTCATTTTCGAAGAAAAATGGCCCAATTATGCCTCTGGACGAAAACCCGCACCAAACAGTGACTCGTTTTGGGTGTATCGGCTTTTCAATGTATGCGTGCGGGTTTTCTGTGCCCCAAATGCGACAATTTTGCTTGTTTACATACCCCCCAAGATCAAAATGAGCTTCATCTGAAAAGATGATTTTTTTTTGGCAAAATCGGCATCTTCTGTAAGTCGATCGCAGGCCCACTTAGCGAAGCAAAAACGCATTGGATGGTCAGTTGGCTTCAACTCCTGAACCAATTGGACTTTGTATGGCGTCATACCAAGGTCCTTATGCAAAATTCGTCTCAATGATGCCTCCGAAATGTTCAATTCTTGAGAACGACGGTGAATTGATGTTGATGGCGCTTCACGCACACTTTCTGCGACAGCAGCAATATTCTCGGGTGTACGCACTGTTTTTGGCTTTTCACGCTTTGGTTTATTGATGAGGATGCCAGTTTCTTTCATTTTTTTCACAAGATAATGAACATACGAAGCTGACGGTGCTTTTCTTCTTCCAAAATCCGTACGCAATTTTCGCACACATTCTGCAACATTACCATGATTTTCAAAGTAATTTCGCAATATTTCCCACCGCTGTTCAAGCGTATACACAACCATATTCGTTCAGCGGAAGGATAAAACTAATTATCTGTCAAATCAGACATGAGCTAAGTGTTACCATTCATGAAATAAGCACTAGTTGAAAAAAAAAAATGTTAGATGGCGGACCCTTTATAAGCAGTTGCTTAAAGCAACCTTGGGGCACAATTTTAAATGCCGCATTCATTTTCTATTTTTGAAAGTTCTATAAATTTGACGTCTCTGCTCAATGGTGATCATTTATTGAATGCAGAAATTCAATTTTTAAAACTTCTGATACCTTTAATTTGCCAACGATTCCGTTATATTTTTGAAGCATTTTTTTGCAGCATCTTATAAAAAACTTCTAAATTAAAAAATCAAAAAAAATTTTAATTGAAATAAAAAATTAATTTACTGCCCATACAAATTTTTGGGGAGAAAGTTCATTTTATTGGGGAATTTGTTCATTGGGGACTAAGTGCTCAGCGCCTAGTAAGCATAGTGAACCATTTTTCAGGTCAAAGGCCTTTTTATCCCGGGCAAGACCGGGTAAAAACAGCTAGTTTTCCTATATTTTTTTGGTTGAGGATATGTTAAATGCCATTATTCGATACGATTTATACATGGACTCCAGATGTGGTTTGATGTGGTTATTTATTAAAAACTATAATACGAGGGTCTTGGGATAAGTACGTGGCCGCAGCAAGAGATGGAATTATTAACATTCATGTTCTATTATTTTTCACTTAAATACATACCATCGAATGACAAAAGTGAACATTCATTGTATTTTTGAAAAATGGATAGATATTTACTTTTGAAAAAAAAAAAATTCCATGATTTCTGAAGACTCTGCAGCTTCTCTATGAATAATAAAATATTGGATAGTTAAAATTACGCGAATTATGATTAAAATCACTTTTAGGTTTTTTTGTTTTAAAATATTGATGACTTTATTCATTTGTGTTGATCTTAAGACTAAACTTCAGAATTCATTTTCATTATTTATTAATACTTTGTATTAATCGACACAAGAAATTATTATTTTTCAATCAATGGTTTATTGAAATTTATATTTTGTGTGAATCGATAAAAGAAAACATTATTAAGCAATCAATCAATAGTTTGGTTTAAATTATTTTATTTTACTACACCGAAACACAATAAATCAAACATTTCCTAATCAGAGCAACGACTGCTGTATATTCACATAAGCAAATATGTTTGAATTTTTGATTGAATAAAAATTTCGTCATTGTTCAGGGCAACGATTTTTATGTGTTTTTACAAGTGTCGTTGGCTTTAGTTTTTATTAAGGCACTTCAAGATTATTTCATCAATTTTGTCTTCATTTTTATGGGTTTGTTCTGTGTGTTGAAATACATACGTAACTCGCACGGGAGTCCAAGTGTTTTTTGATGAGCAACGACCAAAAGTCAACTCGCAGCATTCGATATCGAGTAAAATGAATCGAAATATTTTGGTTTATTATTTAAAGAAGACGGAGAAACGTCGGACTTCATTTCACCTTTAGAAGACGGAGAAACGTCGGACCTCATTTCACCTTTACTCTTAACTAGAGTAATCTGTGACAAGAGTAAGATTATTCTTAGTGTTTTATTTTGGAAAAATAAAAAAATAATTTCGAAAGAACAATTTCGATAATGAGTGCAAATGATTTGGCCCCTGATCGAAAAATCCAAGATACTGTTATGAATAACCGGCGATTGAAAGTGAGATAAGGGATACTATGGAAATCTCAATTGAGTGGGTACCTTACATTTTGCCAATTCATTTGGGTAGCTGAAAGCTCTCATCCACGGTTGCCGACAATGTATGTTTTACTACTGTATGTTTTAATCAAGGTTCAGAAAATACACACATGAAACACACAATGTTCTGCTCAAAAGCAGCCAACACATATCTTTATTTTCATATCAATTATGTGCGTTTCTAAATTTTCTACGGTGCCCAACACAACCATGACTGTGTTCGTTTTAATATTTCGTTATTTACACGAACATTTTTGTATCACATACTTTTTGCTTCAATCACACATAAAGCACACATTTTTGAGTGTTGCTTTATTTGAAGTTCATGTTCTGGTACGTGTACTGAAAAAAAAACACAGAACATGTACAATAAACAGGTTCGAGTTCAGTTATATTTTAAACACGACTTAAACACGACTTAAAATATAACTGAACTCGAACCTGTTTATTGTACATGTTCTGTTTTTTCTTACTACTCGAGCCACAACACGACTTAAAATATAACTGAACTCGAACCTGTTTATTGTACATGTTCTGTGTTTTTTTTTTCAGTACACGTACCAGAACATGAACTTCAAATAAAGCAACACTCAAAAATGTGTGCTTTATGTGTGATTGAAACAAAAAGTATGTGATACAAAAATGTTCGTGTAAATAACGAAATATTAAAACGAACACAGTCATGGTTGTGTTGGGCACCGAAGAAAATTTAAAAACAAACATAATTGGTATGAAAATAAAAATATGTGTGTGTTGGTCTAAGTTATGTTTGTTTACATACATGTACGAGTTTTTTATTCAGTGTGTGTTTTTTTCTGAACTCTGGTTTTAATACAATCTATTCGATTCATATGAGGCAGTCCCGTAACAACCATACCCGTCGTATAGATGGCGGCAGTAGTTTGAAAAAATTACTTTGGTGCAAAGTGGCAACCTTATAAAGGGTCCGCCATCTAACGTTCTTTTTTTCAACTAGTGCTTATTTCGAGAATGGTAACACTTAGCTCATGTCTGATTTAACAGATAATTAGTGTTATCCTTCCGCTGAACGAATATGGTTGTGTATACGCTTGAACAGTGCTGGGAAATATTGCGACATTACTTTGAAAATCATGGTAATGTTGCAGAATGTGTGCGAAAATTGCGTACGGATTTTGGAAGAAGAGAAGCACCGTCAGCTCCGTATGTTCATTATCTTGTGAAAAAAAATGAAAGAAACTGGCATCCTCATCGATAAACCAAAGCGTGAAAAGCCAAAAACAGTGCGTACACCCGAGAATATTGCTGCTGTGGCAGAAAGTGTGCGTGAAGCGCCATCAACATAAATTCACCGTCGTTCTCAAGAATTGAACATTTCGGAGGCATCATTGAGACGAATTTTGTATAAAGACCTTGGTATGACGCCATACAAAGTCCAATTGGTTCAGGAGTTGAAGCCAACTGACAATCCAATGCGTTTTCGCTTCGCTAAGTGGGCCTGCGATCGACTTACAGAAGATGCCGATTTTGCCAAAAAAAAAATCATCTTTTCAGATGAAGCTCCTTCTGATCTTGGCGGGTATGTAAGCAAGCAAAATTGTCGCATTTGGGGCACAGAAAACCCGCACGCATACATTGAAAAGCCGATACACCCAAAACGAGTCACTGTTTGGTGCGGCTTTTGGTCCAGAGGCATAATTGGGCCATTTTTCTTCGAAAATTAGCAAGGAGTGGCCGTTACAGTCAATGGCGATCGTTATCGGGCCATGTTGAACGAATTTTTGTTCACAAAAATTGAAGAGGAGGATATTGGCAACATTTGGTTTCAACAGGACGGCGCTACGTGCCACACAGCCGAAGCTACACTCGATGTTTTGCGCACTGTTTTTGAAGATCGCATTATCAGCCGCAGAGCTGATGTCGTTTGGCCACCTCGGAGCTACGATTTGACACCGTTGGACTATTATTTGTGGGGTGCCCTCAAAGATAAGTGTTACGCCAACAAGCCAGAGACAATTGACGCTATAAAGGACAATATTCGTGAAGCCATTGGTGAAATACAGTTGCACACAATCGATAATGTGCTTAAAAATTGGACCAATCATGTAGGTTACTGCATGGCCAGCCGAGGCAGCCATTTGAATGAAATTATTTTCCATTATCAACCGGAAGGATTGTACTTTCAAATAAAAAAAGAAATTTGAGATAATATTGAGTAGTTTTTTTATAGCATTTTCAAAAAAAAAAAAAAATATTGTGAGTCCGATCACAGGGAAGATGTGTAAACATCTAGTAATTAAAGATTTTTTTATGTCATTTTTTAAAATCCAACAGAAAGCGTCATCTATGTATCACTTATAGCAAAAACTGTTTCAGCTAATTCAACAACCCTTTGCTGTAAAACGCTAAAAATATCCCAATATAAACGTATATAAGTGATACATAGATGACGCTTTTAAAAAGTGGCATAAAAAACAGTTATATCATAATTTTTTCACCAATACAATCATGTCACACAGCGTTATGTTTCAGCTCTCACCTATTACGTGTTACACTTTTTTTGTGATTGTATTGTGAAATTTACCCCCCTGCGCGTATAGATGTTTACACATCAAAAAAAAAGTTATTTGGCGGATCCTTTATAACGTATGTATGTGTTAAGTTTCAAGGCGCCACGTTGTGTAGTATTTTGTTTGGATCCATCAAAGAAACCATTTTTAGTGAATTTGTAATCATGGAAAAAATTGTTCACCGTTATATAATTCAATACTGTAATTTGAAAGGTCTTAGACTAACCAATATTAAAGCCTAGCTAGATTCTAATCTGGAGGAGTCTGCTCCTTCTTTTTTGACTATAAAATATCGGGTGGTAAAGTTTAAACGAACACATATCAGATGTCAAGACGAATATCGGAGCGGTCGACCAACTGAGGTAGCCATACCAAAAACAGTTAAGAAAATCCACAAAATGATATTGTATGATCATCGGCTGAAGGTGCATGAGCTAGCTGAAATGGGCAAGTAAGAAAGTGCTACACATAGCATATTGACCGAAAATGTGGAGATGAGAAATTTGTCCGATATGTGCCGCCTTTGCTCACAATAGAACAAAAACAGCATTGTGAAGATGTTTAATACAGGCAAATTCCATAGTGAAAGACATTCAGTGATCTTTCTAATCCAATATTATACAGTACAAGTTATTCATTGTTCATAAAAAATATACATAACTATGCAGACGGACCTGAGCAACAGTTTTACCATTAGGAAAAGTGAGAAAGTATTATTGTTATTAATAGTGACAACAAACATTCAACACTTTAGAGGATGTTTGTAAAACACAGAAAAGCTTTGAAGTTATTTGTATGACAAATAAGAAGCAGTTGTTTATAGTTAATATAAGAGCTATTTTATTAATAAAACATATAAAAAAAACATGAATTCTAAAATATATTACAGTAAAAAAAAGGATTTTTTATTGTGACAGACATGACACTACCTTTATTTTCACAATTACTTAATTACACTTTTCCTTTCTTACTGGAAAAATAGGGGCTATAAAAATATTCAAAAATACAAACAACAAACTAATGTTATATTTTCGTACCCTTTTCTTTGAAATTGTATCAATAAAATTTATTTAAATTTTAATGTTAAAATTGAACCTAAGGTTGATTTTTGCATGGAATTACCCTAGAGTGTTTGGCAATATTTCACCGCAATAAAGCCGATTCGTAATCATGGTTGAGGCATGGGTCCACCACCACCCATCTGAGACAAAGGGACAGTCAAAATAGTGGAATGTAATGGGAGAATCGTGTCCAACACTTTTAAGTGTTGAAATTAAGAAAAAAAAAATGCCGCATTTGGCGAAAAGGAAAGTACGGTTTCGTCAAGAGTATGCACCAGTTCACACATCCAATCTTGCGATGGCCAAAGTCCATGAATTACAGTTCGAATTGCTTTATCACGCACCTTATTCGCCGGATTTAGCTCCCTCGGATTATTTTCTATTTTCAAACTGGAAAAAAATGGCGCGGTGGTAAAAGATTTGCCAACAATGAAGATGTGGAGTCTGCGGTTGATGGCTATTTTAAGGAGCTAGACAGTTCTAACTATAAACAGGGTACCGTAGCTATTGAATATCGCTGGGAAAGGTCGACGTAATATGACTTTATCAAAAAACGGTCAAATGAGGAATATATATTTTTTTTATTGGTTTCATAAGTCTATGGCATAATACCTTACAGACTATAATACAAAAATATATTACAATAACTACATTGAAGATTATATATTTAAAAACAATATAATATTACGTTTTTATTAATGACATTAGTAGAAAAATTAATAAAATTATATAGTTTATTGAAATCACAACAAATCCTTCTAAAAGGATCATCGTTGGCATAGTTTTGACGAAAATATAGCAAGTGTAGTGGAATAAAATTTCTAGTTGATCGTTGTGGAATATTGAATGATAAGTTGTTTATGACGAAATCAGAGCGAACATCACCATTAATCAAATGAATTATTGAGCATAGTTCTTTGGCTTTCCAGAGTGGGAAGTTTAATTATAGCAAGCCTAGTTGCATATGATGGTAACTCTAGAACATTGTTGCGTTAAAAATTTCGTAGACCAAATAGTAGGAATTGTTTTTGGATTGATTCAATTTTATTGCAATGAACATTGTATTGAGGATCCCAAATGATAGAACCGTGTTTTAAAATCGGTCTTATTAACGATGTGTAAAGTTGTTTAGTGATGTAATGGTCGATGAATTCTTTAGCCCATCGTTTTATGAAAGCAAGAACTCCACTAGCTTTATTACATGTCGCTGTAATATGTTGAACGAAATTTAATTTTGCATCCAATAGAATACCCAAATCCATGAACGAGTCCACCAATTCCAGCTGATAACCACCCAAGGAGTGGGAACCAATAGTGCTAAATTTTCTGGAGAAGTGCATGTGTTTACATTTGTTCAAATTTAATTCCAATAATTTGATTTCCACCATACAAAGAAACTATCTAAATCACGTTGAAGAAACATTTGATTGTCATAGATACTGGAGCTCAGAAAAATTTTAACGTCGCACAGTGGCGCCCGTAGAGCAAACGAGGTTACAAAAATCAAAATTTTCATGTGCGCCGACGAAGTTTTGAATAAACCCATGTTATAGTAAACTTTTCAACGATTTCACATATGCTACTCTTAATAATATCACATTTTTGGTTTAGAAGATATAACCGTTCAAAGTTGACCGACTTTCGGTTTTCAAAAAAACACACAATTTTTAGTCAATTTGTTGCGATTTCAGGTCTTATTTTTTGTTTGTATTGATTGATGTTTTTATTAAATGTATAATGATAAAAAAAAATTAACTGTTTGCTTTGTGTTTCTCCTGGTAAATCACTATTTAAAAACTATCCGTTTTTTCACTATTTTTCAACTTTGAAGGAAAATAAAAAGAATCTGTATTTTTCTATATTTGCCATATTTGCAAAACATGTTCTTTGATTATTTCTTTACATAATTCAAGAGGTTTTATCTGCCCATACGTGCCCGTTTGGCTTCTAGAGGAAAAAAGGTTAAAAAGACATGGTTCCAGAAATTGTATGGCGTGCATCCCTTACATGTTTTGACTGACAGTAGTTTGATCTAATAGTTTGAAAATTGCATTTTAAGTCGGTTGTCTACCTGTGAGCCTCTGCCAAAGTCTACTCCCAAGATTCTGTTACAGACACAGGATGCACAAAAAACTACTCATTGAAATTCGCAGGTACGCACCTCACTTAAAAATTACTTTGGAGTACAAATGGTCAAGGACAATATTGACTTATGGTTCCTCCAGGTAGGCACAAATCTTATTTAGACACGAGCATAATATCAAAATTGCATAATTCAGCCTAAATCCATATGTATGCAGGGAACAGGTAAATTTTTAGGCATGGTAGCATAAGCCTATATATTGCAAAATAAGCATAATGCCTGGATTAGTCTACGACTGAAAGTTGGCGCAACAAGTGCTGAAACCATGGCGTTAAACAATTTAAAATTATTTGAACTGTTTAGAAGGTCAACCACACCAAAGTTTTTCACGGAAGCTGCTTTAGAAGAACTTGATAGCTTATACGGAAATATTGAGAGAAGCGAAATTATAAAAAATAATTTTTATCTGATATATGCAAATATTAAGGCAAAGTGGGTGAAATCTAATCGAACCATTCAGAACTTCAACTCCAAATACGAGGACTGGCTTAATGAAGACACCATCCTGGATATATTGGCAGTAGATAAATCCACCACATCAACCAGAGGAGCAAAAGGAAGGCCAAAAAAAAGTATTGAGGAGTGTTCAATTTTCACAAGAAAGAGGAAACTTGCCGATGCCACCAATGACTTGACCACGAAGCATTTATCGGACGCGCTGTCTATTAAATATACAAAGGATAGTGAAAGAGTTAGGTCGCAGATTACAAAATCTGTTGCTGATGCAAGCCCACTGCGACTAAAAAGGATTAAGGAAAGCATTCCCACGCCCACAAACGCACACATTAAAAAGTATGGTTCCGAAGAAGCCTTGGCCTTGTTTATGGACTTACAACTTTCCAAAGAAAAGTATGAGATACTACGGGCATCCTTGATGCGACACGGGGCTGACGTTTTACCAGGATACAAGCATATTACGCAAACCAAAATAAATTCACGACCACTGCATACGGAGTTTACGGAAGTCTCTGTGAAAGCCAATCTGCAGGATCTCATGGCCATACAGCAAAACTGTTGTTGGAGAGTCTTCCTGAAAATGAGGTGAAAATTCTTCCTGAGAAACTGACATTGATCAGCAAATGGGGCTGCGATGGATCATCATACACTGGAAAAATCCACGTCCGTCACAGTGCATTATTGCCGACCAATAATGTTTCAGTTTGCAAGGGAATCGGCAGAAGTCATATGGACCACGGTGAAGGACATTGAAGAACAACTAAGCAAGATTAAGCCTACAAAGCTGCAAATTGGAGAAGGAAAATATATTGAATGCAATTACGAGTTCCACCTGACCATGGTTGACGGAAAAGTCGTAGACGAACTGACAGGAACAACCTCAACATTGTCATGCCCGATTTGCAAAAAGAGTCAGAAGAACTTTGGTAATTGAAACGATTCTACAAACGAGGAGAATTACGAATATGGAATGTCACCATTGCACGCAAGGATAAGGTGTATGGAGTTCTTGCTAAAACTGGCGCATACCCTACCACAAGAGGAGGAAAACTTCGATGAAAATACATCAATAAAGGATAAGGAAAAGATCAGAAAGAAGCAAATACAGGATGCTTTTTTTAAACAAGTTGGACTAAAAGTAGACTGTCCCAAGCACGGATACGGTAACTCAAACGATGGAAACACTTCTAGGAGATTTTTTTGAAAATGATGAGGCAATAACTACAATCACTGGAATTGACCATCAAATCGTGAAAAGATTGGGAACGATCGTGAATGTTTTAAACTGCAAAGAAAATGTCAATTCTACAAAATATGGAGAATATGCATCGAAAACTGCATCTCTTTTAGCAGAAATGTATCCACAGAAGAAGTTGACCCCGACCGTCCATAAAATATTGGCGCAGGGCAAAGATATAATTGAGTACCAGTCTTTGCCAATTGGAGAGCTTTCTGAAGATGCACAGGAGTCTCTTAACAAATTTTATAAAAAATATAGATCGTAGAACACATTCAAAGCATCAAAGGTAAGGCAAAATGAGGACCTCTTCAACATGTTGGCAGCATCTTCCGATCCACTTATTTCTTCCCTTCGGCATGTGACGTCACGAATAGAGTTAGAAAATAATTATAGTTTAGAAATGATTAGTCTTTTAGATATACCTTCTCTTACGAATTGTGATGAATATTTTACGGAAAATTGAAAAAATAAATTTAAGAAAGAAAAAATTTTTTTTTAATTTGTTGGGTAATAATTTAAAACATAAAACCCTAAAGAAAAAAAATAAAAACAATCTAAAAATGTAAAAATAATTTTTTTTAGTTACCATAAAATTGATTTTTCTAAAAATTTTCACTTTGATAACCCATAAGTAGGCCCCTACAAAGCGTAGCACCCTTTCCAAACGCTCATTTCATAGGCTGAACAGTTATCTATCATATGCTGTTTAAACTGTACAGTTATGTTATTCGGTTCAAAAGATATGATTTTTGCAACGAACTGTGCGTCGTCAGCGTACATAAGAATATTAGAATATTGTAGTATAATTGGTAGGTCATTGATAAACAGCGAGAATAAAATTGGACCGAGATGACTACCTTGAGGCACCCCAGATTTTACTGATATATATTCAGACATTATATTATTAAAAATGACACGTTGGCTTCTGACAGTTAGATATGAACTAATCCAACTCACACAATTACTGTTGAACCCCATTAGGTGTAACTTTTTGAGAAGAAGAACGTGATTGACGTTGTCAAATGCTTTGCTAAAGTCAGTATAGATGACGTCGGTATGTTGACCATTGATAAATCCGAGGTTTACTAAAGTTGTGAGTTGTAACAGGTTTGTTGTAGTTGAATATCCTTTACGGTAAGGAATATCCTTGAATATCCTTATCTGTAAGGCATTTTTCGAAGAGCTTGGGAATTGCAGTTAATTTTGCTTTACCTCTATAATTTTTAATATTTTATTTATTACCTGATTTGAGAATTCAGTAAACATGTTGCAGATGACCAAATCGTCATTAGACTCGTAGATTTTCTTTTTGAATTGACAAACTTATAGAATGATTTTGGATCTATCTTAAAATTCAGTTTCATATTATTCAGGTAATTATTATAAATTCCGTGTTGAGTAAGTTGTACTCGGCGCGAGTAATAGAATATTTTCCATAATCAGTAACTAAACCAGTTTCTTTATACTTTTTGTATCTTTTGTTTTTTAAATTTTTGAGTTTAGATAATTGCTTAGACTTTTAAGGAGGACCAGAATGATTGGTCCCAGTGATTTTTGGGACACATTCGTTCATGTAGTCAAAAACGGTTTTGTAAAATAAATCAGAAATCGCATCAATAGATGGTTTAGTACCATCGGATATAGATAAGAGCTGAAGCCAATTAATCCAAGTTATCGTTCCCCTTAGCAACAAAAAAAAAAAAAACTTCCTTACGACATTATGTGCCAGCACCAGGGCTGTGGAGTCGGAGTCGTTAGTAATTTTTGCTTGTTGGGAGTCGGAGTCGGAGTCAGAGTCGACGAAAAATAGCGACTCCAACTCCAAAAATATTAAATTTAAAAAAAAACCTACGAGACCAAAAACTATTGAATTAAATAACAAGTAAGAGTGTTAAATTCGGCTATGCCGAATCTTTAATACCCTCCACCTCGGTTTGAGTATTGATAATAAATGTAAACAAAATATTGGAAAAAGTAAACAATTTGTTAAACTTAATACCAAATTATTTAAGAAAATTCTTTGGGTTGGTTTTCGTCTTTTCTATTATTTCGGATTTATTTCGGTGTTTGCTTTTTGGACATCGTGGTTGCTGATCGCCATGCATTTAGGTTATATACCTATATGCATGCGTTTCCGGTTATATGACATAACTTCTCGTTTAATTTAGTTTTTGCTAATTAAATAGCTCGCTCTAACCTCCATTGCAAAGGTAATGGTGGTGTAGGTTGGCTATATGCATTAAATCGTGCTAATTGGAGATGGCCGTATAGTTTCTTTTAATTGGCCAAATATTTCTTCATTGTGGCCATATAGGTCGGATGGAGTAACAAAATAATAACCAAAAAGAAAAAAAACTCTCAATTTTTTTTAAAATATTGCCATATTTTGAAAAGATAGAGAATAAATTTATAATAATAAATAATCAAATTAGGGATGCCAAACGCAAAAAACCAAAAGTCCCAAACATTTTAAATAAAATAATTAATGTTATCTTTATTTTCTGAAAAACTTCAAATTTTCATCCAAAAAAAATTGTGAAAATTTATATATAAAAAATAACATTCTAATCAAATTACGTTTACTTATGTAACAATTTTTACGTTAGCAATTCTTAAATATCATTTGAGGTTTTCTTAAATTCATTGAATTTAAATTAATATTTTCTGTAGTGCGATTCTGAAAATTTCAAATTCAACGATCTGACAATCGCAGAATATATCGACAGCTATTGTTGTTTGCACTAAGGATTAAGTGATTCACTAAGTACATACATCTTAACGACAGTCGACAAATCTGTTTTTCTATTTATTTAAATTGTAAACTAGTGGCACCTCTGTCAAAATAAGCGAAAAGTATAGAAAAAAACAAATTACTTCGTGTTTGACAGGATGATTTTATGTTTATGTTTAATATCTTTATTTTTTTTTACTAATATTTCTGTTTATTTATTTGAAAATGAAATAATGAATTGAATATGCTATTTAATTTTTTTATTTATATAAAAAAGTTTTTTAATAGAAGCAAAATATTTTCACTATTTATGATTTTTATTTATGTATGACGACATTTCAACCTAAAAATTTAAGTTTTTATCGATTGAATAAACAACACAAAAAAATTTTAAAATTTTTTTAAAAATTTTACTGATAATTTTGCTATTTCCTTTTTTTAACGATTCGACTATCGTGAAAAGAAGTTACTGAAAAGCTATTATGCCAATGCCAATATTTTTTTTAAATGTAAACATTTTTTAAATGTAAACATATTTGGTGTTTTTTTTTTTTTTTGGAATTTCAATTTGTGCTTAACGAATAAAGTTTATATATTAAAGATGCAACGTCTTCTAAATTTAAAATTATTTCCGACGTTTTGATATGATTTTCTGAAATTCAATTAATATTTTCTAATTCATAATTGGAAATTTTAATTTCTGTTTTTATAAGAATTGATATTTTCTTAAATTTGAATGGAAAATTTAAAAAGTGCAATTTTGTATTTATGTGAATAATAATGCTTTAGTAACTATAAACAATTTTTAAAAATTAGATGTAATCGCAATCAGAAATTTTGTAGGTAAAGCGGAATAATTGTTCTATATAACTATGTAGAACTGTTTTGAAAGCAAAAAACTCATTGATAACTCGGTAACTCTATTTTGTAAAGACAACAAAAAGTTAATATGCCAAACTTAGGTTCATATTTGTAAAAGAATAATGAAAAAACGTATGAAATAAAAGACCAGCCCGTGTATACTCTTAACATTGTTCTGTATGATATCTAGTTGAAAATATTGACATTCATGTTAAAATAGAAATAACTATTGCAAAGCTAATTAGAACAAAAATTGTGGCGCCATCTACTGTGGCATAGTCACGCTGAGCAAAATGAAGTGACATTATGTTAATAAAAAAGAAATGTATTTTCCCCACAACAAAATATTGCAGAATTTTACGTAAATAAAATAATATACCGATTTATTTCTAACATGCAGTTACTATGAATATACATACATACATACATACATATATATAATATATGTATATTATTTGTATTATTTAATATGTGTATGTATGTATATGTAAATATTACACACAAAAAATACAACATCAAACGTTATTTTTGTGTTTTTCTCTTTAAATAAATTAATACATAAATTTTTTTTCCTAAATTTACATTTGGGCAATTCACAACAGGTGTTGTATATTGTATGTTGTATTGAAATACACAATACAATCATTTGTTGTGAACACTCAGTTGTATTTTCATATTGTAAAACGCTTTCTTTTGTAATATTCGATCCAACGAGAAAATATCGCTTCGTCGCTTCTGCTATTTTGTATAAGAGAAAACACTTGTCAATGTTTGCTTTTTGGTCGTGAGATATACCCTGGAGTTTTAGTTACGTACCTCTTGCTTTTTAATTTATAATGAAAAAAAAAAATGTTAAATGTTTTGGTTGGTACTGATAGAGAAAATACATACTAAAAATATAAACATTAATTTTTATATAAATAAACTTATCGATGTATTTGCGTTATTTGCATTATTTGCCATATTTTATTTTATAATTATTTATGCTGATAAAATTCTATGTATTTGTTTTTTTTTTTCATAAAAACTGGCATTCACTTGGAACTGATATGTTATGCTACAATATACAACATTTACTAAACATAGCAAATGAAGTTGGATCGTGTATCAGATTTTTCAGTGAAAATTACCAACAATAATTTTACACTATTGTAAAGTGATACACGATACAACAGATACAACGACACATTACCCATTGTGAATTGCCCAATTGTTTTTTTTTTTTATTAACAACTAGGTATTTTAGCATTATTTGCTTTAGATGTTGGTGAATTTTTACTCCCTTTATAACGGGTGATTTTTTTGAGGTTAGGATTTTCATGCATTAGTATTTGACAGATCACGTGGGATTTCAGACATGGTGTCAAAGAGAAAGATGCTCAGTATGCTTTGACATTTCATCATGAATAGACTTACTAACGAGCAACGCTTGCAAATCATTGAATTTTATTACCAAAATCAGTGTTCGGTTCGAAATGTGTTTCGCGCTTTACGTCCGATTTATGGTCTACATAATCGACCAAGTGAGCAAACAATTAATGCGATTGTGACCAAGTTTCGCACTCAGTTTACTTTATTGGACATTAAACCAACCACACGAATGCGTACAGTGCGTACAGAAGAGAATATTGCGTCTGTTTCTGAGAGTGTTACTGAAGACCGTGAAATGTCGATTCGTCGCCGTTCGCAGCAATTGGGTTTGTGTTATTCGACCACATGGAAGATTTTACGCAAAGATCTTGGTGTAAAACCGTATAAAATACAGCTCGTGCAAGAACTGAAGCCGAACGATCTGCCACAACGTCTAATTTTCAGTGAATGGGCCCTAGAAAAGTTGGCAGAAAATCCGCTTTTTTATCGACAAATTTTGTTCAGCGATGAGGCTCATTTCTGGTTGAATGGCTTCGTAAATAAGCAAAATTGCCGTATTTGGAGTGAAGAGCAACCAGAAGCCGTTCAAGAACTGCCCATGCATCCCGAAAAATGCACTGTTTGGTGTGGGTTGTACGCTGGTGGAATCATTGGACCGTATTTTTTCAAAGATGCTGTTGGACGCAACGTAACGGTGAATGGCGATCGCTATCGTTCGATGCTAACAAACTTTTTGTTGCCAAAAATGGAAGAACTGAACTTGGTTGACATGTGGTTTCAACAAGATGGCGCTACATGCCACACAGCTCGCGATTCTATGGCCATTTTGAGGGAAAACTTCGGAGAACAATTCATCTCAAGAAATGGACCGGTAAGTTGGCCACCAAGATCATGCGATTTGACGCCTTTAGACTATTTTTTGTGGGGCTAGGTCAAGTCTAAAGTCTACAGAAATAAGCCAGCAACTATTCCAGCTTTGGAAGACAACATTTCCGAAGAAATTCGGGCTATTCCGGCCGAAATGCTCGAAAAAGTTGCCCAAAATTGGACTTTCTGAATGGACCACCTAAGACGCAGCCGCGGTCAACATTTAAATGAAATTATCTTCAAAAAGTAAATGTCATGGACCAATCTAACGTTTCAAATAAAGAACCGATGAGATTTTGCAAATTTTATGCGTTTTTTTTTTAAAAAAAGTTATCAAGCTCTTAAAAAATCACCCGTTATTAACTCGTAGTGTCTGCTTGTCGAAAAAATTTTGGATCGATTTTAACCACTTTCCCGTGACCCAATCGATCTGAAATTTTGCAGGCAGGCTCGTGGCAATGACAGAAATGATCTAACAAATTTTTTTAGTGATGCCAAAATAATGGAAACTTTTAAATTTTTCTACCAGAGCTGATAAAAAAATGTACAAAGGGCTTGTTTTTATTATATTATTACCACAACGACCACAAAAACAACAAGTCCAGCTATGACAACAATGCAACATTTAGAATAACAACAAGAACAATATAGAAACATCATGTTTTTCATTTTTTTTTTTTAATTTTTCAGAGATTTCCCTGGACCTGCTCCACCGATTTTAATAATATTTGAAACAGAAATCTTCCCATGAACTTGGTAAATCATTCTCACTAAAAATGATCACCCTAGCTGTCCTATTGAGGGCGTGATCGTGACAAGAACAACATAGAAATTTATATTGTTTCAAGACTTTTTTTAGTTCTTCATTCAAATCTCGGGCCCTCATCGACCGATTTGGACGATTTGAAATAGCAAACTTCTCAGGATGTTAGTGAATCATTTTTTATGTCAACGAGTACCCTAGCTGCCCGATTGATGCCGTAATCGTGATTTCCACAGACATACAGACGGACATCGCTATATCAACTCCGGTTGTTATAAGGATCACAAATATATATATTTTATGGGGTCCAAAATTTTTTTTCTAATTATTACAAACGGAATGACAAACTTATATATACCCTCTGCACACTGGAGTGGAGGGTATAAAAATTAAACATTTTTGGGATCAGAACTAAATTATCCCCCCAGATCAGCACCAAATCGTCCTCAACTAATACTAGTTAAAAATAAAACTACAATTTATTTTAATAATACAAACAAGTCGAGTAAAAAAATTTTTAGAAATTTTTACATCATATGTATGATAATGTATCCCACCACATTAAATTCGCCCTACAAATTTTAAGTAGTTCTGCCTTTATTACGTTCATCTTTTTTAGTTTCTACTGTTATATCCCCCAATAGAATTTTCTCACCAGAGTATGTACTGCAGTCACAGGGTCTACAAAGTATAATGAACGAATAACGGTCCTATGCTGCACTATTGTTGGATCGTTGTTTAGATAACCTCGCTACAAATCAGAATATGCCACGGACCCGTTTAAAACGATATTGTATATTATTGACAATAAAGTCAACTTACGTTTAACCTTAAGTAATATATCTAACCTTTATAAGCATATAACCTTAATCAATACAAAAAATTAAGTGTCGGAGTCGAAGTCGGAGTTGGTACCTTTCATAATCAACTCCGCAGACCTAGCCAGCACGCACTTGTAATATTTCTGCGGCGAAATTTGATGATTGGGATATGAATTGCTTCACCAGATTTAGCTGCTTGAGACTTTGTTTATGAAACTTAAAAGAATAGCTCACTTTAAAATTTTTTTTGATATAACGATGAAGTAATCACTGAAATGCCTATTTTAAAGCGTTGGACAATTCCTATTATTTTGACTAAAACTTTGAAAAACCGTAGGATTTACAGATAGAGCTAAAAGAGTTTGTGTTTAAAAACACTAGTAACGTAATTTTTCTATTTCAATTATATTTTTTTAATTGTGTCCAATACCAGATACTTATCACACAGTCCTCGTATATTATTAAAACATGTGTTTTTTAAATTCATTCTTTTAACTCAATCTCTCTGTCTGTCTGTCGTGGGGCAAACCCATTCCCCCTATCCAATTGATCTGAAACTTGGCCCATGGGCTTGTTGTGACTACAGATTAATTTTGGGGTAACACGCGGAGACACGCGTGGTCACGCACAGTCACGGAGTGATCTAAATGTTATTTCCCCTCATTCGATCGATCTGAATCTAGGTCGATAGACTTGCTGTGAAAAAAGATTAACTTTGACATAGTCACACGCAGTCACGCATAGTCACGCACAGTCACGGAGAGATTAAAACCCAACTTCCCCTCATCCGATGGATCTGAAACTTTGTCCATAGACTTGTTGTGGCCAAAGATTAATTTTAAGGTAGTCACACATAGTCACGCACAGTCACGGATATATTCAAAACTCATATGCATAAGGAAAGAAAGAGTTTTAATAAAAACTTTGTTTTTATGGGTTTGATTATTTTTTATTTTTTTTTTGTTAATTTGAGAAAAAAAAATATCAGATTTATAAAAATAAATATGGATTTAGTTTGAAATTATAATTGTAGTGATTGTTAAAATACCTGTTCGGAAAAAATAATCTATCATGACATACTTAAGCACTATTTAAAATTGATCCATGTTATATACAATGATGATAATTCAACTTTTCACTACATCCAGATTCCCAGCATCGACACAAATTGTACACAAATTTTTAACTGGTATTAAATTTTCACTTTTTAATTTTTTTAATTGAAATTTCGTTTTTCAATACATTCAAGACTCAAACAAGTTCTACTCCAGAGTGTAGATATTGTTCTGCAACTTTTGCATTTTGTTTTTAAATAAAATAAAACCAAAAAATAACAAACCAGTTAAACACAGCTTTCTTCCAAAAAAAAAAAAAAAAAAAAAAAAAAATTCCCAAAAATAAAGCGTAATAATAAAAAAGCCAAATAAAAGTATAATGTACACCACTCTATAATTTCAGCCGTTAAATGTCATTCTAACCACTGCTTCATACAAATTTTTATAACATTTTAATTATGACAAAAAGTCACAAAACAAGTTTAAGTTTATACTTCTACTTTATACTTTATATGCTTAATTAAAGTTAATATGCTTTAATGTTTAAGAATCTCTGTTAGGAACAATTCTAATTATTGCCTTAAGAGATTTTTTTGTAATAAAATAAGGGACGACAGCTATAACACAACCCAATCATAATATTAAAATGGAAAATTTAAAATGATCATCTAGTAAGTGCTATGACTACAACAGCCAGGGCTGCCAGTTTATCTTTGCTGCATGTTCCCATCTTAAAATTTTTTAACTCCAAAAGTCCGCAAATGTCTACTTTTCATTCTGAATGATACTGTGGAATTTTTTAAGGACTATTCGATACGCTAAACCATACTTTTTGGAGAAAGGGTCTTAGGTCCAACTAATTGGATATAGAAAATACGCATAAAACAAACTTGAGTGCCATTGTTTTACAATTTTTTTTTTTTGCCTACAGATATGAAAAAGTTCATATCGGATGCTATATGTTTATGGCGACTAGGTCGAAAAATGGACCGATACTGACCATATTTGGGAAAGTCGCTTATTTTTTGCAAAAATATATACAAATCAAATTTGAGAAATATCTGTGCAATATTTTTGTTTTTTTTATATATTCTTGAGGACCCCTGCTGCTCCGCAGCATTATATTATATAATATTAATTTTTATAATATAATACCAAAATTTGCCAAGAGAAGTTAACGTACAGTGATGCCAAAATATGCCAAGAGAAGTTAACGTACAGTAAAAGTAAAATTGATTGTCCACGCATAACTTTCCTCAAACCCAACGAATTTGCCAAGAGAAGTTAACGTACAGTAATGCCAAAATATGCCACGCAAACCTTTCCTCAAACCCAACGAATTTAAGCAGTTAATAGCTCAAAAGAAGGAGCTTGATCCACTGAGTGTACTTAGACCTATGACAACAGCCTACGTTAATTAGAGCTCTAGTTATAGAGGTTTGAGAGAAGAAAAATATTGAAAAAAATCTTGAATGCAAAGTTTATTCATAAATTCTTTTAATATATAAGATATTTAAGTGAAAGTCGGGAAACAGCTTTATATGGGGGCTATGACCAAGAATTGTCTTACAGGATTTATTTTTGGACTAAATATATACAAACCAAAATTTGACCGAAATCTATATAACAGTTTGGATCTTATGGCAATTTAGGTTTGAAAAGCACTGATTTTTACCCATTTCATTAGCGTTCCTCCTGTGGCCGATAAAAGCTGGTGTACCAATTTTCATTAAAACCAGTAGTTTGATTACAGTGGTTACGTGGATACACAGACGGACTAACGGACAGACGGACAAACATCGCCTAATCGACTCAGTGATTCTGCTTTTTGTTGGTTTTTTTTAATAATAAAAATTTTTTTGCGGTCTACTCTAGCATTAATCTCATTGTCCCGAAGCATACGGCGAATAGTTTTCCCACGTTTTATTTAATTCTTTTTAAACTGAAGAGCTAGTTTTAGAGCAGATATTTTGGGATTTTCCTTTATTTTTCGAAAGTGTAATTTTCATCAGTTTCAATAAAAAATTTGTTATGAGATTTTCTGCCCACAAAACAAAATATTTTGCTCTGCACTTTAAAATCACTTAGACGGACAATCTTAGTTATTTTATTGCACGAGTTGCCACTTGACTGACGACTATATACTTAAAATTGACCTAAATCATTGCGAGTAAGACAACAAAGAAAGCACATGGAAATGTACCGCCATATGAAGAAATAGTGCTATCGTAACAGCTCTCCGAACTAGCTGGTTAAAATAAGCTGTGAATTAAGCGGAGAAACCACTTTTTTGTTTTTATACCCTCCATACCACTGTGCAGGTTCTACATTCCGTTTGTAAGGCATCGCAAAATTAATTTACGACCCCATAAAGAATATACATTATTACAAAAACTCGAGGCGATATAGCGATGTCCGTCTGTCCGTCTGTCTGTTGATATCACGCTTATTGACACTATAAACCATGTACCTAGCTTAATTTAGGATAATATTGTTTGCCATTATTTCGAGCAGTCGGATATTCAAAATGGGCTAAATCGGGCATCACTGTGCCAAGATATGACCTAAAATATGAAGACACCTCTAAAAAATTCAAACAAAAACAGTGTGTTTGTTGTAATAATTTAGTATTATTATTTAGTTTATGAAATTGTTTACTTTTCCAATATTTTGTCCACACTTGCTATAAATAGTGCAATAAGTCTAGATATTAAACGAATAACCCAGGTGGAGAGTACCAAAGATTCGGCATAGCCGAATTTAACACTTCTATTTTTTACATATTCTCTTTTAATTGTGTGTCTATAAAACTTCATTTAAATAGTTTCGAAATTTTGTTTTGCGTAGAAATTATACTCAGTTAAATATTTAAATTTTAGCTACTTGATATAAGCTGTGAACTATTGTATATAATAACCGGGATCATACGGTATTATAAGTCAAACTCAGATAGAACATCTATCGGTTGGTGGCTTTGTCTGATTTTTTACTACTTTTAATAGAGATCGTCATTAAAATAATGATCGGACAATATACGATGGGTGACAATATATTGGAAATTTTTAAAAAATTCTGAATTTGGCAACTTTGTTTTTTAATAAATTCGCGTTAAGTCGTAAAATTATGACTTTTTCATAAAAAATTTCTTTAAAAAAAAATACAATTTAAAAAAAATTACCAATTTAAACCAAGTTTTAATTCTACTCCCTACTTCTTTCGGTACGGCTATTCACATTAACACTAAATGCTCTCACACCAATTTTCAAAGCTCTCTCTGTTATAGAACACGAGATATTTGATATTGAATAATTATTTTGTATGGGAGGTGCCACTCCCCTTGATCCGATCCGATCGAAAATTTGTTAGATCGTCGCCGCGAGTCTGCCTGCAAAGTCTCAGCTAGATTGGATCACGCGAAAAAGGCTAAAAATCGATTCAAATTTTGTGGGCAGATTTACAGGCACTACAAGTTAAAATAAAGGGAGTAAAATAGATAAACCAAACAAAGGATTTTTTTTTGATAACAAAACAATGGAAACTTTTAAAATTCTGTACCAGAGTTGATAAAAACAACAAAAATAGAAGATGGTATGTAAGAATATGTATAAAACCTTAACCATTATTTAAATCTTTATAGTTTCTGACGTTTCTCTCCACTGTTTTTAAACACAATTTTATTATACCCTCTACCACTGTGTGGTTTGGGTATAATGACTTTGTGCTGCTGTTTGTAACAACCAAAAATATTTGACCTAGACCCATCTTTTATTATACCGATCGAATCAGAATCACTTTTTGAATCGATTTAACTATGTCCGTCCGTCCGTCCGTCTGTGTGTCCATGTAAACCTTATATTCAATCAAACTGCAGTTCGCAAATATCAATATATTTTGATGAAATTTGGTATATAACTTTTCATCGGCCATGGGCTGAACGCTATTGAAATTGGTCAGAATCGGTCCATGTTCAGACCTAGCCCCCATACAAATGACCCCTATAAAATCGACATAAATTGCCATAAGATCCAAATTGTCGTATAGATCTTAGTCAAATTGAGTTTGTATGTGTTTATTACATCCATTAATGAATAGTCCAAAAACGGTCCCTATGGGACAACTCTTGGTCATAGGCCCCATATGGAGCTGCTTCCCGATCTTCACTTAAATCTATCAAAAAACAAAAATATTGCACTGATTCATCTCAAATTTTGTTTGTACATATTTTCGCAAAATACAAGAGACTTTACCAACCATGGTCAGGATCAGTCCATTTTTGGACCTAGTCCCATATAGACATAGCATCCGATTTGATATCTGCAGCCAAAAAAATTAATAAAAATGCCACTCAAATGAACCAATGAACCAATGAATAATAATATTTAAAATGTGTTGAATTGTGTATTAGCTAAATTTGATTAGCATACTTTTAGGGTCTTTACTACATGAAAAAAATTAAATTTCCTAGAATTTGCACTTTAATTTCGAGGGCTGGAATCTGCTAGTTATTACAAATATTCTATGAATAAATTCATAATTTCAAAAATTATCAAGAAATATCATTAAAGAGGTACGGTGACGTAAAACGACAAGATCCTAGCCCAAAAATGCTAACTAAAGAGTTCATTCGTAATATTAAACTAAAAAAACGATTGACGTTTATCTTGGTTGTGACCGTCTTGTGAAGGAACAACTGATATAAGAGAAAAATATTGTGGCTCGCTTAGATTTTACCAAATGCTGTCCCCTTTTCAGATTAGTCCACGTTTAATTTAAGAGTCCATAATGGAAGAAAGTTTGACGACGATTAAAGGGAAAAAACTGGACCCAAAATAGATGAATAAAACTGTTAAGTTCGGCGGTGACAATATTCTGATGTGGCGTTGCTTTTCGATTGCTTTCGGGCCAAGGAATGAGCCCAATTTATGTAATAAAAGATACTCTAACTGGAATTGGAAATAGGTAAATTTCTAAATTACTTAATGTACCCATACATGGAAGAAAATATGCCCCTAGTCTGGAAGTTCCAACATAAAATTTTTTTTTTTTTTTTTTTTGGCAGCATTTTGAGTGAAAAACACGATTTTTATATAAAATTTCGGTGAATTTGTTGTTAAAAAATGGGGAAAAAATGGAAAATAAAAAAGCTCTTCGTGGTTACCTGTTGATTTATATGTAGAAATAATGTGTAAAATTTCAAAAGAATCGGACAAGTAGATTTTGAGTTTGATGTTCACGGACTTCACACATTTATTTAAAGTTTTTTAACAACTGATTTATATACGGTATACCGTATGAAGTCGGTCATTTGAAACGCTGTATCTTCGTTAGCTTTGCGTCAATTTTATTGAAATTTTGACACAGCACTCTCGACATGTTGTACATTCAGTAAAAAGAATGCAAAAAAAGGTTTCAAAACCTTACCGCCCTTAAGAGAAATCCTTTTTTGTCCAAGATAATGCGGCAAAGTCACCGAAACGAAAGTATGCAGTAACTGCCTCACATTGGAATACTTTTCAATGGTCCGGGTAGAGAATTTCTTTATATCAAATCTATTTAATGTAGTATATTTGAAAAATATAGTATTTCAGCATTAATTTTGAAGAAAATATAATTGAATAACAGCAATAGTTTAAAAATATTCAGATTTTTATGCGGGCACTCAAAAATTCAGTGTTTGTAGTTCTTCTTAGACAAAAAAAAAATCATGTGAGTCCGATCACAGGGGAGTTGTGTAAACATCTAGTAATTAAAGATTTTTTTATGTCACTTTTTTAAAATCAAACAGATGTATCACTTATATCAAACAACTGCAGGGACTCTGGTTATACTTGTGGTGTTGTTGAATTATGTATATGTTATACTTTTATATTGTAAAATTTTTGTCGTTTTACAGCAAAGGTTGTTGAATTAGCTGAAACAATTTTATATCATAATTTTTCCACCAATACAATCATAAGTCACACCGATTTGTCTTATGGCTCACAGGGTAACATGTGAGTTCACATGTTACCCTGTTTTATGTGATTGTATTGTGAAATAGAAATTTACCTCCCTGCGCGTATAGATGTTTGCACATCAAAAAAGTGAGCTTTATCGATCTTTGTGTTCTGGTTGAAAAAAAAAAGGTGGGAGAGTATTCTTTTGGTCTAAAAAATAAAATTCGGAAAATATTGTATACTGTTGAACAAAGTTATAAATTTTATAAAAAAATTACACGAAATTCAGTAATTCAAAGAAACACGATATAACATTGTAAATAATTTTAGGGCCATGTGTTTTAAAAAGCTGAGGAAGTTTGAAATAAGGACCATAGAAGGTATAGACTATTTTTCTCCAGAAAGTGCAATAGCATCGCAAAAAATACTGATGTTTTCTATCGCTTTCTTGTATCGTCAAGTCCTTACATTACCACCTTACCTTACGTCAACCTCATAAACATGTTTTGGAAGTCGATGATGTCGTTAAAGAAATGATAGAAGATGAATAAAAGCCTATTTTGCATACACGTATGCACTCATTATATCGTTTATCTTGTTTCAGCTAGTTTGTTTTCATGGAAAAATATTGATACAAATAGCTTTTAAGCCGAATTACAAAACTTTTTTAGTTTTTTTCAAAAACAAAATTTTTAAATAAAAATAAAAAATTTTTTGGGTTATAAGGGCGGTGGGCGTGGCATATTTCTGTAAAACCTTGCAAACATCTTTACTTCATAAAACTGATAACTGAGTCAAGACAAGACTTTTAATGAAGAAACAAAAATTCGGGTTCAAAAAATTAATTTTCGGATATATGGACTGTGGGCGAAGGGCGTGGCCGATGAAACTCTCCAGATATCTCAATTTCATAACACTGGTAACTTGTGCCAAGTTTCATGACTTTTGGTAAAGAAATACAAATTAGGCGGGGCGATGGGTGTGGTTAATTTTGATGAAACTTAAAATTCTTCTTGATTGAGTTGATAAAAGGCTCTGGGCCATATTTCAATGTTCTACGAGCTCTCCTTTCACTTTTTTTCCAAGAAATGTATGAAGCGATCCCACTGTGCGTTGTGAAGCAGTATTAAAAAAAATCATGTGAGTCCGATCACAAGGGAGATGTGTAAACATCTAATAATTAAAGAAAACATCAACATCATATTTTTCAGTGCATAAAAAATAAGTCGATTATGCTGTTTTCTGAAATTCAATTGATGTTTTCTAAAATGCAATTGATGTTTTCTGAAATTCAATGCTTTTTGAAATTCAATTGATGTTTTCTGAAATTCTATTTATGTTTTCTGAAATTCAAATGATGTTTTCTGAAGTACAATTGATGTGTTCTGAAATACAATTGATGTTTTCTGAAATTCTATTGATGTTTTCTGAAATTCAATTGATGTTTTCTGAAACTCGAATGATGTTTTCTGAAATTCAATTGATGTTTTCTGAAATTCTATTTATGTTTTCTGAAATTCAAATGATGTTTTCTGAAGTACAATTGATGTGTTCTGAAATACAATTGATGTTTTCTGAAATTCTATTGATGTTTTCTGAAATTCTATTTATGTTTTCTGAAATTCAAATGATGTTTTCTGAAATTATATTGATGTTTTCTGAAATTCTATTTAGGTTTTCTGAAATTCAAATGATGTTTTCTGAAATTGTATTGATGTTTTCTGAAATTCTATTGATGTTTTCTGAAATTCAATTGATGTTTTCTGAAACTCAAATGATGTTTTCTGAAATTCTATTTATGTTTTCTGAAATTCAAATGATGTTTTCTGAAATTATGTTGATGTTTTCTGAAATTCTATTTATGTTTTCTGAAATACAATTGATGTTTTCTGAAATTCTATTGATGTTTTCTGAAATTCTATTTATGTTTTCTGAAATTCAAATGATGTTTTCTGAAATACAATTGATGTTTTCTGAAATACAATTGATGTTTTCTGAATTTCTATTGATGTTTTCTGAAATTCAATTGATGTTTTCTGAAACTCGAATGATGTTTTCTGAAATTATATTGATGTTTCCTGAAACACGAATGATGTTTTCTGAAATTATATTGATGTTTTCTGAAATTCTATTGATGTTTTATGAAATTCAATTGATGTTTTCTGAAACTCGAATGATGTTTTCTGAAATTATATTGATGTTTTCTGAAATTCTATTTATGTTTTCTGAAATTGAAATGATGTTTTCTGAAATTATATTGATGTTTTCTGAAATTCTATTTTTGTTTTCTGAAATTCAAATGATGTTTTCTGAAATTATATTGATGTTTTCTGAAATTCTATTGATGTTTTCTGAAATTCTATTTCTGTTTTCTGAAATTCAAATGATGTTTTCTGAAATACAGTTGATGTTTTCTGAAATTCTATTGATGTTTTCTGAAATTATATTTATGTTTTCTGAAATTCAAATGATGTTTTCTGAAATACAATTGATGTTTTCTGAAATACAATTGATGTTTTCTGAAATTCTATTGATGTTTTCTGAAATTCAATTGATGTTTTCTGCAACTCGAATGATGTTTTCTGAAATTATATTGATGTTTTCTGAAATTCTATTTATGTTTTCTGAAATTGAAATGATGTTTTCTGAAATTATATTGATGTTTTCTGAAATTCTATTTATGTTTTCTGAAATTCAAATGATGTTTTCTGAAATTATATTGATGTTTTCTGAAATTCTAATAATGTTTTCTGAAATACAATTGGATGTTTTCTGAAATTATATTGATGTTTTCTGAAATACAATTGATGTTTTCTGAAATTCTATTTATGTTTTCTGAAATTCAAATGATGTTTTCTGAAATACAATTGATGTTTTCTGAAATACAATTGATGTTTTCTGAAATTATATTGATGTTTTCTGAAATTCAAATGATGTTTTCTGAAATACAATTGATGTTTTCTGAATTACAATTGATGTTTTCTGAAATTTTATTGATGTTTTCTGAAATTCTATTGATGTTTTCTGAAATACAATTGATGTTTTCTGAAATTATATTGATGTTTTCTGAAATTCAAATGATGTTTTCTGAAATACAATTGATGTTTTCTGAATTACAATTGATGTTTTCTGAAATTTTATTGATGTTTTCTGAAATTCTATTTATGTTTTCTGAAATTCAAATGATGTTTTCTGAAATTCTATTGATGCGTTCTGAAATTCAATTGATGTTTTCTGAAACTCGAATGATGTTTTCTGAAATTATATTGCTGTTTTCTTAAATTCTATTTATGTTTTCTGAAATTCAAATAATGTTTTCTGAAATTATATTGATGGTTTCTGATATACAATTGATGTTTTCTGAAATTATATTTATGCTTTCTGAAATTCAGTTGATGTTTTCTGAAACTCGAATGATGTTTTCTGAAATTATATTGATGTTTTCTGAAATTCTATTTATGTTTTCTGAAATTCAAATGATGTTTTCTGAAATTATTTTGATGGTTTCTGAAATACAATTGATGTTTTCTGAAATACAATTGATGTTTTTTGAAAGACAATTGGAAAATGTTTAGAAAAGAACATATCATAATTTTTTCACAAATACAATCAGATAAAGTCACACCGATTTACACTTCAGCTCACACAGATGTGTTACGCTGTTTTTGCGATTGTATTGTGAAATAGAAATTTACCCCCCTGCGCGTATAGATGTTTACACATCAAAAACTTTTTGAGTACGATCACAGGGGAGATGTGTAAAATCTAGTAATTAAAGATTTTTTGAGTTGCAAGTACTTTTGATTTCAGTATATATTTTTCAATTTAGAGTTGTTATACATTTAGCCTAGTTTAATTAACTGTTATACATGTGATTGTTATATTTGTGATTGTGTTATACTTTTTGGTTGTTGAATTAGTTTATATTGTGAAATTTTTTACGTTGTTATACTTGAGGGTTGTTGAATTAGCTGCATTAAACTTTACACCGACACACTCATACCTTACACCGTTTTAGTCTTACTCTGTTGTGATTATCGATACCCAACAAAATGTTGAAACAAAAAATAGAGGGAATGTTTTTAATTATTGTGTAGCAAAGGTTTGCAATGTTTTATCAACAGCATAAAAATTAAATCCCTTAACAGCAAAATTATTTGCCAATAATTAACTTGATGCTCAAACAAAAATTTCTATCCCCATTTTCAAATCCCCTAATTAGCGATAAAACCTTTTATTATGGCAAGCCCTTCATCGCCAATCAGTCATTTGTATTGATTTCAAATATGTAGTTAACGAATTCTTCAAGCATGTTAATCAATAAAAAAAAAAATATACTTTGTAGTTTGATTAGTAATAGATTGTACCATTTAATGATTTAACCGAATCCGTCGTTAGTAAGGCATTCAGAAAAAAACCAGTGTTTTTCACGATCGGGTAAACATACTCGAATTCCATTTAATTCGTTACTTAGTACGAGTACTTCGTCATTGTCATCACGTTTAATTAGATTTTTTGTTTTGTTTTCAAACTTTTAAGCTACTCAGAAATACGCCTTCCCCACTTCTCTAATATCTTATGTGAGCGGTGGCTAGTGAGTGTATTAAACAACATTTTTATATGCTGCTGCTTATCCACCTCGATTGTTGTATTTTATTTTGTTTTTTTTTTTTTCTGTTCTTCATAAGCGATTTTGATAATTATATTTGTGGCATTCTGCCGTTGTTTTAGACTGACGCTGTGTTGTCTTTAGGTTTGCGAATTTTCCTCGCAAGTAGTTTATTTTCAAAAGCCAAAGCGCGCGCATCATAATTTGAAATAAGTTCTGCAAGTGTTTATTAATATTGAAAAAGAAAAAAATAATACTGCTTTAATAAAGCCATATAAAATATTGTAGTTAAACGATTATTGTAATAATTCAGTTTACAAAATAACGGTATTAAAGAGGATTAAATTTGTTATTTAATTTTTATTCAATATAATTTTTGATATAAAAGTTTATTGTATTATAAGGTAAGTTTGTTAAACAAAAATTATATTGTTTTTTTTTTTCATTAAATTACCATTAATATTTGCAAGCACAAGCTTAATTAAATTTTTTTAAATCAATCATTGAAAGTAATTTGTTTTGTGTTTTTTGTTGTTGCAAAATATTCCACAAATACATAATATAATAATAGCATATACATACATACATTAAAATTAAACAATTTCAGTTAAATTTTGATTTATATTTTAAACTCCTTAATATAATTTTTTTTTATTGTTCTATTGTCTGTCGGAACCTTTGAAAATATTTAAGTTGTTTCATTTAATTAAAAAATAATAATTATTATTATTACTCACTAGAGGGTAAATATTTATTTTTATTTTATTAATTAAATATGAAAAAATGTGCTATAGGTCCATAATTTTATGTCAGTTATTAATTCGTTGCGAATTTTTTTAACAAAATTGGCAGAACTGTTAAAAATTCATAAAAAAAAATTTTAACTAAAATCGGCAGGAATGTAGGTCAATACGTTATAAGCCATATTTTTTATAGTGCCCTCTATCGGAATCATAAACAGTTTAACTTTCAAGTGCGTAATTCTTCTGCCAATCCTAAATGTGTAAACAGGTTGCAAGGGGCCTATAAAAAAATTGTATGATGTTATCTTTACGCCGATAATTTTGAATGTCAAACGACTAAAAGTGTTTTTATATACATATGTACTATATAACTATGACAGCAAAACACAATGGAAACCTTTAACAAAATGAATTTTTGGCGAATTGAACGGTCAATACCGAAAAATTGAATCATACAAATTAAAAACTATTTATTCATTTAAACATTTTTAAGTTTTATTTATTAAAAAAAAAAATTTAAATTAAATAGCTTAATTTTAAAAAAAAATAATATTACTTCAAAATATTCATTTTTAAGCTTTTGACAAAACAATGGAAACTTTACAATAATTGAAAACTTGCCATCTATTTTTTTTTAATATTTTGGTAGATATCGATAATGTTTTAAAACTACTACTTCACAAAGCCGAAACAGTATAAGGGGTTTTTGCCACTCTGAATTAACTATATCTATGAGATCTATCTTAATTGTGTAATTTCGTGTCCGTATTTTTCGATCTACATTTTCCCATAGATTTTCTATGGGATTGAGAGCTGGTGATTGGGCTGGCCGTTCCAAAATACTGAATTCATTAGATTCTAGCTATTCGGTTACAACTTCGGAGGTACGCCATTATCATGTTGGACTTTTCAAACCAGGGGCATATTTCCCCCCCTCGTATTACGTCATATAGGAATTGCCTGTATCCAATTCCAGTTAGATTATCTTTTACTACATGAATTGAACCCACACCTTGGCCCGAAAATATTGCCACCGCCAAACTTAAAAGTTTTATTTGTATATTTTGGATCTAGGCTTTTTCCATTTGGTCGTCATAAAAAATTTCTTCCATCATGCCCTCTTTAATCTTATATGTATATTAAAAGAATTTATGAATAAACTTTGCATTCAAGATTTTTTTCAATATTTTTCTTCTCTCAAACCTCTATAACTAGAGTTCTAATTAACGTAGGCTGTTGACATAGGTCTAAGAACACTCAGTGGATCAAGCTCCTTCTTTTGAGCTATTAACTGCTTAAATTCGTTGGGTTTGAGGAAAGTTATGCGTGGAGAATCAACTTTACTTTTACTGTATGTTAACTTATCTTGGCATATTTTGGCATTACTGTACGTTAACTTTATTGGCAAATTCGTTGGGTTTGAGGAAAGTTATGCGTGGACAATCAACTTTACTTTTACTGTACGTTAACTTCTCTTGGCATATTTTGGCATTACTGTACGTTAACTTCTCTTGGCAAATGTTGGTATTATATTATAAAAATTAATATAATATAATATAGTGCTGCGGAGCAGCAGGGGTCCTCTAGTACTATTGAAATGAATATGTGGCATAACGTAAATGTTGTTACCTATTTTGGCTGATGATGACTGGTATAATAAATACAATTATTTTTTTTTTTTTTTTCTTAATTTTTAAATTTTGAAAGTTATTGGAATTAAAAAAGATTACACAACAAATTCATTTATTATTAATTTTCTATAATTTGAGCAAATTTCTAAGGGCCGTATGCAAAAAAATTAAAGTGTACTTTAAGTAGACTTTATTGTATGTTTTTCATACAAAATTTGTTGATAAAGTCTACTTGAAGTACACTTTATTTATTTTTTTTTGTTGTATACGGCCCTAAATATTTATGTAAGTATTAGAAATTAGAGCCATTTTTGATATTTATTACATCATTTATTGCAGTCCAAATCTGATTTATATATAGAGTAAACGCCTAAAAAGTCGAACGTATTTTCAGCTATTTCTAGATTACATATTGTGCATCTGTAAATCAGACTGTTTCTGTACGATCTCGCGTTTAAGTCGACAATTCGTCCTCTCCCTTTTAAAATTAAGTTAGTGACACAAGACGAATAATTTGTAGCAAGAAGTGGTGTTACACTATAATTTAGTTTCGAAAAAAGATCGTGATGTTGTGAGTTTGTTGCCTTAAGTATATTATCTTCACGATCTTTTACAATTAATAAATCCAGCAGTGATTTTCAAGCCAAACTACGTATTAGGTTTCGATTAGAAGGTTTGCCGTTAAGAACTTATTGTAGATTAGTCAAATCCTTTGCCCAGAACTCGATTTTGGCTATGATTATTCAGCTAAAATACGCGGAAGACGATGGTGATTCATATTAAGTACTTTGTAAATGTAACAAATGTGTAGTCTTAGAGTTGAAATGTACTAAGAGTTTAAACCAGTTTTAAGATAGAACATATAGTTACGTGTTTCAATAGGTAGATATAAAATTTTTTTTAATAAAAAATCTACACAGCTTTTCTACTTCATCATATTGTTAATCAAACTTGAGCAGAGTACAACATGATCTAGAAGCTTATTGTCTTTTGAAATTTTTGGGTAATTTATGTATTTTGACCATGTGGAGTTCAATGCAAGTTTTAAAGCAGCATTTATATTATTAAAATGTTTTTAATAATAAAGCTGTTGACGATCTCGGTGATGTCATCACCAAACTGCCAGTTTAGATTTGTGGTTATTTTCGAGCCAAAACGAAATACAATTATTTTTGTGTTATGCAGATATAATGTTTTCTTCAGCAAATATTATTTTTTCCAACTCAATTCTGCAAAATCTAACCACAATCTAAACACACGTTTTTATACCCTATACCACTATGTGGTTTGGGTATAATGGCTTTGTGCTGCTGTTTGTAACAACGAAAAATATTTGACCTAGACCCATCTTTAATTATACCTATCGAATCAGAATCACTTTTTGAGTTGATTTAACAATGTCCGTCTGTCCGTCCGTCCGTCTGTGTGTCCATGTAAACCTTGTAATCAAACTGCAGTTCGCAAATATGAATATATTTTGATGAAATTTGGTATATAAGCTTTTATCGCCCATGGGATGAACGCTACTGAAATTGGTGAGAATCGGTCCATGTTCAGACCTAGCCCCCATACAAATTACCCCTATGAAACCGACATTATGTCAAATAAGATCCAAATTGTCGTATAGATCTTAGTCAAATTGGGTTTGTATGTGTTAATTACATTCATTAATGAATAGTCCAAAAACAATCCCTATGGGACAACTCTTAGTCATAGGCCCCATATAGAGCTGCTTCCCGATCTTCACTTAAATCTATCAAAAAACAAAAATATTGCACTGATTCATCTCAAATTTTGTTTGTATATATTTTCGCAAAATACCAACCATGGTCAGGATCGGTCCATTTTTGGACCTAGTCCCCATATAGACATAGCATCCGATATGAACTTTTTCATATCTGCAGCCAAAAAAAATTAATAAAAAAGCCACTCAAAATTGGTTTATGCTTATTCTCTATATCCAATTAGTTGGGCCTAAGAGATAGGTTATCTAAACGCACGGTATAGGGTATCGTATAGTCGGTCTAGACCGACTATAATTTTCCTAATTGTTTAACAATTTGCTTAGCATATGATGTGTTAGGATTCTACCTTAATTTGAATAATTTATCGTGCGAACACTTTCGTATTTCTTTGATTTTTCTTAATAAATGTTTTCTTTCTTCATATTCTTCATATTCGTCTAGCCGCTTCTCGATTAGGATAGCCTAATTCAATTAAAATTTTAATTTAATCCATTTCGCCAAATTAATTATGTTTTCCTCTACTCTGCTTTAAATCTAAATTAATATTATTTATTTTAACCTTAAGAAAATGTAAAGCTTTACGTATCAATCAACTCTTAAAATTATTTACAGCTCCCGTTTAATGTAATAAAGAAGAAGTAAGGTAATTTCTTTTACCAATAACACTATGCGACAAATTTGGAATTTTTGAAAAATACACGCATTTGGTAGTATAGGTTCTATTTTACTACCATAGGATAGTAGACCCTATACCCGTTTTGGCGAGTTTGGTGACCAATTTTATAGGCCTTAAAATTTTCTGAAAATCTGGGTGTCCCTCGAAAAAATGTGTTATCAATTTTTGTCCAACAGTTTATTCAGACTCGGTGATACCGCTTAATTATATTTGGCAATAGTGTAGCTAACAATCAGTTGAACAAATTTTGTTAACATTTTATGTGAAAGATTTATTTTTCCTGTGTTTTTATACCCTATACCACTATGTGGTTTGGGTATAATGACTTTGTGCTGCTGTTTGTAACAACCAAAAATATTTGACCTAGACCCATCTTTAATTATACCGATCGAATCAGAATCACTTTCTGAGTTGATTTAACAATGTCCGTCCGTCCGTCCGTCTGTGTGTCCATGTAAAGTTTGTAATCAAACTGCAGGTCGCAAATATGAATATATTTTGATGAAATTTAGTATGTAAGCTCTTATCGGCCATGGGATGAACGCTATTGAAATTGGTGAGAATCGGTCCATGTTCAGACCTAACCCCCATACGAATTACCCATATGAAATCGACATAAATTGCCATAAGATCCAAATTGTCATATAGATCTAACTCAAATTGGATTTGTATGCGTTCATTACATCCATTAATGAGTAGTCCAAAAATGATCCCTTTGACTCCATACAGAGCTGCTTCCCGATCTTCACTTAAATCTATTAAAAAACAAAAATATTGCACTGATTCTTCTCAAATTTTGTTTGTATATATTTTTGCAAAATACAAGAGACTTTGCCAAACATGATCAGTATCGGTCCATTTTTGGACCTAGTCCCTATATAGATATAGCATCCGATATGAACTTTTTAATATCTGCAGCCAAAAAAATTAATAAAAATCCCACTCAAAGTTGGTTTTTGCTTATTTTCTATGTCCAGTTAGTTGGGCCTAAGAGATAGGGTTTCTAAACGCATGGTATAGGGTATCGTATAGTCGGTCTAGACCGACTATAATTTTCTTACTTGTTTTTAATAGGAAATTACTATCTTTTTCATTTTTTCTGCATAACTTACAGGGACTTCTAATTTTCGCTAACAATATTTGCCCAAATTGTAGCACGGTCAAGCTGAACAACTTCTGCCAACATATCAATACAATCTGAACGTCTCTAGTCATCCTAAATAGTTCATAAATACCTCTGTGTACCTTAAAATTTGTCGCTTGCTTAAAATAAGTGGCGTATTTGTTGCGATCCTAAGGTAGTGGCAATGCTATGTGGACTTCAAAGTGGATACACTTTATATATGTGATTTCTATTGGAATTCTCGATATTAAGGAAATCACTACCAGGGCAGATTCTAAGTTGGAAGAAATGAATGTCATTCAAAATTTACTAGTGCCAATTGAACGTGTTTTGATGCCATTTCTTAACATCAAATTAGGAATTGTAAAACATTTTATAAAGATTTTAAACCATTAAAAAAAAGCAGGAAAAATAATTTTTTCACATAAAATGTTTTTTAAAATTTTTTAAACGGTTTCCACAGTATTGAAAAATATAGTTAAGCGTTATCACCAAGTTTGAGTTAGCTAGTGGACAAATATGTATGACACCTTATTCCCACTGATTTTCAGAAATTCGTAAGGCCCATAAAATAAACTGGTCACCTTACTCGCCAAAACGAGTACAGCGTTTTACTACACTTTGATAGTAGAATAGAATCTATACTGCCAAGACCGTATATTTGTTTACGGTTGCACTATGTTGCATCTCTATTACACCACGCAACAAGAAATGAAGAAATATGTGCAGTTTGAGTCCGCTATTTATACCCTATACCACTATGTGGTCAGGGTTTAATGACTTTGTGCTGATGTTTGTAACTACCATAAATATTTGACCTAAACCCTTTTATTATACCGATCGGCTCAAGATGACTTTCTGAGTCGATTTAGCAATGTCCGTCCATCCGTCTGTCCATTTGTATGTCCATGCAAACCTTGTAATCAAACTACAGGTTGCAAATATAAATATATTTTGATAAAATTTAGTATATAAACTTCTATCAGCCATAGGATGGTCGCTATTAAAATTGGTGAAAATCGGTTAATGTTCAGAACTAGTCCCCACACAAATGACCCCTATGAGATCGGCTTAGATTTCCAAAATATTCAAATTATCATATTATAATTATTACATCCATTTATGATAGTCCAAAAATAAGCCCTATAGTGCAATTCTTAGTCGTAGCCCCCACATGAAACTTATTCCCGATCTTCACTTAAATCAATCAAAAAACAAAAATATGGCACAGATTTTTCTAAAATTTTGTTTTGTATATGTTTTTGCCGAAAATAAGTGACCTTACCAGATATGATCCGATATGAACTTTTTCATATCCGAAGACAAAAAAAAATTAATAACAATGGCAGTCAAAATTGGTTTATGCTTATTTTATACATCTAATTAGTTGGACCTAAACGCACCCTTCGTTTAGTCGCTCTTGACCGACTATAATTTTCTTACTTGTTTATGTGTTGTGACCTGACAAACGCGATATCGCAAGAAAAAATGAATTTGTGTGCAATTTTTTTCTATGATTTTTGTTTTCTGAAGTATTTTTACTATTTAGAGTATATCTTGAGTTGAAAAAAAAAAAACAAATCTAGTAACTGAAGATAAGACTATATAGATTATAAATTTAATTTTTTCTGAAGTAGTTTCACTATTTAGACTATAATATCTCAAGTTCGAAACAACCAATTTGGTAACTGAACAACCAATTTGGTAATCTAGTGGTACATTACGAAGTAAATTTTAATTTTATGGCGTATTTGAAAATATTTTTTTAAACTTCAGGTCGCATATCTTTAATATCTATAATATTAATAGGCTAGATGATTTCTTGTTACCGATGTTTTGTTCTACCGTTTTATTCCGATTTTGATCAAACTTATATCATTTGAAAGGTATTTCTTTTTAGCTGTTCACCAGATTTACAGATTTTTTAATTTTTTCTCCTATTTTGAGTAAATTGCATTTAAAGTTGCTACTAACACATACATAAAAAAATACATATGCTATGTGTGTGTTTATTAAATTTGTTAATGTGTTTGTTAATGAGTTTGTTATCTTCATTCACAATAATAATAAACAAAAAAAAGTGTTGGTTTTGAATTGGCTAAGTTGAGAAATAAAATTGCCTAGAAATTGTACTCGAATTTCGAGCGCTGGAATCTGCTAGTGCTTATAAATGAGTGGTGGCCATCGAGAGAATTGAGTTAGTAATAGTGTTTATGAGCATGTGTTAGTTGTACTACACTGATCGAAATCCATGGACGTAACACAATGCCGGTATAAAATGGGTTTGTGTAGATTTTGTGTGAATGTTTATATGAATGACTAAAAGGGAAAATAATTGAGTTCACGAAGAATATGGTAAAATTTTAAATATAATTTGTTGTTTTAAAATTTTTAATCTTACATTCTGAAAATGTAAAACAAAATGTGAAGAACAATTAATCTCTTTTATCCATAAGTTTTAAGTTTATTAAATCAAATAAGCAATAATAACTAATTCATTTCTTTAAAAAACAAAAAAAAAAACAAAAAAAAAAATAACAAAAAAATAGCAAAACTTAAAAAGATAAGAAATTTCAAAGGTTAATAAGTGGTATGTTACCAAAAACTAAAAACTTACCAGCCTGGATATTTTTTAAAATTAAAAAAAAAAATGCATAAAAGACAGCCAAATGGAGGCGACGTATGTAATTTATAGAAAATGTTCAATTTATAGTTTATAAAGTCTTCGAAATTTTTTCAACATTTTTGTTTTCATTTAAACAAATATTCTCTGTGTACCTATTAAAAAAAATATATATATGAATTTCAAAAGGCAATGCGACATAGACCTGCTTTGTTCAAAAGCTTTCATAAGACTGAATGAAATTGTAGTTTACTTTTACTATTTGGTGAGTATTTTTGTTTTCGTTCGGCTGTATCCATATAAGAAGCCGAGCACCAGCGTGCTTGGTACGGCCTTCACTGTTATAAATACAGATAAAACTTGGTATATTAGCTAAAATAATCATACAATGTACACTCTTGAAAATGGTGAAGATCGTTGCTTATTTAGACTTATCCCCCATGGCATCAACCAATATTTCGACTTAGAAATTAGATTATTATATATATCGTAATCAAATTGGTTAACTTGTGTTTACTCTATCCATAAATCATCACTCAAAAAATTAAGAGTGTAGGACAAATTTTAGTCCTTTATATAACATTAGTCTATATAAATAAGCCTTCCGATATTCACTTAAATCTATCTAACTACTTGCAAGAATACCATATTTCACTTATGTTTCGTTTGTATGTTTTTCGAATATATAAGTGACCACTCTAAATGGCGCTGAGTACTTAGACCCCAATGAACAAATCCCCCCTCCCCAAAAAAAATCCACTTACGCCCCAAACATTTTTATGGAATTGGGGGATTTGTTCATGATGAACAAATGCCCCATTTTTTATGTTTTTTGGGGGATAAGTTAATATTTTATCCCAATTTGAAAAGTTTTGGGATATTTGTTCATTTTTAATTTGAAAGTTTTAATTTTTTTTACAAAACGCAACAGCAAAAATGCTTTAAAAATAAGCTACGAAACCGATTTAGTTTTTTTAAGCGCCCCCCCCCCCCGGTAGGTGAGTTGGTATGCTCGCCTATCATGCGGGGGTTCGATTCCCACCAGAGGCTTTGGTGTGTCGCTGCAAAAAAAAAAAAAAAAAATAGCCAAAATTAGAATCTGCAGATAAGCCCTCGGCTTCGCGGAACTAGGCTTAAAAAAAAAACTACCTACTTTAAAAAAGAAATAAAAAATTTTTTTTTTGTAGTTTATTAATTTTGTAAACATCAAAAAGAAGCAACGGAATCGTTTGCAAATTAAAGGAATTAGAACTTTGCAAAATCGAATTACTTCATTCAATATGTGATCATCATTGAGCAGTGACGTCGTCAAATTTATAGAAGTTTCAAAAATTAAAAATTTTGAACCTGCTGAACGCGAAAGTATTCGATGTATGCGACGTTTAAAATTATGCCGCAAGGTTGCTTTTGTATGGTCAGGATCTGTCAATTTTTGGGCCTGGTCCCTATATAGATATAGCATCCGATATGAACTTTTTCATATCTGCAGCCAAAAAAGTTAATAAAAATCCCACTCAAATTTGGTTTATGCTTATTTTTTATATGCAGTTAGTTGGGCCTGAGAGATAGGGTCTCTAAACGCATGGTATAGGGTCTCGTATAGTCTGTCTAGACCGACTATAATTTTTTTACTTGTTTATTTTCTTTTTTTGAAAAATTGGAGCATTTGTTCAATTATTTTGGCGACTTTTTTTAATTTAGGTTATTTGTTCATCGTGAACTTACGTCCCAATTTTTTTTATGGAATTTTTTCATTTTTTTTTTTTTGTTCATTGGGGCCGAAGTACACAGCGCCTCTCTAAATATGGTCTTGTTCGGACCATTTTTATTTCTAGTTCTCATATATTAATTACATCCGCTATGAAATTTATTATTATTTCAAAAACAACAGTCTATACTTCTCATCTATAATATTAATAGGCTAGGCGATTTCTTGTGACCGATGTTTTGTTCTACCGTTTTACCCCGATTTTGACCACACGTATATTATTTGAAAGGTATTTCTTTTTAGCTGTTCACCAGATTTACAGATTCTTAAATTTTATCCTTTATTCGGAGTAAATTGCATTAAAAATTGCTACTAACACATACATAAAATTATGCATATGATATATGTATTTTGTTAAATCTGTTAATGTGTTTGTTCACAATAATAATAAACCATTTTGAGCGCTGTAATCTGCTAGTTTATATTAAAATAATTTTGAAACAGACTCTTTCGAATCGATTTGTTTTTGGTTTAAGGTCTCTCGTAACAAAATCTTGTTTGGCAGATGGCAACCTCTAATATAATTTGAAGTGTTTGGTTAAAGATTCTCTGGTCATTGTTAGCTGAATCATATCCCCTTGTCAGAATAAACCGTCATAAATTCTAAAATTTTGTAAAATTTTTGTGGCAATGTTTGTCATTTGGAACTAATTAAATTAATCGAAATTTGACAATTATATTTATTATTTAATTAGAAATATAAAAAAAAAATTATCAATAGTCTTTGAAATTACAGAAAAATGTATGACCATTCGTAGACTTTTATGGTAAAGTGTATTATTTATTTAATTTAAAACTAACATTTTGTTGACATTAATTGTATGTATGTATTTTATATAATCTTATTCATTAACGCACTGAAGTTTGTGTATTAATTAAGATAACATCAAATAGAGTGTAGTATAGAATTTGGTAGAAAATATTTTTTTTTTCTATTTACATAGTATTTATGAACTGTCTTCATTGAGTTAAATATGATTCAACAATGATTTAGATATTTAAATTTAAAAATTAAATGTTTACGTAATCGTTGATTACATCAGGGCATCTTCAAAAGAAATACCACTCTTACGGGCATGACTTCAGAAGATTTATGTAAATTATTTAAAATATGTATTTTTAGTTAATAGTTAAAGTTTTTTGAGTAGAATCTAGTATTTCTCATTTAATACATTAAAAACGGAAATAAACAAATTTACATCAGTTAGTGTGTGTTTTTGAAAAATTTAAAAGATTTTGTTTCTTATTGATTTATTTATATATAAGATTATTAATTTCTCCTCTGAAATTTAAAAATTATAGTTTGTGATGGTGTTTGTAACTACCCAGAATACATGATCAAGCAACCTTTTATTATATAAATCACTTTCTGAGCCGATTTAGCGATGTCAGATCTAGTCCCCATACAAATTAGCCCAATTAGATCGACTTAAATTGTCATAAGATCCCGATCAACGTTGGTTTGTGTGTGTTTCTTATGCCCATTAATCAAAAATAAACCCTATAGGGAAATGCTTAGTCAGAGCGCCCATATAAAGTTGATTCCCAATCTTCACCTAAATCTATCAAAAAACAAAAATATTGCACAGATTTTTCTAAAATTTAGTTTTTAAAATAAATGTCTTTACCAAATATCTTCAGAATCGGTCCATTTTTCGTCCTAGTTCCCATACAAATATAGCATCCGATAAGAACTTTTCCATAGCTGCAGTCAAAAAAAAAAAAATAGTAACTATGACGCTCAAATTTGGTTTATTATTAGTTGGACCAAGCCGCAGACTTGCATTGGCTGGCATTGAAATTTGTTGATTTGCATTGCATATGCCAAACGAATTGGGAATTGTAAGACTTTAAATGCAATTGAGAATCTGTTGGAATAATCGCGATTCTTGGTGATAATTATAATTGTCGATTCAATAATAATCCCCAATATTTTCTTGATAACAAACAGCGTTACTTATAAAATTTTGATGCATTTAGGTTTCCAAGCAGTATAATTGGTGACCCAACTTTCAAAAGTAAATTATGTGGTGCTAGAACTGGCAAATCAAGTGCATTTCAAAAGTCAGTTCGAAAATTCCTCCTTCATCTTCTTCTAAATATAATAACAGATGACATCACACAAATTAGCAAAGTTCGCCCTATAACAATATTCGAGATATTTGATATTGCATAATAATTTTATATGGGAAAACTGGCCTATCCGATATATAAGTCATATGGGTTTTACGTGCCTGTCTTGTCGACTTAACCACACGGGGTGTTTTTAGCACTAGGTGAGATACATTGCGTCCACCGGCGCCCCTTCCTTAGATGGATAGCAAGCTAGGAGAGATGATTTGGCACACTCTCCTCCCTTTTCTATTGGGATTGGATTGGGTTGCCCCGATCTATGGGTCGTAGAACCCGGTTGAATGCAACTCCACATAGAACTGTGTTCTTCCCGCGATTTTGGGCTACCACAGCCACCACGAAACTCCCCGAGGGGCCGTTCCCATAAAAGCTATTTAAGGGTACAACGCGTTGTTGTCGGTCATCAGCAGCACTTGCAAAAACACATACCTTCAATAACCGCACATTTGTCTACTACGTTCGTTCTTACTAGCTGTTATTATCAGGTGGCCCTGATATGTACAACGTTCCGTACCAACTTTTCAACCGATATGCGTCTTATCCGCGAAATGCTGTACTGTAATTGAAAAATTGCATGAAACATTTCATAATGCAAATCAAAAATCGTTGAAATCAGTCCAGCCATTCTTGAGTTATAAATGGTGTAACTAACTCGACTTTAAATACGTACATATCGCACCTGTACCTCTAAAGTGAGTCAACTCAAAATTTACAAATTTTCAGTAGAGGCAAAAAACGGTTTTTTTTAAAAATTTGCTATAAATTTTAAAAACAGTTGTTTCGTTGTAAAGAATTCCGAATGATAAGTATACAAAAGTAGTAGTTTTTGCGATTTTTTCAGTGATCATCAAAAATAACAAGTTTTTTGGGGGGAACTCAAAACATGTATTTTTAGCGGATTCTAAAGAAGCTACTCTTATAACACAAAGAGGGTTACAATTGTATTTTTTTTTTTGCGAAAGACTAGAAAAACCGATGTAAGATTTTTACAGTGGATAGATATGATAGATATGATATGTATCGTTTTCTTGCAAAAAGTGAAAATTTAAAATTTGTGAGTTGACTCACTTTAGAGGTACAGGTGCGATATATAGATTTCAATATAGTTTATGTCTGTTACTTATATTCATAATTCATCGCTCTAAAAGTGAATAATATATGGCCAATTTTAGTCATACTCCCGCCATAAAGCAGCCTCCTGGTTTTCATTTACTTAAATACCACTAATTCGAATTTAGTTTGCATATGTTTTTGGAATACATTAATGATCACACTGGATTTGGATGCGATCTGACAAATTTTCTGTTACGCTCTTTTTCGACATCATGGTATACAAATGCAAATATAACAATATTTTTCTATTTAATGTGCACCTAAACGTAAAGAGTTTTTCTGTACACACTTTTTAATTGTTTATTTTTGGAAAACGTATTCTTGAAACCGAATTTGTTGGTTGCATACTCTCTGTCTGTCTGTCATGGGGCAACCCCATTCCCCCTTATCCAATTGATCTGAAACTTGGCCCATAGTCTTGTTGTTACTACAGATTAATTGGGGTAGTCATGTACAATCACGCATAGTCACGCACAGTCACGGAGTGATCTAAATGTCATTTCTTCGCATCCGATCGATCTGAAACTTGGTTTATACACTTGCTGTGAAAAAAAGATTAACTTTGACGTAGTCACGCATGGTCACGCACAGTCACGGAGAGATTTAAAACGGATATTCCCTCATCCAATCAATCTGAAGCTTGGTCGATATATTTGCTGTAAGGAAAGATTAACTTCGACATAGTCACGCACAGTCACGCGTAGTCGCTCACAGTCACGGAGTGATTTAAACCCCATTTCCCCTCATCCAATCAATCTGAAACTTGGTTCACAGACTTGTTGTCACCAAATATTAACTTAAAGATAGTCACGCATAGTCACGGAGTGATTCAAAACTCATATGCATAAGGAAAAAGAGTTTTAATAAAAACTTTGTTTTTATGGGGTAGATTATTAGATGTGTCTCCATATTTTAGGTTATATGTATATCAGTACACTGGTCCCCGACTTACCCTATTTTAAACACTAACCAACTAGAAAAAACGACAACAATATTGTCCTGATTTCTAGGGGGTAATTAGTTTATTTTTGAATGAGCGTGAATTCAACAGACAGACAGAAGGACGGACGGACAGGCGGACATCGCTATATCGACTCGAGTTGTTAAAGGTAAAGTGGAGGATATAAACATAATATACAACTAATAAAATATACTCGTATTATTATATAATAATATAATATAAAAGCCTTCTAAACAATTGAAATCTTATTTGCAAAGTGAAATTTATACCCTGCACATTCCCAAACAAGTTATTTAAATTACTAGTAATTTACTTTCAATGTTAAGTGATAAAAAAAAAAACTCTAAAATCTATGTATATCTTAATTAAATAAAATCCTTATAGTTCAAAAAACAGGACAACTTAAACGTACTTATACTTTAAAATTTTGAACAAAACGATTTTTATCTTCCACTAGAGATATAGTTAAATTTTATATAGGGTATAAAATGTCAACAACATTGGAATAATCGCTTATACTCAGGCAAATTGCATTAATTAAAAAACATGTTTATTTTTAAAATGAAATTCCATCTGCATATATACAAGGTTGATAAGAGCGGAGTATAACAGCAAGAACAAATACAGTCACTTCAAGCCAAACCCGGACACCATGTTAAAATATTTTTGTTCCTTTATAAATCTGACATACATAAAATTTTGTAATGTACAAATAGCTCTCTAGAAGTGCATATTAATTTATTTATTTATTTTAAAATCTTAAATCAGATTTATCGGGTCGCGTCAGATTTTTGTGCTATAAGGGGGGCAAGTCCTAACTCCCTTAACTCCGTTAATTAAATTAATATTTCCCTTTCTTCGAAAGGGACCTCTGCGACCTATTCCCTAAGGATCTTTCTTAGGGGGGCTCTCTTAATAATTATTAAACATGCCCAAGAGGTAGAGAGTGTGTGTGAAATCTCGCAATTGGTGACAGGAGTGAATAAACTGTACACGATGGTATAAAAAGCTACAAAAACTGTAAAAAAAAAATGGTGCTGCCAGAAAACAGCCACAGAAAAATGTTCTCTGAGGTATAAAAACGTTTTATTTTAAGAAAAATTAAAGCTAATCCCTTTTTAAGTGCACCAAAACTTGCTTCCTCTGCTGAAAATTACATGGGTAAAAAAGCAGGTCTAACTGGTAGAAAAGTAAGACAAAAGCCCTTTTCTAGTAACATGAATAAAAAGTTTTTTTTTACCATCGACAGCAAATTTTATATATTTGGGTCAGGAACTATGTTCGAATAACCTGAAACCGACTGAAAATCATGGTAGTGGATCAGTAATGTCCTGGGGTTCATTTTCCGCAGCAGGACCAGCATTTTTGCATTTTATTCGTATGATAATGGATCAAAACAGATATATTTATCTAGAAATTTGAAAGGATAATTTGCCAAAACGTGCAAATAGACTATTTTTTAACGACGCGCAGTGGGTTGAAAAGCATGAAAAGTGAGGATTAATTCAGGGAAGACGTAATTTCAAAATATTGTCATTTTTTTTTTAATGGATATTCATTAATGCATAAAAATCCACCATTTAAAAAAAAAAAGTGGAAAAAAATTTGTTTTAACCCGTTAGGAGCTTTTTTGTGTTTTGGAAAAAATGATCTTTTCTTACAATTTTCGCTGTAACTTTGGAATAAAAAGCGATAAATTAGTAAATGAAATTGCAGGTTAGAACTTAGTTAATGTGCTTTTAGAAAAAATAATTTTTTTTTTTTAAATAAAAAAGGAATAAATATTTAATATGTATTTATATTATAAAAATTGAATTTTAAAATCCGATTTTATTTTCCAAATTCCACAATTCCACAAATTTAACTCTAAAAATTCACATTATAAAATAATATTATGTTTTTATTGATGAATAATTATAAGCACAAAACAAACAACGATTTCAGAAAAATTAAAAAACAAATTTAAAAAATTAATTCAATTAATATTGAATATATTGCTACATTTATAATTGAAAATTTTGTATGCATTTATTGTTATTGTTTATTTTTTATTTTATATTGTTCATATTTAAGAGAAACTTAAATATATATATATACAATTAAAGTCAAGTATCCTCCGTATTATCATCACCTTCATAAATATAATCAGCATCTTCATAATTATCATCATCAATCATCTTCATTAATCTCTTCTTCATCAGAAATCTTGGGCAAAATTAATAAATCTAGTGCCATTTGTGGTATCTTATATATTTTTTTTGGCATAATTTTTGCTTTTAGTGGTAATTAAAGGATCCGAACTAAGAAGTAACCTATTGAATATATCTTCATTTGACTTCTCCCGACTGCATTTACGAGAACAGTGTTCTCTGTAATTTTTAAAATCTTTATTTCTAGCTTCTTGAGCTTCCTCAGATAGTTGACCTATTGGCAACAAGGCGTATCTTACTATTTATGTAAAGTTGGAGGCATATAATACCACGGATAGAGCTTAACAATATGTCTGGCTGTATTCTGAGTATATTTTCTAAATTTTTCTACGTGAATCTCGTGCCCGCAAGATACAGCAATAAGTATCACATGCATTCTTTCTATCAATTCTGCATCAACTTTTGTGATTTGAGCAGAAACATCTGCATTTTGAAAAAACCGTCTGGCAGTGTTGCCATCATTAGAGTTTCCAAAACCTGGCTTTGGTTGGTCCACGATCAGTCCAAGGACATCTTTTTAAATTGAAAACTTTATTTGCAATCTGTCTTAACACTTTTAGTTACCTGCAATTTTTTTATATTGTTCTAAAACTTTTTACCCGAGAACATTTTGTAATTTCAGAGCTTCCATTTTTCGCTCCACTATAATGTGCATGATCATTAAAATTATTTATTGTAATACTAGGTTACACATTTACAACAGCAACAATAACAATCACAGCTACGAAAATAAACACAAAACAAAAACTAAAAAAAGATTTTCTCTGTTGTGTTTTCAACAAGGTTCAGAAAATACACACATGAAACACTTAATGTTCTGTTCAAAAGCAGCCAACACATATCTTTATTTTCATATCAATTATGTGCGTTTCTAAATTTTCTACGGTGCCCAACACAACCATGACTGTGTTCGTTTTAATATTTCGTTATTTACACGAACATTTTTGTATCACATACTTTTTGTTTCAATCACACATAAAGCACACATTTTTGAGTGTTGCTTTATTTGAAGTTCATGTTCTGGTACGTGTACTGAAAAAAACCACAGAACATGTACAATAAACAGGATCGAGTTCAGTTATATTTTAAACACGACTTAAAATATAACTGAACTCGAACCTGTTTATTGTACATGTTCTGTTTTTTCTTACTACACGAGCCACAACACGACTTAAAATATAACTGAACTAAAATATAACTCAATCTCTTTTTAAAAAATACCCTCTTTTTAGGACAATTTTCAAAAAATTATTTAAAATATTTCTAAAATATTTATCTAAAAATTTTTTTTTTAATAATACAGTCAAATACCTGAAGTTGATGAATCCATTTGAAAAAGGTTAGTATTTAAAAAAAAATTAAAAAAAATTAAACTTGAAATATCTCGTTTTTCACTTTTTACCACTTCGAGCAAAATTAAAAAAAATTGTTGAACTTTGAGAGAGTATTGCAAAAAAAGTAAACATCTTAGAACAATAATTTTGACAGTTCGTAATGACCCATTTTATACTCTGTTACCCGGTATAAAAATTTATTACAAAATACTCATTTCAATTTTTGAATTAATCCTCATTTTTTACCCTTTTCAACCCAATGTGCGACGCCTGGTACTTTTATCAACGATCCAATGATCCAAAACCCATAAAGTGCGACCAGTATCATGGGAAAACCACCACCATGAAATATCTCGTTTTTCACTTTTTACCACTTCGAGCAAAATTAAAAAAAATTGTTGAACTTTGAGAGAGTATAGCAAGAAAAGTAAACAACTTAGAATAATAATTTTGACAGTTAGTGATGACCCATTTTATACTCTGTTACCCGGCATAAAAATTTATTACAAAATACTCATTTCAGTTTTTGACCCTTTTCAACCCAATTTGCGACGCCTGGTACTTTTATCAACGATTCAATGATCCAAAACCCATAAAGTGCGACCCATATCATGGAAAAACCACCCCAGAGCCTTGACATAAATCCTACAGTAAATTTGTCGGATTATCTCAACAAAAAAGTTTCCAGCATAGCTGAGTTAAAAAAGCTCCAACTGCAAAAATAGGAAAAAAAAAATAGCTCCTGACTATTGTCAAAACATAGTCGAATCCATCCCCAAAGGACTCAAAATGGTTACAAACAACAAGGGATTGCATAGAAAATATTAATTTATTGCAGATTACAATTGAATTACAAATCCCAATTGAATTACAATCGTCTTCAAAACCCAAATGACGAGTTTTTTTTATTATTTCCTTTTCCTGTTTTTGCCAATAAATTTAGTTTATACTAGAGGACCCCTGCCGCTCCGCAGCATTATATTATATTATATTATATTAATTTTTATAATATAATACCAAAATTTGCCAAGAGAAGTTAACGTACAGTAATGCCAAAATATGCCAAGAGAAGTTAACGTACAGTAAAAGTAAAGTTGATTCTGCACGCATAACTTTCCTCAATCCCAACGAATTTGCCAAGAGAAGTTAACGTACAGTAATGCCAAAATATGCCAAGAGAAGTTAACGTACAGTAAAAGTAAAGTTGATTCTGCACGCATAACTTTCCTCAAACCCAACGAATTTGCCAAGATAAGTTAACGTACAGTAAAAGTAAAGTTGATGATTCTCCACGCATAACTTTCCTCAAACCCAATGAATTTAAGCAGTTAATAGCTCAAAAGAAGGAGCTTGATCCACTGAGTGTTCTTAGACCTATGTCAACAGCCTTCGTTAATTAGAACTCTAGTTATAGAGGTTTGAGAGAAGAAAAATATTGAAAAAAATCTTGAATGCAAAGTTTATTCATAAATTATTTTAATATAAAAGATTAGTAACCGAGTTTGGCTTGGAGTAACTGTACCGGAGCGTCAGTTCTGGTATGTTGCATTAAATTTTTGCGAAAATTAAATTTATTCCTTTTTTATTATTCTCTACAGAGCAAAGAAATTTATTTAAATTTATATATACAATTTCTTTTGATTTTGTTTTTTAAGTTACATTAAAGTCTGATGACATGTAGACCATCAAAAAAATATATTTTATGCACACACGAGTTGCAAATACATTCTTATACTGTAAACAAATTTAACTTATTATTTTGATTATATTATTTGATGAATATAAAAACATTTACTTTCGAATTCTTAAAATATTATCATAAATGTTTTTATGATTAAATTAAATTAACCGCACACAAACATATGTGTGTATAATGATACATATATATGTACATAAAGATGCGTTATAATACAGAGGTGGAAAACGAAATTGCAAATGGTAATTTATTAAAATTTTTAACTTACCCGTAAATTGTTTATGCTAACTGAATTCACTTTCGGGTGTATTCCTTTAGCCATTTAAAAGAATAATGATGTTACGAGTAATATATGTCTTTCTTTTTATGCAAATGTAAGGCTGTTCGGACCCCTCTCTGGGTCGAACCTGATAAATTATTGCAGTTGAGCCCATATTTGACCTAAATGCATAACATTACAAAACACTTATTTATGAATACAAATTTCTTCGCTACTATTATTAAGAACGTCTTCAAATTTCCGTCGATAATATGCAGTAATAAACTGAAATGGAACTTAATATAAGTTTTAGACTAAAATAAAATATTATTGACAATGAACACTACTTAACCTGATAATAAAGTATGTACACAAGATAATCAAAAGGCCGTTAAATAGACTTTTTCATGATCATGTTTATGTTAGTTGTGGTTAAAAAGCTAGAAAATATATTCAAACAACTACAAGCAATTGCGTGGCAATGTTGTTTTACTGTTTCTTCACATGCCAAATCGTGGTTATCTTAAAAAAAGATTTTTATTAAAAACTATTAATAAAACTAATGAATATAAGAAAGGTGATTTTTAGTTTAACTTTTAGTATATGGGTCGGAAACAAGCTATCCAGAAAATTGTTGAAAACAGCTTATACTCTATCCGAATCGGTTGTTTTCTCGATTACATGTTTTAACACGTAAGTCGCCTTTTCATAGAACAGGTCACATATTATAATTTTATCATTCTACTGAACTTATATTGTATATTTTGTTTCCATAAACAATTGATTTACAGACGACCGGTCCAAAAATTGGTTGTCTGGTTAACCGATATACCCGGATAGACCGGTTATAAATAAGCAAATCATTTGATATTCTGAAATAATGCCCTGTGGTTAGGGTATAATGAGTTTGTGCTTTCGTTGGTAACTACAAAATATACTTATGCTACACGCACTTTAAATTATACCGATCGATTAAGAATCACTTTCTAAGTCTTTTTAGATATGTCCGTCGGTGCGTCCGTCTGTCAGTCTGTCTGCAAAAGCATTTCAGCTTTTAAAGATTTTGTGGGAAGATGTTAGGAGTTTTTATATGAAATAACATAGATTAATCTCGTAATTCGAGTGCAATTTCTAGGCAACTTTATTTCTCAACTTAGCCAATTCACAAACCAACACTTTTTTGGTTTATTATTATTGTGAATGAAGATAAGACAGCCATTAAGAAGCACAACTTTATGTGCAATTTACTCAAGACAAAGGATAAAATTTAAGAATCTGTAAATCTGGTGAACAGCTAAAAAGAAATACCTTTCAAATAATATACGTGTGGTCAAAATCGGGATAAAACTGTAGAACAAAACATCGTTACCAAGAAATCGCCTAGCCTATTAATATTATAGATAAGGGCGAATATCAGATTTTACGGAAAGTCGTATTAGTTTGGATGTTAGTCATATATATATTTTTTTTTTTGAACTGAAAACTCATGTTCACAACATGGGCATTATGGCTATTGAACTTTTTTTCGCGAACATAGCAATAAGTATATGTAAGTCACAAAATGTTTCAAAATGCAGTATTTTCCATATTACAATTATATTTGATATGTAGTTAAAGTTTCCAAAGTAACGGATATACACATACTTACATGACAAAGGGTGGAAACTCTATGTACAAAACTTGGACAAATATGAGTATAAAATTCATATCCGAAAGAAAAAGAATCAAGGTTTTTTATGACAAATCAAGGTACTCTAAGATACTAGATTTACAATTTCCGAAAAAAAATTCAAATTGCATACATGGGACTAACAAATTTATTGACGATTTCACTCAATTTTTATTTATGACATCAATTTTTCTCCAAAAATTTTTCTTAATTTTCTTAATGAATTAAGATGAATTTTGCAGACAGCTTAATTTGTATATTCATATTCTTTCGATCAAAAGCCAATTTTTAGGAAGATTGGCGGCATGAGGCAATATATGAACGACACACTCAATCAAGGTCTTTTGACAATCTCTGAATGGGGTCGAGTAAATAGGGTTGATGTTAACGGTCGTAAGACCCATAGATAAGCCATGTAGTCATCAATATCATCTGTATCCATGGGTGGTGTAGATATTGAGGAATCAGATGCACTTGATGTGCTGGGCATGAAAATTCAGTGTAATGTCCGTTGGAATAAACACATTTTCAATTGTCAAAAGAAGCTTTCAAGTGCCTAGGTTTCTTAACTCGGTGTAAGAGTTACTTATTTATTTATACCACAACTTCACAGTCTATTTTGAAGCTTCTGGACCGTGGTGCTTATCGATGACAGTTGGCTAACTAACTCTATTGCCACATTGGAGCATCGTCGGCATGTTGGTTGTGTTACATTGTATTAGAGATATTACAATGGGAAGTTTTCTGCCGAGAGCACCACCCGCTCATCTAGTAGATCTCATTCATTTGCAGCCTATTGTCCAGTGGATCGAACAACGCAATACCGCAACAATTCGTTTATTAACTTTACACACCGTCTGTGGAATAAAGTTTACTCTGCGGTCTTTCCTGCCGCTTAGAATATAATTAATTTTAAGTCAAATACCCCTTCCTCATTGCTCCTACCTATAACGTATTTTCCTCATATTAACACAGTGCACTGCATTAATAGGGTACATCCCCTGAGAATTTATGTATTTAAAAACAAGTAAGACAATTATAGTAGGTCTAGACCGACTATACGATAGCCTATACCATGGTTTAGAGACCTCATTTGGTCCAACTAATACGATATAGAAAATAAGCATAAATCAAATTTGAGTGGCATTGTTATTAATTTGTTTTGGCTGCAGATATGAAAAAGTTCATATCGGATGCTATATTTATATGGGGACTAGGTCGACAAATGGACCGATCCTGACCATATTTTGTAAAATTGAGAAAAATCTGTGCAATATTTTTGTTTTTGATAGATTTAAGTGAAGATCGGGAAGCAACTCTATATGGGGCCTGTGACTAAGAATTGTCCTATAGGGATTATTTTTGACCTACTGATTAATGGATATAATAAACATATACAATTTGACTGAGATCTATATGATAATTATGATCTTATGAAAATTTGTGTCTATTTCAAATGGGTCATCTGTATGGGGACTAGGTCTGACCATCAACCGAATTTCACCAGTTTCAATAGCGTTCATCCTATGGCCGACGAAACCCTATATACCAAATTTCATCAAAATATATTCATATTTGCGACCTGCAGTTTGATTACAAGGTTTACATGGACACACAGAAGGACGGACGGACGGACAGACGGGCGGACGGACATCGCTAAATCGACTCAGAAAGTGATTCTGAGTCGATCGGTATAATAAAAGATGGGTCTAGGTCAAATATTTTTGGTAGTTACAAACAGCAGCACAAAGTCATTATATCCAAACCAAATAGTGGTATAGGGTATAAAAATGCTAAATAAATTTGTAGCATTTACCATTACTTTTATCGATGCCAATGGTTTTTAATAAATTAATAAAAATTAATTACTCTTAATAATGCCCCAATTGATAAAAAAAAAAATTAGTCTTTCGAAATGAAATTTTCGCATACGTCTAAAGGCGTATTTTTATTTCATTAACAGCTGTGATAATTAAACCCTAAACCACTATGAAGTCAGGGTATAATGAATTTGTTCTGATGTTTGTAAAAAATATTTATCTTTTATTACACCGATCGGCTAAGAATCACTTTTCGAGTCGATTTAGCGATATCCGTCCTTCCGCTTGTGTGTCCATATAAACCTTGTAATCAAACTACAAGTCGCTTATCGTTCCAGCAACATTTCGGATATGCAAAACCGCCTTTCGACGTCTCTCGGCTTGAGTTCATGTGGAACCCAATTTCCTTGCTTTTGAATGTATCCGGTGCTTTTAAACGTTTTGAAATGGCTGCTTGAGTGACTCCCAAAGATTCTGCGAACTCTTCTTGTGTTTGGCTTCCAGTTCTTCATCTTCAAACTTTTTTTTGTTGCCCAGGACGTTCTTCGTCTTCCAAGCCAAAATTACCATTTTTAAATCGTGCAAACCACTTTTGGCACGTTCGCTCAGCTAGAGCATGTTCACCATAAACTTCCACCAAATACGATGACTTTCGGCAGCAGTTTTCTTCATATAAAAGTAATGAAGAAGAACTCCCCGCAGAAACTCTCTTTTAGGCACAAAGTTCGCTTCAAATGAATAATATATACTGAAAAAGATGCACAATGACAGTAGCTTTCCAACGCATGTTCGATAGTATAGCCCAGCACTCGAAACTCGAGCGCAAATTCTGGGAAATATTATTTTTTCATTAAATTTTTGTCTTCCAATATTTTTTTAATCAATATATATATATAAAAAATTTATGAATATTTAAATGGGCCTAAAGGTATGTTAATCAATTTTAGCAATTCACAATTCAACACAGAGCGTATGATATATAATTTAGATCGTTCATATTAACAGGTTGTAACGAATTATTATAAATATTTTATTTTAATTAATAATTAACAATATAATAATTCTTAAGACAGATTAAACTAAATTTTATCATTCTCAGCTTCTCCTCCATATGAACTATAACAATGACAATTTTCACACTCCTCCGTGCCCGCATATTGCTTAAAAAGGGAACTAAAACTTACCCTCACGTATTAATATATAGATTGCAGATTCCAGCCCTCGAAATTCGAGTGCAAATTCTAGGAAATTTTATTTTTTCATTAAATAAAGACCCTAAAGGTATGCTAATCAATTATAGCCAATTCGTGAATCAGCACAAAAACAAACTCATTTTTATTACAAAGAAATTTAATAAACACACGCATAGCATTGTATAATTTTATGTATGTGTTAGTAGCAACTCTAAATGCAATTTACTCAAAATAAAAGAAAAATTTAAAAATCTGTAAATCTCCAAAACGGCTAAAAAGAAATACCTTTCAAATAATATACGCTTGGTCACAATCGGGATTAAACGGTAGAACAAATCATCGGTCACAAGAAATCGCCTAGCCTATTAATATTATAGATGAGAAGTATAGCTGTGGCTGTTGTTTTTAAAATAATAATAAATTTCATAGCGGATGTAATTAATATATGAGAACTAGAAATAAAAATGGTCCGAACAAGACCATATTTAGACAGGCGCTGTATACTTCGGCCCCAATGAACAAATCCCCCCCCCCCAAAAAAATGAACAAATTCAATAAAAAAAATTGGGGCGTAAGCTCACGATGAACAAATACCGCAAAATAAAAAAAAGTCCCCAAAAGAATTGAACAAATGCCCCAATTTTAAAAAAAAAAAAAATAAAAAATGAACTTACACCCCTAAGTACATTCTTAAAAATTTTCGCATATTTTTATTTAATAAATTTTCCTAAAATATTTATTTTAGTGAAAATTTTACATACTGCTCTCAATATTTGTCCTGCAATAAACGCATTTAAAATCTGAATTATTTTCCAATAGTATCATTTCGTTGCTTTATCTCGCAACCACATAACATGTCTTGCAATGTTTGCACGGTAAAAAAAAAGATAAAGTTGAAGGACGCGGAAACGATACGCTCGTGGCATACAGCTCAGCGAAAAGCCTTATGATAAATTTTTTATCTACGTCTGTGCAATAATTACCTGTTGCTCCAAATAGGCCACATATATACAAAAGCAACCTTGCGGCATAATTTTAAACGTCGCATACATCGAATACTTTCGCGTTCAGCAGGTTAAAAATTTTTCATTTTTGAAACTTCTATAAGTTTGACGACGTCACTGCTCAATGGTGATCACATATTGAATGAAGTAATTCGATTTTGAAAAGTTCTAATTCCTTTAATTTGCAAACGATTCCGTTGCTTCTTTTTGATGTTTACAAAATTAATAAACTACAAAAAAAAAAAAAATCGGTTTCGTAGCTTATTTTTAAAGCATTTTTGCTGTGGCGTTTTGTAAAAAAAATTAAAACTTTCAAATTAAAAAAACTGAACAAATATCCCAAAACTTTTCAAATTGGGATAAAATATTAACTTATCCCCAAAAAACATAAAAAATGGGGCAATTGTTCATCATGAACAAATCCCCCAATTCCTTAAAAATTTTTGGGGCGTAAGTGCATTTTTTGGGGGGGGGGGGGGATTTGTTCATTGGGGTCTAAGTACTAAGCGCCATTTGGAGTGGTCACTTATATATTCGAAAAACATACAAAACAAACATAAGTGAAGTAAGGTATTCTAGCAAGTAATCAGATAGATTTAAGTGAATATCGGGAGGCTTATTTATATAGACTATTTATAGGACTAAAATTTGTCCTACACTCTTAATTTTATAAGTGATGATTTATGGATACAGTAAACACAAACTAACAAATTTGATTGCGATATATATAATAATCTAGATTCTAGGTCGAAATATTGGTTGATGCCATGGGGGATAAGTCTAAATAAGCAACGATCTTCACCATTTTCAAGAGTGTACATTGTATGATTATTTTGAAGGCCGTACCAAGCACGCTGGTGCTCGGCTTCTTATATGTATACAGCCGAACGAAAACAAAAATACTCACCAAATAGTAAAAGTGAACAACAATTTCATTCAGTCTTATGAGAGCTTTTGTACAAAGCAGGTCTATGTCGCATTGCCTTTTGAAATTCATATATATTTTTTTTAATAGGTACATAGAGAATATTTGTTTAAAAGGAACCAAAAATGTTGAGAAAATTTCGAAGACTTGATAAACTATAAATTGAACATTTTCTATAAATTACATACGTCGCCTCCATTTGGCAACATTATAGCTGTCTTTTATGCATTTTTTTTTAATTTTAAAAAATATCCAGGCTGGTAAGTTTTTTAGTTTTTGGTAACATACCACTTATTAACCTTTGAAATTTCTTATCTTTTTAAGTTTTTCTATTTATTTGTTTATTTTTTTTTTTTTTTTTTTGTTTTTTAAAGAAATGAATTACTTATTATTGCTTATTTGATTTAATAAAATTTTTAATGAAATTTTGTCGGCCATAGGATGTATGCTATTGAAATTGGCGAAAATCGGTTTTCAGACCCAGGCCCACATGAGATCGACCCCTATGACCCCTATGAAATCGACGTAAATTTCCATAATATCCAAATTATTATATAGATTTCGGACAAATTGGTTTTGTGTATGTTTATTATATCCATTTGTCAGTAGTCCAAAAATAAACCCTATAGGACAATTCTTAGTCATAGCACCCACAAGAAGGTGACTGCCGATCTTCACTTAAATCTATCAAAAACCAAAAATATCCGATATCAACCTTTTCATATCCGAAGGCAAAATAAATTGTTAACAATGCCACTCAAATTTCGATTATGCTTACTTCCTATAACGAATTACTTGGATCTAAGAGATAGGGTCTCTAAACGCATGGTATAGGGTATCGTATAGTCGGACTAGACCGACTATAATTCCTTACTTGTTTTTGCTTCAAAAGGGGTTTTTTTTTTTTTTTGTTGTTTCTATTTATTTGAGAAAGAATGTAATTACTTTGTAAGGAAAAGGTTTTATTTAATTTGAAGTGGTTGAAGAATATCATATAAAAATATATCAATACCATTAAATGGCAAAGAAGTTTTTGCCATTAACATTAGTTCGTCTAATGCTAATTAAAGTCTAATGCCAATGAAAAATTCCCAAGTATGAAATATAGAAACATAAACTCTGCGTATAAATTAGGAGAATATTTTTGGCCGCATAAAGAGTTTTTGATTTAAAATAAAATCAAAAATTTAAATTACAACCCTGGAATTTCGTTTATCGCAATTTGCGTTCACCGAAGTTGCACTGTATACATTTTTCCTCTAAATTACAGAATGCAAATGTGTCAATTAAGTACCACAAACAATCAGAAATGTTTTAGAAATATTTTTGTAGACACAAAGTGTTGATAATTAACATTTTTCATTGAGTGAACATACAAAATTGCAGTGTTTGCCGGCTGACATAACAAAACAATCATCACACTCTTTAAGTAGCTCCTACACATTCGACTATGAAAAAAAAATAAACTGGCTAATATGTAAATTAAGGTTAAATATGTGATTTAAATGAATAAAATCCCAAACACTTTATCATACTTTATTGTGGATGATCGCATATGTTTTATTATAGTAATAACATTAGAGAATTGAAGAAATAGTAACAACTACTTTTGTCACTTTGTCGTGATTACGCATGTAGATAAGACGCATACTAAACGTGTCATACATACTAATTTTTGAGTGTAACTAAAACCCACAAAAACATGTTGCTTGGACTTTAAATGGTCGATTGCAAATTAAATGGAAAAACATATAAAAAAAACATTAAAATTGTTATACTAAATAAGTAGGATATAAAGTGTACAAGAATGGATTATTATGACAATATAAATTATAATTAAACGACTAATTAACAAGTCATAAAAAATGTCAGCTTTCTTTTGTTCGTGTGTTTGGATTTTGCCTTTTTTAGTTTTTAATCGTAATTTAATTAAGACTATTCGAATTTTTGTTGTATGAATTGATTTAATTTAATAAATTTTATGGTTTATGCTAATTTTCTCATTTTTTGACAAATACATCATCGATACCCTATACTAGTCTGTGGTCGGTGTATAATGAGTTTGTGCTGATGTCTGAAACTATCAACTGAGAATAATTTTATGAGACGATGTAACGATGTCCGTCTGTCTCTGTGAATTGAACTTAAGCTACAGGTCGCAAATGATATTTGGCATATGATATTTTAACGTTCATAAAACGATCACTATGGAAATTAATGAAAATCGGTTCATGCTCAAATCTAGCCCCTATAAATATATACTCAAAATTAGGGAAATGAGAAAAAATTTTAATTGTTATATGCAAAAAAAAAAAAATTAAAAATATAGGAAACTATATGTTATTGGATTTTAAATTGTTTTTTTTTTATAGTTTTCCTTTTTTTTTGAAAATTAATGCCAAAACCTTTTTGTAAGAAAACAAACCTTTAAAGAAAAAATTAAAAATATTTTTTTGAATTTAAATTTTCAATATTTAGTATAAACTTAAAACAGCTGATTTGTTCCAACAGATGACAGCTTCACAAAATTTAATTCATTTAGCTGTTCTCTCTAGAGTAAAAAAAACAGCTCTTAATAAAATAAAATAATTCCCGATCACCACTTAGTTTGCAACAACCGCAATATGTGACCAACAAAATTATTTATGTTCAAATAAAATAAGGTTTCAAACATAATGAATCTGATGTCGCTGTACACTCATTAGCAAAACGTGGTAAAATTATGTTAATGGCAAACAAGAGATAAATTATACACCGCAGTTGTTTACTTTTCGACTAAAGTTTTGTCTCTAGTGTAGTCGTTATGCGCTAATGATAAAATTATATTCTTTTCAAAGTGTGAAACTAACATCAAAAAATTTTATAATATATTAACTTAAACGTTGTATTTATATTTACATCGCAAATATTGGTAGCTCAAACAATTTAAAAGGGCTACTGACCGTTCGCGTGGCAAACTTAAAAACAAGTAAGAGTGTTAAATTCGGCTGTGCCGAATTTTTTGATACCCTCCACCTGCATCTTAAACTCAATATTACACCCAATGTTGAGTACGGTTACCACTTTAAAACTGTTGCCGACACTGTAACATTAATTCCGAATACCAATTAAATTTAAAGTTAAGTGATTTTCTATTATAATTTCTTTTTATAAAAAATTATTATCGTGTCTTCTATAGAAAGAATTAATTAGTATTTGATTACTAGAGTAGAAATCCTATAAGTTCCCTAAGTACTTCATAGAACACTAATGAAATTCATTATTTAACGCAGCCGGGGTTATAATACCCAAAGTTTGATTCCTATTAGAATGTTTACCCAGCTAAATGGTTTGTTTTCTGAAAGAACGTGATTCAAACAGACAGACGGACATCGCTATATCGACTCGAGCTGTGATAAGGATGAAGAATATGTATACCTTATGGGATCGAAAATTAGTTTTTCGATGCGTTACAAACGGAATGGCAAACCTATATATACCCTCTGCCATTGAAGTGTAAAGGGTATAACAAGTAAGAAAATTATAGTCGGTCTAGACCGAATATTCGATACCCTAGACCATGCATGTAGAGAGCCTATCTCTTAGGACACATAGTTTTTGCAAAAACATATACAAACCAAATTTGAGAAAAATCTGTTAAAATTTTTTTTTTTTTTTGATAGATTTAAGCTATGGCGAAGAATTAACCTATAGGGTTTATTTTTCAACTATGTAATGATGAATGAATGTAAGCATACGCAAACCTGATTTGAAGGAGATATTCATGATAATTTGGATACTATGGCAATTTAAGTCGATCTCATATGGTTCTTTCGTATAGGAATCAAGTCTGAACATGCACCGATTTTCACCAATTTTAATAGCGTTTTCATCCTATACCAAATTTTATCGAAATATATAAATATTTAGTTCGATTACAAGATTTACATGGATACACAGGCGGACAGATGGACATCGCTAAATCGACTCAGAAAGTAATTCTGATGGGTCTAGGTGAAATATTTTTGGTAGTTACAAACATCAGCACAAAAGCATTATACCCCGACCACACAGTGGTACAGGGTATAAATATACTTTTATAAGTATGTTTGCCATTAAATATTTGTAAACTTGTTGTTTAATATCAAGATCAAGAGAAACACATGATTAACACTCAAGTGGTAATTACTTTGAGGCATATTGTAAATGTTAAAATATTGAAATATTGAAACTGGCCTAAAGGTAGCTTTTACAAAATTAATCGTAGCTGTGTTTTTGCCTCAAAACCATTTTAGGTTTAAAATGTTAACATTTTCTTAATATTACATTATTTTAAAGAAAATTCATCGGTGTTGCATTGTAGAATGCTCGTTTAGGAAGTACATAATTAGTTGCGTTTTTTCAATGTTAAATTTCAAGTACAGCGCAAAATTTTGATTGAAATTGTAAACACTATTTTATGTAAAGTCATTAAAAAAATTTTTTTTGTTCATATTGATATATCATAAGTACTAATATTGCTTGTCCTATTTAATTGTTGTTCAGTACAAATAAAATTATAAAACATTAATAACATCTTAATGATATTTTAATTGGTTTGGATAAAATGCAACACTTTAAATAAACATCAAATATTACTTACATGCGAGTACTTATGGATATGAATTTTAAAATGTACAAACAAAATGCCACATTTGTTTATGGAAACTGTGACGTAACTTTAACATTAATATTTTTATTTATATTTGTTTAATAATGATAACCATACGATAAAAACAAATATTGTTCGTTTTACTATAACTTAGAGAAAATAAAATTAAAAAACGAAATTAAAATTATTTTAAAACAAGTAAGAAAATTATAGTCGGTCGAGACCGACTATATGATACCCTATACCATGCGTTTTGAGACCCTATCTCTCAGGCCTAACTAACTGGATATAGAAAATAAGCATAAACTAAATTTGAGTGGGATTTTTATTAATTTTTTCGGCTGCAAATATGAAAAAGTTCATATCGGATGCTATATCTATATGGGGACTAGGCCCAAAAATGGACCGATCCTGACCATGTTTGGTAAAGTCTCTTGTATTTTGCAAAACTATATACAAACTAAATTTGAGAAGAATCAGTGCAATATTTTTGTTTTGTGATAGATTTAAGTGAAGATCGGGAAGCAGCTCTATATGGGGCCTATGACTAAAAGTTATCCAATAGGGATCATTTTTGGACTACTGATAAATGGATGTAATAAACACATACAAACCCAATTTGACTAAGATTTGTATGATAATTTGTATCTTATGGCAATATATGTTGATTTCATAGGGGTCATTTGTATGGGGGCTAGGTCTGAACATGGACCGATTCTCACCAATTTCAATAGCATTCATCCCATGGCCGATAAAAGATCAACTACCAAATTTCATCAAAATATATTCATATTTGCAACCTGCAGTTTGATTACAAGCTTTACATGGACACACAGACGGACGGACGGACGGACGGACATCGTTAAATCGAATCATATAGTGATTCTGATTCGATCGGTATAATTAAAGATGGGTGTAGGTCAAATATTTTTGGTTGTTACAAACAGCAGCACAAAGTCATTATACCCAAACCACATAGTGGTATAGGGTATAATAAATATAATATTGAAGAAAAATTTATATAGTGCACAGATGTGTGAATCTTACGGAATAGAGACTGGTATTGTGATACAAATATACGATAATATTTGTCAAATGTGCAAAAGGTTGGGAAGAACTACACCCAATCAGGCTATCAACTCAAACAATCTGGCGACATCGTTATAAAATTACCAATTGACTAGTCTGTATACATATATAACAAGTAAGAAAATTATAGTCGGTCTAGACCGACTATACGATACCCTATACCATGCGTTTAGAGACCCTATCTCTTAGGCCAAACTAACTGGACATAGAAAATAAGATAAACCAAATTTGAGTGGGATTTATATTAATTTTTTTTTGCTGCAAATATGAAAAAGTTCATATCGGATGATATATCTATATGGGGACTAGGCCCAAAAATGGACCGATCCTGACCATGTTTGGTAAAGTCTCTTGTATTTTGCAAAAATATATACAAACAAAATTTGACAAGAATCAGTGCAATATTTTTGTTTTTTGAAAGATTTAGGTGAAAATCGGGAAGCAGCCCTATATGGGGCCTATGACTAAGAGTTGTCCCATAGGGATCATTTTTGGACTACTGAATAATGGATGTAATAAACACATACAAACCCAATTTGACTAAGATTTGTATGATAATTTGTATCTTATGGCAATATATGTTGATTTCATAGGGGTCATTTGTATGGGGGCTAGGTCTGAACATGGACCGATTCTCACCAGTTTCAACAGCATTCATCCTATGGCTGATAAAAGCTTATATACCAAATTTCATCAAAATATATTCATATTTGCGACCTGCACTTTGATTACAAGCTTTACATGGACACACAGACGGAAGGACGGACGGACGGACGGACGGACGGACGGACATTGTTAAATCAACTCAAAAAGTGATTCTGATTCGATCGGTATAATTAAAGATGGGTCTAGGTCAAATATTTTTGGTTGTTACAAACAGCAGCACAAAGTCATTATACCCAAACCACATAGTGGTATAGGGTATAAAAATGGATGTATGTATGTATTTAAAAGCCATTAGCTCGATATAATTTGTTTACCTTATACCACTATGTAGATACGGAGGTAGGTAGGTAGGTCAGGTTGTTCTGGAACCGCTTTAGCTCTGGAAAGTACTGGGCAATAATAGAGATAATGTTCGATACACTCCACTTCCTCTACATACATGCAGGTTCTACAGAAATCATTTGACGAAACCCTAAGGCGTTTAAGACAGATTTCTCTTGTAGTCCTATATATTAATTCATAAGACCATCTACGATTTGTTACGCCAGCGGAGCGATCTCAAAATTCTAGCTTTTACAATTCTACGGCTGTATTAATGCATCCTAATTTTGCTGGAACTGTTTTTTCAAGATTTAAGGTGAAGCTTCTGAGCTTTCCAACTTTTTTCCGTTTCCAACATGGCAAGTTGCATAGCACGCGTTATACACCTTTTTTATTTTTCTTTCTCGGCCTTTTTTTTGCTTGTTCTACACTCCCAATTTCGGTTTGCGCACACGACTTTTTATACCCAAACCACTATGTGCTGCTGTTTGTAACTACCAAAAATATTTGACCTAGAACATCTTTTATTATACCGATCGAATCAGAATCACTAACTGATTCGATATAACGATGTCCGTCCGTCTGTGTGTCCATGTAAACCTTGTAATCAAACTGCAGGTCGGAAATATAAAATATTTTGAGGAAATTTGGTATATAAGCTTTTATCGGCCATAGGATGAATGCTGTTGAAATTGGTGAGAATCGGTCCATGTTCAGACCTAGCCCCCACACAAATGACCCCTATGAAATCGACATAAATTGCCATAAGATCCAAATTGTCATATAGATCTTATTCAAATTGGGTTTGTATTCGTTTATTATATCCATTAATGAGTAGTCCAAAAATGATCCCTATGGTACAACTCTTAGTCATAGGCCCCATATATAGAGCTGCCTCCCGATCTTCACTTAAATCTATCAAAAAACAAAAATATTGCACTGATTCTTCTCAAATTTTATTTGTATATATTTTTACAAAATACAAGAGACTTTACCAAACACAGTCAAGATCGGTCCATTTTTGGGCCTAGTCCCCATATAGATATAGCATCCGATATGAACTTTTTCATATCTGCAGCCAAAAAAATTAATAAAAATCCCACTCAAATTTGGTTTATGCTTATTTTCTATGTCCAGTTAGTTGGGCCTATGAGATAGGGTCTCTAAACGCGTCGGTCTAGACCGACTATAATTTTCTTACTTGTTTTGAAATAGATTTTCATACTTATTTTAATAATTATACCCTATACCACTATGTGGTTTGGGTATAATGACTTTGTGCTGCTGTTTGTAACTACCAAAAACGCTTGACCTAGACCCATCTTTTGTTATACCGATCGACTCAGAATCACTTTCTGAGTCGATTTAGCGATGTCCGTCCGTCCGTCTGTGTGTCCATGTAAGCCTTGTAATCAAACTACAGGTCGCAAATATGAATATATTTAGATATAATTTGGCATATAAGCTTTTGTCGACCATAGGATAATCACTATTGAAATTGGTGAAATATGGTCCATGTTCAGACCTAGTCCCCATACAAATGACCCCTATGAAATCGACATAAATTGCCATAAGATCCAAATTATCTTGTAGATCTCAGACAAATTGGGTTTGTATGTGTTTATTATATCGATTAATCAGTAGTCCAAATAAAATCCCTATAGGACAATTCTTAGTCGTAGGCCCCATATAGAGCTGCTTCCCGATCTTCACTTAAATCTATCAAAAAACAAAAATGTTGCACAAATTTTTTTCAAATTTAAATTAAATATAAGTGACTTTACCAAATATAGTCAGGATCGGTCCATTTTTCGACCTAGTCCCCTATGAATATAACATCCGATATGAACTTTTTCATATCTGCAGCCAAAAAATTAATAACAATGCCACTCAAATTTGGTTTTTGCTTATTTTCTATATCAAGTTAGTTGGACCGAAGAGATAGGGTCTCTAAACCATGGTATAGGGTATCGTATAGTCGGTCTAGACCGACTATAACTTTCTTATTTGTTCTTTTTTACTTTTATTGTATTTCACATTCACAAATAAACAACAACAGCTGATTAGCTGTCGTGATGCATATAATGCTTGAAAATGTTGAAAGTTGGTGAACTTTTTCCCACATCCGCTTTTTAAACTTTTTTACATCAACTTTTTTGGCAGTAGTCCAAGAAGTGTGAAAGCGTACAAAGTGTGTTCTATACCTTCACTTTTAAATCTAGCCAATTTGGATCTTTTCTGCCGCAGATCTTAATTATTCCAGGTCCTATATTACTATTAGGTACAGAATATGTAGAAGAAAGTTTTAAATATGTTAATCTATCTCTTGCCAGCTCATCGGCTTTACAGTTTCCTCGGATATCCCTATGCCATAGAAACCCATATGGGCCTAATATCAAACTGCCTGGTCATATCATTTCAGAATGTGCGGCAGTTGAGGGCGGTTCTCGTCTTCAAGAATATTGATTTCATGAATCTTACCTCGTTTTCGATATCAGAGTAAATATCAACTGCTTAGTAGATAGATTTTGGATAGATTTTGAAATCAACTTCATGCATGTAATTTTGATTCATCACTGTAAAAATTTCTAGAATGTCTGCTATTTGGGGTCTTTCCTGACCAATATTTGTTGAAATAAGCTGCTTCGAGTAGTATAATCTACGTTTAATGGTATGCTATGGCCACAACTGTAGCTTGCCATGGTAGTATGCTCATTAGTCTGATAGTAGGTTCCAGAGGTTCCGCACTACTTCCCTAGTATGTGGAATAATATTAGATGTAAGACGATGTTCAATGCCTTCGAGGGTGTAGTACTAAAGGCGCCTATGATGGACATAGAAACCATTCTGTGTACCTTGGAAGAAGGTTGAGATTGATGGCTTTTTCCAAATGTGATACTAGGTTAGAATTACCAAAATTATGAAAAGATTTTGGTTGAATTTTGTTCTAAACAAATTGATATTTATTTAGTACAAGAGTTGGTAAATATGTATAGACAATGGGGCTGAATTCTTTTTTCGTGATGACTTGTTAAATAATTTTTTCAGTATATTTATTTATTTTTAAAATGGAAGTATATAAAATAGTGAGGAAGTACTCTTACTTAATCATAAATACACACAAGTCTTAATATAATTTCTCAAATACTTTTTGTACATATTTAATTAAATTTACAAATGCGTAAATAAGTATTTATAAACAAAATTATGTCATTTTATTTTTGTTTACTTCAAATTGTGTTTCCATAAAAGCCATCAGATGACTTCAGTTCCCATTCGAGTGTTTCAATTTATTTATGTACATGTTATTGTTTCGTTTTTTTTTTTTTTTTTCTATTTCAAGTTTAACATCAAAATTGGTATAAGCGAGTTTTTCAATAACAATTTGTAAAGCATTTGAATAGCATTTGTATAGAAAAAACTTCTAAAACTTCAACAAATACTATTTTCTTACCTAATGTTTAATGTATCAAATTGATCATTAAATGTGAATTGTGTGTAATAATACATCAACTGGTTTAGGATATTGACCCACTTCTATAAATAGCATTAATCGTTTATGCGTGTCCAATGTTTTGTGTTTTTATAATAATATAAATCTTTAAAGTTCCAACTAGAATCTTGTTAAAATAAATAATTTTTTTAGTTCTCGAAAGAAAAAAAATGTTTTGAAATTATCTATACTCAGAAAAGAGTTACAGTTTCGGGAGACAATTGTTAACTCGTATGCAGCTAAGAGTAATCGATGATTGTTAGTAAAGTTTTTATCGAAAATAATGTTTTTTTGCTCTATTTAAAGTAGAAACATTTGATCTTGAGCCTGATTTAATTTGTAACTCATTAAAATGATGTAGATCGAAAATAAAATTTTTTTAAATAAAATAAATAAATAGTTGTTTTCAAGAAAGAAAAAAAAACAAGTATATTGTAGTATGCAAAGGGTACACATATACAAAAACATTTGTTTCAAAGTTGTTTTAAAATTTAGTTCATCATATTGGAGAAGGTTTAATAGTATAACACTTTGCTTGTATTCTCATTGCATTGGTTTCACAGCAAAGGTATATAAATTAACATTTTACCAAACAAATAATCTGCTTTGTTTACTGATGAGGGTTGGTGCCTCTTCCCGAAACAGCTGTATAACCTGTCATGAAAAATATGGATCAATTTTTTAAAAAAATGTGCCAATGTTTTTTGCTTTATTTAAAATAAAAAAAATTTGATCTTGAGCCTGATTTAGTTTCTAGCTCAATCAATAAAATGATATAGATCGAAATTATGATTTTTTTTAATTAAAACTCCTTTATTAATTTCAATATTTGTATGTTTTTTATAGCTTATCTTCAGGAAAAAATAACAGAACTTAAAAGTATTAATTTTTATGCTGTTGACAAAACAATGGAAACCTTTACTATACAATAAATATGAAATTTTTCCTATATTTTTAATATTTTGTTGGGTATCCACTATTTTTGAGTACTACTTCATAACGCCGAGCCATGAAGTCAATTAAATTGTATATGATATCCATTGAAATTTTTTGCCACTCTGATATTTTTCGATCAACAATTTTCCATAGATTTTTTACGGGATTAAGATCTGGCGATTGGGCTGGTCATTCCAAAACCCTTACTGCATTAGATTGTAGAAACTGTCAAATTTAACAGTTTTTTTGTATTTTTGGGTCTAGTCTTTTTCCCTTCTAGTTTGTCTTCATATAAACGTTCCGCCATCATGGCCTCTTAAACTAAACTTTAACGCATCTGAAAATAGAACAGTATTCCAATTACGTCTTGACCAGTTCATGTAGTCTTTAGCAAAATTTTTGTGAGCTAAATGATTTTTCACTGATATCAGTTGTGTCTCACAGTTCAAGCACATATTTTTAATTCCAGATTGTTAATGACCTCTTTACGTAGGAATTTTTTACATTTTTTTAAACGCTCCTCTCTTTGACTCGTTTTACGGGTCATGTCGCATAAATGTTTAATCGTCGCCGTACCTTTGTCATGATATTTCTTGATAATTTTTGAAATTTTGGATTTATTCATAGAATATTTTGCACAAATTTTCTTTTGCTTAAGAGCATCAGTAAAATTAACTATTGTGCTGGTTTTTTATTATTCTTGCCATTATTTGATAATAATTAACTATAAAATTAAAATATTGAAAAACAGTTGTTTCAAAAACAGTTGAAAAAAAGTAAGAAACTATAAATATTTAAATAAAGGACAAGTTTTTTTTTATGTGTAAAGACAAAATCGGTGTGACTTATGATTGTATTGGTGAAAAAATTATGATATGTAATAACTTGTTTGAAAATTAAAAATTAAAAATGAAAAATGAAAAATAAAAAATGAAAAATAAAAATGAAAAACGAACCACGAAAAATTAAAAATTAAAAATTAAAAATAAAAATTGAAAAATTAAAAATGAAAAACGAAAAATTAAAAATTAAAAATTAAAAATTAAATATTAAAAATTAAAAATTAAAAATTAAAAATTAAAAATTAAAAATTAAAAATCAAAAATTAAAAATTAAAAATTAAAAATTAAAAATTAAAAATTAAAAATTAAAAATTAAAAATTAAAAATTAAAAATTAAAAATTAAAAATTAAAAATTAAAAATTAAAAATTAAAAATTAGAAATTAAAAATTAAAAATTAAAAATTAAAAATTAAAAATTAAAAATTAAAAATTAAAAATTAAAAATTAAAAATTAAAAATTAAAAATTAAAAATTAAAAATTAAAAATTAAAAATTAAAAATTAAAAATTAAAAATTAAAAGTTAAAAATTAAAAATTAAAAACTAAAAATTAAAAATTAAAAATTAAAAACTAAAAATTAAAAATTAAAAATTAAAAATTAAAAATTAAAAATTAAAAATTAAAAATTAAAAATTAAAAATTAAAAATTAAAAATTAAAAATTAAAAATTAAAAATTAAAAATTAAAAATTAAAAATTAAAAATTAAAAATTAAAAATTAAAAATTAAAAATTAAAAATTAAAAATTAGAAATTAAAAATTAAAAATTAAAAATTAATAATTAAAAATTAAAAATTAAAAATTAAAAATTAAAAATTAAAAATTAAAAATTAAAAATTAAAAATTAAAAATTAAAAATTAAAAATTAAAAATTAAAAATTAAAAATTAAAAATTAAAAATTAAAAATTAAAAATTAAAAATTAAAAATTAAAAATTAAAAATTAAAAATTAAAAATTAAAAATTAAAAATTAAAAATTAAAAATTAAAAATTAAAAATTAAAAATTAAAAATTAAAAATTAAAAATTAAAAATTAAAAATTAAAAATTAAAAATTAAAAATTAAAAATTAAAAATTAAAAATTAAAAATTAAAAATTAAAAATTAAAAATTAAAAATTAAAAATTAAAAATTAAAAATTAAAAATGAAAAACGAAAAATTAAAAATTAAAAATTAAAAAAAAAAATACAAAATGGAAAATAAAAAATGAAAAATCAAATATGAAAAATTAAAAGTAAAAAGTAAAAAATGAAAAATAGGAATTGATAAATAAATAATGAAAAATGAAAAATAAAAAATGAAAAACGAAAAATTAAAAACGAAATATTAAAACATAAACAGTTAAAATAATAAATAATAATTAATATTTTTATATTAGCAGAGCCCCAGCAGTTGATTGCTATAAGTGATACATAGATGACGCTTTCTGTTTGATTTTAAAAAAGTGCCATAGAAAATCTTTAATTACTAGATGTTTACACATCTCCCCTGTGATCGGACACACATGATTTTTTTTATTTGTTCTTCTTTTATTAAGGAACTTAAAAATAGTTATGTTTATAACAAAAGTATTCTCAACAATTAAAATGTCGTTAGAAAACTGTACTCCCAATAATCAGAGTGGTCCTACGGTATTTCGTCGAGGACGTGTTATGCCTGCAGTGTTTTTGTTACATGTTTGCAGTTTTCTTCATTTACCTAGATTCTACAGGTAGAAACATTGATGCAATTCTGGGTTCTTGTGAATGCTTACAATGACTGTATCATCTGCAAAAGTTGACGTAGTTAGTCGTCGGTAAGTTGGTATATCAGATATAAAAACTATATACAAAATATTTTGATCTAGGATACTTCCCTGAGGAATACCTGCTTTGATTTTAGAGTCATCGGTGGTATGACGTTTGAACTTTTCTTCTAGTGATTAGATATGATTACAGAATCCTGTGACAATTTGATGGAAACATATTTCATATTTTATATAGCAGACCCTCGTGCCAAACTTTATCGAATGCTTGGGCAACGTCCATCTTCAAATGTTCTTCTTATCTGATCCGTTATGTGATTTACTTGTACAATTGTGCCATGTTCTTTACGAAATCAAAACTGGAGTGCGAGTATCGCATCATTTTCGGTAAGATAAGGCATAAATTGCGCCTTATAATTAAAGTGCAGGATTTTCTTCGTTCAAAAATTTGCTACCAAATTGAAATACAATATAAAATTTATAAGCACATTTAAAATACAGTAAAATACATACAAGAATTTATTAAATTACATGAATTTTTTTAAATAAATGAAAATTAAATAAATTAAACAAACTAACAAAGTAACAAAACAAAAATTTCTTAAAATGTATTGCGTTGCTAACTAATTGTTGGTTGTTGTTGAATTCCATTCCAAAGACGTGTGGCGTTTATAAAAAATTGTCATTCTGACACAAGGCATCGACGCGTCGACACATAGAATTAATAAGTTTTTACCCCTTCTGGATCAAACAAATTGTATTTGATCATACAGATATAGTGGTTTCTCGGTGTAGATAATTTTGTGCAAAAGTATTAAAACCCCTTTCATTAAGAAGATTATCGAATGAGTCTCCATAAAGATTTTTGAGATAGTCGAAACACTTTCACATTTCTTCAGTCCATAAACATATCTAACAATATTTTTGTACAAAATATTTAGTTTTTTCTTGCTGGCATAGTCGCAGTTGCCAAAAAGTTCACAGCCATAGAGTAGACCAGGAATTAGGTATGCCTTTGCAAGAAGTTGTTTCACTCTTAACGGCGTAGAATACTGAGTTACCCAAAGGGCTCTTAGCTTTACATACATTTAAACTACAAGTGTATCTACGCGGCTTGTCCAAGTCAAGTTGTTACTGAAAACTATGCCAAGATTTTTTACCTTTTTTACAATCTCGATTTTGTTATTGTTAATTAATACACTATTTTCAAGAACAGGCTGAAGAAATTTTTTTATTAATAATTATTAATTTGACTATAATTAAACATTTTGATTTCTGCGGGTTGAGATAAAATCCATTTACAGTGGCCCAGGAGTGTATTTTATTAAGATCATAGTTTATCATTAGTTTATCCTCTATGGAGCTTACTGGGCTACTGAGATACAGCTAAAAGGAAAAAAGAAGTTGACCAAGAATCTATCTTTGAGGTACGCCTCTTATAGGTATTTAGTATGAAGCAAGTGTTTTGTCTTTATCAGGTTTGTGGATCACAGTAATCTGAAGCATTTCTTTGAATAAGGAGGTAAGATATACCATTGCTATCATAGGTAGTTCTTTAATAATTTTTGGACAAATTAGATCATACCCGGGTGATTTTTTAACATCTAGTATATTATACCCTCCACTCCAGTGTGCAGAGGGTATATATAAGTTTGTCATTCCGTTTGTAATAATTAGAAAAAAAATTTTGGACCCCATAAAATATATACATTTGTGATCCTCATAACAACCGGAGTTGATATAGCGATGTCCGTCTGTCCGTTTGTGGAAATCACGATGGCGGCATCAATCGGGCAGCTAGGGTGCTCGCTGACATAAAAAATGATTCACTAACATCCTGGAAAGTTTGCTATTTAAATTCGTCCAAATCGGTCGATCAGGGCCCGAGATTTGAATGAAGAACTAAAGAAAGTCTTGAAAAAATATAATTTTCTATATTGTTCTTGTCACGATCTCGCCCTCAATAGGAAGGTGATCATTTTTAGTGAGAATGATTCTCCAAATTCATGGGAAGATTTCTATTTCAAAAATCATTAAAATCGGTGGAACAGGTCCAGGGAAATCTCTGAAAAAGTAAAAAAAATGAAAAATAGGATGTTTCTATAGTGTTCTTGTTGTTATTCTATATGTTATATTGTTGTCATAGCTGGACTTGTTGTTTTTGTGGTCGTTGTGGTAATAATATAATAAAAACTAACCCTTTGTACATTTTTTTATCAACTCTGGTAGAAAAATTTAAAAGTTTTCATTGTTTTGGCATCACTAAAAAATTTACTAGATCATTTCTGTCATTGCCACGATCCTGCCCGCAAAGTTTCAGATCGATTGGGTCACGGGAAAGGGGTTCAAATCGATCGAAAATTTTTTCGACAAGCAGACACTACGAGTTAATATATGTAAAGGGAGTAAAAATTCACCAGCATCTAAAGCAAATAATGCTAAAATACCTAGTTGTTAATAAAAAGAAAACAATGTAAATTTAGCAAAAAAAATTTTATGTATAAATTTATTTAAAGAGAAAAACACAAAAATAACGTTTGATGTTGTATTTTTTGTGTGTAATATTTACATATACATACATACATACACATATTAAATAATACAAATAATATACATATATTCTATATATGTATATCCATAATAACTGCATGTTAGAAATAAATCGGTATATTATTTTATTTACATAAAATTCTGCAATATTTTGTAGTGGGGAAAATACATTTCTTTTGCATTAACAGAATGTCACTTCATTTTGCTCAGCGTGACTATGCCACAGTAGATGGCGCCACAATTTTTGTTTGTTCTAATTAGCTTTGCAATAGTTATTTCTATTTTAACATGAATGTCAATATTTTCAAATAGATATCATACAGAACAATGTTAAGAGTATACACGGGCTGGTCTTTTATTTCATATGTTTTTTCATTATTCTTTTACAAATATTAACATAAGTTTGGCATATTAACTTTTTGTTGTCTTTACAAAATAGAGTTACCGAGTTCATCAATGAGTTTTTTGCTTTCAAAAAAGTTCTACATAGTTATATAGAATTATTATTCTGCTTTATCTACAAAATATCTGATTGCGATTACATCTAGTTTTTAAAAATTGTTTATAATTACTAAAGCATTATTATTCACATAAATACAAAATTGCACTTTTTAAATTTTCCATTCAAATTTAAGAAAATATCAATTCTAAAAACTGGAATTAAAAATTTCCAATTATAAATTACAATTAATTGAATTTCAGAAAATCATATCAAAACGTCCGAAATTATAATTTTAAAATTTAGAAGACATCAATTGCATCTTTAATATATAAATTTTATTCGTTAAACACAAATTGAAATTCGAAAAAAACACCAAATACCTACATATGTCTACATTTAAAAAATTTTTACATTTAAAAAAAATCTTGACATTCAGGAGAAATTAATAGCTTTTCAGTACCGCAATTCAGTAACTTCTTTTAACGATAGTCGAATCGTTAAAAAAAAGAAAATATTAAAATTATCAGTAAAATTTTTAAACGATATTCGCTATTGTTAAACTCAGCTGTTGTTGTTATCTAAAGGTGCTATCAAATGTACTGTCAAATTTTCCCACAACAAAAGTTGTACACATCGTGTGATACATATGAAACATTGTTTATGTACAATACATGAGGAAAGTCACATGTACATTTTTCAATTAGAACAGGTTCTATTTTTGCATGACAAACAAATGAAAATACAACACTGCTTGTGGCGAAAGAAAAACAGAGTAAATTTTAAAGATTAATATTGAAAGAAAAATAAATTGTTTAGTATTAATTAACAATTAAAAAATATGTAACCTTTTTTTTAACAACAAATTTTTGTAAATTCACAAATTAAATCAGCTGTTGTTTACATTTAGAGGTTATGTCATACGGAAATACATACGCACGTGTGATAGCAAAAATTATGAATCGTATGTAAAAGACAATTTTGACAGACATGAGGAATTTCATATGGATAAAAAAAGTGACAGTACATATGTAAAAACACTTCGTGTAATAGCACCTTAAACGACAACCATTTTTGAGTTGTTTATTCAATCGATAAAAACTTGAATTTTTAGGTTGAAATGTCGTCATACATAAATAAAAATCATAAAATAGTGAAAATATTTTGCTTTAATTAAAAAAACTTTTTTATATAAATAAAAATATTAATTAATTAAATATTAGTAAAAAAAATAAAGATATTAAACATAAGGATAAAATCATCCTTTCAAACACGAAGTAATTTGTTTTTTTCTATTCTTCTTTGTGTTTTTCGCTTATTTTGACAGAGATGCCACTCGTTTACAATTTAAATAAATAGAAAAATAGATTTATTGACTGTCGTTAAGATGTATGTACTTAGTGAATCACTTAATCCTTAGTGCAAACAACAATAGCTGTCGATATATTTTGCGATTGTCGGATCGTTGAAATTTACAGAATCACACTACAGAAAACATTAATTTAAATTCAATGAATTTTAGAAAACGTCAAATGATATTTAAGAATTGCGAACATAAAAACTGTTACATAAATAAACGCAATTTGATGAGAATGATGAGAATATTTATATATAAATTTTCACAATTTTTTTTGGATGAAAATTTGAAGTTTTTCAGAAAATAAAGAGAACAAATTATTTTATTTAAAATGTTTGGGACATTTGGTTTTTTTGCGTTTGGCATCCCTAATTTGAATATTTATTATTATAAATTTATTCTCTATGTTTTCCAAATATGGCAATATTTTAATAAAAAAGTTGAGAGAGTTTTTTTTTGGTTATTATTTTGTTACTCCATCCGACCTCTATGGCCACAATGAAGAAATATTTGGCCAATTAAAAGAAACTATACAGCCATCTCCAATTAGCACGATTTAATGCATATAGCCACCCTACACAACCATTACCTTTGCAATGGAGGTTAAGGCGAGCTATTTAATTAGCAAAAACTAAAATAAACGAGAAGTTATGTCATATAACCGGAAACGCATGCATATAGATATACCTATAACTTAAATGCATGCCCATCAGCAACCACGATGACCAAAAAGCAAACACCGAAATAAATCCGAAATAATAGAAAATACGAAAACCAACCCAAAGAATTTGCTGAAATAATTTGGTATTAAGTTTAACAAATTGTTTACTTTTTCATTTACATTTATTATCTAGACTCAAACCGAGGTGGACGGTATCAAAGATTCGGCACAGCCGAATTTAACACTCTTACTTGTTTTTTTTATAACATTGTACACTTCGCCGGAGGAGAGCGTGATTTGGTTTACTTTGGCCTGATTATTTCCAATATATACAGGAATTTGATAACCATTGGTGCATTGATTTGGCTCAAAAAAAAGAATTTAAAAACTTTGCATATGTATCTGTGAGTGCATTTAAAGTTCTGATTATTAATTTTTTTTTTTTTTTTAATATACTAATAAGTTTACTCACTGTTGCGGTTTTTCTTAATAAAATATTATGATTAACTCACATTGTATTTGTGAAAATCCCACTTTAAAAATGTATAATTAACTAGTCTTAAATAGTCAATGTTTTCAATACCAGGTAATTTACTTTTTTTAATTTTTTAATTTGTTTGCGTGATCATAGTTTGAGAATTGATATGAACATTGATAATGTGAGTGCTAACTATTATCATTGACATATAAAACGTTGCAACCAATTTATGCTAAAAGCGCTGTGCTTTTTTTTAAATATTAGACTAAATGCCAAAGCGGATATGCTAAATTTGGACGATATGTATTTTACTGAAAAAGAACCGCGTAAAATTTAACTTGCATGATATTAGATACCATTACTTTAATCACTTGTACTTACTTATCAGGTATTTCGGTAGACAATGCAATTTGTTATTTAATTATTCACATTTAATCAATTTCTCAGAAATTTTAGTTTTTTTACTATTTTCGTGACCATTTTATAAGCTTCAGTAAAGAATTCATGTTCTAATTGTACTGGTTTTATTTTAGAAATAGTTTACGACTAGTTATCCCCAAGGGCCGTGGTTTGTTCAACAAAATTTTTAAAATTGTAGTTCCCTGTTCCCTGCTGTTGCCCCAGCATAGAGCAGAGTTCTTCATTTTGAAATTCTTGGATTGATGTGATCAGTATTAAAACACGTATTACATTTTTAAATACCCTTTTCCTCATCAAAAAGTACCCTTTCCTAGAAAGTATTCTATTTTAAAATACCTTTTTTTAAAGTATCCATTAAAAAATGCCTTCTTTTTAAAATGTACTCTTAAACACCCTTTTTTAAAAAAATCACTTTTTCTAAAAAAAAGTTCATTTTTTATATGTACTCTATTTTAAGTACTCTTTTTAATAAAAGTTCCCTTTTCAAAAAACATACTTTTTAGAAACGTACCTTTCTTAGAAAATTTACTCTTCTTAAAAAAAGTACCATATTTTAAGAAAGTACCCTTTTTTACATGTATTTTTTTTTTGTAAAGTTCCCTTTTTTAAGAAACTACATTTTCCTAAAAAATGACCTTTTTAAAAAAAATACCTTTTTAAAAAAAGTAACCTTTTTAAACAAGTAACGTTTTTAAACAAAGTACTTTTCTTAAAAAGGGTAGTAACCTTTTTAAACAAAATACCCTTTGTTATAAAAATTACCCTTTTTTAAAGTACCATTTAAAGAAGCTTTTTTTTTTAAATTACCATTTCTTTAATAATTAAATTTTTTTTAAGTGCCGTTTTTTAAAAAATTATCTTTTCTTCAAAAAGTAATATTTTTTAAGAAGGTACCTTTTTAAATTATTAAATTTTCTTATAAAATTATCTTTTCTTAAGGTAATAATGTGATAATTGAACATATTTAGCCAAGAATTATATGAACTGGTTTTGAATTATCGTATGACTTCTGAGGTTTCAAAATATTTTTATAGGAATCAAAGATTGGGTGTAATAGTGCCGGCTGGTCTTCTGCTCTAATAAGAAAAAATAATGCAAATATTCAGAGCAATATTTTTTACAACAAGAAATTGTAATAGAAACTGACCAAAGAAAAGCAATTAACTTAAAATTAAATTGGTATTCTAATTTAAAGTTTCAGTATCGTTAGCAGTTTTAAAGTGGTAGCCGTACCTAACATTGGTGGAGGGTATCAAAGATTCGGAACAGCCCAATTTAACACTCTTACTTGTTTTTTCTACCCTATAACACTATGTGGTTTGGGTACAATGACATTGTGCTGCTGTTTGTAACTACCAACAATATTTGACCTAGACCCATCTTTTATTACTCCGATCGGCTCAGAATCACTTTCTGAGTCGATTTAGCGATGTCTGTCCGCCCGTCTGTCTGTCCGTCCGTCCGTCTGTGTGTCCATGTAAACCTTGTAATCAAAGTACAAGTCGCAATTATGAATATATTTTGATGAAATTTGGTATATTAGCTTTTATCGGCCATAGGATGAACGCCGTTGAAATTGGTGAAAATCGGTCCATGTTCAGACCTAGTCCCCGTACAAATGACCCCTATGAGATGGACATAAATTGCCATAAGATCCAAATTGTTACATAGATCTTACTCAAATTGGCTTTGTATGCGTCTATTACATCCATTAATGAGTAGTCCAAAAATGATCCCTATGGCACAACTCTTAGTCATAGGCCCCATATAGAGCAGCTTCCCGATATTTACTTAAATCTATCAAAAAACAAAAATATTGCACTGATTCTTCTTAAACTTTGTATATATTTTTGCAAAATACAAGATACTTACCAAACATAGTCAGGATCGGTCCATTTTTGGGCCTAGTCCCCATATAGATATAGCATCCGATATGAACTTTTTCATATCTGCAGCCAAAAAAATTAATAAAAATCCCACTCAAATTTGGTTTATGCTTATTTTCTATGTCCAGTTAGTTGGGCCCATGAGATAGGGTATCTTAACGCATGGTATAGGGTTCCTATAGTCGGTCTAGACCGACTATAATTTTCTTACTTGTTTTTTTATACCCTATACCACTATGTGGTTTGGGTATAATGACTTTGTGCTGCTGTTTGTAACTACCAAAAATATTTGACCTAGACCCATCTTTTATTATACCGATCGGCTCAGAATCACTTTCTGAGTAGTTTTAGCGATGTCCGTCCGTCCGTCCGTCCGTCTGTGTGTCCATGTAAACCTTGTAATCAAACTACAGGTCGCAAATATGAATATATTTTGATTAAATTTGGTATATAAGCTTTTATCGGCCATAGGATGAACGCTGTTGAAATTGGTGGGAATCGGTCGATGTTCAGACCTAGCCCCATTACAAATAACCCCTATGAAATCGACATAAATTGCCATAAGATCCAAATTGTCACATAGATCTTACTTAAATTGGGTTTGTATGCGTCTTTTACATCCATTAATAAGTAGTCCAAAAATGATACCTATGGGACAACTCTTACTCATAGGCCCCATATAGAGCTGCTTCCCGATATTCACTTAAATCTATCAAAAAACAAAAATATTGCACTGATTCTTCTCAAACTTTGTATATATTTTTGCAAAATACAAGAGACTTACCAAACATAGTCAGGATCGGTCCATTTTTGGGCCTAGTATAGATATAGCATCCGATATGAACTTTTTCATATGCAGCCAAAAAAAATTAATAAAAATCCCACTCGAATTTGGTTTATGCTTATTTGCTATGTCCAGTTAGTTGGGCCCATGAGATAGGGTATCTTAACGCATGGTATAGGGTATCATATAGTCGGTCTAGACCGACTATAATTTTGTTACTTTTTTTTTATACCCTATACCACTATGTGGTTTGGGTATAAGTGCTGCTGTTTGTAACTACCAACAATATTTGAACTAGACCCATCTTTTATTATACCGATCGGCTCAGAATCACTTTCTGAGTCGTTTTAGCGATGTCCATCCGTCCGTCCGTCCGTCTGTGTGTCCATGTAAACCTTGTAATCAAACTACAGGTCGCAAATATGAATATATTTTGATTAAATTTGGTATATAAGCTTTTATCGGCCATAGGATGAACGCTATTGAAATTGGTGAAAATTGGTCCATGTTCCTAGTCCCCATACAAATGACCCCTATGAAATGGACATAAATTGCCATAAGATCCAAATTATCATATAGATCTTAGTAAAATTGGGTTGGTATATGTTTATTGTATCCATTAATCAGTAGTCCAAAAATAATCCTTATTGGACAATTCTTAGACATAGGCCCCATATAGAGCTGCTTCCCGATCTTCAATTAAATCTATCAAAAAAACAAAAATATTGCACAGATTTTTCTCAAATTTGGTTTGTGTATATTTTTTCAAAATATAAGTGACTTTACCAAATATGGTCAGGATCGGTCCATTTTTTGACCTAGTCCACATATAAATATAGCACCCGATTTTCATATCTGCAGCCAAAAAAATTAATAACAATGCCACTCAAATTTGGTTTTGGCTTATTTTCTAAACCATGGTATAGGGTATCGTAAGGTCAGTCTAGACCGACTATAATTTTCTTATTTTTTTATTTATATTTTTTCGAGCCAAAATAACGGTTATTTTTGGAGCAGAAAAGCATGTTTTTCATTTTTATTCCTTCAAGCAAAAATAAAAGTTGTTTTTAGAAAGAATAAAAATCAAAAAATTAAATTTATAACTGTTACGGTCCTTGATGATGCCTAAATTAGGTAATCACAAGAAGGTCCATTCATCAAGAACTATAAGCTTATTATTGAACTTGTCAAAATTATTTGATATAATTTTAGCAAATAAGCTAAGAATTATAAGTGGTATACGAATAACCTTGGAAACAAAGAATACGCTCAGAAAATTTTTTTTGTAAAATATTTTCGTACGATTGGTCGAAGTGTCCAAAAACATAAAATAATTTATGCGACCAAATTTTGTACCAAAATTCATTATTATGCTATGATAATCTGTCCATCTGTCTGTGAACATCACGACTACACTCACAACAACTATGTAAACTAGACCTTTCTGTCGCTTAAACTTTCTTTATGCTCATTATCAATGTCCATTAATTGAACAAAAGCAGTAGATAGTTTGTTTGGTAAAAAGTTAAATTCATATATATTTGGTGTGAAACCAACGCAATGAGAATCCAAGCAATGTAACAAACAATCTACTGCTTTTGGTTACTGATGAGGGTTGGTGACTCGATCCGAAACAGCTGTTGAACCTGTCATGCAGAATATAGATCAATTTTTTAAACAAATGTGCCAATGGTTTTTTTAATTATTTTAAAATAAAAAGCAGTTTATCTTGAGCCTGATTAAATTTCAAACACAATCATTAAAATGATAAAGATCAAAAACAATATTTTTATTTTTATAACTCTGAAAATAGAAAATAACAAATATTGTTAATAACTATTAAAAAATACAAAACGTGTAGAAACTTGTGCAATTGTCATATTCGTTGCAATAACAATCATGGGCTAAAATATAGCGATCACTTAAACATTTTGTGGGAAAATATATATTATTTAAATTATTCACATATCAATTTTAGTACATTACATCAGAAATGACATATTAGGTTTTAGAAAGAAGCTAGTAAATTATTAAAATAGCATATTTAGCACAGAGAAGCTGAACTTTATTATTATAAGTTTATTACAGTTTTTATAGGTCCAACACGTTTACTTTTATATTTTTTTACCAATATATATAACGTGACCAACTGCTTTTAATAAAAAAAAATCGGAAACCGAGGAATGTAACATCGTGGGATCAGTTTATTTTCTACTTAAAATTGTTGTTGAGTTTTTTAATAGTTCGTTGAATTATTAACTTATTGAAGACTTACTGAGTTCATACACATTGTCTTTCTCGAACTTTAGAGGGAAGCTAAGTTCTTTAGGAACTTACATGAAAAATTAAGTCTTTCATTGACTTAAATGAAATAAGAAGTAATTGTGAGATACTTTACAGAAATGTTAAATTCATGAGAATTCATTAAATTTACCATTTTAGGTATTGATCAGCAGTTTTTAAATTCAAGGTCGTTTTAAAATTCCTTATTTTTAATTTCTACTTGAAGTGAATTTCCTGTTGAAGTAATAAACTCAAATTCGTTTTCATTAACGTAAATACAGTGAATTTTTCGGGGGACTTAAAAAGCTTTTATGTATTAAAATAAAAAATAATATTTGGAATACTGCGGAAATTTTTAGGCCCTGCTAGCTTTATCCTTAGTATTTACGAGAAAATTACCAGTGATGAAAATGTTTAACAAAAATATATCCAGGAAAATCAATTCCAGAGATAGTAATTTTTTTCAAAATGTCTCGCTAAGTGTTTCCTATAAGCCGCCAAACACCACCGCTCAAGTTGCAACTCTAGTAAAACTTCAGTAAAAAAAAAGTAAGAAAATTATAGTCGGTCTAAACCGACTATGCGATACCCTATTCCATGCGTTTAGAGAACTGGTCTTAGGTCCAACTAACTGGGTATAGAAAATAGGCATAAAACACAACTGAGTGGAGTTTTTAAAAAATTGTTTGCCTGCAAATATCAAAAGGTTCATACCGGATGCCATATTTATATGGATACTAGGTCGAAAAATGGACCGATGGACCTATTTTATAAGGTGACTTTTTCTCCAAAAACATGTACAAACCAAATTTGAACAAGTAAGAAAATTATAGTCGATCTAGGCCGACTATACGATACCCAATAGCATGGTTTTGGGACCCAATCTATTCGGTCTAACTGACTGGATATAGAAAATAATTTGTTGCCATTGTTATTAATTTTTTTGGTTGCAGATATGAAAAAGTTATTATGAGGGGCTATATTTATATGGGGACTATATCCAAAAATGGACTGATCCCGACCATATTTGGTAAATTCACTTATATTTTGAAAAAATGTATACAAACCAAATTTGAAAAATATCTGTGCAATAGGGCGGGTCGATTTAAAAATCGCCCAAAATGACCAGGAAAATCGTATTCTAGGGATCAAAGTAAGCAATTTTGCCGGAGGAACCATACCTCTAAAACGAATTTTGATGTCCCGACTTTTGACCTGCCTGTGTCACCTTGACCCACTTAGAGTGCCCCAATCGAGTCCAAATGTATGATCGACCCCCACTAACTTTGGAGGGCCGACCCACCCATGCCAGTGGCACACCCCATGGAACCCCCTGGGGGATTCCCCAAACAAACATTTCAAAAAATCACCATTTTTTGTTTAGAATTGGGCTGATTATGTTTGATTTAATATTAAAATTAACACTCATACATATACGTAACTTCTATTCCGCTAATAAATAATAATCACACGTTATTGAAAAAGATTGATCGGATGAGGGTAAATAACTTTTAGATCACTCCGTGACTATGCGTGACTATGCGTGACTCTGCGTGACTACCCCAAAATTAATCTGTAATCACAACAAGACTTTGGGCCAAGTTTCAGATCAATTGCATGAGGGGGAATGGGGTTGCCCCATGGCACACAGACAGAATGACAGACAGGTGAAAAGTCGGAACATCAGAATTCATTTTAGAGGTATGGTTCCTTGGCAAAGTTTCTTATTTTGATCCCTAGAATATGATTTTCCTAGTAACTTGAGCGATTTTTTTGCCTCCCTACAAATCGACCCGCCCTACTGTGCAATTTGTTTGTTTTTTGATAGGTTTAAGTAAAGATTACAGCTTTATATGGGGTTATGACTCAGAATAGTCCTATGGGGATTATTTTTGGACTACTGATTAATGGATGTACTAAACAGACACGTCCAAATTGACCGAGATCCATATGATAATTTGGTTCTAATGGCAATTTAAGTCAATATCATGGGGGTCATTTGTATGAGCACGAGGTCTTAACATACACCGATTTTCACAAATTTAAAAAGCTTCGTCCTATGGCAGATGTAAGCTTATATATCAAATTTCATTAAAATATATTCATATTTGCCACCTGTAGTTTGATTACAAGGTTTATATGGACACACAGACGGACAAGCAGACGGACGGACGGACGGAAATGAACTCAGAAAGTGATTCTGAGTCGATCTGTATACTAAAAGATGGCAAGTTACAAACATCGGCACAAACTCATTATACCCTGACCACAAAGTGGTATAGGGTATAACAATTCTATGTAGAGGTAACAATTACAACTTAAACTTCTACTAAACTACACAAAAATTAAAAACCTGTATAAATTCTACTAATTTAAAGTTTTATTTAATAATAATTAAAAATTTTTCTGCATTTACATTTAATTGGCAAACAAAATATTTGTTCGCACATATTTTTTTGTAGATAAATGCATTATTGAAGTCAATAAATTAATAACGAGGGGAAAAACACTAAGCCGATAACTTTGATCATTAAACAATTAAATTATTAAATAATAAAACAAGTAAGAAAATTATAGTCGGTCTAGACCGACTATACGATACCCTATACCATGCGTTTAGAGACCCTATCTCTCAGGCCCAACTAACTGGATATAAAAAAAAGCATTTTTATTAATTTTTTTTGGCTGCAGATATGAAAAAGTTCATATCGGACGTTATATCTATATGGGGACTAGGCCAAAAAATGGACCGATCCTGCCCATGTTTGGTAAGGTCTCTTGTATTTTGCAAAAATATATACAAACAAAATTTGAGAAGAATCAGTGCAATATTTTTGTTTTTTGATAGATTTAAGTGCAGTTCGGGAAGCAACTCTATATGGGGCCTATGAGTAAGAGTTGCCCCATAGGGATAATTTTTGGACTACTGATTAATGGATGTAATAAATACATACAAACCCAATTTGACTAAGATTTATATGATAATTTGGATCTTATGGTAACTTAAGTCGATTTCATAGGGGTCATTTGTATGGGGGCTAGGTCTGAACACAAGCCGATTCTCACCAATTTCAACAGCGTTCATCCTATGGCCGACAAAAGCTTATGTACCAAATATCATCAAAATATATTCACATTTGCGACCTGCAGTTTGATTACAAGCTTTTCATAGACACACAGACGGACGGACGGACGGACATCGTAAAATCGTATCAGATAGTTATTCTGATTCGATCGGTACAATTAAAGATGGGTCTAGGTCACATATTTTTGGTTGTTACAAACAGCAGCACAAAGTCATTATGCCCAAACCACATAGTGGTATAGGGTATAAATACATGTAAAACACAAAAAATTTGGGAAAAATTTTCTTAATTTCTCAACATAATCTCCTTTATTTATTTATTTATTTATTTATTTATTTATTTATTTATTTAATTTATTTATTTATTTATTTATTTATTTGTTTATTTATTTATTTATTTGTTGAGGATAAATACAATACAACAAGAACATGTCTTATATTACAGTACTGGGTAGATTAAGGCAAACATAAAATATTGTTAAACAAAATAAAATAAAATTAATATAATTTTAAATATTTAAAACAAGAAGTAATTTTAACTTGACAATTATTTAATTATAAGTAAAACAAGTGTAATAGTTATTATAAAATATTTTAATTACGCCAAGTTGCTAAATATAGCTGCTTTGAAGTGCCTTGCATTGCTAATAATTTGAATGTTGGGGGGTAGTTGGTTCCAAAGGCGAATAGAATTCAGGAAGAAATGGCGTTCAGATATTTGCTTTTTATATCGTACAGTGTTAATTTTTTTACCTCGCATTGACCTCGCAAAAGTTATTCTGTTGTGAAGGTATTCAAGTTGACCTGTATAAATTATTTTATGTAAATACAACAATGTTCGGCATTTTAGTAAGTTTTTGTACAATTGTTTCAATTAGCTTTTAAAGTGCGAGCTTAATTAAACTAAGTTCAATTAACATTTCAAAAATTCTGTCTAAGGATTTAAAAATCCAATCCTAAAAACTTGAGTCTAAATGGCGTCCCAAAAACTCGCCCTCAATTCGTTATCATAATATGGTCGAGCTTGATCGACTATAAATTTCCTGTCTGTTTCTAAATAAAATTAATGACTATTTACTTTATTAATAAATGTGTCGTTAATTGAGTTTTAAGTGGTTTTTATTCAATCATCAATATTATTGAAAGTTATACTTGTTTTTTTTTTCATTATTTGTACTTTATCTATTACTAATCTACTCTTTATTATTGTAATTGAAATGATGTAAGGTGTGAATAAGCAAATTATTTAATTTTCTAACCCTCAAAGCAATAACAAATTGCTTACTAGATAATTAGTTATATTCACACTAACAACAATATGACATTATAAGAGCAACTTTCGATTTAGCTCAATGAATATTGCTAAGAAAGTCTCCCACCGTTCTAATATTGTTTTGTTTTTTAATTATTTTTTTCTTCACTATCCATTAATCGAAACACTTCCAAATAGTTTTGTATATTTAAGTTAAATAAAAAATTCGTTTTGGTTACTTTGAGTAATTGACCACAACTGACTGTAGTCAATAATTTTTATACCCTATACCACTATGTGGTCAGGGTATAATGACTTTGTGCTGATGTTTGTAACTACCAAAAATATTTGACCTAGACCCAACTTTTATTATACCGATCGACTCAGAATCACTTTCTGAGTCGATTTAGCGATGTCCGTCCGTCCGTCCGTCTGTGTGTCCATGTAAACCTTGTAATCAAACTTCAGGTCGCAAATATGAATCTATTTTGATGAAATTTTGTATGTGAGCTTCTGTCAGCCATAGCATGAATGCTCTTAAAATTGGCGAAAATCGGTGCATGTTCAGACATACTCCCCATACAATGACACCTATTAAATCGACTTAAATGGCCATATTATCCAAATTATCATTTAAATCTCGGTCAAATTGTGTTTGTGTAGGTTTATTACTACAATTAATCAGTAGCCCAAAAATAAATCCTATACGACAATTCTTAGTCATAATCTCCATATAAACTTGATTCCCGATCTTCACTTAAATCTATCAAAAAACAAAAATATTGCACAGATTTTTCTCAAATTGGATTTGTATATGTTTTTGCAAAAAAAAATAAATAAATGACCTTACTAAATATGGTCAGGATCGGTACATTTTTGACTTAGTCCCCATATAAATATAGCATCCATATGAACTTTTTCACATTCAAAGGCAACAAAATTAATAACAATGCCACTCAAATTTGGTTTATGCTTATTTTCTAAATCCAATTAGTTGGGCCTAAGAGATAGGGTTTCTAAACGCATGGTATAGGTTATCGTATAGTCGCTCTAGACCGACTATAATTTTCTTACTTGTTATTCATAAAGTTTTGAATAGTTCACAATATCAAATTTTATTTATTTACTAAAAGCAACGCCAAGTAATACAATAGAGCAGACATATCGTCAAAGAGCAGACATATTGTCTGAATTTTATAAAACGGTGGGAATAAACTTATTCTTAATTTCTTATTTTAATGTTGCGACACACATTTTAATGCGAGTCTCAATTGGTTCACTATATTAAAGGCACTTAAGTTAAATGAACTATACAAAATTACGACGTGTGTACTTAAATGTGCAATATAAAAAAACAAGTAAGAAAGTTATAGTCGGTCTAGACCGACCATATGTATACCCTATACCATGCGTTTAGAGACCCTATCTCGTAGGCCCAACTAACTGGACATAGAAAATAAGCATAAACCAAATTTGAGTGGGATTTTTATTAATTTTTTTGGCTGCGGATATGAAAAAGTTCATATCGGATGCTATATCTATATGGGGACTAGGCCCAAAAATGGATCGATGCTGACCATGTTTGGTAAGGTCTCTTGTATTTTGCAAAAATATATACAAACAAAATTTGAGAAGAATCAGTGCAATATTTTTGTTTTTTGATAGATTTAAGTGAATATCGGGAAGCAGCTCTATATGGGGCCTATGACTAAGAGTTGTCCCATGGGGATCATTTTTGGACTACTGATTAATGGATGTAATAAACACATACAAACCCAATTTGACTAAGATTCATGTGATAATTTGGATCTTATGGCAATTTAAGTCGATTTCATAGGGTCATTTGTATAGGGGCTAGGTCTGAACATGGACCGATTCTCACCAATTTCAATAGCGTTCATCCTATAACCGACAAAAGCTTATATACCAAATTTTATCAAAATATATTCATATTTGCGACCTGCAGTTTGATTACAAGCTTTACATGGACACACAGACGGACGGACGGACATCGTTAAATCGAATCAGATAGTGATTCTGATTCGATCGGTATAATTAAAGATGGGTCTAGGTCAAATATTTTTGGTAGTTACAAACAGCAGCACAAAGTCATTATACCCAAACCACATAGTGGTGTAGGGTATAAAAATATATATTAGAGGAATTCATAAAAGTAAATATTTTCCCCATTAACTTTTCTGGCGATCGTTAACTCAAAAGTAGGGAATTTTCGTAATTCATGATACCGGACAACCTTCTATTTCTTTATTCCTTTGTGATATATTTTGTATTGGGAAATTAACATTTAATTTGGTGTTTCCAGAACAGATTTATTTTTCTTAGGTCTTCAAACAGATAATTGTCGTAAGAATTATTAAAGAAACTATCCAGGATTGTAATTATAACCTAAACCACTATGTGGTTCGTAGTGTGGTTTATTATTTAAAAAAGAAGGACAAACGTCAAACCTCGTTTCACTTTTAGTCTTAACTAGGGGCCATAACTCATTAACTGTGGAAAAATTAAAATATTCTTAGTATTTATACCCTATACCACTATGTGGTTTGGGTATAATGACTTTGTGCTGCTGTTTGTAACAACCAAAAATATTTGACCTAGACCCATCTTTAATTATACCGATCGAATCAGAATCACTTTTTGAGTTGATTTAACAATGTCCGTCCGTCCGTCCGTCCGTCCGTCCGTCTGTGTGTCCATGTAAACCTTGTAATCAAACTGCAGGTCGCAAATATGAACATATTTTGATGAAATTTGGTATATAAGCGTTCATCGGCCATGGAATGAACGCTATTGAAATTGGTGGGAATCGGTCCATGTTCAGACCTAGCCCCCATACAAATTACCCCTATGAAATCGACATAAATTGCCATAAGATCCAAATTGTCATATAGATCTTACTCAAATTGGATTTGTATGCGTTCATTGCATCCATTAATGAGTAGTCCAAAAATGATGCCTTTGGCGCCATATAGACCGCTTCCCGATCTTCACTTAAATCTATTAAAAAACAAAAATATTGCACTGATTCTTCTCAAATTTTGTTTGTATATATTTTTCCAAAATACAAGAGACTTTACCAAACATGATCAGGATTGGTCCATTTTTGGACCTAGTCTCCATACAGATATAGCATCCGATATGAACTTTTTCATATCTGCAGCCAAAAAAAGTAATAAAAATCCCACTCAAATTTGGTTTTTGCTTATTTTTTATGTCCAGTTAGTTGGGCCTAAGAGATAGGGTTTCTAAACGCATGGTATAGGGTATCGTATAGTCGGTCTAGACCGACTATAATTTTCTTACTTGTTTTTTTTTTTCTTTTAATAAAAAATTAATTTCGATCGGTCTAGACCGACTATAATTTTCTTACTTGTTTTTTTTTTTTCTTTTAATAAAAAATTAATTTCGATCGAAAAATTTCGATAACGAATACGACGAATGTAACTACCTTTTATTACACCGTTCGACTCATAATCACTATCGGAGTCGATTTAACGATGTCCTTCAGTCCGACCATCTATCCGTCCGACCATCTGTGTGTCCATGTAAACCTTGTAATGAAACTACAGTTCGCCAATATTTTAATGATATTTGCTATATAATCTTTTAGCGGCCACTGTACGAAAGCTATTGAAATTGGTAACAATCGGTTCACGTTCAGACCTAGCCTCCTCGAGTGCAATTTATAGGCAACTTTATTTTTCAACTTAGCCAATTCACAAACCAACACTTTTTTGGTTTATTATTATTATTATTATTGTGAATGAAGATAACAAACTCATTAACAAACACATTAACAAATTTAATAAACACACACATAGCATATGTATAATTGTATGCATGTGTTAGTAGCAATTTGAAATGCAATTTACTCAAAATAAAGGACAAAATTTAAAATCTGTAAATCTGCAAAACAGCTAAAAAGAAGAGTCTTTCAAATAATATACGTTTGGTCAAAATCGGGATAAAACGGTAGAACAAAACATCGGTCACAAGAAATCGCCTAGCCTATTAATATTATAGATAAGACCTACTAAATTGTCGTAAGATCCAGTATATCATACATATATCGATAAAATTTGTTTTATGCATATGTATTATACCCACTAATCAGTAGTTCAAAATTAAAGCCTGTAGAATCCTTTTTAGTCATAGTTCCGATATAAAACGCGGATTCTCGACATACACTTAAATCTATTAAAATCAAAATTTTTCCATAGATTTTTTTTAAATTTGTGTTTTTCAGACCTAAAACTAACATCAAATATGAACTTTTTTCATATCTGCACATCGCTAAACACTCTATTATAATACCTTTACGACGCTGTTTTGTTTTATTGTGAGCACACGCGTCACCCATCTTGCGGACAGCTTTAACATCTCAAAATTTTCGGTCAATATGCGATGTATAGCACATTTTGTAGATTTTCTTAACTGTTTCTGGCTAACTCAATGACCACCACCCAATATTTTATTATCTTAAACGAGGGAGCTAACAACTCCAGAGTAGAATCTATCGCGGCTTTAATATTGGTTGGTCTGAGACTTTTCAAATAAAAGAATTGAGTTACATTACAAATTCTCTGAGACTGTTTACTTTTAATGGCTGGCTTCAAAAAAAAATATTTAAAATCAGATGTTTTTGGTAGTTAAAAATATCAGCCCACCCTCATTATAACTTGACCACAGAGTAGTATGGGATGTACAAAAAAATCCAAATCTGCATTGAAATAGTCTATCAAAGACGACAAGCTAGGAATAAGAATATAACCTTACACTTAGTTCTAATTAGATGGAAAAAAACAAGAAATAATATTAAAGTTAGTCAATCAATACTATATTCTATACCATGAGTTTCGGGAAATAAGTAGAAAATGGTCCGATTCCACCCATACTGTGTGAATTCATATATTGCCAGAGAAAATAAGAAGAGAGTTTTTAATGTATTGGATGTGATTATTTGTGATTAGCTATTGCATGTATTACTATTGTCTTTGAGTCTTTGGAAATTTAAGTGCAACGCAGAAGGGCCATTTGTATGGCGGTTAGTTCTGAATATCCACCACTATTAACCAAACTCAATCCTAAAGACAATCAAAGCTCATGTGTCTAATATTCATCCAAATAACAATATTTCTGGACGTAATTTTTTTGGTTTAAGATGTTGATCTAATCCGGTGTTCGGCACTATCTTCAACTATTCCAGGTTCCATATCAAGCTACATATGAATATAACCACTGAATATGGAGAAGAAAGTCTTATGTCGTTACGACCAAAAATTTCCCTTGGAAAAATTTTTTTCCCTATTAAAAGACGTTATAGTAGACCATTTTCTGCACAGTAAAGTAAAGCTCCGATCTCCTTTTCTTCCAATAATTAGAAACACAGTGGTAGTATGTGAAGTTCAAGCAAATAAAACAAAATGTACTATGATTTTGTTGGAATTTGTCCTAGTTTAGATAATTTAATTCCTTATCCTGCAAAATAAATGCTAATTGTTTCAAAATAATTATTATTGAAAAGTTGTGACACATATTCTTAAACATGATCGATAAAAGTCGTGCACATAATTAAAAACACATCTTAATTTTTATAAAAAAAACAAGTAAGACATTTATAGTTGGTCTAGACCGAATATAGGTCCAACTAATTAGATGTGGAAAATAAGCATACACCAAATTTGAGTGGCATTGTTATTAATTTTTTTGTCTTCGGATATGAAAAAGTTCATATCGGATACTGCATTTATACAAGGGCCAGGTCGCAAAATGGACCGATCCTGACCATATTTGGTAAGGTCACTTATTTTTTGCGATAACATATACAAACCAAATTTGAGAAAAATCTGTGAAATTTTTTTGTTTTTTGATAGACTTAAATGAAGGTCGGGACTCAGCTTCATATGGGGGCTATGACTAAGAATTGTCCTATAAGTTTTATTTTTGAACTATTGATTAATGGATGTAATAAATATACACAAACCCAATTTGACCGAGATCTATATGATAATTTGGATATTACTAGTTCTAAACATGAACCGATTTTCACCAATTTCAACAGCGTTCATCCTATGGCCGATGGAAGCTTATACTGTATAATGACCTGAATTTCGACCTGAAGAGATGATAGCTCTTCCCCATTGGTTCTGAAAGCCTGGTATTAAAATAATACATTTCAGTATACCAGTGCAGACCTCGACTTCCATACAAGTTCCACCCTCCGCCCACTCTGATATACTAGTTATTATGTATTAATTTTCCTTCCTTCTGAACCTATTATTTGACTGACGACTCAAAAAGTTATTTTGATAATTATCGGTTCTAAAACAATATTCATTTATAGACAAGGCTTAAATCCCTTTACTTTGAAACGTTTGCTTTGGGATATTCTAACGCTAGTTTGGTTAAGAAAGAAAAATTATATTTCGTTGCTCTCCTACAGCCGAACTATGAGAATGTTTCTTCTGGAGTATCTATTCTACCGTGATGCCCTGATCTTTATTGTTTTTCGAAAGCTAACGATATTTTTAACTGAATTTTAATGGAATTTTTACAACTTAACGACCGAATTTTATCATTAACTGATCGCGTTTTTCTTTTTTTTTGTAGTTACAAAAACAACACAAATTTATAATACCCTGTCTTAAACAGTTGTGGATCTCGACGTAAATAAGTCTCCGGGGCCGGATGTTATACCAGCACTTGTGTTGAAACAGTGCTCTTCGACGCACGTAGTCCATTGGCCAACCTTGAAGGTTTCAAATGTCCACCCAATCCCTAAAAATAGTGAGGCTAATAATCCTGAAAATTTCCAAAGAAATCCTTCAACGGGACACCTGTTAGTTCTTCTTTCAGAGCTCTGGAGTCACTCCATTCACAATTTTGGTGAAAGTAAAGTGGTTGCTCTAGATATTTCCAAGGCGCTCGATCGCGTGTGGCACGATGTATTAATATCAAAGATTAATGCATTTGGGGTCGGCATTGACTTCTCTCGACTTATATCGAGTTTTCTCAGAGACCGCACAATATGTGTTGTTATTGATGGCCTCTCATCCAATGAGTTTCAGCTTAATTCAGGAGTACCCCAAGGTTCTGTTCTTTCTCCCTCCCTTTTTATACCCTATACCACTATGTGGTTTGGGTATAATGACTTTATGCTGCTGTTTGTAACAACCAAAATTATTTGACCTAGACCCATCTTTAATTATACCGATCGAATCAGAATCACTTTCTGAGTTGATTTAACAATGTCCGTCCGTCCGTCCGTCTGTGTGTCCATGTAAAGCTTGTAATCAAACTGCAGGTCGCAAATATGAATATATTTTGATGAAATTTGGTATATAAGCTTTTATCAGCCATGGGATGAACGCTATTGAAATTGGTGAGAATCGGTCCATGTTCAGACCTAGCCCCCATACAAATTACCCCTATGAAATCGACATAAATTGCCGTAAGATCCAAATTTCATATAGATCTTACTTACATTGGGTTTTATATGCATTCATTACGTCCATTTATGAGTAACCCAAAAATGATCCCTTTGGCCCCATATAGAGCTGCTTCCCGATCTTCACTTAAATCTATTAAAAAACAAAAATATTGCACTGATTCTTCTCAGATTTTGTTTGTATATATTTTTGCAAAATACAAGAGACTTTACCAAACATGATCAGGATCGGTCCATTTTTGGACCTAGTTTCCATATAGATATAGCATCCGATATGAACTTTTTCATATCTGCAGCCAAAAAAATTAATAAAAAATCAGACTCAAATTTGGTTTGGTTTTTTCTATGTCCAGTTAGTTGGGCCTAAGAGATAGGGCATGGTATAGGGTATCATATAGTCGGTCTAGACCGACTATAATTTTCTTACTTGTTTTTCTTATCTTCTTAGTCAAACCTTCAATCTTATCCACTCTTTCGCAGATAACAGCAACATTTGTCATTCATTTTCCTTCAGTCGTAGGCCAAGCATTTTTAAGGTTGGGGGACGCAAAAAGCTGACAATGAATGACACACTCAATCAAGATCTATTAATAATCCCTGAGTGGTGTAAAGCGAATAGGGTTGATTTTAATACGCAGAAGACTCAATGTTGTTTGTTGACCCACAGAGCCTTGGATTCAACAATGTCATCTGTATATATGGGTTATATAGGTATTGAGGGATCGGATACTCTTGATGTTCCGGGCATGAATGAACATGCTTGTCAAGTGTTCTAAAACGATGAAAAAATTACTTCACTCTTTCTGATCTTCTTAAAATCAATACCAATTACATCTCACCGAAAATGAAATGTAACTCCCACATATGGGCAGGAGCCTCAAAGTTTATTTTAGAGCTACTGGACCGTGTGCGAAAGAGGGTGTTGATGCTCATTATGAACACGTTCCAAGTGCTCGAGTTTCAATTCGCTCTAGCCGCTTCTCTGACAAATCTTAAAATTGGCACCCGAGTGCAGTTTCACTATACAATGAGGTGGTGGTCGGCGCATATTCCGATCCAGTGTTCAGAAAACCGTGAGGTTATGTCAACGAGACAAGTACTCACGTAAAACACAAAAGACTTCTTCCCTCTTTCCTCCTTCCCATAACCTATTTTCCTGAGATCAACACAATGCTTGCATCTGTAGCGGCCATCCCCTGAGTATTGGTCAATAACTAACAAAAAAAATTTTAAAATGAAGATCGCTAAATTAGTACTAAAATTGGTCACATATAAAAATAATGTTCAAAAAATTTAATGATGTAGAAATTTGCTAAAGTAATTCAAAAAATTTATATTCTAGGAAAATTCTATGAAAATATTTTTAAACGCTCAATGAAATGGTTCACATACAAAGTAAAATTCAGCCAAGATTCAAAACAAACATTTAGCGAAAATGTATGTACATGAGTATATTTAAATGCAAACGTTAAATTTCAAATTCTGTGCCAATTGCAGTTTGAAAGCTATAAAAATGTACTAAATATGCTATGAAAAATGTAAATTATGGTCATGGTTTGCATAATTATAAAATTGTAATTTTTTTCTTTTTTTTTTCTTACAGTTTAAAAAAGAAATCCAGACATAATGGCAAAATTTGAATATACTTTGGGTATCAATGAACTGAAATCAAAGGAATTTCGTTTATGGCAATCACTTATTGGTGAATTTCTTGGTAAGTTTTTTGGCTAACAACACATGTTATTCTCATACGGACAATGCATTTCCATATTAAACCTACATTTATTTCTTTAAGGTAATCTTATTTTAAACTTTTTTGCTTGTGGTGCTTGTACGCAACCTGAAAATGGATTATTTAAGGCTTTAGCATTCGGTCTTGGTGTTTTTATGGCCATCACAGTAAGTTTAACATTAATAAAAACACTTAAACATAGTTAATTGACAATAATGGACATAAATGTCAATCATTGTGTTTTTTGTTATTTTTTTTTTTCGTTCTCAATTTAAGAGACGAGTTACACGAATATGTTTTGCCAAATAGGTTTAAAACTATGTTCGTATTTAGTTGTTACTGCTACTAATCCTTAAATAGTCATGTGATATAAAAATATAAATTTTAACACGATCGACACAATATGTTGTTTTTTGCGTGTTGTAAGGTTCAAGGCACCACGTTGCTTAGTATTTTTTTTTTTTGAGCCGTCAAAAGAAAAAAATCTCAGTAATAAATTTGTAAACGGTTATGTACTTTCATTTGAAAAGTTTCAGTCCAATCAATATAAAAGTCGAGCTAGCTTATACTCCGGGGCAGTTTGCTCCTTCGTTTGCGACTATAAAATATTAAGCGGCAGAGTTTAAATGAGGCCATACGAGCTGCCAAGGCGAACACCTTAATGGTCGACCAATTGAGGTGGCCACGCCAGAAACGGTTAATAAAACTCACAAAATGGTATTGGATGATCATCGGCTAAAGGTGCATGAGCTAGCTAAAATTATAGGTAACTCAAAAAGTGCCATACATCGCATACTGACAAAAAAATTTTAAGATGAGAAAGCTGTCCGCAAGATGGGTGCCGTGTTAGTTCATAATAGAACAAAACCAGCATAGTGAGGATGCTTCAACAAAGCACAGTTTTTAAAGGAGAAGTCAAAACAGTGGGCTGATATGGAGAACCCTCTCCAAAGAAGGCGAAGACAGTTCCATCTGCAGGCAAGGTTATGGAGTCTCTTCTTAAGGATGTGCGTGGGATAATATCTAAGGATTATTTTCAAAATGGAAAAACAATCAACGCACAGTGGCGCCATTTGAGTTTTTTCGTTGCAAAAATCATATCTTTTGAACCGAACAACATAATTGAACAGTTTAAACAGCATATGATAGATAACTGTTCAGCCTATGAAATGAGCATTTGGAAAGGGTGCTACGCTTTGTAGGGGCCTACTTATGGGTTATCAAAATTAAAATTTGTAGAAAAATCAATTTTATGGTAACTAAAAAAAATTATTTTTACATTTTTAGATTGTTTTTATTTTTTTTCTTTAGGGTTTTATATTTTAAATTATTACTCAACAAATTAAAACAAAATTACTTTTTTTTAAATTTATTTTTTCAATTTTCTTAAAATATTCATCACAATTCGTAAGAGAAGGTATATCTAAAAGACTAATCATTTCTAAACTATAATTATTTTCTAACTCTATTCGTGACTTCACATGCCGCAGGGAAGAAATAAGTGAATCGGAAGATGCTGCCAACATGTTGAAGAGGTCCTCATTTTGCCTTACCCTTGATGCTTTGAATGTGTTCTGCAATCTATATTTTTTATAAAATTAGTTAAGAGACTCCTGTGCTTCTTCAGAAAGCTCTCCAAGTGGCAAAGACTGGTACTCAATTATATCTTTGCCATGCGCCAATATTTTATGGACGGTCGGGGTCAACTTCTTCTGTGGATACATTTCTGCTAAATGAGATGCAGTTTTCGATGCATATTCTCCATATTTTGTAGAATTGACATTTTCTTTGCAGTTTAAAACATTCAAGATCGTTCCCAATCTTTTCACGATTTGATTGTCAATTCCAGTGATTCTAGTTACAGCCTCATCATTTTCAAAAAATCTCCTAGAAGTGTTTCCATCGTTTGAGTTACCGTATCCGTGCTTGGGACAGTCTACTTTTAGTCCAACTTGTTTAAAAAAAGCATCCTCTATTTGCTTCTTTCTGATCTTTTCCTTATCCTTTATTGATGTATTTTCATCGAAGTTTTCCTCCTCTTGTGGTAGGGTATGCGCCAGTTTTAGCAAGAACTCCATACACCTTATACTTGCGTGCAATGGTGACATTCCATATTCGTAATTCTCCTCGTTTGTAGAATCGTATAAATTACCAAAGTTCTTCTGACTCTTTTTGCAAATCGGGCATGACAATGTTGAGGTTGTTCCTGTCAGTTCGTTTACGACTTTCCCGTCAACCATGGTCAGGCGGAACTCGTAATTACATTCAATATATTTTCCTTCTCCAATTTGCAGCTTTGTAGGCTTAATCTTGCTTATTTGTTCTTCAATGTCCATCACCGTGGTCCTTATGATTTCTGCCGATTCCCTTGCAAACTGAAACATTATTGGTCGGCAATAATGCACTGACGACGGACGTGGATTTTTCCTGATTTTAGCCGCAAAGGAACAACAGATTCCATAAACATATTTCCGTCCGATATTGTAGCGTTATCGGAAGATATCCTTTGCTTATAAACGCTTTGTCCGGATGATCCATCGCAGCCCCATTTGCTGATCAATGTCAGTTTCTCAGGAAGAATTTTCACCTCATTTTCAGGAAGACTCTCCAACAACCGTTTTGCTGTATGGCCCATGAGATCCTGCAGATTGGCTTTCACAGAGACTTCCGTAAACTCCGTATACAGTGGTCGTGAATTTATTTTGGTTTGCGTAATATGCTTGTATCCTGGTAAAACGTCAGCCCCGTGTCGCATCAAGGATGCCCGTAGTATCTCATATTTTTCTTTGGAAAGTTGTAAGTCCGTAAACAAGGCCAAGGCTTCTTCGGAACCATACTTTTTAATGTGTGCGTTTGTGGGCGTGGGAATGCTTTCCTTGATCCTTTTTAGTCGCAGTGGGCTTGCATCAGCAACAGATTTTGTAATCTGCGACCTAACTCTTTCACTATCCTTTGTATATTAAATAGACAGCGCATCCGATAAATGCTTCGTGGTCAAGTCATTGGTGGCATCGGCAAGTTTCCTCTTTCTTGTGAAAATTGAACACTCCTCAATACTTTTTTTTGGTCTTCCTTTTGCTCCTCTGGTTGATGTGGTGGGTTTATCTACTGCCAATATATCCAGGATGGTGTCTTCATTAAGCCAGTCCTCGTATTTGGAGTTGAAGTTCTGAATGGTTCGATTAGATTTCACCCATTTTGCCTTAATATTTGCATATATCAGATAAAAATTATTTTTTATAATTTCGCTTCTCTCAATATTTCCGTATAAGCTATCAAGTTCTTCTAAAACAGCTTCCGTGAAAAACTTTGGTGTGGTTGACTTTCTAAACAGTTCAAATAATTTTAAATTGTTCAACGCCATGGTTTCAGTACTTGTTGCGCCAACTTTCAGTCGTAGACTAATCCAGGCATTTGCTTATTTTGCAATATATAGGCTTATGCTACCATGCCTAAAAATTTACCTGTTCCCTGCATACATATGGATTTAGGCTGAATTATGCAATTTTGATATTATGCTCGTGTCTAAATAAGATTTGTGCCTACCTGGAGGAATCATAAGTCAATATTGTTCTTGACCATTTGTACTCCAAAGTAATTTTTAAATGAGGTGCGTACCTGCGAATTTCAATGAGTAGTTTTTTGTGCTTCCTGTGTCTGTAACAGAATATTGGGAGTAGACTTTGGCAGAGGCTCACAGGTAGACAACCGACTTAAAATGCAATTTTCAAACTATTAGATCAAACTACTGTCAGTCAAAACATGTAAGGGATGCACGCCATACAATTTCTGCAACCATGTCTTTTTAACCTTTTTTTACCTCTAGAAGCCAAACGGGCACGTACGGGCAGATAAAACCTTTTGTAAAGATAAAACCTTATGTAAAGAAATAATCAAGAACATGTTTTCCAAATATGACAAATATAGAAAAATATAGATTTTTTTTATTTTCCGTCAAAGTTGAAAAATAGTGAAAAAACGGATAGTTTTTAAATAGTGATTTACCAGGAGAAACACAAAGCAAACAGTTAATTTTTTTTTTTATAATTTTATCACATTTAATAAATACATCAATCAATACAAATAAAAACTAAGGCGATTCGTTACCTATTTTTCGTGATATTACACCTGAAATCGCAACAAATTTACTAAAAATTGTGTGTTTTTTTGAAAACCGAAAGTCGGTCAACTTTGAACGGTTATATCTTCTAAACCAAATGTGTGATATTATTAAGAGTAGCGTATTTGAAATCGTTGAAAAGTTTCCTATAACATAGGTTTATTCAAAACTTCGTGGCGCACATGAAAATTTTGATTTTTGCAACCTCGTTTGCTCTACGGGCGCCACTATGCGTCGACAAAAAGAAAATGTCACGCTAGAAATCGTGGATAAAATCCTTGGAGTGATATTGGACGATCGCAGAATGAAAGCTCGTGAGATGGCTGAAGCTGTAGGCATCTCAACTGAGCCGGGATTGGGTACACAAGTCTGTACTTATGACTTAAAGAACAGTTGCGGTATTTGCAAGGACCATCCACTACGTGGAAAATTTTGCGCAAAGATCTTGCCCTACAACCATATAAGATCCAGCCGGTGCAGGAACTAAAACTACGACACCATCATATATTCGTTCTTTCGCCGATTGGACTCTAGATCTTTCGAATCAAAAAAAATTTTTTGAATAAAACTTAATTTTTTGTATTACTTTTTACAATTTTAAGTTATATCTGGCTTAAAAAATACCCTTTATTTTAATCCAATTATCTGACCTTAAATAGATGACAAGATGAATAAAACCGACATTTTGCAGGATATCCCAAATTCTGTGGACTGAATGAACTATGCCTTAGATATATATTGGCAAAGACTCTTAACTAATCTGGATGCATAGTAAAGGTGTCTCTGGAAGGTCTTGTAGGCTACATATGGAAATTCTAGTGGTTCGGAGCGTGACCAAAACGAATGTTTTCTTCTATACCTTCATATCCTTTTCAAAATTCTATCATTCTTCTAAATAGTATTACAATAAACCATGAGGCCTCCGAGTGCACATAACTGCAAATAAGATGAAACTAAGTGTATGAATTGAAAAATCTTAAAAACCCCTTTCAAATAATAACAAATTTTCATAACAAATATTAAAAGAAAATGTATTCAAGTAAATATTTGTGAATACATTACAGTTACGTGAAAATATGTCAAATATGCATATTCTGAAATACTTTAGTTATTAGTAATTTTTATGTCAGCAGTTTATCAACCAAATGTTTTTTTTATATTTTCTAGATTGTTGGACATCTTAGTGGTGGTCACGTAAATCCAGCTGTAACATTGGGTATGTTAGTAGCTGGCCGCATAAGTGCATTACGAGCCGTATTATATATAATATTCCAATGTTTGGGAGCAATAGCCGGTACAGCATGTGTGAGAGTGAGTATAGACGGTACTAACTTGAAATTGTAAAACGTGTCCTAACATTTTTAACTGCAATTCTACTACTTAAGACGCTACTTGATGAATCTTACTATAACGGCTTGGGCCACACCAACTTAGCGGCAAATATAACTGAACTTCAAGGACTTGGCATTGAGTTTTTCCTAGGTTTGGTCTTGGTATTAACCGTATTTGGTGCCTGTGATGCTAATAAACCTGGTACGTTTCTTATTTTCTCCACATTATATAAATCATTCTTTATTCGAATCTCTTGTATAGATTCCCGCTATACGGCTCCTTTTGCCATTGGCATGGCTGTCACTTTGGGTCATTTGGGAACAATACACTATACTGGTGCTAGTATGAATCCAGCTCGTACTATTGGTACTGCTTTTGCCACAAACAACTGGGATTCTCATTGGGTCTACTGGGCTGGTCCAATCATGGGGGGCATTGCTGCTGCTTTAATTTATACACAAGTCTTGGAGAAACCCGCTGCTGCCAAGGTCAGTGAAGTATCGGACAAATATAGGACACATGCCGATGAGCGTGAGGTGAGGCTGTAAATGGTTATAGAAATAAGAAAACATTATTTTTTTTTATTATTGGAATTAAAATTATATCTAAAAAAAACTATACAGCAACTTACTCATATCTTAAAATACTCCAACCATTGGTACTAGCCACAACAGTTGAATAACATTCTACACCACATAAAAATACATCGAGTCTTTTATAAAGCAATAGTTAGCGTAGCACCGGTTAAACGTCACAATTCATTAGAGTAAACGTGATATAAATAACGCTCACTATATTGATAGAATATTGACGGTGGGATGGTGTCCTATCATAGCGCTTTCAGTTTTTGATACGAATTCTTCAAAAACTGGTTATAAAATTTGAATTTGAAAGTCAATTCTAATCATTTTTCATTCTTCAGATAAACGAAACATTAAGAATCCCTAATTTTTACTTGAGACTTTGTCCAGTCAGAAATAAATCCGTCAATTCTCTTACTTTTATATATCTTCCAAATAATAGTCTATCTCAAGGTCCTCAAAATAAGCATTTGTTTGATCAATGATTTTATCTTTGGAGCAACATCTATTTCCGCCGCGCCCTTTGTTTAGGTTAGGAAATAGAAAATAGACACTGGGAGCTAAGTCGCGGAATATGACCAGATAAGATATGAATTTCTAGCCCAATTTATGAAACTTTGCCATGGCGATCACACACGTGAGTTTCGGTGAATTTTCTTGATAAAAAAGCAATTTATCTTTGGCTAAATGCGGTAGTTTTTTTTCCAATAAGGTAGCATAACATTCACGGTTTATTGTCTTTCCCTTTTGAAAATAAAAAAAAACTGTGGTCATGACCTAGTTGGCCGATAAATCTAACCCTGTTTCCTGGTCTCCGGTTTTATAAAATTGCGGAAAAATCATTCGTATTGTGGTTTTTAAATCACAAACACTCTTTTGAAGTTTTCACACGATTGCGTTTATGGTCAATTGTGAGTAGACGCGGAACCCTTTATTCTTTCAGGTGATTTCATCAAACACAACTGAATAAAAATCAAAATAACAGAGCCATTTGATATGCCTATACCATCAACAAATTCAAAACCATGTCGTGAATTGTTTCTACATTTTCGAAATCCGCCCTCTTATTATAACATAGCGCCTATCAAAGAATTTAGTGACGTTTTTGCGACACCAAACTATATCTTTGTCTAACACAAGTGCAGGTCCTTAAGGTATCTAACATAAATCCCAATCATAAAACACACATCAATTTAAAGGCAATGTATTATTCGTTGTTCGAATAAACTTATATCAGATGTAGACGAAATTTAAATTTCTTATTTTTACGAATTCAGTTCAAGAAAATCTTGTCGAAGAAATTAAGAATATGAACATAACTTTTTGCTTCTCAGTGAACATTTGGTCTCTCAAACCTTCGTAATCCATATCATTAGGAGAGTTAAACATTCCAAAACTCCAACCACATTAGATTGTAGCCATTCGGTTAAAACTTAGGAGATGTGTTTTTGGTCATTGTCATATTGGAATCAAGAGCATATTTACCTCTATGTTATTTAGAATTTGCCTGTATCCAATGTTAGTTAGAGAATCTTTTAATACATAAGTTGAACTCAATCGTTGGCCTGAAGAATATTGTATATTTTGGGTCTAATCTTTCTACCTTTGGCTGTCGTAAAAACGTTCTTCCATCCTGGCCTCTTAAATTAAACATGGACACATCTAACAAGTAAGAAAATTATAGTCGGTCTAGACCGTCTATACGATACCCTATACCATGCGTTTAGAGACCCTATCTCTTAGGCCCAACTAACTGGACATAGAAAATAAGCAAAAACCAAATTTGAGTGGGATTTTTATTAATTTTTTTGGCTGCAGATACGAAAAAGTTCATATCGGATGCTATATCTATATAGGGACTTGGTCCAAAAATGGACCGATCCTGATCATGTTTGGTAAAGTCTCTTGTATTTTGCAAAAATATATACAAACAAAATTTGAGAAGAATCAATGCAATATTTTTGTTTTTTAATAGATTTAAGTGAAGATCGGGAAGAAGCTCTGTATGGGGTCAAAGGGATCATTTTTGGACTACTCATTAATGGATGTAATGAACGCATACAAACCCAATTTGAGTAAGATCTATATGACAATTTGGATCTTATGGCAATTTATGTCGATTTCATATGGGTAATTTGTATGGGGGCTAGGTCTGAACATGGACCGATTCTCACCAATTTCAATAGCGTTCATCCCATGACCGATAAAAGCTTATATACCAAATTTCATCAAAATATATTCATATTTGCGACCTGCAGTTTGATTACAATGTTTACATGGACACACAGACGGACGGACGGACGGACGGACATTGTTAAATCAACTCAGAAAGTGATTCTGATTCGATCGGTATAATTAAAGATGGGTCTAGGTCAAATATTTTTGGTTGTTACAAACAGCAGCACAAAGTCATTATACCCAAACCACATAGTGGTATAGGGTATAAAAAGAGAACAGTATGTCAATTCCGTCTAGACCAGTCCATGTGCTCTTTAGCAAAATTTATGAGAGCCAGACGATTTTTCTCTGATATCAGTGGTTTCTCACTTTTCGAGCACATATTTATACCCTATACCACTATGTGGTTTGGGTACAATGACTTTGTGCTGCTGTTTGTAACAACCAAAAATATTTGACCTACACCCATCTTTAATTATACCGATCGAATCGGAATCACTATCTGATTCGATTTAACGATGTCCGTCCATCCGTCCGTCTGTGTGTCCATGTAAAGCTTGTAATCAAACTGCAGGTCGCAAATATGAGTATATTTTGACGAAATTTGGTATTTGATCTTTTATCGGCCATGGGATGAACGCTATTGAAATTGGTGAGAATCGGTTCATGTTCAGTCCTAGATCAACATATATTGCCATAAGATCAAAATTATCATACAAATCTTAGTCAAATTGGGTTTGTATGTATATATTACATCCATTAATTAGAAGTCCAAAAATGATCTCTATTGGACAACTCTTAGTCATAGGCCCTATATAGAGCTGCTTCCCGATCTTCACTTAAATCTATCAAAAAACAAAAATATTGCATCCTATATGAACTTTTTCGTATATGCAGCCGAAAAAAATTAATAATAATCCCACTCAAATTTGGTTTATGCTTATTTTCTATATCCAGTTAGTTCGGCCTGAGAGATAGGGTCTCTAAACGCATGGTATAGGGTATCGTATAGTCGGTCTAGACCGACTATAATTTTCTTACTTGTTTTAGTTTCAGATTGTTGATGGCCTCTTTATATATTGTGGCATTTTTGGACATTTTTTAAACTCTCTTGTTATTAAATTATTCTGTCTTTGACTCGTTTTACGGTGCCTGCCGCCTAAATGTCGAGTAAACACCGTACCTCTTTCATGATATTTCTTGATAATTCTCACAAATTTTCTTGCGAGATTAAGAATATATAAATAAATATTTATAGAACGGCTAAGATTTTATAAATTTTCTTTCATACTATCTTCTATTTTGATTGTTTTAATAAACTCTGGTACAGAAGTTTAAAAGTTTCCATTGTTTTGTCATCACTAAAAAATACTTTGTTTTTCGTTTATCTTTTATTTTTTTTTATTGTATTTTTTGTAACAAATTTATCTTTTAATAGAGAACACACCGAGGAGTGATGTCGCAAAAAAACAACGTGAAATTATTAATAAACAAAATTACCGAATTCAGAATTTTGTAAAAGTTTCAAATGTATTGTCACCCACTGTATACCCAATAAACATTTTCGATTGCTATCAACTTGAAGTGCATTTGCACCTCAATAGTCCGATTATAGTCTTCTCAACTTAAAAGGCACATTTTTTATATGGTAATTTTCTTAGTTATCAAATTGAGAAATTTGATAGAAAATAAATTTCTCCAATCGGTATCAATTGGAAGTTACGGAATTGTCATATTAAAAAAAACATATACTAATTTTAGAAAAGAAAACAATGTACTTTTTTTAATGTTTCAATTTAATTTCATCACATATTTAATATTATTATGTACATAATAAGATTTTTTAAAATTTAGAATTAAAAATAATTGAATTAATTATTTGTATATTTTATGAATATTAATATTAAATATGTCATAAATAAGACTTTAAATTAACAAATTTGAAAAAAGTAGAAATAACTAAAAATATATCTATTAATTATTTGTACTTTTTTGGCACTTTTTAATTTAATTTATTATTTATAACATAAAGGGTCCGCCAAATAACTTTTTTTTTTTTTGAAAATGCTATAAAAAAAACTACTGATATTATCTCAAATTTCTTTTTTTATTTGAAAGTACAATCCTTCCGGTTAATAATGGAAAATAAGTTCATTCAAATGGCTGCCTCGGCTGGCCATGCAGTAGCCTACACGATCGGTCCAATTTTTAAGCACATTATCGATTGTGAGCAGCTGTATTTCACCAATGGCTTCACGAATATTGTCCTTTAAAGCGTCAATTGTCTCTGGCTTGATGGCATAACACTTATCTTTAAGGGCACCCCACAAATAATAGTCCAACGGTGTCAAATCGCAGCTCCGAGGTGGCCAAACGACATCAGCTCTGCGGCTGATAATGCGATCTTCAAAAACAGGGCGCAAAACATCGAGTGTAGCTTCGGCTGTGTGGCACGTAGCGCCGTCCTGTTGAAACCAAATGTTGCCAATATCCTCCTCTTCAATTTTTGTGAACAAAAATTCGTTCAACATGGCCCGATAACGATCGCCATTGACTGTAACAGCCACTCCTTGCTCATTTTCGAAGAAAAATGGCCCAATTATGCCTCTGGACCAAAATCCTCACCAAACAGTGACTCGTTTTGGGTGTATCGGCTTTTCAAATTATGCGTGCGGGTTTTCTGTGCCCCAAAGGCGACAATTTTGCTTGTTTACATACCCGCCAAGATCAAAATGAGCTTCATCTGAAAAGATGATTTTTTTTTGGCAAAATCGGCATCTTCTGTAAGTCGATCGCAGGCCCACTTAGCGAAGTGAAAACGCATTGGATGGTGAGTTGGCTGCAACTCCTGAACCAATTGGACTTTGTATGGCGTCATACCAAGGTCTTTATGCAAAACTCATCTCAATGATGCCTCCGAAATGTTCAATTCTTGAGAACGACGCTGAATTGATATTGATGGCGATTCACGCACACTTTCTGCCACAGCAGCAATATTCTCGGGCGTACGCACTGTTTTTGGCTTTTCACGCTTTGGTTTATCGATGAGGATGCCAGTTTCTTTCACTTTTTTCACAAGATAACGAACATACGAAGCTGACGGTGCTTCTCTTCTTCCAAAATCCGTACGCAATTTTCGCACACATTCTGCAACATTACAATGATTTTCAAAGTAATGTCGCAATATTTCCCAGCATTGTTCAAGCGTATACACAAGCATATTCGTTCAGCGGAAGGATAAAACTAATTATCTGTCAAATCAGACATGAGCTAAGTGTTACCATTCACGAAATAAGCTCTAGTTGAAAAAAAAACGTTAGATGGCGGACCCTTTATTTAAATAATATCTCAAACTTAACATGGTGTCTTGACTAGCCATAATTCATGGCAATGTTCAAGTCAATGGCTAGTGGAGACAGCTAATGTTCATGTCATGACTAAAAAATCCAAATTTTTTGCCATGGCAGACAAAAACTAACAAAAACTTAGCCATTAATTTGAAATTAATGGCGCAACTTAAATTAAATAAAAGTGAAATTATTAATTTCACTCTAAAAGAGGATTCACCCAAAATCTCGTGCTTTTTCTTTCAATTTTTTTCCTCTTCAATTTGTATTTTTAGTTTTTTAACTCTTTTAAAGCATTGAGTACAAGAATGCATTTTTGTTGTTTACGGTTCAAAGACATTTTGGAAATGAAATGTCCCAAACATAATTTGTCCACTTCGAGCTTTGTCTCATTTTAATTCTCTGGCTTGAACATGAACATTGCCAGGAATTATAGCTAGTCGAGACAGCGTGTAACACAAATCATATTCAAGTTGAAAAAATATTTGGTCTCTAGTGGAGAAAAGTGTTGGATATCCATTTCAAAATTAAAATATTTCTCAAAGATTAGAAAAAATTTTAAGTCTAAACTTGATGTCGAGTTGCAAGCAAACAAGGAGAAAAATTGTTCAACATAAGTTCAGAATTACGTTGGACATCAATTTGAGAACTTAACTTTTCTCCAACATTGGAGAAATAGTTTTTCAATGGTTATACAATCTATGACACAATTAGTATAGTAGGAAAAAGTTCCCCAACAAAATAGTTTGGGCGTTTAATTAATTTTTTACGGATTTTAGCTAACATTATTTTGGCAACATTCTTCTAATTAATTGATTAATGCGAGCCTAAAAGTGTACTATACAGAATTATTATTTCTCATACACAGGATGACTCATATTTAATTGAGAAAATAAAGTACAGCATTTACTTTCGCATTAAATAAATATTTAACTTTATAAAACTTGAGTATTTATCAATAGATGGTGAAATTGACATTTTTTATGATGATTCCAAAAATATTTCATTTTTTACAATAACCATTAGTGGGCTGGACCATGTTGAAAAAGGTATATTTCTAAGGGTTTTCATGGATCTTCACTTTATTGCAAGAAACTATATAGTACATATAAAAGATCTTTTGAAGACGCATTTTAAAAACATGTACAGCTACTAACATTCAAAGTGGGACATAAAGAAAAAGTCTTATGTTGCCATGTTTGGAACGCAAAATAAAAGTCTCGGTTGAATTTAAAAATTTTTATTTAATATACTTCTTTTAATTAAAGATATATATAGACAAAACAAAAAAAAATTCTTACAATTTCTTAATAACGTTCTAAAATTAGCCATTTTTTATTCCAACTGCTTAAAGCTCAACTCACACTTAAAGAGGGACACTACAATTTTCAATTTTATATATCCCTTTAAATACTTTTTTAATACTGGATTGACTTCCCATTGTTTGCAATCACAGCTTGAAGACGTCGTTGTATGCTTTCAATCAAGTTTTTGCAAAATTCGGGTTCAATATTATACCACTCTTCTATTACGACATCCTTCAGTGCGGCAATACTTTTAACCCTCCGTTTAGCTACCCTTTTTTTTAATTCTGCCCAAATATTTTCTATAACATTCAAGTCTGGAGACTGGGGAGGAGTCTCCATTACTTTTGGACAGTTATAAAATAGCCAAGTTCGTGCATTCCATGATTTATGTTTAGGGTCGTTGTCCTGGTAGAATACGAAGTCGTTTTTTATACCCAGGTTTTCGGCGCTTTCCTTAACGGTTTCTTTGAGAATGTCAATATAATACTTCGAATCCATTATTCCGTTCACAAAATGAATTTTACCAACCCCAGACGCTGACATACACCTCCATATCATAAGTGAACCTCCGCCATGCCTGACTGTTTTTTTAATAGCTTTATCTTGAAATTCAGTACGAGGTTTGCGCCAAATGAATCTTTTTCCATCTGGTCCAAAGAGATTTATTTTCGTTTCATCTGTAAAAAGAACCTAAGGAGATAATGTTACAATCGAAAAAAGTTTGTTTAATTAAAAACAATAGTACTCACTTTTGGCCAGAATGTTGTATCCTTATTTGCATGCTTTTGAGCAAAGGCATATCTCAGCTGTTGGTTTTTATCAGATATTAAAGGCTTTCGGCGGCAGGCTCTTCCGTGTAAATTATTACCTCTGAAGACTCGGCGGACTGTTTCAGTGCTAACATCAATATTTTTTATTTCTTTTAATCTATTTTTAATGTCAACTGCTGATAAAAGTGTGTCGTTCTCTATTTGTTTCAAACAATATCGCTTATCACGGTCGGATGATTTACACCTGTTCGGACAATTTCTTTTTTTATTTTCGACACTACCGGTGGCTTTAAAACGTTTAATGATATTAAACACTGTACTCTTTTTTATTTACTATATTTGCGATTTCTCTGATAGATTTTTCTTTTTTATAATTGTTTATTATAATTTGTCTTTCTTCAACTGTAGTTTGACAATTTTGTGACATTTTGAAAAAAATTAATACTTTACCACAATGAAATATAAAACACTGATGTTAACTCGTAATTGCTGATTGCTAATACCAAAGATTACGGTATTTCAAAAAAAAAAGGGTATCTGTGCCACTTTGAATGTGTGCACTAGGTTGCCAGATGAATATGTAAACACACATATTTTTGTCTATTTACACTGTACAAAAACGAATGCTAACAGTTTTAGTAAAGTTTTATTATAGTTAAATAAAATAGAAGGAAATTATGGCAAATTTTTTTATAACCACAGAAAATATTTAATATAAAGTAATTAAACTGAGAATTTTTCGTAGTGTCCCACTTTGAGTGTGAGTAGCTGTAAATCATGAACGCACTTGTCACAGTTTCCGCTAAATTCTACAATATTCAACAATATTTTAAAAATAATTTCGGTTTTTCTATATTTACGAAGGTGTATTAGTTCCTTGATCAACTTAGCAATTTTTATACCCTCCACACCTCAGTGGCAAAGGGTATATATAGGTATGTCATTCCGTCATTTTTATATAAAATGAAAGACGTTTTTTTTGGAGACTTAAAAAATCGTTTTGTGGGTGAAGAATAAGAAATAATTCCCATATTAAATTATTTTTGGACTAGTTACTCATTTAGACCCATTTAAATAGCTAGGGAGCTTAAAAAATTACTTTGTCTAATATCTATTATCTTCTATGTAAGTATGAAAAAACTTGGGGACTATTAATTAATACCTACTATTCTGGTTCTCGATCTACCAAATTTTTATATTTAAAAGTGCCTTAATTTGAAGAAGTCGCATGAAATTCTCTCTCTGGGGCAAAGGGTTCGGAATGAGTTGCAAAAATTTTTCACATTTGCGGAATTCAATTAGTGTGAACAAATTTTAGCTGAAGATTACTGTTATTCAATTATTTTGTATTATCTATCATGTAACTTATAAATTAAAAACCACACATTGCTATATACATCTTTAAAATTGTACACTTTTTCATCACTCCATTTTCAGAATACAATTTAATGCAAATCCACAAAAACTCTCACAATGCTATCTTACACTGAATCTTATCTTTTCTAAAAGGATTTTTATAACTAAATATATTTGTCTCAATTTCAATAACAAATTTATTATATATTCAATATCATAGATATTTGTGTATTAAAATCATCTTTCTTCAAATACAGATGAGAAAATTGGAAGGTGGACGTGATTTTGCTTAAAGAATTATTTATATAAAAAATAATTACTGATCATATAACAGCAACAATCTGACGGCAGTCTCATCAGATCAGTGACTTTTCCAAAAAAAAAACATTTCATAACAATACAACGTTTTGGATATCGAATATTCAAATAATTTGTCAATTTTCAGTATGTTTAAGTTAGAGCTATATAAAACTATTTAAATTACTTTTTATCAGTAATTTTTTAAAATTAATATTAAATTTTGTGTTCTTTATTTTATAATTTATACAAAGTTCAAATATATCAAAATATAATAACAATTTTAAATAAAAAAGTCAATTGCAAAATGTTACATATTTATTATTATTTTTCTTTTTTTTTTTTTTGTATTAATCTTATACCGTATATACAACATATTTCTACTAATATTATACTTTATTTATATATATTTAAGTATATTGACAATGTTTACAACTAAACCAAAAAATATACTCTTTTTTAAACGATACCTTAAAGTTTTGTTTTTTTGACTGATAATTATCAGCTGTGTTAAGAAGCGAGGCACCCCTGTGTAGCTCAAATACGAGTACGATGAATCGGCACTGTTATTCTAAGTTAGTTATTGTTTTCAGAAACATTTAAATTGGATCGAAGGACTCTAAAAGATTGTTGTTTTCTCATATTTTGACCAATATATTGAATTTTAATTGTAGAATATACGATAAGTTCAGATAATGTGTACCCCCAAATATTTCCACCAAAGTAATAGCGGCTAATTTACGTGTTAAGTTATTAACTCTTCCTCAATCAATTGCCTATATATAGAAAAGTTATGTACGAAAAAATTTATTTTCAAAATTGCAGGGTAACGTGGTATACACCAGTTCAGAAATATTGGCTATAGGTCGACGATATGGCACCCTACAACATGGTATACCACATTACCCGATTATCAACATTATTACATTAATAATTATTTTTTTTAAATAATTTTTTATATGTTTTTAAAAAATATTTTCATGTCAGTGAAAACCAGACATTAGTTACTCAGATTAAAAATTTTATTAAAATGAAGTAATTAACATAATATCAAACGAAAATAAAAGGATTCGAGAATCTATAAAAATAATATGTCGGTAAGGCGATTTCTTTCGATCCCTTTTAAACTTTTAGTTACTAACAGAAATTGACCAAAAATATACTATTTGAACGATATTTCTTTGCAGATGTGCTCGATATTTACAGATTTGCACCATCTGGGGCATTTTTTTTGGATTAAAATACATAAAACTATACAATATTGACAGAACGTTTATCATTGTCGTTAATGCGATCGTTAATGACAAAGTGAACGATATTGACGCCTAAATAGTCGTTGACGACAAAGTGGACGACACTGTAACCCACATAATCGTCGACGATAATATAGTGGAATTAGTCTTCTATAAAGTCGTCAGTGAATATATAGCCGAACTTTTCATTCTTTTTGCGTGAGCGACAAACTGAGCGACATGATTTCTCATTTAGTCGTCCACGATTTCCGCGACATTTGTTCGAAAAAGTCTTTGACGATTTGTTCCGGCTGTCCTACATTTGTCTTCAAGGACTTTACATTGTCATGCACCCATCATTAGGGATGTCTTGAAGACGTGGCCAACTGGGATGCTGTATGTGTGCTTATTAAATTTGTGTTGATTTGTGAATTGGCTAAAATTGATTAGCATACCTTTAGGCTCCTATAAAATTATTTATTAACAAACCCACAAGTGCTCGCATTATAGCTATGCTATTCATTTGGTATATAATTTTTCTACGTTTGCACCAAGGTTCAGAAAATGCACACATGCAACCTACAATGTTCTGTTCAAAAGCAGCCAACACATATCTTTATTTTCATATCAATTATGTGCGTTTCTAAATTTTCTACGGTGCCCAACACAATCATGACTGTGTTCGGTTTAATATTTCGTTATTTACACGAACATTTTTCTATCACGTATTTTTTGTTTCGAACACACATAAACCACACAGATTCGAGTGTTGCTTTATTTGAAGTTCGTGTTCTGGTACGTGTACTGAGAAAAAACAGAACATGTATAATAAACAGGTTCGAGTTCAGTTATATTTTAAGTCGTGTTCTGGCTCGTGTACTAAGAAAAAACAGAACATGGACAATAAACAGGTTCGAGTTCAGATATATTTTAAATTCGTGTTCTGGCTCGTGTACTGCGAAAAATTGAAACATCAATTCGCAACTTTTAATAGCGAAACGAAAAAATTTACATGTCTGATTGAAACCTGCAAGAAAGATTTAAGTGCAGTGTGCAGTTTTTGTGTCTAAAGTATTTTATTACCATATTTTTTTAAAATAAAAACTTTAAAATATTTGACAGTTGTAAACAATTTGCAACGTAAGTCATAAAAAAGGGTCAATAAAATTTTAATAAATTTGGTTGAAACAATTGTCGTCGTTTTTATCTGGGTGTATCAGATCGCGAATTGATGTTTCAATTTTTCGCAGTACATGAGCCAGAACACGAATTTAAAATATAACTGAACTCGAACCTGTTTATTATACATGTTCTATTTTTTCTTAGTACACGAGCCAGAACACGACTTAAAATATAACTGAACTCGAACCTGTTTATTGTACATGTTCTGTTTTTTTTCAGTACACGTACCAGAACACAAACTTCAATTACAGCAACACTCGAATCTGTGTGGTTTACGTGTGATCGAAACAATAAATACGTGATAGAAAAATGTTCGTGTAGATAACGAAATATTAAAACGAAACACAGTCATGATGTGTTCGGCACCGTACAAAATTTAGAAACACACATATTGATATAAAAATAAAAATATGTGTGTGTTGGTCTAAGTTATGTTTGTTTACATATATGTACGAGTTTTTTATTCAGTGTGTGTTTTTTTCTGAACTCTGGTTTGCACACACAAAAAAATGAAAAAATTTATTGTGAATAAGCATAACAACTGGGGGGTTATTATGTAATTCGATTCGAATTAAAAAATTTACGAATTCGTACAAATTGTACTTTGTAGCAAGAATGATAGAATAAAGATTACGCCATCCGAATGTTTTCCCGTTAGATGACGTAACGTGTCTATCGCAAGGGTTGCCAGGTATGTTTTAAGTGTGAAATTTAAAAATCTTACGAAAAATTTATGTTTTATGTGATAGTTGGCAACCCTGCAATTAAAATCACTTCGACAGTTCTCAAAAAAATATTAAATCAGTTCTTGTTATGAATTACATATTTCGCTTTATATTTTATTTAAAACAATATTAAAATAATTAAAATTAATTAAAACATTCAGTAAAGTGTGTTAATAAGTTGCAGCATAAAGAAAAACTGAAAAACAAAAAGGAAGAAACAACGTAACCATGCGGTGTGCAGTGGGCAAATGCAAGCAAAATAATCATAAAAAAAACAAGTGTGAAATTGTGCGAAAAAGTAACAATTTGGCTGTTTTTAATGAATAGATTATATTTTTTACTATAGCTGTATCCTTTTACAAGTTTCCGAAAGATACAGCACAAAGGAAGCTTTGGGTATTGTATTGCAATCGTTGCATTTCCATAGATGTTGAAAAAGAAAGAATCTGTGCCTTACATTTCAAACAGGAGGATTTTGATAGAAATATGAAATTTGATATGGGTAAGTTATCACAAATTAAATTTTAACAGTTCATAATTAATAACTATGAATAGGATTTACCAATCAGCGTACACGAAAATTGAAACCGGGGGCAGTACCGTTCATAGAGGCGAGCGCTATTGCAAATGAAATTAAAATTACAAATAAAATTACAAATCCAAATGAAGTTCAAATTCCAAATCAATTTAAAACACTTACATGCGATGAGAAAAACACTCCAATGACGTCTGACATTCTGGAAGATAGCCTACAACTGTACACAGAAAATTTGGAATTGAAGACGTATGATTTTAAAAAGTGCACATATACTTATTTCAAATCGTTTTTAGAGATGCTTTGCGCCTCGAGAATATTATGCTGAAAATGTTACAAAGTCAATCTGCGATCACAATGAAAAATTTGTATCGTCAAGTTCGGAGCTTAAGTTCTACTAACACAAATCTTGAGAAAGCATTGAGTCGTCTGTTTACTTAATGCCAAATACAAAAACTAAAAACGACGATAAAAGGCAAAACTTTACAGATGCAGATATTGCCCAATAAATCACTTTGTATTCCACAAGTGCCAAGGCTTACAAATTTGTAAGGAAAAAGCATTTTTCACTTCCCTCTAGGAGGACTTCTTTGCGAAAATTAATAGTTTATTCTTCAATTAACCATTTAAGATGAATATTAGCTTCAATTTGTAGTAATAACCTTTTATTCATGTGATATTTTCGCATTTACATACTAATTTTTACCTCTTCTATAGTTTTTCTCATATTTCTCATATTAATCAATTATTAACAAAATTTTTTAATTCAAAAACTATAAAATTTTTGTTCAAATATTATTTAGTGTTTTAGTGAATTTAAAATAAATTAACGAATTTATAAAAATAATTTTTTTTTTTAACAAATAATTTTAGGAGAAAAATAATAAGTTGTCCCACTGCTACAATGTTATTATTTATGTATACACATACACATGACAGCTGAAAATTATTAGCCAATAGGAACACAGTTCGCGTGACGTCACATGTCTGACCGGCGTGTGAAATTCCTTTCGAAAATATTTTCGTTTCGAATCGAATTACATACATGAAATTCGATGATGCCACTTAATCATTTTTTTTTTTTTTGTTCACGCAAAATTTATAATTGGAGAATTTTTTCTCGAGAAAAGAATTATCCGTGGGAAAGAAATTTCTTGAGAATATTCGTAATTGGGCCGGGTTTATATCTGCTGTGTGTTCAACAAATATTTATAATGAAATTTAATGAATTTTAAAATTTTCTTGAACTCGAATTTCGAGGGCTGGGCTTTGTTAATTATTTAATAACAGCCGATTTCAATAAAAACAATAAACAAAAGTAAAACAGAAATAAATGCACTATATTTAGAAAATGACAAAATTTTACGCGTCAAAATAAAGTGACCAGCAAACATAAGGCAACAGAACTTCAATACAAAAAGTAAACTTTTACAATTTTTAATATTTGGTTCACTTTTATTTGGCCTTCAGCCTTAGGCATCGACTCGACAAGTTTTTTTTTTTTTTTGTTATATCAGGGGAGATTTTTCTCTCTTTGACAATTTTAGACGTAGGCTTTGGGTCTTTGTCATGTTGTAAGATTTAGTTCAGCCACCCTAACTTCTTGATGCTATGTAAACCATTTTATTCATAGTGGAGTCTATAAAAACATGATTAACAACATCTGTGGCACCATACAACCTCAAACCATAACTGAGCCTCCACCGTGTTTGACAGTGTTGGTAACACACTTTTCTTTGAAGGCTTCATTCTTAGCACGCCATATTTATTGGGCCTTTTCGCTCCGCAAATTTCGAATTCGCTCTGTTCTGTATATAATATGTTTTACCAAGAAGATAGAGCCTCATTTTTGTAATTTGTATTCTTCCATGTAGGCCATTATTGTGAAGCGGACTCCTTACTGTACTCAAACTTACTGGTTTGCCAGATCTCTGATTTAAGTTTTCTGATAATTTGGGCAAATTGTCGCATTCGATATCGAGTAAAATCAATCGAAATTCAATATTTTAGTTTATTATTTAAAGGCGACAGACAATCGTCAGACCTCGTTTCACTTTTAACTCGTTAGCTGTGACGGAGTAAAATTTCTTGTAGAATTTTTTGGAAAATAAAAAAATATTTTCGATAACGAATACGACGATTTGACACCAGATCTCGGTAGATCTTTAACTTGATTCGCTAATTTCACGCAAGGATTTACTTTTTTCTTTTAAATCTAATATAATATTCCGAATACCAGACAATGTTTGCTTTCCTATAGTGAGATTACTTTCTTTTACAACTTTTTAGTTATTATTATTTAGTACAAATCAACTTATGCTATGTTCAGACGGACAGCAATATTCGAGGTTCGCTCTCTCATTCACGATTCGCGCCCCAATCATGATTGAATCTACATGATTCACCATACAAAATTTTGAGAGTGAACCAACTTGGTTCATTTTGAATCTAATTGCGAACCACGAAGAATTTACTGTCATCTCCAATTTTGATAAAAAAAACTATCGCTAGTTTATCTGAACTGGCTGTCAAAAATATATAAACAAGAAAAAACAAACAAGTAAGAAAATTATAGTCAGTCTAGACCGACTATACGATAACCTATACCATGCGTGGAAGACCCTATCTCTCAGGCCCAACTAACTGGATATAAAAAATAAGCATAAACCAAATTTGAGTGGGATTTTTATTAATTTTTTTGGCTGCAGATATGAAAAAGTTCATATCGGATGCTACATCTATAAGGGGACTAGGCCCCAAAATGGACCGATCCTGATCCATGTTTGGTAAAGTCCCTTGTATTTTGCAAAAATATATACAAAAAAAATTTGAGAAGAATCAGTGCAATATTTATGTGTTTTGACAGATTTAAGTGAAGATCGGGAAGCAGCTTTATATGGGGCCTATGACTAAGAGTTGTCCCGTAGGGATCATTTTTGGACTACTGATTAATGGATATAATAAACACATATAAAACCCAATTTGACTAAGATATATATGATAATTTGGATCTTATGGCAATTTATGTTGATTTCATAGAGGTCATTTGTATGGAGGCTAGGTCTGAACATGGACCGATTCTCACCAATTTTAATGGCGTTCATCCTATGGCCGATAAAAGCTTATATATATACCAAATTTCATCAAATTACATACATATTTGCGACCTGCAGTTTGATTACAAGCTTTACATGGACACACAGACGGACGGACGGACGGATATTGTTAAATCGAATCAGATAGTGATTCTGATTCGATCGATATAATTAAAGATGGGTCGAGGTCAAATATTTTTGGTAGTTACAAACAGCAGCACAAACTCATTATACCCAAACCAAATAGTGGTAAAGGGTATAAAAATTAATGTGTGCAATAAAATAAATAGAAACATTTAACAAATAAACAGTATGTATGTATATTTATAAATGTATACTCTATAAATATAAATAGAAAATATTAAATAGTGAAACGTAAAGTGTAGAAGGATGTCTTCAAATATTTGCACAAAAAGATAAACGTCAAAATGAAACAAGAACAATCGTCTGAACGCCAAGGTTCGCAATCGTGATTCAGAGAACGAACCAAGTGGTTCATTTTGCCGTCTGAACATGCTATTAAAATGACTTTTCGTAAAGTAAACACGTGATCAGTACACATTTGCCACAACAAGTTTAAGTTCTTCCCCGAAATATAAAAAAGTAAGTATTACCAATTTTTTGAGGCGTAAAATTTGATTTTCATTTTCTGCATTTTCACTTCCAACAGATTTATGTAATGTTGCCACTTGTTTTGATTTGATGTCTGTAAATATTACTTTTTATCGTAAGTCAAAATTAACTGTAATAAAACAATTTTGGTGTTTACTTTATTTGGCCGCTAACAGTATGTGTAATATTTTTGCAAAAAATCACACTTCGAACAAACTCAACAAAAGAAGTCGAAAACGCCCGAAAATGCTTTCGAAGTAACTGATAAGTAACAATTTTCGTCAGTGGCTTTTAACCACTATACAGTAAAAGCAAAATAATGGAATTATTTTGTATTTCGTTTCGAAAAATAGTGAAAGGTTTCTTTTAACAATTATTAAACATTGTAATAACATTCTATATCTCAGCAATCAAGGCCGACCAAAAATTATGATTTATTTGACTCACCACAAGAAGTAGGCTGTCGTATGGTCGGCCTAGATCTCACTTACTTTTTGTTGTTTAAGTTTGTTTTAGTATAAACTTTAAAAAAAATAACTGTAAAAGCTTTCATTGATATAAAAAGCTTTTCACTTATGTATGACAACATTCGCCAACAATTAACAACAAAATTATCAATAATATGAACTTTTATTTTGTTTTTGCAAACGTATTAATTTTACAGAACAGAAGACATGCTCAAACATGCCAATATGAATTATTTACTTCGCTTACACTGGAGATGGACGCATGCTGAAAAACTTTTGTTATTAATAAACAAACGTCAGTGTTATAATAAATTTTTCATGATTTATAATTTCATAATCATCAGTGATTTTAAATATAAGCAAAGTCTTTTTTTCGTTTTTTAACGCATTTAACTTAAAGGTGACAAAGAGTAAGTTATTGGCCCCTTTTCCCGTAGAAACTGATACGATGTTAAAGATACCAACATGTTCACCACTCGCAAAAATAGCTTCTAGGTGATTTGCCAAAGGACAATGATTCCGAAAGTTCTTTCCATAAATTTCGTTTCAGGGGTCTAATCGTAGCATTCGTTATCGAAATTTTTCGATCGAAATTATTTTTAAACTCTTTCTTTTAACTCGTACTCTCTGTCTGTCTGTCTGTCTGTCGTTGGTCAACCCCATTCCTCTTATCCAATTGATCTGAAACTTGGCCCATAGTTTTGTTGCGACTACAGATTAATTTTGGGGTAGTCATGCACAGTCACGCATAGTCGCGCACAGTCACGGAGTGATCTAAATGTCATTTCCCCTCATCCGATTGATATGAAACTTGGTCCATACACTTATTATGAAAAAATGATTAACTTTGAAATAGTCGGGCACAGTCATGCATGGTCATGCACAGTCACGGAGAGATTTAAAACGGATTTCCCCTCATCCAATCAATCTGAAACTTGGTCGATATACTTGCTGTAAAGAAAGATTAACTTCGACATAGTCACGCACAGTCACGCATAGTCGCGCACAGTCACGGAGTGATTTAAAACCCATTTCCCCTTGTCCGATCGATCTGAAACTTGATCGATAGACTTGCTGTGAAAAAGTTAGATTATTTACTTTCCAAAATAAAATACTAAGAATAAGTTTGCTCTCTCACAGTTAACGAGTTTTGACCGCTAGTTAATAGTAAAAGTGAAACAAGGTCTGATGTTCTTTAAATAATAAACCAAAATATGGAATTCCGATTGATATTACTCGATATTGAATGCGGCTATTAGCCCCCAGTGTTGAAGTTCGGTACAATTGTTTAACTTTCCATTTGCCAAATAAAGTATTAAAAAACAGAAATAAGAAATTGTGTTTTGACATGCTTTAAATTAACTGTGTTTGATTCAATTTCTTTTTACCCGGTTACATTATTTTAATACAAATTCTGGACATATCTGATATTTATATTTATATTCATTCAAATGTATTTAAAAACTATAAAGCCCAAGGAATTCAGAAAAATTGTTTTATTTTTTTATAATCTTAATTTTAAATCTTTTTTTGAAGTGTTTTTTTATTAATACATTAATAAATAAATATTCCTGGCTATAATGATCCACTGTTAACTCTATAAAATTCAATTGATTTAATTTCTGCTGTATTATAAGTGCCACAAATAATTTCACCATATCTGTTATAAAGTTTATATTTAAATTCCTTTCTTAACAATATATTTTCAAAACAAAAGATTTGAATTTTACATTTACATCACATAATTTTATCACATATAAATTAGATATTATATAATTTAACTTATATAATTTATTTTATTGAAGTAATCCATCATTTCTTTTTTGTTATGAAGAAGAACAGCATGTACAATTGGCAAAACACCACCTTGCGGAATGGTAACACCAGACAACAGCTTTTTTAATTCTGGATCTAAAAGTATTGCCATATTGATATCCCTCGGTGTAATTTTGTCCCTTTCAGAATCCAAAGCAATATTGCCAGATAATTCAAGAAGTTCAGATATTATATATTCCATAACAGCAGCCAAATATACTGGAGCACCGCCACCAACACGTTCAGCAAAATTACCAGTACGCAACATACGATGAATACGACCGACGGGAAATTTAAGACCAGCCCGATTTGATCTAGACCTTTTTTCTTTACCTAAACCTTGGTAATTTTTTTTACCACCAGTCATAATTGATTCTATTTAAGACTTTATCGAATCAACAAACAAACACAAATAAAACGGTTTTAGGAAAACTTGCGAATATTTATATACTTTTTCAACAAATGTAGTTGGATAGCGTTATCAGTGTTGCCACACTGGGGATTTTTTTTTACAAATGTGAATAGTTTTTTTTTTTGTTTGGGTAGCTGATTCGATGGGAATTTCACTAAGATTGTTGACTATTTTTAGGCGTTAAATTACCTTCGGTTACTTATTTTGATGGTAATACTAATCAAAAATTTGAGACTGTTCTAACTAAATAAAATTTTAGGTTTATGTCGAAATTAATAGTGCAAATTAGGCAACAAATATCTACATTTTCATTTATTACTCGTTATGTTATTAAATAAAATACAACCAGTCGAAATTGTATTATTGATTTGCAATAAAATTTAATTTCTGTTTAAGAAGTTAAATAAAAACTGTTAGTATTAATATATGATTAGTTTTGCTTTTTCCAGATAACAATCCATCATTTGGGGATACGGCCGAAAAATAAACTGGCAGTACTGAGTGTTATTTGTAGATTAAAAGCCGAGATAGGTCAGTTCAGACAATAAAGCTTTTAGCTTTTAATATGAGTTTTCACGATGGTTGTGAATTGATGAAACGAAGTAATTTTACCAGAAAAGAAAATATTTACTACCTCCCAGCAACAAATTGTATGATCTAAAGTAGTAAAGTTTCTTACTTTACTTCACTTAAGAATACGATTTTATAGCGTCAACGCTTTTTCGACCATTTGCAAAAAGATGAAATAGTGTATTTTCATAGATTGAGGACACAAAAAGTTAAAAAAAAAGCCTTTGTGGAAAAAGTTCACCAATCAGCTGTTGTTGTTTATTTCCCTACAAGAAATAATTGACCGAAACTAACACATAAACAATTTTTGTACTAACACACTTACAATAATTTTGTATTTGAAAAACATATGACTGCCATTGATGATGTAAATATCCACCATTGCTGATCTAGTTGTTTTTTTTTAATTTTTCTCATAATATTTGTGAATTCCCGGGTATTATTCGTTACAAATTTGTCTCGCGCACATTACCTCGTAGCTCGTTGAAGCATAAAGTTGAATTGCGGAGAAAAAGCGATACAGAGAATTTTTTCCAACATCGTTCAATTCTAAAGCGGGGCCTGACGAGTTTTAAATAAGAAATTTGTTAGCGTCATATTGAACAGCATACTTCTGGTTTGAAATAATTAAGAAAAGGAATAAAAGCGTGGATTATATATAAATTAATTATAAAACGTGAAGAAAAATAAATTTGTGATTGGCAAATAAAAAAGGTTTTCGCATTGGTTGTAGTTTTTTTTTTTTTCAATAAATTTTTTCCCTTGTGGTCTAAACTTAAAGTGTGACTTATTGATAGCTATTGATGGAGGTCCCAGGTGATACTGGGACCACCGGAGAATTCAGAAAAATTAGGGAGTCATCCCGGTCAAAGCAACAAAGAAGAGATAAAACATCGGGGAGCGATTCCTTAGTGACAGAGACCGATGAGCTTGGTGATGGCAGCATATTTGTGAAAAATACGAAACAGGCGTTAGGGGAACAAGACAGAATCGAAGGGAAAAGCCGGTAATTTACCGATAAGACAAATAACATAAAGGACCCTTTATGGTATATGTTGATTCAAATTCAAACGGAAGCACAGGAGAGCGGAAACCTATAAATCCTTTGACCTTAGGTCGAATTATTAAAAAGTTTAATATAGAAAATATTAATGAAATTATAAAAATAGGTTATGGTCGGTGTAAGATCGTATTCAATAACCACGTGGCGGCAAATAATTTCGCTGATGACAAGAGAATTGAAAGAGAAGGTTATGTAACAAAAATTTTCGCACACTTTGTGTCTAAAGTTGGGATAATTTTTGATATTCCAACGGAAATCTCAATGGAAGAGCTTAGTAAATCAGCGCGTTCGGTAATTCCAATCCTGAAATGCATTCGGATGGAACGAAGAGAAAACAATGAAGAAAGAACAAAAATTCCGACAAGGAGAGTTAAAATTATCTTTAAAGGGTTAGAGATTCCGACGGAAATTTTCTTTGACTATACAAAAGTCCCAGTAAGACACTTCATATCCTTTGGGCAATGCTACAGGTGTTTCCGCTTCAATCATTTTGCTCAACATTGCAAGCAAAGAAACGCACCATGTAATAAATGTTTCCAGACACATGAGAGTGATGTAGAATGCCGAGAAATAAAGTGCATTAACTGTAAACAATCGCATATCCCAACAGCTAGAGACTGCCCTGCAAGAGAAAAAGCGTACTCTATCAAAAGAGCAATGATAATTGAAAACTTGTCATTCAAGGAAGCCAGCATAAAATACAGAGCGGCCTTCCGAAATAGTTTTGATTTGCTAGCAGATAATGAGTTTATAGCATTTCCAAATCTAAAATCTAGAAACAACAAAACAAACATTATAAACAACAGTCAGGAAGCAGCAGGTTATATTCACTCACAGTTCTCCTATGCGCAAGCTGCGCGAAAAAATCCCAACAGAGAAAGAGAAGCAGAAAAAGCAAGAAAAGACATGGCGGAATACAACGAATTAATTAAAGATATAAACAGCACAGACAACACACCAAGGAAACTAATAAACAACCCATTCAAAACATCAGAATTCGAAAAAACAAACAGTGAGTACAACAAAAACAAATCAAACGAACAAAATTCTATTTTTAAATTAAAATCAATTCAGGCTGAAAATGGCCTTGTCGAATTAAAAATTCAACTTAATGATTTCGTAAACCAATTTAAATTAAATGCCTCTCAGAGGGAGGCGGTAAATAAAATGAGAAGCGGAATTGATTCAAAATTAATAAAATTGGACACTCTTGAAGTAACACAGAATAATCCAAAAATTAGAATTCAATCAACCTTAGAATAAAATGGCTTTACGTTTTTTATAGTATAATATTCAAAGTTTGAAAAAAGAAGGTAATAAAGATCTATTAGAAATATTTCTAGAGAACAAAAACATTGACGTAGACTTTTTAAGCGAAATTTGGCTTAAAGATAACTCAACAACCACTAGTTTAACAAACTATAATTTCATCGGAAAATTCCGAGAAGGCGGATACGGGGGGCAGGTATTTATATTAAAAAAGGAATCAAATTTAAGCTCATAAAGTTTAAAAGTCAATTAGAAATGATAGCAATCCAGACACTAAACATGCACAAAAATATGATTTTAGTAAGTTTATACATTAAACCAAATATAAATAATAATGAGCTTATCAGAGAAGTTGGGAAACTATTGTTAAATTGCAACAGTTTGAACTTAACAACATTTGTTTGTGGCGATTTTAATGCAAAATCACCTACCTGGGGAAATCAGTATTCGGTTGCCAGGGGCCTCTTAATCGAGGAATGCATTCAGGATCAAGGTTTTCACAGTTTAAACAAGGGAAGTCATACATATTTAACAGAAAACACATCATCGGCGATAGACCTAACACTATGCAACGACCTTAGTTTCTATGTAGATTGGAGGGTATCTGAAAACAAAATAACAAACAGCAACCATCTTACATGCGGTAATCATTTAAAAAATCATGAAAACAAAATAAAATTGAATTACAAGTAATTAGAAAGAGATTTAGAAACAGTTAAAATAGGGAATAACTTAAACGAAATGTATGAGAACTTAAGATAGGTGGTGGACAAAAACAAAGTTATCGAAAAAGAAAAAAGGCCAAAAAATTCCAAATACTGGTGGACTAAGGAGTCAACCAAACTTTTTAGACTCAGAAACGCAGCTAGGCAAAAATATAACAAAACAAGTCGCCCCTTGATTTAAATGTATTAATAGAAGCAGAAAAAGCTTTAAGAGTACACATTAAAATTATCAAAAGAAAAAACTTCTCAGAGATGTTGGAAAAAATCTCCACCTCCTCCTCTATCCGTGAGATGTGGGCCACAATGGCCAATTTAAAAAAATATAACTGTGTCAAAGATACAAAAAACTCTTGGGACGATCAGCAGAAGAAAAATTTTTTACAATTAATTAGTCACACAGACGAAGCAACAAACAACAACCAAAATACAATAAACCAAATATACTATGTGAGTCCAAACAGGCCACAATTTCATTTTCAAACCTTCTTAGATTTTCTTAATACAAGAAATCCCAGATCGGCAGAAGGGCTTGATGGGATATCCTATAAAATGATCTCACAATTATCAAATAATGGAAAAAAGGAAACCTTCGAAATTCTAAATAATCTTTGGATGCAAAATACTATTCCGGAAGAATGGAGGAGAATACGAATACAACCCATTCCAAAGAAAAACAAAGATCCAGCGTTAGTTGAAAATTACCGGCCAATCTGTCTTCTATCCATTCTCCTTAAATTAACAGAAGGCATAATTAAGGAAATGATTAATAAATCAATAGAAGAACATTGTTATATACCAAATAGATCGTACGCCTTCCGGAAAAAACATTCCACTTCTCAATGCATAAACGACATAATAAACACAATCTACCACCATAGGGAAAAGGGTTTAGTAGTCATGGGTGCCTGCGTCGACCTGGAGAAGGCTTATGACCTGGTGGACATTCATATCCTTAGGGATCGTCTGTACCGAATGGGCCTGAACTCACACATTATAGAATGGATACACGGACTATTACGCGAAAGGACCCTTACTTTGGGTTCCCAATCAGTGAAGGTGAAGAGGGGATTAATGCAGGGCAGCGGACTTAGTCCGATTCTCTTTAATATCTATACTGCTGAACTTCACACTATAACGGGAGAAAATTGCATATTGTTTCAGTTTTCAGACGATTGCTTTATAATTGTATTCGGTCGGGAAAATTATGCTACGGGCCAATTGCTCCAGAGGAAGATTGATATGTTTGTGGAAATCGCTGGGAAACTGCGGATGAGGATCAACCCGGAGAAAACGAACATAATGAACTTCAAAAGATCCAGGGACCAGTTAAGTGTCAATGTAAACGGGACGGTTATTGAATGTTCTCAGAGGATCAATTTTTTGGGTAGAATAATTGACAGAAACAATTCGACAACTGAACAGGTTCGGATGGTGATTGAGAAAGTCAATAAAACCTGTGGGTTTATCAGGATAATTAGCGGATGCAAATATGGCATACAGCCTTCAAGAGCCCTACTATTTTTTAGAGTTTTTGTGAGAGCAAAGTTGGAATATGCTTCGTCTTCTTTTGCGAATATGGGTAGTACCGCATTGAAAAAGATTAGTACTTGCATAAATGCAAAGCTAAGATGGGCATTGGGTTTAATACGGTCGACTCCAACCCATATATTATACCACATGGCAGGTGAACTTCCACCCGAATTCAGATACGAATTGGCAACCGCTAGGGAACTAGCGAGATGTATCACGTATCAATTACCTATCACAGAAATGTTTAGTGACTCAGAATTTAATCCAAAAACAAGTTATTCTAAAATATACCATAAATTCAAAACTCTTTTCAATAAAATTGGAAAATTAGATGAGAACAATAGCGTGCACTCTGACTTAAAAATTGACATAGATTTCTTTCAGGGCATTTACATCAACAAGAAAGAAGCCAACAATGAAATTATAAACAGCATTATGTGTCAGAAACTGTCTGAATTGGAGAACTGTCAATTGGTTTACACGGACGGATCAGTGGGAACAGTTGCAACGGGCTTCGTATTGGCACCCAGAAAGTGAGACAAGGGGTCTTTTTAAATTAAATGATAAAATCTCATCAATGTCGGCGGAATTAGCGGCAATCGAAATGGCAATATTATTTGCGAAAGAAAGATAATTTAAGAGAATAACCATTTTCACGGATAGTAAATCGGGTTGCCTTGCTCTTGCGAGAAAGGTGAGCGATAAACTCAGGGTTAGACGAATTCATAGTTTGATAAATGAGTCATCCTTTGAGGAAATAAACTTACACTATATACCCGGATATACAGAAATTTTAGGCGATGTAAAAGCTGATGAAGCGGCGAGGGAAGCCCTGTCAAACGGAGTTGTCTTAACAGATTTCATGACGCTTGATGATGTGCTAACTAACGTAGAAGAAAAACTGTGGGCTGAATGGAAAGAGAAATACAAAATTAAAAGCATCAATAAGGGTAAACAATATGCTGAAATTTTTCCCAATGTCAAGAGAAGAAAATCGTGGCTCGCCAATTGTACAAACCTCAAATCCAACGAAACCAAAATCATTAACAGATTATTAAGTGGCCATTCATTCGGCAAAGCAACACTGGCTAAAATGAAAATAATTGATTCCGACCAATGCGAAATATGCCTAGAAACAGAGGACGACTCACACCTAATTTTCGAATGTACACGTTTTGATACAATTAGACCAAAGTATCCGCTTATCTATAAACACGCTTCACTCGTGAATTTCTTCAAAGAAGAAAAAATTTAAAACTATAAAATACTAGTTGACTTCTTAAAGGAAGCAAATATTCTACTGTAACGCGCCAAATAGCGCTAATTGGTGATGGCGTAATAGTTTATAACTGGCCAAATAATTTCTCCATTTTTTTTTGTCACTCGGCAGGTGGAGTAACTAAATATCAACGAAAAAGAATTTGTCTCGCGGAAAGTGCACTAAAGTTAATGCTTTATACATGTACATTTAAAAAAAGCTGATCATTTAAATGATTCAACAGAATGGTTAAAGAATTTAATATGAAAATAATTCTGCCCAAAAGCGAAAACTTATAGAGGTGTTGTCCAATGACTTTGCCTCCTCCCGGGATTCTAATAAAAGAAAGGGAGGTTCAATTGGTTTGGCGGCTACAAGTTTAGGTGTAGGAAAGGTAAGTAATTAATTAAATAAAAAGTTAAAGTTAATTTTTGTTGTTTCTTTAGGACTCTTCAAAATTCGTTAGTCCCATTCTCAATTGTTTAAACGATCAAGATTTACGTGTCCGGTATTTTGCAAGTGATCCTTGTATAACGTAGTGGCACGTCCCTCCATTATGCCCTTCTCCGATTTATTTGCTGCTAGCGTCTTGTCGGTTATTCCTGTTGGATCGTTTACTTAAAGATACCTCTTTATACCTCTTCTTAAGGAACGCATTTATGTAAAGAATTATATTGTGCGACATTATGTTATATCCTGGATTTCGATTGTGAATGCCGTACCAGAATATAATATGGTTATCTGTTTGATATTGATGGACTTTTATGATGTTGGAAGATAATACACAAGAAATACAAATGTGTGAAACTACGCTGACACAGTTTCTTAAATCGATTCGTAATGATTCCAGTTCAGTGCGCATGGAAGACACTATAAATATATTGATAATACATGCGCAATCACCAAATGAACTTATTAAGGTAATGCACTGATATTTTATTAAAAATTCTAGCTAAAAACAAAGTAAATCTTCCTTGCATAATTTTACACTGATCCTTATATCTATCTTTCAGTCTATTGCCATAACATGAATACGGAAGTTTGTTTTAATATTTGGCTCGAATGTTTTAGTTTATGCCATTCTACCATGTCTGGAACATAATGTTGATAATATGAAGCATATTAAGGAATGTGCAGTATCCGTAAATACATCTATAATAAAATTAGTTTCTTCAAAAGAACAAAGATCTCAGATATTGAACAAATTGATTTATGGAGGTATTATCACAATATCTCACACACGGTTCTGTGCAAACAAAGGTAGCAGTATTTGAATGGATACATCCTTTACTCATCAATTTTCCAGTTTTGGTCGAAATTGTTAATTCACAACACTTAAAAGGCAAGCTTTAATATAAATTTTTGATATATATGTATGTGTTATAATAAATTGTTTTCTTTAAGAAACTACTGATTTCATTAAGGCCCATTACCGGAAATTTCTATTGAGTTTAGTCAATTTATTCAGTGCTAAGTTACGAACCACTTTGAGGGATGTTTCGAGTGAAAAGTCAGCACAGTTGTTTAAATGTCTGTATTTAGTTAAGCCCATTGTTTCAACATTGTCTTTATTAGTGATATTGTTAGTGATATTGTTGTTTTTAAGTTCAAAAGAGAATTTCAAATAGTTTCAGAAAGAAAAAGTTCACGTGTAAACCGGGACATACTTTCATAGGTAAGTCTCTTGTGTTTAACGTGAGTACCCGTCTCGTTGACATAACCTCACGGTGCTCTGAACACTGGATCGGAATATGCGCCGACCACCGCCCCATTGTGTAGTGAACTACACTCCGGTACCAATTACAGATTTGTGCATTTGGGCAACAAATCCCACTCCTTGGTGCGGAGTCGGGGCCTACCTTACACACCTCTACTGTTCTAGGGTCACAGCACCCGGTTGAATGCAACTCCACATCGAGCTATGCTCTCCCCGCGATTTGGGTATAAACCACAGCCACCACGATACTCCCCAAGGGGCCGTACCCGCAAGTCAGCTGGAATCAAAGATTCCAGGGGCATCTGACTTCCCGTGGTACCAGATATATATATAAATATATAGCCTCCGGTCAGACTTCGTAGCAAAGCTACTACCAGTATGGCTCCAAACAGCTATGGACTGGTGGTCATTCGAAGGCCTTAGTCCCACACCCATACACCCACCCTGTGGGTGAGTGTATAGGTACACAACTAAGGCCTTCTAGAAGGTCTTGGGTACACACGCATGAGTACATCCTGTGGATGTAAACATACGTGTGCGATCAAACCCTTCTTAAACGTCTTCTTTTGAAGACTTCACACGCAAACTCATTCATACAACGCACTCTCTCATCACTCACAAGCACACTACTGACATCACAACCATCGTCCGTCAATACGACACCTAGAGAATCTAGGTCCCGTATGTCCGAGTAGAACGTGCATATGCACAAAATATGAAACCAGTCCTCAGTAACAGGTACACAGTCACACTCAGGCGTATCAGCCAAAGCTCTTTTATACAAAAATGCATTAAACGACCCGTGGCCCGTAAGCAAAAAGCCCATACTCAGGCTAAAGCCAAAGTCTGGACATTTCGCCACGAACGTCACATCGCGAATGAAGGAGTATGTAACCCGTCCATTGTCATTTCTGTCCCATCTATCTTGCCATCTGGAGACAACACACTTATTTAAGAGTGCCCTGCACTCCGTCCAGCTCCTACCACTAACGTCATCGTTAGTCACCCAATCGTCCTGCAACAATGGCTGTCCTTTCCTGATCATGTAGGCAATACTTTTACGTATCACCTCCAAGTAAGAGGGGCTACATCTACCAACACCTGTAAGGCCTCCGTGGAGACCGTACGACAACATGGCACACAAGCGAGCAAGACTACCCGTTGACACGACATGATTTTCAGCTTTCCTCTGGCAGTCGTGACCACGCTGGACCACACCGAGGAGCCATATGTTGCGCAGGCAACAAACAGTCCACGATAAATGGTCCGCATAGAACGCCTGCTGAGGCCCCAGTCATTCCTAAGAATGCGCCGGACACATCCCACCACACCAGTCAATTTCGCCTTGATACGCTCGAGATGAACCAAGAAGTTAATACGCTCACGCATTGTTATCCCCAAGTACTTGACCTCAGTCGCATACTTAAGGCTAACGCCATTGGTTCTAACAGTTGGAGGTCGATTTAGCGATAACCTGCCTTTGAGCAACATCATCACAGTTTTGTCCATTGCTACATCTACTCCTACTTGTCTACTCCAATCGCAGACAATCTGCATGGCTTCCTCCCCCTTCTCTCCAGCACAGCACGAGACTGGCCTTCGATAAGGACGAGCAAGTCATCCGCATATGCGCACACATTGTATGCAACCATCAGCCTCCGCAAAAGAGGATCCATCATTAGATTCCAAATAAATGGACCGCAAATGGATCCCTGCGGACAACCTCTGACCACCTCAATGCACACGGACTCGTTCACACCAGCTACGCAAGCCCGCCTGCCAGAGAAGTAGCCTCGCTAGAACGCCTTCCCATAACAGGAAGTCGAACGCACCCTTGAAATCAATAAAGATTCCAAGGACATATCCTGCCTCTGTCCTACCGACACACGTTTTAACGTGATGCCAGGCGTCATCTACACTCCTACCACTTTTAAAGCCAAATTGCCACTCGCATGTGCCCTGGTCGATCCTCTCCTGAAGCCTTTTCACCATAATCCTTTCCAATACTTTTCCAAGCACCGGAAGCAGACTGATGCACCTATAGATCAGGATTGCTCCTGATCCTATCGGGTGACTTAAGCAAAACAACGACACGGGCTATCTTCCACGGATGTGGAAAATACCCCTCTGATACACACTTTTCATAGATTGCCAACAAGTAGTCAGGAATGGCCTTCCAGATGCTTTTACACATCTCTCCTTTCATTCCATCCATACCTGGAGACTTTCTACTCCGCGCCTGACAAATGCTTAACTCTAACTCAGTTCTGTCCAACGGAGGAGGGGGATCCACCCCCTGAAAAGGAAGATGGATAGGACCCTCCACCCTTGGAAAGAACTCGCCCAGCAGAACGCGTATGCATGCCCCCCATGATGGCAATATTTCATTACCAACACGTAGGCCAGACACATCGGTCCGCTGGCCCCTATCTCTACAGAGCTTATAGACTCTGCCCCATGGGTCGTCCCTGTTGTCCCGTACGTATGCTCTCCAGTCATCCTCCTTCACTTTCACGATACGGTCCTTATAGGCACGTAGCTGTGTTGCGTAGTTTGTCGCACGCAGTAGCACATCATCTGCATTGGTCCGCCTGGCTCTCTGGAATCGCTTCCTGAGCTGCCGGACGGCCCTCCGCATTTCTGTTAACTCCCGCGTACACCATTTAACCCTTCCGGGGATTGTCCTAGAACATCTCCCAAGAAGGGCGTTGATTGTCCAATCGTTCAGCTTACCTATCTGTCCATCTATAGTCAGACCCCTGAAATCCCCAATGGAGACTTCAGAGGCCGCCTCCCTAATGCACGAACCTTAGAAATCCCAATTAATTGGAAGTCTACGCCACCGCATCACATCCGAGACCTCTACAGGGGCGGGTGAGTAATAGAGCACAATCCGTATTGGATTATGATCACTCACCCCCCAATCGTCCTTAACGTCCCAGTCGCAGCGAAAACGCGATTCGACGGCAAGCCCTTGAACGCACAGTTCCTACAGTGCGGCAGATTTTCGCAACGATGTACGACGTGACCGGTCTGTCCGCACCGACGACAGACTTCACCTTTGCTAGGACAATCCCTAACCATATGGTCAAACCCAAGACAACGGTAGCAGCCAGGGGTAAGCTCATGGCGTCTCACGCGGAACCTAAACCACTTAACGTAGCAGCCTCCGGTAAGATGCAAAATCACATGTACCCAAAAGTTTCGGTCATTTTTGTCATATTGGCCCTAATAAAATGGTAGAAACTTTGTTCTAAGCGATGACCGAAACTTCAGTCAGTAGTGACAGTCATATGACCGCTCAAATGACCGTCACTGTTCTTGTAGGGTTGTGAATGAAGAATAAAATAAAAGTAACATTAATTTCTAAAAGTATGAATGAAATACTAATAGAAAAATGATCACGGTTTACCTTTCTGCGTAAATTATCATGTTAATAATGTACTTAATAAAAAAACCAAATGTTTTGAACAAACAGTGACAATACAATGGAAACTCTTAACAAAATAATTTTTTACAACTTGAACAGTCAATACCAAAAAATTGGACCAAGAAATTAAAAACTTATTAATTTAAAAATTTTTATGTTTTACTTATATAAAAAAGAAAAAAATATTAACATAAAATATATCAACTTCATAAAAACAAAAGTTTAAAAGTATTTCTTTTAATGCTGTTGACAAAACAATGGAAACCTTTACTACACAATAATTGAAAACTTTCCCTCTATTTTTTGTTTCAACATTTTGTTGGGGATCCATTATATTTTAGTACTGCTTCATAACGCCAAGGCATGAAGTCAATTAAAATCTCTATGATATCAATTGTAGTTTTTTGCCACTCTGAATTAAATGGCTCTATGGATCTGGCGTCGAATCGTCGCATTCGTTACCGAAATTTTTCGTTTGAATTTATTTTTTTATTTTCCAAAATAACGAGTTAAGGCCCATAGTTGAGAATAAATGTGAAACCAGGTCTGAGTTTTGTCAGTCTTCTCTAAATAATAAACCAGAATATTAAATTTCGGTTGATTTTACCCGATATCGAATGCAGTGATTAGGCCCCTGTCTTGCGATCTATAATTTATCATAGATTTTCCATGGAATTGAGATCTGGCGGTTGGGCTGGCCATTTCAAACACCAACTGCATTTGATTGTAGCCATTCGTTTACAACTTCGAAGGTGTTATTTTGGTTTATTGTCATATTAGAACTTCCAAACCAGGGGCATTTAGAATTTGTATGTATCCACTCCCAGTTAGTACTACACGAATTGGACCCATTCCTTGACCCTAAAAAGCAACAACATACCATAATTGTATATTTTGGGTCTAGTCTTTTTCCCTCATGTTGTTGAACAAATGTTCTTCCATCATGGCCTTTTAAATTAAACTTGCACACATCTGAAAAGAGAACAGTATTCCAATTCTGTGTTGATCAGTTCTTATGTTCTTTAGCAAAATTTTTGCGGGCCAGACGATTTTCCCCTGATACAGTGGTTTCAGATTGTAAATAACCTCTTTAGGTAGCATTTTTGAACATTTTTTTATTCTCTTGCTATTAAATTATCCTGCTTTGACTCGTTTTTTGGGCCCGCGCCTAAATGTTAAGTCGCTACATCTTTCACGATACTTCTCGACAATTTTTGAAATTATGGATTTATTAATATTATTCTTGCCATCATTTTGTAATTAATTATAAAATTAAAACATTGAAAATTAGAATTGTGTCTAAAAAAAAATTTATGAAAGAAAATGTCAGAAACTGTAAATATTTAAATAACGGTTAAGATTTTATACCTTTACTTTCATATCATCTTCTACCGTTGTTTTTAATCAACTCTGGTATAGTTTCCATTGTTTTGGCATCACTAAAAACATTTTTTTTTTCTTTTATCTTTTCTTTTAAATGTTTTTTTTTTTTTTTTTTTTTTTTTTTTTTGTAATTTATTTGTTATCTTTCGATAGAGAATACATCAAAGAGTGATTTCATAAAAACAATACATTATATTAAATCTTAACGCGAAATTATTAAAAAAAAACAAAATTTGCAAATTCAGAATTTTGTAAAAGTTTCCAATGTATTGTCACCCAATGTACATATAAAAAATATAGCTAGCACAAACTAACAAAAACAAGTTAGATTAACTGATCAAGTAATGCAATTAATTTAGGTGTTTCAATATTCAAGGAGTTGCGTTTCTTAAAGCTGAAATGCTATATGATGACCTTGCCCTTGTCGGCATGTACCAGTAATCATACAAGTTTTTAATTAAAGCAAATTAGAATAACGACAATTAAATACTTAAAAGATATCAGTTTTGTGCATTAATCCCTCTCTGTTATAGCAAAACAAGATAGTTTTTTAGTTTAAATAGTATTTATTTTTATTTATACTTTAGCTCTATCTAGGAGCTAAATTATTAATGATTAATGCTAAATTATTAATGGTTTTTTGATTATAAAATGTTCTTCTTTATATACATATTTTCAACCTATATTAACAACAATGTGTTACCTGCACTTGGGTCAGCATAAACATAAGTGTGCCAGCGTAACAACAACATACAATAACAATATACGCAGTCATACAATGTTTTGCAAATGCAGTGGTCAACAATATTGATATTTGTTATTTCCGCATTTGCAAATATTGTACGCTATGCAGTGTGGGTATTATACAGCACACTACGAAAGTCGTGTTACGCTACACTGTAATGATTAAATTGGAAATAATGCCGACCACTGGCAAATACGAAGTTTAACTGCAGACTACTAAAATTATGTATTCGTAATTGTATGGAAAACATTATTGGAAAAATGATTTGGTATGAATATACATAATAAGTTATGTAAAACAAGAAGACTATTTGAGTCTTGTTTCGAACTTATGGATTTAAACTAGCTAGAGCTCTGAAACTTTCCAACATTTTATTATTACTTCTGCGGTTAACCTGAAAGGCTATAAAAACATATCCTCATTTTTTTTTTTTTTTTTTTTTTGTTTTGCTTGTTTAAAAATATAGTACCAGGAAGATGAAAAGTTGAAAATACGCCAAATAAAGAGCACAACTATTTTTTATAAGCTAAGCCATTAACGCCATTTTTTTTTTTATTAATTCAGGAGTTTAAAATATATCTCTTGTTGTTGACAATTGAGAAAGAGAGAAGATATTGTTTGAAACTCTATCTAAATGCGCAGTATCATTAATTTTTTTTAACATCTTAAGGTTTGCATCTGTCCAAGAAACGTGGATACAAACAAACCTCACGAATATGATAACGGTTAAGCAACCAACAGAGTAGACGTTCTAATCCCAAACCATAACCACCATGTGGTTGAGCACCATAGATACGTTGATCGGTGTACCAATAGTAGGGTTTAGGATCAATTCCCTCACGCTCGTAACCCTTCATTAATTCTTCGTTGTCGTAAATTCTCATGGAACCACCAACAATCTCACCAACATTTGGCAGTAAAACATCAACACTTTCGGTTAGTTCACGATCTTCGGGACAAGTAGACATATAGAACGATTTAATATTTTTGGGGAAGCGACATAACATAATGGGTTCATTAATAGAATCGGTCATTTTTCGTTCGGGAGCTTCGGGAATATCCTAAATAAAGAAATTTTATTAATTTCAATATATACAAATAAAAACCCAAAAGTTATAATCTACCTCGCCGAATTCATAAAAAGTACCATCATCCTTGGTAACGTTGTTCTCTTTCAGCCATATGATGGCATCAGAGTAGTTCATACGTTTGAATGGCTTCTTGGGTGCTTTGAAATCAGGATTTAATTCATGTACCAAATGACCCCATGGTGATTTCAAAACACGATCAACTACATCACATACCAGATCTTCCAAACGATCTAGCAATTCGTCGAATGTTATGAATGGAAATTCAGCTTCAATATGGGTGTATTCAGCCAAATGACGTCTGGTACGACTTTGTTCAGCACGATAACTCTGAGAAATACAAAACACATCACCCAAAGCCGGCACACATGTTTCCAAATATAATTGAGAGCTTTGGGTAAGATAAGCCTCTTCACTGAAAAAATAAAATAAATAAACAGATTATACACTAAAATTTTTAGATATTAATCAAGCTCTGCAATTTATTTGACACAAAGGCATGGATCAAGAATGAGCCATGCTTCATCCTGGAAAGATAAATTTTCTTCGAAAAGTATGTGCGCTTTCTCGTGTGTTCATAACAAGCTGTTATTCTTAAAACTATGAACAATATTTACTCAATTAAAATTGTTTTGTTGATAAAGAAATAGATAAGCATGCCAGCCATATGTTTAATAAAACTGTTTGAAACTTTAAATGCAACAATGTAACTCATGCAATAGGGTTATCTTTCCAGGGTCAATGCATCTTTCATTTCAAAATAATAATATACAAATATTTTTTAAATATTACCCAAAATACTGCAATTTAAATAGCGTTGAACCGCCCTCAACTTGTGTTTGAACTAAAGTGGGTGGCGTCACCTCACAGTAACCACGATCGAAATAATGCGATCGGAATGCTTGCATAACGACAGAACGCATTTTTAAAATCTTTGAAGTATTTTCTCCTCTAATCATTATATGACGATTATCCAATTGAACATCGGGATGTGCTTCTTCATTGAGTATACTATCGGCACCGCCAGGGGGAGCTAAACCAATTAATACCCAATAATCAACTATCAATTCATGACCTCCAGGAGCCTTAATGTAAGGATAATCAAGAAAAATTAAATAGTCTCCAACACAAAAATAATTAAAATGCAGAGCTTACCGCTTTGCCTTCTGGTACTGGCTTAAGAGAACCAAATAATTGTACTGAACTTTCAGTAGACAAATTTACAGCATCATAAGTCTGGCACAAACGATCTGTAAGAACGCATTGCAGAAAACCAGATCCATCACGTAATGTGATAAACATTAATCCCTTCCCTTGACGTCTTAAACGATGCACCCAACCAGAGATTTTAACACGTTTTCCACGATTATCTTTACCATTAACTATACGTATCTTCTCAGCAGCCGGCCAACTAGGGTCTTCTGATATAACTATTTTTTTGGCCTCCTCCATGTTTTGATTACGTTTCACGGCATCTTCAGCCTCGCGTTTTTCTTTGTCGGCATTTTTGTTAACTTCTCTCACCCAAAGCTTTTGAATCTTTTTCAATTGGGACTTAGCAGCTGCCTCGTACTTCTCCACAGCTTCGGGATCTTTGCTATCAACATAAATACCCGGAAAAGGTTCTTTTTTAGCATGCCTCATAGCTTGTAGAATAGTTTTGAATGGTTTTAGTTCCGAACCATCGCCAGTTTCATCGCTTCCTGTCTTTTCTGAAGTATATATAACTCCTAAAAAAGAAATAATTTGATAATTTGAAAGATATATCCAGTAAGCGGACACATGCGGGTGCAAAGCTCTTTAAAAAAACAATGAGTGTTAAATTCAGTTATGCCGAACCTTTGATACTCTCCACCTGTTTTTATTGTTTACATTAATATCTGGACTTATTGCACTATTTTTAATAAATGTAAACAAACCCTGCCGGCAACTCAACTAACTTTTAATGCACTTATATCTAACTATTACGCAACTAGTGGTGGTTGAAACTTGGATTACTTTCAATGAAACAAACTGACTATTTTAACATTGCGATGTCCTAGGCGATAGTCAATTGTACGACTCCGCACGACTTTTCTACTAACTTATAGTTACCTAATTTATAGTTAGCTACAAACTAATTATATTTTATATATTATAGTTAGCCATAAGCTGACTTAATTAAAATCAAATAGCAATTATCTTACTTTTAGTTCGCTTATAATACTCTTTACTTTAGTCAAAAGTAGAATCCCAAAAGAAATTTAAATGTAAAAATACAAAATTTAGTATTAAGTTTATCAAATTGTTTACTTTTTCAAATATTTTGTTTACATTTGTTAAAATAGTAAAATATGTAGATATTTATAGAACGTAAAACTCAGGTGGAGAGTATTAGAGGTTCGGCTTATCCGTTTTTAAAAACTCTTAGAGCATCTCTGATGTCCTTTTCCACCTCATTAGATCCAAGCGATGGCGGGCATCCTTATAACAATGACTTCACCATATTAAAATGTACAAAGCATTACATTTCTTTTATTTGTACCACTGATTTTAGTTTTAATAATCAAAATTTAAAATATTCTAAAAATATTTCTAACTGCACGCACGAACACCGATTTTTGTAATAAAGAAACGAAAATTAAATATAAAATGTCAACAAAAAAAAAAGTGAAAAAGTCACTAAACAAATGTCAATAAATTTGCAAGCTTCTATTTCGGGAAATCACACAATATGCATGTTTCTATTTTTGGGGAAGTTCTGCATTACATTGTAGTTAGCTTATAGTTAGTTCAAAAAAGTTAACTAAAAGTGAGTTCTTTTCGTAGTCGACTACCGATTTGATTATAGGGAAATGATAAACTTTATACCAAATTATTACAATACACACACAGAATTATTAGCACTCTCGAAATAATGAGAAACAATATTGTTCCAAGTTTTTCCAGGTAAATGGTTTATTTTGTGAATGAGCATAATTTTAGCAGACGGACATCGCTATATCGACTCGAGTTGGCACAAGGATCAAGAATATATATAATTTATGGGTTCGCAAATTAATTTTTATTGCATTTTATTGTTTCCATATAAGAGTTTATTGCATCAGCCATTTCTGTGATGCATGTTAATTATTTGTTTGCCCATCAAATAATTGAAGTGCCTGTTTCATCTATGAATAGTTTGCGAAGCTGTTTCCGATAAGCAAATGCAGATGCATTCGTTTCCAATTACGGATTTATTCATTCACTGCATCAACCATTTTTGTGGTGCATTCTTATTTTTTTTGTGCATCATATGATTAACTATTGCATCTGACACTTTAAGACATGCATTTACGAACTTCCTGGGCATAACGATCAGAGCAGTGATACATTTCCGAATTAGCCCACTGCAGTATTTGGCTCTTCCAGGCGGCATTTACAAACGTCCTGTGCAGCAGCAATGATGCAATTCCGAACCGACCCCATATTCCCAATTTATCATAAATACATGTTTCTAACCAAGCAAATATGTATATACATACATCTTATTTTAGTATTGGATATGTAGAATACGTATGAATGTGAAAATTGTTTATTATAATTCAATTTACGTTAACATGTTCAAATTTTTATGAATTACTATTAAACATTAATATATATAAAATATTTCGACCCTTCCATAAGCTAGCAAAAATATTGCTAACATCAGTGTTTTCTTGCATTACCAAGCACGTCACTTTTTGCCACCGCAACACATGTTCAACTGGACATGGTTTTTCGCTGGTTCTTTTACTACTACTTACCCAATGTTAAGTTGGCCATTTCTTCTGCAGGCATTTTTTCCTATTTATGGTTTTGGCTATTTATTATTATTATATTTCAAGTTTTGCAAAAATTTCATCAGAAATTTTAAGATATTGCTACTCCTTTCAAGAGAAAATGATGAATAAATAGGTTGCACCCGGAGCTGCCATATTTTATTAACTAGTGATGGTAATAATATTTCGAGATGATATAATTTTCGATTATTATAAGCATATCGTAATTATACAGAACTATTAGCACTACTTTTCGACAAACAGCCTGATAGGAAAATAATTTTTTTATTATTTTTATCTGAAAATTTAATATGGCTTATTTGCCAAAAAAAATGTCGCATTTTATTTGCACCGTTTTCGAAAAGTGTTTTTTTTTATATATCCTTAATTAAGAGCAACCTTATTTTATACATCAATATATATCCTTAATTAAGAGCAACCTTATTTTATACATCAATTGAAAGGGCTCAAAGTCGACCGCTCGTAAATCGCAAAAAATTAACTTCTTTCAGGTCATACTGTGAGAATATTTCCACATTGTTCCCCTTTTTTGAATATTTTCCCCCCCATGACTTCAAAGACGATAATCAAAATTTTTGCATTTTATGAACACAGCACTTTGAGACATTTCGATTGCTGTATAAAATTAGGTTACTCTTAATTTAGAATATGTAAAAAAATACACTTTTCGAAAAAAGTGCAAATAAAATGCAGAAAAGAAAACGGCATAGGAATAAAAAGGATTTTTTTACTTAAATCTTGTATAAAATACTGCATCAAAATAAAAACAACCTAGTTAATTATTGTTAATATAACCAAATTTATTAATTATTCGATTAAACTCCATGAAGAATAGGATTAGCTGATTTTTAATTTATCTGTATTTGAAAAAAAATTTTTTTTGAACTGGTATAAATTAACTAAAACTAAAATGTGGAAGTTGTCTTATTATTCGTAGATGAATTAATTGTTAATTCTTTGCTAGAACGGTGAATTTAATTTTAGTTAAATTAGAGTTAACTCTGAATGATAAAAATCAAAATGAGTTTAATATATTTGTGATTGATCAATCCTGATTGTGTCGTGCATTATGGTATTTTCTCATTAGGGCCCTGATACACGTTCAATATTATTGACTGCGATTCAATATTATTGAACGTGGAAAAAAAATTTTTTTTTTTTTTTTTGAACTGGTATAAAATTACTATCAATAGCTAAAACTTAAATGTGGAAGTTGTTTTATTATTCGTAGTAGATGAATTAATTTTTGATTCTTTGATAGAACGGCAATCAGATTGACCGTGTATGGGCTTGCTGTGTGATTGTACAATCCGATTGTGGCTGATTGAGAAAGATCAAAATGAGTTTAATATTTTTGTGATTGATCAATCATGATGTGTCGTGCATTATGGTATTTTCTCATTGGGGCCCTGTTACACGCGATTCAATATTATTGAACGTGGAGCATGCAGCATTGACGGATCGCGATCCATGGATTTCACAATAAGAGTCTGTTCTGCGATAATGATAATAATCACAATATATATTGAACGTGTAACAGGACCCTTATAATTTTACAAGCAAACATCGCGTAAGGATAAATTTTATATTGAACATGAACAATTTATTTTTTAACCTTATTTTTTATTTTTATCCTTAATAATTACTACTGTATAATTTAAATATAATAATAGGTTATGCCTTTATTTAAAAAATTTAAAAAATAAAACAAAAAATTTTTAAGGTCACTATCCACATCGATCTTTTCAACACATTATTTGCAAAGAAATGATTGAACCAGCATGCTGCAGCATGGTGTCGTGTGTGCTTCGATCTTGATTGATCAATCACTTGATTGTCAATCATGCTTGTGGCGTGTATGTAACCTACAGCTGATTCGACCTGATTCGAGACCGATTAAAAATGAATATTGACGAGGGAGTTTGACAGCGTCTATCACCTCCAACAAACTGATCAGGCACTTTATGAAAAGCACATGCAAGTGCTTAAGCTGCGTTCACACTACGTGTTTTGCTCATGTTTTTCTTATGAAATTCCGCATGTCTGTCAAAATTGTCTTTTACATACGATTCATAATTTTCGCTATCACACGTGCATATGTATTTTTGTATGACATAACCTCTAAATGTAAACAACAGCTGATTTAATTTGTGAGTTTACAAAAATTTATTGTTAAAAAAAAGTTATATATTTTTTAATTGTTAATTAAATTAAACAATTTATTTTTCTTTCAATATTAATATTTATAATTTACTCTGTTTTTCTTTCACCATTATGGTATTTTCTCATTAGGGCCCTGTTACACGTTCAATATTATTGACCGCGATTCAATATTATTGAACGTGGAAAAATTCTTTTTTTTTTTCTTTTGGAACTGGTATAAAATTACTATCAATAGCTAAAACTTATATGTGGAAGTTGTCTTATTATTCGTAGATGAATTAATTTTTGATTCTTTGATAGAACGACAATCAGATTGACCGTGTATGGGCTTGCTGTGTGATTGTACAATCCGATTGTGGTTGATTGAGAAAGATCAAAATGAGTTTAATATTTTTGTGATTGATCAATCATGATGTGTCGTGCATTATGGTATTTTCTCATTGGGGCCCTGTTACACGCGATTCAATATTATTGAACGTGCAGCATGCAGTATTGACGGATCGCGATCCATGGATTTCACAATAAGAGTCTGTTCCGCGATAATGATCGTGATCCAATCACAATATATATTGAACGTGTAACAGGGCCCTTATAATTTTACAAGAAGCAAACATCGCGTAAGGATAAATTTTATATTGAACATGAACAATTTATTTTTTAGCCTTATTGTTTTATTTTTAGCCTTAATAATTACTATTGTATAATTTAAATATAATAATAAGTTATGCCTTTATTTAAAAAATTTAAAAAATAAAACAAAAAATTTTTGAAGGTCACTGTCCACATCGATCTTTTCAACACATTATTTGCAAAGAAATGATGATTGAACCAGCATGCTGCAGCATGGTGTCGTGTGTGCTTCGAGCTTGATTGATCAATCACTTGATTGTCAATCATGCTTGTGTCGTGTATGAAACCTACAGCTGATTCGACCTGATTCGAGACCGATTAAAAATGAATATTGACGAGCGAGTTTGACAGCGTCTATCACCTCCATCAAACCAAAACACGCACACAATCAAATATATTGACGGCAGTTTGATGTCGTGTATCAGGCACTTTATGAAAAGCACATGCAAGTGCTTAAGCTGCGTTCACACTACGTGTTTTACTCGTGTTTTTCTTATTTTTTAACACGTGTAATTTGTACACATAGTGTGAACCCTTTCAAACATTGTTTATGTACAACACATTTTGAAAGACATATGTAAATTTTTCAATTAGAGCAGGTTCTATTTTGGCAAGATAAACATATGAAAATACAACACTGCTTATGGCGAAAGAAAAACAGAGTAAATTATAAAGATTAATATTGAGAGAAAAATAAATTGTTTAATATTAATTAACAATTAAAATATATACAAAATATATCTTTGTTTTTAACAATAATTTTTTGTAAATTCACAAACTAAATCAGCTGTTGTTTACATTTAGAGGTTATGTCATACGGAAATACATATGTACGTTTGAACGCAAAAATTAAGAATCGTATGTAAAACGGCAATTTTGACACACACACGGAATTAAGTATGGATCGTAAAACTGAATTTACACATGGAAAATATACATAGTGTAAACACACCTTTACCCAACTTAAGGTGCTATTACACGATGTGTTTTTTACATATGTACTGTCACTTTTTTTATCCATATGAAATTCCGCATGTCTGTCAAAATTGTCTTTTACATATGATTCATAATTTTCGCTATCACACGTGCATATGTATTTTCGTATGACATAACATCTAAATGTAAACAACAGCTGATTTAATTTGTGAATTTACAAAAATTTATTGTTAAAAAAAGTTATATATTTTTTAATTGTTAATTAATATTGAACAATTTATTTTGCTTTCAATATTACTCTTTATAATATACTCTGTTTTTCTTTCGCCACAAGCAGTGTTGTATTTTCATGTTTGTCATATAAAAATAGAACCTGCTCTAATTGAAAAATGTACATGTGACTTTCCTCATGTACTGTACATAAACAATGTTTCATATGTATCACACGATGTGTACAACTTTTGTTGTGGGAAAATTTGACAGTACATATGTAAAAAACACATTATGTAATAGCACCTTTAATTTTACACAGCAACATGCTGGTTCGTTTTTTACGTTCTATAATTGCATTAATGGTGCTATTACACGATGTGTTTTTTACATATGTACTGTCAAATTTTCCCACAACAAAAGTTGTACACATCATGTGACACATATGAAACATTGTTTATGTAAAATACATGAGGAAAGTCACATGTGCATATTTCAATTAGAACAGGTTCTATTTTAGCATGACAAACGTATGAAAATACAACACTGCTTGTGGCGAAAGAAAAACAAAGTAAATTATAATGCGGCCTACACACGAGGCAACCAGTTGAAGCAATGGTTGTATCAATAATGATATACACGTAGCAACGGTTGCCACAACCAACGAAAAACATCAAAACTTTTTGATATTTCTGGCTAATTGAGGCAACCGTTGCTACGTGTGTATCATTGTTGCTACAACCATTGCTTCAACGGGTTGCCTCGTGTGTAGGCAGCATAAAGATTAATATTGAAAGAAAAATAAATTGTTTAATATTAATTAACAATTAAAAAATATATAAAATATATAACTTAATTTTGAACAATAAATTTTTGTAAATTCACAAATTAAATCAGCTGTTGTTTACATTTAGAGGTTATGTCATACGAAAATACATATGCACGTGTGATAGCGAAGATTATGAATCGTATAAAAAAGACAATTTTGACAGACATGCGGAATTTCATATGGATAAAAAAGTGACTGTAAATATGTAAAAAAACACATCGTGTAATAGCACCTTAAATGCCAAAGTTACGTTAAAGTGCTATTACACGAAGTGTTTTTTACATATGTACTGTCACTTTTTTTTATCCATATGAAATTCGTCATGTCTGTCAAAATTGTCTTTTACATACGATTCATAATTTTTGCTATCACACGTGCGTATGTATTTGCGTATGACATAACCTGTAAATGTAAACAACAGCTGATTTAATTTGTGAATTTACAAAAATTTGTTGTTAAAAAAATGTTATGTATTTTTTAATTGTTAATTAATACTAAACAATTTATTTTTCTTTCAATATTAATCTTTAAAATGTACTCTGTTTTTCTTTCGCCACAAGCAGTGTTGTATTTTCATTTGTTTGTCATGCAAAAATAGAACCTGTTCTAATTGAAAAATGTACATGTGACTTTCCTCATGTATTGTACATAAACAATGTTTCATATGTATCACACGATGTGTACAACTTTTGTTGTGGGAAAATTTGACAGTACATATGTAAAAAACGCATCATGTAATAGCACCTTTAATTTTACACAGCAACATGCTGGTTCGTTTTTTACGTTCTATAATTGCACTAAATGCCTAAGTTACGTTACGTTAAGCTTAAATTTTGCTTGTTATGCGGCCTACACACGAGGCAACCAGTTGAAGCAAGGGTTGTATCAACAATGATATACACGTAGCAACGGTTGCTTCAACCAACGAAAAATATCAAAACTTTTTGATATTTCTTGCTAATTGAGGCAACCGTTGCTACGTGTGTATCATTGTTGATACAACCATTGCTTCAACTGGTTGCCTCGTGTGTAGGCCGCATTATGTTTCTCGTTCGATTCAAAAAATATAATCACTGTGAAAGTATATATATTTGCTTTGTATTGAAAATGTACAGACTTATCTGAAAAAATTAAGAATTATCGATTTATCACCTTGAAATATTGTAATAAATAATATTAGTTGAATAATAGCCAACGAAAATCCCACTGCTAAAAAATATATTCGACAAATTAATTAAAAAATACAGGAACAGGCCAACTCTATTTGAAAGATTTGAATTTAAAAAAATACAAATACGAGATTGACAAATATAAAAAATTATCAAGATACCAATTATCTATTAAATATACTATATATTAAATACCATTATTAAAATCATATTTATATATTAAATATCATTATTCCAACTGTAGTATATTTAGATATTAAATGGTCAACTGCGAAAATTGAAAATATTCAAATGGAATTTTGGAAACCCATTTAGATATTGAAACTTAATTCTCACATAATAATGTTTGCCAAATATATACAGAATAATGAATGAGTTATATGAACTAAGTCATACCGGCTTTAGAATTCACTTTATCTGGCTACCCGGACTTATGGGTATCTATGGTAATGTGTATGTTGACGCAATTGCTGTAAATCATTCAGAGACAAGAAACTAGCCTAAAGTTTGTTCCAATGATTTAAGATCAGGTGATAAGAAGAATTTAGTTGCAAATGACAGACCAAATGGTACAGCAGTAATCATGGAAGACATCTATACTCATTTAACCCAACAGTGAAACAACATCTCGCCCGTAATGCGACAACAATTAATAGATCATGTTATATTTGCTTGTCCAAACGTAGATAATAATCGACGAAATACTCTAATTTGCTATTACGGAGAATAAATTTACAACAATTAAGTATTTATGAACTTTTAAAAATCAACAATATTATCTACAAAATAATATATGTATGTATACATTTTTCCACGATGAGAAAATTATAATGTGAAAAAGAAGATAAACAAATAAACACCAAATGTATGATTACCCAATTTTAGGAATTACGCAAAATATGGTAATTACATATTGACAATGAGAATCCCAACAACTTTATCAAAACTACACACAAGAAATTTTAAACCTCCACAAAAGAGAACATGGGCCTGGTGTCTCAAGACACTTTTTTACATTCCACATTGTGGAACCGACGCAACAATGTGTGTGTCAACAGAAGAAGGAGAAGCCATGCGTTTCATGTTCATTTTTAGAGAATGGGTTAGAAAAAGAAAGCGGCTTTTTTCCCATTTCTCTTTACACTTTCGTATTATAGTCAGTTTGTCTTATTCGTATTCTGAGAATAAAGAATGAGTTGTATGAACTGTCATACTGGCTTTATAGTGCACTTTCTCTGGTTATATACGTATGTATATATACAAATACATATATGCGAAAACAATTGTATTCGAAATTGTTGGGAACGGCGAAATTTATTTTATAGAGGATTAAACAAAAACAATTCCTGGTCTGTTGCAATCAATAGCATCTACAAGAGTATTGAAAAATACTGGCTAAAAAGACAACGTCTAAATTGAGACTTAAAAATTAATATTGATCTTGGCAACCATATTTCCAGCCTCATGGATCTTTATCTCTTTGATAGTGGATTACTTTTCCAAATTGGTGATGTAATTTTGTTTGCAAAAGTTTGATCACAAGGTGGTACAATTGTTCTTTTTTGATAAAATACTAACCTATCAAGTACATACATATATATATTATATATCACCATCATAATATATGAAGGTGATATATAAATATGCATACATTGTGATGGCAATAATTTACGTTTTTCATACGCAATATAATAATTTCTATCTTACTATTAGTGTACCGACATCTATCTATATGTCCAGTGCCTGTAGTTGTATTGCTAGTTGTGAACACTTTTTGAAAACATCGATATGTCAATATTTAAATTGGAATTACATTTAGTTACTTTATGTACCGTGTATTTAATAGTACTGCTACAAAAACATATCGTTACATCGGATGATATATCAAATCATATTAAAGAATGTTGCAATGGAGGCAAAGATTTGGCGAGAAAACAAAGCAATTGTGATAATCATGATTATGACATAATGACCATATCACCTATTTGGCGTGGTCTTTGTCATTCCACACATGCTGTCTGCTGTTCGCATGAAGTTCAAAATCAATATTGTGTGGCTGGTCGTTTGGCGGCATTGACAGGATCACGTTGTAACGAACAATTAAATACAACCAGCTATTCAGATTGCTGTCTGGCCTGCCAGGTTGGACTAGCAGTTCAAGCTTCCGGAAATATTTGCAATGATACTTTTTTCAGTTACTTTTATGACATAGAGTCATTCCGTATTTGTTGTGGAGATACGAAAAAAGCAAATAATACCAAAGAACCAGATGAAAAAGATAACAGTGATGGCACAATAACCTTGCAGAATGATGATGATGATATTTGTGAAAAGTTTCCCCTTTGTGAGCACATCTGTGAAAATACAATGGAATCGTATATTTGTAAGTGTCGATCTGGATACAAATTAAATGATGATATGGTCACTTGCAGAGCAATAAGAGAAGAAAATAACGATACAATTAATTACAATGAACTGGAAGATGATGAGAATATTAGTGATATTAACGTTGACAATGATGATGACATCGAGGATAGTAATCATAAGGAAAAAACTTGCCCCAATGGTTTTACAAATGATATTTTACAACATCAAAAATGTGTGGATATCGATGAATGTTTGCTTAAATTAAGCGACTGCAAAAGTAATCAGTATTGTTTAAATACTAAAGGCAGTTTTCGTTGTGTAAATGCAGATTTGACAGAATGTGAGGAGGGCTTAGAATACAACAAAGAAATAAAAAAATGCGTAGATAACAAGTCTTATAATGTGAGTCGAGACTTTAAAACATCAGGGGTTACATTATTTCCGAATGATTTAAAAGCTAATAAATGTGGTGATGGATTTCAATGGAAGAATGATCGATGTCAAGACATTGATGAATGTGGAGACGACAATGTAGCCTGTGACAGCAATCAAATGTGCGTAAACGACTTTGGTGGTTATCACTGCGATTGTAAAATTGGTTTCAATATGGACACATCTACAAATGCCTGTATTGATATAAACGAATGTTCAATTAATAACCACAACTGTTTGCCAACGCAACGATGTGATAATACTGTTGGAAGTTATGTTTGTACACGTATGCAAAGTTGTGGCACTGGTTACACTTTGAATGCTGACAGCAGTACCTGTGATGATAATGACGAATGTGCCTTAAATACACATAACTGCAAAGAGGGATGGGAGTGCCATAATACAAAAGGATCATTTCGTTGTTATCGAAGACTCACTACAACTACAACAACTACTACAACAACAACTACAACGACGACCACGCAAAAACCCTCGACCAAACCTACATTAAGTTTATATACACATAATAGAGGCTTTCCTTTTAACTCTTATGTTGTGTCGCCTCAAATTTCAAACCGCCAATCATATAATAAAACATTACCATCGTATCAGACAAAACTATATATTTCCTGCGCCATTGGTTTTCAGCGAAATAATTTGGGTGCCTGTGTCGATATCAATGAATGTACACTGCCGAATACACCATGCGGTTCACACCAACGTTGCGCTAATACAAATGGGTCGTATCTTTGTCTTAATCAGTTAAAGTGTCCCTCCGGTTATAAATCTAATCCTATGGGTACCGATTGCATAGATGTAGATGAATGTGAAACTGGAGAGCACAATTGTATAGAAAGCCAAATTTGTCGCAATCGCAATGGAGGATTTTCGTGCTCTTGTCCACTTGGTCATCATGTGCCTAATGGTCAATCACGCTGTGTCGATATTAATGAGTGTGACCTAAAAGGTGCATCATTGTGTCCTGCAAACTCTCAATGTATCAATACAATCGGTTCATATTTTTGTGAATGCAAACCTGGATTCCAAAAGAGTATTGAAAATGAACGTATATGCTTGGACGTAGACGAATGTAATGAAATTCCGGGGTTGTGCCACCAAAAGTGTGTAAACTTTTTCGGGGGTTATCGATGTACTTGCAATACTGGCTATGAATTGGGTCCTGATAATAGAACTTGCAATGATGTAGATGAATGTGAAATACAACATTCACATAAACTGTGCATGGGATTTTGTATCAACGTTCCAGGATCATATGAGTGCTCTTGTCCCCGTGGCTATACACTGGCCAGTGATCGAAATACTTGCTTAGATATTGATGAATGTGCTTCACGAGAGTTTTGTACTGGTCGCAATGACGTTTGCACAAATAAAAGAGGTGGCTATAAATGCACGAGTATTAATTGTCCTTTTGGTTATACAAACGATCCTGAAAAGATTACGCGATGCCGCCTTATAAACAATATCTGTGAAGGGGAGGATTGCTACAATAAACCATCTGCGTACACCTACAATTTCATAACTTTTGTTTCAAATTTATTAATACCTCCGGAAGGTCGAACTTTTTTTAGCTTTAGAGGACCAGCATGGTATGATGATATTGAATTTGATATGAAAATTGTAAAAATACAAGCTGCAGCAAACATTGAAAAAGCTACATATAATCATTTTGGAATTACTAAAATACATCACGAAGTTCATTTAAGTTTGAAGAAGCCTCTAGAAGGTCCACAAGAAATTGAAATTGATTTAACAATGACTGTTTACACAAGAGGTTTGCTAAGGGGCAAAAGTGTGGCTAAAGTTTTTATAATAGTCTCGCAATATACATTTTAAATATGGTTGTTGTTTTAATAAAAAAATGAATAATAAAAATTAAAGTGCAATGATACACACCAATGATTCATTCATCTTGTTCGTAAATGCAGTAATTGGACATAGTTGCCGATCATATATATTTTTCAATGATAACATTAAGATCGAGTTTAGCTAAACTTAGTTCGGTTAATCTAAAGTTGGTTAGATTTTGACGTCCTATTTTTAAACTAAAGTTTGTTTTACTCTATAGTCAAATAGTTTAAAATTATTAGACCGAGTTGTAAACGGAGTTTTGTTAAACTCGTCAAATATTTTGAAAGTTATACAGCCACGGTCACAGAAATAGGTACGATTTCTTTAATAACTTCACTATACTAATAAGATGTTTTTTAATTGTTATTAATACTGATATAGTAGTCTCAGATTATAAAACAAATCCACAATAATTACATTATTTTAATAATTGCTGGTTAACCTACATGGATCATAATTTATTTTGACATATAAATAGGACACTGGAAGAACTGTAAAATTTTAATTCGCACAAATTAATATTAATTTTGTTTTTACAAGTTTGAGTTGTAATACTCGTAAGTGTGTTCTATATAAATGGGAAACATTGCAGTCCCGAAAAAAGGAAACTAATATACCATCTTCATGAGCAGAAAATATCACCGACAGAAATTGCACAAATGGTAAAGTGCTCTTGAAATATGGTGTACAATGCAATTTGTTTAAGCCTATTTGATTAGAAAAGTCACACAAAATAAAGAACGAAAGCCTAGGAACCGTAAAAAACAATTTATATCGACTGGATCACAGTTCGAAAAAGCAAGCTCGATCCTTTCAAGAGATTTCGTCAGATATATAAGGAAATTAAAGAAGAATTTAAATTATAAATTGTTTTTACGCATTAGCATTGAAAAAATTGTATTAAAAAGCGATATGAGTTTGGATAAACTCACAAAGCAAAAGAAGTATCCTTTTGGAAAAAAGTTCTATGAAGCGATGAAACCAAGGTAAATAGCATTAGATGAACCTTGGAACATTAAGTACACTTAACACACATTCAAACAAGATGGTGGAAGATTATTGGTTTGGGGTGCATTTCCATGCTCGTTGGTCCCATCATAAAAATAGAATAGAGCCTTAAAAATTATAGTTGCGAAAGATTAGGGGGAGTAAGCCTCGTAGATGCCATCATATCGAACACTTCCGATATACAGTTTGTCAAGAATATCTTTGCACACTAAAAAAAAAGTTTTATACACATATATTTGTTTTTTTTTTACACACATTCCGTATTTGTACATATTAAAAAAGGCACACTCATTCCAATAAAACAACAAATATCCGAATTATCATATATATCTCGGTCAAATTTGTTTTGTGTATGTTTATTACATCCATTTATCAGTAGTCAAAAATAAACACAATAGGACAATTCTTAGTCATAGCCCCCATATGAAGCAGATTCCCGATCTTCACTTAAATCTATCAAAAACACAAATATTGCACAGATTTGATTTGTATATGGTCACGATCGGTCAATTTTTCGAGCTAGTCCCCATATAAATATATCATCCGATATTAACTTTTTCATATTCAGAGACAAAAAAAAAAAAATAATGCCATTAATAATTTGGTTTATGCTTATCTAATTATGGTATAGGGTATCGTATAGTCGGTCTAGACCGACTATAATTTTCTTACTTGTTTCATATATGCTAATCCAAGTGACCGCATATTTAAATAAAAAAATGCCAGGAAAACGAGTTTACCAAAACATTTTTCAATTGATGGATTTCACATATTATAAAGGCAAATCAGCCAGGAAAATCACTATCATGATCTCTCTTAAAACAAGAGCTGTGTACAATAGGGTGGCCCTTCGTTATATGGAGGGGAAAAAAAGTGTTCAAACTGTCGGTCTCATCCCCTAGAAATATGCGAATAGCAAAAAAACTGAGAAATACAAAGTTTTGGGCCAATCAAAAAACGTTTAGTCGTGGCGCAAAGCGATTGAAAATTTCAAGTGTGTTTATATGGGAAAATATGATTTTTTTTCAGATTTTACGAAAATTTCGTTCTATAATTTAATTTTTCCGACAAGCTGTTACATAATTCGGGATCAGTATTAAATTATTCTTTCAAAAGGCTATAAAACTTCAAAATCGTATGAAACCTCGCCAAGAAATAGCAAATGCCCCAGACCACTTTTGTGCCAAAAAAAAACTAGGTCATGAAATTTGATGGCATTTTTTTCAACTTTGAGAAATTGATTAAAGCCATCATTCATTTTTGGTCTCTATACTTATAAGTACTCAGATATGAAGTATTGTTTTATTACCACGTTGTTAACTTATTGCGCATTGAGACCGAAAATTGGAAATTTTTTGATAAAATTTTTAAAACTCCTTTTTCAAGTTTGAAAAAATTTTCTTAAACAAAATTTAAAAAAATTAATATATTACTTTAAGGTTTTATTAAAAACATGTTGCAGATTAACTGTGTGAATTTTTAAGTAAATCCCTCGGCCAGAATTTTTTGACAAGGATTTTATTTTTGCGGATTTCGAGAAAACTTGGATTTTTGTGAAATATTCTGTAAATGTACTCTTTCTAAATACTTTGTATCAAAAATTCATCACTTTTCTACTTTTAAATGTTATATTTTATCTTAATAGCCTAGGGTTTCGGAAAAAAATAATATGACTCCATTAACCCTTTTGGAATTGGGGTCACATATGACCTCAAGCTAATAAAAGACAATTTATGTAAAAAATTCAAATATTTGGTAAGTACTGTCCAATTTTTAGATGCGGCGCATAAAATATAATAACCAAATGTGTAGAAGTTTCGTTCCGAAAATTTGGGATAAATCCGAGAATGTTAACCCATTATTTGCCAAGGCCAGATTTGGATTTTAAGATATTTTTAAATAAAAATTTATCGAAAACGAGTTTTTCTATTAAACTCGTTGATACCACTATTTAGAATTTAAGAAAAATAATTCGGTTAATTTTTTTTATTTAACCCTTCAATGCTCTTGAGATCAAAATTATCCATTGTGATATATCTCTGGTGCAATTATCTGCTTATTGCTCGCGAATATAAATTAAAACAACTTAGGTCATATGTCTCAAAAATAGGACGTTTTTTGAAATTCACTTAATTTAATACTGATCCCGAATTATGTAACAGCTTGTCGGAAAAATTAAATTATAGAACGAAATTTTCGTAAAATCTGAAAAAAAGTCATATTTTCCCCATATAAACACACTTGAAATTTTCAATCGCTTTGCGCCACGACTAAACGTTTTTTGATTGGCCCAAAACTTTGTATTTCTCAGTTTTTTTGCTATTCGCATATTTCTAGGGGGTGAGACCGACAGTTTGAACACTTTTTTTATTAAGGGGCACCCTAGTGTACAACATCATATCTCGTGCTGAAAAGAAGGAAGGCTCGAATTAAAAGAATCCCCATACAGACCAAAAAAGTGACGCGGCGTGTTGAGAGCAAAATAATAAAAACTATTTACGATAAGTCTCAATTAGTCCTTTAAGTGAAAAATGATTATGGGCTGAGTACATCACATGGCACTATCCGAAATGTATTACAAATATTCCCCAAAAATAGCTAGGAAAAAACCTCTGCTCTCAGAGAAAACAATTTAAATTTACTACACAACACATTTCACTTCTGCCGTATACTCAGATGACGTTTTTTTTCTGTGATATGACGAAAGGGATGTTGTACCCACAAAGTTTTCCAAAATCTCTAACAGCATTAGAAAATAAAAATTTAATTCCTACAGTAAAGTTTAGAAAACTGTCAGTTATGGTATGGGATTGTATATCAAGCAAGGGAGTTGATAAAATCAGGATTTTGGATGAAATAATGAACAAAGAAGTTTATTTCGATATTTTAAAAAATTAAATGACCTCTAGTGTTCGCCAATTAATGCCAACAAGACTCAAAAAAACGTAAAATATCTAGGCTTTATTTTCGATAAAAAGTTACTCTTTTAAAATCACATTGATCAACCATGTCAAAAAACCTTAAAACCGTTAAAAGCTCTAAACCATTTCCAATTGAAAATGAGAAAATTCCAATTGAAATTGAGATTTTCCATTTGTAATTGAGAAAATTCCAAAAGAAATTGGGAAAATTTCAATTAATATTGAGGTCTCCGGAATTTAATTCGATGGATTACAAATATTTTTGTTTTTTTGAGAGATTTAAGTGAAGATCGGGAGTTAGCTAAATATGGGGACTGAGACTAAAAATTGTCCTACAAGATTTATGTTTGGACTACTGATTAGTGGGTATAATACACAAGCATACACAAAATTATATCGATATATAAATATATGACAATCTGGATCTTACAATTTAAATATGTAGGTCTGATAGGGGCTGTTTTGGGGCTAGGTCTAATCATGCACCGATTTCCACCTATTTCAATAGCGTTCGTCCTACTTTCGGCCGATAAAAGCTGATACACCAAATTTCATCTAAATATATTCATATTTGCGACCTGTAGTTTGATTATAAGTTTACATGGATGGACGGACATCGCTAAATCGACTCAGAATGTGGAACGGTATAATAAAAGACCCATCTTAGGTCAAATATTTTTGGTAGTTACAAACATCAGCACAAACTCATATCCTGACCAATCTCTTTTAAGCTTATTTTATAAATTTTAAGTGTGTTCGCCCTTTCCATCTTTCTATATGCGATCTGAATACACGGGCAGAACTAGGGACATCGTCAAATCAACTTATAAAGTTACTCTGAATCGATCGGTATAGTAATAATTATAATTGTTTCCGTATAGGGCATAAAAAGAAATTAAAATTTTCGGTACAATGGAAGTCGAAGTACGATACAAACAGAATATTCTAAAAAAAAGCTTCTCAATATAGAAAGGTAAGTATTATATATTATTATTATTACTTACCAATTGGCCTTAGGTGATGTTTTAAGTTGCTCGTATCAGAGGTAATTTGTATGAGTATACATGATGACGCAAAAATTTCATTTGTTACATTCGTGTTTTTAAACTACCATGAGGCCATTTAGTACTTGAATTAAATCCAAATTTTCAAGCACCCAAGAAGCCAGTCATAAGTATGAACTACTTCGATGCCAATATGTGGCAAAAAGAGAACATTGTTACCGAAGATATTTTGAAAATATTTATTCCAAATGTTTTGATATTTATAAAAATGGCCCAACCCAACCATCCGAACATAGTATATCATATCGATTCCTTAAAAGCAATAAATCAATCGATAAGTTTAATTGTTCCAACTAATCGAAAGTTTTGCTGTTTTACTGAATTGAAGAACTGCTGTTAATTTTAAGTATTTTCATCTGCTTCTAGTTGCATATCATCAAGGATTTCTTCTAGATTTTCATCGTTCATCATATTCTCATCAATTTCTTCTTCTTCTTCAAACTCCTCAGCATCTTCCTGGTACTATATGTTAAAATTTTACTTAGGCAATAAGTTCAATATACGATTTTAATTTTGTGTTTTCACATACCTCAGTTACATACGAATCCACCTCTGCAAGAATTTGTTCTTTACGATAATGACTCTTAAGCAATTCTTTTATAGCACTGCTAACAATTTGACGTACTTGATTGTCAAAACCTTGAGGCAGCCAGCCAGTGCGTTCGTTACAAATAGCACCAGCCATAGGAGAAGGAATTTTCTCTAGCATTTCTTGAATTTTATTCATACGTATATCACAATACTAAAATGCAATAATATCTTAAATCAATAAATAACATAAATATATAGACTGTTTCATACCCTCATTATACATTGCCGAGATCGCGGTAATTTATGCTCATCAAGATAGGGATAATTGATATCTTGAACCAAAGCATTGATTTCATAAGGATTTTCTTGACGCTTCTTCATGGTAGTTTTACGGTCAGACACCTTTAGTAAAATCAAATATTTCATTTAAAACAAAGTCTTAAAAACCCATTTAAATAACTTACAAATTCAGATACTCCGGAACGAAAACGTAAACGAAAATCAAAAGTTTGATAGTATCTAGAATTAAAATCCTTACGCGGATCGTAGCCATAGCGTACATATAGTGTACGCCAAGGACCTGTTGAAAAATAATATGCCAAAGAGGGTGTAATACATTTGAGTTTGTCGTGGGAAACGCCAGACTCATACAACAAAGCAATACGAGTCCATATAGGACATTCTTCAAAAAGCTAGAAGTACATAATAGAAATAAAAAATACATATATTTTTTTTAATAATGATCATGTACCTTTTTCACTTTGAGCAATTGTTCATCGGATACATATTTCACTTTCATTTTTTTCAATATTTGACTATCTGGCGTTGTGGGAAAACTATCAACCATATTAAAGGTTACTATATCTCGACTCTCACCGCTGGATTTATTTAATATACCCAGAGTTTCATGTTGACCATCTTCTTTCGAAAAATCACCTCGAAAAATATTATTGTGCACATTATCGGAACGAGCAAAAGTGGTGGGTAATGTTATTAAGGACATATCTTGGCGACTAAATCAGTTCAAGAGAGCATTTAATTTATTTAATAACTAATAAGAATAATAATTTAAATGGAAAGACGTACTTGAAATATTCTAAATCTATTACTGAATTAGGTACGACTTTATCAAGTACCATTTCAAGCTCTCCATTGGCAGATTTTGTATCCTGAACAAGGGGTAGATATTGAAAATCGCAAAGGGCTAAAAATAAATTAAGGGAATATATTCAAATTTTTAAAAATAAAATAATTGAAATCCTAGTGAAATATCAAAAGCTAATGCCGTTTTCCTATCTGACAAAAAATGCCGCATTTTATTTGAACTTTTTCGAAAAGTGTATTTTTTTTATATATTCTAAATTAAGAGTAACCTAATTTTATACATCAATCGAAAGGTCTCAAAGTGCTGTGTTCATAAAATGATTATTATCCTCTTTGAAGTCATGGGGTGAAAATATTCAAAAAAAGGGGAACAATGTGGAAATATTCTCACACTATGACCTGAAAGAAATCAATGGCTAAAATTTTTTGCAATTTACGAGCGCTCGACTTTGAGACCTTTCGATTGATTTATAAACTAAGGTTGCTTCTAATATAGAATATATAAAAAATACACTTTTCGAAAAAAATGCAAATAAAATGCGACATTTTTTGTCAGAAAAGAAAACGGCATAAGAGTTATAATCAGCCCAATTACGAATATTCTCAAGGAATTTCTTTCTCACGGAAAATACGTTTCTCGAGAAAAAAATCCTCCAATTATAAATTCCGCGTGAACAAAAAACGAATAAGTGGCACCATCGAATTTCGAAGCCAGTTGTTTTGCTTATTGACAATTTTCTGTTTTTTTTGTGTGTGCAAACGAAAATAAATTTATTTTAAAGAAAAATTAAATAAAAATGAATAGCATAGCTATGATGCGAGCAATCTTGGAGGAAATTGGTGTTGTAGAACAACTACAACGAAATAGCTAAAAAGGATTGATAGAAGTCAATTGCGGACTGACTGAATCTATGGAAAACGCAATCAATGTCTGAATTGGCTCTCACTAAAGTTAAAAAAGTTGAAGTTTGGCTTTATTTGTGGTCTTCAGCCTATAAGATTAATAAAATATTAATTTGTTTTATTTAAATTTTGTTTTATCAAAATACTTCTTACATTTTTATGTAAACTCCCGTCTGTTTTGCAAGGGAAATTTTTTGAGGGAAAAAACCAAATTCAAGTGCATTGAGAATAACTAGTTTTTTCCTATCGAATTTTTTTCCGAATGAATTTTTATTCATAATAGGGGAAAACGGAGAAGTGAGAAATTTCATGCGGAATTTTTGTTTAGAATTGGGCTGAATGTAAATTTCTAAACAACTCATACTTACACTCGAATGTAAAACTTTTATTTATGCACCCCAAAATTGTTACTGTAAATTGTGGTGTCTTATTGGGATCCCTTTTGGATTTTCTTACTTTGACCGATAATAAAAGTCCTGCTCTTTTGCTACTTTCTCCACATAAGGGCTTATTAAATGGATTATCTGGATGATAACGTAACTCTAAACGTTTGTTTTCACTTCCCAAAGCCTGGAACAATTGGAAACTAAATTCATATTCATATTAAATCAGAGCCATTTGTAATATACCTGAGATATTTTAGTTATGCCTCCTAATGTAGTAATCATTTTGTCATAATTTTTTACCAATCCAGGATATTCTATAAGCTCATATTCTTGTGTTGTACTAAAATTTGTTTGCGTGGACATTGTTTTGAAATTTCTTTCCAAAACTTAAACTAATTTGATGTCGAAGATGATGCTGTTTGCCTACATATACATATGTGAACTTCAGTGATGATTGTTTACATGCGAATATGAGTCTATTAATTTATCGATAAATTTTTTAGTTATTTGTTTTATCCGTGGTTGTTTATTTCCAATAGAAAAACAAAAACAGTCGTAAGTGCTACAAGAATTTTAATGTCCCGACTAATCTTCTCACTTTGTCCTTAATTTTTCCAACAAGAAAAATTGTTAACTGTTTGCCTACATATACATATGTGAACATCAGTGATGATTGTTTACATGCGAATATGAGTCTATTAATTTATCGATAAATTTTTTAGTTATTTGTTTTATCTGTAGTTGGTTTATTTCCAATAGAAACACAAAAACAGTCGTAAGTGCTACAAGAGCTTTAATGTCCCGACTAATCTTCTCACTTTGTCCTTGATTTTTTCCAACAAGAAAAATTGTTAACTGTAATTTTTACAGTGTAATTTCATACTATCGATGTCTGATGTTTACATTTAATAAAAGCTCAATTGTAATCACTACCCGGTATAATATTTGTTTTGATTCGTGTTTCGATTGGTTTTTGGATTTCACCATGATCTCTGTAAGATTTTATTCCAAATTTGCCAAAGAAATCTATCCAAATAGTAAAGTGAAAATATTTCGAAAATCTAAGATTAATTTAAATAAGGAAAATGACATAGTACAAGATAAGAAAATTGCACAGACTACAAAAGTAAACGAAAAGCAGGAGGCAAAAGGTAAAGATGTATCCAAAAATGGCGAATTTATACCAGATTTAAAAACGAAATCTACTATAAATGTGGAAATTGAAGAAGACTATGCTAAATCAGATTTATCAGGGCAAGAATATTGTGAAAATATTGTCAAAATCCAAATGCTTTCACAAAGTCTTCACTCACAATTATTTCCCGATGTATGCCGCTACGCGGAAGCTTCAAATAAATCATGGAAAATAAAACATGATCTTCAACGACACGGTATTAATATTGATAGCACAGAAAGGTTACAAGACGTTGATTTGAAATTGCCACCTCTTAAAGGCCGAAATATAGAAGATCACTTTCTTGCAATAGGAAAGCAACAGGTAAAGGCCTATAAAGAGTTACTGACACCTTTATTAGATCTTAAGACATTACCTAGAAAACCTGATAAGTGGCTTTTCCAGCCTGGTTGGACAGTATATGATCCTGGAACCGGTGAAGCCACATCCATAAAGTATCCTTTAGAAGATGCTTTGGTATTTGATGTAGAAGTTTGTATGTCCGAAGGTGCGATGCCTACTCTTGCCACTGCTGTTGGTTGCAAGTTCTGGTACTCTTGGGTTAGTCCGCGTTTGACTGCTGAACAGCAGGAAATGAAAGTGAAACAAAAATTATCCCATTACTCGTTAGAAGAATTGATTCCTTTGGGACTAAAAGGTCCCAAGATTATTATAGGCCATAATGTTTCTTACGATCGAGCAAGATTACGGGAACAATATTTGTTACAAGATACTAGAGTACGTTTTTTAGATACCATGTCTCTACATGTGAGTATTAGTGGTGTTACCAGTTATCAACGAGCTTTAATGAAATCCAAAAAAGATCCAAACCCTGAGGACACCGAATGGTTAAGTCAAAGTTCATTGAATAGTTTAACGGAAGTCCATCGCCTATATTGTGGTGGTGCTGTGTTAAGCAAAGAAGAACGAAATGTTTTTGTTGAAGGAACTTTAGAGGATGTTCGAAATGAGTTTCAAGCTTTAATTAATTACTGTTCTAATGATGTGTCAGCTACCCATCGTATATTTCAGAAAATATTTCCCTTGTTCGAAGAAAGATTTCCACATCCTGTTACGTTGGCTGGTATGTTAGAAATGGGTTCAGCATATTTACCGGTCAATAAAAATTGGTTACGTTACATTAACGAATCTGACCTGGCCTATGAAGATCTTAGTATAGAGGCCAAATACCATTTAGCGAGACGGGCTGATGAAGCTTGTGGTCTCTTAAAAGATGAACAATATCGTCAACATTTATGGCTATGGAATGAAGATTGGTCTACTCAGAAATTAAAGACTAAAGTAATAACTAGAAAAAAGTCTACTACTTCTAGTAATCTAGAAGGGGCACCATCTTATCTAGACTCAGAATTATCAACCGAGGAGAAAGATTTGTATAAAAAGTTTCAATATTTATATGATATGAAATCTCAATTACCCGCCCGACGTCCTTTACTGCCAGGTTATCCGGCCTGGTATCGTAAACTATGTCAAAAACCTGCAAAAGATCATAACAATGTAGAATGGTTGCCGGGTGCTACGGAAATCAGCACGGGTATGCAAATTGCCCCTAAACTTCTTTCATTATGTTGGGAGGGGTATCCGTTGCACTATACTAGAGAACATGGTTGGGGATTTCTTGTGCCCTTTGCCACAAAATCTCCAGAAACAAATGATGTCGATTCCCCCCGAATACCTATCGAAAAACTATCCGCCCAGTGTCCTATACCAGAATTTGCCAAAAGTTATGCTTCAGAACAAGAAATGTATTATACATTTGTCCATTTACAGAAGGATCTCGATGCCAAATTGGGTAAACGAGAATTTTATAGCAAAGCCAATAAAAATAAAAAGGATTACACTGAGGGACATTATAAAGGATCAGGTATTTGGTGTAATCAAGTTTTGGACAATTGTTGTTTCTTCCTTAAACTACCGCACAAAAATGGAAAGTCTTTAAGAGTGGGAAACCCTTTATCACGTGACTTTCTCAATAAGTTCTCAGATAATGTTTTAAGTAGTGGAGAATCTGAAAATAATGTAGGTAGAAGAATAATCGAAATTGCCCGAATGATGTCATATTGGCGTAACAATAGAGATCGTATAATAGGTCAACTGGTTGTATGGTTACCGCAAGATGACTTGCCAGAAAATATAAAAAATGTATCATACGAACATGGTGCTATATGTCCTCAAGTTGTAGCCTGTGGTACATTAACTCGTAGAGCAATGGAACCGACCTGGATGACGGCCTCAAATTCACAAAAAGAACGCATTGGTTCAGAGTTAAGAGCTATGGTTCAGGCTCCTTTGAACTATCGTATTGTGGGTGCTGACGTAGATTCTCAAGAATTATGGATTGCTTCAGTTTTGGGGGATGCCTATGCATATGGCATTCATGGAGCTACACCTCTTGGATGGATGACTTTGAGTGGTACTAAGTCCAACGGTACTGATATGCATTCGATAACAGCTAAAGCTGTAGGCATTTCCAGAGATCATGCTAAAGTTATTAACTATGCTCGCATCTATGGAGCTGGTCAAAATTTTGCTGAAGGATTACTAAAGCAATTCAATCCTGCATTTTCAGCAACAGAAGCCCGGAGCAAAGCAATGAAAATGTTTGCCATAACTAAAGGCAAGAAAATTTATAGACTCAAGGAGGATTTTAAAGCCGAATATGATAATAGAAGGTAATATTTACAATTCAATTTTTTTTTTTAATATTCAAACTAAATTGTAGATATTCCAAACAAACGATGTTACATGATCGTACTTTGTTACGTTCACATAAATCAAAATCAAATAAATCAACTACTTTTTTTAAAACGTCAATAATTGTCAATACTCGAATCTGCTAGTAGTTAATTTTTTAACCCAACCTTTAAAATGCATGAAATTTAAAGTTCAATACTGTTTGCGTGTCCCGAATCATAATTAAAAAAATTTTTATATTACTTTTGCAGTTACTCCGGCTATGAGGCTTTAAAACTGGCATCTGCCCACAATAAAGCCGTTGATGACATTTTTGAAAGACCCTGCTGGGAAGGTGGTACCGAAAGCGCTATGTTCAATCGTTTAGAAGAAATTGCTACGGGTGAAGAACCCGTTACACCTTTTCTGGGTTGCCGTTTAAGTCGTGCCTTAGAAACTCATAATACCAGCGATGAAAATCGTTTTCTTCCCACACGTATTAACTGGGTGGTACAAAGTGGAGCTGTAGATTTTCTCCATCTTATGCTAGTTTCAATGCGTTGGCTTCTGGGAGACAAAGCCCGATTTTGTCTTAGCTTTCATGACGAACTAAGATATTTGGTTGAAGAAAAGTATGCTTATCAAGCTGCCTTAGCAATGCATATCACCAATTTGCTAACACGTTCATTCTGTTCTTCGCGATTGGGTTTAAAAGATTTACCAATGTCTGTGGCTTTTTTTTCATCTGTGGAAGTGGATACTGTATTGCGCAAAGAATGTACAATGGATTGTAAGACACCCTCTAATCCTCATGGCTTACAGTTGGGCTATGGCATACCACCTGGAGAAAGCTTAAATATTTATGATACTATTAAGAAGGCAGGAGGTAGTGATTTAAATGAATGGAAATGGATTAAATGACATAGTTGCATTTTGTTGATAGACTTTAGTTTTGAAAATGATTAATTAGTTTTAAGAATTATTTAAGTGAAAACGACATTGATTTACATTGAAAATAAATGTTCTGTTTTGTTAAAAGTATAACACTTGCAACTATTTTGAGTTGTTTTAAAGTTATACCTCTAACCGGCGAACCCGCCTTTAGACGGGGTATATTATATGTGTTGCTATGCTGCTTTACTTTTTTTGTTGTTCAATTATAACGGTAAATATGAGTAAAGAAATACACAGTTAACTTATTGTGACAAATAAACACGTGCAGTTGTCTTTCGGTTGTGAGCTGTTGATAGCTAAAGTCATATTTTTAGGAAAAGTGTGCAAAATAATTACACGCTGCTACAAAAATAAAAAAATCTCTGGATCTTCTGATGTGACATAGTGTATGTTGTAGGTCTCATCGAGTACAACTGAAAAATATATATTTTTTTTTTATATACCCTCAAAATCTCAAATTACCGTTAAAATACCGTTATTTTTGACTTCTCATACAAATCGATTTATTGCACTGTTATTTTCAAACCGATTTTTAAATGTGAAACGGTTTTTAAAAGAGGACAAATAGACCTTTAAAAACATGTGCCTATAATAGTACTTTATATAAAAATATACAGAGTTACAGGTGACCAAACTTCAAATTTTAAAAATTTTTCTAAATTTTTCAAATTTGACCGTGATTTATTGCAATATTTTATTGGCAATGGTGCTATATATATATTTTTTTCTGAAAGTGTATTTGTTCGCAATTAAACTAAGTGCAATTTTATAACAATTGGAGGAAAATTGCAGGAGTTATGCAATTTTTTCGAAAATAAGAAAATTTTGCTTGTGCTCTTATATGGGGCTGTTACTCGTACCTTATTATATTCCTCTAGTAAAACTGCTAGTTGTGATGTAATAGTAGGCTATAGCTACAAAAACCGCAATTTTATAACAATTGTTGTATTTATTTCATAAATAGATATTTTTAAAAATGTTTGTTGGTTCTCCGACGCTTATAAGATGAATCATCAGTTTCGCGTTTCAGCGACCAACAGTAATCAGCTAACATTGTTATTTTATTTTTTCCTAAGAAGCGCTGCTCAATTGATGCCAACTCTTGATGGAATCTTTCACCCTGTTCGTCGCTAAATTTACCAAGATTCTCTGAGAATCTTGTCCGCATAATCATTGCTTCTCTTGTTGCCCAAGAAATGGCTACACAAATCAATGAAGCTTAACCACGCCCTTTTTTCCACTTGGTTTAGTTTATTTGTAAATGTTTTATCTCGCATAATTTTGCGAATTTGGGGACCTATGAACACTCCTGCAAAAAAGAAATTATGTTAAATGAATCATGTAAAATTAACGTATCCATAGTACCTTCTTTGATTTTTGCCGCACTTAGCCTAGGAAAAGCATTTTTTAAGTGCAAAAAGGCTTCGCTTTCTCCATGAAGCCGTTTGACAAACTGCTTCATGTATCCCAGTTTAAGGTGCAATGGAGGTAATATTATTTGATCAGTTCGCACCAAAGGAACGTTGATAACATTTTTTTTTCCTATTTGAAGTGGGGTGCGGGATGGCCATTCCGTTCGCTGGTAGTGGTTCTGTGCACGGCTATCCCATTCACAAAGGTAACAGGGATGCTTTGTGTAACCACCTTGCATTCCAAACAGGATCGTTAAAACTTTTAAGTCAGACACTATTTTCCATTGATGTTTGGCGTAATTGATAAACCTTAGAATTGTTGCCATAGTTTCATAGGTCTCTCTCATGTCAGTCGCATACGCAAGAGGTACTGATGGTAACTGAGTCCCATTGTGCAGCAATACAGCTTTCAAACCTTTCAAAAACATATATGGACATTGTAAGTGTTACTTTTATATTTATGGCGTTTTTCCCCGTCTTATAAATGTAAATAATTAAAAACTTACTCTTGCGTGATCCATCAATAAATAATCTCCAGTCCTTTGGTCTGTGCTCGTTACCTAGGCATAAAAACAATTCGTCTACGTCAGTACAGTAAACAAGACTGCCATTGTCATCATTCATTTTAAAAAGATTTTCGAATGCAGTTCGGTTCTTCTCTCTTGCAAATGTAATTTTAAAGTCATTTTCGACAAGGTTCCATTGTTTCAACCGTGATGCTATAATTTCTGTTTGCCTCCATGACAGTCCCACATCGCGAACTAGATCATGGTAATCTGTGTTAGACACTAAATGTCTTTCCGTCGATGATGAAAGCACTGGAATGAATGGTGCATCATTTTTATTTTCATATACATTTTCAACGGGTGAGAAATCATCTTCTCGGTTTACAGTATCGAGTTCAGCTTTTTCATTTGCTTTTGAGACTGGCTTAGAGGCGGATGGCACATCAGCATATCGTATACGGTCGCGGTTTTTGTAGCTATAGCCTACTATTACAGTTTGGCAGAAGTAGCAGTCATCAGACTTGTGAAATAATTGACGGTGCCAAGTCATCGGAATTGAAAAGTGCAAGGGATGATTGTGACTTTTTTCATATTTGCACTTTGTAAGTGATCCGTAACATCTCGAACAAATGAACTCTGGTTCGTACCAGCGATTGCCGACAAACTCGCGATCAAAGGAAATTTTGATTGTTTCAACTATGGCTTTTTTTTTTTCTAATTTGAAACGATGCTTATTATCAACAAAAAGGCCGCAAAGATAACAAAAGCTATTTCTTTTATCACACATTTTGGAACAGTGTTATTATTGTAAGTAATATTTTAATCTTGTTTTGTTTATTTGTTTATTGCTTCACTTATGCACTTTGTTTTTAGCTGCGAATCAGTTTTCACCACACCTGAGAACCAATTTAATAATTCCACCACACTTCTTTTACTTTCGCTGTGGTAAAAGCTGCATTCCATTTTGAAGCTAACAATTATGAAATTCAAATTACTGGTTTTTTCTAAAGAATCGTTTTTCGGTTTAACAGTTTTTTTGAATTGTAACGAAACCAATTTTCAGTAAGACCGACGTGTAAAAATATTACAACTAGCAAAGCATGCAGATAACATCACAACTAGCAGTTTTACTAGAAGAATATAATAAGGTACGAGTAACAGCCCCATATAAGAGCACAAGCAAAATTTTCTTATTTTCGAAAAAATTGCATAACTCCTGCAATTTTCCTCCAATTGTTATAAAATTGCACTTAGTTTAATTGCGAACAAATACACTTTCAGAAAAAAATATATATATAGCACCATTGCCAATAAAATATTGCAATAAATCACGGTCAAATTTGAAAAATTTAGAAAAATTTTTAAAATTTGAAGTTTGGTCACCTGTAACTCTGTATATTTTTATATAAAGTACTATTATAGGCACATGTTTTTAAAGGTCTATTTGTCCTCTTTTAAAAACCGTTTCACATTTAAAAATCGGTTTGAAAATAACAGTGCAATAAATCGATTTGTATGAGAAGTCAAAAATAACGGTATTTTAACGGTAATTTGAGATTTTGAGGGTATATCAAAAAAAAAATATATATTTTTCAGTTGTACTCGATGAGACCTACAACATACACCATGTCACATCAGAAGATATTTTTGACTGTAGCAAATAATTATTTGTGGTAAAAGTGAAACTTTGAAAAAAAATATCTGTTCATTTAGAATTTATGCGCGATAAAATTATATTAGTAAAGGTAAATATATTTTTTTTTTTATTCACTGGTTTATTTATCAGGTTTTTTTTGCAAAGCTAAGCTTTTTTCGCTAAATATTGAACACCGCCTAAAGGCGGACCTGCCGGTTGCAAGCTGGTTTTGCATATAAAATTTTCCGCTTTCCATAGTTATTTTTTTTTTTTTCATTTTTCCTATAAACATTTTTCAGTTTCAAACATTTTAGGAAATAATTTATCTTTAAAAAATGTCCCAACAAAGGAAAACATTAAATTTTTCGAAAATGACTGATGAGGAGATTGAAGCAGAATCAGTAGAAGATTCTGAATTTGAATATGATTTTGACTTGGAGGATCCAGATTTTCAATTATCAGATGAAGATTTTGCTCGAATGGACGAGCATACTGTAGAATTAGATAATGCAGACAATTCTTTTCATTATGCTCAGGACAATGAGGTGCTGCAACATACAGCGACTGATTCCAATAATACATGTACCAACAAAGACAAGCATCAAGAGAGCAAGATCTCCTTTGCCAGAAATGGAAGGTGGTAAAAGCGCTGTTGCCTCCAATGCTTGTGGATTTAGCGGAAACGTCAAAGATATTTCTCCACAATCTTCAGAATTTAAAAATATTTTGTGGAGAAAACAATGGCTTCAACTTGAAAGAAAATATGTAGTTTATCAAGAAGAAAGACAATTACCACAAGAATTTAAAGAACTAAACACGCCCTTTCGTTGTTTTATGTATTTTTTCAATGAAGATTTGTTGAACGAAATTGTTTATCAAAGTAACCTCTATGCGAAACAACAAGACTTATCTACTAAGTTTAATTTGTCAACAACTGACTTAAAAAAATACATTGGCATTTTAATATACAATATGTCTGTTTACCGTTATCCGAGTGTTGAGAGTTACTGGGCAAAACATTCCTTGGAGGCAGTACGAACTACAATGACATCAAAACAATTTTTTGCAATTAGAAAATATCTTAATTTCAATGACAGTACGCAAATGAAGAAACCACAAGAGGCAGGATTTGACCAGTTATTGAACAAACAATTTGATTCAGTACCAAAAACACCTGGGCTTGGTATTGATGAACAAATGTGTTCCACAAAAATGTTGACAAAACTTCGGCAATATATGCCGGCAAAGCCACACAAATATGGCATAAAACTTTTTGTACTTTGTGACTCATATGGATTTTCATATAGATTCGAAGTTTATAAGGGAGCTGGCGGTAATGAAATAATACACAATGCGCCTGACTTAGGAGCAACAGCTAATGTGGTTATACGATTATCAAAAACAATTCCTGATTTCAAAAATCATATATTGCATTTTGATAATTTTTATACGACTTAGGAGCAACAGCTAATGTGGTTATACGATTATCAAAAACAATTCCTGATTTCAAAAATCATATATTGCATTTAATAATTTTTATACTTCCCTGCCACTTCTTGTTTATTTACGGAGCAGAGGTATTTATGCATTGGGAACTGTTCGATCGAATAGGATACCTGACTGCGAAATAAACGGACTTAAAAAGTAAGGAGCGTGCGTATTCAGAGTGCGCATTCACGGAATTGATTGCAACAATAGCCTGCATTTAAAATTACCAGACTTTCGCATTGAAGTGGCGGATGTGCTTTGCCATTTTGAAAACACTACCACCAAAAATGCTGTTGGAAGATCTCAAAGCCAAAGCCCACAAGTGCAGAAAATAAAGAGGTCTTATAATCCACCAAATGACATCCGCTTTGATGGAGTTGGCCACATGCCTGATATTTTGGACAGCAGTGGCAAAAAAGGATGCAAATCCGAAACACAAATGTTTTGCACTAAGTGTAATAAAAAATGTTTCCAAATTTATCATATAAAATTAATAAAATAAACGTGATAAAAATCATCCCTTGTTTATATTATTTTATTACGTTAACAGGCAAGACCGCCTTTTGGCGGGCTATATATTTTCTCACCTGGAAGGTAAGTTTCTAAATTTTTTCAACTTTTTACTTAAAACGTATTTTTATTTTTCCAAACACTACCCTAGTAAAATTTTTTTTGATCAAAATAAAATTGGCCGGTTAGAGGGTTAAATATAAGCAACAAAAAATAGTTGAGGTATTCAATTATATCTCGTTTTACTTTCATATATACCAATTAAAATCAACGAAATTGTGTAACACATAATTTTGACAAATTCTGCGGAAAGGATAACAATTAGCATAATTAGTTCTAAAATGGTCCAAATGAAGTGGCTTATAATGTCTTGTGAATCTACAAGATATGTGAAAATTTATATTCGATAAAAGAAAATTCGAGTCGAAATCACCGTTAAAAAGGTTAAATACTAATAGTATTAAAGAGTCTAATAAGCCTTAACTTATTAGATGATAGTAAACCATCATAAGCCAAACCCAAACTACGTAGACAGAATAGTAAAAACTTTTTCTGCACCGACTCAATCGCATTGGTGTGAACCTGATAATATGGATTCCAAATTATTGATGCATATTCTAAAATAGATCTTACAAGAGCCTTATAAACCTGCTTAGATAGATATGGATCAAAAAACTCCTTAGCTTATCTTTTAACGAAACCAAGAGCAGATCTTGACTTGTTAACAATCATACTAATATCAAAAATCATCTATATATGATTCTTGCTAATATGACCAAATGAAGTCAAGTTTACTATCCATAAGTTCACAAAGATCCAGAAATGGTCGAACGGTGTCCAATAATTTGTTCTGCTAAAGGTGCTATTACACGATGTGTTTTTTACATATGTACTGTCACTTTTTTTATCCATATGAAATTCCTCATGTCTGTCAAAATTGTCTTTTACATACGATTCATAATTCTTGCTATCACACGTGCATATGTATTTCCGTATGACATAACCTCTAAATGTAAACAACAGCTGATTTAATTTGTGAATTTATAAAAATTTATTGTTAAAAAAAAGTTTTATATTTTTTAATTGTTAATTAATACTAAACAATTTATTTTTCTTTCAATATTAATCTTTAAAATTTACTCTGTTTTTCTTTCGCCACAAGCACTGCTGTATTTTCATATGTTTGTCATTCAGAAATAGAACCTGTTCTAATTGATAAATGTACATGTGACTTTCCTCAGGTATTGTACATAAACAATGTTTCATATGTATCACACGATGTGTACAACTTTTGTTGTGGGAAAATTTGACAGTACATATGTAAAAAACACATCATGTAATAGCACCTTAAAAAATTAAAAAAAATCACCACTTGTCAAATTCACCATCAAGCATTATGGTGGTTTAGTGAAAATTTGTTTGTATGTGTGACACCGTCGATGCTTGATGGAAAATCATAATATTTAGATTTTAGCTCTGTTCGTTTATGTGATAATTTGTACAAATTATCACAAAATTTTCTTGCTCCTGTTCTTTTACTTCAAAAGAAAAAGAGAACAAATGAGATCGTAAAATGACAGTTAATTTTTTGAAAACTTGCTAGTTTTTACTGGATATATTTTTGCCAGTAAAACGGGATATACACGGTCAAAATGCATGACAAGCATTGTAGTGGTTTAGTGAAAATGCGTTTGTATGCGTCACACCGATAATGATTGAAGCAAAATCAAAAATTTTAGATTTTTTGCTCGCTTGACGTGCGATTTTGATGTGTGTATATCGTTGATTGTTCTGCATGGTCTCATTTTTGATGTGATTTCGAAGGAATGGATGTAAAAATGTCGGAAGAAAAGAAAAACGTGTTAGAATTGATAGAAGACATGGTGTTTACAGAACAAAATCAAATACCAAATGAATGATTGAAGAGCTATGCAGTATCGTGTAAGAGAAAAGCTTCAAGCACACATACATGAATTTGAAGCCAAGCATTTTGACCGTGTATACCGGCCTTAAGAATTAAGGCCTAGTTAGCCACACGTTGTTAAGATGTATCTGTACCGTAAATGTAACGTTGGCATTTAGTGCAATTATAGAACGTAAAAAACGAACCAGCATGTTGCTGTATAAAATTAACCAAACTTTATCAGCTGTTCACAAATGTCACGTACAAACGTAGCAAAAATCTATTTTTAACAGATTGGGACGTTCCGGTTACATGACAGTTGAGTTCGGTAATTGCTCTAAATGCTTTTTCATGTAACAGAAAAAAACAGCTGACACGTTTGGTTAAGGTTACGTGTGGCTAACTAGGCCTTTAGCAAGAAAAAACAAAAATTTTAAATAATTCTGAGGAAATTAACGATAGAAGTAAATATTCACATAACCAGGTTTTATTAATTTTAATCTTTTAAAACCGGTTCCTGCCAAAAAAAATATGTGTATCTGTCAATTTCTTTCATAATAAATGTTTGTTTTCAAAAGCAAAAGCAATTAGTTTCAATGAATATATTTACATGTTAAATAAAATAAGTTCTAATTAAGGCATATTTCCTTTTTTAATTTAGTTTCACTTTTTCTTCACTTTCAAATGTGTTTACAATCAGCTGTTTGTGTGAAATTGCAAATTCTTACAAATTCCTGTTCGTGTACTATTTTGGATATATGCTTTTGAGAACTAATTTTTCTCACTCTCTGAAATTTCCGGCTTTATTGGGAAAGTTAACAAACAGAGCTATAGATATCTCCAGCGGCCAAAGAAAAGACATGGTTTTCAATTGATGCGAGAAATTCTAATGTGTTTGTTGTAAAAATCGCTTGATTCCCATGTCTCGCGCTTCTAGCATGACCACCATGCACAAGTTTACTATGTAACCGCGGCCTACAGTCAACTCTTATTGTTATCGTTACTACCAATTGACAGGTGTTTATGTTATCGTTGTATAATTTCCTTCACTAAAAACATAATTTGACATTCATTGATGACGTTTTTTTTCTCGCTCTTGTGTGTAATATCGTGATAATTTTTCTTCACAACTTGTAATTTTACTTAATTAAACACGATATAAGGTTAAATATATTATAAACGAATTGGTTTAATAGCGTGGAAAATGTATTCGCAAATATCGTAAACATAATGAGGGAAATAAATTAAATTGATTTTAAGCAGAGAATAGAAAACGATATACGAAACGGTGTTGTGGTTTCCATTTGTGTGTTGTGTTGTGGCAGATATTGACACATCAACCCAAACGACGAAAGCCCCAATTTGTCAATTCAATTTCACATGCAAAGACCTTGATGCATAATGCAAAGTTTTTCCACAAAAACTAAAGAAATGTTTATAGTGCGTGCTTTAGAAAAAATCCTTGCCGATAAGGACATAAAACGTTCCCAAAACTCACAATTAAAGAAATCATGCGACACAGCTTTGGAACAAATCAAAGCTGAACTAATCAATGCTGGTCAAATAGCAGAAGGTAATGAGCTCCCCTGTGCTGCCTTGCCACTTCCAAAAAATGATGCTGGCAGTATTATAAATGCGGAGACGTATTTTCTGCCATTTGAATTGGCCTGCAAAAGTCGTTCACCCCGTATTGTGGTGACAGCTTTGGATTGCTTGGAAAAGTTGATAGCATATGGTCACCTAACCGGAGCTGTTCAGGACTCATCCAGTCCGGGACATTTGTTAATTGATCGTATTGTCAACACCATATGTGGTTGCTTCAACGGTCCTCAAACCGATGAATGTGTTCAGCTGCAAATTATTAAGGCTTTGCTAACTGTAGTCACCTCTCAACATGTGGAAATTCATGAGGGTACTGTTCTGCAAGCCGTTCGCACTTGCTACGACATTTATTTGTCTAGTAAAAATCTAGTAAATCAAACAACTGCTTGTGCCACTTTAACTCAAATGTTGGATGTTATATTTTCACGTATGGAAAATCAAGTATACGAACTAGCTGCACAGGCAGCAGCTTCTGCCAAAAATGGCAGCCAGGATGCAAATACATCTCAGGCTTCCGAGGCTAGTGTAAGCGTTAAAAGTAGTAATGGTAGCGAAGAAGAAACCCCCGAATCCATGGCAACGGCTGTAGTAGAGGAAATAATTAATGGTGAGTTTACTGTTCAAATATCCACCTGGATTTCTTAATTGAATACATACGAGTATTTCGATTTATCAGTTTATTGAGATATTTCTTAGTTGTTATGTGCAGTATAAAACACGTTGATGTTCATCGATCGAATATAAAAATTTTTAATTAGAAAATTTCCTATGAACCCCTTTGAGTTTTTAATTGTTATTTTTAATAATTGTTTAAATAATGCAATATGCATTATTCCTAATAATTAGAAAATTTCAGAAATAATTCCTATCAAAAAGAAAACAAATTCTTCTAATATTAACAATGTAAGGCCCATTTCGTTGCTTTCGAATTTAGGTAAATTTTTTGAGAAATTGATAAACCCGAAAAATGTAAATTTTGAGTTGAGTCACTTTTGAACTAGGTGTGCGATATTATTAAATTTATTAATAGTTTTTTTACGGTTTTGCATATATTTAAATAATTATTTTTCTGATTTTGGTGTCGTTTCTTGCGGAGTTCCGCAAGGTTCAATTCTGGCGCCACATTTGTATAACATTTAAATTCATGATTTTCCCCATAACTTTTCAAACTCTACTAGTATTGTCTATGCAGATAATTCTCTTCCCTACACCCATCATGAGTCTCCTGATCAAGTTTTGCAAATTGTATCAAGACATCTATTTAAAGTTAAATATTTTTATGATTTTTGGGATATTAAAATCAGAGTTCAGAAAAGAAACACTGAATAAAAAACAAACATAGCTCAGACCAACAAACACATATTTTTATTTTGATATTTATGCGTGTTTCTAAATTTTGTACGGTGCCGAATACAATCACGACTGTGTTTCGTTTTAATATTTCGTTATGTACACGAACATGTTTCTATCACGTATTTTTATTTCGAACATACATACACTACACAGATTCGAGTGTATCTTTATTTTAAGTTCGTGTTCTTGCACGTGTACTGCTAAAAAAACAGAACATGTTCTTGAACGCGTACAACCAAATTTATTAAAAAAATCTAAAATAATTCATTAGGAGTTATAAAAAAATAAAAATAAAAAGATAATAATAAAATAATCTAACCCATAAAAACAAAGTTTTTATTAAAACTCTTTCTTAACTTATACACATGAGTTTTGAATCTCTCCGTGACTGTGCGTGACTTTGCGTGACTATTTTAAAATTAATCTTTGGTCACAACATGTCTATGGACAAAGTTTCAGATCTATCGGGTGAGGGGAAATGGGGTTTGAATCATTCCGTGACTGTGCGTGACTATGCGTGACTGTATGTGACTGTCTTAAAATTAATCTTTGGCCACAAAAGTCTATTGACAAAGTTTCAGATCGATTAGATGAGGGGAAGTGAGGTCTTAATATCTCCGTGACTGTGCGTGACTATGCGTGACTGTATCAAAGTTAATATTTTTTCACAGCAAGTCTATCGACCAAATTTCATATCGATGGGATAAATGGAAATGGGTTTTAAACCACTCCGTGACTGTGCGCGACTATGCGTGACTTTGTCGAAGTTAATCTTTCTTTACAGCAAGTATATCGACCAAGTTTCAGATGATTGGATGAGGGGAATTCCGTTTTAAATCTCCGTGACTATGCGTGAGCATGCGTGACTGTGCATGACTAAGTCAAAGTTAATCTTTTTTTCACAGCAAGTGTATGGACCAAGTTTTAGATCAATCGGATAAGGGGAAATGGCATTTAGATCACTCAGTGATTGTGCGTGACTGTGCGTGACTACCCCAAAATTAATCTGCAGTCACAACAAGACTATGGGCCAAGTTTCAGGTCAATTGGATAAGGGGGAATGGGGTTGACCCACGACAGACAACAGACAGACAGAGAGTATGAGTTAAAAGAAAGAGTTTAAAAATAATAAATTTTCGTTAGATTTTTTTTAGAATTTTCTAAATTGGGCTTCCAAGGTCTGTTATTTTTTTAAAAATAAATAAAAGACTAGTTTATTTCATTTTCTCCAATCCTACGTTTCGTCGGTATTTTTCCGACCTCCTCAGGGATACCGACGAAACATAGGATTGGAGAAAATGAAATAAACTAGTCTTTTATTTATTTTTAAAAAAATACCAGACCTTGGAAGCCCAATTTAGAAAATTCTAAAAAATCTAACAAAATCAAAATATAAAAAGGTCGATATAAATTAAACATTTCATAATATAATAAATTTTCCTTAATGTATTTTTTTAGTTTCCGTTTCTATTTGCAAATAAGTCTCAATAAATATTAAATTGTAAATTGTAATTAAATTGAAAGATCGCATTCCGTTTTCAACTTGTCCATATGCGAAATACTCTTGTGAATTACTTTTATGAACGATTGTATTTTTTTTTGTTAAATTTTCCTTAAAGAAAAGATTTTAATAAATTATTGTATATATATTATATTCCTAACAGCGGCTATAGCTGAAGTTCTCAAAGAATCTAGTCAAGATTTGGAAAACACTGACGAAGCAACTCAAACACCAGCCATTAATACTAGCGACAATAACATATCCATATCTGGTTTTGAAGGCAATGTTAATCATACATCTTCTGACAATAATCTTCATCTCAACTCTGAAGAAAGTGCTGAAATGCATAGTGAGAATGATGCTATTGTTACAGCTAAATTTACACATGTACTACAAAAGGATGCTTTTCTTGTGTTCCGAGCCTTATGCAAACTCTCTATGAAACCATTGCCAGACGGTCATCCGGATCCCAAATCACACGAGCTGAGATCAAAAGTTTTGTCATTGCGTTTGCTGCTGTCCATTTTACAGAACGCCGGACCGGTCTTTCGTTCGAATGAAATGTTCATAATGGCCATTAAACAATATTTATGTGTAGCCTTGTCCAAAAATGGTGTTAGTTTGGTGCCTGAGGTATTCGAGTTATCGTTATCGATTTTTGTGGCTTTGCTGTCCAACTTTAAGATACATTTGAAGAAGCAAATTGAAGTATTTTTCAAGGAGATATTCTTGAATATTTTGGAGGCCACTTCCAGTTCGTTTGAACATAAATGGATGGTTATACAAGCCCTGACAAGGATATGTGCAGACGCTCAATCGGTAGTGGACATCTATGTTAATTATGACTGTGATTTTCAGGCCGCAAATCTATTTGAACGTCTTGTGAATGATTTATCTAAAATTGCCCAAGGTAGACAAGCTTTGGAATTGGGTGCTAATCCTATGGAAGAAAAATCGATGCGTATAAGAGGTTTAGAATGTCTGGTCTCCATATTGAAATGTATGGTGGAATGGAGTCAAGATTTGTATGTCAATCCCAATATGCCTTCGCTAAATGCCCACGAAGGTACGGCGGCTCATAATAAGTCGGCCAATTCTGCTGATTTGCAATCACCCACAGATAATACTGATGCTATTTCACAATCGAATACTATTGGTGTACGTTCTGCACATGGTGGTTCTAGCCATAGTCTCAATTCATATGGCAGCGTTAAAAATAATGAAGTACTCGATTTACCGGAGGCTTTAGAAGAGAGAAAAATGCGCAAAGAAGTTATGGAGGCGGGCATTGAAATCTTCAATCGTAAACCTAAAAAGGGCATCCAATTTTTACAGGAGAAACAATTAATGGGTCCTTCACCAAAAGATATAGCGAAATGGTTACATGAAGATGAACGCTTAGACAAAACCATTATAGGCAATTATATTGGCGAAAATGACGATCACTCGAAAGAGGTAATGTGTGCTTATATAGATGCTTTTGCATTTCACAAACTTGAAGTTGTCTCGGCCTTGCGTATGCTATTGGAAGAATTTCGTTTACCGGGAGAAGCGCAAAAAATTGATCGTCTAATGGAAAAATTTGCCAGTCGTTACTGTGAATGCAATCCCACGAATCCCCTGTTCCAAAGTGCTGATACTGTTTACGTATTGGCTTTCTCCATTATAATGTTGACGACAGATTTACATTCGCCCCAGGTGAAAAACAAAATGACAAAAGAACAATATATTAAACTCAATCAAGGTATTAGTGATAGTCGTGACGATCTACCAGTTGAATATTTGTCCTCTATTTACGATGAGATTGCTGGTCATGAGATTAAAATGAAAAATACTGTGGTCAATAAACCGGGTAAACAAATTATTGCCAATGAAAAACGACGCAAACTCTTATGGAATATGGAAATGGAGGCCATATCGACGGCAGCGAAAAATCTTATGGAATCAGTTTCCCATGTTAAATCACCATTTACATCAGCCAAGCATTTGGAGCATGTGCGTCCTATGTTTAAAATGGCTTGGACGCCTTTTTTGGCCGCATTTTCCGTGGGCCTGCAAGATTGTGATGATCCTGAGATCGCTTGTCTCTGCTTGGATGGTATACGATGTGCCATACGAATTGCTTGTATATTCCATATGTCATTAGAACGTGATGCTTATGTTCAGGCTTTAGCCCGGTTCACTTTACTAACCGCCAATTCACCTATTAATGAAATGAAAGCTAAAAATATTGATACGATTAAGACGCTCATTATGGTGGCTCATACAGATGGTAACTATTTGGGTTCGAGTTGGTTGGACATTGTTAAATGTATAAGTCAATTGGAATTGGCTCAATTGATTGGCACCGGTGTGCGTCCGAAATTTTTAACTGGGGCTCAGACTACACTTAAGGACTCTTTAAATCCTAGTGTTAAAGAACATATTGGCCAGACCAGTAGTCAAAGTGTTGTCGTTGCTGTGGATCGTATTTTTACCGGCTCTATACGTTTGGATGGTGATGCTATTGTTGATTTTGTTAAGGCTTTATGTCAGGTAAGAATATCGCTACTAAAATGATCGTTATTAAAAAGAAAATAGTCTTTTTATACCCTCCACAGTGGCAGAGGATATAAATAGGTTTGTCATTCCGTTTGTAACGCATCGAAATAAATTCCGGAGACCCCCAAAACCATATATTTTCTTAATCATTATAACAAGGAAGTTGATTTAGCGATGTCCATCTGTCCGTCTGTCAGTCAGAATCGTTCGTTTTTATATAAAATCGTTTACCTATAGGAGGTTGCTATTTAAAATCGTCAAAATCGGTTAAAGGGGTCACGAAATATGAATGAAACTTTGAAAAAACTCTTGAAAATATAAAATTTGTCAGTGTGTTTATTGTTTTTCTTAATATGTGTCAAATTGGCCTAAGCAAGTATTACCACATATTTTTTTTATCGTTAAAATTAAAAATTGCGTTTTAAAAATTTAAAATTAAAAAATAAAAAATAAAAATTAAAAAATAAAAATTAAAAATTTAAAATTTAAAATTTAAAATTTAAAATTTAATTTTAAAATTTTAAATTTCATTCTTTAGTTTCTTACCTGTTTTTATTATTTGTTTTTTTTTTTTGTATTAAATAAAATTATTTTAAAATTTCCTTTCTTTAATATTAATAATTTGTAGCCATTCGATTTTTTTTATACCCTCCACACGTCAGTGGCAGAGGGTATATGTAGGTTTGTCATTCCGTTTGTAACGCATCGAAAAACTAATTTCCGACCCCACAAAGTATATATATTCTTGATCCTTATCACAGCTCGAGTCGATATAGTGATGTCCGTCTGCCCGTCTGTCCGTCTGTTGAAATCACGCTCATTCACAAAAAAAGCAATCTTACTGGCTAAGGCTACAATAATATCATTTGCCATAATTCCCAGCAGGTTGGTATTGAAAATTGGCTAAATCGGGCATTATCGTGATTAGATACGAGCAAAAATATGTAGATACCTCTAAAAAAACATAAAACCCAGTGTGTTTGTTGTAACAGTTTAGTGGTTGAACATTATAATTGACAACAACATAAAAAAATGCCACAAAAAAATTATGCATATACATATATTAACAATACCAAGAACACAATAACATAGCTCATGTTAGTAGTATTGCCACATATTTTTTTTTATCGTTATCACGTTATAATAAAAAAAAAATCGCCAATCGCCATTTTTCATTTTCCATTTTTCATTATTCGTTTTCATTTTTTCTTTCATATCATTTCCTTTCATAATTTTTCTTCTTTTAATGGAATTTGAGTTTAGTTTTGTTAATTCATTATGTTTATAATACGTAGTTACTTTTGCTTTATTTCATATCTTATTTTTTTTTTTTTTTGCTTTTTGTTAAATATCTCATTTCCTTCTACAATCTCATTTTTGGTAATCATAATCTCAATTTCAATTTAATTTTTTCATCAATTTTCAATAAAATTTTTCAATTTAATCTACACCAAAAAATTTTAAAAATCGTTTGTTATTTCCTCAATTTCATTTGCAATCTTCTCAATTTCGAATGAAAAATTCTCAATTTCAATTGTAATTTTCTCAATATGAAAGAAATTGTAAGGTTGGTTCTTTTGTGAATTTGTAAAATATCGCAGTATTTTCGAAGTAATTTCAAAACTCTTAGAAAATGTAAAATGTAAAATGTAAAATGTAAAATGTAAAATGTAAAATGTAAAATGTAAAATGTAAAATGTAAAATGTAAAATGTAAAATGTAAAATGTAAAATGTAAAATGTAAAATGTAAAATGTAAAATGTAAAATGTAAAATGTAAAATGTAAAATGTAAAATGTAAAATGTAAAATGTAAAATGTAAAATGTAAAATGTAAAATGTAAAATGTAAAATGTAAAATGTAAAATGTAAAATGTAAAATGTAAAATGTAAAATGTAAAATGTAAAATGTAAAATGTAAAATGTAAAATGTAAAATGTAAAATGTAAAATGTAAAATGTAAAATGTAAAATGTAAAATGTAAAATGTAAAATGTAAAATGTAAAATGTAAAATGTAAAATGTAAAATGTAAAATGTAAAATGTAAAATGTAAAATGTAAAATGTAAAATGTAAAATGTAAAATGTAAAATGTAAAATGTAAAATGTAAAATGTAAAATGTAAAATGTAAAATGTAAAATGTAAAATGTAAAATGTAAAATGTAAAATGTAAAATGTAAAATGTAAAATGTAAAATGTAAAATGTAAAATGTAAAATGTAAAATGTAAAATGTAAAATGTAAAATGTAAAATGTAAAATGTAAAATGTAAAATGTAAAATGTAAAATGTAAAATGTAAAATGTAAAATGTAAAATGTAAAATGTAAAATGTAAAATGTAAAATGTAAAATGTAAAATGTAAAATGTAAAATGTAAAATGTAAAATGTAAAATGTAAAATGTAAAATGTAAAATGTAAAATGTAAAATGTAAAATGTAAAATGTAAAATGTAAAATGTAAAATGTAAAATGTAAAATGTAAAATGTAAAATGTAAAATGTAAAATGTAAAATGTAAAATGTAAAATGTAAAATGTAAAATGTAAAATGTAAAATGTAAAATGTAAAATGTAAAATGTAAAATGTAAAATGTAAAATGTAAAATGTAAAATGTAAAATGTAAAATGTAAAATGTAATATGTAAAATGTAAAATGTAAAATGTAAAATATAAAATGTAAAATGTAAATTGTAAAATGTAAAATGTAAAATGTGAAATGTAATATGTAAAATTTAAAATGTAAAAAGTAAAATGTAAAATGTAAAATGTAAAATATAAAATGTAAAATGTAAAATGTAAAATGTAAAACGAAAAATGGAAAATGAAAAAAGAAAATTGAAAAATTAAAAATGGAAAATGGAAAATGAAAAACGGAAAATGGAAAATGAAAAATGGAAAATGAAAAACGGAAAATGGAAAATGAAAAATGAAAAATGGAAAATGAAAAACGGAAAATGAAAAATGGAGAATGGAAAATGAAAAATGGAAAATGAAAAACGGAAAATGGAAAATGAAAAATGAAAAATGGAAAATAGAAAATGAAAAATGAAAAATGGAAAATGAAAATGGAAAATTTAAAAATTAAAAACGGAAAATGAAAAATGGAAAATGGAAAATTGAAAAATGAAGAATGGAAAATGGAAAATGAAAATTGAAAAATGAAAAATGGAAAATGAAAATTGAAAAATGAAAAGCGAAAAATGGAAAATGAAAAAGGAAAAATAAAAAATTAAAAATTGAAAATGAAAACTGAAAACTGAAAAATGGAAAATGGAAAATGAAAATTGAAAAATTAAAAATGGAAAATGAAAAATTAAAAATGGAAAATGGAAAACGCAAAATGGAAAATGGAAAATGAAAATTGAAAAATGGAACATGAAAATTGAAAAATTTAAAATTGAAAATGAAAAATGGAAAATTAAAATTGAAAAATGGAAAATGCAAAATGGAAAATGAAAATTGAAAAATGGAAAATGAAAATTGAATATTGAAAATTGAAAAATTTAAAAATTGAAAATGGAAAATGAAAAATTAAAAATGGAAATTGGAATATGAAAATTGAAAAATTAATAATGAAAAATGGAAAATGGAAAACACAAAAATTAAAAATTAAAAATTAAAAATTAAAAATTAAAAATTAAAAATTAAAAATTAAAAATTAAAAACTAAAAACTAAAAATTAAAAATTAAAAATTATAAATTAAAAATTAAAAATTAAAAATAAAAAATTAAAAATTAAAAATTAATAATTAAAAATTAAAAATTAAAAATTAAAAATTAAAAATTAAAAATTAAAAATTAAAAATTAAAAATTAAAAATTAAAAATTAAAAATTAAAAATTAAAAATTAAAAATTAAAAATTAAAAATTAAAGACTCAGATAGAGGGTATCAAAAAATTCGGCACAGCCGAATTTAACACTCTTACTTGTTTTTTTTTTTGAATTAAGGTTTCAAAACAGGCATATAGGGATCAAACTTTGGATATTATTATGATGCCGGCTGCATTAAATAATGAATTTCATTGGTGTTCTATGAAGTCCCTAGTAAAAGAAAAATAATGAAATTTTTCAAATAGTACTTAATTCTTTTTAAGGATCATTGTTTTTTATAATAGAAATTAGCCAACAAGAAAACCAAATGACTTTAAATTTAATTGGTATTCGGATTTAATGTTTCAGTATCGGCACCAGTTTCAAAGTGATAGCCGTACCAGATACGGCGTGGAGGCTATTCAAAATTCGGCGCAGCCGAACTTAACACTCTTGTTTTTGTTTAACGTTTGCAACTAATACTATAATATGCAAATTTTGATATTGCTTTAAAATAGTGCTTAGTCATTTGATTTGGCACGGAATTCCGTTCAAACTGCAAAATGTTGATTTACCCCATTTTCTTTAGAGGTTCTAAGAGTTTTGAAAATACTTCGAAAACACTGCGATATTTTACAAATTCACAAAAGAAGCAATCTTACAATTTCTTTCATATTAAGAAAATTACAATTGAAATTTAGAATTTTTCATTCGAAATTGAGAAGATTACAAATGAAATTGAGGAAATAACAAACGATTTTTAAAATTTTTTGGTGTACATTATTAAATTCAAAAATTTTATTGAAAATTGATGAAAAAATTAAATTGAAATTGAGATTGTATAAGGAAATGAGATATTTAACAAAAAACAAAAAAAAAAAAAAAAAAAAATAAGATATGAAATAAAGCAAAAGTAACTACGTATTATAAACATAATGAATTAACAAAACTAAACTCAAATTCCTTTAAAAGAAAAGAAATTATGAAAGGAACTGATAGATTTAAATAAATAAATTGATACATAGTATGACATAAACACACAAATAAATAAATGCTAGTTTTCGACTTGCATATCATCCCTTTGTAAAGATACTTGGTAAAAGTATGACTATGCCGAATGACTATGCTGTAATCTCCAATTGTTACTATTCCTTTGGAATAATCTATTCTACTTTCCAGGAATGGTCATGTTTAGTTTTACATGGCTTTTGATTTTCGGCAAATATTTTGAATCGGGTTCAACATAGGGGAGTGGGGGCCATTATAAGCAAAGTTGCAGGAGAGTTTTCAAGCACTTGCTCCAGTCTGCCATGACAAGGAGCATTATGGCAAAGTAAAATGAGCTCAAATAACGTGTTACAGTTTCTTCCCATTTCCGTAAGAGCCACCCATTGGCAAAGTAGCCTGTAAATGAGCCCTTGCATCTATCCATTAGAAGAATACCAGATGGTCCTATAACTCTTATCAAATGCACATTAGGGACACGTGAGGTAGGAATTGTCTGAACTGTCCGAGAACCCACTCTAGACCATCCATGTTTCCTGCGGCAGAATAAATTGAAGTTCGTCTCATCCATCCAGACCTGCTTTTCTGATTTTCTTCGCTTAGGTATTCATTGAGTTTAGTGATGTACTCCTTCCACGCTGCACGTTTTTCCAACCTCGAAACAATTTTGTTTCATAAATCTATTTGAGGATATTATATGGTTTTTCTGCAACTCATGCGGATTTTTACCTTCTCGTTTTGATGGGGTTTCCCGTTTACCCAACGATGTGCAGTTTTGTATGGAATATCCAATGACACAGCAAATTCACACCAATCGTTTCCCCTGTTGGCAGCTTCCTCTACACCGTCTTGCAAACAGTGCTTCTTGTACAGCGTAATTTTTTCAGTTTAAAATAGAATTTTTCAATTTCCATTTTAATTTCTCAATTTCATTGTAATTTTCTCAATTTTAAATTAAAAAAATCTCAATTTCATTTCTAATTTTCTCAATTAAAAAAAAAAAAAAAAATACAATTACATTTGTAATTTTCTCAATTTCAATTAAAAAATTCGCAATTTCAATCGTAATTTTCTCAATTTCAAATTAAAAATTCTCAATTTCATTTGGAATTTTCCTAATTTAAAATGGAATATCTCAATTTAATATTAAAGAATAAAAGTTTTTAAAAGTAAATACAAGACCAAAAAACCAAAATGTAATGCTAAATTTTAGAAGACGCACTTTATAAAAAAAGTATTTAGTTTCAATTTGCTACAAATCATGGCAGTAATAACTATGCCCATCTGCGCTAACCAGATTAATTTTTTCCCCACTGAAAATATATTGGCATGTGATATCGATCTTGCAAAGTCTAATCTACGCATTATATATTCGAATCTTTTGACAAAATTTGTTACACTCGACGTTTTTCAATAGAAAGATTAAATTTTTGAACGATTTGGGAAGCATTTGGTTAATTTTTTAAACTTTTGTATTATTTTTTTTTTTAGAAAATGATTTAGTTTTCTTGTTGTTTTTCAACAACATACCATTTCTATAATTATTTCTCATCTTCAGGTGCAATATGTTTTTTTCTTTAATATTTCTGTTTTATGTTTCCTACAATATAAAAATTAAAAAAAATAAAAAATGTATCTTTACACCCAACTCTTGCAACTGTAAATAAAACAAATTACATCTTGCGTCTATTAAAGTTTTGCCAAAATTTCAGTGTTCTCAAAGAAAAAGAACGGCATTTTTAAAATTTTTATTAAGTTAAATTGGGGTGAAATTTCACCCTTGACCAAGTTGTTCATGCTGCTGTAAATTTCTATATATAGATAATATAGTTGCAATACTTTTTTTGTTAAACAAAGGCTTAATAAATATTAAATTAGAGTTTTTAATACAAATAAAAAAATATTTGTGATTTACAGTTTTTCTCTTTTCTTTAAAGGTCTCTATTGAAGAACTGCATAATCATCAACCTCGAATGTTTTCGTTACAAAAAATCGTTGAAATATCCTACTACAACATGGAGCGTATACGTTTGCAGTGGTCCCGCATTTGGCAAGTTTTGGGTGAACATTTCAATACCGTCGGCTGTAATACCAATGAAGAAATATCATTTTTTGCCTTGGATTCACTACGACAATTATCGATGAAATTTATGGAAAAGGGGGAATTTGCTAATTTCCGTTTTCAAAAGGATTTTCTGCGGCCATTTGAACACATAATGAAAAAGAATCAATCGCCTGCCATTCGAGATATGGTTGTACGTTGTATAGCTCAAATGGTTAACTCGCAGGCACGCAACATTAAGTCTGGCTGGAAAAATATATTTTCTATATTCCATTTGGCGGCGGGAGATCATGAGGAGGCTATTGTCGAGTTGGCCTTTCAAACAACGGGTAAAATTATAGGAGAGTTATATCAAAAACAATTTGCTATTATGGTAGACTCCTTTCAAGATGCTGTGAAATGTTTATCGGAGTTTGCCTGCAATGCTCGCTTCCCCGATACCAGCATGGAGGCCATACGTTTGGTGAGGACATGTGCTCTGTGTGTTCATGAATCGCCGCAATTGTTTGCCGAACATGCTGGCATGGAAAATGATATTTCGGTGGCCGAGGAAGATCGAGTTTGGGTAAGAGGCTGGTTCCCTATGTTGTTCTCGTTATCGTGTGTGGTAAATCGTTGTAAATTGGATGTACGTACCAGAGGCTTGACAGTACTTTTTGAGATTGTTAAAACCCATGGTGATAGTTTTAAACCAAATTGGTGGAAAGATCTCTTCAATGTGATTTTCCGTATTTTCGATAATATGAAGTTGCCAGAACATGTAACGGAAAAATCCGAATGGATGACTACAACATGCAATCATGCTTTATATGCCATAATTGATGTATTTACACAGTACTTTGATGTTTTGGGCCATCTACTGTTGGAGGATCTATTCGCTCAATTGCACTGGTGTGTGCAACAGAATAATGAACAATTGGCCCGATCGGGCACAAACTGTTTAGAGAATTTAGTTATATCGAATGGTTTTAAATTTAATGAAGCTACCTGGGACAAAACCTGTCAATGTATATTGGATATATTCAATGCAACACTACCGGGTGAACTACTAACATGGCGTCCCAATCCTCAACAGCAGCAACAAATTCAATTACAACAACAGCAACATCCGCATCAGACGCAAATACAATATCAGCAGCATAATCATCAGCATTCTGCAGCACATAATAATCCACAAACTCCATACTTTCGAAAAAGTTCCCTTAAAAGTGATGCTCTCAATCGTTCTTATTCTCAACATTCCGTTTACAGTAATTCGGGAAGTTTTGATGAGGATAGCCACAGCAGCAGCCATCATTTGAATCATCATCCAGTTGTTCCACAGAATCCAGCACTCTTTGAAAGTCTGAATATAAGATGTGTTGTTCAGCTGGAACTGATTCAAACTGTAGATAATATAATATTTTTCCCTGCGACGTCCCGTAAAGAAGATGCTGAAACATTGGCGCAGGCCGCCGCTGATTTAACTGGCACCAGTTCTACACACCCGATGCTTGATTGTCAACGTGAAGAGCAAGGCATGTACAGTTATTTGCGTACACGCCAATTACTTACTTTAGCCGATTGTCTAATGCAATCACATCGCTTCGCTAAACGTTTTAATGCCGACCAAGAACAACGTAATATTTTATGGCGTGCCGGTTTTAAGGGTTCCATAAAACCGAATTTATTAAAACAAGAAACCGCATCATTGGCCTGCGTTCTAAGGATTTTCTTTAAAATGTATGGCGATGAGAATAGACGCAGCGACTGGCCTGGTATTGAACAGGAACTTGTGCAAGTGTGTAAAGAAGCTTTATCGTATTTTTTGAGTTTACAAAGTGAGGCGCATCGTGATGCCTGGACATCATTGTTATTGCTGGTTTTGACTAGGCTACTGAAAATGTCTGATGCAAGGGTAAGTACTTGTTGGCTCTGTCATAATCGTAATGCTCTGTTAAAGTGACTATAAAGAATCAATTTCCGAGTTGATTTAAAAATGACACTTCCTGTGTTTAATTATATTGTACGTTAGTTCCTTGGGTTGGAAATATAAAAAAAACACAAAGACGAAATTTGAATTCTATTTCGTTAGACTCAATAACTAATTATTATGACATTTGATCAGGTACGGTTTAGGTCTAGCTCCCCTGTAAATGAAACTTCAGGCTTCACATAGTACTATAGTTATATGAAATATAATAGGGACAGTAATATGCATAGCAATATGTCAAAATCGACTTTTCGTTGAAAATGTTTTTTTGAGTCTTGGAAAACAATAGTTATTCTATGACTTTTTTATATTTGGCCAATCCAAAAATTTGTCGTTATTTTATGTCTAGAAAGGTTAATTCTTTATTTTTTCTAAACATGTACCAACCTCAAAAAATTTCAAATAATGGCAAATGTTTACAATTTTCTAACAAATGCCTGATTAGCGCCATATCGCGGCGGCTTTTTGAAACAACTGATGGTAACAAGATAATTTTACAACCTTTACAGAAAGGTATTACTTATGAAAATCGGATAAAAAAAGTGGCAACTAAGGGTAAAATTATATAAATAAAATTTTTTCTGCTTTTATGTGTATAAACTTAAAATTATTACAATAATAAAGATGAAAAAAATGTAGGCCTATAACACAAGGGAACAAGGTTTTTGTTGATTAAGAACTGACTATTGTTTTTAAGGTTATTTGGGACGCTCAATCCAAATCTGCACTTGGTTTTTTTCTATCAGCTCGACTTTTCGCGATATACCGTTATGTCAAAAAATTAAGGCACTTCCACTACGTATATTGGAATAAGTTGAAAACGTTCACCATTTTTTTAAAGTTGTACGTGTTACCTTTGAAAAACAAAAACGTTCATGACTTTTTAATAATTCTCAGAATTAAAAAAAAATTAACCGTTTTCAAGTTATTCCAATATATGTAGTGGAAGTGCCTTAATTTTGGACATAACGGTATATCGCGAAAAGTCGAGTTGATAGAAAAAAAACCAAGTGCGGATTTAAAATCAAAGACCTCAGTATAGATTTTAATTACAGTTGGCAAAATGTTGGATTAATAATAATTTTATACAATTACTAGAGGACCCCTGCTGCTCCGCAACATTATATTATATTATACTAGCTGGACCCGGCAAACGTCGTTTTGTCCTCAATGAATTATTTATTTTAGTTAGAATCTGTATATACCTATATAACAAACTACTGCACAATTCAACATTTTCTGCAAAAATGTCATTCTCAAAAATTTCATGCATTGCTATGTCATGCCAACTCAAACATACTGCCTTACGTTGTTGTACGTTGTTGTGGTCAATACCATGTCTATTAATGTTTTTTCTGCAGCATGTTTTTCACAGCCTCGTATGAAAATATTGATTATTCTTTATTATTATACCCTCCACTCCAGTGTGCAGAGGGTATATATAAGTTTGTCATTCCGTTTGTAATAATTAAAAAAAAAATTTTGAACCCCATAAAATATATATATTTGTGATCCTTATAACAACCGGAGTTGATATAGCGATGTCCGTCTGTCCGTCTGTGGAAATCACGATGACGGCATCAGTCGGGCAGCTAGGGTGCTCGTTGACATGAAAAATGATTCATTAGCATCCTGAAAAGTTAGCTATTTAAAATCGTCCAAATCGGTCGATTAGGGCCCGAGATTTGAATGAAGAACTAAAAAAAGTCTTGAAAAAATATAATTTTCTATGTTGTTCTTGTCACGATCACGCCCTTAATAGTGCAGCTACAGTGATCATTTTTGGTGAGAATGATTCACCAAATTCATGGGAAGATTTCTATTTCAAAAATCATTAAAATAGGTGGAACAGGTCCAGGGAAATCTCTGAAAAAGTAAAAAAAAATGAAAAATATGTTTCTATATTGTTCTTGTTGTTATTCTAAATGTTGTGTTGTTGTCATAGCTGGACTTGTTGTTTTTGTGGTCGTTGTGGTAATAATATAATAAAAACTAACCCTTTGTACATTTTTTTATTAAATCTGGTAGAAAAATTTAAAAGTTTCCATTGTTTTGGCATCACTCTAAAAATTTGTTAGATCATTTCTGTTATTACCACGAGCCTGCCTGCAAAATTTCAGATCGAATGGCTCACGGGAAATTGGTTAAAATCGATCCAAAATTTTTTCGACAAGCAGACACTACGAGTTAATATAAAGGGAGTAAAAATTCACCAACATCTAAAGCAAATAATGCGAAAATACCTAGTTGTCAATAAAAAAAAAACAATGTAAATATAGCAAAAAAAAAAATTTTATGTATAAATTTATTTATAAATTTATATAAACATATTAAATAATACAAATAATATACATATATTCTATATACATATGTATCTATGTATATCCATAATAACTGCATGTTAGAAATAAATCGGTGTATTATTTTATTTACATAAAATTCTGCAATATTTTGTTGTGGGGAAAATACATTTCTTTTGCATTAACAGAGTGTCACTTCATTTTGCTCAGCAGATGACGCCACAATTTTTGTTTGTTCTAATTAGCTTTGCAATAGTTATTTCTATTTTAACACGAATGTTAATACTGGATATCATACAGAACAATGTTAAGAGTGTACACGGGCTGGTCTTTTATTTCATGCGTATTTTCATTATTCTTTTACAAATATGAACATAAGTTTGGCATATTAACTTTTTGTTGTCTTTACAAAATAGAGCTACCGAGTTGATCAATGAGTTTTTTGCTTTCAAAACAGTTCTACATAGTTCTATAGAATTATTATTCTGCTTTACCTACAAAATATCTGATTGCGATTACATCTAATTTTTAAAAATTGTTTATAATTACTACAGTATTATTATTCACATATATACAAAATTGCACTTTTTAAATTTTCCATTAAAATTTAAGAAAATATCAATTCTAAAAACTGGAATTAAAAATTTCCAATAATAAATTACAATTAATTGAATATCAGAAAATCATATCAAAACGTCGGAAATTATAATTTTAAATTTAGAAGACATCAATTGCATCTTTAATATATAAATTTTATTCGTTAAACACAAATTGAAATTCCAAAAAAAAAAAAAAAACACCAAATACCTATGTTTACATTTAAAGAATTTTTACATTTAAAAAAAATCTTGACATTCAGGAGAAATTAATAGCTTTTCAGTACCGCGATTAAAAAGAAAATTGCAAAATTATCAGTAAAATTTTTAAACGATATTCGCTATTGTTAAAGTCAGCTGTTGTTGTTATCTAAACGACAACCATTTTTGTGTTGTTTATTCAGTCGATAAAAACTTAAATTTTTAGGTTGAAATGTCGTCATACATAAATAAAAATCATAAAATAGTGAAAATATTTTGCTTTAATTAAAAAACTTTTTTATATAAATAAAAAAAATTAAATAGCATATTCAATTCATTATTTCATTTTCAAATAAATACACAGAAATATTAGTAAAAAAATAAAGATATTAAACATAAACATAAAATCATCCTGTCAAACATGAAGTAATTTGTTTTTTTCTATTCTTTGTGTTTTTCGCTTATTTTGACAGAGATGCCACTCGTTTACAATTTAAATAAATAGAAAAATAGATTTGTCGACTGTCGTTAAGATGTATATACTTAGTGAATCACTTAATCCTTAGTGCAAACAACAATAGCTGTCGATATATTTTGCGATTGTCGGATCGTTGAAATTTACAGAATCGGACTACAGAAAACATTAATTTAAATTCAATGAATTTTAGAAAACGTCAAATGATATTTAAGAATTGCGAACATAAAAACTGTTACATAAATAAACGCAATTTGATGAGAATGTTATTTATATAGAAATTTTCACAATTTTTTTTGGTTGAAAATTTTAAGTTTTTCAGAAAATAAAGAGAACAAATTATTTTATTTAAAATGTTTGGGACATTTGGTTTTTTGCGCTTGGCATCCCTAATTTGAATATTTATTATTATAAATTTATTCTCTACATTTTCCAAATATGGCAATATTTTAATAAAAAAATTGGGAGAGTTTTTTTTTGGTTATTATTTTGTTACTCCATCCGACCTACATGGCCACAATGAAGAAATATTTGGCCAGTTAAAGGAAACTATAGAGCCATCTCCAATTAGCACGATTTAATGCATATAGCCACCCTACACAACCATGACCTTTGCAATGGCGGTTAGGGCGAGCTATTTAATTAGCAAAAACTAAATTAAACGAGAAGTTATGTCATATAACCGGAAACGCATGCATATAGGTATATAACCTAAATGCATGCCGATCAGCAACCACGATGACCAAAAAGCAAACACCGAAATAAATCCGAAATAATAGAAAAGACGAAAACCAACCCAAAGAATTTGCTGAAATAATTTGGTATTAAGTTTAACAAATTGTTTACTTTTTCATTTACATTTATTATCAAGACTCAAACCGAGGTGGAGGGTATCAAAGATTCGGCACAGCCGAATTTAACAATCTTACTTGTTTTTTAAATAAAGATCCTAAATCAAATCAAATAAATAATTGATTAAAAAATGTTCAAATTGGAAAAAACTTTTATTTTGAAATTAAACTTTATTTTTATGATCCATATAAAACAGACAAAACATTTTTAAATCCAACTAATGATGTTAAGAAAAAAAATATTATTCAGTATTTAATTTTTTCCAATAAAACGTTTACGGTTATTTTTCTGCTTTATTCATCGTTTGAATTCATAAAGTCACATATATTTTGAAAAAATATATACAAACCAAATATGAGAAAAAAAACTGCAACATTTTTGTATATTGATAGATTTAAGTGAAAATCGGGAAGCAGCTTTATATGGGGGCTATGACAAAGAATTGCCATATAGGTTTTATTTTTGGAAAACTGATAAATGGATGTAATAAACACACACAAACCCAATTTGACCGAGATCTATATGATAATTTGGATCTTATGGCAATTTAAGTCAATTTCATAGGGGTCGTTTGCATGGGGACTACGTCTCAACATAGACCGAATTTCACCAGTTTCAATAGCGTTCATCCTATGGTCGACAAAAGCTTATATACCAAATTTCACTAAAATATATTAATATTTGCGACCTGTAGTTTGATTATAGGATTTACATGGACACACATGTGTTGACATGTTAATTTTCCATGTTCATGTGTGCAAAATCACTGAAAAAACTATGCATAGATTTGATTTGAATTTATTCGACATTGTCTATATATGTCATTGTCAAACATGTATGAGCGGCATAGCATGAATTAACACTTGCATGATGTGACACATGTCGCATGTTCTATAGTTCAACAATTGCAGGTCTTTACTATATAAAAAAAAAAACGTTTGTGCATTTTTTAATAATAATTGAAAACTGTTAAAGAAAAACCATGTTTTATTTATGCAAATTAAAATAAATATTTATTGTAACATACATATAAGAATGACCAATATATTTCTATTGTTGTAATTCTAAAAAGAATGAACAATATTTTTAGTTTCATTTTTCTGGCAGTAATGAATAAATTTGCTGGCTTTCCGACACGGCAACATGCTCGTGGAAAAAACAACTGTTTTCGAGGTCCAAATCACATATTTGCAATGATTGTCCTTGAGTTTTATTAATGGTCATGGCAAAGCCCAATCTGATCGGAAATTGCAATCTTTTGAATATTATCGGTGTGTCGGTAGGAGTCATAGGAATTCTTGCCAGCAAAACATGTTCTCATTTAAATGTTCCTTTGAGAATTGTGGCCTAAATAACATTGGGCATTATTCTCTCAACAATTAACCTGGTTCCATTTAATAGTGTCGGAGCGTTGAGGTTACGTCGCAAAATTATTGGAGAAGCAACTTTTAATTTTAATAAATGTGGCGGTAGACCGGGCACATCAAGTGACTTCAAAAATTCTGTTGGATAATTGACTGCTTCATTTTCTCCAACAACACTATCCATAGATTTGAAAGAAAACGTTTCGGAATCAATCATGTCCTGAATAACAATATTATCGACATCGACATTTGTGCGGCTAAAACAGCTCTTTCACTTAACCAATCTTGGTTACGATATTGATTTTGGATGACGGGGAATACATTTTCAATTACACCTAAGTCTGTTTTTACACGGTCTTTTTTTACACGGTTTTGATATAACACGGTTTGAAAATTGAATATTTTTAATTTTTTTACACGATTTTATTCCATTTAGCACGATTTGAAATTTTATGTACATACTTAAATTTTTTTTGTCAAATTTAATTTTTGCGAAGTATGTATGTTCATATCACAAAAAAGTATTTATGAAAGAAAAAAGTCTGAAACCATCGATAGTATCGATAGTGCTATCGATAGTTTGCGAACACTAGCTTAAAGATTTAAGTGAATTCCCTTTTAGCGCGTACAAGCAATTTTTACTGGTCAAAGCAAATGTGAATAGCACTAATTTAGGGGAATTCCCTTTATGTGCATACAATAAAATTTACTGGTCAGAGCAATTGAAACGTGTTAATATTTTGTGAACTGTCAATGCAATAAGACGTGTTTTGTTAAGAAATTTTTTGCAGGCAAATTTGATTTTCCATTAAATTTAATTTTAACGCATTAAGATAAAATGTAAGCCAAAAAATATTTTGTATTTATTCAGTTATTTATGTTTTTAAATTTTGTAAAATATTTTATGTATCCCTAAAAGGAAATGTCAGATATAAAACTAAAACGGAAGGCAATTTCTTTGGAATCCAAGTTGGAAATTTTAGATCGCCTTCGAAATGGAGAAGGCTCAACTGCTCTTGGTAAAACGTTCGGTTTAAATGAAGCCACAATAAGAACTATAAAGAAAAATGAAATTGCTATTAGGCAATCGGTGATTTCTGGAACGAACCTATCTGTTAAGTCTTCATCATACACCAGAGATGCTGTTAAAGAAAAAATGGAAAAAGCACTCATAATATGGCTGGAGGAAAATGCCCAAAAAAGAATTCCCGTAGACGGAAACAATATCAAACAGCAAGCATTAAGGTTCTATAAAATGATAAAAGACGAACAACCGTCTACATCCACACAAACAACTGCTGAGAAGAGCTACGTATTTTCTGCAAGCACAGGTTGGATGAGGGGATTTCTCCATAGGCATGCGCTTCATAACATAAAAATCAAGGGCGAGATTGCTTCTGGAGATCAGAAAGCCGCTGAAGAATACCAACTAAAACTTAAAAAAATAATAGCGGATGGTGGATACAGTCCAGATCAGGTTTTTAACGCTGACGAAACCGGTCTTTTTTGGAAAAAAATGCCGAGAAGAACATATGTGTCCAAATCGCAAAAAAGTGCTGGAGGTTTTAAAGTTGAAAAAGATCGAGTCACATTTTTATTGTGCAGTAACGCTTCTGGAGATCGGATGTTAAAGCCCCTGCTTATCAATCGTGCATTAAAGCCTCGAGCAATGAAAGGTGTCGATTTTGATACATTGCCGGTTAATTGGATGGCCAATAAAAAAGCATGGGTGACGACTACAGTTTTCACAGAATGGTTCATTAAATATTTTGTGCCAGAAACTAGAAAATATTTGAATGAAAAGGGCTTAGAATTTAAAGTTCTTCTGTTGGTAGACAATGCACCCGGGCATCCTCAGTTGGAACACCAAAATGTACAAGTTTTGTTCCTGCCACCAAATACCACATCCCTAATCCAACCACTGGACCAAGGAATTATCGCAACATTCAAAACTTATTATATCAAACGAACATTCCAGTACATTTTGGACACTTTGGATAGGGATAAAACTCTAACAGTAATTGATGCCTGGAAAAAGTTTTCTATTAAAGATTGCGTTACACATGCTGCTTTAGCATTGTCAGATTTACGACCATCAACCTTAAACGGATGTTGGAGAGCAATTTGGCCAGAATGTGTAAAAAGTAAAAATCCTGTGGAGAAAAATACAAACGAATATCCCAATATAATTGCTTTAGCACACGCAGTTGGTGGGGAGGGTTTTGATGACTTGGTATCTGATGACATTGATGAACTGATGATTGATAAAGTTCTTAGCGAAGACGAAATATTACATTTTGCCTCACAGAATGCTGATGTTATAGAAAGCAGTGATAGTGAAGAACCTGTAAAATTAACTGAAAATTTAATTCAAGAAGGGCTTCAACTTGCAAATAAATTAGGACACCATTTCGTCAAAAATGATCCCAATGTCGAAAGAGCTGCACAATTCCAACGTGAGCTGAATTCTTGTATGGCTCGTTACAAGGAATTATACAAAGAGGTAGCAAGAATTGGCGAACAACGGCTCATAACAGAGTTCACTTTTCAAAATGTAGATGCCGAACGAGTAAGAGAAAGTCCAGTTCAAAATTATTCCAGCGATGATAGTGAATGTATACGCGTTCGAAGCAAGCGAATGTGAATAACTGATGACGACAGCAATTAAATTTATGTTGCTGTATTTATGATTATCACTTATTTTATTTTATTTTTTACCTTAAAAATTGAATAACCTATTCTTTTCGTTCACAACATAGTTGTTTAGTTCCTGAACTTGCCATACATTTAATTTATATTATGTACTTTTAAGATTAGAGTACATATCTTTTTTATCATTAATTACTATGCTTGTGAAAATAAGCATTATATATTTGATTTAATAAAATAAACATGAATTCTTGTTCTTAAAAATTCTTGTTTTTCACTAATTTTAATAGGTTTTAGAGATTAGGAACAAATCACCCATTTTTGTATACGATCAATGTCTTTTTTTACACGGTTTTTTTTTACACGGCTTCTTCTGGAACCAATCTACCGTGTAAAAACAGACTTAGGTGTAATTCATAGCGTGACGATATAAATTGAAAAAAATCTTGTGAATATTTCAATAGTTTGACTGGTTGGGTTAATATTGCTTTTACCATTATCAAGATCAAGTAGTTGTTTTGAAAATTGGTCAGCCGTTGGATCATTTTGTAATCGTACTCTTATGTTTGTTGATAATTATATAGTTTGAACGCTACTCCATAATGTTGATGATTTTCAGCAGGTATTTATTTCATCAGCATAGGTTGATTTTGGTATGACTGGCAATGTTTGACGAAAATCTCCAGATAATAAAATGAGAGCTCCACCAAAAAGTCTTTCATTGCCTTTCAAATCTTTTAAAGTTCTATGTAATGCTTCTAAGGAATGTTTTTGAGCCCATGGTACATTCATCCCAAATAATAATACTGCATTTTTGCAGAACTTTTGCCATACCGGAATGTTTTTTGATATTACATACGGCATTCTCATTCGTTTGTACGTTTAACGGTGATTTGAGTGTTGAATGAGCTCTACGAGCACCATGCAATAATGTTGCGGCTATTCCGGACGAAGCAATAGCCAAGCAATTTTTCCTTACTTTTTGGTTAGAATCTATATATATAAAATTGAATGTGGGTTTGTTTGTTTGTTTGTACCTTGTAGGAGACCAAACCTCTAGACCGATCTTCCTGAAATTTTCACAGCATTTAACTGGGACTCTGGCATGATTAATAGGATACTTTTTTTTCGACCACGTCCACTTTTACGCCCACTTTTTTAAAATTATGTAATTGCTCCCATATAGTTTTTAACAGATTTACTTCAAATTGTATACACATTATACTCCAGGCGAGGTAGAAATAAACATTTCTTATGCCACGCCCCCTTTCACGCCCCTTTTCACGCGAAATTTTGTTTGAAAGTTTTAAACTTTTTGATCTCTGTACAAATTTGTTCCTTCCAACGGATTTTTTTTATTTGATAGTATATGGCTCTTAATACTGTTAACGTCGCCATATAACTATGAACCACGCCCACTTCACCGACCCCTTTTTTTAATTCAGATACTTACTTATACCACTAACAATGTTTGCTATACAAAATACGATTTTTGTAATATGTATTTACCTGTTTTATACACTTTTTATCTACAGGTAAGGTAGTCATACATTTTTTTATTACCAAATCCCCCTCTTTCGCCCCACTTTTACCTTAAATTATAATTAATCTGCTTTCAATCTATATATATAAAAATGAATGTGTGTTTGTGTGTTTGAGGAGGCCAAACCCCTGAGCCGATCTTCCTGAAATTTTCACAGCGTATTACTGTGACTCTGGAAGGAATAATAGGTTATATAAATTTTTGATTGGACAAAGGGGCGGTGCCACGCCCATATAACCCAAAATTTTAAATCGTCATATATCGGGAATTTTTTGACCTACAGCGGTCATATTTGGTACATATGGTATTGGCATGAATAAAAATACATACCAGAAGAAAAGAGGGCGGGACCACGCCCCTTTTTAGAAAAATAAAAAATCTTAATATCTTCTAAACTACTGGAAGGATCGTCATGAAATTTTCACAAAAGGATATTTTATTTAAGTCCATAATTATATAAAGTTGTTAGTGGGCAAAGGGGCGTGGTCCCGCCCATATAACCCAAAACTTAAAATCGTCATATCTCGGCCATTTTTTAACATACGGCGATGATATTTGGTATATATCGTATTGAAATTAATAGAAATAGTACTACAAGAAAACTGGGCGGGACCACGCCCTTTTTAGAAAAATTAAAATTCATAATAACTTCTATTAAGCCCTTGACTAAATAAGTTGTTAGTGGACAAAGGGGCGAGACCCCGCCCATATAACTCAATATTTGGCATGGATTGATTTGCTTAATAAGGTGTTTTCTTAAATTGGTATACATTCCATGCGAAAGTCGGCGGGCCACAACCCTTTGTTTCCGATTTGTAGGAAGCCAGACCTGTACACCATTCTTCCTTAAACTTTCACAGTGTGTTATTGATGTGCCAGGCTTTCCACCACATGTGCTACAACTCAAAATTGGAGTGCCCATTATTTGACTGCGCAATATCGATCCACCACGGCTTTGCAATGGCACTTGACTTGCAGTCAAAAAATTCCAAATAATTTAATAGAAGCGACCATTATAACAGGAAAATATAAAGGAACAGATGTACTTTTGCCACGCATTCCAATGATCCCAACTGATTTACCATTCGATTTCAAACGATTACAGTTTTATGTTCGATTAGCGTTTGCGATGACTGTTAACAAAGCTCAAGGTCAATCTCTTCAAGTTTGCGGCTTAGATTTAGCAAATCCATGTTTCTCGCATGGACAGCTTAATGTTGCATGCTCACGTGTAGGGAAACCCACCGACTTATATATTTATGCTCCAGATGGACAAACTTAAAATATCGTACATCCTAACGCATTGCAATAATTAATTCTAAATTAAATAAATAATATTTTGTTAATGTATAAATATTTTTTTTTTTATTTTGTTTTTTTTTTATAACGACGAGGGGTAGCGAAGTACACCGGGTTCAGCTAGTATTTATATATAAAAACGTTTGTGAATTTTGTAACTTATAAAATTTAAATAAATTTGACAACTCATTATTTTTCGAACGCCAGCGCCATCTACCGGGTCCAACAAAAAATTTTTGGCATCATCTAACATACGTATATGTATATTTTTAATTTCAATAAAATCGCCCTGTAAATAAGAATATTCGAAATAACTTTACCCCAGCGCCACCTATCGGGTCCATTTATACATACAAAAATTTCTTATGACGAAACATACATACATATGTACATTCTGAATTGCAGTCAAATCGCATTGAAAATAAGAATTTGGTTTATAACTTGACCCCAACGCCAGCTAGAGGGTTAAAACTAAAAAAGAACACGGAAGGGTTCGAACCGAACCTATGGTGTAAATTTTAGCTCGACAGCTCTTATGGTTCCGGAGATCATTCGTTACAAACAAATGCACCAACGTTTTTATAAATATAGATTAATTTTTACAATATAATACCAAAATTTGCCAAGCGAAGTTAACGTACAGTAATGCCAAAATATGCCAAGATAAGTTAACGTACAGTAAAAGTAAAGTTGATTCTCCACGCATAACTTTCCTCAAACCCAACGAATTTAAGCAGTTAATAGCTCAAAAGAAGGAGCTGAGTGTTCTTAGACCTATGTCAACAGCCTACGTTAATTAGAACTCTAGTTATAGAGGTTTGAGAGAAGAAAAATATTGAAAAAAATCTTGAAAAAAGTATAACTTCAGTAAGGTGGGAGTTGAGTAAATTCCAATGCTTGATGACATATCTGTGTCTAAATATCTTTCATTTAAAAAAAAAAAAATGAAGGAAATCGGCCGGATAGAACGGCCAGACGGACTGACTTTAGTTTTCATAAATTCTTTTTTAATATATAATATTTGAATTATTAAAATTCCATTTCAGAGTGCAACTTTTTTAATTTTCATTTCAGTTTCGTCTCCAAATCCATAGTTCATGCTTGTCAAACTTTTTCACCATGATATTCATATTGTTGGGCTTCAAAATGTTAATTTGTTATTTAGGCATTTTTATTCTGGAGCTTTGTACACCATCATCAGATAATTTATTAAACAGGTCACACCATTCAATAGGCTCATTTTCTGCACTATGTTTTCAAAAAGAATTTTACTATCCGATCGTCGTTTCTCTCTTTTTTGATTACTTGCCATCTACTTCAGTCTTTTTATACCTTCTATAGCATTCCATTTCGCACTGTCATGACATTGTTTTCTCATCAATTTTTTATCATTTTCAATTTATTGTTTTTTTTTGGATGGAAGTTCTGTAAAACGAAGAGGTTTTCTGGTATTTCACTTGTTGGCATCTTGTATATATTTCTTTGTGAGATGCCATATTTTAATTTCTCTTTGTCATTGCAAAATTCTTTCTACATTAATTTTACTGTATAATGCATAAACATTCTCGAGTGGTCGGTTGAGATATTTTTTTTTTCATGTTCGTTGACAGTAAATCAAGTTTATCGTTATTAAAAGCGAAACGAAATTTTTGCGGAACTAAATTTAAGAACGAAATTTTATTTATATATCTGCTTTCCATATGATTAAATATTTAATTTCCTTTCCTGTTTCCTTGAAATCATTATGATCCGAAGGAACAAAAGATTCATTACTATTGATATGTTTAAGTAGTTCAATACAGGCTGCATGAATAAGAACACACACTTCAACTTGTTGCAGAAAATCTTTGTCTGTAATATAATTGCGAATAACTTTCACTTCAATGTACGGCTCAGAATATCTGTTAGCGAACTTAAGTAACAAATCTTTTAATTGTAATATTTGCCATGCTACATTGGATATCTATAATATTAATAGGCTAGGCGATTTCTTGTGACCGATGTTTTGTTCTACCGTTTTATCCCGTTATTAACAAAACGTATATTATTTTAAAGGTATTTCTTTTTAACTGTTCACCAGATTTACAGATTTTTAAATTTTTTCCTTTATTTTGAGTAAATTGTATTTAGAGCTACTACTAACACATACATAAAATTTTACATATGCTATGTGTGTGTTTATTAAATTTGTTAATGTGTTTGTTAATGAGTTTTTTTTCTTCATTCACAATAATAATAATAAACCAAAAAAGTGGTTTGTGAATTGGCTAAGTTGAAAAATAAAGTTGCCTAGAAACTGTACTCGAATTTTGAGCGCTGGAATCTGCTAGGAAACATAAGTCTGTGACCTGCCAAGTAAAAATTTCTGAAATCTGCTATGTCTGTCGTAAGCGGCTTGGACTAAACAGTCCTTTAAATACTAACACCTCAGCACTAAAAATTTTTTTTCGATTGCGATTTAAGGTCTCTCTACATGTAGAAATTAATTAAAGGCAGAAGACGTTGCAGCATTATGAGAAAGACTAGCATCGAACTTCATTAAAAACTGTTTTTTTTTCTTGGTACTTTTTCAATTCCAATCTAAATTTAATGAAACTCATTATCCATAAGAGCAGTAAGGATGAAAGCTTGAAAAATGGTGGAAAATGACGTTGTTCTTTTAAAAAGACGCATTATTTCCACACTTTTAATATAGTTGATAGGCATTTCGAGCATCTTCCAGATAAGAACGTACGTTTTTTCAGTTGACTGCTTTTCTGTTATTAACACTTACCATATTTTAACGCATTTTTTAATTCAGCATTTTTGTAAGGATTTCGAAAATGATCAACTTTGGTGCATTTCCATCAAATTTAAGATTTTAAATCATCGAACTTCTAGATCATTGTACGCCTATCTAGAGGAACTTCTACTTCAGTTAAAAGCACGAAAGTATCGATCCCGTTACTATTTTGAACTCTCATTAATTTAAATAGATCAAAAACATCACTATTTTTCAGATCATCCATTAAATTAAAAATACGATATGTATCCGCGTAGGAATAACCAAAAAAAAAAACGAGATTGCTTTCGATAATGGTTATTGGTAACCCAAAAAATTTTTAGGTTGCTATAATATTTATTCATAACAAAAACAAAAAATATTTCTCATTTCAATTGGTTACGATAAGCAAAATACTATATATCTTACGATAATTGTTAATTGTAACCATTATTTGAATTCATCAATGTTAATGGTTAAATAAGACTTTTTCGTCATTTCTCTTATAACTATTACGTCCCTGATTATATTATATTATATTACCAGTTATATCGTATTATATACTTTGTATGGGAGGTGCCACATTAATAGTAGGGGACCTCATACAAAAATATCAAAAAAATTATATATAAAACAAAATTTCAGAAAGATCGGTCCATTAGCTTAGCCTTTTTATAAATTACAAACAAGCATACAATCTTTCGCTTTTATATATATAAATTGATTTGCAGATACTGGTGGCTAATGTTAAAAAGGTTGTGGTCTTTACGGGCAGTATGTCTGCCTGTAAGAATTTGGATAATGTCTCCACAGCGAAGTATTGCTGATATTCATAATATTTACGATATGTTCTGATGCATGTTATTTGGACACCCAGACATGTAGGGGCTTGGGTCGATGAAAAAGTGGATACAATGGTATAAGGAATGAACTCGAGGCTGATCGGAACGCTGAATTCATGGTGATTTTTAAGAATTATTTTGCCGATATTTTTCCTACCATTGCTGTTAACCCATGCTAGTACAAAGTTCGTCAGTTTGAATCAAGTGAAATAAAATTGATTAATAGGTTCATGACCCTCGAAATTCGAGTGCAAATTATAGGAAATTTTATTTTTTCATTTAACAAAAATTTTTATAAGAGCCTAAAAGTATGCTAATCATTGAAATTCATTAAATTTCATTCTAAATATTTGTTGAACACAAATAAGATATATACATACTCGTAAATGGGTTTGTTAATAATTTTAAAGGAGCCTAAAGGTATGCTAATTAATTTAGCCAATTAACATTTCAACAAAAACCGTTTGATATTTATAACAAACACACACTCACAAGGTGTTTTATGTATGTGTTAGTAGCAACTTTAAATGAACATTACTAAATCTGGTGGACAGCTAAAAAGAAATACCTTTCAAATGAGGTATGTTTGGTCAAAATCGGTTATTAACTACAATTTTTATATCGGTCACAAGAAATCACCTTGCTTATTAATATTATAGATTTCGGAGAAATTTTGCCGCTCAATTCTCGTTTGCGAGATCTGCGGTGTTTATTAATCTGCTCAACATCACATTTTTGTATGTTTAAATTTTTGTACCCTGTGTTTCAATTTAATTATTTTTTTTTATAGATTTATTGAAAAGGAAATGTTTAACAAAAAATACAGAGCTCTTTTGAATTTTGTACCAGAAGCTAAACTAGATATTTAGGGATATCCATTACGTGAAAAGTTATGTTTTGTTAATGCTTTTAAAAAGGAAGGAAGCACGAGAAAAATTTCAAGTCGGAAGTCGTAGAGTACGGTCGTGTATTTTTAATAAGCTCCCCAGTTTCACATAAAAAGTTAACTTACAATTTTTATTTAAATTTAAAAAAAAAACACCTATTAATAAATAAAACATTTTCTACTGGTGTAAACATTTGATATTAGTGTCAATCTAAGTTAACAATATTAAAAGAGTTCATATAACAAAACATTTTCCTTCTAAATTCAAAACTAATAATAAAAATAATAAAAAAAAAAACCAAAACATACACATATTGAACTAAGAGTTTCTCTTATAAAATACACAACATCTCTTCAAATCAATAAAAAAAAAACAAAATTATTGTGGTTTGTCGCCTTATGTGAGTTGCTCTTTTTAAAACAACCTCTCATCAAAAACAATACAAATCAAAACTTATAAAAAAATTAACGCTTTGTGTGAATCATTATTTACGAAACAATTACAAAATGAATTACAACAACACCCACGACGACAACAACAACAGCAGAAACAGCATTGACAATTTGAATGCTGTATCAGAAACTGAATACATCAACAATAACATAAAAAATATAATTAATGCGCCAAAAAGATGTAGAGAACCTTTGCAGAGCTCCCTTTCTGGAAATATAACAAAAACACCAAGGCTGTCCACAGATTCTCCATTTAAACTCTTAACTCTCGTTGATAAGAGATTTGATAATTTGCTTGGTCTCATAAAAACGATGTTTATAGAAAGTGAAGTTCGTTTAGAAAAAATATTTAACAAGAGATTCGATGAACTGAAGAGTGACATCTTAGATATAAACCAACGTGTAACAAAACTCGAAACTGTCGCAGATGAAATTATTAGCCTTAAGAGTGAGGTACAGAATTTAAAAACACAAATACAGCGACAGGAAAATTCTGTCGTCGCGTCAGATCTTCGTATTAATGGCATACCGTATAAAAAAGATGAAAACTTGTTTGAAGTATTTCAGGCAATATGCGACGTTTTAAATATTCCAACACCTGCCATTAAATCTCTATATCGTCTCCAGAACCACAATAACAAAGATAAAAATTTTTCTCCTGATGCAGTGATTATGGTCAAACTCTGTTCCCCATACGACAAAAACTTCATATTGAAATGTCTCTCTAATTACCGTAAAGCGTACAAGACTGAACTGAAACTTTCACATTTCGGCTTTGGTGGCGATCGCACCTTCTACGTCAATGAAAACTTGACCACCACTAATCATAAAATACTTCGATCTGCAATTGAATTTAAAAAGAAAGGGCTGATAAAAACAGCATACACTACTCGAGGCTTAGTATATATTAGATTCAATGGTAATGACGAACCAGTTAGAGTTGAGACTATCGAAGGACTAAACAATCTATTTCCTGATGGATGTTTTCCTGCCAACAACTGATGATTTGGTAATGGTTTCAATAGTAAATTGGTATTTCTGTCTTCATTTATTAATTCTTCTATTAGTATTATTTTTACTATTTTTTATATACGTAACAAATTTGATATATTTTTTAGATTTTCTAACACTTTTTGTAAATTTCTTCCTTCTTTATCCTTGCGTTGCTTTTTTAATCCTTCATAATGATTTTGAACGGCGATAGTTTATCTTTCAGTTCCAAAGACGTAACTTATAATCTTATTCGTATTTTATGCAAACAGAGATCAGGTTTAAATATATGCCATATTAATGCGCAGAGTCTTAATAATAAGATTGATGAATTTAGGTTTATCTTTGAGAACTCAGGTGTTGATATAATATGTGTTTCGGAGACATGGTTCAATGAAAAAGTTGATGATAAAATGATTGGATTAACCGGATTCAAAATTTTTCGCTGTGATAGGAATACTCGTTGTGGTGGTGTAGCTATTTTTGTCAGAAAAGGCATTATGTGTAAATTTCATAGCAAATCTAAACCTCATGAAAAGGTTGAACATATATTTGTTGAAGTTTCGTCCCATGGAAAACAATTACTTGTTGGATGTGTTTATAGACCTAATAAAAGAATAGACCTTGATGTTTTTCAAAATATACTCGAAACTATAACTCTCAATTATGAAGATATTTTAATATGTGGGGATTTTAATTCAAACGTTATCAATGAGACTATTTTACTTGACATAATGCAATCAATTGGCCTTTCTCCAACTAACATTACAGTTCCAACTCATTTTACAGCTACAAGTAACTCGTTACTTGATCTTTTCTTTGTCAGTAGCAAAAAGAAAGTCTTACTCTATGATCAGCTCTCAGCACCTTGTTTTTCAAAGCACGACTTAATTTTTCTATCATTTGACTTTAAAATGCAAGTGGTGGATGACGTTGTTACTTATTATGATTTTAAACAAATGGATCGAAACGCGATGTTATTCGAATTATCTAAAATCGATTGGGACTCCATTTACTACATGCCTTCGGTTGACAATCAGGTCAGTTTTTTAGAACAAAATTTGGCACATGTGTTCCACAAATCTGTACCTTTAAAAACAACAAAATACAATTACAAAAATAAACCCTGGTTCAATCAACAGATTAAGAATAAAATCTGTGAAAGGGACAAAGCTTTTAAAAGTTGGAAACTGTTTAAAACAGATAATTTATATGACGAATATTCCAAAGCTAGAAAACAAGTAAATAAAATGATAAAAACTGCTAAATCTGCATACTACTCTAGCCTATTTATTTCCGCTGCACACTCTAAAAAAACGTGGAAACTCATACGAGAAATTGGTGTCGGCAAATGTAAGGAAATTTTCAATTCTGACATAAATGTTGATTCGCTTAACGAATCTTTTACAAATATCCCTGACATCCCCATAAACGATGGATATTATACCAGCAATACTGATATTAGTTCAACTTTATCGGAAAATGCTTTTTGTTTTCAATGCGTAAACCAACTGGAAGTACTTTCCACATGCCAAGCTGTGAAATCTAATGCTGTTGGTTCTGATAACATACATCCCAGATTCTTAAAGGAAATTATCCCTCAACTGCTACCTCAAATTACCCATATTTTTAACACTATTATCACAAAAAGTGTATTTCCTCAAAGTTGGAAAAATGCTAAAATTTTACCTATTCCTAAATCAAATAAAGAATATCGTCCCATTGCTATCCTACCATACTTGTCTAAAGTGCTTGAAAGGTTATTGCATCAGCAAATTGGAAAACATGTCAAGAATATGGGCCTACTCTCAGACAGACAATCAGGCTTTCGTCCTAAACATAGCTGCATAACTGCACTCATTGATGTGTCTGAAGATATTCGTGGGTATATTGATAGTGGTAACATTGCATTTCTAGTGCTCTTAGATCATTCGAAGGCATTTGATACTGTGAATCATGAAATACTCTGCATGAAGCTAAGAACTTTTTTTGGTTTCTCTCCTTCCGCAACTCGTCTTATATCGTCTTATTTAGAAAATCGACAACAATACGTTAACGCCAATAATAAAATATCAAATGTGCTTCCAGTAAAAAAAAGGCGTTCCGCAAGGTTCGATTCTAGGACCACTTCTTTTCACTATATATATAAATGATTTGCCTAGACAACTTTCGTATTGTAAAGTTCATATGTATGCTGATGATGTGCAACTTTATGTTTGTAGTCGTTTCGATGAACTAAATAACTGTATTGCGAACCTAAATGTGGATCTTAATCGAATTTACTTATGGGCTCTGGCAAATGGGCTATGTCTCAATCCTTCAAAGTCTAAATGCATCGTTATTACTCGAAGATCAGTGCCTTCCCTTGTTATACCAGATATTATGCTTAACCGTCAAATTATTGAAATTACACAAAAAACCAAAAATCTTGGAATTATTTTCAATAAAACTCTCACCTGGTCTGATCATATAAATGTCGCTTCGGGAAAAACGTATTCAATGCTTCGATCATTGTGGAAAACTCAACATCTTACACCAGTCCATGTACGAGTTCTACTTGCAAAAACCTATCTAATTCCAACTTTGTTGTACGGATGTGAACTATTTGCTAGCTGTGATTCTATTAGCTCTAGGAAATTAACAACTACGTTTTATTCTATATTGAGATACGTCTACAATTTGAAAAGATCATCCCACATAACACCGTATGCACGAAAACTTTACGGTGTGAATTTTTGCGATCTCTTGAAGATACGATCATTGATACTGATGCATAAGATTATATTTACACGTGAGCCTACATATCTTTTTAATCGAATATCCTTTTCTAATTCAAGAAGAAATAATTCTATAATTCAAATAAGACATAAAAGTTTGGTCTCTGAATGGCAGTTCTATATACACTGCATACGTCTTTGGAACTTGCTACCGCCAACATTACAATATTTAAGCAACGCAGGACATTTTAGGAAACAAGTTTTCCAATTTTTCAATACCATTTAAATATTGTTTAAACTTTGCTTTGTTTTGAATATATGTATGTAAAATAATTTTTGTTATCTTATTTTATACAAATTATAAACTATGTTATATTTTCATTAAATACTGTATCACATTATACCGATCCTGTACTTTAATTATAAGACTCTTAGTCTTGTTGTGCAGGAAACCAAATAAATAAATAAATAAAATAAATAAATAAAAATAAAAAGAATAAGCAACATTTTATTCTGATTGTAGATTTTTTGTTACGATTTATCGATTTTATTATAAATTTTAAAATCAATCTAGATAATTGAAGTTTTCATCTATTCTTAATAATTTGCTTTATCATACTTAACATTCATATTCGTTATCATTTCATTATTTTTTTATTTTGCTGACTCATCAATCATATTAATTAACATGTCATCATTATTTATTTTATTATTATTATTTTGTTTACTTTTGTAATTTTATTAATTTTTTGAGAACTGCTAAATTAACGTTAATTACTTATTGTGGAATAACCTGGCTATATGTTGAAAGCGGGCTATTAACATCTGATAAAACAAAAAATATTTTTGTTAAGAATTATTCTCCATTTGATTTATTTTCCCTAAACTAGTTTTTGTAACAAATAAATACGATATACGAGTATTTGTCTTTTTTTTTCAATAATACAGATTGAAGAGAATTCACCGGCTTTCAAATAAAAATAAATCATGAATATCGGATAAAATTTTTCCCTTCGATCGAGATACGTCATATCAAATAAATCCTTACCCCGCTTAAACAACAGTTTCTTAATATGAGTAAATTTTCTCCAATTAGCGTTAATATACATATACAGTGAGTGACAATACAATTTAAAATTAAAAAAAAAATATGTTTTTGACGACTTGAACGGTCAATGCTATCAAATTGGATCATAAAATTAAAATCTCTTTTATTTGTATGTTTTATTTATTTAAAAAAGAAAAAAATATTAACTTAACTTGTTGCTGATTTATCGGCATAAACTAGTGACTTCAGGTATCGTCCACAGGAAATAATCGAGAGGTATCAAATTGCACGATCTTGGAGGCCAATTGACAGGTCCATTTCTCGAAATGAACTTATCGCCAAATTTTGATTTTAATAAGTCGATGGTTGCGGCCGCCGCACAGTGGACCATTTGACGAGAAGGCGGTAAAAAATCTATAACTTTTGATTGGATTGGAATTTTGATATGCGGTTTTTTGTTTGGTAGGTGAGACTTTAGCCTTTAAGTTTTGCTATAAAACGTAATTCTCGACCGAAAATAAAAAAAGTTACGGAGGTCTTAAAATACATTTTCATTTGCAGTTGAATTTTAGTATAAAAGTGAAGTGTTAAAAGGTAAAAAAAGGTTTTTTTTAATATGTCTTTTTTCAGTTAATTTTACAACTAATACTTTTTAACAATTTTTTAAGTTAATTTTTTCAGAAAATGCCAAACTTTGGCCCCCGTAAACTTTTTAGTCCTAATGTGCACAAGGGCCAAAGGTTGCTTTTTTTTTAAAGATCCCGAGTTAAAATATAATTTATTAAGCAGCGAACGTAAAAGTTACCTTATATTGGTTCAAGATAGGGAAGTTTCAATGAAAAACTCGTATGTTTTTGCTTTAGTTAAATTTTTTTTTATTGTCTTTTTAAATATTTCTATATCAATTTTTATGGTAAATTTATGAAATATAACAATTTTTATTGTAAATTTAAAAAATATATAAATTTTTAAATCAAGAAAATTTTTTAACTATATAAAAAAAGTGTAACTTATTGTTAGTGTAATGAAAAAGTACTTTAAATCAACCAATTTTAGTAAAAATTTCTTCTAAATAGCCTTGATTTTCATCTTCTAGAAGTTGTTTAGCTTCTTCGTCTAATTCAATAGAGGTAGTTTTCCATTTTTGACGAATGTTGGACATATAAAGATCTGAAGTGCACAACAAAATAGTGATAAGGTATTCATTAGTACAACATCTGGACATTTTCCTTGTGTTGTGCTTGCGAAAGAATCTGTAGTCTTTGTCTTGCGCTTCTTCAGATAGATCTCCTATTGGTAGCATATTGTTTTGAATTATTTGTTCCCCATGGTACAAAATTTTATGAACTGTGGATGGCATATATCTCCAAGAGTATTTTTCATTATAAAGTATAGCTGTTTTATTTGCGTACTCTCCAAATTTTTTTGCATTTATCTTTCTGCTGCATGCTAGAACTTGTAATATGATTTTGAATCGTCTTATTAATTCATGATCTACACCTGTGATAGATGCTGCAGTTTCCGGATCGGAAAAAAATCTCCTTGCAGTATTTCCATCATTTGTGTTTCCTTCCCCTTGTTTTGGTTGGTCGATTACGAGGCCTAGCTGTAGATATTTTTGTTGAATTTGTTTTTTTTTTTGCTTTATTTTTTCTTCATTTTCTTTGTTTTTTCTCACTGTTTTGCCTAACGGACCTAATTAAAAATTATAACCCAAGTTAAGAATATGCTCCATGAAACGTATTCTAGCATGAAGAGGGGACATTCCAAATTCGTAGGCTTCCTTAAAACTATCGTCTTCTGGTGGGGGTTGGCTTAATTGACTTGATTTCTTTTGGCATATAATGCAGCTTGACGTTGATTTTGTTCCAGTTAAAGCTTGTGCAACTTTTCCATCAATCATTGTGAGACATGTTTTAAAATGTACTTCAATGTCTTGGTCATCAAATTTTAATATTACTGGTTGAAGTTCCTTAATTTGATCTTTTTTTTTGAACTTCTTCAGTTATGACATCTTTGGTTTCCTTTTTGAATGCAAATTTTATTGGTCTGCAATACTTTGTTGAAGAAGGAATTTATTTTTCCATATATCAATTTCTGTTGCTCTATTAGTTGACGGCTGTAAGACGCTATACCTTTTTGTTAAGCGCAAATGAACGAAAGATACCATAAATAAATTAGCATCTGATGAATTTTCGCCATTAAATTGCTTGTATTGTTTCTGACCAGAGGATCCATCACATCCCCATTTAGAAATTAATGTAATGCTGCCATTACCAATTTTTTTTTAATGATCAATATCAAGTGTATTTAGCAATCGTTCTGCAGTATGTTCAAGGAGATCTTGCAATTTTATTTCTGCTGATGTTGAAGTGACACTAATAGCAGATTGTGAAGGTAAGCATTCTTTTTTGGCAGAAACTAAATCTCGATACTCTGGAAAAATCCCACAATTCTTTTCATTGGTTCGCTTCCGCAATTCCTTATATTGATTTTTGGTCAATTTCAAATTCAATTCTTATCTTCAATTGGTCTAGGAATGCTTTTCAAAATCCTCTTTGTGCGCCTTGGGCTCGCTTCTACTATTTTTTCAATTATTTCAATTTTATTTTTTTTATTTTTATTTGGTGCAAAAATGAATCCTTAATAATTCTTTGAGAAATTTCTTCATTGATATTCTCCAGCTTGCGCCTTCGAGATCTTTCACTACATCCGTCAATTGGTTTTGCTGGTCGACCCTTTTTTCCACTTTCATTGGCAGTTGTAGATACACTCTCAAAAATAAGTTCCTTTATTAACCAGTCTTGGTAACGTTTGTACATCTTTGCCTTTGTATGAGAGTATTCAATGTACCATCTTTTCAAATTCGATGCAAAATTAATAATTTCTCCTTTGTGCATTTCAATGTCTTCTAGGTTACAATTCTTAAAAAAGTCGTTGCTCACTATGTGTAAAATTACATCGTCTACATCATTTCGTTGAAAATAAATATCTGCCAGATCTCTGTAACAGTACTTAGCCATTGCACAAATTGCAATAATAATAATTGTGGAAACATTATTATAAATACTCTTTCTTGTAATTATGTTAGATAAAAATTTTTATCTTTTATTACCACTTTTAGAAGCATAAAAAACCCACACCCTAACCCCTTTTAAAAGGTGAAGCATACCTGCTCATATCTTAAAGGGTTATGTCGCAATAGTTTTTTTTTACCATTTACAAATTTTTATCTTTTATTACCACTTTTAGAAGCATAAAAAACCACACCCTTACCCCTTTTAAAAGGTGAAGCATACTTGCTCATAATTTAAAGGGCTATGTCGCAATAGTTTTATTTTACCATTTACAAATTTTTATCTTTTATTACCACTTTTAGAAGCATAAAAAACCCACACCCTAACCCCTTTTAAAAGGTGAAGCATACCTGCTCATACCTGTTATTTAAATTGTTTCCCATTTTGTCAGGTATTTAAACTATATAGCTCTAATTCAGACTATTAATGTTTCTGAAAGATGCCTATGTAAATGTACCTGTAACAATTAAGCGCATTATATCTCAACCCTTTTTTATAAGTATATAATAACTCCTGACAACTCTACCGACACGCAAAAAAATACACCGCGGTGCACCGGTACGACCAACTTTTGTATTTATAACTCTCAGAAGGACGGACGGACATCATTTAATCGACTCAGAAAGAGTTTTTGAGTCGATCCGTATAATAAAAGATGGATAAAGGTCCAATATTTTTGGCAGTTACAAACATCACCTCAAACTTAATATATCCTAACCACATAGTGGACAACTTTTGTATTCATAAATTTTGCAGAAAATATCTAACCTTGGGTCAGAAAAATTGTTCTGGTGCACACGGGCGGAAACTGGCGGGTGTATAATGGGGTATAAGAGTATAGGGGAGGGTTCGGACTATAGAAGAGTGCAAGATTTTTTCTGACTGCTTTTGACTGGCAGGAGTTATGCTCTATTAAGTAGGAGATTTTCGGAAAACTTGGACCTTTTTAAAAAAATTTTTTTTTTTTAATTTCGGAATGACTCAGTGATTTTACATTTTTAACATCAATAGTATGGAAGCCACAAAATTATACAAAATTAATTTCACTTCAAAATCTTTTAAATCAAAAAAGTTACAGTCATTCAAAAATAAAAATTTACAAAAAAATTTTTAGTTTTAGCAAAATACTGAGAAAGCCCATTTTCGAAGACCCTGTTCGCTGTGATAGGGTTTACTAGTATTTACTTTCAAATGAATAACATAACTTTAAAATCGGTAACAAAAAACAAGTAAGAAAATTATAGTCGGTCTAGACCAACTATACGATACCGTATACCATGCGTTTATAAACCTTATCTCTTAGGCCCATCTAACTGGACATAGAAAATAAGCAAAAACCAAATTTGAGTGGGATTTTTATTAATTTTTTTGGCTGCAGATATGAAAAAGTTCATATCAGATGCTATATGTATGTGGGGACTAGGTCCAAAAATGGACCAATCCTGATCATGTTTGGTAAAGTCTCTTGTATTTTGCAAAAATATATACAAACAAAATTTGAGAAGAATCAGTGCATTATTTTTGTTTTTAATAGATTTAAGTGAAGATCGGGAAGCAGCTCTGCGTGGGGCCAAAGGGATCATTTTTGGACTACTCATTAATGGATGTAATGAACGCATACAAACCCAATTTGAGTAAGATCTATATAACAATTTGGATCTTACGGCAATTTATGTCGATTTCATAGGGGTAATTTGTATGGGGGCTAGGTCTGAACATGGACCGATTCTCACCAATTTCAATACCGTTCATCCCATGGCCTATAAAAGCTTCTATACCAAATTTCATCAAAATATATTCATATTTGCGACCTGCAGTTTGATTACAAGGTTTACATGGACACACAGACGGACGGACGGACGGACGGACGGACGGACGGACGGACGGACATTGTTAAATCAACTCAAAAAATGATTCTGATTCGATCGGTATAATTAAATATGGGTCTAGGCCAAATATTTTTGGTTGTTACAAACAGCAGCACAAAGTCATTATACCCAAACCACATAGTGGTATAGGGTATAAAAATGATTTTTGGCCGCCTTCTCAAAATATGGTCCACTGTGCGCCGTAGTGCCATCTCGTTGAAACCACATCTTGCCATGATCAATGTCACCTATATGAACGTAACGCGAACTCAAGCTTTTGTTTACTAACAAAAATGAGCCTCATCGTTGAACACAAGCTTGCGATAAAACATCGGGTCAGTTTCCAACTGCTCTACAGACCAATCGGCGAAATAACAATGCATATGATGGTCTCGTGGCTTTAATTCCGAGATCTTTGCACAAAATTTTTTACGTAGAGGACGGACAGATTTCCAATGGTAGGTTAATTATATGACAAGAAAGATTTTTAACAACTTCCAGGAAAATATAAGGGGATGTGTAAAAAAAATTACAAAATTACAATGAAGTCTATGAATTTGCCACATATATATAGTTTGGCAAACAGAGATGTTTGGTCACATTCGGATTCTTTACGATTTTAAAGTAAACATTTTTACAAAAATAATATATATTAGCAGATTCCAGCGCTCGAAATTCGAGTGCAATTTCTAGGCAACTTTATTTTTCAAATTAGCCAATTCACAAACCAACATTTTTTTAGTTTGTTATTAAGTGTGTTAGCGAACCCAAAAATTGTAATAATTTTAGAAAATTTGTACAATTTTTTACTGGATGGCGTTCGTTTACACAAATATCCAGTAAAATCCAGTAACGAGAGAGAGAGAAATGTGACTGTTATAAACTCAAAATATTACAAGTTTTTACTGGCAAAAATTCATCCAGTAAAAACTTGTAAAAGAAAAAACATATGATTTCAAAACATATGTTTTATGTAAACAAATAAAAGTGTTGGTATTTTTTTCTATAAAAACTAAATTAGAATGTAAAAAATAAACAAAAACATAAAGAATTAAAATAAATATCGTTATAAGCAATGGAAGAGGTAAGTCAATATCCATCTAATTATCTATTATCTAATATATGTACGTAATTTTGTATCTGCACCAGGCACCCACAAAAAAGCTGTGTATTCGCTAAACAATAGAATTTCAAAATCTGCGTTTAGGAAGAAGACTTAATGCTTTGGATGCACCTATCCAAGGTATGTAAGGATTTTCCATTTCCAGAAACATTAGTATGCAAGGGTTTTCCATAGCAACTTCCTTAAAATACTTTGGCTTTAACAATTTCCCCTTTTTAGCTTCATGTTCTCTCATAAAGCAAGAAGTAGATAATAAGGGTGAGGTCTCTGGCAGTTTAAAGAATAGTATTATGCTTAATACAGTCATGATGCTGATGGAATCATCATCATCAGAAAGCGAAAGTGAAGACGAAATGGCTATTCTGAAAAATTTACAAAGTACTAATGGCATTTATATCAACGAACTTCTTTTCCAATATGATAGAAGACCACGTAATTCTATAAAATGATATTTAGAAGAAACAGTACCAACTTATTCGGAAAAAGAATTTCGCACTCACTTCCGAATTTCAAGAAGCCTTTTTGAAAATTTAAGTCAAAGACTCTTAGAATGGAGTACCTATAAGAATTTAAGGGCTGATAAACGACTATCTGAGAGAGTATACATGTTGGTATTTTTGTGGTTTGCTGGACATGAAGCCTGCACCTTCAGAGATTTATCAGATCGCTTTAATATTTCTCTGTCGACATTAAGCGCTATAATACACAAAGTTTCTATGTTCCTCAGCTCTTTGAGTCCCGAAATTATAAAATGGCCACCCGAAACAAAAAAAAATTGAATCGAGCCAATTTTATGACAAAAAATGTTTATTACCAAAAGTAATAGGTAATTAATTAAATATATTTCTAATACTATGATATTATTTAATAAAAATTATAATTTTTAGGATGCATCAATGGAACACATATCATTATAGATCCACCGAAAAAAGGCAAAGACGATTATATTGATAGAAAAGGATATATATCTTTAACAATGCAAGGAATTTGTGACGAAAAGAAAAAAATCATTAATATTTTCGTTGGTTATCCGGGTTGTTCTCACGATAGTTGGGTTCTTAAGAACTCACCTATCTATAACAAATTGCCATCATATTGTGGAGGTAATATTAATTTAAAACTACATATTTCGGAAAAAAATCACTTTTATATTTTATTTATTTTATTTCAGATTACTATTTATTAGGTGATTCTGCATATCCTTGCAACGAATATTTAGTTACACCATACAAGGACAATGGGCACCTAACAAGAGCCCAAAAACTATACAACATTAAACTAAGCTCAGGTCGAGTCGATATTGAGCATGCATTCGGAATCTTGAAGCAAAGATTTAGACAGTTGTATTACTGTATTACTTTATTACTGTATTACTGTATTGTATTACTACGGGGAATAAAAAAATTGTGCCATTTTATAAGGGCGTGCTGTGTGTTACACAACATCGCCAATGAGGACGAACTTGAGTTTACTGAAGAAACCGATTCTTATGAGACTGAAGAATATCCTGGTCATGATGAAGTTTTTAAGGGAAATTCCGTGAGAAATCCTATATGCCAAAATATTCAAAGACGTCTTAATTCAAATTAATTTTTAAATACTTTAACTCTCCGTCTAGCAACACTTCTGGTACCCTTAAACGCATGACAAGGTCCCTATTTTTGTTGATATGACATTTTCTATGAAAAAGACATTTTAAAATTTTTGTTTTATTTTATTATTGTTTATTAATTAAAGTGTTGATAAATAAATTAAAATATTTTTTTTTTACGCTAACATAATTAATTTTTATGAATTTTATATGAAAATTTAGTTCTCCAATTTTTCTGGAAAATTGTATTTTTTTCAATTTTCATGTTTTAAAACAATGCTAACAAATACTTTTTGAAATTATGTTCTTTAAAATATTATTAATTAATATTATTAATAGAAAACGGTTGAATTAGCTTGATTCTAAAGTTATTAGTTCATATTTTTTGACATATCTTAAAATTCGGAAAATTTAACCAAATTTCAAATAATTTAACCAAAATTCAAAAAAATTGAAGATAAAGTTAATTTGACAAATATTTTTAATAATAATATTTTTTAATACTTAATCCATAATTTTCTTAATAACCTAGATTTAAATTTTTTCAAACAGTTTTTAAAATGAAATAACGTTATCTAATTCGAAGTTACCTTTATTTGATCGAACTTTTAAAGAAAATGGGTTAGCGTAGTTAGTTCAACTTTATTTTTGTACAAAAAAAAAAAAAAAAAAAACAGTGGTATATTTCAGTTTTTGTATTTCATTGTTATATTTTTAACCGATCCAAAAATCCATTGAGTTCAGTCTTCTGTTGCTCTTTTAAAAATAGTATTAAATAATAATTTTAAAAATAATTGTATAAAAAAACCAATTTTTAAATCAATAAATTATTTATTTGGTTAAAGAGTTAACCAACTTTTCCAGTAAGTCTAATTTTTTGTTTTCTAACAAATCTTTTCTTTGGGCTCTCTCATCTTTTTTTTAATGCTATCTTCCAGCATCTTTTGCAGTACCAAATCATTTTTCTCTCTCTTCGCTGCATGTTGTTCCGCCTTTTCCATGTACCGTTGTAAAGCAGATTTTTTTTTGATGACGTGGAAGGCGTCACATCTAATGCTTCTGTTAATTAGGAAAAAGCAAAAGTAAAATGAATATACATACGTTAAATAACTCATAACTAAGAAAGACAAATAATTATTACCTGTTGATACTGATGTCACTGCATTATCCTTTGGTGGTGGTGGCTCAAAATTATCCGTTGATTTGGTGGCAGTTATATCTTCCGGCGCACAGTGGATCATATTTTGAGAAGGCAGCCAAAAATCATTTTTTTTTGTTACCGATTTTAAAGTTATATTATTCATTTGAAAGTAAATACTAGTAAACCTCGGGAGCCAAAAAATTAGGACTCTATCTCAACTATATCACAGCGAACAGGGTCTTCGAAAATGGGCTTTCTCAGTATTTTGCTAAAATTAAAAATTTCTTTGTAAATTTTTATTTTTGAATGACTGTAACTTTTTTGATTTAAAAGATTTTGAAGTGAAATAAATTTTTTTTTTAAAATAAGGCAAAATTTTCCGAAAATCTCCTACTTAATAGAGCATAAGTCCTGCCAGTCAAAAGCAGTCAGAAAAAATCTTGCACTCTTCTATAGTTCGAACCCTCCCCTATACTCCTATACCCCATTATACACCCGCCAGTTTTCGCCCGTGTGCACCAGAACAATTTTTCTGACCCAAGGTTAGATATTTTTTGCAAAATTTGTGAATACAAAAGTTGTCCACTATGTGGTTAGGATATATTAAGTTTGAGGTGATGTTTGTAACTGCCAAAAATATTGGACCTTTATCCATCTTTTATTATACGGATCGACTCAAAAACACTTTCTGAGTCGATTAAACGATGTCCGTCCGTCCGTCTGAGTGTTATGAATACAAAAGTTGGTCGTACCGGTGCATCGCGGTGTATTTTTTTGCGTGTCGGTAGAGTTGTCAGGAGTTATTATATACTTATAAAAAGGGTTGAGATATAATGCGCTTAATTGTTACAGGTACATTTACATAGGTATCTTTCAAAAACATTAATAGTCTGAATTAGAGTTATATAGTTTAAATACCTGACAAAATGGGAAACAATTTAAATAACAGGTAAATGGTAAAAAAAAAACTATTGCGACATAGCCCTTTAAGATATGAGCAGGTATGCTTCACCTTTTAAAAGGGGTTAGGGTGTGGGTTTTTTATGCTTCTAAAAGTGGTAATAAAAGATAAAAATTTGTAAATGGTAAAAAAAAACTATTGCGGCATAGCCCTTTAAGATATGAGCAGGTATGCTTCACCTTTTAAAAGGTAATAAAAGATAAAAATTTTTATTTTACATAATTGCAAGAAAGAGTATTTATAATAATGTTTCCACTATTATTATTCTTTACAATTTGTGCAATGGCTAAGTATTGTTACAGAGATCTGGCAGATATTTATTTTCAACGAAATGATGTAGACGATGTAATTTTGCACATAGTGAGCAATGACTTCTTTAAGAATTGTAACATAGAAGACATTGAAATGCACAAAGGAAAAATTACTAATTTTGCATTGAATTTGAAAAGACGGTACATTGAATGCTCTCATAGCAAGGCAAAGATGTACAAACGTTACCAAGACTGGTTAATAAAGGAACTTATTTTTGAGAGTAGATGCACTCTGCCAACGAAAGTGGAAAAAAGGGTCGACCAGCAAAACCAATTGACGGATGTAGTGAAAGATCTCGAAGGCGCAAGCTGGGGAATATCAATGAAGAAATTTCTCAAAGAATTATTAAGGATTAATTTTTGCACCAAATTCAACCAACCCAAAATAAAAAAAAATAAAATTGAAAAAATAGTAGAAGCGAGCCTTCCTACACTAATTGAAGATAAGAAATTTACGCCGGAAGAAGCGTTCGCCCTATTTTTGGATTTGAAATTGACCAAAAATCAATATAAGGAATCGCGGAAGCGACATATATCGGAGACATTACTGAATAACTCAATATCAATAAAGCACCCAAGTTTTTATATATACAGAAGTGATCGAGAGCACAACAGAGGAGGAGGCGTGACGTTCTTAATTAAAAAAAATATTGAACACATCTTGATACCTCCTTTTAATACATTCCAAATTGAAAATATAGGTATTAAAATAAAAACTTCAAATGGAAACTATATAAACATTTACTCTTGCTATTTTCCGGGCGGTGCTGCTGGTAGCGATAATACCAAAAAATTACAATTTAAAACTGATTTGCGCAAATTTTATCACAATAACGAAGCATTTGTCATGGCGGCGACTTTAACAGCCGCCATAGACATTGGGGTTGTATTCGGTCAAACTGTTAGGGAAACCTTTTATACGAATGTTTAGATTCTGACATTTTTCGTATACCATATCCCAATAACCATACGTATATACCTTCAGATCCGAGAAGACAAGCATCAACTTTAGATTTCTTTCTAACAAATGTCTTAAACGGTATTTCATCAGCACGTGTTATAAACAATCTTGGATCAGATCACCTTCCTGTAAAAATAACTATGGCTTACGGATTAAAGACTACGGAAAAAAATATTACAATTTCAAACAGGCAAACTGGCCCCGATTCGCTTCTTTCATTAAAAGAAACCTGAGAGTTCCTGATGAAAACTTCATAAACAACTTTGAAGAAATCGACTCCATGATCTTAACCTTTAATGACACCATATCTAATGCAATAAATCATAGTGTCCCTAGTAAAACTTACCAAGTGAAAACCCCAACCCTACCACAACATATAACACATATGATTCAAATAAGAAACATTTATAGAAGGAACTGGAAACGATTTCGTGATATTTCGAATCATTATTTAACAAAGCAATATAATTATCGCATTTTAGAAGAGATCAAGAAATTTAAAAATAATTTTTGGAACAATAAGCTGTCATCTTTGGAAAAAGGTTCTTCTCCTTTTTGGAATCTTTCAAAAATTTTAAAGAAGAAGCCTACAAATATCCCAATACTAAAATTCAATAATACAAATTACTACACGCAAGAAGAAAAATGTGAAATTTTAGCACACGTATTCAAATCAAGTCACTTACTTTCAGAAAATCTTAGTGATCCATTCACCACTAACCTTGTAAATAATTCTATAAGCAATCTTAGCATCATAGTACCTACTTCTCATAATGTTATACCAGTTTCAACTGATAAAGTTTCTGCTATTATTAAAAAACTAAAGCCAAAAAAGTCTCCTGGTACTGATAGAATTAATAACAAATGTTTAAAAGCTCTACCACCGAAAGCGGTTAAGTATATTTCTTCAATAATAAACTGCTGCTTGCGTCTGCATTATTTCCCAAAAATATGAAAAACTCAAAAATTATACCAATAAAAAAACCAAACAAACCTGATTGCTGCCCTCTTTCTTATCGGCCAATAAGTCTATTATCATCTTTAAAGAGCTGTACGCAGCTTGTTAAGGAATCTTAACAGAAAATTTTCATATATTTCTTAAAGAAAAAAAATGGACAAAAGTACCTTTCAGTGCAACGCTAGAAATCAGCTGTTTTCTATCAATTATTAAGAATTGTGAAATTGAAAACAAATTCGGTTCTGCTTTATTTGGCCTGCTAAACGCTTTTTAAGCTCAGTATCAAAATTACCCATCCGCTTGTTTTTTTTTGCCGAATTTTGTTCGTTTTTTCCCAGGTTTGCAACTGAAAAATAACTTTTATTTTTTAGCATATTACATTTTGTTTATGCTTACCTCTCCTGTCAAAATTCCTTTCAGAAAGAACGAAAAATTTGATATTCCTGCTCATAGCCTGGGTTGCCTAAGTTCATTTACGTCAAAAAAAAGTAGTAAAAACAATACTACTTTTTTAAAAAGCTGCGGACTATCAACAGAAATTTTTTGACAGAAAAATTCCTTAAGCATTTCTGAAGCGTTTTTTTATATGAAGTTTTTGATTCCTTAGCAAGCTGCGTACAGGCCTTAAGCAAGGTACTTGAAAAAGTGATTAAAGAAAAGCTTACAGATTTTATTGATTCAGAAAATATTCTACCTACACAACAATTTGGTTTCATAATGCTACCCAGCCACTTGTTAGAATTCGTAAACTAGTAAATTCAAATTTTAATACTGGGACATCTACTGGTATGGTATTACTAGATATAAAATCAGCATTTGATTCGGTTTGGCGCGATGGACTTATTTATAAAATGATAAGACTTAACTTTCCATTGGAATTAATTAACATAATCCAAAGTTTTCTTTCAGAACGTTCTTTTAAGGTCTATATTGGCTCTAATCACTCAACACAGACTGAAGTTCCCGCTGGATGTCCACAGGGTTCTTGTCTTTCTCCAATTTTGTATAACATATTCACTGCAGATTTCCCAATTCTCGATGATTGTGTGACTTCCATTTTTGCTGATGATACCGCTATACTTAACTCACAAATACACGCGATCGATGTAATATCTAGTTTACAAACAGCACTTGTCAATGTCCATAATTATTTTAAGAAATGGAAAATTCAAATCAACACCCTGAAAACACAAGCCATTTATTTCTCAAGAAGAAGAAAAAATTGCTTTCTACCTCAACAGCCAATTATTTTCAATAATAACGAAATTCCTTGGTCCAATAGAGTAAAATATCTGGGAGCAATATTAGACCCAAAGCTTAAATTTAAAGATCATATACCATATATTATAAATAAAATAAATAATGTAAAAGATCCCCTCACAAATAGAAACTCCAAACTTAATATCAAAAACAAAAGATTATTATTTAAATCAATTTTTCACGCTATAATGTTCTATGCAGTACCACTTTGGTCTACGGCTGCGCAGTGTCACATCAACAAACTACAACTCGTTCAAAAAAAACTTCTTAAACTATTATACAATATACCTTGGCACTATCCAACCCAAAGATTGCATACTCTTGCCAATGTTGAGCTCGTAAATATTAAAATCAACAGGCTCACCACAAACTTTAACTCCCGATGTATTAACTCGGAATTTGCGCACATCAATGAGATAATCTCATCATAATTTTACCTACTTATAAGTTGTAAATCCATTTTATTAAAAATCTAAAATAAAAAAAAAAAAAAAAAATAAGTGGTTTTTTGAAAATTTTCTCCCTACATAAAAATCTATTAACACAAAAAATAATCTATTAACACAAAAATTTTTGTTTATTATAATAGTTCGGAAGTTTATTTACACAGCTATATTATTCTTACGGCACGCGCCATTTTATTTTATAAAAAAACATATTTATGACACACAAGCTCGAACAGGTTCGCCATCACTGCTCTAGACGAACACTAGAATAGTATAAAATAAACTGAAGATAGGGAAGCAGCTCTATATGGGGCCTATGACTAAGAGTTGTCCCATAGGGATCATTTTTGGACTACTGATTAATGGATGTAATAAACACATACAAACCCAATTTGACTAAGATTTATATGATAATTTGGATCTTATGGCAATTTATGTTGATTTCATAGGGGTCATTTGTATGGGGGCTATGTCTGAACATGGACCGATTTCAATAGCGTTCATCCTATGGCCGATAAAAGCTTATATACCAAATTTCATCAATATATATTCATATTTGCGATCTGCAGTTTGATTACAAGCTTTACATGGATACACAGACAGACGGACGGACGGACGGACGGACGGACGGACATCGTTAAATCGAATCAGATAGTGATTCTGATTCGATCGGTATAATAAAAGATGGGTCTAGGTCAAATATTTTTGGTAGTTACAAACAGCAGCACAAAGTCATTATACCCAAACCACATAGTGGTATAGGGTATAAAAATATAGAAAAAACTATGCTCGCGCCAGTTTGTGCTGATGTTTGTAACTACCAAAAATATTTGACCTAGAACCATCTTTTATTATTTAACAGAATCACTTTCTTGGTCGATTTAACGATGTCCGTCCGTCTGTCTTTCTGTGTATCCATGTAAACCTTGTAATCAAACAACAAATATGAATATATTTTGATGAAATTTGGTATATAAGCTTCTATCGGCCATAGAATGAACGCTATTGAAAATGGTGAAAATCGATACATGTTCAGACCTAGTCCACATGCAAATGACCACTATGTGATCGACTTAAATTGCCATAATATCCAAATTATCACATAGATCTCGGTCAAATTGGGGTTCAGTATCAGTAGTCCAAAAATAAACCCTATAGGATAATTCTTGTCATAGCCGCCATATGAGGCTGATTCCCGATCTTCACTTAAATCTATCAAAAAACAAAAATATTGCACAGATTTTTCTCAAATTATGTTTGTATATAATTTTTAAAAAAATAAGCGACCTTACCAAATATAGTCACGATCTCTCCATTTTTCGATCAAGTCCCAATATAAATATAGCATCCAATATTAACTTTTTCATATCCGAAGGCAAACAAACTAACTATGCCACTCAAATTTGGTTTATGTTTATTTTGTATATCTAATTTTCTTACTTGTTTTTTCTCGAATATGTTACGGACAATTTTCTAAGCCGACATATTAGATTTTTTCCAGTAAAAGGCTTCGTTTGTTTTGTCTCTTCTTTTACATATTCAAGTTTCTGTGAAATGTTCACCCAGAAGACGTTAAATGTTAGAGAGTAAATTATAATCGATAGTTAAGTTACAAGCATAAGAAGAAACTCAATAAAATTGCAATGTTTTTATTCCATACCGCCCAGAAAGATGTTGTTGTATAAACAATAATCTAGATAAATTAAATTGGGACAGATTCAGATTTTAAATTCAGATTACAGTTGTTTTTATAATATACAAACTTTTTCTTAATACTAGCGCATTATTTTTTTTTATTTTCCTAAGCCGATAGCCTAAGTAGCTAGTGCTTTAGAATTAAGTTTATTGTAATTTTACATTATAATAAACACCCAAATAATAATAATAATAATTTTTTATTTTATTTACAGTTTGCTACACACGTCTCCAACTATTATGCTTTATTATGTGAAGTGATGTGTTTCGATTCGAAACCAGAATTACGAAGTGTCCTTAGGCGTGTGTTTCTACGTATCGGTCCTGTGTTCAATATATTAAATGTAAAATAGTGTTACCGATACAACAACTTCAACAACACCAACCAATTCCACATAAATTCGACTTCGAAATAAACCAACCAACAAACAAACAAACATTAAGAGACCATCCAAACGAAATTGAACGCAAAAAATCATCCTTTAATAACATTCAATTGTTTTTAAATTATTATACAATTTATATTTATATATACATATATTCATTATTTAATCTTTATATATAATATATACTATAAACTATTGCTAGATATACAACAACAAAAAATGTAAATCTATGTCTCTATTTACTTATAAATATACATACGAGTATATATAAATATATAAAACTAAAAAAATATGTCTTAGGAATACATTTTTTGTTTTTGCATTAGAAAACTGTATGTTATTGGTATAAATTACTTACCGAAATTTGTTTGAAATATTGTTTTGTGAGAAAAAGCTAAACAAATGTTTGAATGACGTTAACAATGTTTTGAATTTTTGTTTAAGATTTTTAATGAGAAATATTTATATGGCTGTTAATTTCTCTTAAAAAATCAGGCTTAAGATGATAGGGTTATTTGAAATGGCCTAAACTTACCGTGTATTTAGCCTTAATAACTGTTAATATATTTATAAATCAATATATATATATATATATATACCCCTCTTTCATTAGACTAGTCTTGTAACATGCTTAAAAAATTTTATTTTTAATATTTATATAGTCTGCACTTATATCTTTTGGATCTACTCTAGTATAATTTTTAAGACCTACATACAGAATTTAAATGACACCCCCTTTTCTAAAGTGTTTTCTTTTTTTTTTTTTTTGTTAATTATGAAGTTTTTTTCATCTTCTAAAAACCCCCTGTATAAAAACTCAATCTAAAACCAGTATACATACTAGAAATAGGAGTTACGACAATAAAGATGTTGTGATTTCTTCGTGACTTGTTGCTAATGCATATAAATATGTTAAATTTTTTAATTTATTGTTTCTAAAAATTTTATTACTAATACTTTTAAGTGCTTCAATTGAAACACCAAACATGAACGTACTCTCATTAGTTTTGCTGTAATTGTTTTTTGTTTTTTTTTTTTAGTTTAAAATCAGTGTGAATCCAAATTTGTTTTCTGGTATTTTGCATATAGCTAAAGAAAACTATAGTATACATATATAAAATAATTATTAAATTAATACATACAAACATATAATATAGAATGAGTAATATAAAAAGTAAATTATGATAATAAAATGTATATTACATAGTAAAAAGGAAAATTATTTATAATTAAAATGAATTATTCTTACAATAAAAATATTTTAAAAACAGAGTAAAAGACAAAGGAACTTGATTTTTCTGTCGACATTATTAAAAGTTTCTTCAGAGGTTTTTTCAGAGCTGGAGTTTGTCTAAGTTGGTTACGTCAAAACTCTGTTGGTTGATTGGTTTAAGTGGCTACTCACTCCCTGTGAAACATCAAATAGATGCCAATGAAAGAGTGTTAGAATCAACCTGAAAGTTTAAATAGCTGATAAGATCACCACATTTTTCGTTCAATATCCCAACTTACTCCCTGTGGAAAATCAAATAGAGTCCAGTGAAAGACTAACTTTGTGTTCAATATCCCAGATATGCCGACCAGATATGGCTTCCTAAAGTTCACGCGGTTGGTTAGTCTAAGTGGCAGCTCCGAAAAAGTTGGTAAAAGTAGACTGAGAAAATGTTGAATGGATGAAAATATCAACTGTAAAAAAGATACCGTCTGAGAAAAAGTCAACTGTTAAAAAGATACCGTCTGAGATAAAGTCAACTGATTTAAATGTATACAACAGTATAGCAATATATTCAGCCTTATTGTGTAAATCGTTCTCGACGTCGCCGTCGTCATCACTCCGAAGTCATAGTCACATTGAGCTGACGTCAACATCAACTCAACGCTATATCGGTATTTATTATAACTAGCATAGGCCAGCCCTCGAAATTCGAGTGCAAATTATAGGAAATTTTATTTTTTCAATTAATAAATAATTTTGTAAGAGCCTAAAGGTATGCTAATCAATTTTAGCCAATTCACAATTCAACACTTTTCAAATAAAATTCATTAAATTTCATTTGTTGAACATACGGAAGGTATATAAATGGGTTTGTTAATAAATAATTTTATAATTTTAGCCAATTCACAATTAAACACAGGGCTTTTGATATTTATAATAAACACACACACAGTATGTGTTTCATGTATGTGTTAGTGGCAGCTTTAAATGAGCATTACTCCAAAAAAATGTTCCAGACGGTGCAAATCTATAAATCTGGTGGACAGCTAAAAAGAAATACCTTTCAAATGAGCTATTTTTGGTCAAAATCGGTTGGTAACTAAAATTTTTATATCGGTTGCAAGAAATCGCCTTGCCTATTAATATTATAGATTTAAAATAAATAAATATCATTCGAGTATAGCTGTCAACTATTTAATTATGCCCTCTACACCAGTGCTTCTCAAACTGTGAGCCCTAGGGGGCCGTAGAACTTTTTTAAAGGAGCCGCAAAACATTTAAGTATTTCTACATTTACGTATTTAGTCTTTAAAATGTTTTTTTTTTATTTCATAAATTTCTTTGAAAATGGTGTATTCCTAAATTTAAAATCGTAAAATTTGTTCAAATTAAATTCAATTGCACATTTTTAAATTTTATCTTCACTTAGTGATGTGAAGATTTTTGTAGTTTTTTATACCCTCCACTCCAGTGTGCAGAGGGTATATATAAGTTTGTCATTCCGTTTGTAATAATTAGAAAAAAAAATCTGGACCCCATAAAATATATATATTTGTGATCCTTATAACAAGCGGAGTTGATATAGCGATGTCCGTCTGTCCGGCTGTCCGTCTGTGGAAATCACGATGACGGCTTCAGTCGGGCAACTAGGTTGATCGTTGGTATAAAAAATGATTCAGTAACATCCTGAAAAGTTTGCTATTTAAAATCGTCCAAATCGGTTTATCTGGTCCCGAGAATTGAACGATGGAGTTAAAAAAGTCTTGAAAAAATATGATTTGACTATGTTGTTCTTGTCATGATAACGTTCTCAATAGGACAGCTAGGGCGCTTGTTGTTAGTGAGAATGATACACCAACATCACAAGAAGGTTTCTGTTTTTTAAATCGTGACAATAGGTTTCATAGGTGCCGAGAAATCACTGAAAAGGTAAAAAAATATGATGTTTTCCTATATTGTTATTCTAAATTTTGTATTTTGTCACAGCTGTACTTGTTGTTTTTATGGTCGTTGTGGTAGTAATATAAAAATTCACCAATATCAACATTTTATGGTGTAATATTTAAGTTAATTAATTAATAAAAGAAACTATATAAAATCAATATCAATATTCTGCGATTTTTATAAGATCACAAAATATTACAAATTGATACATACAGACTACTGTTGCAAATATCAAAATACTATAAATAACATTCATATATTCTGTATATGTATTTCGATAATAAGCGCATATTAAAAATAATAAAATATAAATTATTTTATTTATACAAAATATTGCAATTTTGAAGGTTGCAAAAAATAGTATGATTTTAAGGGTTCTACTTTTAATACATACTTGCATTCAAAAGTAGTATTGAAGCCATAAAATTCTACCCTGTTAAAAATTGGTGTTTAAAAAAAAATTTTTTTCTCAGATGATAATAATATAATATCAATAATATTTAATTATAATACATTTTTAAAATTTATTATTTAATGTTTGGCGCAGGCAAACGCCATTCCCGGACTACCGAGAATTTAATGCACGATTTATTCCACATTAGGAATAATCGCGGAGCTCAGCTCAATCAAAGTGGAATGATTAAACCTCGCTCTGGGAAACAAGTGTTCATGCTTCCCTTTGCACAAACGCCATTCCCAACTACCAAAAATTGTAGGCACGAGCTATCCACATCAGGCATAGTCGCGGGCTCAACTCAATCAAAGTGCAATGATTAAGCTTCGCCCTGGGAAGCATATATTCATTCATTTCTTAGCACAAACCGAACTTCTTATGGCACATTAAAAATAAACTAATTGAGAAGTACAATTCATCATTACGCTGTATTATAATACTATTTTCTTATTTTACTACTAGCTAGTAAACAAAGTGATCGTATCATTGTAAACGAAATAGAATTGAAATTGTGTGCAGATTTGTTTTACTTAAAAAACTGTTTCTACAGATAGTGAATAAAATCCCAGTAAACAATTTATGCAATAAGTGATCATGTGGAGTCTTTTTTGACTCCTTTGTGCTATTAAAACTGTCATAAATGCGCTCTTTTGCTGATCACAAAATATTCTTTTGTGGGGAGGAAATATTACCTTACCCCCGACTCATCTTGAGAACCTTTTTATCCAATTTTCTGATTAATTTCGACATATTTTTGAGTCATATTTAATGTCATTTTTCTATAAATCACTTTTTAAGTGTATATTTTTGTTTACACACACATATACATAATGGCACCAGTTAGCCGAACTCTCTCATGAAACACATAGACGACTGCGGCTACACGACTACAGCCTGTCAAAAATAAAATACACACGTTTATATGAAAACGATTATTTTGACACCAACACAGCTACACGACTACATAACCACTTTTGCTGCTGTAGTCAACTTAGGCTAATTTCTGTTTTTGTTGGCTACAAAATAAAAATAGTGTTGACAATATAACAAAATATGTAAAAGATATTAGTGCTATGAAATATTTTATTTTGTTGAAAAAATTAATCGCAAAATGAAATGCTATAATAATTCTATTAATAAGTAAATTTATTTATTTATTTTTACGTTATAATAATGCATTATAAATAAGTAATATATTTAAGACAATTTTATATAGAATCATACATGTTTTTCTATTTTAATAAAGTTAAAAAAAAATATAATTGGCACTACTGAAATAAAAATGATTTTGTATAAAAACAGCTGTTTATATTGTTGTTATATGTTGCTGTCATTTTCAGAAAAATTAAGTAGTTGACTACACGACTACAATTGTAGCCAGTAGCATTTGTATCCGTGTGTTTGTGTAGCCTCTGTCGTCTATGTGTTTCATGCGTAAGTAACAATTTCATTTAGTCTTATGAAAGCTTTTGAACAAAGCAGATATACGTCGCATTGTTTTGTGAAATCTTACATTGTTTTTTAATAGGTACCAGTGATGCCAGGAGATTTTTACAGAAATCTCTACGCTAATGAAAAAAATCCCTTTTTTTCCCTACACCCACTTTTTTCTCTCTACATTTTTCCCTACACTACTTTTTTCAATTTTACAAAAAAAAAAATTATTTTTAATTTGTTAATTTTCAATTTCAATAATATCATAAAAAATAAGATAAGAATATCATTAGAATTACATAAAAACAATATAAAAAATCAACAGATATTATAAATCTTTTATATGGCTAGATGTGCATTTAAAATTTACACAATTAATTAAAATGGCTTGCAAATGGGATTTTATAACGTAAACAGAATTTTGGTTGTTGGATTTAAAAGATATTTTTTTAAGACATTGGTTATTAGTACGTATACTTAGATCTGATTTATCGCAATTTAATATTTTTTCACAAGCCTTGCATCTGTATTTAAAGTCGTCATCTTTGACCTGTTCTATCCCATTAGCTTCTCGTCTCTCAACTAACTTGAGTAAAACCTTTGTTTTCTGTATTTCTTTGATGTGTTTTCAGCATCATCGAAAAACGAATCGGACATTTTTTAAAATCAATTATGTTTACATTTATAATATTTTAATATTCTTTTTATTTACAAACTTACTTAAGGTGCTATTACACGAAGTGTTTTTTACATATGTACTGTCACTTTTTTTATCCATATGAAATTCCTCATGTCTGTCAAAATTGTCTTTTACATATGTTTCAAAATTTTTGCTATCACACGTGCATATGTATTTCCGTATGACATAACCTCTAAGTGTAAACAACCGCTGATTTAATTTGTGAATTTACAAAAATTTATTGTTAAAAAAAAGGTTATATATTTTTTAATTGTTAATACTAAACAATTTATTTTTCTTTCAATATTAATCTTTAAAATTTACTCTGTTTTTCTTTCGCCACAAGCAGTGTTCTATTTTCATGTTTGTCATGCAAAAATAGAACCTGTTCTAATTGAAAAATGTACATGTGACTTTCTTCATGTATTGTACATAAACAATGTTTCATATGTATCACACGATGTGTACATCTTTTGTTGTGGGAAAATTTGACAGTACATATGTAAAAAAAACATCATGTAATAGCATGAATTTAGGGAGCCGCAATATGAAAAAGTTTGAGAAGCACTGCTCTACACCACAATAAATAAATAAATAGTATGTTTGATTTAATATTAAAAATATCACTCATACGTTTACATCTCTTCTGCTATACTAATAAATAATAATCGAGGGGTGAAAATTAAAATTATTTTAAGATTTCATTTGATAAAATTAGTCCAACTTGATTAGCTGAAGCAATTTGCTGAAGAATGAAATGAGAAATCATTATTGGTTCTTGAGTTGTAGCTGAAAAACTAAGCAAACCAAACATAAAAATAAGGAAATAAATGAGAACGCCAAACCCTTTGGAGGTTTTACTGTACTGGCCTAGTAATTTCAGCCTGATTGGGAATTTCTCACCCCCCCCCCAGAATGGCTGTTGTACTGTGTAACAAATGTTATTTACTTCTACTATTAAACATTTTTTTTATTATCCTTAAACGGATTGATTGTTAATAAAGACGAAAAAAGTTGTTATTTTTAAAATTATCTGCATTATATCATTGTTATACCCAACTATGTGGTCAGGGTATAATGACTTTGTGCTGATGTTTGTAAATACCAAAAATATTTGACCTACACCCATCTCTTATTATACCGATTGACTCAGAATAACTAGCTATGTCCGTCTGTCCGTCCGTCCGTCCGTCTGTATGTACCTGTAAACCTGGTAATCCAACTACAAGTCGCAAATATGAATATATTTTGATCGGTCCATTTTTCAACCTAGTCTCCATATAAATATAGCAACCGATATGAACTTTTTCATATCCGAAGGCAACAAAATTAATGCCACTTTGGTTTATGCTTATTTTTTGTATATTTGGATCTAAGATATAGAGGCTCTAAACGCATGGCATAGGGTATCGTATAATCGGTCTAGACCGACTATAATTTTCTTGTTTATTTTGTAATATGTTATATTTACATTCTCACTCATTTGCAAATATCCACAACCAGCTGATCATACATGTGAAGTTCACAACATCAACACACACCACGAACAACAAATACTGTTTGCAAAAACTATACATACATGAAAGTTTAGGCCGATCGGAGTTCATCTTCAGAGTCGTCGCAACAACTGAACAATTAAAAAAAGTATAAATTATTAGTCATATCTATATTCTGGTACCCTTAAACTCATGACAAGGTCCGTAGGGACCTATTTTTGTTGATATGACATTTTCTATGAAAAAGACATTTTAAAATTTTTATTTTTGTTTTGTTATTTTATTATTGTTTATTAATTAAAGTGTTGATAAATAAATTAAAATATTTTTTTTTTTATACTAACATAATGTTTATGAATTTTATTATGAAAATTTAGTTTTACAATGAATAAAACTTAAAAAAACTATTGTTGCGATGGTTGTTCCTCATTTTGAGTGCAGGTTAAGCACCGATGCATTTATCTTGAATGCTCTGCACAAACTGCATTGTTGCAGGAACAGCAATAGGCCCTTGTTTTGCTTTGACGACCGTACTCTGAACGGCATAGTCGACATGATGGCCTGTTTGTCCTTAGCGCAAACGATGGTGCAGTTGCTTCTGTTGGTCTTGGTACTAAAATGAAAAAAATATATATAATCATTCTGCTTTTGACCTTTAGAATTCTTAATTCTTAACTTGACATCAAATTGCTCCATTGCATTCCGTATCCTTGGATATGCAGTTATGCGAGTATTCAGGGCACGTTCTTCAATGTTGGGTAATGTCAAGTGCTTAGTAAGCATAAGGAGGAATGAGCGCCGTCTGTCACTTCTCTTCACTGGTTTCATCTCGTTGAATATTATGAATGCAGCTAATGCAGCGATGTCGAGCATATTGTAAAACATGGCAAGCGGTCAGCACTTTGTTGAGCGCTTGCATGTATACGTACCAAGCATCTGGTCCATAGTATCAACGCCGGATTTGTTGGCATTGTTAACAAGAATGGCTAAGGGCTTCTTCTTTTCAGTTTCCATGTTCACATCGTAAGTGTAATGTTGTGTAGATAGCAAAATTACTGATTTATTCTTCCTGGGCATATATGAGCATAGTGCTATATCGCCTTCGTTGAACCCAAACAATGTGCTGTTGATTGGCCGCGTACGATTTTTATGTAACTCCCGTGGCACAAATATTTTGTTAGAGCATTCTGTTCCAACATGTGCAAGTTCAATGTACTGAAGAAATTGTCAGCATAAATTGTGCGACCAGAATCCAAATATTTATCCGCAAGAGCAAGTACAATGTTCTGCTCTTGATTTATTTCACGCTCCTGGTCAGGCAATTTACCAGAATAAATTATTCCTTTGGCAGGATAGAATGATTTTGAGTCACACAACCACCATACCTTTATACCATACTTGGCTGGCTTCGACAGAATATATTGTGTGAAGCGGGTACGGCCTCTGTATAGGAATAATGCGGAGTGTAAGCTGCTGCTAAGTTAGACTGCAACAAAGAAGACGGTAGTTACACGAAAAATGGCCAAGAAAGGGCAGAGTTGTTATTAAAGACACACTTTCCAGGAAGTGTGGCAGTAGACAACGAACGGCCAAGTAACAACCCAGGAAACCCTAGTCGGGAAAATAGACAAATAGCAAACGAAATTTGTTCAAGGGCAAGACTAGAATGTGCTTTAGGCACCTTTCAACACTACAAGTCCCCTGGAATGGATGGTATTTTTCCTGCCTTATTACAAAAGGGCTTAAAGGAAATTTTACCATTCTTAATGAATATCGGGCGGAGTAGCTTGGCCTTAGGGTACATACCAGAGGCATGGAGGAGGGCAAAAGTGGTGTTCATACCCAAAGTGGGGAAAAAAGACACTGCACATCCAAAATCCTTCAGACCAATAAGCCTAACATCTTTCATGTTAAAGACACTTGGAAAAGCAGTGGACAACTATTTAAGATGTGGGATATTACAACAGATGCCTTTGCATCCAAACCAGCATGCGTATAGAGCGGGCAAATCAACAGAGACCGCTCTTACCAAACTAGTGGGCACTATTCAAAAATCACTAGATGAGAAGGAAATAGCAGTTTGTGCCTTCCTGGATATAGAAGGAGCCTTTGATAATACTTCACATGATGTAATAGAAAGGGCATTAAACCGAAAAGGAGTACAGTCAGTGATATCAAGATGGATGGTAGAAGTTCTCAACACAAGATCAGCAGAAACACTAGCAGAAGGGGAAACCTTAGCCGTCAACACAACAAGAGGATGTCCACAGGGAGGGGTTCTTTCGCCTCTAATGTGGAGTCTGGTTGTGGACGAACTACTAGTGGAACTGTCAGAAGCAGGTATAGAATGTCAAGGCTATGCGGACGATATAGTCATAATAGCAAGAGGCAAATTCGAGGAAACCCTCTGTGACATTGTCCAAAGAGGGCTGAGAATTATCAATCAATGGTGTAGGACAACAGGACTGAACATCAATCCGACAAAGACCACTATTGTACCATTTACCAGGAAAAGAAAACTTCCAAGATGGAAGGCAATTCAAATTCTGGGAGAAGTCATCGAACCAAGGACAGAAGTGAAATATCTAGGCATAATACTAGACAGCAAGTTAACATGGAAGGCACACGTCAACCATATTACAGAGAAAGCCAAGCGTGCTACAATGATATGTAGAAGGGTAGCGGGTAGAACCTGGGGATGTAAACCCAGCATCCTACACTGGATGTACTCCATGATGGTCCGTCCAATCGTGACCTATGGAGCTATTGCGTGCGCCAAAAGGACGGAGCTAAAATCAACTCAAATGGAGTTAAGTAGAATACAAAGACTAGCGTGTATTGGAATAACGGGTGCAATGAGGACGTGCCCAACGGCATCACTTGAAGTACTCTTGGATCAGAGCCCACTGCATATAGTGGTGCAAAAGAAAGCCCTGGCAACGGCAATCAGGATAAAGCGGGATAAACCTATATCCAGGCTTTATGAAGGGCAATGGAACCAAATAAGTCAGGTTAAAGATTACTCCCTCCTAGATTGTCCAATGGACAGGATGGAGAAGAAATACGATTTCAGGAAAAACTTTGTTACAAAACTTAGTAACAAAAAGGAATGGAGTAGTTTGAGCACAGCATATTCTCTTAAGGAGAATACGATCAAATGGTACACGGACGGGTCAAAGACCGGAAGTGGAACAGGGGCGGGAGTCTTTGGGCCTAGAAACAAATACTACGAATCAATGGGAATGCACATGAGTATTTTCCAGGCGGAAATTTATGCCATCGACAGATGTGCACAGATTAACTTAAATAGAAAGTACAAAAGACAGGACATAACCATATTATCAGATAGTCAAGCTGCTATTCGAGCACTAGGCTCCTATGTAGTAAACTCTAAGTTAGTATGGGACTATCTGCAAAGACTGAATGAGCTAGGCAGACACAATAAGGTCAGCCTCTGTTGGGTCCCAGGACATATTGGGATTCGGGGAAATGAGCAAGCGGATGAGCTTGCCAGAAAGGGAGCTACCACAAAGCTAATGGGGCCGGAACCGTTTTGTGGAATAGGAAAAGGAGTATGGGAAGGCGTACTCAAAGAATGTGAGAATCATATCAGACAGGAGCTTTTCTCGAGCCACTTGGGCTTAAGGCAATCAAAACTACTGCTAGGTAACTACAACGGTAAGAGATTTGAGTCATGTATCGGACCATCGAAGAACGGACTGAGAATATTAACCGGGATTTTAACTGGTCACTGTAGGCTCAGGGAGCATCTGAGCAGGTTAGGAATTGAAGCGAACCCCATGTGCAGATTTTGCGATGAGAAGGCAGAATCAGCGGACCACATACTGGGGGATTGTGGAGCTTTAATGCATAAGAGGAAAATGTACCTGGGTTCTTTCCAAATACCAGGGAGGGAAGTAAAATCACTGGAACCAACCCACATCCTCGAATTTCTGAGGGCTTCAGGATTGGGTGAGATTTTATAGGAACAACTATTAGCAGAGGGCAGTACAATAGATCATTTGGTCGCAGTACTTTCGTCACCTCTTTTATACAATACAATACAATACATACAATACAATACAATAGACTGCAACATTTGCCAAATATTATCAATTGCCGCAGTTTTCTGTTGATTAGTCCCTACTATCGCGTATTTCCATTGTCGAATCTAAGGCATTGTTTTATGGACATAAAGCGATTATACGACAATGGACAACGCGTTGGGGCCCATAACTGTGCAGAAGGCTCATTATTTGATTTATTGAGTTCAGAATACAAGAGTATAGCCAAAAAGGCATCAAACTTCTTTAGTGTGATGGTTTTAAATTCCTTTTTGTTTGTTCGATTTGCCAAATTATATGCATCTGTTATTTCCCTACATTTGCGATTAGATTCGCGTATTATTATGTACGCCATGTCTTCAGTGAAGAGCGAGCGGAATATGGTAAAGGGATCATATGTGGTTCCTACTGGTCCTGGTTTCCTCCTTGTGTAGTTGACCACGTTATGAGCACGAATACGGGATGTTGGTGGTGCATTTTTACTCCATTGGGTGCCGTCTTTCGCAATAAAATAACTTTCGCTTGTTGGTGTTTCTTCTTCTTCATAATCGTCGTCATCGTCATCGTAAACCTCCTCATTGATTTCTATATCTACCTCACTTTCAGCATCGGAGTCCACAGCAGATAAATTTGGTAGAAAGGGCAACTCGCCATCATCTTCTTCAGCATCAAATGCCGGAATATCAAGTTCCTCGTCATGGTCCTCTGCATTCATAAAATCAGCAAATTGATTATCTACGGCACGTCTTTCCTCCTCAGACATTTGTTGGTAGCGTGTGCTACGACGCACCACCATTTCAGCAATTTCAATGTTTGATTCGGCCATATTATTTTATCGCTTTTAGTTTCCTTCGTACAATCACTTTGAAATTTCAAACAAGATGTTGAGTCTTCAGTGTCTAAACTGTGTATGATTTAGTTTACGAAACTAGAGCCGCTTTTATACCCTTTTCGTTGCTTACTTGTGTTCTAGCTTGAACATCCAAGTATATCTACAAATAAATATTAGTATTGGAAGGTAATAAAACAAATGGTAAATGCGAAGAACACGTTTGAAATGTGTTCAAACAATAAAACAGCTAAAAAGAAGCCAAAATAAAGTTTATGTCTTAATGATTTCTTGTAATTTCAGTACAAGGTCCCTACGGAACTTGTCATGCGTTCCCGTACTACTCACCTTTAAACCTCAATAAAAACTAAACTTTTGGGCGTATCACTTTGAATTTTCTTTTCTTGGGAAACAGGGTAACTTTTGGGGTACCTTGTCCTGGCCGAAATAGGAGTAATTTCAGTTTGAAAATTAAAAAGGTCCCCAGGGACCGTCTCGCTAACCGAAGGGTTAATTAAATTATTATAATTTTTATAAAGTCTACTTAATATTAAAAGTAACATTACAAATTAATGAATATAAAATAATGAATTTGGGAAGACTTGTTTCACTAAGGAATTTTTCAGAGAATTGATGAAATAAACAAGTAAAAGTAAATAAAAAAAATTTTGGACATGAATGTATACGCTTACAGGTAAACCTCCGGAAATAATGATACAACAATACAAATTCATTTTATTACATCTTTTATATTTCTTTAGTTTTTCAGCTGTAATTCAAGAACCATTGATTACTCATTTCATTCTTCAGCAAACTTGTAGCCACCTAAGGCTTAAATAAATAATTTTATATTAATATATCCATGTGAAATATGAAGTTTGACTAATTTTATCGAATGAAATCTTTAAAAATTTCATTTCCTCTCTATTTTTTTTTTATATTAATTTTCGCAAATAACTCGTAAATAACTCCAAATGTCTGGCCATAAACAACTGAAAAAATAAAGCCTGTTACTCTGTCTAATGTATAGTCATCTGGGTTAAATAAATGCTGAAAGTTACACAGCCTGACTAGCTAGTGAGCTGGTGAAAATTCAGTTGAAAATTCCGCCTCAATGAAACAAACAGACAAAGAGATGCCATGACGGAACGAATTATATTTCTAATGGATATAGGTACATATTAATCCATGTAGAAATTATTTATTTGAGTGCCATTTAAGAAGTAAACTCCTTAAAATTAATTCACTGTTAAGTAAGTGTAAACTGGCAATCATAGAACTAATAAATTTAATTCAGTTTTTAGGGAATTCGTGCAAAATGTAATTTTATCTTATATCAGCTTTTTAGTTTTTCGATAATTCCCTAAATTACTATTTGATATACATTTTAGACTTCAGCCTATAATTTAAGACAGCATTATTGGTGTTTCCGAATAAGTTCATATACGAGGTCCGTTTGATAAGAACCTGGGGGACAAATCGTCGCATTCGACATCGAGTAAAATCAATCGAAATACCATATTTTGGTTTACCATTTAAAAAAGACGGACAGACGTCAGGCCATATTTCTTTAACTATGACAGAGTAAAATTATTCTCAGTGGAAAATAAAAAAATTATTTTGATAAAAAAATTTCAATAATGGTCTATTTTTTGTAAAAGGAATTTTTATAGTCTTGATAAAATGGACAAAATTGTTCCAGCGCAATCGAAAGGAGTAGAGAATCAATGCTAATTGATAGCGATTTTATCGAATTAAATATGTTCCTCTTCATACCAGAACTTGTCCAAACTTTTTCTTCGGCTATACTGCTTATACTGTCGGTAGTTAACCTTTCAACTGTTTTATGTACATAGCTACCGGATTGCAATGAATTTAATAACTGAATTTCTAGTTGATAACGATTACAATTCCCTTGTGTTAACAGTAAATATTTTATCACAGCAGGCAATAATTTGCTGCTATTACATTTCTTTTGAAATTTAATACAGTAGGTGAACTTTAAGAACAACTAGCAGATTCCAGCGCTCGAAATTCAAGTGCAATTTCTAGGCAAATTTATTTCTCAACTTAGCCAATTCACAAACCGAAAACTTTTTATACCCTATACCACTATGTGGTTTGGGTATAATGACTTTGTGCTGCTGTTTGTAACAACCAAAAATATTTGACCTAGACCCATCTTTAATTATACCGATCGAATCAGAATCACTTTCTGAGTTGATTTAACAATGTCCGTCCGTCCGTCCGTCCGTCCGTCCGTCTGTGTGTCCATGTAAAGCTTGTAATCAAACTGCAGGTCGCAAATATGAATATATTTTGATGAAATTTGGTATATAAGCTTTTATCGGCCATGGGATGAACGCTATTGAAATTGGTGAGAATCGGTCCATGTTCAGACCTAGCCCCCATACAAATTACCCATATGAAATCGACATAAATTGCCATAAGATCCAAATTGTCATATAGATCTTACTCATATTGGGTTTGTATGCGTTCATTACATCCACTAATAAGTAGTCCAAAAATGATCCCTTTGACCCCATATAGAGCTGCTTCCCGATCTTCACTTAAATCTATTAAAAAACAAAAATATTGCACTGATTCTTCTCAAATTTTGTTTGTACATATTTTTGCAAAATACAAGAGACTTTACCAAACATGATCAGGATCGGTCCATTTTTGGACCTAGTCCCTTTATAGATATAGCATCCGATATGAACTTTTTCATATCTGCAGCCAAAAAAATTAATAAAAATCCCACTCAAATTTGGCTTATTTTCAATGTCCAGTTAGTTGGGCCTAAGAGATAGGGTTTCTAAACGCATGGTATAGGGTATCGTATAGTCGGTCTAGACCGACTATAATTTTCTTACTTGTTTGGTTTATTATTATTGTGAATGAAGATAACAAACTCATTAACAAACACATCAACAAATTTAATAAACACATACATAGCATATGTATAATTTTATGTAAATGCAATTTACTCAAAATAAAGGGAAAAATTAAAAATCTGTAAATCTGGCGAACAGCTAAAAATAAATACCTTTCAAATAATATACGTTTGGCCAAACTCGGTATAAAAAGGTAGAATAAAACATCGGTAACAAGGAATCGCCTAGCCTATTAATATTTTAGATACGGTTCGCGAATTTTGTTTTCTATGTGTGCTCGTATAAAATATTGAATATTGTTTTTTCTTGTTTAAAGGTTTGTTTTCGTATAAAAATTGCAAAATAAAAATAAGTGAAAAACTACATATCTACTATTTATTTTATTTTATTTTTACTTTTAACAGTTTTTGTTTAGTTGAGAGACATTTTTATCATATTACCAAACTTTACCCGAAAAGTAAAGGTATTATTACACGTAATATTTTCTTCTCAACATTATTAACGCGAACGAACGTATTTATATAAATTATAGAATTTTGTCGCATTAACGAGATCAGACGACTAGGTATACATATTCAGAATGTTTTATTACTTGGCTATGTTTGTCATTTCAGTTTAGTGTTTTTTTTGTTTTATCATTTGAGTTTTTTTTTGTTTGTGCATCATGTCAACAATTGTGCGCACGTCAGTGACAGCGCCATTGACATTATTTTTTTAAAGTTACTACAGAATATACAAATAACACGTAACGGATATAAATAATTTATTAGCATCTAAATATTTTCAAACATTTTTAAAAAACTTTTTAATAAAATATTTGTCATTCTAAAGAAATATTATAAAACAAGTAAGAAAATTATAGTCGGTCTAGACCGACTATACGATACCCTATTCCATACGTTTCGCAGCCCTATCTCTCAGGCCCAACTAACTGGATGTAGAAAATAAGCATAAACCAAATTTGAGTGGGATTTTTATTAATTTTTTTGGCTGCAGATATGAAAAAGTTCATATTGGATGCTATATCTATATGGGGACTAGGCCCCAAATGTTTGGTAAAGTCTCTTGCATTTTGCAAAAATATATACAAACAAAATTTGAGAAGAATCAGTGCAATATTTGTTCTTTAATAGGTTTAAGTGAAGATCGGGAAGCAGCTCTATATGGGGCCTATGACTAAGAGTTGTCCAATAGGGATCATTTTTGGACTACTGATTAATGGATGTAATAAATACATACAAACCCAATTTGACTAAGATTTATGTGATAATTTGGATCTTATGGCAATTTATGTTGATTTCGTAGGGGGTCATTGTATGGGGGCTAGGTCTGAACATGGACCGATTCTCACCAATTTCAATAGCGTTCATCCTATGGCCGATAAAAGCTTATATACCAAATTTCATCGAAATATATTCATATTTGCGACCTGCAGTTTGATTACAAGCTTTATATGGACACACAGACGGACGGACATCGTTAAATCGAATCAGCTAGTGATTCTGATTCGATCGATATAATAATAGATGGGTCTAGGTCAAATATTTTTGGTAGTTACAAACAGCAGCACAAAGTCATTATACCCAAACCACATAGTGGTATAGGGTATAACTAGATTAAACAAGCCAGAAAATTATAGTCGGTCAAGATCGACTATGCTATATCCTATACTATTAGAATCGGAAAATGGTTGTACATAAGTAAAACCGTGTGAGTTCATTAATAGATATAGAAAAAAAATAAGAAAATATACTTTTTTTTAACAAAAGTTACTTTTTAAGAGAAGACACTTTTTTAAGAAAATTTACTATTTAAGAAAAGGTACTCTTTTAAGAAAAGGTACTTTTTTAAGAAAAGGTACTTTTTAAGAAACGAAATTTTTTAAGGCAAGATACTTTTTTAAGAAGATTTACTTTTTTATGAAAGTGTACTTTTTAAGATATGGTACTATTAAGAAAAGCCACGTTTTAAGACATTATCCTTTTTTTAAGAAAAGATACTTTTTTCACAAAAGCTATTTTTAAGAAATGGTACTTTTTTAAAAAAGGTGCTTTTAAAAAAGAGTTACTTTATTATGAAAGTGTACTTTTTAAGATATGGTACTATTAAGAAAAGCCGTTTTAAAACCATTTCCTTTATTTAAGAAAAGGTACTTTTTTAATAAAAGCTATTTTTTAAGAAAAGGTAATTTTTTTAAGAAAAGGTACTTAAAAAAATTATTTTTTAAGAAAAGGTATTTTTTTATAAAAAGGAATTTTTTAAGAAAAGGTACTTTTAAAAAAAGGTACTTTTTAAGAAGAGGTACTTTTGAGAACATTAACTTTTCGAAAAAAGTGCTTTTTGAGAATAGGTGCTTTAAAAAAATGGTACTTTTTTTAAAGAAAAATACTTCTTAAGAAAATATACTTTTTTAAACAAGGTACTTTTTTTTAAAGAAAAGATGCTTTTTTAAACAAGGTATTTTTTTAAGAAAATATACTTTTTTAAGTAAATATACTTTTACAAATGTTCTTTTGTAAAAAAAAATACTGTTTTAAGACGTACCTTTTATCTTTAATGAAAAGGTAAATATTTTAAGAAAAGATAACTTTTTTAGGATAAAGTAATTTTTGAAAAAAAAAGTTTCTATATATAAAATATATAAAATATATTTTTTAAAGAAAAGGGTTTTTTTTTGAAGAAAATGTACATTTTGTGTTTTTTATTTGTATTTTTTAGAAAATGTACTTTCTAATTTAACTTTTGTTAGCAAATTTATTCATTTTAATATAAGGTACTTATTTTAATAAAAGGCATTTTCTTAAGAAAAGGTACTTTTTAAAGCAAATATGCTATGAAAGAAAAAGTATTTTTTATAGTGTATGCAACACAATAAAAAAAAATGTTTGTAAGTAATTTAGGGGATTCATATGGTCGTCAGTTGTAAAGAAATACAAGGCGTCAAATCATATATATGTGAATACCTTGTCATATATTCATGTACAAATTTCTAAAAAAAATCAAATAAAAGCAAAATATTTGTTCTTTTACATAAAAACTTACGTGAATGTAATATCAGGCTGGTTAACTCAGTGCATTTAGCACTGTTTTTAGTGCTTTTTAAAATTTTCGGCGCGAAAATTTTTAGAGTTAGTTCATAGTTCTTTTTATAGTGCTTTTTTAACATCACTGAACCACATTTTTATTTGCCCAACAAAAAATATAGTTTAAAAAAAAAACACCAATTTTTTACAGTGTAAATATCTTATGTTTCACTTTTACTTTTGAATGCAAGTGTGCACAGTTTACACAATGTACTAAAAATAGTTAATATTGCTCCCTTATTCAAACACTGAAGTTGAAAGGGTTTTTAGTGACATGAACCTTTTCAAATCCAAAATTAGAAATCGAATGTCATTACATACAGTTAATACTTCATATTAAAAATGAATTAAAAAGATAAAATTTTCATTAATAGTAATGACATTTATAAAACATCAGAATTTGAAATTGAAACCGTTTTATGGCCAGATGAAGTGATGATAAGGAATCAATAGACTTTAATCTAAAGGCTGGAGTTCCCAAGCGTAACGAAAACGGCGGGAATCAGCTGATTCAACCCGTCTTATGAAAAAACTGCTAACCTAACGTAAGCTCAACGTATCGTATCGTTAGCTTCTGTTTAAGTTAGATTTTCTTAAGGTTCTTACGTGAGAGTTGTGAATCAGCTAATATATATTAGTGATGCCAACTATTTGAGGTAGTTAAAAACCACTAAAAATAGTGCCAAGAGCACTATGTTGGCATCACTGCATTTGATATGTCAAAAAAGGGAAAATAAGTGCTTATTAAAAATAAGAACCATAAAAAGTAATTAAAACAAGTAAGATTGTTAAATTCGGCTGGGCCGAATCTTTGATATCCTCTATCTGAATCATAAACTCAATATTACATCCAATAGTGGGTACGGCTACCACTCTAAAACTGTTGTTGGTAATGAAATTTAAATTTCGAATACCAATTAAATTTAAAGTTATTTGCTTTTCTTGTTGGCCTGTTTCTATTTTAATTCCTTGTTATAAAAAACTATTTGAAAAATGGCAATATTTTTTTTTAAAGAAAGTTTTGGTATAATTCATGATAATTCAAAAAAAAAAAAAGTCCAACTGATTCTTGACTAAAAATTTCCAGATATTAATATTATTTTTCTTTTTCCATTTTTCATTTTTCAATTTTCATTTTTCACTTTTCATTTTTCAAGTTTCAATTTTCATTTTTCATTTTTAATTTTTCGGTTTTCATTTTTAGTTTTTCATTTTTAAATTTTCAATTTTCATTTTTCATTTTCCATTTTTCATTTTTCATTTTACATTGTTCGTTTTTCATTTTTAGTTTTAATTTTTCAATTTTCATTTTCCATTTTTCATTTTCCATTCTCCATTTTTTATTTTCCAGTTTTCATTTTCCATTTTTCATTTTCCATTTGTCATTTTCCATTTGTTATTTTCCATTTTCCAATTTACATTTTTCACTTTGTATTTTTCATTCTCCATTTTTAATTTTTCATTTTTCATTTTCCATTCTCCATTTTTCATTTTCTTTTTTCCATTTTTCATTTTCCATTTTCCGTTTTTCATTTTCCATTTTTCATTTTTTATTTTCCATTATATATTTTCCATTTTCCATTCGCCATTCGCCATTTTTCATTTTCTATTTTACATTTTCAATTTTCCGTTTTTCATTTTCATTTTCCATTTTTCATTTTCCGTTCTCCATTTTCCATTTTTCATTTTTCATTTTTAATTTTTCATTTTAATTTTTAATTTTTCATTTTCCGTTTTTCATTTTTCATTTTTCATTTTCCATTTTCCGTTTTTCATTTTCCATTTTTCATTTTCATTTTCATTTTCATTTTCCATTTTTCATTTTCCATTCTCCATTTTTCATTTTCTATTTTCCATTTTACATTTTCAATTTTCCGTTTTTCATTTTCCATTTTTCATTTTCCGTTCTCCATTTTTCATTTTTCATTTTTAATTTTTCATTTTAATTTTTAATTTTTCATTTTCCGTTTTTCATTTTTCATTTTCCATTCTCCATTTTTCATTTTCTATTTTCCATTTTACATTTTCAATTTTCCGTTTTTCATTTTCCATTTTTCATTTTCCATTCTCCATTTTTCATTTTCTATTTTCCATTTTACATTTTAAATTTTCCGTTTTTCATTTTCCATTTTTCATTTTCCGTTCTCCATTTTCCGTTTTTCATTTTTCATTTTCATTTTCCATTTTTCATTTTCCATTCTCCATTTTTCATTTTCGATTTTCCATTTTTCATTTTCCATTTTTCATTTTCAATTTTTCATTTTCCATTTTTCATTTTCCATTTTTCGTTTTAATTTTTTCTTTCATATTGGCGATTTTTTTTATTATAACGTGATAACGATAAAAAAAAATATGTGGCAATACTACTAACATAGCTAGCTCATGGTATTTGTGCTTGTTGGTATGATTGCATCATTTTTTTTGTGGCTCTTTCGAACTGTGAATGTTGTTGTACAACTATTATGTTCAACCACTAAAATATTACAACAAACACACTGGGTTTTATGTTTTTTTAAGAGGTATCTACATATTTTTGCTCGTATCTAGGCACAATGATGCCCGATTTAGCCCATTTTCTATACCAACCTGCGGGGAATTATGGCAAATGATATTATTGTAAAGTTACCCAGCAAAATGATTGTTTTCTGGAATGAGCGTGATTTCAACAGACAGACAGACAGACGGACAGACGGACGGATGGACGGACGGACATCGCTATATCGACTCGGGCTGCGATAAGGATCAAGAACATATATACTTTATGGGGTCGGAAATTAGTTTTTCGATGCGTTACAAACGGAATGACAAACCTATATATACCCTCTGCCACTGAGGTGTGGAGGGTATAAAAATGGATGAAAAAAAATTTATTTTGTTATATATCAAATACAGTTCTTGATCCAGATTTTCCAATATTGGCAAACACTTTCTTGTGGTAACCACTAGTAACCAAATCTTTGTTTATTGGGCGAACGCCCCATATTTTGCAAAAATTTAGCTTTTACAAAAAAAAAAAAAAAATACATTAAAGTTTACTATTTATATGTACTATATTTACTAGCAGAGCCCAGCCCTCGAAATTCGAGTGCAAATTCTGGGAATATTTCCTTTTACATTCAATTACAAATATTTGTTGAACACACAGAAGATATATAACTGGGCTTGTTAATAAATAATTTTCTAAGAGCCTAAAGGTATGCTAATCAATTTTAACGAATTCAACACAAATTTAAAAATCACACACACACAGCATTGTATAGTTTTTTATTTGAAGCCTAACTCCAAAAAAAAAAATGATCCAGACGGAGGAAACCTGTAAATATGGTGGACAGCTAATAGGAAATACCTTTCAAGTGGGATATTTTAGGTCAAAATCGGTTGGTAGCTGAAATTTGTATATCGGTCACAAGAAATCACCTTGCCTATTAATATTATAGATATTTCCTTTTTATTGTTCATTTACGTTTTTCAATAACTGCACAAAAATTGCAACTTTACGTTAATTTTACGCAAGTTACCGTTACGCTTGGATATCTCAGCCTTAAGTATGTGATATTTTAAATAAAAAATTTCTTAACTTTAATAGGTTTTTTTATTTGTTTTTATATTATTTAGTTTTATTTTGATTTATTGTTACTTTTCCCTGCTTAAAACTGTATTTGTGAATTAATTTTTATAACTCAATAAAAAAAATACATAAAAAATAGATAAATAAAATTTAGTATTTTTTTTTAATTTACGAGGTTTTTGATCGGTTTCGGTTTTTTGATATTTTAAATTTGACAACCAACCCTTATAATAATTCCATTCCATTTTTATTATTTATACTATTTTCACCACAAAAGTTACAAGAAACGTTAAAAAAACAAGTAAGAAAATTACAGTCAGTCTATATCGATTATCTATCTAATTAGATATAGAGAATAAGCATAAACCAAATTTGAGTGGTATTGTTATTAATTTTTTCCAGATATAAAAAAATTCATATCGGATGCAATATTTATATGGAGACTAGGTCGAAAAATGGACCGATGCGGACTATATTTGATAAGGTTACTTATGTTGGTCAAAAACATAAACAAGCCAAATTTGAGAGAAATCTGTGCAATATTTATGTTTTTTTTTTTATAGATTTTAGTGAAGATCGGGAAACAGGTCCATATGGGCGCTATGAAAATTGTACTATATGGTTTATTTTTGGACTACTGATAAACCCAATTTGACCGAGACCTATATGATTATTTGGATATTATGGCAATTTAAGTCGATCTCATAGGGCTCATTTGTATGGGGACTAGGTCTGAACATGAACCGGTTTTCCATAATATTTATCCTATGGCTGATAAATACTAACACACTAAATTTCATAAAAATATATTCATATTTGCGACCTGCAGCGGGATTAAAATTTTAATATGGACACACAGATGGACGGACGGACAGACGGACGCTAAATCAGACTCAGAACTACTTTCGGAGTCGATCGGTATAATAAACATTAGCACAAAGTAATTCTGTTTTGACTACGTAGTGGTATAGTGTATAAATATTTGGAATATACTACAAAAGCTGATTAAATAGTAAACAAACAACAGCTGATCCCATAGTACACCTCAAAAATATATAAGCAAACGTTGTATTGTCGTATAATTTTTTTCTGTATGGATTATATCAACAACAATTATACAGCTGTTGTACAATTTTAGCACAAACGACTCATACAACAGTTAGGACACCTTTCTAAATACCCTAATTGTATATCTACGAAACTAGTACAAGAAACTAAATGAATTTGTTCTTATAACATATTTCCAAATATCGCCACATAATATCGTACAATGTTGCAAGATGAATTCCTCGACTCGAGTTGTTATAAGGGTCAAGAATATATGTATATACTTTATACTCGTAGTACCACAAATTCATTTCCATGTGCTGCCGCGTCTGTCACATACACGGGAGGGTATAAAAATTATCACCAAATTTTAATCTAAATATTGTTTTATTTATATTAAATATTTCGAAAAATTTTTGCATTGAAAAATTATTTATATTAACAATTATCAGAGTCAGCCACAAATAAATAAACTTATCACATCTTAGTTCAGGAGACATGCAAAAATTTAATATAAACATTTAAATTTAAAGTAAATACGAAACTGCACCCAAAAAATAATTTTGATGCAAATAAAGTGAAATATAATTGAATTTCAATAAAATTCTTTTAAATTCGTTACAGCGATTGCCATTTTGATTTTCGTCATATCAACAACACGCAAGATTCTGGTGTTTATTTTATACAAAAAAAAAATTAACGACAATTAATGGCTCATAAAAATAACTTTTGTTATAAAATACAAAACGAAAATGATGATTTTTATTAAATAAAAAAAAAAAATTAATTTAGAGTATTGGCAAATAAACAATATACAAAAAAAGTCTATTAAACTATATTTGTGTATAGTATAACAAAATCGTTTGTCAATATCATCATTAAAATAATAAATAAACTTTATATCTAACATACTACGTACGTACATATATGGTCGAATGAGCAATATCATCATAATGATCGACATCACACACGTTTAATGAATTAAATTACATCCAATAGACGGTTTTCTTTCAATTGAATTGTTTTATCGGAAAGTGTCAAAATGTTAATTTAATTAAATGCGATTTTTCGAGAAAAAAAAAATCACTTAGGATTTAAATTGTTTTGCCTTTTGTTGAACAAATGACAGTAGCAAAGTTATTAAACAATAAATCTTGTACAGATTTAAGCGTAGTTGAATGCAAATGAAATATTTTCAATTTACACTACAACAATAATAATTTCACTATGGCTGTATAGGTTTGCAGTCAGTACATTTCAGTTTTTTTTTTGTCGTAAACGTAATTATTTAGTGACATTGTGATGTTTTTTCACTAATAATAATTAAAATTTCTTCTGATTTGACAGTATATGAAAAAAACAACATAATTAACAAGTTTGTTATAGTTAAACTAATTTGTATACCCTACACTCTATATAAGAGGTATGATGAGTTTGTGCCGATGTGTGTAAATTACCCAAAACAACACAGGTCGCAAGTTTACAGAATTTGATGATATGTATCTGTATATGTTGGATCCAATGACGAACCCAATAGATATTGGTTCATGTTCAAGCTAAGCCCAGATTTCAACTAACACCTCCAACTAAAACTTAGATTACTCTTGCACCTACTATGCAATCATATTTTTTGTTACTTTCAGTGTAAAAAAGTACCTTCTTTAAAAAAGTATATTTACTTAAAAGTGTGCTTTTTCTTCCAAAACAACTTTTTCTTAAAAAGTACGTTTTCTTATAAAGTACTTTTTTTTTAAATAGCTTATTTTAAAAAGCTGTCATTTCTTAAAACATAATGTTTTTTTAAATAAGTAATTTAAAAAGTATTTTTTTAAAAAAAGTATATTTTATTTGAAAAATACGTCTTCTAAAAAATACCCTTTCTTCAAATAATATCGTTTCTTTAAAAATTTTATTTTTAAAAAAAGACCTTTTCTTAAATAGTGACTTTTCGTAAAACTAACTTTAATTAAAAGTACATTCTCTTAAAAAGTATATTTTTTAAGAAGTAAATTTTCCTGAAAAAATACCATTTCTTAAAAAATTTAATTTTCTTAAAAAGGCACCTTTCTTAAAAAATAACACTTCTTCAAAAACTGTTTTTGGTTAAAATAGTACCTTTTCTTCACAAATAACATCTCCCTAAAAAGTACCTTCTCTTAAAAAGACCTGTTTTAAAAGTACATTTTCTTAAAAAGAATATTTTCTCAAAAGTACCTTTTGTTAAAAAGTACTTTTTCTTAACAGGCACATTTTCTTAAAAAGTTAATTTTCTAAAAAAGTTCCTTTCCGTAAAAAGTACCTTTTCTTAACAAGTACATTTTCTTAAAAAAAGTATTTTTCTTGAAAAATTTCATTACCTTAAAAAAGTACCTTTTATAAAAAGTGAATTTTCTAAAATAATTACATTTTCTTTAAAAAATACCTTTCTTTAGAAAGGACCTTTTTTGTTAAAAAGTGCCTTTTCTTAAAAGTAAATTTTTATAACAAGTACCCTTTCTGAAAAAACTAATTTTCTTAAAAACTACCTTTTCGAAGAAAGTAGCTTTTCTTAAAAATGTACTTCTTCTTAAAATAAATTCCTGTCCTTCAAAAAGTACTATTTTTAAAAAAGTATCTTTTCTTAAAAAAGTATCTTTTCTTGTAAAATAACTTTTCTTAAAAATTACCTTTTCTTAAAAAGTATCTATTCTTAATAAGTACTTTTTTTTAAAAAGTACCTTTTCTTAAAAAGTATCTTTTCTTTAAAAGTACATTTTTCTTAAAAAATATCTTTTCTTAAAAAGTACCTTTTCTTGAAAAGTATCTTTTCTTTAAAATTACCTTTTGTTAAAGAAGTAAATTTGCATAAAATAGAATATTTTCTTAAAATAGAACATTCTCTTCAAAAGTATATTTTTTTATAAAAGTGTTTATTCTTAAAAAAGTAGCTTTCTTCAAAAATTACCTTTTCTTGAAAAAAGTCCTTTTCTTAAAAAGTAGCTTTTCCTAAAAGATACATTTTCTTAGAAAGTAAATTTTCTTAAAAATTTATCGATTCTTAAAAAGCATCATATCTTAAAAAGTACAGTTTCTTAAAAACCACATTTTCTTATAAAGTACCTTTTCTTAAAAAAATACCTTTTATGAAAAAAAGTATTATCTTTAAATAGTGCCTGACCTAAAAAACTACATTTCCTTGAGAACTGAATTTTCGAATTTAAGTACCATTCCATAACATCAAGGCCTAAAGTGTGTTTATGTGTATATTCCATTTAGCATATGGTTTCATTATACGGGTACTCTACAATATATGGACGCACGGATGCTTATCCATATTTTTTGATATATTATAAATTGGAACTACGCCTTATCAAAAGAAGCATACCTTTAACATATTGTTGGCTCTTTCATGATTAATCGTTTTTGTTATATGACATGGGTCTTAATTTCATCACTATGAATCAATTTCTTTGCTCCTAAAACTATAAAACTCTTAAAAAATTATTTTCACATTTGTTGACTTTCGGGGTTTTCTTATTGAACACACGTTACGTTTAGTTAACGCATACAAAACAACTTTTATCGCATCACGCTTTTAATAATTCATGATATATGATTCGCATCGTCACGTTACGTTTAGTTAACGCATACAAAACAACTTTTATCGCATCACGCTTTTAATAATTCATGATATATGATATCGCATCGTCAGCCTAGATAAACTTAAAATTTCTTATTTGTTAATGTAAACATATGATAAATTTACATAACAAATGACGGCATATAAAAATAAATCTGATTACCTCAAATATTATCATTTTATTATTAATATATTATAATTATATTATTATTTTTTTTATATTTCTCTGTATAGATGAATATATTGTATGGTTGTGCCACATAGACTAAACTTTTAATTTGTGTTATTATTAGCTTTATATGACTTTTTATTTCTTTATAATTCTCATATTTCGTTTAAGAAAATTGTTTGTTTATATATGCACGAGTACTTATACAGATTAAGGTGAGTCGCATGCATATAAATATTATTATTTGGGCATAGAAATCCATTAAACTATGAACTTAACTGATAACTTAATAAACTCGTGCTATAAATACTTATTACAAGTTTATACTTTATTAAATTGATCCAAAATTATTTAATACTAGCAGTTTTTACCCGGTCTTGCCCGGGATCCAAAGGGCTTTGACTTGAAAAATGGTTCACTATGCTTACCAGGCGCTGAGTACTTAGTCCCCGATGAACCATTCCTCAAAAAAATTAACTTACTCCCAAAAAATTTTTATGGGATTGGGGAATTTGTTCATGGTGAAAAAATTCCCTATGTTCACGTTTTGTGGGGGAACAAATTCATGTTTTATTTCAATTTAAAATTTTGTGATTTTTTAATTTAGAACTTTTTTTATAAGACGCTACAGCAAAAATACTTCAAAAATAAGCTGCGAAACCGCCTTAAGTTTTTTTTTTTGAATTTTATTTATTTTGTAAACATCAAATATAACGGAATCGTTTGCAAATTAAAGGAATCACAACTTTTAATAATTGAATTACTTTATTCAATAAGTGATCATCATTGAGCAGAGACGTCAAATAAAAACAGAAAATGAATGCGACGTTTAAAATTGTGCCGCAATGTTGCTTTAAGCAACTGCTTATAGTATATGTATAGTAATTATTGCACATACGTAGATAACATTTATCATAAGACTTTTCACTGAGCTGTGTTCCGCGAGCGAGTTACGAATTTTAGTTATATATACAGCAATTCTGGTTTTTCCTTCTGGTGCATATACGAAAAGCTTGTGCTGGCTCCCAACTCTGAAGCAGGCGACAAATAATTGTCTATAAGAAAAACTGGGAGATTCTAAGTTGATACCTGCTACCGTAAGAGATGGTCCTCTTATGTACGTTATGTTAGGAACAACTTCTTGTACCATCTCTTGCAATGAAAAACCAACTTACAAAAGACTTCCGGTAGGGATATTACAGTCGTTTCAAGAGTTTCACATTCCCTGGAGTTAGCTTGTCTTATCCGTTGGGTCTGAATACATTGTTGAGTCGTTTCCGGAGTTTCAGATTTCCACGACTAAGCTTGGCTTAGCTGCTGGATTTCTAGACGCACTGGAGTAGATTCAGGCATTTCCGCTTCTCTTACAAAGCTTGTCTTGATCTTTGGGCTTCAAGATTATTGGGTTTGCTTAGGTGTTTCAGATTGTCTAACTCGTTGAGACTTGTGCAAGGCACAATTGCAGATAGTAATTTTTCCACCTTTACAACTCATTTATATAGTGAAAAAGATGAAATGGATAAATTTGTAATAGGTTGCTTTCCAATGTAGCCAAAAGGCAAGATGGAAATAAATGTAATATTTTATTTTCCATTGTATTTAAAAAGGCGAGATGCAAATATTTATAATCGGAATAATCCTGCAGCGGTAGTCAACCTATGAAATAAATCTGCACTAATTTTGGGGTGTTGCAACTCATATAGTAAAAAAGATAAGACGGGAAAATTTGTAATAGTTTGATTTAAAATCTTCATTTCATAATGGTGTAAACTCAAGAGTAGTAAGTAAAGAGAATTATGTAAAAAATTTTTGGGAAGTCTATTGAAAAACAAGTAAGAAAATTATAGTCGGTCTAGACCGACTATACGATACCCTATACCATGCGTTTAGAGACCCTATCTCTCAGGCCCAACTAACTGGATATAGAAAATAAGCATAAACCAAATTTGAGTGGGATTTTTATTAATTTTTTCGGCTGCAGATATGAAAAAGTTCATATCGGATGCTATATCTATATGGGAACTAGGCCCAAAAATGGACCGATCCTGACCATGTTTGGTAAAGTCTCTTGTATTTTACAAAAATATATACAAACAAAATTTGAGAAGAATCAGTGCAATATTTTTGTTTTTTGATAGATTTAAGTGAAGATCGGGAAGCAGCTCTATATGGGGCCTATGCCTATGAGTTGTCCAATAGGGATCATTTTTGGACTACTAATTAATGGATGTAATATATACATACAAACCCAATTTGACTAAGATTTGTATGATAATTTGGATCTTATGGCAATATATGTTGATTTCATAGGGGTAATTTTTATGGGGGCTAGGTCTGAACATGGACCGATTCTCACCAATTTCAATAGCGTTCATCCCATGGTCGATAAAAAATCAAATTCCAAATTTCGTCAAAATATATTCATATTTGCGACCTGCAGTTTGATTACAAGCTTTACATGGACACACAGACGGACGGACGGACGGACGGACGGACGGACGGACGGACATCGTTAAATCAACTCAAAAAGTGATTCTGATTCGATCGGTATAATTAAAGATGGGTCTGGGTCAAATATTTTTGGTTGTTACAAACAGCAGCAAAGTCATTATACCCAAACCACATAGTGGTATAGGGTATAATTAAAATATGAACAAACACTAAAAGCGTATATAGAAAATTAAAACAAGTAAGAAAATTATAGTCGGTCTAGACCGACTATACGATACCCTATACCATGCGTTTAGAGACCCTATCTCTTAGGCCCAACTAACTGGACATTGGAAATAAGCAAAAACCAAATTTGAGTGGGATTTTTATTAATTTTTTTGGCTGCAGTTCATATCGGATGCTATATCTATAAAGGGACTAGGTCCAAAAATGGACCGATCCTGATCATGTTTGGTAAAGTCTCTTGTATTTTGCAAAAATATGTACAAACAAAATTTGAGAAGAATCAGTGCAATATTTTTGTTTTTTAATAGATTTAAGTGAAGGAAGCAGCTCTATATGGGGTCAAAGGGATCATTTTTGGACTACTCATTAGTGGATGTAATGAACGCATACAAACCCAATTTGAGTAAGATCTATATGACAATTTGGATCTTATGGCAATTTGTGTCGACTTCATATGGGTAATTTGTATGGGGGCTAGGTCTGAACATGGACCGATTCTCACCAATTTCAATAGCGTTCATCCCATGGCCGATAAAAGCTTATATACCAAATTTCATCAAAATATATTTATATTTGCGACCTGCAGTTTGATTACAAGCTTTTCATGGACACACAGACGGACGGACGGACGGACGGACATTGTTAAATCAACTCAGAAAGTGATTCTGATTCGATCGGTATAATTAAAGATGGGTCTAGGTCAAATATTTTTGGTTGTTACAAACAGCAGCACAAAGTCATTATACCCAAACCACATAGTGGTATAGGGTATAAAAAGTGGGAGTGGCCGATAAAAGTATATGACTACATTACCTGGGATTTGAGAATATTGTGCAGTAAATTCGAGCGAAACCCATAAAAATTAAAAAAGTGGTCGCAAAAGTAGGCGTGGCCGATAAAAAGCATATGGTGACTTTCCCTGTGGTACAGAGATCGTGTGTACTAAATTTTAGAGGAAATCGTTAACAAATAAAAATTTGTATAGCGAACAAATATACCAAAAAGCAGAAAATGAATTGTATATAAAAAGTGGTCGTAAAAGTAGGCGTGGTCGATAAGAAGCATATGATGACCTTAGCTGGAGTACAGGGATCGTGTGCACCGAATCTCAAAGAAATCCGTTAACAAATAAAAATTTGTATAGCGAGCAAATATACCAAAAAGCAGAAAATGAATTGTATATAAAAAGTGGGCGTAAAAGTAGGCGTGGCCGATAATACGTATATGGTGTCCTTATCTGGAGTACAGGGATCGTGTGTACCGAATTTCAGAGAAATCCGTTAACAAATAAAAATTTGTATAGTGAACAAATATGAATAAAACAGAAAAGGAAATTTACATAAAAAGTGGGCGTAAAAGTAGGCGTGCCTGGTAAAAAGTATATGGCGACCTTTCCTGGGGTATAGAGATCGTGTGTACAAAATTTCAGGGAATCCGTTGAAAAATAAAAATTTGTATAGCGGTCAAACAAACAAACAAACAAACAAATAAACAAACAAACGAACAGAAAATGAATTTTATATATATAGATTTTTCGCAGACAATTGATAAGAATTAATCCATGAGTTTCAGATGTCACAAATATTGTTGCGTAGTATTTCTGTCCGTCAGAATGAGTCAGACAGTCACAATTTAAAAAATATAAAAATTTTGAATTCAAAAATTTACACAACTAACAAATACAGATCCGAACAAGAGTGTTAAATTCGGCTCTGCCGAATCTTTGATACTCTCCACCTGCGTCCTAAACTCAAAATTTCAACCATTGTTGGGTACGGCTACCGCTTTAAAACTGTTGCCGCTACTGAAACTTTAAATTCGAATACCACTTAAATTTGATGTTAATTACTATTCCTTTTGCATTTTCTATTACAATTTCTTCTTATAAAAACAATGACAAAATTAATTACTATCTGAAACATTTCGTTGTTTTTCTCCAACTAGAATAGAAACCTATAAATTCCCTAAGAACTTCATAGAACATCAATGCAATTCATTATTGAACGCATTGGGCATTTAATACCCGAAGTTTTATCTCTACAAGAATATGTTGTGACCTTAGAAGTTGAGTCATACGATAATTCAAAAAAATTTGAAATGATTCTTCGCTAAAAATACCCAGGGTGCCAATTGTCGCATTCGATATAAAATTAATCGAAATTCCATATTTTAGTTTATTATTTAAAGAAGACGGACAATCGTCAGACCTCGTTTCACTTTTACTATTAACTATGGACCATAACTCTTTTGCTGTGATAGAGTAAAATTAGTCTTAGTATTTTATTTTGGAAAATAAAAAAATAATTTCGATCGAAAAATTTCGATATCGAATACGACGATTTGACCCAGATATTGATATTAAAAAATAAGCAAATTTTAACATATTTTTATCTAAATTAAGGATATAGACTATACGATATCCAACTAATTATATATAGAAAAAATAATTAATTTTTTTTGCCTTCGGATATGGAAAGGTTCATATCGGATGCTATATTTATATGGGGACTAGGTCGAAAAATTGAGCGATCCTGACCATATTTGGTAAGGTCACTTATTGTTTGCAAAAATGTTTACAAACCAAATTTGACAAGATTCTCTGCAATATTTTAGTTTTTTGCTAGATTTAAGTGAAGTTCTGAAATCTGCTTCGTTTGGGGCCTTTGACTAAGAATTGTCCTGTAGATTCTATTTTTGGACTATTGATTACTGGATGTAACAAACATACACAAACCCAATTTGACCGAGATCTATATGATAATTTGGATATTATGGCAATTTAAATCGATCTAATAGGGGTCATTTGTGGTGTGACTAGGTCTGACCATGAACCCATTTTCACCAATTTCAATAGTATTCATCCTATGGATGATAGAAGCTTATACACCAAATTTCATCAAAATATATTCATATTTGCGACCTGTAGTTTGATTAAAAGGTTTACATTGACACACAGACGGACGGACTCATAAAGTGATTCCGATTTGATCCGTATAATAAAAGATGAATCTAGGTCAAATATTATTGGTAGTTACAAACATCAGCATAAAGTCATTATACCCTGTTATTGGGTATACAAACTTTCACCCTACACAGACTTAAAAATTTACCCGATAACAGCGTATATACGAAATTTCATCTGAATATCTATTTGTATAATTGCGTACCAGATTTACGTGAACTGACAGACGGCCCACAGTGGACCATATTTTGAGAAGGCGGCCAAAAATCATTTTTTTTCGTTACCGATTTTAAAATTATGTTATTCATTTGAAAGTAAATACTAGTAAACCTTGGGAGCCAAAAAATTGCGACTCTATCTAAACTATATCACAGCGAACAGGGTCTTCGAAAATGGGCTTTCTCAGTATTTTGCTAAAATTAAAAATTTCTTTGTAAATTTTTATTTTTGAATGACAGTAACTTTTTTGATTTAAAAGATTTTGAAGTGAAATAAATTTTGTATAATTTTATGGCTTCCATACTATTAATGTTAAAAATGCAAAATCACTGAGTCATTCCGAAATTAAAAAAGGTCCAAATTTTCCGAAAATCTCCTACTTAATAGAGCATAACTCCTGCCAGTCAAAAGAAGTCAGAAAAAATCTTGCACTCTTCTATAGTTCGAACCCTCCCCTATACTCCTATACCCCATTATACACCCACCAGTTTCCGCCCGTGTGCACCAGAACAATTTTTCTGACCCAAGGTTAGATATTTTCTGCAAAATTTATGAATACAAAAGTTGTCCACTATGTGGTTAGGATATATTAAGTTTGAGGTGATGTTTGTAACTGCCAAAAATATTGGACCTTTATCCATCTTTTATTATACGGATCGACTCAAAAACACTTTCTGAGTCGATTAAACGATATCCGTCCGTCCGTCTGAGTGTTATGAATACAAAAGTTGGTCGTACCGGTGCATCGCGGTGTTTTTTCGTGTCGGTAGAGTTGTCAGGAGTTATTATATACTTATAAAAAAGGGTTGAGAAATAATGCGCTTAATTGTTACAGGTACATTTACATAGGTATCTTTCAAAAACATTAATAGTCTGAATTAGAGTTATATAGTTTAAATACCTGACAAAATGGGAAACAATTTAAATAACAGGTAAATGGTAAAAAAAAAACTATTGCGACATAGCCCTTTAAGATATGAGCAGGTATGCTTCACCTTTTAAAAGGGGTAAGGGTGTGGTTTTTTATGCTTCTAAAAGTGATAATAAAAGATAAAAATTTGTAAATGGTAAAAAAAAAACTATTGCGACATAGCCCTTTAAGGTATGAGCAGGTATGCTTCACCTTTTAAAAGGGGTTAGGGTATGGGATTTTTATGCTTCTAAAAGTGGTAACAAAAGATAAAAATTTGTAAATGGTAAAAAAAACTATTGCGACATAGCCCTTTAAGATATGAGCAGGTATGCTTCACCTTTTAAAAGGGGTAAGGGTGTGGTTTTATATGCTTCTAAAAGTGGTAATAAAAAATGAAAATTTTTATTTTGCAAGAAAGAGTATTTATAATAATGTTTCCACAATTATTATTCATTACAATTTGTGCAATGGCTAAGTACTGTTACAGAGATCTGGCAGATATTTATTTTCAACGAAATGATGTAGACGATGTAATTTTGCACATAGTGAGCAACGACTTTTTTAAGAATTGTAACCTAGAAGACATTGAAATGCACAAAGGAAAAATTACTAATTTTGCATCGAATTTGAAAAGACATTGAATGCTCTCATAGCAAGGCAAAGATGTACAAACGTTAGCAAGACTGGTTAATAAAGGAACTTATTTTTGAAAGTGCATCTACAACTGCCAACGAAAGTGGAAAAAACCAATTGACGGATGTAGTGAAAGATCTCGAAGGCGCAAGCTGGAGAATATCAATGAAGAAATTTCTCAAAGAATTATTAAGGATTCATTTTTGCACCAAATTCAACCAACCCAAAATAAAAAAATTAAATTGAAATAATTGAAGAAATAGTCGAAGGGAGCCTTCCTACACCAATTGATGATAAGAAAATTACACCGGAAGAAGCGTTCGCCCTATTTTTGGATTTGAAATTGACCAAAAATCAATATAAGGAATTGCGGAAGCGAACCAATGAAAAGAATTGTGGGATTTTTCCAGAGTATCGAGATTTAGTTACTGCCAAAAAAGAATGCTTACCTTCACAATCTGCTATTAGTGTCACTTCAACATCAGCAGAAATAAAATTGCAAGATTTCCTTGAACATACTGCAGAACGATTGCTAAATACGCTTGATACTGATCATTTAAAAAAAAATTGGTAATGGCAGCATTACTTTAATTTCTAAATGGGGATGTGATGGATCCTCTGGTCAGAAACAATACAAGCAATTTAATGCCGAAAATTCATCAGATGCTAATTTATTTATGGTATCTTTCGTACCATTGCGCTTAACAAAAAGGTATAGCGTCTTAGAGCCGTCAACTAGTAGAGCAACAGAAATTGATATATGGAAAAATGAAATTCCTTCTTCAACAAAGTATTGCAGACCAATAAAATTTGCATTCAAAAAGGAAACCAAAGATGTCATAACTGAAGAAGTTCAAAAAATAAAAGATCAAATTAAGGAACTTCAACCAGTAATATTTAAATTTGATGACCAAGACATTGAAGTACATTTTAAAATGTGTCGCACAATGATTGATGGAAAAGTTGCACAAGCTTTAACTGGAACAAAGTCAACGTCAAGCTGCATTATATGCCAAAAGACATCAAGTCAATTAATCCAACGCCCCACCAGAAGACGATAGTTTTAAGGAAGCCTACGAATTTGGAATGTCCCCTCTTCATGCTAGAATACGTTTCATGGAGCATATTCTCAAATTGGGTTATGATTTGGAATTTGGTCCGTTAGGCGAAACAGTGAGAAAAAACAAAGAAAATGAAGAAAAAAGAAAGCAAAAAAAAAAAAACAAATTCAACAAAAATTTCTACAGCTAGGCCTCGTAATCGACCAACCAAAACAAGGGGGAAGGAAACACAAATGATGGTAATACTGCAAGGAGATTTTTTTCCGATCCGGAAACTGCAGCATCTATCACAGGTGTAGATCATGAATTAATAAGACGATTCAAAATCATATTACAAGTTCTAGCATGCAGCAGAAAGATAAATGCAAAAAAATTTGGAGAGTACGCCAATAAAACAGCTATACTTTATAATGAAAAATACTCTTGGAGATATATGCCATCCACAGTTCATAAAATTTTGCACCATGGGGAACAAATAATTCAAAACAATATGCTACCAATAGGAGATCTATCTGAAGAAGTGCAAGAAAAAAGGAACAAAGACTACAGATTCCTTCGCGAGCACAACACAAGGAAAATGTCCAGATGTTGTAGTAATGAAGACCTTATCACTATTTTGTTGTGCACTTCAGATCTTTATATGTCCAACATTCGTCAAAAATGGAAAACTACCTCTATTGAATTAGACGAAGAAGCTAAACAACTTCTAGAAGATGAAAATCAAGGCTATTTAGAAGAAATTTTTAGTAAAATTGGTTGACTTAAAGTACTTTTTCATTACACTAATAAGTTACACTTTTTTTATATAGTTAAAAAATTTTCTTGATTTAAAAATTTATATATTTTGTTAATTTACAATAAAAATTGTTATATTTCATAAATTTACCATAAAAATTGATATAGAAATATTTAAAAAGACAATAAAAAAAAATTTAACTAAAGCAAAAACATACGAGTTTTTCATTGAAACTTCTCTATCTTGAACCAATATAAGGTAACTTTTACGTTCGCTGCTTAATAAATTATATTTTAACTCGGGATCTTTCAAAAAAAAAAAAAAAACAACCTTTGGCCCTTGTGCACATTAGGACTAAAAAGTTTACGGGGGCCAAAGTTTGGCATTTTCTGAAAAAATTAACTTAAAAAATTGTTAAAAAGTATTAGTTGTAAAATTAACTGACATTATAGTAAAAAAACCTTTTTTTACCTTTTAACACTTCACTTTTGTACTAAAATTCAACTACAAATGAAAATGTATTTTAAACCCTCCGTAACTTTTTTTTATTTTCGGTCAAGAATTACGTTTTATAGCAAAACTTAAAGGCTAAAGTCTCACCTATCAAACAAAAAAAAACCGCACATCAAAATTCCAATCCAATCAAAAGTTATAGATTTTTGACCGCCTTCTCGTCAAATGTGGTTTTTTCCCGTTTTTTTTTGGCATAAAGTCAATTTTTTTTTGTTAAGTATTTTAAAATTTTGTTGATTTTTAAGTTTTAAACACCCCAGTTAGATAAAAAAAAATATTTAACTTAAACATGTGGAGCAATACTGTTCTGTTTGTGCGCTGTTAAAGTCAGCTGATTATGTACAACACGTTTTGTGTGAAATTGGCGTGAAAAATTTTGCAACTTTGATTGATTGTTCTGGCGAAAGTTTACACAAAGGTGAAAAGGATAAATATGGAAAACGATTGTCCAGGTATGTAAAACTATAGTTTACCAATGCTTGTATCGTTGTTATGTGTTTTTGTCCTATTGTACCGTGTTTTGTATATGTGTCTTTTTAGAATGAGTTTAACAAGTGTAGTTGTGTTTCGTGGATCAGTATTTTTGCATGGCAAAGCGTTGCAAAAAGTTGTAGGTGAGAAGTTATTAACCAAAGTGTGCAAATTAATAAGAAAATAATCCTTTTTGTCCGAATCCACACGTTTTTGAAAAAATCAAATTTTTCTAGTACAATATGTGTTTAGTCGTTCTGAGCTGGTTGACATTTGGAGCAACAATAATCGCTCAAGAGACGCCATACAACAGCACATATTGGCAAGTATCCCACAAAAACATTTAAATAACGAGAACACTAAGTTAATAAATGAAAAAGTGAAAGCCTTGATCAATTATATAAAAAAAACACTTGCCGAAGTGTAATTCAACTCTGGAAAGATTTAAGGAAAAGCATTCAAAATGGCTTGGTCATTATGCGTTAGTAAATAAAGTGGGTCGCCCAAAATGTGATTACGAAAGCGCTGGACCTCGCCTGAAAAGAAAATTAGCCACGAAACTTTCAGAGGAGAATAACAACTTATCTCCCTTACTCATACATGCTGCCACAGTTTCAGCTAAAAAATCAAATGAAAAAGATTTAGCTGTTGTTTTGAAAGCAGCTGGGAGTTGTGAGAGTATTATTGAAATAAAAAAGAAGCTTTTTGCGGATGAGCCCAAACAAATGTCAGCTGGCAGTGCGCTTGCATTTTTATTGGAAAATGGATTCACAAAAAGTCAGTATATAAATATACAGCGAAATGCAAAAATTCACGGATGTGATATATACCCGGCATATCCGGCCGTACTTAATTCTAAATTAAAACTCAGGCCAAAAGGAATTGAATATTTTGAAAATAAGGCACATGTATCATTACAAAATCTTTTGGATCATACGTCCTCCCGCATTCTCGAAATGCAACACGAGGTCCTAGAAACACTTCCCAACGTGGTACATTGCAAGTTATTCTTCAGCTATGGATATGATGGTTCGTCCGGCCAGAGTTTGTACAAACAGCGTTTCCAGGTCCACAATAGTCCTTCAATTGACAGTTCACTGTTCGTTACTACAATTGTCCCATTGAAATTGATAAATGAGACGCAACAAATCAATAGGGCTCCGCAATCTGTTAGATTTTGCCGGCCATTGAAGATTGAATTCATTAAGGAAACTACCGCCCTCATATTAGCTGAAAAGGAAAACTTGGATGCACAGATTTGCAACATGCAAATATATTTGTATAAATTTTAAGAAAAATATATATATGTCGAATATACTGGACACATGACACTAATAGATGGGAAAGTCTTAAACATATTGTCAGGAACCAACTCTTGTCAGTCTTGCCCTACCTGTGAAGCGAAGCCAAAACAATTGTTCGACATTAAAGATATAAACTCGAAGGTTTTCATGGCTAAGGCGCACACTCTTCAATATGGAATCAGTCCTTTACACGCTTGGATCCGCTTTTTCGAGTTTGTTTTAAAAATCTCATATAGAATTAAACTTAAGAAGTGGCATGTCAAGGATTGCGATAAGCTTAAACTAAAAGCACGAAAAAGACTGTTACAATTAAAAATGATGAAAGACATGGGCCTAAATGTGGACAAGCCTCTTTCAAATGGCAGTGGAAACTCCAATGATGGCAACACAGCGAGAAAAGCATTTTCCAATGCAGCTTTACTGTCATCAATTCTTAATTTTGATTATGATATTCTACAAAGTTTTCATACCATTTTAACAACAATTAACTGCGAGTACGATATAAACTCGGAAAAGTTTAAAGCATTCTGTGCTAAAGTTTTTGTGGCATATCAGAAAAAGTATCCTTGATACCCCATGTCTCCCACTGTTCACAAAGTCTTAGTACATGGGCACCAAATAATAGATACTTGTTTAGTTCCTGTAGGCTGCCTTGGAGAGCATGCATCTGAATCCCGAAATAAATTGTACAAGAGCGATAGAAGAGGCCATGCAAGAAAACGCAGTCGATTAGACAATATTATAGACGTTTTTAATAGATCCATCGATAGTTCTGATCCATTGCTGTCCAGTACCTATTTAAAAGAACGATCAAATACAATCAAAAAAAAAAAACCATACCAGAAGAAATTATATCCCTATTACAAGCACCACATTTAGGAATTCAATGCGAAAATATAATACAAAATTTAAAAATAATACTTTCAATGGAAAATTAAAAACCTAGTTGCATGTTGGCCAGATCGGTATATTGCAGCTATAAGAAATAGGTTCCCAAATCTAATGAAACCTGGTAGGTCATCTTAGGAACATAAAAAATTTACACAAATCAAATTTCACTTCAATAGCTTTATAAACAAAAAAGTTGGGGCAAATCAGCCAGATCGGTTATATGGCAGGTATATGAAATAGTGCCCTAAATCATATGAAACTTGGTAGGTCATCTTGGGTGCATAAAAAATGTATACAAACCAAATTTCAATTCAAAAGCTTAAAAATTCGAGTTTATGCCAAAATAAACACAAAAAAACCACTGTGCGGCCGGGCGAAGGCTGTTAAATCGACTAAAAAGTGATTTAGAGTCGATTGGTATAAGAGGTGTGTGTGCCTGTATAAAGTACTGTTGATAGTTAAAAACATCAACACAAACTTATTAAATTTATTTTATCAAAAATTTTCTTCTTAACGTGCTAAAAAATTTCTTAACTCTCCTACTTTATCAACAAAAAATAATCTAACCTATAAAAACAAAATTTTTATTAAAACTCTTTCTTACCTTATGCATATGAGTTTTGAATCTCTTCGTGACTGTGCGTGACTTTGCGTGACTGTGTGTGACTCTCTTAAAGTTAATTTTTGATCACAACAAGTCTATGGACAAAGTTTCAGATCGACCGGATAAGGGGAAGTGAGTTTTTGCTCTCTCTGTGACTGTGCGTGACTATGCCAAAGTAAATCTTTTTTTAGAGCAAGTCTATCGACCAAGTTTCAGATCGATCGGATAAGGGGAAATGGATTTTAAAGCACTTCGTGACTGTGCGTGACTATACGTGACTGTGTGTGACTACCCCAAAATTAATCTGTAGTCACAACAAGACTATGGGCCAAGTTTCAGGTCAATTGGATAAGGGGGAATGGGGTTGCCCCACGACAGACAGATAGACAGACAGACAGAGAGTATGAGTTAAAAGAAAGAGTTTAAAAAAAAAAGTAAATTAGTAAGAAATAAAATTGAAACAAACTGGGTGTTTGATTATTTTCAAAATCAACAAGTAAGAAAATTATAGTCGGTCTAGACCGACTATACGATACCCTACACCATGCGTTTAGAGACCCTGTCTCTTAGGCCCAACTAATTGGATATAGAAAATAAGCATAAACCAAATTTGAGTGGCATTTTTATTATTTTTTTTGGCTGCAGATATGAAAAAGTTCATATCGGATGCTATGTCTATATGGGGACTAGGTCCAAAAATGGACCGATCCTGACCTCGGTTGGTAAAGTCTCTTGTATTTTGCGAAAATATATACAAACAAAATTTGAGATGAATCAGTGCAATATTTTTGTTTTTTGATAGATTTAAGTGAAGATCGGGAAGCATCTAAATGGGGCCTATGACCAAGAGTTGTCCCATAGCGACCGTTTTTGGACGATTAATTAGTGGATGTAATAAACACATACAAACCCAATTTGACTAAGATCTATACGACAATTTGGATCTTATGGCAATTTATGTAGATTTTATAGGGGTCATTTGTATGGGGGCTAGGTCTGAACATGAACCGATTCTCACCGATTTCAATAGCATTCATCCCATGGCTGATGAAAGCTTATATACCAAATTTCATCAAAATATATTCATATTTGCGACCTGCAGTTTGATTAAAAGGTTTACATGGACACACAGACGGACGGACGGACGGACATTGTTAAATCGATTCAAAAAGTGATTCTGATTCGATCGGTATAATAAAAGATGGGACTACGTCAAATATTTTTGGTTCTTACAAACAGCAGCACAAACCACATAGTGGTATAGGGTATAAAAATTACAAATGAAAAAAAAATAAAAGTTGTACAAAATTTACTTAAAAAATTACTTATTTAAAAAATGTAGTTTTAAAAAAAAGTTACTTTTGAAAAAAAGGTATTTTTCTAAGAAAATTTAATTTCTAATAGAAAGTACTTTTTTAAAGAAAGGTAAAAAGATCCTTTATTTAGAACCTTTTTAATTAAAGATGATTTTTAAGAAAGAGTACTTTTGTAAAACAGAACAGAATTTTTAAGGATACTTTTTTAAAAAAGGGTACTTTTTCAAAAAAGGGTACTGTTTTAAAAAATGGATAATTTTTAAAAAGGGCACTTCCTTAAAAAAGGGTAATTTATTAAAAAGGGCACTATTTCAAAAGGATAATTTTTAAAAAAAGGGAATTTTTAAAAAATATTTTACTCTTTCAAAAAAAGGTACTTTAAAAAAATACTTTTTTAAAAAAGGAGTTAATTTTTTAAAAAAGGGTTATAAAAAGACTACCTCTTTAATGGTTAATGTACTAAAAGGTGTACTTGAAAAAAGGGTACTTTTTTAAAGAAAGGGTAATTTTTTAAAAAAATTACTTTAAAAAAAATTATTGTTTTTACAAAATGGTTATTTTTTAAAAAAAGTATAGTTTTTAAATAAGCATAGTTTTTTAAAAAAGGTACTCTTTTTAAAAAATATATTTTTTTAAGAAAATTTAGTTTTTCAGGAAAGGTAGTTTTTTAAGAAATGGTGTTTTTTTTAAAGAAAAATAACTTTTTAAAAAATTTAGTTTTGGAGAAAATGTAAAGTATTTTTTAAAGAAAAGATACTTTTTTAAGGAAAACTAAACTTTTTAAAGAAATGTACTTTTAGAGAAAATGTACTTTTTAAGGAGGGACCTTTTTTTTAGAAAAATTTACTTTTTTGGGATTTTATTTTTTCTTCAATATTGGCGATTTTCTTTATGATATCGAGAAAACGTGTGGCAATACTTGCTTAAGCTAATGTGAGGCGTGGAGTATAACCATACACGTACCATCATGAAGCAAATGCCACAACTACAATGACTACACAATAAGAAGATTTATAATGTATATGTACATATCTTAAGAAATTTTTATTTTTCCAAAGTTTTTTTTTCACATTTTCATTCATATATCGTGACCCTTTGGACCAATTTTGATGATTTTCAATATCAACTCCTTTGGGATGTTAATAAACGGTTTTAGTTACAAAGGGTATGATCGTGATTTCCACAGATAGATGGACAGACGGTTATATGGATCAGGAAAATATATGGTTTTTTATTTCGATGCGTTACAAACGGAATGACAAGCCTATATGTACTCCTTGCACCATTTTGCAAAGTGTTTTTACGATGTGGGCTACAGAATAATTAAGTTGCGCTTTACTCGTATTTCGCAATTTTCGATTAGTTATACCCTATACCACTATGTGGTTTGGGTATAATGACTTTGTGCTGTTGTTTGTAACTACCAAAAATATTTGACCTAGACCCATCTTTAATTATACCGATCGAATCAGAATCACTATCTGATTCGATTTAACGATGTCCGTCCGTCCGTCCGTCCGTCTGTGTGTCCATGTAAAGCTAGTAATCAAACTGCAGGTCGCAAATATGAATATATTTCGATGAAATTTGGTATATAAGCTTCTGTCGGCCATAGGATGAACGCTGTTGAAATTGGTGAGAATCGGTTCATGTTGAGACCTAGCCTCCATACAAATGACCCCTATGAAATCAACATAAATTGCCATAAGATCCAAATTATCATACATATCTTAGTCAAATTGGGTTTGTATGTATTTAAGTCATCCATTAATCAGTAGTCCAAAAATGATCCCTATTGGGCAACTCTCATTCATAGGCCTCATATAGAGCTGCTTCCCGATCTTCACTTAAATCCATCAAGAAACAAAAATATTGCACTGATTCTTCTCAAATTTTGTTTGTATATATTTTTCCAAAATGCAAGAGACTTTTCCAAACATGACTGATCCTGACAGTCCATTTTGGGGCCTAGTCCCCATATAGATATAGCATCCGATATGAACTTTTTCATATCTGCAACCAAAAAAATTAGTAAAAATCACACTCAAATTTGGTTTGTGCTTATTTTCTATATCAAGTTAGTTGGGCCTGACAGATAGGGTTTCTAAACGCATGGTATAGGGTATCGTATAGTCGGTCTAGACCGACTATAATTTTCTTACTTGTTTTTAATTGATTTTTATAACCATATATTTGGTCGTAAAGACAAAAATTATAATATAATAATAGATTCCAATAGCTTTTAAAATCCCAACAAAGATGTCGTGCAGAAACAATAATCATCATATGACGATATGACGAATTAATTTATCTTGGTAAATAAAATGACAAAACTGAAAATTTGGACAATTTGTCCAATGTCCACTTTTAGCGAACGTCCAGTTTCTATAAAAATAAACAACAATTTAGTCAAAAATCTAATCACCTAAGCTGCATATTATTTCTAAAGCATTATTTTAGGAAAAAAATTTTAATGTGTGGTATATTTATTATTAATGATAAGTAATCTCTTTAATATGTTTTACTATCAAATAGGTTTACTCTCGTATTAATTTAATTTTTTTTCTTGATTTATAAATATCAAACAAAAACAAATAAATTCGCTCACATCTTCAGTTTTCAAAACTTTTTATTACATTTCAAAACTCTGCTCCGTTCATAAGTTAGAATGAAAAAAAAAAAAATTCGATCCCATATATTTAGACAGGGTGCCGACAACGTTCAAAATAAGATTGTTCTCACAACTAATTGCCACTAATAAACTTGTACTTTGATTTTTTCATGAGAGATAAGAAAACGTAGCAAACAAAAATATTTACGGTCGAACACAAACGCTTTTTTGATCATACTGAAAAAGAAAAACTTTGCTGGAAGCGTCGTCATTGCGTCTCTTTCGCAATCGTTCATTATTTGGGAACTATTGTTTTAAAATTCAATGTTAAAAATTATTGAGAAGATTGAATTTCTAATCGATTGTAATCATTTGTTAATAAGTGCATAAGTGCACGAAACAAGTAGGTCCAGACCGACTATACGATACCTTATATCATACGTTTAGAGAAAGGGTCTTAAGTCCATCTAATTGGATACAGAAAATAAGCATAAACCAAATATGAGTGGCTTTGTTATTAATTTTTATATCTGTAGATATGAAAAGGTTCATATCCAATGGTAAATATATTCGGGACTAGGACCGATACTAAAAATAGCTTAACCTCAGAAAAAATAACAAAACTGAAAAGTATTAATTTTTATGCTCTTGACAAAACAATGGAAGCACTTACTATACAATTATTGAAAACTTTCCCTCGATTTTTGGTTTCAATATTTTGTTGGGTATCCATTATTTTTATACCCTCCACTCCAGTGTGCAGAGTGTATATATAAGTTTGTCATTCCGTTTGTAATAATTAGAAAAAAAATTTTGGACCCCATAAAATATATATATTTGTGATCCTTATAACAACCGGAGTTGATATAGCGATGTCCGTCTGTTCGTCTGTCCGTCTGTCCGTCTGTGGAAATCACGATGACGACATCAGTCGGGCAGCTAGGGTGCTCGTTGACATAAAAAATGATTCACTAACATCCTGAAAAGTTTGCTATTTAAAATCGTCCAAATCGGTCGATTAGGGCCCGAGATTTGAATGAAGAACTAAAAAAAGTCTTTAAAAAATATAATTTTCTATGTTGTTCTTGTCACGATCACGCCCTTAATAGTGCAGCTACAGTGATCGCTTTTAGTGAGAATGATTCACCAAATTCATGGGAAGATTTCTGTTTCAAAAATCATTAAAATCGGTGGAACAGGTCCAGGGAAATCTCTGAAAAAGTAAAAAAAAAAAAATGATAAATATGATGTTTCTATATTGTTCTTGTTGTTATTCTAAATGTTGTGTTGTTGTCATAGCTGGACTTGTTGTTTTTGTGGTCGTTGTGGTAATAATATAATAAAAACTAACCCTTTGTACATTTTTTTATTAACTCTGGTAGAAAATTTTAAAAGTTTCCATTGTTTTGGCATCACTAAAAAAATTTGTTAGATCATTTCTGTTATTACCACAAGCCTGCCTGCAGATCGAATGGGTCACGGGAAATTGGTTAAAATCGATCCAAAATTTTTTCGACAAGCAGACACTACGAGTTAATATACATACATATGTAAAGGGAGTAAAAATTCACCAGCATCTAAAGCAAATAATGCTAAAATGTGTATCTAGTTGTTAATAAAAAGTAAACAATGTAAATTTAGCAAAAAAAAAATTTTATGTATAAATTTATTTAATATTTACATATACATACACACACATATTAAATAATACAAAAAATAATATACATATATTCCATATAAAATTGAATGTGTGTTTGTTTATTTGTTTATTTGTTTGTTTGTACCTTGTAGGAGACCAAACCTCTAGACCGATCTTCCTGAAATTTTCACAGCATTTAACTGGGACTCTGGCATGATTAAAAAGTACATTTTTTCGACCACGCCCACTTTTACGCCCACTTTTTTAAAATTATGTAATTGCTCCCATATAGTTTTTAACAGATTTACTTCAAATTGTATAAACATTATACCCCAGGCGAGGTAGAAATAAACATTTCTTACGCCACGCCCCCTTTCACGCCCCTTTTCACGCCAAATTTTGTTTGAAAGTTTTAAACTTTTTGTTCTCTGTACAAATTTGTTCCTTCCAACGGATTTTTTTCTATTTGGTAGTATATTGCTCTTAATACTGTTAACGTCACCATATAACTATGAACCACGCGCACTTCACCGCCCCCTTTTTTTAAATTCAGATACTTACTTATACCACTAACAATGTTTGCTATACAAAATACTTTTTTTGTAATATGTATTTACCTAAGGTTTTATACACTTTTTATCTACAGGTAAGGTAGCCATACATTTTTTTATTACCAAATCCCATTTTTCGCCCCATTTTACCTTAAATTATAATTAATCTGCTTTCAATCTATCTATATATATAAAAATGAATGTGTGTTTGTTTGTGCTTTATAGGAGGCCAAACCCCTGAACCGATCTTCCTGAAATTTTCACAGCATGTTACTGTGACTCTGGAAGGAATAATAGGCTATATAAATTTTTGATTGGACAAAGGGGCGGTGCCACGCCCATTAACCCAAAATTTGAAACCGTCATATCTCGGGAATTTTTTGGTAATGGCATGAATAGAAATACATACAAGAAGAAAAGTGGGCGGGACCACGCCCCTTTTTAGAAAAATGTAAAATCGTAATATCTTTTAAACTACTGGAAGGATCGTCATGAAATTTTCACAAAAGGATATTTTTGCGAAGTAATAAGTCCTTAACTATATAAAGTTGTTAGTGGGCAAATGGGCGTGGTCCCGCCCATATAACCCAAAATTTAAAATCGTTATATCTCGGCCATTTTTTAACCTACGGCGATGATATTTGGTATATATCGTATTGAAATTAATAGAAATAGTACTACAAGAAAACTGGGCGGCACCACGCCCTTGTTGAAAAAATTAAAATCCATAATAACTTCTATTAAGCCCTTGACTATATAAAGTTGTTAGTGGACAAAGGGGCGAGGCCCTGCCCATATAACTCAATATTTGGCATGGATTGATTTGCTAAATAAGGTGTTTTCTTTAATAGGTAAGTCGGCGGGCCACGTCCCTTTGTTTCCTATTTGTAGGAAGCCAGACCTGTAGACCATTCTTCCTCAAACTTTCACAGTGTGAAACTTTCACTCACAACTACAACGCGATGCATCAGCTTCCCGGTTTTCAAAGCAGTTGCTGGATTTATCACATTTTCACCTGACTTTTGTAAAATGGCACTATCTGTTGAAGAATTAATCAATAGTGTATTTCCCAATATTGAATGCAATTTCAAAAACAAGGAATGGCTATGTGAACGAGCGTTACTTGCCGCTAAAAATATTGATGTTAATTCCATAAACAGTGCCATTTTGAACAAAATCAACGGAACTGCAACAACGTACAAGTCTATCGATACTGTTACGAGAGCAGAAGATGCCGTTAATTATCCTGTTGAGTTCTTGAATTCACTCGATGTGCCAGGCTTACCACCACATGTGCTACAACTCAAAATTGGAGTGCCCATTATTTTACTGCGCAATATCGATCCACCACGGCTTTGCAATGGCACTCGACTTGCAGTAAAAAAAATTCTAAATAATTTAATAGAAGCGACCATTATAACAGGAAAATATAATGGAACAGATGTACTTTTGCCACGCATTCCTATGATCCCAACAGATTTACCATTCGACTTCAAACGATTACAGTTTCCTGTTTGATTAGCGTTTGCGATGACTTAAATTTAGCAAATCCATGTTTCTCGCATGGACAGCTTTAGGTTGCATGCTCACGTGTAGGGAAACCCACCGACTTATATGCTTATGCTCCAGATGGACAAACTAAAAATATTGTATATCCTAAAGCATTGCAATAATTAATTCTAAATTAAATAAATAATATTTTGTTAATGTATACATATTTGTTTTTATTTTATTTTATTTTATAACGATGAGGGGTAGCGAAGCACACCGGGTTCAGCTAGTATATTATATATATGTATATCCATAACAACTGCATGTTAGAAATAAATCGGTATATTATTTTATTTACATAAAATTCGGCAATATTTTGTTGTGGGGAAAATACACTTCTTTTGCATTAACAGAGTGTCACTTCATTTTGCTCACCGTGACTATGCCACAGTAGATGGCGCCACAATTTTTGTTTGTTCTAATTAGCTTTGCAATAGTTATTTCTATTTTAACATGAATGTCAATATTTTCAAATAGATATCATACAGAACAATGTTAAGAGTATACACGGGCTGGTCTTTTATTTCATACGTTTTTTCATTATTCTTTTACAAATATGAACATAAGTTTGGCATATTAACTTTACAAAATAGAGTTACCGAGTTCATCAATGAATTTTTTGCTTTCAAAACAGTTCTACATAGTTATATAGAATTATTATTCTGCTTTGCCTACAAAATATCTGATTGCGATTACATCTAATTTTTAAAAATTGTTTATAATTACTAAAGCATTATTATTCACATAAATACAAAATTGCACTTTTTAAATTTTCCATTCAAATTTAAGAAAATATCAATTCTAAAAACTAGAATTAAAAATTTCCAATTATAAATTGCAATTAATTGAATTTCAGAAAATCATATCAAAGCGTCGGAAATTATAATTTTAAATTTAGAAGACATCAATTGCATCTTTAATATATAAATTTTATTCGTTAAACACAAATTGAAATTCCAAAAAAAAAAAAAAACACCAAATACCTATGTTTACATTTAAAGAATTTTTACATTTAAAAAAAATCTTGACATTCAGGAGAAATTAATAGCTTTTTAGTACCGCGATTCAGTAACTTCTTTTAACGTTAGTCGAATTGTTAAAAAAAAGAAAATAGCAAAATTATCAGTAAAATTTTTAAGCGATATTCGCTATTGTTAAAGTCAGCTGTTGTTGTTATCTAAACGACAACCATTTTTGTGTTGTTTATTCAATCGATAAAAACTTAAATTTTTAGGTTGAAATGTCGTCATACATAAATAAAAATCATAAAATAGTGAAAATATTTTGCTTTAATTAAAAATACTTTTTTAAATAAATAAAAATATTAAATAGCATGTTCAATTCATTATTTCATTTTCAAATGAAATATTAGTAAAAAAATAAAGATATTAAACATAAAGATAAAATCATCCTTTCAAACATGAAGTAATTTGTTTTTTTCTATTCTTCTTTGTGTTTTTCGCTTATTTGGACAGAGATGCCACTCGTTTACAATTTAAAAAAATAGAAAAATAGATTTGCCGACTGTCGTTAAGATGTATGTACTTAGTGAATCACTTAATCCTTAGTGCAAACAACAATATCTGTCGATATATTTTGCGATTGTCGGATCGTTGAAATTTACAGAATCACACTACAGAAAACATTAATTTAAATTCAATGAATTTTAGAAAACGTCAAATGATATTTAAGAATTGCGAACATAAAAACTGTTACATAAATAAACGCAATTTGATGAGAATGTTATTTATATAGAAATTTTCATAATTTTTTTGAATGAAAATTTGAAGTTTTTCAGAAAATAAAGATAACAAATTATTTTATTTAAAATGTTTGGGACATTTGGTTTTTGCGCTTGGCATCCCTAATTTGAATATTTATTATTATAAATTTTTTCTCTATGTTTTCCAAATATGGCAATATTTTAATAAAAAGTTGAGAGAGCTTTATTTTTGGTTTTTATTTTGTTACTCCAACCGACCTACATGGCCACAATGAAGAAATATTTGGCCAGTTAAAGGAAACTATAGAGCCATCTCCAATTAGCACGATTTAATGCATATAGCCACCCTACACAACCATGACCTTTGCAATGGCGGTTAGGGCGAGCTATTTAATTAGCAAAAACTAAATTAAAAGAGAAGTTATGTCATATAACCGGAAACGCATGCATATAGGTATATAACCTAAATGCATGCCGATCAGCAACCACGAAATAAATCCGAAATAATAGAAAAGACGAAAACCAACCCAAAGAATTTGCTGAAATAATTTGGTATTAAGTTTAACAAATTGTTTACTTTTTCATTTACATTTATTATCAAGACTCAAACCGAGGTGGAGGGTATCAAAGATTCGGCACAGCCGAATTTAACACTCTTACTTGTTTAAACTCTTTCTTTTAACTCATAATCTCTGTCTGTCGTGGGTCAACCCCATTCTCCCTTATCCAATTGATGTGAAACTTGGCCCATAGTCATGTTGTGACTACAGATTAATTTCGGGGTAGTCACGCACACTCACGCATAGTCACGGATTGTTTTAAACCCCATTTCCCCTCATCCAATCAGTCTGAAACTTGGTCCATAGACTTGTTGTGACCACAGATTAATTTTATAATAGTCAGACAAAGTCACGCACAGTCACGGAGAGATTCAGAACTCATATGCATAAGGAAAGAAAGAGTTTTAATGAAAACTTTGTTTTTATGGGTTTGATTATTAGAACTGCTTCAAAACGCAAAAGCATGGAGTCAATTAAATTGTTGATGGTTAGGTTAGATGGGTTGCCTGTCCGAAGATGAGTACACTAGGAGGCCATATGGCCCTTTATGATACCCCTTAGACAAAGCCGGAATGTAGAGATAAGAATAGAGATTATAAAAGTACAGATAGAATATGTAAGGAGTATGGAAAAGAAGGGATAGTGAAAATGAGCTCTTTCGTCTGCTATGCGTCCCTCAAGAAGTCCGCAAGGTCGCCGAGATATCTAAGACACCGCCTCTTCAGTCCTGCACATTTGCACAGCAAATGTTGCACTGAATTTTCCTCGTCCACATCCATACAGCTCCTACAGATTTCAGTTTTCGGGACATCTATGCGTTCGTTCATTCGCCCTATTACACAGTGTCCAGTGAGTACTCCTATAAGTAGGCCGATTGTCCCTTGACCACAACCAAGCAGTGCTTTCGTTCTCCTTCGATTGGGCAAGGGCCATTGGATCTGGGATATTCTGCAAGAGATCAGTTGTGTCCACCTTGTCCTTACTTCAAGATCGGTTGCCTCTTCAATTTGATTCGACAGCTCGGGTAGAGGGATTTTTATATCAGTGTCCATCGTCCCGCTTAAAGATTTTGAGTCTTCCGTGCACACTCGTCACCCAGCTTGTATTTGGTCGAGGGTCCTGATATATTCGCTCACGCACTCCGGTCCACGAAGATATTAATGGTCGTTGCTATGAAAATATCAATAGGCATGATGTTCAGCATTACCTCCAGTCCCGCCTGTGTGTCGATATAATGGCTTCGGTGGTGCGTAGGCAGGCCAATCTCTGTGCCATCACGAGTCTAAAAAGTCTGGTCCCTAAGTTCATACCCTTCCACCACACCAGATTACCATATGTCAAAATAGGTATAATTTCGCACAATACATCCAGTGATGATTTGCGGTTTAAGACCCCATCTTCTACCAAACGCCTTCCTACAAGTGTAGAAGACATATAACGCCTTGTTAGTCCTTTCCTTTACGTTACTCGACCAATTGAGTTTCGAGTCCAGCATAACACCCAAAGACTTCGCCTCCCTTGAGAGTACCAGAGTCTTCCCGTTCAATCTTGGAGGATTGAACTCAGGTATATTTGTCTTTCTGGTAAAGAGCACCAACTTGGTTTTAGGGGTGTTGACCCCCAGCTGTTTTCCCTTGCCCATTTTACCTAATGCTGACTCTATAAGTACAATGTGATCAGCATAGACGAATACTTTGGTGCCCGTTCTCTCGAAAGATTGGAGGATTTTATTGATCACAAGGTTCCACAAGAGAGAAGATATAACTCCTCCTTGTGGAGTTCCCCTCGTAAGCACCTTCCTCGTTTTCCCATCACCTATTTTCGAGTTTATCACCCTGCTGTTCCGTCCATAGGATTATCAGTAGATCCATGCCCATATTATCAAAGGCTTCTAGGATCGATGATATTTTGACATTATTGAACGCCACTTCCATGTCCAAAAAATGAGCTAAAAAGTATTCCTTATAGTGAAGGGCATCCTCAATTGTTCCAACTATTTCGGGCAAAGCCGTATCTACTGACCTTTCCTTGAGGTATGCCATTTGAGCTTTACAGAAGTTGTCCGGTGGTATATACCCTGATGCCAAGCTGCCTGAAAATATCCTTAGATTGTTGATGATATCTATTGAAATTTTTGCCACTCTGAATTAACTGCTATTTGTATATTTTGGATTTAATTTTTTCCTTTTGGTCATCGTACAAAATTTCTCCCACCATGGCCCCTTAAATTAAACTGAAAAGAGAACTTTATTCCAATTCCGTCTTGACCAGTTCATGTGTTCTTTAGCAAAATTTATGCAAGCCTGACAATTTTTCTCTGATATCAATTCTGAGGAATTGGATAAATTTATCACTTTATCCAAAGTCTAAGTATCCAGTTAGCAGTTTGCATCTCTACCTAAGATGACAGTATCGAGTGAGACAAAACCCACTAGGTTTATCATTTCTTTTATGTGTCCAGCAGTCGTTTAAACTGGAGAGAACTTTGGAACTTTGGTCTAAATTGGGATTTCTTCCAAGTTTCCGGCTCATACTTACCTATTGATAGAGTATGTTGGACTTTGCGAACAATGATGCAAATTATAAACATTACAAAAAAAAAAAACACAAAAACGTATACAAGATTTATTTTCTTTGGTTTTGTTTTATTTATTTCCAAAACTTCTGAAATAGATACTCGTACACTTAGAAAATTTTTAAAGTAGGAAATTTGTCCATTGAAGTTATTTTTCGAAATATAAAGTTTGAGTTTGGCTGTCTTTGCAGTTATTTTAATAAATTGTTTTTCAGTTTTGAACAAACGAATAAAATAATAAATAATACAACTTGCGTATTTCAGATGTATCAATCATTTTATTATTGTTATACATAAGTGTTAATTTAATAAATTTTTTATTCAAATTGACTTCATCTTGAAAAAAAGCACTCTAATCATTTTAACATATTGCAACAAATAAAGAAGTTTGTTTTTTTAGTTTTCTTTTTGCAAGAAAAGATTTGGACAAATATTATTAATTTCAATTAAGTTAACTGGAAGACAAATGTCACTTAAGTGTTAATAGTAGAGCAAAATAACTGACGTGACAAAATGTTAAAAATATAAACGTGACATTAAAATTAACAACAATAGTTGTAGATACACACGAGTTGATAAGGGTGGCGTTCTGATATGTGTGTGCAGATAATATCTGAATGTTAACGAGACCCGCCGGGTCTAACAATGTGAACCAAATCGCTCAAGTCTAAACCGTGCTCCTTTGAGGTCAAAAATCAAATTTCATGAAATGCTGTCTATTCAATTGTTTTAAATTTATCAATTTTAGAGCGTATATTTATGAAAATGAGTAAACTCGATGCTATATTCCATATTCTGAAATATATTTGTTAAAACTAAGTCTTTTTTGTGTTCTGGCGGCCAAAATAACCCATTTTCTAAACACAATAATATAAAATTTGTTAAATACACACGAAAAATTATTATTTTTAAACACAATCATTAACCTTTCTATATTATTCGTGGTCAAAATACACTTTTTCTTATATTAATATTTTCTAAACATTTTGTATAATACTTAAGCTTGGTTTTCATTATGTCATATAAACTGACAACAAATAATTGTTTTAACTGACATCTCGGAATTTTCTATTAACCTCTCCGTGTCAAAAATAATTTTAAAGATCTGAAAACTTTTGGATTGTTATGGCGATAACCCGGCAAAAATATAATTTTTACTAGACTATTTCCAATTTTTTATGTTTTTGTTTTCTTTTTAAATTTATTTTTTAATAAAAACGCTAAACTTTGTATTTTATATAAAAACGTAATTTTAAAAATCCACTCAGATTTGGTTTGGACCTAAAGCCAATTCTCTAAACGCATGGTACAGGATTCCTTTTTAAATTTATCGAAAAATACTTGCTTTTTTATTCGTTGCGGTTGTTGTATTGCTTTTGCTGCCATACAGATAATCAGATTTCGCATCTTTTTAAACGATATACAACATCATCAATATACCCATGCAAATACCGTGACCACTGTAAGTTAATATTATTAAATATTTAAAAATGGATTCATAATACGGCAACTCTTTGAAAAAAATATATACATGCGGGTAAAAATCTCCAAATTTTAAAGAGTCAATTAACGTTGTGTAAAATAAATTAAAAATTTATGACATACTCTCTAAAAAATGTTATGCCTATATACGCATACTATAACTACTCGTTGACGTTTGCTACCATCTCAAAGTTTAAAACAACGAACAATTTTACTCATTCATGTAGAGGTCTGAAACTATCGATAGTCGGCACCATCAGATAGTATGCTATAGTTTTTAGTGAACCATCAACATGTGAAAAGGCCGGGCAAAATATTTTATTATTTTGTTGATTTTAAATCAAAAATCTTTAAAACCTGATTTTTAGTTTGAATTTTAATATGTATTACATACACACACAAACACACATACATATGGGGGATTTCATATCAAGTGCACCAACTTTTGAAACCGATGTCTTCCAATCGGGATGAAATTTGCACCAAGGTTAGTCCTATTGGATAGTAGTTTAGGCACAATTTTTCAACAACATCGGTCAAGATCTCTCTGAGTTAGAGGGGATCAAAATTTGACATTTTGCCAAACAGGTGTTTTTTTTCATCCATGTAACTTATTACTTATTGTTTTTAGAAAATGTTCTCCTAAATAGTTTAGATAGCTATTTCCTCAATATTTCGGAAAAAAATACTTAAAAAAAAAAAAAAAAAATTTAGACCTTTTTTTTGCTAAATTAAAGCATTCTTTGCCTTTTTTTCAAAAAGGGCATTTTTTTTTTTTTCATAAGAAAGCTTAGGATTTTTCCTTTAAGAGCTTTTTGGTCGCTTAGTGGGATGGGAGTGGGATATCTATCAAAATAAATGTTTTGTAACTCAAGACAACGGTTTTTCAGTTTTTCACAAATGCACTATTTTGAATTTTTTCCTATTCGTGTGAAAAACCTTACAAATAAAACTTATACTGAGAAACTAGACAAATTAACCTTTCCGAAGGTATGTAACATACCTTCATAACATAACAGAAGAGAATGGTTATCTGTAGCCTGAAAGAGTTATTTGCAACATTTCAACATTTCTGAACACGAGGATGTTAGAATTGGTTTCACGAAATTAACCCAAATGAGGCCAAAACATTGCGTTTTGGCAGAAAGGAGCGGAACTCACACAGTATGCGTTTGCATTTACCATGAAAATGTTAAACTGATGTTGAAGGAAATCAACTTAAAGTATTTAACAGATGATTCGGCAGAAGATTTACACGATTACCGCGATTGCCTTAAATTGACTATGTGTCCTAATGCAACAACTTCTTGCCACTCAGGTGAATGTACCAATTGCCCGAAAACCACATTCATCAAAGAAAATTTAATCACTCTTTAGATCGGGAATATATAGAGGAGGTCACATTTGATTCTTGGATTCAGACTGACAGATGCACATTGAAAACAATCATTTTAAATGTGGATGATTTTGTGGAAGAAATGTGTACAGGATTGCTAAACTTGAGAAACCATGACTTTTTAGTCAAAGCGCAATGGTCATTCTTCAAGGATTTGAAGATACATTTGAAGTCTTGTGAATTCGTTATTTCATATGATTTCGCAGAAAACTATAAATAGTTCTTCAGGATGCCATAAAGCATTCCACTTCAATAACGACCAAGCAACTGTATTCACAGTAGTTATTTACTACATGAAAGATGAAAAACTGGAACACAAAAGTATGGCAATCATATCCGACGATTTAAAACATGATACCGTTGCAGTTTATGAGTAACAGAAGATAATACTAAAATTTTTAAAATCTAAATTTACAGTAAAGAACAAAAGTAGCTTGGCAAATCTTATGGCCCATGAAAAAGATTTTGGAATGCCAGCTGAGTGGCATTTTCATCCTACTGTTCATAGTAAAGGAGCATGTGATGGTATTGGAGCAAACCTTAAAAGAAATGCAGCGAAGTATAGCCTCCAGTGCTCTCATCAAGATCGCATCTTAGATGCGACTGCTTTATTTCATTGGGCAAAGAGTTATTGTAAAGAAACTAAAATAGTTTTTAGTAGCAAAGAGGATCATCAGGAAACATTGAAAACACTGAAGAGCAGATTCAATGCTGCGGTAACCATCGATGGCACCGCTCAATACCATGCTTTTATACCGCTTGACGATGGAAGACCCAAGTTGAAAAAGTTTTCTGCCTCTATTCAATGCGATTTCTTTCCAAAGACAACAAATAAACCAGCAGCGAAATCAACTGCTGAACATAGTAACGCAAAGAAAGGATTGACAAAAAAAACGCAGTAAATAAAGGCGACAAAAAAGCTGGATGAAAGACTGGGTATTTAAAAATTTACAAGACTTAAATACTTCATCAGCTACAATAAATTAAGTATAAAAATAGTTATGATATAAATCTAATGCAATTAAGATTAAATTTTAATAAATTATTTATCTTTTTATTTTTAATATTATTATTATTATACATTAATTTAATTATTATTAAAAATAAATAAAAAATAATAATTTTTCAACACCTTACCTTACCTTCGGAAAGTTTAGTTTGTCTAGTTTCTCAGTATAAGTTTTATTTGTAAGGTTTTAGATACAAATAGGAAAAATTCAAAATAGTGCATTTGTGAAAAATTGAAAAACCGTTGTCTTGAGTTACAAAACATTTATTTTGATAGATATCCCACTCCCATCCCACTAAGCGAGCAAAAAGCTCTTAAAGGAAAAATTCTAAGCTTTCTTATGAAAAAAAAAATGCCCTTTTTGAAAAAAAAGGCAAAAAATGCTTTAATTTAGCACAAAAAAAGTCTAAAATTTTTTTTTTTTTAAGTATTGTTTTCCGAAATATTGAAGAAATAGCTATCTAAACTATTTGGGAGAAAATTTTCTAAGAACAATAGGTAGAAAGTTACAGGGATGAGAAAAAACACCGGTTTGGCCAAAATGTCAAATTTTGATCCCCTCTTACTCAGAGAGATCTGGACCGATCTTGTTGAAAAATTGTGTCTAAACTACTATCCAATATGACTAACCTTGGTGCAAATTTCATCCGGAAGACATCGGTTTCAAAAGTTGGTGCACTTGACATGAAATCCCCCATATATACATATATATATATATATATATATATATATATATATATCCGATCCAATCCTATGCTGGATTGACTACTACTATTTGTAGTGCTGGAAGTGGAAGCAGTTAATTCAGAAGCGTCATCATTAGCGTCATCATTATCATTTTCACAATTTGGGTGGAATCTGGCTAAATTGTCCAGTAAATTACTAGAATTGCCACTAGTTTTAAATTCCTTGCCACATTTGTTGCATTTAGCAAGCTTTTTGTCTTGCGACTTTGTGAAATACTTTCACAACTACTTATAAAATAATTATTTTACAAATAAATACAAATAAATTTGTTCATTACCTTAGAAAAATGTTTTTTGCGTTTATTGCTACCAGGCTTGGCGTTTGTTACTAAAACACATCCTCAGAATCAGCACTACCACATGCAGCTTCTTCATTTGTTTCTGTTTCTAAAGTTTTGTAAATGTATTCTTGCTTTTTTGGTTAACAACCTATCCATTGTGTAATATAAAAAAGTGAAAATTTTCTCTTGATTTTAAAGCGTCGCGTCTTTGTTACCATTCAACATAAAATTGGCGCAATATAGTTTCCATCAACGGGCTTATGCTATGTTCACACGGACAGCAAGATTCGCGGTTCGCTCTCTCATTCACGGTTCGCGCCCCAATCATGATTGAATATACATAATTCGCCATATAAAATTTTGAGAGCGAACCTACTTGGTTCATTTTGAACCTAGTTGTACACCTAGAAAACTTGAATGTCATCTCTAATTTTGATAAAAATTATCGCTAGTTTATCTGAACTAGCTGTCAAAAATATATAAACAAAGAAAAAACAAAAAATTAATTAATTAATTATTTAATAATAAATAGAAACATTTAACAAATAAAAAGTATATATTTTCATATAAAGGGTCCGCCATCTAACGTTTTTTTTTCAACTAGTGCTTATTTCGTGAATGGTAACACTTAGCTCATGTCTGATTTGACAGATAATTAGTTTTATCCTTCCGCTGAACGAATATGGTTGTGAATATGCTTGAACAACGCTGGGAAATATTGCGACATTACTTTGAAAATCATGGTAATGTTGCAGAATGTGTGCGAAAATTGCGTACGGATTTTGGAAGAAGAGAAGCACCGTCAGCTCCGTATGTTCGTTATCTTGTGAAAAAAAGTGAAAGAAACTGGCATCCTCATCGATAAACCAAAGCGTGAAAAGCCAAAAACAGTGCGTACACCCGAGAATATTGCTGCTGTGGCAGAAAGTGTGCGTGAAGCGCCATCAACATCAATTCACCGTCGTTCTCAAGAATTGAACATTTCGGAGGCATCATTGAGACGAATTTTGCATAAAGACCTTGGTATGACGCCATACAAAGTCCAATTGGTTCAGGAGTTGAAGCCAACTGACCATCCAATGCGTTTTCGCTTCGCTAAGTGGGCCTGCGATCGACTTACAGAAGATGCTGATTTTGCCAAAAAAAATCATCTTTTCAGATGAAGCTCATTTTGATCTTGGCGGGTATGTAAACAAGCAAAATTGTCGCATTTGGGGCACAGAAAACTCGCACGCATACATTGAAAAGCCGATACACCCAAAACGAGTCACTGTTTGGTGCGGATTTTGGTCCAGAGGCATAAGTGGGCCATTTTTCTTCGAAAATGAGCAAGGAGTGGCCGTTACAGTCAATGGCGATCGTTATCGGGCTATGTTGAACGAATTTTTGTTCACAAAAATTGAAGAGGAGGATATTGGCAATATTTGGTTTCAACAGGACGGCGCTACGTGCCACACAGCCGAAGCTACACTCGATGTTTTGCGCCCTGTTTTTGAAGATCGCATTATCAGCCGCAGAGCTGATGTCGTTTGGCCACCGCGGAGCTGCGATTTGACACCGTTGGACTATTATTTGTGGGGTGCCCTCAAAGATAAGTGTTACGCCAACATGCCAGAGACAATTGACGCTTTAAAGGACAATATTCGTGAACCCATTGGTGAAATACAGCTGCACACATTCGATAATGTCTTAAAAATTGGATCTATCGTGTAGGCTACTGCATGGCCAGCCGAGGCAGCCATTTGAATGAAAATATTTTCCATTATTAACCGGAAGGATTGTACTTTCAAATAAAAAAAGAAATTTGAGATAATATTCAGTGGTTTTTTTTATAGCATTTTCAAAAAAAAAAAAAGTTATTTGGCGGACCCTTTATATAATCAAATAAAAATTAAAAAAATTAAATAGTGAAACGTAAAGTATAGTGTACAAAAAATATAAACGTCAAAATAAAAGAAGAACACTCGTCTGAATATCAAGGTTCACAATCATAATTCAGAGAGCGAATCAAGTGGTTCATTATGCCGTCTGAACATGCTATTCTTCTACCTTTTGCACTACAGCGTTGCCATACAAAAAAATATCGAAAACTATCGATAGTCATTTTAAAACCATCGATGGGCGCGACAGTTACAAACCATCAATAGTCACGATAGTACTATCGATAGAGTCAGACCACTACATTCACGTATGTGCTAATTAGGCCCCAGCTTCTCGCAATTGTCATTTTACTATATCTAGAGATGGTTTTTGTTCGAATCTCATTTGCAGATTTATGCAATTCGCGGACAATTTTTGCATCTTCTCGAGCTGTTGTAATTCGGCTTCTTTGTTTAAGAGTCGTCTTCTCTGTAGTAAAAGGTTGCTTGAAATATTTCACCGCACTGCAAACCATGGATTTAAAAGCTTTTAAGGCTGCTCCAATGGTAAGATACTTTTATTTGTAAAGCCATAATTAACTTAATTTTACTGTTAATGCATTACGTTGCATTTTTTGCTTTCCAAAAATTCCCACTTTTATAATTAAATATAAACAGCCGTATTCATAAAAAAATCTTAAATCAGGTTTCAAATACAAATTAGTTAAAACACATTTTAAGCCTAAAAAGGTTTGTTATATATTCGTATTCATAATCAGTATTTTAAGTAATAAACGTTTTAACGTTTTATTAAACTCTTTGATGGCAACACCATATTTTTTATGTGTCACTTGAGTTGTAATGATGCAAAATCATGGTTATTAATTGATACGGTATTCGTATCTATAATTTTTTTTTGTTGTGTTTGAGAAAAATATGGTTTTTATAGAAAAAAAATTTATGATAAACTTGTCTATTAATTAAATATAGAAAAACACAAAACAAAACAAAATGATAGGTACATAGATATGTAATTTATGTGGTGATTTTATTGCAGATTAAAAAGTATTCGAATAACCAGTTTTATTTAATTTGTTTTGATTGTTTACACATCACTAGTTTTCTTTGTTCTATTATTACAAATTAAAAATATTCCTTTTAATGTAGTTGACTTAATTAAGTTATTTTAATAATTTGTATAAATACTTCGAGCGCAAGCGCTCCTTATCCGGAACAGCAAATTTTCTTTTGACGATTATTTGAGATTTGGGCAATAATTTCTATTGTTAACAAAATATATGTAATTAAAACATATTTTTTGTCAATAAAAATAATTCTTACCAATTCTAATCAAATATAAATTGTCTATTTCTCATTAAAAAATCAACTAACTTCTTTCGATTGAATGACAATTTTTCGCTACTGTGTTCAAAATGAAAACAAACACAAAGCAAAAAGCACAAATGTCATTTTAAAATAGGTTTAAAATAGGGTCGAACCAATTTTAAAATTCTTTTATTTACACAAGGTTTAAAATAGGTATTTTAAGCTAAAATTCGTTTATGAATACAATTTTATCGATTTTTGCTTAAAATGGATTTGAAATGCTGTTTAGAATTTTTATGAATACGGCTGAAAAATTTAACTCTGTTTACTGGAAATTAAAACGAAATACTATTAATTTATATACCCCCAAATAAAAGAATAAACAGCCAAAAGAACAAAAAGATTAATTCAAAGATAATATCGGCCAGCGTTGCATTTTTTTTGATCGCAACTGTATATTATAAATATATTTCAATGCCACCCTAATGTATATTTGCACAAGTTAACAACTCGTTAGGGGCAGTTATCAACTATTCAATTAAATTCGTTTACTTAATTGTAATAATGAATGAAATTGCTGGGAAAATAAATATGTGTTGAAACTTATTAAGCAATTACGATTTTTTCGCTACTATGATCTTTATTAATTGAATCTTTGCTAAATTTGATTTGAACTAACAATAATAATTAAAATCTTACAAAACAAAATTATTATATTAAGTATAGGTTAGTGATGTCAAATCCCACCTTTTCAGGCGTAGATGCCCCCGGCTATTTGTTAGATAATTTGACATTTTGGACAAACAGGTGTTTTTACCTATTTTTAAAAAATCTGTTTTTATGTGTAAATAAAAATCATTTGAATCTTGGATTCAGAGATTGAAAACAATAGCTTTAAATGTGGATGATTTTGTGGAAGAAATGTGTACAGGATTGCTAAACTTGGGAACCCATGACTTTTTAGTCAAAGAGCAATAGTTGTTCTTCAAGGATTTGAAGATACATTTGAAGTCTGGTGAATTCGTTATTTCATATGATTTCGCAGAAAACTATAAATATTTTCTTCAGGGTGCCATACAAGCTTTCCACTTCAATAACAGCCAAGCAACAGTAGTTATTTACTGCATGAAAGATGAAAAAGTGGCACACAAAAGTGTGGCAATCATATCCCACGATTTAAAACATGATATCGTTGCAGTTTATGAGTACCAGAAGATAATACTAAAATATCTAAAATCTAAATTTACAGTAGAGAAGGTATGCTACGTTTCGGACGTAGCTCGTCAACCTTTTAAAAACAAAAGTAGCTTCGCAAATCTTATAGCTCATTAAAAAGATTTTTGAATGCCAGCTGAGTGGCATTTTCATCCTACTGCTCATGGTAAAGGAGCATGTGATGGTATTGGGGCAAACCTTAAAAGAAATGCAGCGACGTATAGCCTCCAGTTCTCTCATCAAGATCGCATCTTCGATGCGACTGCTTTATTCCACTGGGCAAAGAATTATTGTAATGAAACGAAAATAGTTTTTAATAGCAAAGAGGATCATCAATAAACATTGAAAACACCATAACAATCGATGGCACCGCTCAATACCATGCTTTTATACCGCTTGTCGATGTAAGACCCCAATTTTTCTGCCTCTACTCAATATGATTTCTTTCCAAAACCAAAAAGAAACCAGCAGCGAAATCAACAGCTGAACCTAGTAACGCCAAGAAAAGATTGGCAAAAAAGCAGCAAATAAAGACGATAAATAAGCTGAATGAAAGATGGGTATTTAAAAATTTACAAAACTTAATTACTTCATCAGCTACAATAAATTAATTAAAAAAATAGTTATGTTATAAAAGGATCTAATAAATTATTTATTTTTGTTATTATTATTATATATTAATTTAATTATTATAACAAATAATTAAAACAAATAATTTTTCAACATTTCTGTAGAAAAAAAGTGTTTTTTTTCCTGAGGTTAACATATTGCGGGTCCCAGGAAAATAACATTACCAAATAATGGGTTTTAGAAGGAGAAGTAACTGGTTGAAGTTTGCCTGATAAGCTCATTATTTTAACACGGGGATGTCATTGGAGGTAGCTAGTTGCCTAGAAACTCATTAGCTGTATAACACATTATTAGTAAAGCCTTCTTTTCACTTTCAAAGTAATGCAATATGCAAGGAGCTGGCATGAAATATAAGTAGCTGTATAACACATTATTAGTAACGCCTCATTTTCACATTAGAAGTAATGCAGTGGTCCGGGGTAGGTCATTATTGGTAATGCACAAATCAATGAGCTGCTATTACGAAATTTTTCCTGGGGTATTACAGTATCGAAGGTATGAAATTTTAGTTAGGTATGTTACATACCTTCGGAAAGGTTAATTTGTCTAGTTTCTCAGTATACGTTTTATTTTTAAGGTTTTAGAAACACTTGCACACAATTAGGCAAAAATTAAAAATAGTGCATATGCTAAAAATTTAAGACCGTTGTCTTAGTTACAAATTATTTTCAAAAAATTTTTTGATTTTGCAAAAAAAAAAGTCAAAAATATTTTTTTATTTTTTTAAATTTTTTTTCAAAAGAATGAAGAAATAGCTATCCAAACAATTTGGGAAAAATTTTGCTAAGAACAATAGCTAAAAAGTTACATGGATGAGAAAAACACCTCTAACTGAGAGAGTTCTTGACCGATCTTGTTGAAAAATTATGTCTAAACTACTATCCAATAGGACTAATCTAGGTGCAAATTTCATCCCGATCGGAAGACATCAGTTTCAAAAGTTGGGTCACTTGACATGAAACGCCCCATATATATTAGGCGCCCTACAATTTGACCTGCTCAAATATATATGTATTAGGGCGGGTCGATTTTTCAGAGAAAATCGTATTCTAGGGATCAAAATAAGAAACTTTGCCGAAGCAACCATACCTCTAAAACGAATTCTGATGTCCCAGAATTTGGGTCGAACTTTTGGGTAGGGGCAAATTTTGAAAAATCCCACTTTGACCCATTTAGAGTGCTCCAATCGAGTCCAAATGTATGACCGACCCCCACTAACTTTGGAGCCCCGACCCACCCATGCCAGTGGCACACCCCCTGGAACTCCCCTGGGGGTTCCCCATACAAACATTTCAAAAAATCGCCAGTTTTGGCACTTTACATGAAAAAATCAGCGAAATGCCTATGTTTTTTTTCTTTATTTTTATTTATTTATTTATATTATTTATATTTATTATTTATTTATTTATTTTATTTATTTTTTTTCTCTTAAGAAATTTATTTAGTCAGAACATATGTAAATGAAAAAATTAATTAAAGTTAGTTATAGAAAAGAAATTAAAAAATATTATTGTTTGAAGTCTTTTTTACTTTCAAGTCTGGGCAATTTCGCACGGCTCTCTAATGTCGTTGCCATAACAGCCTCTACATTTTCCGGTATAACCCGTTTGGAAACGCTAGCTAGCAATTGAACATGTCGTTCCGTTCCTTGTATGTGTGATGGAATTTTTGGATCATTAAACGGTGGATCATCTTGATTTAAATATTCTTTCAATGTATCGTACGGAATGCTTCGCGTGAATGGTGGTTCAAATACGTTATTTATGTCATTCATATTGATCATTTCCGTGTAACTTGTGCAATTAAAGTTTATATCTGGTTTATTATAAACTCTAAGTTGCGTTGGGTCGTCAACATCGGTTCGATAGCGTAGAATTTTCTTGATAGCACAATCGCGCTTTTCTTTGCTATCCTCAAACAACATTGATAACAAGATATTTTCCGAATGCGCATAATATGAATTATCTTTAATTACTTGATTGACAATTTAGCGTAAACGAGGTTCTAGAAATCGTGACCAACCAATGAACTTGAAAAATAATGCACTGTTGTACACGGCAGAGCTGAAATACTTGATATTGAAGTACATTGGCACATAACATTTAATTATGAATTCAACCAGAATTCTTAAATTTGCATCTGGATTTTCCGTTGTCACATATAATCGTAATAATAAGGCCGCTAGCCTTGGTGAGCCACCGAGAATGTACAATTATCCCTGGTTTGATGTTAGCCAGATCCACCGAAACCACGCCGCTAGAAATTGCATGGGCCATGTCGTATAAGTACTTCGAATCGGTGGAAAATTAAATTTTTTCTGGAGCAGGGGGCATATTTTGCAACTCTATTTTCGGGAAGTCGTCCACCACCTGAAAATATATAATAATAAAATTATTAATAATGGTTGACAATTATAATAAACGAGTGATAGCAATAACATACCGGAAGAGTTTCACAAGTTTCGATTTGACGGCTCAGTTTTCCGGTTGCCGATCTCGGTCCAGTGCTGGTTGATTTATCCAAAGCTTCAAACAAATGCCGAAACAGTTCGTTGAAGTGTAGAAGGCAAACGAACCAATGCAATGGTCTTTTTAACAGCAATTCGAATCGTCGTATAATTCCACCGTGTGGGCCAGTGTTTGTTGGTTCACCGTCAGTGCATATTCCAATTAATGCATCCAGTGATATATTTTTATCGTTGAAAAAATCATTTAATTTGGTTGTTTTGTATTCAGCGGTTTCATGTTCCAGTCTTACGTAACCAATCAATTCAGAATTGGGTTCTCTCAAAATAACAAGATGAGGTTCTTTTACCATCCTAGTATGATACTTCTCATCAATTTTATCTATCGTTAAAGTATCATCTTTTCTGCCATCGAATGAAAACGCTAACAAATTGGTATCATTTAACCGTTTGCGAAGCACTTCTTGTCTGTATTTCTCTTTTTCTCTGCGAACTTTCGATTTATCCATGATGAGAGGTTTCCCATGCTTATCTTTAATTTTAAAATCTTGAAAAAGAGCGGTTCCCAATGCTGATGCTACTCTATCAGCACACCAAATCTGTCACATACCAAGGCAAAGTTAAAACAATCGTATCTCTCTGTGTATTGTGAACTTGTGTTTCTATCCATATATTCTTGAACCGGTGGCGGTGCGTATGTTGAATCATCGGGATCTTGGTATGTTGGCATTGATGACATACACGTTGCTCCTTGGTCTTCAATTTCCATCACAAATGCATCCATTGTTAGTCTTCTCTGATTATGTTGATCGTGCATAAACTTTTTGAGGCGTTCGGGAACCAAGCCGCATGCACATGAAGCTGCCTTCAAATCGCATTTACATGTTCCAATGTAAAAAATTGTTTCCAGAGATTTTACATACTCTGTAAATTGTTGGGTTTTGTTTCTTCTCTTGATTTGGTCTGGATATTTGTCAAGCAATCTATTCAATTTATTACATACACTTTTTTTCAGCATTATTTCCATACCAAGTTTTTCCCAAATTCCAATCAACTTATCTTGTACTTGAATAGTGAATGATTTATAGGAAAACTTTTTTTGTTCTGTTTTAGCACGTTCACTTAAGTAAAAATAATATCTCAAGATATCCAGATGGGTTGGTAAATTAAGATCAGTCAAATCAGTAGACACACCAAAAACAGTAACATCATGTTTGGGTATATGACTCATTGGGTTTTCGATAGTTGTTGCTTCATCTTGCGGTGTAGACGATGGTGGATTCATTGTAAACTGATTTGGATTGGTCACTTCACTTATTATTTTTTTTTAAATATTTTTTTATCTGAACTTAGCACTTCACACTTTGAGTTCTTCACAACGACTTAATGCATTCACAAAAACTGTTGCGTTATATACGGTCTACGAGACGAGGTAATAAGAATGAAATGGTAATTTCAATTCTACCTGGTGTATCTTGTGGTGGCTTAAAAACCCACACAAGCAATTTTACGACCTGCAATTGTGTCACAGTGATACGTTCATTTTTTAAAAGGGTTGCGGTGCATTACAGTGATACCTTAATTGTTAAAATGGTTGCAAAAAACGCGCATTTCTTAAGAAAGTGCCATAAAAAACTCATAAAAAGGGTTGTAAAAACAACCTTCATTTCTTAAGTAGGTCTTGTGGTGGCTTAAAATACCCACGCAAGCAATTTTACGACCTGCAATTGTGTCACAGTGATACGTTCATTTTTTAAAAGGGTTGAATAAAAAACCCACACAACTAAGTTTACGACATGCAAATGCATCACAGTGATGCCTTGGTTTTAAAAGGGTTGTAAAAAACGCTAATTTCTAATAAATTTTTTTTAATTTCTTTTCTACTACTAAGTTAAATTCATTTTTTCATTTACATATTTTCTGACTAAATAAATTTCTAAAGAGAAAAATAAACTCCAAAAAGAAAAAACATGGGCATTTCGCTGATTTTTTCATGTAAAGTGCCAAAACTGGCGATTTTTTGAAATGTTTATATGGGGAACCCCACAGGGGAGTTCCAGGGGGTGTGCCACTGGCATTGGTGGGTCGGGCCTCCAAAGTTAGTGGGGGTCGGTCATACATTTGGACTCGATTGGAGCACCCTAAATGGGTCAAAGTGGGATTTTTCAAAATTTGCCCCTACCCAAAAGTTCGACCCAAATTCTGAGACATCAGAATTCGTTTTAGAGGTATGGTTCCTTCAGCAAAGTTTCTTATTTTGATCCCTAGAACACGATTTTCACTCAGCAATGGGCGATTTTTGGCCTTCCCACAAATCGACCCGGCCTAATATATATATATATATACATATATATATAAATATATGTTCTTTATTCATTTATTCAAAAATATATTATCATTTATTTAAAAAGTTCCCATTTAATATTTACTTTATATCTCTACAAATGTGCTTGAGTCCGTTTCAGGTTTTTCGAGCTGATTCAAATTCTCTTCGAAAGCAACGTATGCTAGCCGACGCTGATCATGAGGATACGCGTACCAGTCAAATGCAGCTCTTGCAATACCAGTTGTGCAACTTAAGGAATGCAATACCTGCCCTATTTATAGTATACCAGTATCAGCGACGGATCCATCTTCTTTGGAAATTTTATAAACAACGTTGTTGAAGGTTTCTATGTCTCCAATTTCGGTACCATCAACGAAAAGTGGTGTAAATTATTTTATTTTTTTTTTATTTTATATTAATTACAATACAAAGTAAATTTGTATTCTAATTTGGGTCCAGGGATAAGCCGGGTGACAAAAACCATTTGGCGGTTTTTGCAGCGATAGACCAAAGTCTCTGGTGGGAATCGAACCCACGACCCCCGCATGATAGGCGAGCACGCTACCTACTCACCTTCTGGGGTGCTTATATGGTGTAAATTACCGATACTCATTAGCTTTGTCTTTTTAAAGTTTATTCTTAATCCTACTTTATTAGCGTTTACGTTGGGCCATTATACAGATATCATATGCATAGTCAATATCTGCAATATTCCAACGAATGCCGATAGGGACCTTCCGGCTGGTTTGTTCCATTACACAGTCTAGAAGTAAAATAAATAGTATTGGAGACAGGTTTAAACTTGCAAAACGCCAGTAGCAGTTGTGAAAGTTTGACTTTCGCAACCCTACACTGTGCATCTTTGTGGAGTTCGAGTAGTAGGGTGAAGATTTCTTCCGGTATTATTTTGGCAATTAGTGCAGGCCCCATAGAGTTTCGGGTTATTGTGTCGAAAGTTATCATCTACGAAATGCAGATATAAATGTGTGTTGTACACTTCTGATTGCTCAATTATTATGCTTAGAGTATTCATATGATCAACACAGAATAGTCTAGACCTAAACCCAGCTTGTTCGTTTTGGCGAGATTCGCATATTAAGGTTGCCATCACTTAACCTATAGCATTTACTATCACACCAGTTCTTACAATGCATTCTGCTAATGTATCAGAACCATATTTTAAAAGCTCTGCAGAGATTTTATCGGACCCTATTCTTCATTTTATTTAAGGCCGCCACTAGTTCAATACTCGTATGGGGATCAGTTGATATTTCCCTTCTAGGTTTACAAAGAGTAAATATCATCAAATTTTCAGCCTGGTTGGTACGGTTACAAAACGGGGTTGATGAGCCATTAAAAAATTGAGCTTTATTTTACATATTAATGAACGAAGTTTTGGAATTGCACAATATGTTTAGCAAATATTTACATATATATTTATACTGCTGTAATTATTTACATATCTACTCTTCTTTTTACTGATGAGAAACAGCTGAATAACTTGTCTTGCAAAATATCAATTTTTTTTTATGTGCAAGTGTTTGTGCTTTAAAGTAGTTTGGGAGTATTGCCACCGATACAGTGAATCTTCGGAAGAAGGTAACTTCCGCAATACGAATGCGATATTAGACAATTTGAGAAAGAAACCGTCTTCGTATTCCATATTTAAATGGTCATCAAATCTGGTGTATAGACATCATATATAAAATGCATTTTATATGGAGTTCATTAAAAGCAAGTAAGAAAATTATAATCGGTCTATACCGACTATGTGATACTCTATAGGATGCGTTTAAAGTATTGGTCTTAGGTCCAACTAATTGGGCATAGAAAATAAACATAAACCAAAATCTAGTTTTCTCAGATACCTCATTCGAAGAGTTTCAGTTAAACGCAGGGATACCGTAAGGCTCTGTTCTTTTTCCTTCTCCTGTCTACTCTTTTGCAGACGACAGCAATTGGGGGACATGACAATCTCTGAGTGAGGTCGAGTGAATAGGGTTGATTTTAATGCTCGTAAGACCCAATGTTGTTTATTGACCCATAGGCGAGCCATGGAGTCATAAATGTCGTCTGTATCCATTGGGTGGTGTAGATATTGAAGAATCGCATGCTCTTGATATTCTAGGCATGAGAACTCGGTGTGATGTCCGTTGGAATAAACACATTTTCAAAAGAAACTTTAAAGTGCTTAGGTTTCCTGAATCGGTGTAAGAATTACTTCACCCTTACTATTTATGCCACCTATATCCGACTAAAAATGGAATACAACTCCCATATATAGGCAGGGGCTATTTTGAAGCCCCTGGACTATTTGCAAAGGAGGACGTTGGTGCTTATCAATGATAGTAGGGTAACCACCTCTATTGCCACATTGGAGCATCGTCGGAATGTTGGTTGTGTTACACTGTATTATAGATATTACAATGGGAAGATACGAGTATACTTTATAACGAAAAATAATCTTGGAGATATATGCCATCCACAGTTCATAAAATTTTGTACATGAGGAACAAATAATTCAAAACAATATGCTACCAATAGGAGATCCATCTGAAGAAGCGCAAGAAAAAAGGAGCAAAAACTACAGATTCTTTCGCGAACACGACACAAGAAAAATGTCCAGATATTGCACTTATGAAGATTTTATCACTATTTTGTTGTGCACTTCAGATCCATATATGTCCAACATTCGTCGAAAATGGAAAACTACCTCTACTGAATTTGACAAAGAAGCTAAACAACTTCTAGAAGATGAAAATCAAGGCTACGAGTATTTAGAAGAAATCTTTACTAAAATTGTTTGATTTAAAGTAGTTTTTCAGTACACCAACAATAAGTTATACTCTGTTTTTTTTATATAGTTAGCAATTTTTCTTGATTTAAGAATTTATGTATTTTATAAATTTACAAAAAAAAAATGATATAGAAATATTTAAAAAGATAATAAAAAAATTTTTAACTTAAGTAAAAACATACGACTTTATCTTGAACCAATACGTAAAAGTTACGTTCGCTGCTTAATAAATTATATTAGCAGATTCCAGCGCTCGAAATTCGAGTGCTATTTCTAGGCAATTTTATTTTTCAACTTAGCCAATTCACAAACCAACACTTTTTTGGTTTATTACTATTGTGAATGAAGGTAACAAACTCATTAACAAACACATTAACAAATTTAATAAACACACACATAGCATATGTAAATGCAATTTACTCAAAATAAAGGAAAGAATTTAAAAATCTGTAAATCTGGTGAACAGCTAAAAAGAAATACCTTTCAAATAATATACGTTTGGTCAAAATCGGGTTAAAACGGTAGAACAAGACTTCGGTAACAAAAAATCGCCTAGCCTATTAATATTATAGATTTGAACTCGGGATCTTTCAAAAAAGCCAACCTTTGGCCATTGTGAATATTAGGACTAAAAAGTTTACGGGGCCAAAGTTTGGCATTTTCTGACAAAATTTAACTTAAACAATTTTTTAAAAGTATTAGTTGTAAAATTAACTGAAAAAATAAGACATTATATAAAAAAAAAACCTTTTTTAAACCTTTAACATTTCACTTTTGTACTAAAATTCAACTAAAAATGAAAATTTGTTTTAAACCCCCCATAACTTTTTTTATTATCGGTCGATATTTACGTTTTATAGCAAAAAAGCTAAAGTCCCAACTACCAAACAAAGAAAACCGCATATCAAAACTCCAATCCAATTAAAAGTTATGGATTTTTGACCGCCTTCTTGTGAAATGGTCCACTGTGCGGCGTTATAAGACCCATAGAATGTTTTGGGACGTTAGAAATCATACGATAATTAAAAAAAAATCAAATGATTCTTCGCTAAAATGGTCCAGATATTAATATTAAAAAAAGAGTAATTTTTTAAAAAGGGTACTCTTTAAAAAAGGGTACTTTTTTATAAAATGGGTACGTTTTAAAAAGGGTACTTTTTAAAAAAGGGTGCTTTTTATACCCTCCACTCCAGTGGTCAGAGGGTATATATAAGTTTGTCATTCCGTTTGTAATAATTAGAAAAAAATTTTGGACCCCATAAAATATATATATTTGTGATCCTTATAACAACCGGAGTTGATATAGCGATGTCCGTCTGTCCGTCTGTCCGTCTGTGGAAATCACGATGGCGACATCAATCAGGCAGCTAGGGTGCTCGCTGACATTAAAAATGGTTCATTAACATCGTGAAAAGTTTGCAATTTAAAATCGTCCAAATCGGTCGATTAGGGCCCGAGATTTGAATGAAGAACTAAAAAAAGTCTTGAAAAAATATAATTTTCTATGTTGTTCTTGTCACGATCACGCCCTCAATATGATAGCTAAGGTGATCATTTTTAACGAGAATGATTCTACAAATTCATGGGAAGGTTTCTGTTTCAAAAATCATTAAAATCGGTGGAACAGGTCCAGGGAAATCTCTGAAAAATTAAAAAAAAAAAATGAAAAATATGATGTTTCTATAGTGTTCTTGTTGTTATTCTAAATGTTATATTGTTGTCATAGCTGGACTTTTTGTTTTTGTGGTCGTTGTGGTAATAATAAAATAAAAACTAACCCCTTGTACGTTTTTTTTATCAACTCTGGTAGAAAAATTTAAAAGTTTCCATTGTTTTGGCATCACTAAAAAAATTTACTAGATCATTTCTGTCATTGTCACGAGCCTGCACGCAAAGTTTCAGATCGATCGGGTCACGGGAAAGGGGTGAAAATCGATCCAAAATTTTTTCGACAAGCAGACACAACGAGTTAATATAAAGGGAGTAAAAATTCCCCAGCATCTAAAGCAAATATTGCTAAAATACCCAGTTGTTAATAAAAAAACAATGTAAATTTAGCAAAAAAAATTTTTATGTATTAATTTATTTAAAGAGAAAAACACAAAAATAACGTTTGATGTTGTATTTTTTGTGTATAATATTTACATATACATACATACACATATTAAATAATACAAATAATTTACATATATTCTGTATATGTATATCCATAACAACTGCATGTTGGAAATAAGTCGGTATGTTATTTTATTTACATAAAATTCTGCAATATTTTTTTGTGGGGAAAATACATTTCGTTTGCATTAACAGAGTGTCACTTCATTTTTCTCAGCGTGACTATGCCACAGTAGATGGCGCCACAATTTTTGTTTGTTTTAATTAGCCTTGCAATAGTTATTTCTATTTTAACATGAATGTCAATATTTTCGACTAGATATCATACAGAACAATGTTTTTTCATTATTCTTTTACAAATATGAACATAAGTTTGGCATATTAACTTTTTGTTGTTATTACAAAATAGAGTTACCGAGTTCATCAATGAGTTTTTTGCTTTCAAAACAGTTCTACATAGTTATATAGAATTATTATTCTGCTTTACGTACACAATATCTGATTGCGATTACATCTAATTTTTAAAAATTGTTTATAATTACTAAAGCATTATTATTCACATAAATACAAAATTGCACTTTTTAAATTTTCCATTCAAATTTAAGAAAATATCAATTCTAAAAACTGGAATTAAAATTTCCAATTATTAATTAGAAAATATTAACTGAATTTCAGAAAATCATAGCAAAACGTCGGAAATAATAATTTTAAATTTACAAGACATCAATTGCATCTTTAATATATAAATTTTATTCGTTAAACACAAATTGAAATTCCAAAAAAAAAAAAAAAAACACCAAATACCTGTGTTTACATTTAAAAAATGTTTACATTAAAAAAAAATATTGGCATTCAAGAGAAATTAATAGCTTTTCAGTAACTTCTTTTAACGATAGTCGAATCGTTAAAAAAGAAAAGTAAAATTATCAGTAAAATTTTTAAACGATATTCGCTATTGTTAAAGTCAGCTGTTGTTGTTATCTAAACGACAACCATTTTTGTGTTGTTTATTCAATCGATAAAAACTTAAATTTTTGGGTTGAAATGTCGTCATACATAAATAAAAATCATAAAAAGGTGAAAATATTTTTTTTCTATTAAAAACTTTTTTATATAAATAAAAAAATTAAATAGCATATTCAATTCATTATTTCATTTTCAAATAAATACACAGAAATATTAGTAAAAAAATAAAGATATTAAACATAAACATAAAATCATCCTGTCAAACACGAAGTAATTTGTTTTTTTCTATTCTTCTTTGTGTTTTTCGCTTATTTTAACAGAGATGCCACTCGTTTACAATTTAAATAAATAGAAAAATAGATTTGTCGACTGTCGTTAAGATGTGTGTACTTAGTGAATCACTTAATCCTCAGTGCAAACAACAATAGCTGTCGATATATTTTGCGATTGTCGGATCGTTGAAATTCTGTCGGATCGTTGAATTCGCACTACAGAAAACATTAATTTAAATTCAATGAATTTTAGAAAACCTCAAATGATATTTAAGAATTGCGAACATAAAAATTGTTACATAAATAAACGCAATTTGATGAGAATGTTATTTATACATATATTATTTTTCACAATTTTTTTTTTGGATGAATATTTGAAGTTTTTTAGAAAATAAAGAGAACAAATTATTTTATTTAAAATGTTTGGGACATTTGGTTTTTTTGCGTTTGGCATCCCTAATTTGAATATTTATTATTATAAATTTATTCTCTATGTTTTCCAAATATGGCAATAAAAAAGTTGAGAGAGCTTTTTTTTGGTTATTATTTTGTTACTCCATCCGACCTATATGGCCGCAATGAAGAAATATTTGGCCAGTTAAAAGAAACTATATAGCCATCTCCAATTAGCACGATTAAATGCATGTAGCCACCCTACACAACCATTACCTTTGCAATGGAGGTTAGGGCGAGCTATTTAATTAGCAAAAACTAAATTAAACGAGAAGTTATGTCATATAACCGGAAACGCATGCATATTTTTCCAATATTTTGTTTACATTTATTATCAATACTCAAACCGAGGTGGAGGGTATCAAAGATTCGGCACAGCCGAATTTAACACTCTTACTTGTTAAAAATGCGTTCTTTTAAAACAAGGGTCTTTTTTAAAAAAAGGGTACTTTTTAATAAAAGAGCACTGTTTTAACAAAAGAGTACTTTTTTAATAAAAGAGTATTTTTTTTAAATAAAAAACGGTTTCGATAAAAAAAATTACTAATGAAAATTCGGTTAAGGACATTAAGAAGCCCCTGAGGGGTAGTCCAATAAAAAATTTTCTGATGGGACTTAAAATAAAATACTGCCTTGATAAAAAAATAAAAATAAAATAAAAAAAAAACATTTAACTGGAAAATTACTGATGTGATTTCAAATAGAAGGTAATATTAAAATATAAATTAAAAATAAAATTAAAAAAAAATATTTTACTGCTGTGTGTTTCTCTAAACCATATCAAACCATTTAAAATCAAAAACGCGGACCTTTTATTAAAAAAAAAAACATGTGAAACAATTATGGCCAGATGTTAAGGTCAACTATGTACGTACGTACGTACGTACAAAAAACAGTCGCTTACAAGAATTGAAATCGCTGAGAGTAGAATTATAAAAGTTAATTGCGTAGTTTTATTTTAGTGCGTTCTTAGAAATCTTTTACTCTAACAATAAAAGATTCGCACAGGTTGCAAATATTTTAATGTTTTTTCTTTATACCAGCATGTATCGCCATTAATTCATTAATTAAAATATTTTAATAATTTGTAGCTTGCTGTGAAGCTTATTGACAGAACTTTAATATGCGACATAAAACTGTTGATGTTGACAACATCCCATAAATTCTACTCTGTTTGCGAATACTTTCCCTAACCATATAAAGCCGATTTCGATTTCGTAGCGTTTCATTAAAAAGAGTCTAGTACCGAAAACAAATAGATTTCGATGAAATTAATGCACTCTACTATATCTTTTCCAATTGTATTTCAGGTAGCATCAATTTCAGGAAACATCAATTGAATTTCAAAAGACATAAAGTGATTTTTAGAAAATATCAAATGTATTTCAGAAAACATCAAATGTAATTCAGAAATTATCAAATATATTTCAGAAAGTATCATTCGTGTTTCAGAAAACATCAAATGTATTTCGGAAAGTATCAAATGTATGTCAGAAAACATCAAATGTATTTCAGAAAACATCAATTGTATTTCAGAAAACATCAAATGTATTTCAGAAAACATCAAATGTATTTCAGAAAACATCAATTGTATTTCAGAAAACATCAATTGAATTTAAGAAATTATCAAATGTAATTTAGAAAACATCAATTGAACTTCAGAAAGTGTCAAATCTATTTCAAAAAACATCTAATATATTTCAGAAAACATCAAATGTATTTCAGAAAGTATCAAATGTATTTCAGAAAGTATCAATAGTATTTCAGAAAACATCAATTGAATTTCATAAAGTATCAAATGTATTTCAGAAAACATTAATGCCGTTTTCTTTTCTGACAAAAAATGTCGCATTTTATTTGCACCTTTTTCGAAAAGTGTATTTTTTTATACATTCTAAATTAAGAGCAACCTTATCTTATATATCAATCGAAAGGTCTCAAAGAGCTGTGTTCATAAAATACAAAAAAAATTGATTATTATCCTCTTTGAAGTCATAGGGTGAAAATATTCAAAAAAGGGGAATAATTGAAAAATATTCACACACTATGACCTGAAAGAAGTCAATGGCTGCAATTTTTTGTGATTTACGAGGGCTTGACTTTGAGATCTTTCTATTGATGTATAAGATAAGGTTGCTCTTAATTCAGAATATATGTATAAAAAATACACTTTTCGAAAAAAGTGCAAATAAAGTGCGACATTTCTTGTCAGAAAAGAAAACGGCATAAATGTATTTCAGAAAACATCAAATGTATTTCAGAAAATATTAACTGAATTTTAGAAAAATAGTACGTTATACAAAAACATATTTTTTAAGTATTATACTTGGTTTATAACATTTCTTAGAAACTATAAACTTTTTTACCACTATGTGGTTTGGGTATAATGACTTTGTGCTGCTGTTTGTAAGAACCAAAAATATTTGACCTAGACCCATCTTTAATTATACCGATCGAATCAGAATCACTTTCTGAGTTGATTTAACAATGTCCGTCCGTCCGTCCGTCCGTCCGTCTGTGTGTCCATGTAAAGTTTGTAATCAAACTGCAGGTCGCAAATATGAACATATTTTGATGAAATTTGGTATATAAGCTTCTATCGGCCATGGGATGAACGCTATTGAAATTGGTGAGAAGCGGTCCATGTTCGGACCTAGCCCCCATACAAATTACCCATATGAAATCGACATAAATTGCCATAAGATCCAAATTGTCATATAGATCTTACTCAAATTGGGTTTGTATGCGTTCATTACATCCATTAATGAGTAGTCCAAAAATGATTCCTTTGACCACATACAGAGCTGCTTCCCGATCTTCACTTAAATCTATTAAAAAACAAAAATATTGCACTGATTCTTCTCAAATTTTGTTTGTATATATTTTTGCAAAATACAAGAGACTTTACCAAACATGATCAGGATCGGTCCATTTTTGGACCTAGTCCCTATATAGATATAGCATCCGATATGAACTTTTTAATATCTGCAGCCAAAAAAATTAATAAAAATCCCACTCAAATTTGGTTTTTGCTTATTTTCTATGTCCAGTTAGTTGGGCCTAAGAGATAGGGTTTCTAAACGCATGGTATAGGGTATCGTATAGTCGGTCTAGACCGACTATAATTTTCTTACTTGTTTTTTTCAAAATGATGACTTTCTGAAAAGCAATTGGTGTGCTACAAATAAATAGTTACTACTTATAAGTCATGCCATCCATATAATGACAAAACCTTGAATAAAAGCATATTTTTTATAAAATGGTTGTGATGATCAGGACTTGCTTGGGATATATTTTGCCCGATCTACTATTCCGTATTTTATAAAATCATATAAAAACCATTTGGATTGCTTCCAATGTTGAGAAGAGGTTTCTTCCCTGACACCACGTGATAAACGTGATAAATACAAAACGAAATAAACAAGAAACTCCAGCTAATTTTATATATTTCTATTAATTTAATTTGATTTTTTCATATTGGTAACTATGGTTGTAAAGAAAAAAAAAACAAAGAAAAATTTGTTAGAATTAATATATAAATTTGTTACGGCTAATAAACATTTCAATAAAAGTCCAGAAGCTGTTCGGTTTTTAAAACTTAAATAATCATGTGTATCGAGTTTCCTCTATATATACAGTAGAGGTATAACTTTTTTGGCGGAAAAAATTACAGGGCCCCACCTTATGGGTAATATTGTACTAACAATAAAAATCGTTTTAGTCTTATAAGTGAATTTGGAACAAAAACATTTTTAATTATAATATTTTTATAATTTTTTTTTAAATACTAAAAAAAAATTTAAAATATGAATTCTTATAGCCCAAAAGTTTTTTTGGAAAAATTTTCAGGAGTTTTGGAGGACGGCATAGGGTCGCTTAAATCGATTTGATGGAAAAAATTAGGTTATGAAACATAATTTATTTTAGCTTTATGCCTTTCACTCCCCCGTGCAGAGGGTATATGGCAGTTTGTCATTCCGCTTAAAACTCATTGAAAAATGAATTTGCTATACATTAAGTATACATATATATTATTGATCTTTCAAAACAACTCGAGTCGATACAGCGTTTTCCGTCAGTCCGTCTGTCTGTTGAAATCACGCTCACTCACAAAATAACCTTGTCAAAGTTATGATAATATATTGAACAGGTTACTATTGAAATACATGTGTCAAAAAATATGAAGACACCTCTATATTTAGTGTGTTTGTGTACTTTCACAAATATTTTGCTTATATTTATTATAAATAGTACCTACAGATTTTAATGTAAATATAAAATCCAAGTGAAGGGTATCAAAGATTCGGCATAAACGAATTTAACTTTATTTCATGTTTGTTCTCTCATGTGTAATTTTCACAAAACCCGATAAGGCGCTTTTAAATTTATCCGTTGTAAAAAATTATTCGTTTAAGGGAAACTTTATCCACCTTTACATTAAAAACTTAGTATTACCCAAGTTGAAAGCTCAATAACTCTAGAAATGTGCAATATTTAGCAATAAATCTTTTAGATGGATCTTCATTCCAAAGCAATATTTTTCTTGTCATTTTAAGAGAAATATGAAAAATATAAAACTAAAAAATCATTTCTTATATCCCATTGTACAAAATATTAAAATTTCATGATGGGGTTCAAATGACAGGTATTTCGAAAACCCATCTACTTTTTATTAAGAAATTCCTTTCAAGAAGATGTAGCATTGTAATAAATGCCTTTCATTAAAAAGTATTATTGAAAGGTACATTTTATTTAAAAGTAGCTTTTATTTAAAAGCACCTTTATATAAAAGTACCTTTTATTAATAAGAACCTTTAATTAAAAAACAAGTAAGAGTGTTAAATTCGGCTGTGCCGAATCTTTGGTACCCTCCACCTCGGTTTGAGTCTTGATAATAAAGTAAACAATTTGTTAAACTTAATACCAAAAAATTATTTCAGCAAATTCTTTGGGTTGGTTTTCGTCTTTTCTATTATTTCGGATTTATTTCGGTGTTTGCTTTTTGGTTATATACCTATATGCATGCGTTTCCGGTTATATGACATAACTTCTCGTTTAATTTAGTTTTTGCTAATTAAATAGCTCGCCCTAACCTCCATTGCAAAGGTAATGGTTGTGTAGGGTGGCTATATGCATTAAATCGTGCTAATTGGAGATGGCTGTATAGTTTCTTTTAACTGGGCAAATATTTCTTCATTGCGGCCATATAGGTCGGATGGAGTAACAAAATAATAACAAAAAAAAACTCTCTCAATTTTTTTATTAAAATATTGCCATATTTGGAAAACATAGAGAATAAATTTATAATAATAATATATAATCAAATTAGGGATGCCAAACGCAAAAAACCAAATGTTCCGAACATTATAAAATAATTTGTTATCTTTATTTTCTGAAAAACTTCAAATATTCATCCAAAAAAAAATTGTGAAAAATAATATATAACATTCTCATCAAATTGCGTTTATTTATGTAACAATTTTTATGTTCGCAATTCTTAAATATCATTTGAGGTTTTATAAAATTCATTGAATTTATATTAATGTTTTCTGTAGTCCGCTTCTGTAAATTTCAACGATCCGACAATCGCAAAATATATCGACAGCTATTGTTGTTTGCACTAAGGATTAAGTGATTCACTAAGTACACACATCTTAACGACAATCGACAAATCTATTTTTCTATTTATTTAAATTGTAAACGAGTGGCAACTCTGTTAAAATAAGCGAAAACACAAAGAAGAATAGAAAAAAACAAATTACTTAGTGTTTGACAGGATGATTTTATCTTTATGTTTAATATCTCTATTTTTTTACTAATATTTCTGTTTATTTATTTGAAAATGAAATAATGAATTGAATATGCTATTTAATTTTTTTATTTATATAAAAAAGTTTTTTTAATTAAATCAAAATATTTTCACTTTTTTTTATTTATGTATGACGACATTTCAACCTAAAAATTTAAGTTTTTATCGATTGAATAAACAACACAAAAATGGTTGTCGTTTAGATAACAACAACAGCTGACTTTAACAATAGCGAATATCGTTTAAAAATTTTACTGATAATTTTGCTTTTCTTTTTTAACGATTCGACAATCGTTAAAAGAAGTTACTGAAAAGCTATTAATTTCTCCTGAATGCCAATATTTTTTTTAAATGTAAACATTTTTTAAATGTAAACATATTTGGTGTTTTTTTTTTTGGAATTTGATACAATTGATGTCTTCTAAATTTAAAATTATTATTTCCGACGTTTTGATATGATTTTCTGAAATCCAATTAATATTTTATAATTTATAATTGGAAATTTTAATTCCAGTTTTTAGAATTGATATTTTCTAAAATTTGAATGGAAAATTTAAAAAGTGCAATTTTGTATTTATGTGAATAATAATGCTTTAGTATTTATAAACAATTTTTAAAAATTAGATGTAATCGCAATCAGATATTGTGTGGGTAAAGCAGAATAATAATTCTATATAACTATGTAGAACTGTTTTGAAAGCAAAAAACTCATTGATGAACTCGGTAACTCTATTTTGTAAAAACAACAAAAAGTTAATATGCCAAACTTATGTTCATATTTGTAAAAGAATAATGAAAAAACGTATCAAATAAAAGACCAGCCCGTGTATACTCTTAACATTGTTCTGTGTGATATTTAGTCGAAAATATTGACATTCATGTTAAAATAGAAATAGCTATTGCAAAGCTAATTAGAACAAAAATTGTGGCGCCATCTACTGCGGCATAGTCACGCTGAGCAAAATGAAGTGACACTCTGTTAATGCAAAAGAAATGTATTTTCCCACAACAAAATATTGCAGAATTTTATGTAAATAAAATAATATATCGATTTATTTCTAACATGCAGTTATTATGGATATACATATATAGAATATATGTAAATTATTTGTATTATTTAATATGTGTATGTATGTATATGTAAATATTACACACAAAAAATACAACATCAAACGTTATTTTTGTGTTTTTCTCTTTAAATAAATTAATACATAAAATTTTTTTTTGCTAAATTGCCATTGTTTTTTTTTTTATTAACAACTGGGTATTTTAGCATTATTTGCTTAAGATGCTGCGGAATTTTTACTCCCTTTATATTAACTCCTAGTGTCTGCTTGTCGAAAAAATTTTGGATCGATTTTAACACCTTTCCCGTGACCCAATCGATCTGAAACTTTGCAGGCATGCTCGTGGCAATGACAGAAATGGTCTAGTAAATTTTTTTTTAGCGATGCCAAGACAATGGAAACTTTTAAATTTTTCTACCAAAGTTGATAAAAAAAAAAATGTACAAAGGGTTAGTTTTTATTATATAATTACCACAACGACCACAAAAACAACAAGTCCAGCTATGACAACAATACAGCATTTAGAATAACAACAAGAACAACATCATATTTTTAATTTTTTTTTTAATTTTTCAGAGATTTCCCCGGACCTGTTCCACCGATTTTAATGATTTTTGAAATAGAAATCTTTCCATTAATTTGTTGAATCATTCTCACTAAAAATGATCACCTTATCTATCCTATTGGGGCCTGATCGTGACAAGAACGACATAGAAAATTATATTTTTCAAGACTTTTTTTAGTTCTTTATTGAAATCTCGGGCCCTAATCGACCGATTTGGACGATTTTAAACAGCAAATTTCTCAGGATGTTAATGAATCATTTTTTATGTCAAAGAGCACCCTAGCTGCCCTATTGATGCCGTCATCGTGATTTCCACAGACGGACAGACGGACATCGCTATATCAACTCCGGTTGTTATAAGGATTACAAAATATATATTTTATGGGGTCCAAAATTTTTTTTCTAATTATTACAAACGGAATGACAAACTTATATATACCCTTTGCACACTGGAGTGGAGGGTATAAAAATACTTTTTATTAAAAAGTTATTTTGCCTCTTATTTAAAACGTTAGTTTTATTAAAAAAGTACCTTTTTTTTTTAAAAAAGTACCTTTTATTATAAGAGTACCTCTTATAAAAAAATTGCCTTTTATTAAATAGTACCTTTTATTAAAAAGTAACTTTTCCAAAAAAGTACCCTTTATTAAAGAAGCTTCTTTTAATATTAAGTACCTTTTAATAAAAAAGTACCTATTAATAAAGAAGTACCTTTTAATAAAGAATTACCTTTCAATAAGAAAAGTACCTTTTAATAAAAAAGTACTTTTAAAAAAGTACCTTTGAATATAAAAGTACCTTCTAATAAAAAGTACCTTTTAATAAAAAAGTACATTTTAAAAAAAGTACCTTATAATAAAAAAGTATAATTTAATAAAAAAAGTACCTTTTAATAAAAAAGTACCTTTTAATAAAAAGTACCTTTTAATAAAAAAAGTACATTTTAAAAAAAGTACCTTATAATAAAAAAGTATAAGTTAGTAAAAAAGTAACTTTTAATAAAAAAGTACCTTTTAATAAAAAGTACCTTTTAATAAAAAAGTACTTTTTAATAAACAAGTACCTTTTATTAAAGAAGTACCTTTTATTAAAAAAGTACATTTTATTAAAAAAGTACCTTTTATTAAAAAAGTATCTTTTATTAAAAAAGTATTTTTTATTAAAAACGTATCTTTTATTTAAATAAAAAGAACATTTTATTAAAAGAAGTGAATTGTATTAAAAAGATACCTTTTTATTAAATAGTACTCCCAAATACTGCCATTTTCTAGGGCTTAAAACTTTTCAAATGTTTAATTTCTACTATAAGGTCAAAGACGTGCCCCTTGAACTAATAATTTATTGCCGTGGATTATTTTTGTTAGTGGGCTGGTGCGCTTTAGAAGTAATTTATCTGGTTTTGTGAAAATAAACATCAGAGAAAAAATTTTCAAAAGTCTTCTGAGTTATAAGAATTCATATGCTGCTTTAAGAGTTACAAAAAAAAAAACCTTTTGAAACGCTACAATAACGCTATAATAAATATATAACAATAATGAAATTTTCCAATGTTTGAAGAAATAATTTTTAGACTTAATATGCACCGTGATAAGGTTTTAATTCTAGTTTTGTCAATCTGTTAATAGTTATATGATTAATCGATCAATAAAAAAACTTAAAAATGGTATTTTTCGTTTAACAAATAATCCGATCAATTTGTGTCAATTAATCGGATTAGTCGAACAATTTGCAAATATGTGTTAAGGGAAAAAAAATTTCTGAAAAATTACCAATTTATATAATAAAAAGATAGTAACACCTTTTCCATAATATTGATGTCTTCTCGGTTCATGTGTGCGGGTTACAACCGATAATAGACAATTTTTTTCATTTTAGCCATAGCAAATGAAAAATTTAGGTGCGATGATTCGAGTTAAAGCTAAAAATTTAATAAAATTTTATTTTCGTAAAATTATTTAATAAAATCAAAACAAGTTCTATTTTTAATAGTTCAAAACTCTTCTGAATTTTTCTCTACAATTTTATATGGATTGAATTTAAAGAGCAAAAATATCAAATATTATCTCAATTTATTTTAAGTTTTTATTTAATTGTTTGAAAATTTGTTGCATTTTTTACATAAAAGAACTTAACTGCAATATTTTGAAAATTCTTTTTATATAAAACTAAAAAATATTTATTATGATCCTAATTTATATAAAGTTTTCATATATATTTTTTAAATTTTTAAATGAAAAAACTTTATTTTTCCAGTGCGCGTCGCCGGCCCTAAATTTTAATATACAGAGTCACTCGTCAGGCTCTTCGGAAAAATTTTCTGAAAATTTCATTATAATCGGTCCATCCTTTTTTATGTATGTATGCAGATGCAGATGGTACAATATTAAAATTTGATTTTGCCACGCCCCTCTGTCCACAGACCAAAAATAAAAAATCAGATTTCTGAATATTCCTCGAAAATTTCATCAAGATCGGTCCATTTATATATATATATATATATATATATATATATTGATTAATCGGGAAATTTTTAAAACTTATTCGCTTGATCGATCAATAATAAGTTTTGGGTATTTTTAATCAGCCAAAGTTAAATCCCGAATAATTAGCAACTTTATTTGATGTCCACCATCTAAAAAAACATCGTGAGTCTTGATGATTATAAGTCAACAATTTAAAGATGAAAACGCTTGTTGTTGGAAAATAATGATATAAAAAGTATGCATCACAAATAAACTGGTAGATAAGGCAGGGATAAAGTTATTTAATTAATAAAAAAATATCGCGATTATAACTTTCGGTTCGGAATGGCGGAAATAATAAAATATTAAGTTATTTTAAGTAAAATTTTAAATTCTTTCAAAGATTTAAAAATATTGTTAACTCAAAAATGTTTGGTGACGGAACTTTTTCTAAATAGTCTATAATTCTATAATTTCCAAGTCATGTAATTTTGGATATTTGCAAAGCTTGAAAAAAGTTATATCCCTAATATCCATATTACCAACTATTCTTTATATTAAACACCTCTCACAGCAACTTGTTAGCGAAGGTGTTCAAATATTCGTTCCTTATATATTTTATTTTTCTTGCTTGTTCTTATTTTGCAAGTGCATTAATATGCCTTCGTTTAATAAATATGTATAAAACCTTCCAACAATTACAAATGACACCAGCTAAATAGGTTTAGCAACAATGTTGCTAAGCATTTGTTATTTAATGTATTTACGAAGTGAAATGGTTTTAAATAATTAAAACTTAAAAATGCATTTCTGTTAAATAATACCGCAATAAATAAAAAAACATGTACGAAAATTAAAGTCGAGCCGACTATGCGACACTCTATATCAAAAGTAGCGGCAAAAAGTTTTATGTAAGGTAAATGGAATGTGTATATGAATGGAATATATATATTATTTTATTTAATCATTTCCTGCACAACATGACTAAATCTTATTATTATAGCACAGGATTTTAATTGCGTGCAAACTTGTTAATAAGTCCATAGATATAACGTACGTATTACGTATAATATTCAAAATTCGAGTGCAAATTCTAGGAAATTTTATTTTTTCATTAAATAAAAACCCTAAAGGTATGTTAATCACATTAACAAATTTAATAAACACACACATAGCATTGTATAATTTTATATATGTGTTGGTAGCAACTTTATATGTAATTTACTCAAATTGCAAATTGGCTAAAATTGGCTAAAAAGAAATACCTTTCAAATAATATACGTTTAATCAAAATCGGGATTAAACGGTAGAACAAAACATCGGTCACAAGAAATCGCCTAGCCTATTAATATTATAGATTATAGATAGATATAAAAGTGAAAGTATGTATGTTTGTTTGTTTGTAGTTTATAGGAGGCTAAATAATTGGACCGATCTTCCTGAAATTTTACAGAGTTTTACTGTGTATCTGGAAGGAACTATAGGCTTTAAATTTGTGTGATATTTTTAGTGGGCGTGGCACTTCCCATACAAAGTGCACTTGTAATATCATATATATTGTGCACTATGACAGGGAGGGCTTTGCAAATATGTGTGAGGTTACCTATTATTGTTAGTAGCCATGCCGAAATTGGCGGGATCGGATGAGGGGACCCGGCACCTTCCATACAAAGTATTTCTTCAATATTATATATTATTAATATGACTAGCCGGACAAAAAGTAGTCGGGATTGGACAAATGGGCGAGTCACACCCCCGTTCAAAGTAAATATTAAATGTCATACATTTGGCATACTCTAATGGGCGTGATCAGAGCAGTGGGCATGGCAACGTCCATACAAAGTAAATATATAATATTATATAACTGGTGTATTATAAAAGGGAAAGCCTTTTACGAGTCTATTAGATATTAATGTGAGTGGTCAGATGAAAATGGACGGGATGGGATTAGTGGGCGTGGAAGCTCCTATACAAATATATACGAAATACTTTGAAAGTGGCAGTATTGACGCTTTTGTCAAGTACATTAACTGCCAATGTAAGTAGTCGTTGAAGATATGGGTGGAATCGTCAAACTCAAAAATCGCCAACATCGGACCAACCAAAAACCTTCAAAATCAAAAATCGGCAAAACCAAAATTCGCCACCATCAAAAATCGCCAAAATCAAAAATTGCGGAAATCAAAAATCGCCAAAGTCAAAAACCACCAAAATCAAAAATCGCTATAATAAAAATTGCAAAATGATATTCTAAATTCAAGGCCAATCGTTAAGTGTTGCCGGACTTAATTTGGAAAATCCATGTTTTTCTCATGGGCAGCTTTATGTAAATAGTTTGTTCTAGAGTAGGAAAGCCGAAAAATTAGATAATTTTTGCACCGAATTAAAAAGCAAAAAATATTGTATATAAGCAAGCATTGAAATAAAAAAATAATATAAAATAAATAAAATAAAAAGTTTTAGTTGCACAATAATAGGGAAAATTTTTATGAAAACAGGCATGTCAATAAGTATCGGTAAGTCGTAGCGAGGCATGACAAGACATACAAGTTGTAAAATAAAATTTTGAGTTTTTTCTTACGTATGGAGTCACAAGTAGTATTCTACTTTCAGGATGTCAGGGTGATTGTATGGGGACATTTGTAAGGGGTCTTGATCTGCGTTGATTTTCTTCAATTTCAATTTGCGATTTTTCTTCAGGTAATTGAAGATTTTTGCAAATATCTTAACGCAAAGGTGTACATGGACACGAAAACGGACGGACATCATTAAATCGATGGTAATTCTGAGCCAATTTTTATAATAGAATATGAGTATAGGTGCAGAATTTTTGATAGTACCAAACAGCCATATACAACTCAAAAAAAAACAAGTAAGACCGACTATACGATACCCTATACCATGCGTTTAGAGACCCTATCTCTCAGGCCCAACTAACTGGATATAGAAAATAAGCATAAATCAAATTTGAGTGGGATTTTTATTATTTTTTTTAGCTGCAGATATGAAAAAGTTCATATCGGATGATATATCTATATGAGGACTAGGTCCAAAAACGGACCGATCGTGACCATGTTTGGTAAAGTCTCTTGTATTTTGCAAAAATATATACAAACAAAATTTGAGAAGAATCAGTGCAATATTTTTGTTTTTGATAGATTTAGGTGAAGATCGGGAAGCAGTTCTATATGGGGCCTATGACTAAGAGTTGTCCCATAGGGATCATTTTTGGACTACTGATTAATGGATGTAATAAACACATACAAACCCAATTTGACTAAGATTTATATGATAATTTGGATCTTATGGCAATTTATGTTGATTTCATAGGGGTCATTTGTATGGGGGCTAGGTCTGAACATGGACCGATTCTCACCAATTTCAATAGCGTTCATCCTATGGCCGATAAAAGTTTATATACCAAAGTTCATCAAAATATATTCATATTTGCGACCTGCAGTTTGATTACAAGCTTTACATGGACACACAGACGGACGGACGGACGGACATCGTTAAATCGAATCAGATGGTGATTCTGAGTCGATCGGTATAATAAAAGATGGGTCTAGGTCAAATATTTTTGGTAGTTACAAACAGCAGCACAAAGTCATTATACGGCTGAATTGACCCTATCCTAATCAAAATCACTCGCTGATTACGAAAATCGATACCAGAAGGGAGGAAATTGCCCCTGGGCGGGCCCAGGAGGCCCCAAAGAGGGACCCAAGGTTGCGAAAAAATCATGTGGCTACTCAAACTTCTGGAAATTTTATGGAGATAAAAAAATAAAAAAAATTGGGGCGTGGTCCCAAGTGTCCCCAGCCCCCCCTAACATTGGGGGCCTGATCCATTTTATAAGTGTGGGTATTCAAATGAAAGGGAAATTTTTGAGTATAGGAAGATAACATAATTTTTCCAAAAATTATTAAAAAAATTTTCATATTTTCAAATATTTTAAGAAAACAATTTCTATTTTTTTCTAATTTTACAAATGAAAACTATTAACGGTATTATGTATAAATCTTGTTTATAAAACACATTTTTTTATTCTTGTAATGTACGCGAAGCCACCTGCCGCGTCCTACTGGAGGAGAAAACCCTTAAGCGCGGCCACAGGCCGCCACGCAGGAAAACTTTAGTATGCGAAGCCAGATTTCAATACTTAATAATAAAAATAAGAAAACTATTGATTTTTCCTTTTACGGAATGTTTACATCTAATTTAAACATTTTCTAAAAGGGAAAACCATTACCTCTTAATTATAAAAATAAGAAAATTGAAATGAGAGATAAGCCATTTTCTAATATTGCTAATGTCAGCTAAGGCCATGATGGCTTTATCTCCCATTCAAATGAAAAAAATGACTTTATCTCCCTATTGAAAGAGAGATAAAGCCATCATGGCCTTATCTCACATGGTATTAAAGCACCCCCTCGTATAATCTGTCAAACCTGCATCGATAAAATTTAAAAAAAAAAAAATTTTTTTTTTCATTTTCGAAAAAATTACACAAAAAACAACAACAGTATCCAAAAATTATTCTATTTTCTTAATGCTCTCGGATTTCCCTTTCATTTGAATACCCACACTTATAAAATGGATCAGGCCCCCAATGTTAGGGGGGGGGGGACATTTGGGACCACGCCCCAAATTTTTTTTCTTTTTTTTATCTCCATAAAATTTCCGGAAGTTTGAGTACCCACATGATTTTTTCGCAACCTTGGGTCCTTTTTTGCGCCTCCTGGGCCCGCCCAGGGGCATTTTCCCCCTTTTGGTATCGATTTTCGTAATCTCCGGATTAATTCCAAGAGGAAGTCATTTTCCATTTTTTTTTTTTGGCGGTGCGCCCGTAAAGTGCAATTTTGCCCATTATACCCAAACCACATAGTGGTATAGGGTATAAAAAAACTGACAAACAGAGTGGTAATCGTATAGGGTATAAGAAGTTCTATTCAAGTCAACCTGTCTTAAGCCTCGTACGCATCTTTTACGAACATGTCAATTTAAGCATCATTATTATTGTTTTTTTAACACTTTCGTGTTTTATATGACGAGTTGAAATTGCCGGCCGTACGAGCATACATAAGTACGTATGTATGTCTGTCCGTCAACAGTAAAGCTGGCTGTATACTTTGGTATTGGAAAAAGAAATAACAACAACCAACTACAAAAGCAGCAGCCGCACCAACAGCAACAGTAACACTATACAATCAACCGACAACAAAAGTTCATAAACACAATATGTTTTTTACACTCACTCGCGCGCCTTAAACTGTTTTGTTTTGTTCTGTTCTGTATCGAGCGATATAGACAACTTTCAGTCTTCATTTGGCAGACTAGCGGAACACAACGTTTTAGAAATTTCATTATTATCATTCAATTACCCAAAGACGACGGAGCTTCATTCATAAAACGTTCGGTTTTTTTCTCGTACAGATCTCCCATTAAAAAGATCTCACAAATTCGGTTTTAATTGTTTTTTTTTTCCATTTAACTTCACATTAATAAAATAACTATGAGCGCTCATCACTGGGGTTATACTAAAGAAAATGGTAAGTAAGTTTTGAGACAATCTTGCGAATCAAAATCGTAGATAATGCATTGAGAGCGTTGTTTTACAAAGTGTATGTATGTATATTTTACCGTGTAATTTGTGTAATCGGTTCTGTTGTATGTCTAATCAATCTCAGGTTGTGATTGTTGTTTTTTTTTTATAATCGTTTGGTGTTTAGCTTATACAATAAAACACGTTCGGTTTTCTATTTGAAATTTCAACTCGTGCTTGTTTCAGTTCGAATGCAGTATTAAATGTTTTAAGTTCAATTATAATTAATTCGTAGTCTCGTGATCGTTTTTGTTTTGATTAAATTTTGTATAAATGTTGTTTGTGGTATGTCAAAATACATTATTTCACATAAAATTAATATTTACTTCCCTGAAGTCAGTAAATAATAAATATAGAAATTAAATACCCAACATTGTTATATACAACGTACTCAGTCGTATTGTGTGTTTAATATTCATTTTATTTTATTTTGTATTTTTGTTTTGACTGGAGTGTAATAATAAAGTGTTACAATTTTGTGTAAACTCGTTTTCGATGATGCATTTGATTAAATACTTTTTCGTATGGTAATGTTTCCCTATGAGATCAGTTATTTTTGTTATACAGTAGAGGGCAAAATTTCAGTTGAATGCGTTTTTAAAGTGTGTATTTCATAACCAAACTCGTAATTTCTCTAAATGAATTTTTAATGTTCTCTTCAGTGAAATTCAATAAATTTCCATTCGTTTTTTAGTGGAATATTTCTGTATGTAAAAACACGCAAGTTAATAAAGTCTGTTATATTATAATTAAGATTAATATCATAATTAACACTTCACTTGTATTAAAAAACAACAACAACAACAACAAAGCAACAAGTAAAATTTTTTAACTTGTTGCGCCGCATCTTTGATTCCCTTAAACTTCAAGGTAAAATCGTGATTAAAGTGAATTTAAATTTGCGAAGTTACAAAAAAACGGTTAAGGTGAATGAGTGACCAAACAATGGAAACTTGTAACAAAATATATTTTTGACGACAAAAAAAAAATGGATCATAATATTATAACCTCTTTTATTAATTGAAAATTATGTATGTTTTATTTATTTAAAAAAGAAAAAAAATATGAAAATAAAATAACTTAACTTCAGAAAAAAAAAAATAAAAAAATGTAAGAGTATTAATATTTACTAGAGGACCCCTGCTGCTCCGTCGCATTATATTATATTATATTAATTTTTATAATATAATACCAAAATTTGCCAAGAGAAGTTAACGTACAGTAATGCCAAGATAAGTTAACGTACAGTAAAAGTAAAGTTGATTCTCCACGCATAACTTTCCTCAAACCCAACGAATTTAAGCAGTTAATAGCTCAAAAGAAGGAGCTTGATCCACTGAGTGTTCTTAGACTTATGTTAACAGCCTACGTTAATTAGAACTCTAGTTATAGAGGTTTGAGAGAAGAAAAATATTGAAAAAAATCGTGAATGCAAAGTTTATTCATAAATTCTTTTAATATATAAGATGGTGTTGTCAAAACATTGGAAACCTTTACTGTACACAATAATGGAAAACTTTTCCTGAATTTTTGGTTTCAATATCCATTATTTTTATGCCGTATACCACATGCTGATGTTGGTAACTATCAAAAATATTTGATTTAGAATCATTTTCAGAGTTGATTTAGCGATGTCCGTCCGTCCGTCTGTGTTTTCATGTAATCCTTGTAATTAAACTGCAGGTCGTATACTCGTATAAGAATATATTTCAATGAAATTTGTTATGTAAGCTTTTATCGACCATAGGATGAAAATCGGTGCATGTTCAGACCTAGTGTCCATACAAATAACCCTATGAGATCGACTTAAATTGCAATAAGATACAAATTATCATACAGATCTCGGTCTAAACTGGTTAATCAGTAGTCCACAAATAAACTCTGCAAGACAATTCTTAGTTACAGTTCCCATACAAAGCTGCTTCCCGATTTTCACTTAAATCTTAAAAAAAAAATATATATTCCACAGATTTTTATCTAATTTGGTTTTTATATGTATATTTGGTTTGTATATATTTCTGAAAAAAATAAATGACCTTACCAAATATGTTGAGAATCGGTCCATTTTTGGACCCAGTCCCCATATAAATATAGCATCCGTTATGAATTTTTTCATATTCGAAGAAAAAAAAATTAATAACTTAAATTTGGTTAGTCTTTATTTATTATATTCAATTAGTTGGAACTAAGAGATAGGGTCTCTAAACGCATGGTATAGGGTATTGTGTAGTCGGTCTAAACTAATTATAATTTTCTTACTTGTTTAGTACTGCTTCACAATGCCGAGGCATGAAGTCAATTAAATTGCTGATGATATCCAATGAACATTGTTGCCACTCTGAATTAACTGCCTCTATGAAATCTGTCTTGTTTGGTTAATTTTGTGTCCGTATTTTTCGATTTAAAATTTCTATGGGATTGAGATCTGGTGGTTGTTCTGGCCATTCTAAAACACTAACTGCATTAGATTGTAGCCATTCGATTATAACTTAGCAGGTGTGTTTTGGGTCACTGTCATGTTGGAACTTCCAAACCAGGGACATATTTTCCTCATTTTGAAACTTCCTATTCCAGTTAAAATATCTTTATATTTTTACTTTTATATGAGCCAGATGATTTTTCTCTGATATCAGTGGTTTCTTCACAGGATGATAACAAACAAGTTCGGTTCGAGCACAAATTTTTAGTTTCAGATTGTTAATAAATTCTTTAGGCAGCATTTTTTGACATTTCTTAAATTCTCACGCTATTAAGTTATCCTGTCTTTGACTTGTTTTACGGGGCCTGTGCCTTAATATTGAGTCACAGTATCTCTTCACGATTTTTCTTGAAAACTTTTAAAATTGTGGATTTATTCCTAGAATATTTTTTACTTAAGACCAAAGTAAACTCAATTATTATTCTGGTTTTGAACTCTTTTTTTTTGGTCATTATTTTATAATAATTAATTATAAGATTAAAACATTGAAAAATACAATTATATTGAAGAAACAGTTAAAAAAAAAAAAAACATCAGAAACTATAAATATTTAAATAACGGTTAAGACTTTATACATTATATTCATTTTACTGTTTCCATCATCTATGGTATAGAAGCATAAAAGTTACCATTGCGTTGCCTTCACTAAAAAATACTTTCTTTTCGTTTATCTATTTTTACCAAAAAGTGATTTCGCAAAAGAAAAAATATAATTTTAGGACTAAACGCGAAATTATTAATAAGTAAATAATAATAAACCCCTTGTTTCGGAAGATTTGAAGTTGCGAACGCCCGGGTTTTCTAGAAGAAAAAAATTTTTTTAATTCTATTTTTGTTTTATATTTTGACACTGTATTTTGTTTGAAATCCCATCAGAATTTTTTTTATAATAACACCCCTGGGATGGTTGTGATGCCCTCCCCATTGGAAATTTCCAGGAAAATGATTTTTTTTTAAATTTTGTATTTATTTTATTTATCGAAACTGTTTTTTATTTTACAATTCAGAAAGTTTGTATAGGACCATCAGTGGATGAGATTTTAAAGCCCTTTCAGGTTAAAATTGACAAATTCAGAATTTTTTTAAAGTTTCCTATGTATTGTCACCCACTGTATATTTCTGTCGTAATATTTTTTTTTAAATTCCTTTATTTATAACCTTTTTTATTGCAATAGTAAAAAAAAAAGTTAAATAAGACGTTCAATTTGAACTTAGGGCGCCAACGAACTCTTTCCATCTTATTCGATCATTAGCTAATGATTTAACTTGGTTCCATGTCATTCCGATATCTTCATAATCGTTTTTTATGTTTCTTATCCACGTTAAGCGTGGTCGACAAGGACCTCGTTGACCTTGCGGATTCCACTCCATCACTGCGCGTGATATTTCATGTGGAGGCTTTCTAAGTGTATGCCCAATCCACTTCCATTTACGTTTTTTTATTTCATTCTCGATCGAGTTGAGGTTTGCCAATTCAAGAAGCTGTTCGTTTGTGACCCAGTATGGCCAGAAAATTTGTAGGATTTGGCGTAGGCAGCGGTTTGTAAATGATTGTAGCTTTCTCAAACTTTCCTGAGTTAGTCTCCAGGTAGTACAGACAAAGAGTAGTACACTTGTAACACTACTGTTGAAAATACGAAGTTTTGTTTTTCTAGTGATATTGCTTGATCTCCAAATTTTGTAAAGCGATTGGAAGGCTGATCGAGCTTTATTGATCCGATCATTTATATCTTTGTCCGACCCACCATCTACAGTTAATGTACTACCAAGGTAGCAAAATGACTCCACTTCGTTTATTACATCTCCATTAAGATGAATGTGGAGACTGTTTGCTGATACAACACGCATGAGCTCTGTTTATCTTCAGACCTACTTTTTCGGCATTCTTAGCCAAATGAAATAATTTGGCCTGCATGTCGCTGTGTCGGTGTGCAAGTAGGCAGATGTCATCAGCATAATCAATGTCGTTCAGACATTCTAATAAGTTCCATTGGATACCAAATGGAGAATCCGAGTTTGTCTGTTCCATAACACAATCGAGAAGTATAAGAAAAAGCGTTGGAGACAGGACACAGCCTTGTCTTACGCCAGATTCAATTGAGAAAGGTTGGCTTTCCTTTCCATTGAAGCGAACAGCACATACGTCATCGGTATATAGCTCACATATTAGGTTTACAATTTTTTCTGGAAATCCTCTACAGTTGAGTGAGGCCCAGAGAGCTTCTCTTGACACAGTGTCAAACGCACGTTCGAAGTCCACGAAAAGTAGGTACAGAGGGCTGTTGAATTCAACGGATTGTTCTATTAGAATTCTTAGGATCGTCACATGGTCTGCACACGAACGATTTGTCCTGAAGCCTGCTTGTTCTTTGCGTAAGATTGTCTCAACATAGGGTGTGATGCGTTGGAGAATTATAAGGGCAAGTACTTTGTTGATGGTGTTGAGGAGTGTAATACCTCGCCAATTTTTACAGAGGCTAATGTCGCCTTTCTTGGGTATTGTTACTATGGTCCCTTTCTTCCATTCATTGGGTATGTTGTTGGTTGCCCAAATATGACGTAGCATTGGTGTAAGCTCATCGGCTAATGGTTCTGCAGCGTACTTAAAAAGCTCAGCAGGTAAATTATCTGGTCCAGGTGACTTGTTGTTTTTTAGCTGTCGCAACGTGTTTTTAACTTCTTCGAGAGTAGGAAGCGAGGTTGAGATGGTTCTACTTGGATTACGCCTGCGTGTTATCTATGGGCAGGAACTTTCCTCGAAGTTGCTTGTGTTATTTGGTGAAGAGCTGAAGAAATCGCGCCATCTACGTAATTGATCTTCGGTTGACGTTAGTTCGCTTCCGTCGAGGTCTTTAATAACCGCGGTTTTCCTGATATTGCAGCCTCGGAGTTGGTTGATTGCATGATAGACTCCACGCATATTTCCAGTATTGCTGGCTTTTTCAGCATCTTGCGCGATGCTGGTTAAGTATAATTTATGGTCGGTACGTACCATACGTTTAACGGTTTTGGCCGACTGTCGGTATTCGGCCCGAGTTTAAGTTTTCGAGGTATCAGACTTTGCGATTAGATAGGACCTCCTCAAACGTTTGCGGTTGCAGATTTCATTCCATGTATTTTCGCTAATCCACGGTTTACGAATATTTGGCTTATGCCCTAGCACTGACTTTGCACTATGGTTGCAAGCTGTTGTAATATCAGTCCATGAATGGACATTGGAACCAGAGTTGTGGAGTTGTTGTTGAAGGGTATATTTATAGCGAACGGCCGTTTCGGGATCTATTAGGCGCTGGAGGTTGTATTTATCTGCGGGAAGCTCTTTCTTTATAGATGCTGGCCGGAGTCTAAAAGCTTCAAGAAGTAGTACATGGTCGCTGTCAACATCGGCGGATCTTCTTTCCTTCACATCAAGTAAACAGCCAAGGTACTGCTTGTTTATTATAATATGATCTATTTGGTTTCGTGTTATACCATCTGGTGATTCCCATGTGTATTTGTGGATGTTTTTGTGCGGGAATTTCGTGCCACCTATAAATAGGCGGTGCCTTGCCTAAAGATCGACCAACCTTTCACCATTGTTGTTTCTAGCATTACCAAGACCGTGATTGCCCATGATGGATTGTATGTTAGAGTTATCATTTCCAACCTTTGCGTTTAGATCGCCGATTATAATTTTGATATCGCCTTTAGGGATGTTGCTGAGTACCGTATTAAGTTGGTGGTAAAACGAGTCTTTAGTATCATCATCAGCAAGTTCGGTTGGAGCATAACACTGAATTACAGACATTTTTCGGAACTTAGTGTTGAATCTCGCTGTTGTGATTCTTTCCGATATGGGTTTATATTCCAGCAAGGTCTTTTTTGCCTTGTTTGACATTACTATGCCAACACCGTTGACCTTAAGATGATCATTGCCGGAGTATATAAAGAAATGCCCTGTTTGTAGGTGTTGTTCACCACTATTGAGCCATCTTGCCTCACTTATACCCAGTATGTCGATGTTATAGGATGACATTTCATTGCAGACTTGTAAAAGTCTGGATGGTTCTGAAAGAGTTCGAACATTCCATGTTCCAATCATAATCCTTTGTTTGAAGCCGAGAGTCGTCGTTAGAGAGGGAATTGTTGTTGTTGAATTTGTTAGCGTTTCAGTAATAAGGTTTTATTTTACGAGAATGGGTTATTAGCCCATAGCCTAACCTATTTAATGGCAAGGGACCAGGTTATTTTTTTTTCAGGGAACCGCCCATATCCAATTTTTGGTCCGCGGGGAATGACAAGTCATGCCCAAAGGTTAAGTACCAAAGGCGGTTACAATTGCAAGCGTATTAAATACGATTACAGTAATAACCGACGTGTGCACTAGACCTCCCCCTATCCGCCACCTGGGGACGCGTCCGATGGAAGTTTGGCAACTCGTAATATGCTCAATGGCTATCTATTGGTTTTTTATTATTCTCTTTTATTTTAATTACTATTATTTTATTTATTTAAAAATAAGGTCGCAAGCCTTATTGGGCCAAAATTGGCAAGCCCAATAGCCACAATAGTTCTATAATATTTTCACTGGTATAGATATACAAAAAACCAAGTATACAAGAAAACCTGAGATAATATATTACACCCTAATATTTGAACAGACACAGCATTATTTACTTAACCGATAAAAGTCGATAGTGGTAGCCTGTAATACCAGAATTTATAAATTTTGATATGCCAATATTTTTAAAGCTCAATAACGCTTATGAAAATCTTCAATTTAAAACAAGTAAGAAAATTATAGTCGGTCTAGACCAACTACACGATACCATGCGTTTAGAGACCCTATCTTTCGGTCCAACTAATTCGATATAGAAAGTAAGCATAACCCAAATTTGAGTGGTATTGTTATTGATTTGTTTGCTTGCAGATATCATATCGGATGCTATCTTTATATAGGGAATAGGTCGGAAAGTGGACCGATACTGAGAATATTTGGTAAAATCACTTATTTTTTGCAAAACAAAAATATACAAAACAAATTTGTGAAAAATCTGTGGAATAGTTCTGTTTTTTGATAGATTTGAGTGAAGATCGGGAATCAACTCTATATGGGGTTATGACTAAGAATTTTCATACGGAGGTTTTTTTGGAGTACTGATTAATGGGTATAATAAATACACACAAACCAAATTTGACCGAAATCTAAATATATGATAATTTATATGTTATGAAAATTTAAGCCGACCTCATAGGGTCATTTATATGGGGAACATGCACCAATTTTTACCAATTTTATCAATAGAGTTCGTCCTATGGCCGTTAAAAGCTAGTATATCAAATTTTATCAAAATATATTTTCAACCTAGAGTTTGATTACAGGGTTTACATGGACACACATACGGACAGACGGACGTACATCGCAAAATCGACTCAGTAAGTAATTCTGAGTCGATCGGTATAGTAAAGATGGGTCTAAGTCAAACTTCCTAGAATCCATAAACGATATCCTTCACTTCTTTGGATATTTTCTTTTTCTGGGGAGCAGTACCTGGGCAAAAAAATGATGGGAATTTCTTCAGTTTCATATCCGCTATCTATAATATCAGTTTTTAATAACTCTGGTCCAATATTTTCTCATTATTTTTTTTGTGTGAAATCCAAATAGAAAAATCAATCAATCGAAATTTCTAGTAAAATTAAATTTTTTTAAACTTTATATATATTTTATGATGTTTATAACTACCAAATCAGAATCACTTTCTGAGTAGATTTAGTGATTTTCGCCCGTCTACCTTTCTTTACTTCCCTCTGTGTGTCCTTGTAAACCTTGTAATCAAATTAGAGGTCACATATCTGTGGTTTTCTGGAATAACCGCGTATGTCCATTTTTGTCAGTTTTGAGTTAACGAAGCCAAATATATTAATTTTTAACGCTCTTTACATGTGTTAAATTTTTTTTTACAAAAATATTGACCATTTCTGAGTTTTTTCTTTAAATAACGACGTAACTTAAATGTTTATTAAATTAATTTGCAGCACTAACGACTTATGTCAACCTACGTTTGATCGCTGACAAATTATTTTCTCAGAAAACGACACATAGCGACATAAGTTGTTATTAATGAAAAAAAAAATGCAAAATAATTTTGGATTAGTTTTCAGTTTATAACCACTTGTAAAAACTTCTGTTATTTTTTGTCACTATTATTCTTGATACGTTGTTATATTCTCATCTTAAGTCCCATTAACTTTTTGTTGACGAACAAAAAAAATCTATTTTTCAAGCAACAAAAACTTATGTCTACATGGGTGGTTGCATTGGTAGTTTTCTTTTTCAAAGAAAACGACTTTTGTGGACATAAGTTGTTTTATCTGCACACACTTTGAGTGTAATTTACATATTGTTTTCTTCGTCCTTCTCCAGGATCTATTCCTCTGAAGATTTTTGACTCGAAATTTTATATAAAGTATTTATTGCCCATATCTACAGGACTGTTAAATAAAAAGCTCTAAAAACTTTATATCGAGCCCATAATTTCAAATATAACGTTTTTTGGCTCCCATATAAAGCTGCTTCCCGATATTCACTATTCAACATATCAAAAACGAAAATATTGCACAGATTTTTCTCAAATTAGGTTTGTATATGTTTTTGCAAAAACGAACTGACTTTATCAAATATGGTCAGGATCGGTCCACTTTTCGACCTAGTCCCCATTTAAATATAGCATGCGATATGAACTTTTAAAATCTGCAAAAAAAAAAAAATTAACAAAAATTCCATTCAGATTTGGTTTATACTTATTTTTGATACCCAATTAGTTTGACCTAAGACCAGTTCCCGAAAAGCATGGTATAGGGTATCGCATAGGCGGTCTAGACCGACTATAATTTTCTAACTTGTTTTCAGTTTCAATTCAATTGAAATTGTTTTAGGATATAAATGCCATCAGAAAGTTTTTATAGGACCACCCCTGGGTGAGTTTTTAACCCACTCTCACTTGAATTACTGGAAGTAAATGAAATTTAAAAAATTTTATTTTATTTTATATATTATATGTCTTATAGACTCCTGGACGATGCTAGTATCATTCAGGCGGAGTTTCTGACGATCGGGTAAGCTTGAAAGATTTTATGCACATAAGGTCAAGGGAAATTTAGGCATATTTGTCGACAGGCAGTCGGCACTTCTCTCTCTCAGCACTCATATTACATCGTCCGTTATGGTAGGGCAGTGCAAGAGGGAACTGCAAAAGCTAAGCTGCATTTCCGTGATTACTCTTGTCTGGCTTCCCGGCCGTAGGAATTTTTACGGTAATGAGTGGACAGATGAACTTGCAAAAAGAGGTTCTATTCTTATTGCTTCTTCTGTGGTAGCCTTCGCAACTACACTGAAATGCATTCTGGGACGAATCTTCTTGCACAGGTATAACCTGACTATATCTAAAGACGCTTAAGCACAACGATCACTGCCGCAGCTGCGAAACACCTGAAAAAGAGAAAACAGTATATCACCTATTCTGCGAGTGTGAAGCTTTGGGTAGTATGACCTATCTGGGATATCGAACTGACTGATCGTATTTAGCTATCTTAATGTCAGAGGTTGGATCTAGTACTTATGAAATATTTCTTTCGAGTGGTGTGGTTTTTCGAAACGGAGTCACTTGACCATACTTGTTGATTTCACAGACGGTGAATAGTCACTTAAACCAACCAACCAAAATATTAACTTAGAAAGATGAAGTTATTTTATTTGCTTCATTGATTCATTCCTATAGGTAGTCACTTAGTTTCATTAATATTATTTATACTTTAAATAAATACGTCCAAAATTGAGTTCCATAATACATTTTTTAATAATGTTGACACCATTGAGTTTGAATATACTTATATATTTATATATGTATTTAACACATCAATGTTAATATATTTTATGCTAAAAAAAATATGGAATAGTAATAATAAAGAAGAAAGCATATATTAAAAATGCATAACTACACTGTATTCTTAATCGGACCGGTTTCTGGCATTTCAGCCTTCATCAGCGATTTGTTGAACATTGTATTAATTGTTATATTATAATTGAATAGATTGTTTCTATATGAAATTTTTCTACTTAGGGCGGCTGTGAGGTTTGAACCTGCGTCTATCTCACATACACTCGTACTTGCACTTTTTGGTCAGCACACTTACCTACGAGCAGTGTGGTTAAGAATCAGTTTTCATACCATACAGCTTTTACTTCGTATTAATTTCAGAAAATACAACTCTGTCCAAACAAACAATCGTTATTTTTGATTTTTTTAATGTTTTTGCATTTATACTTCTAATTTCCACTATTCTCAGTTTTTTTTTTTTTTTTTAACCAACACTCAGGGGATGCCCCCTGCAAATGCAGTGCATTGTGTTGATTTCAGAAAAATAGGTTATGGGAAGGAGGAGAGATGGAGTAGTGTTTGTGGGTATTTGACTTAAATTTTATAAGATTATAACTGTCAGGAAAAACCTCTGCGGGGAGTTTATTCCAGATACGGCTAGTTTGACTGATAAACGAATTCTCTCTGTAATGCGTTGTGCGGTCAACTGGACAATAGACTACAAACGGATGTGATCTACTAGAGAAGCGGGTAGAGCGAACCGAAACTCGGGCACTTGGAATAAGTTCGCTAATCTCAGAAGAACATTTCCCATGGTAATATCTATAGAACAGTGTTACACAACCCACATTCCGACGGTGTTCCAATGAATCAATAGAATTGGATACCCTACTGTCAATGATGAGCGCCAACGCCCTCCTTTGCTCACGGTCCAGTAGTTCCAAAATATACTTTGAAGCCCCTGCCCATATATGGGAGTTGTATTCCATTTTCGGCCGGAGGTAAGTGGTATAGATTTTAAGGAGATCAGAAGGAGTGAAGTAATTTCTACATCGTTTTAGAAAACCAAGACACTTGAATGCTTCTTTCAACACTTGAAAAACATGCTCGTTCCAACGAACATCACATTGAATTCTCATGCCCAGAACATCAAGAGTATCCGATTCCTCAATACCTATACCACCCATATATACAGATGACATTGTTGATTCCATGGCCCTATGGGTCAACATACAACATTGAGTCTTCAGCGCATTAAAATCAACCCTATTCGCTTTACCCCAGTCGGAGATTGTTAAGAGGTCTTGATTGAGTGTGTCATTCATTGTCCGCCTTTTGCCCCCCAACCTCCAAGAGGCTTGGCCTATAATTAAAGGAAAATGAATGACAAATGCTGCTGTCATCTGCGAAAGAGTATATAGAGTTAAAAGTTTGGCCAAGAAGGTCGTTCAGAAAGATAAGGAAAAGAGAAGGAGAAAGAACGGAACCTTGGGGTACCCATGAATTAAGCTGAAACTCATTAGATGAGACCCCATCAATAACAACACGTATTGTTCGGTCTCTGAGAAAAGTCGATATAAATCGAGAGAAGTCATTACCGACTCCAAATGCAATAAGCTTTGATATCAATGCACCTTGCCATACACGGTCGAATGCCTTGGAAATATCCAGAGCAACCACTTTACAGGTCTCCCGTGGAACTATTTCAACGGAAGCCATACTGTCGATCATTAAGAAGTGAGTTGGTCTCTAGGTAGTTCACAAGGTGGAAATTGATCATGCTCTCCATCACCTTTGAGAGCGCAGAGCAGATTGCAATTGGACGGTAATTTTCAGGGTTATTAGCCGCACCCTTTTTAGGGATTGGCTGGACATTAGCAACCTTCCAGCAAGAGGGAAAGACTCCCGCACGATACGAAAGGCTGAAAAGGTTGGCCAATGGACTGGCTAGCGTCGAAGAGCACTGTTTCAGCACCAGTCCGGAGACTTGTTAATGTTGAGATCCGAAAGAACCCTTTTAACTGCACGTGCTCGGAAGAATATTTTAGGCATAGTACAAGATACTCTTTCGAGTTCGGGCAGTGGTTGATCGCTATCCGGAAAAAATGAATTTTTTGCAAAAAGTTCAGCTAAAAAGTTAGCCTTATCAACCGGGCCAGTGAATATTTGGTCATTCATTATAAGAGTTGGGATAGCAGAACTAGCATTATTCTTTACTCTTTTAACAAATGACCAAAAGCTCTTGCTGCCCCGAGGAGCAGAAAGAACTTTAGCACGAGGACGCTAATCGTAAAGAAATTTTTCGCGCCTTAGTACTTTGGTACATTCATTTCTCGCCTGTTTGCGTAGCAGTTCAGTGACGGAATTTTTATTTTCACGCCAAAGTCTGAATGCTTCCTCTCTGGATCTGACTGCATCTCTGCAAGTCTGAGATGTATGGTTTGTACATTTTACATATTGCACCTTTTACATATATTTGAGATGATGCTCTAAAGCGAAATTTTTCAATATTTTTTGTTCGATTTGACGTCATTTTTCAGACATATCTATAATATTAATAGGCTAGGTGATTTCTTGTGGCCGATGTAAGTTTCACAGTTTTACCGCGATTTTGACAAAAAATTTATCATTTGAAAGTTATTTCTTTTTAATTGTTACCCAGATTTACAGATTTTCATCGTCTGGAATATTTTTTTGGAGTTATGATCGTTTAAAGTTGCTACTAACACACACATAAAATTATACAATGCTATGTGTGTGTTTATTAAATATGTTAATGTGTTTGTGTTAATGTGTTGAGTTTGTTTTCTTCATTTAAAATGATTTGAATTCTGAAGCATACCTTTAGGGTCTTTATTAAATGAAAAACTAAAATTTCCTATAATTTGCACTCGAATTTCGAGTGCTGGAATCTGCTAGTTGCAATTAATACTGTAATTAATGGGCAAAATTTAATTTTGTTTTTTTTTATCTTATAATGTTTAAGACTGAATAACACTTCAAATAACATAAGGATATTTCTTTCAACCACCTGAAAAAATGTGATTTATTGTTAGAACAACAGTAATAGTGTTCGGAGAAAATCTTAAAGAATTCAAAATAAAAGAAAAAACTAATTTCACAACTTATAATATCAAGTTCATATAATTCCATATATAAATATATATGAAACCCGATATATTCGTAATCGTATTTAACTCATAGACAAAATTCGGATTTTGATATACATACTACTGAGCCGGTAAAATATATAATTTTATACAACAGCTCCAATTATATATTATTATTCAATTAGAAATTCAATAATGTTTCAATAAATTATAAAATAAATTTTTTTGTGCAGTGTATTTAATGAAAGTAAATTACAAATCTCTTAAGAAACTAATTTTTTTCTGTTTATTTCCTGAATACAATTTTTATAGATTCTATTGTTATACATCAAGTGTTTGAATATAATTAACATATATTAAAACAAGTTAAAGAGTTAGAATCGGCTGACTACGATACCCAGTACTACGAGTTATGAAAAATGCATATATGAAAATTCAATTGAATTTATTGTTAAAATTAATAGAATTTGCTACACAATAATTTTAGTATTGAATAAACGATTTAGAAACAAAGATATTGCACAAATTTTTCTGAAATTTAGTTTGTATATATTTTTGCCAAATATGGTCAGATCAATCTTTCGACCTAGTCCCCATATAAATATTACATCCGATTTGAAATTTTTTAACAATGACATTGAAATTTGGTTTGTGCTGATTTTCTCTATTCAATTAGGGGGACCTAAGACCCATTCTTTAAACGCGTTTTTTAAATATTCTAGTTGATGTGTCTCGACTTACGAAAAACGTCCCTCCAAGTTTAGCTTCTAGCAATTCTGAAGTATATTTATAGCTAAAGCAAATGCAAACGCATTTGTAAACTTTTATGTTATAATTAAGAATCTAAATCATTTGATATCACACGACTTTTTAGTTTTGTCTTTTCTATCACATGTCCAGAGTTTTTTATATGGGTTTATATTTGTAATAAACAGTTAACTTGTTATATATCATAAATTATAATTAATAGTTAGAATTAAATACGTCGTAATTAGAAAAAACCACATTTAATTCAATGCATCATAAAACTGCATGATTATGGAAAATCTAAATTCCTACGAGTATCACTTATAATTAAGTTTTGTGGTTTTAGCGTTTTAATAAAACTTAATAAATGAATAACACAAGATTTTAAGACTTAGCTTATAATATATCAAATGTTAAAACTGAACTGAAATTTCTGCACTGCAGTATCTAATTTCAGCATTTATTTTTCGCTGCAAAAAAAATTAATGAACTTTCGAGAAAAAATATATATATATATATATTAGGGGGGCCCTTAATAAAAAGTGTTCAAACTCTCGGTCGCACCCCCTAGGAATATGCGAATAGCAAAAAAAAAAAGTGAGAAATACAAAATTTTGGGCCAATCAAAAAACATTTAGAGGCGGCTCAACGCGATTAATAATTTCAAGTGTGTTTATATGGGGAAAATATTTCTTTTTTTTAGATTTTACGAAAATTTCGTTCTATATATTTATTTTTTCCGACAAATCTATATATGGGGGGTTTCATGTCAAGTGCACCAACTTTTGAAACCGATGTCTTCCGGGATGAAATTTGCACCAAGATTAGTCCTATTAGATAATAGTTTAGACACAATTTTTCAACAAGATCGGTCAAGATCTCTCTGAGTTAGAGGGCATCAAAATTTAACATTTTGGCCAAGCAGGTGTTTTTCTCATCCATGTAACTTATTACCTATTGTTCTTAGAAAATTTTCTCCCAAATAGTTTAGATAGCAATTTCTTCAAAATTTCGGAAAAAAATTCTTTAAAAAAAATTTTTTTAGGCTTTTTTTATTGCTAAATCAAAGCATTTTTTACCTTTTTTTTCAAAAAGGGCATTTTTTTTCATAAGAAAGCTTAGGATTTTTCCTTTAAGAGCTTTCTGGTCGCTTAGTGGGATGGGAGTGGGATATCTATCAAAATAAATGTTTTGTAACTCAAGACAACGGTTTTTCAATTTTTCACAAATGAACTATTTCGAATTTTTTCCTATTTGTGTGTAAAACCTTACAAATAAAACTTATACTGAGAAACTAGACAAATTAACTTTTCCGAAGGTATGTAACATACCTAACTAAAATTTTATACCCTCGATACTGTAATACCCAGAATATGTTAACCTCAGGAAAAAAATCACTTTTTTTCTATAGAAATGTTGAAAAATTATTATTTTTTATTTATTTGTAATAATAATTAAATTAATATATAATAATAATAATATTCAAAATAAAAAGATAAATAATTTATTAAAATTTAATTTTAATTGCATTAGATCCATTTATATCATAACTATTTTTATACTTAATTTATTGTAGCTGATGAAGTATTTAAGTCTTGTAAATTTTTAAATACCCAGTCTTTCATCCAGCTTTTTTTGTCGCCTTTATTTACTGCATTTTTTTGTCAATCCTTTCTTGGCGTTACTAGGTTCTGCTGTTGATTTCGCTGCTGGTTTATTTGTTGTCTTTGGAAAGAAATCGCATTGAATAGAGGCAGAAAACTTTTTCAACTTGAGTTGTCCATCGACAAGCGGTATAAAAGCATGGTATTGAGCGGTGCCATCGATTGTTCCCGCAGCATCGAATCTGCTCTTCAGTGTTTTCAATGTTTTCTGATGATCCTCTTTGCTACTAAAAACTATTTTAGTTTCTTTACAATAATTTTTTGCCCAATGGAATAAAGCAGTCGCATCTAAGATGCGATCTTGATGAGAGCACTGGAGGCTATACTTCGCTGCATTTCTTTTAAGGTTTGCTCCATCACATGCTCCTTTACCATGAGCAGTAGGATGAAAATGCCACTCAGCTGTCATTCCAAAATATTATTCATGGGCCATAAGATTTACCAAGCTACTTTTATTTTTAAAATGTTGACGAGCTACGTCCGAAACGTAGTATACCTTCTCTACTGTAAATTTAGATTTTAGAAATTTTAGTATTCTCTTCTGGTACTCATAAACGGCAACGGTATCATGTTTTAAATCGTCGGATATGATTGCCATACTTTTGTGTTCCAGTCTTTCATCTTTCATGTTGTAAATAATTACTGTGAATATAGTTGCTTGGTCGTTATTGAAGTGGAATGCTTGTATGGCATCCTGAAGAACATAATTATAGTTTTCTGCGAAATCATATGAAATAACGAATTCACCAGACTTCAAATGTATCTTCAAATCTTTGAAGAATGACCATTGCTCTTTGACTAAAAAGTCATGGGTTCTCAAGTTTAGCAATCCTATACACATTTCTTCCACAAAATCATCCACATTTAAAATGATTGTTTTCAATGTGCATCGGTCAGTCTGAATCCAAGAATCCAATCTGACCTCCTCCATATATTCTCGATCTAAAGAGTTGATTAAATTTTCTTTGATGAATGTGGTTTTCGGGCAATTGGTACATTCACCTAAGTGGCAAGAAGTTGTTGCATTAGGACACATAGTCAATTTAAGGCAATCGCGGTAATCGTGTAAATCTTCTGCTTTACTTTAAGTTGATGTCCTTCAACTTCAGTTTAACATTTTCATAGTAAATGCAAACGCATACTGTATGAGTTCCGCTGTTTCCTGCCAAAACGCAATGTTTTGGCCTCATTTGGGTAAAATTCGTGAAGCCAATTTTAACATCCTCGTGTTCAGATTGAAATGTTGCAAATAACTCTTTCAGGTTACAGAGAACCATTCTCTTCTGTTATGTTATGAAGGTATGTTACATACCTTCGGAAAGGTCTAGTTTCTCAATATAAGTTTTATTTGTAAGGTTTTTTTGCAAATAGGAAAAAATTCAAAATAGTGCATTTGTGAAAAATTGATAAACCGTTGTCTTGAGTTACAAAACATTTATTTTGATAGATATCCCACTCCCATCCCACTAAGCGACCAAAAAACTTTTAAATGAAAAATCCTAAGCTTTCTTATGAAAAAAAATGCCCTTTTTGAAAAAAAGGCAAAAAATGCTTTAATTTAACAATAAAAAAGTCTAAAATTTTTTTTTAAAGTATTTTTTTCCGAAATATTGAAGAAATAGCTATCTAAACTCTTTGGGAGAAAATTTTCTAAGAACAATAAGTAATAAGTTACATGGATGCGAAAAAACACCTGTTTGACCAAAATGTCAAATTTTGATCCCCACTAACTCAGAAAGATCTTGACCGATCTAGTTGAAAAGTTGTGTCTAAACAACTATCCAGTAGGACTTACCTTGATGCAAATTTCATCCTGATAGAAAGACATCGCTTTCAAAAGTTGGTGCACTTGACATGAAACCCCCCATATATAAAATTCATTTTCTGTTTGTTTGCTTGTTTGTTTGACCACTATAGAAATTTGTAGTTTTCAACGTATTTCTCTGAAATTTGGTACACACGATATATGTACCCCAGGAAAGGTCGCCATGTACTTCTTATCGGCAATGCCTTCTTTTACGCCCGCTTTTTGTATACAATTCGTTTTCTATTTTTGGTATATTTGTTCGCTATACAAATTTTTATTGGTTAACGGATTTCTCTGAAATTTGGTACATATAATCTCTGGACTCCAGGAAAGGTCGCCACATGCTTCCTACCGGCCACGCCTACTGTTACGCCCACTTCTATATATAAAAATTTATTTTCTGTTTGTTTGTTTGACCGCTATACAAATTTTTATTTGTTAACCGATTTCTCTAAAATTTGTTTCACATGATTTCTGTACCCCAGGAAAGGTCGCCACATGCTTCCTACCGACCACGCCTACTTTTACGCCCACTTTTTATATTCAATTCTTTTTCTGTTTTTTGATATATTTTTTCGAAATACAAATGTTTATTTGTCGACGGATTTCTCTGAAATTTGGTACACACGTTCTCTGTGCTCCAGGTAAGGTCATTATATGCTTCTTATCGGCCACGCCTACTTTTACGCCCACTTTTTATATACAATTCATTTTCTGTTTTTTGTATGTTTCTTCGCTATACAAATTTTAAATTTTCATCGGATTCCTCTGAAATTTGGTACACACGATCTATACCCCAGAGACTGTCTTACCGGCCACGCCTATTTTTACACCCACATTTTTTTAAATTTTTTACGGGTTTCACTCGAATTTACTGCACATTATTCTCATATCCCAAGCAAGGTCATCATATATTTTTATCGTCCACGCCCACTTTTTTAAATTTCTATATACGCTTTTAGTGTTTGTTAACATATTTTAATTTTTCAATGGACTTCCCTAAAACTTATTGCACAAATCTCTTTACTTACTACTCTTGAGTTTACACGATTATGAAATAAATATTGTAAATCAACTTATTACAAATATTCCCCTCTTGATTTTTTTATTATATGAGTTGTAACATCGCGACGCGCACGCGAAACACAGCTAAGCTAAAATATCGGAATGATCTGGAAAATATAATTTGGCAATTAAAATAAGTTGACAACTGAGCGGCAGCATTGGTGTAGTTGCTAATGGCGCGGGAACGGCGCTCGGCGCGCGGACGCTCTCGCGAACACAGCTCATTTAAAATATCGGAATAATCTGAACAATATATTTTGGTGATTAAAATAAGTTGACGACAACTGCGTGGCACGCCGGTTGTAGCTGCCAAACGCGCGGATGCGGACGCGACTCGTTCGCGGAACACAGCCCAGTGAAAAGTCTTAAGGCCCAGTTAGCCACACGTAACCTTAACCAAGCTGTTTGTTTCTGTTACATGAAAAAGCATTTAGAGCAGTTACCGAACTCAACTGTCACGTAACCGGAACGTCCCAATCTGTTGAAAATAGATTTTTGCTACGTTTGTACGTGGCATTTGTGAACAGCTGATAAAGTTTGGTTAATTTTACACAGCAACATGCTGGTTCGTTTTTACGTTCTATAATTGCACCAAATGCCAACGTTACATTTACGGTACAGATACATTTTAACAACGTGTGGCTAACTAGGCCTTTATGATAAATTTTTTCTACGTATGTGCAGTAATTACTGTACATATACTATAAGCAGCTGCTTAAAGCAACCTTGTGGCGCAATTTTAAACGTCGCATTCATTTTCCCTTTTGAAACATCTATAAATTTGACGTCTTTGCTCAATGATGATCACTTATTGAATGAAGTTATTAAATTTTTAAAAGTTCTGCTTCCTTTAATTTGCAAACGGTTCCGTTATACATAAAAAATCAAATAATTTTAAATTGATATAAAAAATGAATTTTTTCAACATGAACAAATTCTTCAATCCCATACAAATTTTTTTTGGAACTTGTTCATTGGGCACTAAGTACTCAGCGCCTGCTAAGCATAGTGAACCATTTTTCATCAAAAAGGCCTTTGAATCCCGGGCAAGAACGGGTAAAAACAGCTAGTTGTTATTTAATTCGGGATCAGTATTAAATTAAGATAAAATATAACATTTAAAAGTATACAAGTGATGAAATTTTGATACAAAGTATTTAGAAATAGTACATTTACAGAATATTTTACAAAAATCCCAAAAAATTTTGGCATAGGGATTTACCTAAAAATTCACACAGTTAATCTCTAACATGCATTTAACAAGAACTTAAAGAGCTAGATCAATTTTTTCAAATTTTGTTTAAGAAAATTTTTCAAAACTTGAAAAAGGAGTTTTCGAAATTTTATCAAAAAAAAATTTTCGGTCTCAATGCTTAATTGGTTAACAAGGTGGTAATAAAACAATGCTTCATATCTGAGTACAGGTGTAGAGACTTAAACAAAATGTTGGCTTTAATTAATTTCTTAAAGTTGAAAAAAATGCCATCAAATTTCATGATCTAGTTTTTTTTTGGCACAAAAGTGCTCTGGAGCATTTGCTATTTCTTGGCGAGTTTTTATTCAATTTTAAAATTTTATAGCTTTTTGGAAAAATAATTTAATACTGATCCCGAATTATATAACAATTTGTCGGAAACAGTAAACTATAGAACGAAATTTTCGTAAAATCTGAAGGAAAGTCATATTTTCCCCATATAAAACACACTTAAAATTTTCTATCGCGTTGAGCCACCTCTAAATGTTTTTTGTTTGGCCCAAAGCTTTGTATTTCTGAGTTTTTTTTTGCTATTCGCATATTTCTAGGGGGTGCGACCGAGAGTTTGAACACTTTTTTTCTCCATATAATGAAGTAGTTAAAATAACTTCAGGAAAAGAATCGTTGTATTCATACGAGTGTAGCAACCCTTAATTGGCTTAAGTGCATTTTGGTTAAGATTTATATTTTTAAATTTGGGACACACATAGTTTTTAGATAAACATACAAAATCTATAAAATAAATTGGAAATGTATTTTGTTATACCTTCCACACCACTGTGCAGAGGGTATATATCAGTTTGTAATTCCGTTTGTAACGCATTGAAAAATGCATTTTTGATCTCATGAATTACATATATATACTCTTGATCCAACAATCTATTTACCTTGGTTGACTTAAGACATTATTGTTTGTCATTATTTCGGGAACGTTGCTTTTAAGAACGGTCCAAATCGGGCATCATTATGCCGAATATGATCTAAAATATGGAGACACCTCTAAAAAATATAAAAAGTCAGTGCATTTGTTGTAATGATTAAGTATGAAGTTTTCCGAATTGTTAACTTTTTTCAATATTTTGTTTACATTTATTATTAGATACATTATTATCTAAAATCCAGATGGAGGGTATCACAGATATTTTTAGTGTGCATGGTACCTTCCATACAAAGTAAATTTTTAATGTCACATATATTGAGAACTATGACAGGGAGAGCTTTGAAGATTTGTGTGAAGTATCATTTTAGTTGTTAGTATTCTTGCCGAAAATGGGCAGGTTCGCATGAGTGGGCGTGGCACCTCCCATACAAAGAATTATTCAATATCATATATCCCGACTACTCTGCCAGAGAAAGCTGTGAAAAAAATGGGTGAGGTCGGACCAATGGGCGTTGCACCCCACGTACAGAGTAAATATTAAATGCTATATATCTAGAGTACTGTATTAGTGAGAGCCTTGGGCCATAAGTTATTCATGTCGTTAGATGAACAAAAAAAGGGCGTAATTGGAGCAGAAATACATAATATCATATAACTGAAGTACTATAAAAAGGAAAGTCTTGACACTTTGTACGAGTCCATTATATATTAATGTGAGTAATCAGATAAAAAGTGGGCGGGATATGATTAGTGGGAGTGGCACCTCCTATAAAAAACATTATGAACTTTTATGAATGCCACAGTCTTGAAACTTTTAACAATTACCAATGTGAGTAGTCGTGGAAAATATGGGCGGAATTGCCAAATTCAAAAATCACCAAAACCGAAAATCCCGTAAAACAAAAATCGCCGAAAGCAGAAATCTTCAAAATCAAAAATCTTCAAAATTAAAAATCGGCAAAATCGTTAAAATAAACAAGTAAGAAAATTACAGTCGGTCTAGACCGACTTTACGATACCCTATACCATGCGTTTAGAGACCCAATCTCTCAGGCCCAACTAACTGAATATAGAAAATAAGCATAAACCAAATTTGAGTGGGATTTTTATTAATTTTTTCGGCTGCAGATATGAAAAAGTTCATATCGGATGCTATATCTATATGGGGACTAGGCCCACAAATGGACCGATCCTGACCATGTTTGGTAAAATCTCTTGTATTTTGCAAAAATATATACAAACAAAATTTGAGAAGAATCAGTGCAATATTTTTGTTTTTTGATAGATTTAAGTGAAGATCGGGAAGCAGCTCTATATGGGGTCAAAGGGATCATTTTTGGACTACTCATGGATGGATGTAATGAACGCATACAAACCCAATTTGAGTAAGATCTATATGACAATTTGGATCTTATGGCAATTTATGTCGATTTCATAGGGGTAATTTGTATGGGGGCTAGGTCTGAACATGGACCGATTCTCACCAATTTCAATAGCGTTCATCCCATGGCCGATAAAAGCTTATATACCAAATTTCGTCAAAATATATTCAGCTCTATATGGGGCCTATGACTAAGAGTTGTCCAATAGGGATCATTTTTGGACTACTGATTAATGGATGTAATATATACATACAAACCCAATTTGACTGAGATCTATACGATAATTTGGATCTTATGGTAATTCATGTCGATTTCATAGGGGTTATTTATATGGGGGCTAGGTCTGAACATGGACCGATTCTCACCAATTTCAATAGCGTTCATCCCATGGCGAATGAAAGATCAAGTACCAAATTTCGTCAAAATATATTCATATTTGCGACCTGCAGTTTGATTACAAGCTTTACATGGACACACAGACGGACGGACGGACGGACGGACGGACGGGCGGACATCGTTAAATCGAATCAGATAGTGATTCTGATTCGATCGGTATAATTAAAGATGGGTCTAGGTCAAATATTTTTGGTTGTTACAAACAGCAGCACAAAGTCATTATACCCAAACCACATAGTGGTATAGGGTATAAACAGGGTATATAAAATACTCAAGTTAATATTTAGGTATTTATTTTCTTAAGTCTCTCTCGATTTGTACTTTGAAACAGTCGTGTCCAAACTGATAGGAAATACAACAACAGGAATATTATTGGGTTAATTAAAAATACTTACAATCTTTTCAAAATTTATAAAAAATCCTAATCATTTTGTCCATATGTGCTTATTTTTCAAATGCAAAAAAAATTCGAAATTGTGTTTTTCCACCCAATTTAAAATTAAATCATTTTGTCTGAAGGAAATTTCACTTAAAAACTTTTGCTTTTTATAAACGAATATTGTGTAATACTTTATTATTTGCTTAAAATGTACAATCATGAAATTACAACTTTTGTTTACAGAAACAGTTGAACACGCTAAATAAATCCAACCCTCCATCGTATTATTTGATGTCAACTGTCCGTCTGTATGCAACGTATTAGTATTATAAAATGATCATACTAATAATTTTGTTATGTTAAATTATTAAATTGCCATTTAAAGTTTTTATATTTTTGTTTGTTTTGTATTTCTGCTGGCTGCCTAAAAACAATTGAGGCACATTAAATGTTATTGTTTTAGAGGAAAATTACTAAAAAAAAAAGCTTGAGAACTGCAAAAAAAAAACCTAACACGAGTAATAATAACTGTTGATTCACTATAAGAATTAATATGTTTAGCAACATTGTTGCTTAACTGCAAAAAAAAAACGAACTCGAATAATCCATAACTGATGTACTATGAGCTTTAATATGTTTAGCAACATTGTTACTAGACATTTCTTTTGAAGCCCTGCAAGTGTAAAATTTATTTTAAATAATTAGTTATATTACGCAAAGGCAGAATTGTAAAGGAATATGAAATTGTTAGTTCAATTTTCTGAATTTAAGTTAAAATAATGAATTTTAATTAATTTTAATTAAAGTAATTTATTTATAAAATTTGTATCCAAATCATTAATTTAAAATTTTGAAAAAAAATTTTTGATTAACCATTTTATGCTAAAAATTTGTTAACCCAATATCGCTGAATAATTACAAAATATATAAAAATAATACAAAAAGTTCTGGAAAAGAATTACAAATTAGCAAATTTGAGGTCAAATTTTAATTAGAAGTAAAATTTTTTTTTTATATTCTAACGAATTTTTTTAAAAATCTCATCCGATATTGCTTTGCTATATCTTTAAAATTAAAAGACATAATTTAATAATTATAATCTATACCACTATTTGGTCAGGGTATATTTGATCTAGACCCATCTCTATTATACCGATCGACTCACAATCACTTTTTTTTTTGTTTATTGGTTCGAAAAATAGATATTTATACTATAAAAATTTATATATACAATGTCTCTAAATCGAGCAATCTAGTATTTTAGTATTTTTAATATAGTTATAGTTTCATTTTTACAAAATGTGAATCAATTTTTGTTTTATTTACAATGATATTGTCCTATATATATAAGCTTAATTGCAATGAAAAAAGTTGTGTCAAGGGATAAAAGAAAAATGGGTGAATATTAATTATTTAGATAACCACCAAAATTTTTTGGAATTAGTTTTTTGCCCTAAACGTACATTCTACCGCCACTGTCTAATCGCTTGTATACTTCACAAATTATCGATCATCATTACTGTATTTTATTATTGTTTATCACGTGACTGTCAGCCATAAATGTTGGATTGTAAAGGGTGATTTTTAAAGAGCTATAGGAAAGTTTTCCAAAAAAAAAACAAGTAAGAAAATTATAGTCGGTCTAGACCGACTATACGATACCCTATACCATGCGTTTAGAAACCCTACCTCTTAGGCCCAACTAACTGGACATAGAAAATAAGCAAAAACCAAATTTGAGTGGGATTTTTATTAATTTTTTTGGCTGCAGATATAAAAAAGTTCATATCGGATGCTATATCTATAAAGGGGCTAGGTCCAAAAATGGACCTATCCTGATCATGTTTGGTAAAGTCTCTTGTATTTTGCAAAAATATGTACAAACAAAATTTGAGAAGAATCAGTGCAATATTTTTGTTTTTTAATAGATTTAACTGAAGATCGGGAAGCAGGTCTATATGGGGTCAAAGGGATCATTTTTGGACTACTCATTAGTGGATGTAATGAACGCATACAAATCCAATTTGAGTAAGATCTATATGACAATTTGGATCTTATGGCAATTTATGTCGATTTCGTATGGGCAATTTGTATGGGGGCTAGGTCTGAACATGGACCGATTCTCACCAATTTCAATAGCGTTCATCCCATGGCCGATGAAAGCTTATATACCAAATTTCATCAAAATATATTCATATTTGCGACCTGCAGTTTGATTACAAGCTTTACATGGACACACAGACGGACGGACGGACGGACGGGCGGACGGACGGACGGACGGACGGACATTGTTAAATCAACTCAGAAAGTGATTCTGATTCGATCGGTATAATTAAAGATGGGTCTAGGTCAAATATTTTTGGTTGTTACAAACAGCAGCACAAAGTCATTATACCCAAACCACATAGTGGTATAGGGTATAAAAACACATAAAATGAAGAAAAATGCATGAAATCTTTATTTGAATCGATAGTATAATTTAATGTTTGAAGATTATTTCATGCAAATGTTGACCGTGACTGCGCCTCAAATGGTCCATCCGCTTAGTCCAATTTTGGCATACTCTTTCCAACATTTCGGCCGGTATCTCACGAATAAATGCTTCAATGTTGTCTTCCAATGCGTCAATTGAAGCGGAATTGTCTGTATAGACATGAACTTTAATATAGCCCCACAAAAAATAGTCTAAAGTCGTTAAATCGCACGATCTAGGCGGCCAATTGACCGGTCCCGAACGTGAAATAAAATGTTCACCGAACTCGCCTGTCAATAAGTCCATTGTTGCGCCTGCTGTTTGGCATGTGGCACCGTCTTGTTAAATCCACATGTCATGCAAGTCAAGCTCTTGCATTTTGGGCAAAAAAAAGTTGGATATCATCTCTCGGTAGCGCTCACCATTCACAGTTACGTTACGTTATCGACGGATGGATAATTGATGGTCATCATTAACACTGGCCGATACAGCTGCGATATTTTCTTCAGTTCGCACTCTACGTAAGCGTGTTCTTGGTTTAATGTCCAACAATGTAAATTTGGTGCGAAATTTAGTCACAATAGCCCGAATAGCCGCTTCAGTGGGTCGATTAAACTGACCATAAAATGGAAGAAGCGCGCGATGAACTTTCTTAACAGAGCACGCATTTTGATATTAAAATTCAATAACTTGCAAGCGTTGTTCGTTTGTAAGACGATTCATGGTTAAATAATAGACCAAACTGAAGATGTTTGACGATGAAACAAAACACGAAAGGTGCGTCAGCTGTTTAAACCAGTGTTGCCAAAAAGATAATAGCTAAAAAATCACCCTTTATAAAACAAGTAAGAAAATTATAGTCGGTCTAGACCATGGTAAAGGTTAAATTTGAGTGGCATTGCTGCAGATATGGGGTGCTATATTTATATGGGGACTAGGTCGAAAAATGGACTGATCCTGACCAAAATTGGTAAAGTCATTTATATTTTGAAAAATTATATACAAACCAAATTTGAGAAAAATCTGTGCAATATTTTTGTTTTTTGATAGATTTAAGTGAATATCGGGAAGCAGCTCTATATGGGGCCTATGACTTAGAATTGTCCTATAGGGATTATTTTTGGACTACTGATTAATGGATGTAATAAACACATACAAACCCAATTTGACTGAGAGCTTTATGTTAATTTGGATCTTATGGCAATTTATTCAATAGCGTTCATCCCATGGCCGATAAAAGCTTACATACCAAACTTCATCAAAATATATTCATATTTGCGACCTGTAGTTTGATTACAAGGTTTACATGGACACACCGATGGACGGACAGTCGGACGGACATATATAGGGTATATGGTATAATGAGGTGGGGAAAGTTTGTGGTACAGAAACAATTCGTAATGTACTCCATTCGGCAGGATACCATGGCCGTCAAATCCGCTAAAAGCCGTTTGTAAGCCCTATTAACCGCAAAAAGAGACTCTTATTCGCAAAAAAATATGAAACAGCCGGCCAAAGGTTTTGAAACTCCATTTTTTTTCGGGCGAAAGTAAATTCAATATCCACGGATCAGATGGACAAGCCAAGGTATGGCGAATACCCAATTCTGAGCTTGAGCCACAAAACATGATGGATACACTTAAACACGGTGGTGGATCGGTTTGTCGATTTAAATATTTTAAAAAATAACTTGCATATAAGTGTTGCAAAACTTGGGATTGCGGAGTCATTTGTGTTCCAGCAAGACAACGATCCAAAGCCCACCGCGCTAATTGTCAAAGAGTGGCTCCTCTATAAAGTAAAAAACAGCTTAAAACCCCACCCCAGTCGCCCGATATTAATCCCATTGAGCATTTGTGGGACCACCTGGGCCGCCAAATCAGAAAACGATAAAAGGGACAAAGCAGACTTGAAAAAGGTCTTTATAGAAAAATGGGAGAAAATATCACCGAGCGTTACCACGAACCTGGTGTGATCGTTGCAAAACCATCTAAAAGCGGTTATAACATATAAAGGCTTTCCAACTAAGTATTGACAATTGGATAATAACTGTTTAACCTACGAAATTACCTATTGTTGACTTATATTTGCATATAAATATACTTTTTTGACATATTTTTGAGAATATTATGCTTAAGTTGTTGATATTTCAAGACGTTAAGTTTCTCTTTCTCTTTCTCTTTTTTTTTTTTTTGTTTCGAAATAAAATCTTCAATATTTTTTTTTTAATTAGTTTTTCTTTCATCGTTGTACAGTGAAAATATAATTTTTGATGATATAAGTATGAGCTACTCATTTGCATACAAACTTAATTGACTGACTGTACATGTTGTAAAAAGAAAATTTTCTGAGAGATTATACAGAGTCCCTCTGTATCAAATTGATTGCAAAAACTGTTTTAGTTTTAGTAATAAACTTTTTGGTTAAAAAATTCGCAAATACATTTCGATATTGTTTATTTTGGCTAATTTTCCGATATTTTTATTATTCACATTAGAAATGATTTTTGATGAAAGGAATCAAAATGGCAATTTTAATACAAATAAGGAAATAATAAATGAGAAAACAAAGAAAATTAAAATGAAACAAATGCGAAAAAAAACTGCTAACGACTGGAAATAAACTTATTCAGATAAATTAAAAAAAGGTGTCAAATAAATTACAAAATTAGAATAATTAAATAATACGAGGGAGTCTATATAGAAGAGAACAAAATACTATTGGGGAGAGTGATGTGTATGTGTGTATATGTATTCGTATTCTATTCTCAAATGCTTAAAACATTCACAACGAGAAATAATGCAACCCTTTAGTTACAAAAGTCATTTTATGGCAAGAATATATCCGACAGCTATTTTCAAATCGATTTCAAACAGTACTCAAAACAGAAAGAAGAATTAAATTAAATTTTCATATCTTACACAACACTGTTATAATGCCATTATACTTGTTATACAGAATATTGAAGAATGAAAGGGTTTTAGAATTTAGAAAAACGTTAAATTAATATTTAAATTTGTATATACATAGAAACTAGCGAAACCCAGCGTATATTGTTTCGCCCTAGCTGGCATTTATATGTATATCAAAATTTCTCACCACAGAAAGACAAGCTATAATAATCCAACTAGCGGGAGCACAATTTACTTAAAGTATTCTTGTAACCTAACTGGTATATTACGTAATTATTAAGTCAATTGGGCCAGTGTTTTTCAAGGTAGTTTCATAAAAATTTTATATTATCCATTTTTGATGTGTAAACATCTATACGCGCAGGGGGTAAATTTGTATTTCACAATACAATCACAAAAACAGCTCACATGTTACGCTGTGAGCCGTAAGAAAAATCGGTGTGACTTATGATTGTATTGGTGAAAAAATTATGATATAAAATTGTTTCAGCTAATTCAACAACCCTTTTCTGTAAAACGACAAAAATTTCACAATATAAAAGTATAACATATACATAATTCAACAACCCCACAAGTATGACCAGAGTCCCTGCAGTTGTTTGCTATAAGTGATACATAGATGACGCTTTCTGTTTGATTTTAAAAGTGACATAAAAAGTCTTTAATTACTAGATATTTACACATCTCCCCTGTGATCGGACTCACATGATTTTTTTTCTTATGCGAATGTAAAAGTGAGTACAGCGTTTGATAGCACTATTTCACCGTTTTCAAAACAAAAATCGGTAAGGAAATTTTCTAGATATGGAGATTTGACACAATTCATCAGTGATTTTGACCGATTTCGTCAGAGATTCCAGGTATGATTTACGAAGGCACTGCAGGCTTTGCTGGAGGTGTTCGTAAGCCTTATTTTTTCGAGTATGCCGTGGGAAACACGACGTCTGTGACTGATAAGGGATACAGAACTATGATCAACAAGTTTTGTTTTTGCTGCATATTGACGGTGCAACTGCACAAACAGCTCGCTCATTTTAGCAACGGTGGCTGCCCAGATCGCCCGATTTGACAGCTCTAAACTTCTTTCTTTGCGTTTTGTTTGAAGTCACAAGTCCATGTGAACAAGCCACAGACTTATGACACTCTCAAGATGAATATCAATCAAGAGTGCGAGAATATATCGCCCAAATGGTCATCAACAATGACGGCGCCTACTGGGCCGAAATCATCTTGAAAAAGTAATGAAAAATTACTTAGTGGTTCAAATAAACATTAAAAAAACAAGTACGAAAATTATAGTCCGTCTAGACCGACTACAACACACCCACCAAAGCTTAAACCAAATTTGAGTGGCATTGTTTTTAATTCTTTTGCCTGGAGATATGAAAAAGTTCATATCGGGTGCTATACTTATATGGGGACGAGGTCGAAAAATGGACCGATCCTGACCATATTTGGTAAAGTCACTTATTTTTTGCAAAAACATATGCAAGCCAATTTTGAGCAAAAAATATGAAATATTTTCTTTTAGTGAATATTGGGTAGCTGTATATGGGAGAATTGTCCTATAGGGTTTATCTTTGGATTAGTGGTTAAGGGCCCCGGTAGGTGAATAGGTAGCGAGCTCGTCTACCATGCGGGGGGTCGTGGGTTCGATTCCCACCAGAGGCTTTGGTCTGTCGCTGCAAAAAAAAAATGAACACACTACTCCCTCTTTCCTCCTTCCTATATCTATATCTTTCCTGAGATCAACATAATGCACTGCATCTATAGGGGCCATCCCCTGAGTGTTGATTAATAAAAAAAAAACCAAATTTGACCGAAAGCTATATGATAATTTGGATCTTACATAGTGGTCATCATAGAGGTCAATTGGGGTCTGAACATGCACCGATTTCGCTAATTTCAAAACCGATCATTCTATGGCTATTAGAAGCTTATGTATCAAATTTCATCGAAATAAAATTATATTTGCGACCTGTAGTTTGATTACAAGGTTTAATGATTACACAGACAGAGAAGGTTAAAGAAGGTTAGCTCTGGGTCCAAACGAAAAAAGTTATTGTCTTAAGTTGATAATTAAATTTTTGCCTCAATCTCACGATAAGTTACATGAAGATCTTGCAGTAAAAAATAATCGCACGAATTTGTTCACGATTTGTTTAAATTTTTTGGCCAACATGCATTTTTTGTTGTAAACAACACAAATAGCGTTCGTACATCAAATTGTTCTAAGTACTATATTGTCAGAAATGTCGAACTTTACTGTAGAAACGTCAGTTGCCAGATTTCAGCACTAGGGTTGCCCAATCCCGTGTATATTAATAAAATACGTTTACTTAAAACGATTTATGTATACAAACAGAATTATTTTATTGAATGAAAAAAATTTTAATAACTGAAATAAATTAAAAATGCATATAAAAAATTCAATTTGAACATTCTCACTTTGTCACCCTCTCCTTTCAAATAACGTTCCAATATAACGTGCAAAACAATCACATCTCAATCATATGCATGATCTATTTGTGATAACTGTACATTTTGTTATTTTCTAGTCGCTTTTTAATAGCGCTTGAGGTTAATCAGTTTTTAATCATCAAGAGTGCTCGAAGAAGACTCAGTAAGGTGATTTTTGTTGAAACAATCTTTCAAATGCTGGCTGGGTAACTCTACCAACAGAATTGCTTCATTGTAGGTGTCCATACAATAAATAATTTGTATTGGTTAATGAATGCACAGCTGAAATTTATCATCCAAATGATTCGTTTAGGATTCAACATTAACTTAATGAAAGAAAAAAAAAAAAAACTATTTTAAAGAAAACCAAGGTTGAATGAATGATTTATTCTTTAAAACCGGTGCACAGAGAAGCAAAATGCACCAAAAGTGGCGATCAATTCTAAAGATGAATTTTAACTTTCAGAACCGTTTTTGGTATCGAATGAAAGTAGATAAAATTCTACGTCAGAAACTACAATAGCAAAAGATCTAAATTGTTTACTTTATTTGCAGTGTGTAATTAGAGTTCAATAATTATTTATATATTTCAAGTGAATATTATTTTTTATTAAGACTTCTAAAAGTAAACGTTTTATAATGTAATCATCTACTCCAGGTAATTTGTTTAGACAAATGCTTTAGAAATATTGGAAAAAAAAACAAATTCAAATTCAAAATTACTTTCCTTTATTTTTTCTCTCCGAAAATGGCGGTTTTACAAATTAAAAAAAATACAACAGATTTAGTGGCTGCTTCGCACGCGATCTCAAGTCGTTGACGATAATTTTTCGAGTGAGAAATTCGCGGTTTAAAAGATATTACATTTCACAAAAATTCAAATAAATGTCAATCAAGAGAAAGGCTTAAAAACTAAAGCGCCCTCTGGATTTCAAATTCCATACCAATTCGACAAGTCGCTTCTAACAGTGGGACCTCTTTGATGCTCACGTAAAGAATCATATTTTTGTTCATGCTATAATGACAGCACGAGTTTGAATTTTACTCACGAGCACGAAATTTTTTATTTAAATTTTTTTTATTTAATAAAAGCTTAATGCATAAATAATTAAAGCTTTTTCTTCTTTTCCGGAGCACGAAGGATAAATGTTCGTGCCCACACTGCCCCTCAGTAGAAGCATCGGGCCTTAACGAAATTTTTCCAAGCTTCTCTATCATTCGCCAATGTTTTTATCTCGTTCCATGTTTTCCACTGTTTTTAATGTCTTGGGACAGACTATTTCTCCAGGTGGTCTTTGGCCGGCCCGTTTTTCTGCTGCCCTATGGATTCCAGTCCAATGCCTGACGGCATATTTCAACCGATTCTTTTTTCAAAGTAGGACCGATCCATTTCCGTTTGTACAGAGCTTTGTTGCTTATAACATTGGGCCACCACACCCTCAGAATGTATCGTAGACATCGATTTGTAAAGCTCTGCAGCTTGGAATCCAGTTCCTTTGTTGTTAGCCAGGTTTCACAGCTATATAGCACAACCGATAGAACATTAGATTTAAAAATGTTTAGTTTTGTCCTTGTTGAAACTATAGTTGATTTCCATACGTTCCGCAGTTGAAAGAACGTAGCGTTTGCTTTACCAATTCTATGCTCCATATCTGCCTTCGCACTGTTCTCTGTTGTGATCAGGCTTCCGAAGTACCAGAATTCTTCGACAAACTCCACATCTTCGTGTTCTACCACTAACGGGCCGTTTGTTTGTCCTCGTATGTTCAATGCTTTCATCTTTCCAGTATTAACCATTAATCCAGCATCTGCTGAGCTGACAACTAGGTCATCAAGTTTGGATTGCATATCCGCATATCTGCTGGACAGTAGACATATATAATCAGAACAGTCCAGCTCCTCGAGGTGGTCGTTTAGAGTCCATTGGATTCCCCGGCGGCTATGGTCGAGTGCATTTCCAATTACATTATCTATGACTAGGAGAAATAGGAGAGGGGATGGAAGGCATCCTTGTCTTACTCCCGATTTGAGGAAAAAAAAGGTTCTGAGAGTTGACTGTTGCGTAGTACTCTGCATTGAAAGCCATCATATTGTGATATTGGGATACAATCATATCCCGGTGACTTTCTTGACAGCAGTTACTATCTCTTCCACAGTTGGAGGGCTAGTGGGTTGGCTGTTGGTGGGTTGGGTGTTGGTTGGTTTGATGTTGGTGTTTCTGTGGTCACAAGCATTAACCGCCTAAGTCGAAATTCATTCTTTCGAGAAAAATAACTTTTTATCTAAATGTAAAATATAAAGTTTTTTTAGTAGAATATGTAAAATATATACATAATTCAAATGGTGGAAAATCATGCTTTCGAGAAAAATAACTGCTTATATAAATGTAATGGGACTTCATTACGACTTAGGTCAGTATGTTTTCATTAATAATTTAAAAAAAAAGTTGTAGAGAAATGGGGACTTCACGTAAATATAAAGCGTTGTTAGTAGAATATGATAGCATACATAACTCAAATCGTTCTTATGTCGACTTAGGTGGTTATCGCTTTTGACCACAGAATTAGTTGGATCTAAGAGATAGGGCCTCTAAACGCATGAAATAGGGTAGGTCTTTTCTTACTTTTTAGTTAGTTTTAATGGATTTTTGTTACATTAATTTTTCTCTTCTGTTTTTACTTTAACAAAATATTTTTTCATTGCTCTGCCGATTGTTCTAAACCTGATCTGAAATTTATTTGAAATTAACAAGTATATGTAAAAATTTACATTTTTTTAATCTTTTCTTCCCGATAAACCGAAATAAAAAAAAATTGTTTTCATTCTCAGAGATAATCCTCTTTAATCTGATTAAAATTAATGTTTTGAAATTTTTTTATCCCTAAAGTGAGAAAGTATCAAAAATGGAAAAGTGAGCACAGAGTTTTTCTATATATGATCTCTAGTTTCACGTGTTCGAGTCCAACAAGTACCGACCAGTATTTTTCTAAACTTGGTTACTGTATGGTTAAAAAATATTATTTTAATAGTAGACTAATAATATGATTTTTTGTTAAGACTTAATTAATAAGGTATACATAAGGTTTCAACGTATTTTTATTTATTTTTTTTTTTGGGAAAAATATATTTGAAATTCTCAAGGATATGAAAGGATAAAATTTTCAAAGGACATTACTTACAATATTTAAATAATTTTTTAAAAATTAGTATAGCCTTAAAACTTTGAAGTCCTTTAAAAAGGAGAAAAGATTAGGAAATGAAAAACTGAGAGCGCAGTTTTACTATATACGATATCGTTTTTCTATATACTATCGCACGTTATGATCATGATGAATATTATAATAATGAATTTAATGATAATTATGAAATTAATAATCATTTTTAAGTTAATGATAGTTAAAATGAGAAATTAAGATTAAAGAACAAATGCCTAATAATTAATGGTTCTTTGATATGTGTTTAAGTTCATTCATCAGTTGAAAAAAATAATAATATCTAATAATTTTGTAATATGACTTGAGCTAAATTGTGGAATTATGGAATTTAGAGAAAAAAATCGAATTTTAATTTAAAAAAATAAAGTGTACTTCAAGTAGACTTTTTCAACAATTTTGTATGAAAAACATACAATAAAGTTTACTTGAAGTACAATAATTTTGTATGAAAAACATACAATAAAGTCTACTTGAAGTACACTTTAATTTTTTTGCATACGGCCCTAAATATTTATTCCTTTCTTATTTTTAAAAACATATATTTTTTTCTAAAAGCACATTAAGTATGCTCTAATTTGCAATTTAAATTACTAATTTATCGCTTTTCTTACTAAAGTTATAGCGAAAATTGTGAAATAAGAAAATTTTTCCAAAACTCCAAACAGGTTAAAACAATTATTTTTTCACCTCTATTATTTTAATGCTGGTTTTTTTTTAAGTATTTATGAATATTCATCAATATAGAATAAAAATATTTTAAAATCGATTGCTTATCGATTACCCCACTGTGCGGTGGTGGTGAAACCAATGCAGCATGTTGGATATAGTGTGCCAAACGTTCAACTGCTATGATTTTTTTTTAAATTTATTATTTATTTTATTTCTTATTCAACATTGGTTAAATATTGTTTTAGTTAGTTTATGAATACATAAGTATATATTCAAAATAGCAAAAGTTTATTTTGCAAAATTGTTTGTACACTGTATTGCGGATTGTGACATTGAAATATTGTTTGTATAGTAAAACATATGAGTATAAATAAATTATAAAATAAAAAACATCTATATACATACCTCACGGTAGTCATAAAAGGTCGTTCACATTGTTGGATTGTGTGTTAAGATATTGTTAAGATATAAAAAGATCTTTAACACTGTCAAAAAATAAAATTATAAACTTTACCAATATATTTAACTGTTTCAAATCCATATATTTCGTCTATTCACAATTTCAGTTAATTAACACTGGCCGACACGTTTTCGACCCTGAAATCGGAATATATATTTTTACAGGTTTTTGCCGCACTGATTCCAAATCTCAACCCAGAATTTCAACTTCAGTTTTTCGCGAAATTCTAATCTAAAAATCCAAAAAAAACTTTTTTTTTTTCAATAAATAAGAATTTTCAACATTAACATAATGGTAAAAAAAAATAAATTTTGTTATACAGAAGTTGTTAAGGCATTTTTTCTTATTCTTATTTCTTATCGGTCAAAACATGCATTAAAATTACTTAGTATATCTTAGTTTCAATTTCTTTAAAAAACATAAAACAAAAAAAGTATAATTTTTTAGGTCGCTGAATCTAATCTCACCTCAGAATTTCACCATCATAATGACCTTAACTTCAAATATGTAAAACGTAAATTATTTTGCTATATCTATAAGATTTCTCGAAAAACAAATGTGATGGCCAAGTTTAGAGTGCAGATACGAATTCAAGAACTTTTTAGAAGTATAACCTGGTTTCAGGAAACAATGGCAAATATTGAAAAGATAATAAGTACATAATTTTATTTGATGAATTGCTCGAGTACAAATAAAATATCTGGAAATTTCCAAGAAATGTATTGAAACGGAAGATAAGTTCCTTCATATGCCTTAACAAGTTTTTTTTTTGTACGTTTATTTATTCACAATTTTGAAATTCTTAAACTAAAGGGTCCGCCAAATAACTTTTTTTTTTTTTTGAAAATGCTATAAAAAAAAACTACTGAAAATTATCTCAAATTTCTTTTTTTATTTGAAAGTACAATCCTTCCGGTTAATAATGGAAAATAATTTCATTCAAATGGCTGACTCGGCTGGTCATGCAGTAGCCTACACGATCGGTCCAATTTTTAAGCACATTATCGATTGTGTGCAGGTGTATTTCACCAATGGATTCACGAATATTGTCCTTTAAAGCGTCAATTGTCCCTGGCTTGTTGGCGTAACACTTATCTTTGAGGGCACCCCACAAATAATAGTCCAACGGTGTCAAATCGCAGCTCCGAGGTGGCCAAACGACATCAGCTCTGCGGCTGATAATGCGATCTTCAAAAACAGGGCGCAAAACATCGATTGTAGCTTCGGCTGTGTGGCACGTAGCGCCGTTCTGTTGAAACCAAATGTTGCCAATATCCTCCTCTTCAATTTTTGTGAACAAAAATTCGTTCAACATGGCCCGATAACGATCGCCATTGACTGTAACGGCCACTCCTTGCTCATTTTCGAAGAAAAATGGCCCAATTATGCCTCTGGACCAAAATCCGCACCAAACAGTGACTCGTTTTGGGTGTATCGGCTTTTCAATGTATGCGTGCGGGTTTTCTGTGCCGCAAATGCGACAATTTTGCTTGTTTACATACCCGCCCAGATCAAAATGAGTTTCGTCTGAAAAGATGATTTTTTTTGGCAAAGTCGGCATCTTCTGTAAGTCGATCGCAGGCCCACTTAGCGAAGCGAAAACGCATTGGATGGTCAGTTGGCTTCAACTCCAATTGGACTTTGTATGGCGTCATACCAAGGTCTTTATGCAAAATTCGTCTCAATGATGCCTCCGAAATGTTCAATTCTTGAGAACGACGGTGAATTGATGTTGATGGCGCTTCACGCACACTTTCTGCCACAACAGCAATATTCTCGGGTGTACGCACTGTTTTTGGCTTTTCACGCTTTGGTTTATCGATGAGGATGCCAGTTTCTTTCAGTTTTTTTCACAAGATAACGAACATACGGAGCTGACGGTGCTTCTCTTCTTCCAAAATCCGTACGCAATTTTCGCACACATTCTGCAACATTACCATGATTTTCAAAGTAATGTCGCAATATTTCCCAGCATTGTTCAAGCGTATACACAACCATATTCGTTCAGCGGAAGGATAACAGTAATTATCTGTCAAATCAGACATGAGCTAAGTGTTACCATTCACGAAATAAGCACTAGTTGAAAAAAAAAACGTTAGATGGCGGACCCTTTATAGTAAACACTAGTTATAAAGAAAGTTATATATACAAATATACAAAGTCCCAGAAACGAGCTCTCTAGTATTTTTAATATAAGAATAGGTATTGATTTACAATAACTAGTATTTTTATTTTATATACACAAATACACAGCAAATATAAATTTATTTTGTAATGAAAAATTTTTTAAAAACATTACTTGTATCTTGGCAGAAGGATAAAACTAAGGTCTAAATGTTAAAAGAAAAATTTTAGTTAATTATTCATGTAGCCACCAAAATTTTTTGGCTTTTGATCTTTGCAGTATGTGAAGTTCTTTGTTGGATATACTTGTGTCATACCTGATATTATTATTTGGAGAATTACAATCAATTGCTTTGATATTGGCCCGTCTGAAATTATGATATAAAATAGGAATGCCATTTTCATCCTGAATTATATTTAACTTATCTAAGTATAAAAATGCCTCGGGTGGCACAAAACCTTTTTCTAAAGTATTTATTATATAAATATCATTTGCATAGTACGGTGCCATTATTAGATTATTTTCAATGCACGATGTCCACTTTAAAATATTATTCCTGATTAGATTAATTATAAAGTTATCTATTCTAATTATATTAGATGAATTATATAGTTTTTTATTTGAAACGTATTTTACATAATTACTATGTGACGATCTAAATAATGACATACAAGCCCTTAAACATTTCCTTTCGAAGACTCGTATTTTTTCCATGGAAGAAGGTGAGATATTGAACCAAATTGGGCATCCATATGTGAGGATTGGTCTAATAAGTGATTGGTACATAATTATTTTTATCTTAGATTTTATATGTTTAGAATAAAATAAGGATTTATATACAAAAAATGCCTTTCGTGCTTTCATAGTTATTTCGTTTACATGGGTATTGAAGTATAAGAATTTGTCTAAGTGAATGGATGCCTTAACGAGTTTTGTATAAAGAAAAGTAAAAAAAAAAAAAAAAACAAATAAGAGTGTTAAATTTCATATTTTAGGTTATATTGTGACATGATGCCCGATTTACCCCATTTTAAATTTTAAATACCAATCTGCTCGAAACAATGACAAACAATCTTATCCTTAATTAACCCAGGTACATGGTGTATTTTGTTAATGAGGGACGGTGGACGGACGGACGGACGGACGGACGGACAGACATGCATCGTTATAACGACTCGAATTGTTATAAGGATCAAGAATATATATACTCCACACAGTGGTGTGGATTGTGGCCTTGTCGCGGTGAGGGGTCTTAGTAAGATGCAATGATCCTGAGAGCGTAGCTACTGGCAGGGCCTCCCTTGCCGGTAAGGTAAAAGGGGAGCACCTGAAGCTAACAGCAATACACAACGGTTGGCGATTCATCCGGTTGGTCATACTCCACCTTGACGTCCCGGGATGTTAGCAAGTAAACAACATCGTCAATTTTGCTTAGAAGTCCTCCGTTTTTCAGACTCATTAGTCTAGAGGTCTGACTGGTGGCCTTAACTGGCAGCCCCAGTACCAGTCTAGGATGTATAGGCTAATCACTCGTACTTCCGAACTAATATGATTACTGAAACCGAAAGAAATAATAATCAACGGCTCCCTTTAATGATGACGACTATTGGAATGAAATCACGGAAACGATTCGGAACCTGGAACATTAGAACTCTAGCAGAAACATCAAGATTAGCCCAACTCGAACACGAATTTGAACGACTCAAGCTCCTATTCGTGGGTCTAAGCGAAGTCAGATGGAATAGCTGCGGTGAACACAAAACTTCCTCTGGCGCTACACTTATTTACTCTGGAAAACCAGCAGATGAAAGAAGAGAGAGTGGAGTAGGCTTCTTGTTATCCAAAGAGGCTAGACAAGCGCTCATAGAATGGCAACCACACGGAGACCGAATAATCGTTGCAAAGTTTAAAACTAGAGCCAGAACACTCACATGCATACAATGTTACGCCCCAACTGAAGTTGACGACCCACAAGTTAAAGATAATTTCTACGAGTCCCTATACACTATTTTAAACAGCTGCCCTCAGGGAGAAATCAAGCTAAACATGCCCTTGGCACAATGAACGACAACGGAGAGAGTTTTTACGAACTATGCAACATAATGAGCCTTACCATAGGAGGAAGTCTTTTCCCGCACAAACGCCTACATAAAATCACTTGGGTGTCCCCATGTAACAGAAAACGAAATTGACCACATTGCCATCAGCAAAATGTGGAGGCATTCGCTATGCGACGTTCGAAATAAAAGAAGTGCTGACATGGCCAGTGATCACCATTTACTAATAGGTGAACTACAATTAAAACTAACTGCAGTCAATAGAAAGCCACAAAATAAAAGGAAACGTTACGACCTCGCTAAACTCGCTGACCCTCCAGTGTTAAATGAGTATCAGTCTCTTTTGTCAGCCCAAGTCCCAAATCCAACGCCACCAGAAGATGGTTTTGACGCCGAAACTTATTGGGAGCGAGCAAAGCATGCCTTTACTGAAGCAGCGCAACAAAGCGTCGGAATCTGTCAACGTCAAAGCAACCCATGGATTACTGGGCACACATGGAATCTTATAAAAGCGCGCAAAGAAGAAAAAGAAAAGGTTAATAGGGCAAGAACTCGTCAAGTAAAACAGCAGGCACAAGCAAGTTACACAACTGCTAACCGCAGAGTAAAACGCAGCGCCAGAGCCGATAAACGAAGATGGCTCGACAACCTAGCAACAGAAGCCCAAAGAGCAAGCGAATCGCATAGACACAAAGACCTCTATAAGATCACCAGTGGTGAACTAGTGCATTCTATAAAAGATCAACTAAAAGTATGGGAAGACCACTACAGAAACCTCCTAACCGATACAACACCAACCTTCAGCAGGAACTATGTAGTAGACACAATGAACACGCCCCACGCAATGACATTAACATAGACGCTCCAAGCATCAGAGAAATTGAGGCAGCACTAGCACAGCTTAAATCGAATAAATCCGCTGGTCCAGACAACATCGCTCCCGAACTGCTTAAAGCAGACAAGGGTTCAGCTGCACTAATTCTCAAACCACTTATAAACCATTTTTGGCCTCAAGAATCATTGCCGCCCAATATAAAAACGGTATCATCATTAACCTACCAAAAAGCGAAACAAGCGTTTGGGATTCTCTACAAAATCTGGAGATCATCCAACATCTCATTACGCACAAAGCTACATTTGTACAACTCAAATGTAAAGTCGACGTTACTCTATGGGTGAGAAAGCTGGAATATATCGGCAAGCGATGCAGAATATCTTCAAGCCTTTGCTAATCGCTGCCTACGTCGCATCCTTCACATATTCTGGCCTGAGACCATATCCAATAGCGAGCTCTGGTTTAGAACGAATCAACCACTCATAAATGAAGAAATAATGGTTCGCAAATATAGATGGCTTGGACATACTTTACGTAAACCTGCAGACGATATCGCAAGAAACGTCCTAGATTTCAACCCTCAAGGAAGCAGAAGACCGGGCGCTCGCGCAATACTTGGAAAAGACAAATTGAATCCGAACTAAGAAACGCAGGAAAGAGCTGGAGTGAAACAAAACGTTTAGCATTAGATAGAGTTCAATGGAAATTATTTGTTACGGCCCTATGTTCCAGTTAGGAATAAAAGGATTAAATATATACACAGTGGTGTGGAGGGTATAAAAACCTGTTTTGACATGTTTATGTTGAGATCTGATGGATTTCAGCGCAACAAAGACCTTTAGAAAACAATATTGTGCAATTGAAAAATAATCCATTAAAAGTTCAATCGTGAAGAAAGAAAAAAAATTTAATTACAGTCCCGCACACGAATGGACCGTAGTACAGAAAAATTTTCAAACCAAATTTTTAAAAAAAAAATAAATTAAAATAAAACAGGAGTGTTAAATTTGGCGATGATGAATCTTGAATACCCATCTGGGTTTTACGTTTACATTATTATTTGGACTTATTGAGCTATATATGTATAACAAATTTTAAGAAAATGAATATATATTTTTTCTAGAGGTGCCACCATATTTTACGTCATATTTTGACATATTGATGTCCGATTTACCCCATTTTAAATACTAACCTGCTCGAAATAATGATTAACTATATTACCCAAGTTAATGTTTTGTTTCGTGAATGAGCGTGATTTCAACAGATAGACAGACAAAAAAATTTTCGGACATATGGCGAACGTTGCTGTTTTTGACGATGCGCATTCTTGACGTCCAATATTGGGCCATTTTTTCGAACATTTCTGGCCGTATGTCCCGAATAACACGAACAATTTGGCAACCAAGGCTTCAATTGTTGCTGATTTATCAGCATAAATCAGTGAATACACGTAGCCCCACAAGAACTAATCGAGAGAAGTCAAATCGCACGACCTTGGAGACCAATTGACAGGTCCACTTCTTCAAATCTACCTATCGCTAAATTTTGATTTCAATAAGTCGATGGTATGTCACGTAGCGTCAATCTGTTGATATACTTATCGCGCTCGGTTCAAAATCACGATTTTCATTGACCGTAACGCGAGTTCCGGCTTCATTTTTGAAAAAATAAAGTCTGCTGATGCCACCAGCGTGCATTTTTCTGGATGTAATGGAGTCTGTAGGGTCTGTTGTGGATTGGTCTCAATCCACATGTGGCAATTTTGGTTATTATCAACTTCGTTAAGTAAAAAATAAACTTAATCGCTGAAAAAAATTTTCCGATAAAACATTGGATCAATGTCCAACTGATCTAGATTCCAATGGGCGAGAAAACGACGCAGATGTTCTCGTGGCGACCGACGATGAATCGATAAATTGGGATCTTCTTGCAAACTTTTTTCAGTACGCACTTACGTGTTGGTATTTTTGCATCATTTAGGAGTATGTGGTATGAAATCTATTCACAGTTTGACAGATAGTTTGCTCAGATGGACGATTAGGGGGCGCGATAAAAATCACGAAGTCATATAAAGGGTCCGCCATCTAACCTTTTTTTTTTCAACTAGTGCTTATTTCGTGAATGGTAACACTTAGCTCATGTCTGATTTGACAGATAATTAGTTTTATCCTTCCGCTGAACGAATATGGTTGTGTATACGCTTGAACAACGCTGGGAAATATTGTGACATTACTTTGAAAATCATGGTAATGTTGCAGAATGTGTGCGAAAATTGCGTACGGATTTTGGAAGAAGAGAAGCACCGTCAGCTCCGTATGTTCGTTATCTTGTGAAAAAAAGTGAAAGAAACTTGCATCCTCATCGATAAACCAAAGCGTGAAAAGCCAAAAATAGTGCGTACACCCGAGAATATTGCTGCTGTGGCAGAAAGTGTGCGTGAAGCGCCATCAACATCAATTCACCGTCGTTCTCAAGAATTGAACATTTCGGAGGCATCATTGAGACGAATTTTGCATAAAGACCTTGGTATGACGCCATACAAAGTCCAATTGGTTCAGCAGTTGAAGCCAACTGACCATCCAATGCGTTTTCGCTTCGCTAAGTGGGCCTGCGATCGACTTACAGAAGATGCCGATTTTGCCAAAAAAAAATCATGTTTTCAGATGAAGCTCATTTTGGTCTTGGCGGGTATGTAAACAAGCAAAATTGTCGCATTTGGGGCACAGAAAACCCGCACGCATACATTGAAAAGCCGATACACCCAAAACGAGTCACTGTTTGGTGCGGATTTTGGTCTAGATGCATAATTGGGCCATTTTTCTTCGAAAATGAGCAAGGAGTGGCCGTTACAGTCAATGGCGATCGTTATCGGGCCATGTTGAACGAATTTTTGTTCACAAAAATTGAAGAGGAGGATATTGGCAACATTTGGTTTCAACAGGACGGCGCTACGTGCCACACAGCCGAAGCTACACTCGATGTTTTGCGCCCTGTTTTTGAAGATCGCATTATCAGCCGCAGATCTGATGTCGTTTGGCCACCTCGGAGCTGCGATTTGATACCGTTGGACTATTATTTGTGGGGTGCCCTCAAAGATAAGTGTTACGCCAACATGCCAGAGAAAATTGACGCTTTTAAGGACAATATTCGTGAAGCCATTGGTGAAATACAGCTGCACACAATCGATAATGTGCTTAAAAATTGGACCGATCATGTAGGCTACTGCATGGCCAGCCGAGGCAGCCTTTTGAATGAAATTATTTTCCATTATTAGCCGGAGGGATTGTACTTTCAAATAAAAAAAGAAATTTGAGATAATATTCAGTAGTTTTTTTTTATAGCATTTTCAAAAAAAAAAAAGTTATTTGGCGGACCCTTTATAAGTTGCGCGAATCGATAACTGACTTTCAAAGTTAATTTGGATAATTTGGTGGCGTTGTTCAAGCGTGACTCTATTCACGACCAGAGTTTACTGATTATAAATATCAAAAAGTGAGCGCAGTATTATAGTTCGTTGGACAATTAGCCCTTTCGTAAGTTCTATCTAAGGTTTAGAGGTTTACAACTTTGAGTTGGTAACACTGCTTTATTTGACAACCGTTTTAACAGCTTTTTTTATTTTGGTTTGCCATTTCACATTTAATCTTAATGATAATGTGCATCCCTAAGATGCCCAACAGTGTGCACCGAACGAGCTGTGACCACTGTACAGCAAAGCATTGAAGAGGACGCACATCGAGCAATTCAGCGCCGTTCTCAGTAAATGGGGATGTGTCCATTAACTTTATAACAGATTTTATAAAAAGATCTTCGGCCAAATGGCCCAACTTATAATTTGGCATTAATGGCATAAAATTATCCTTCCAATAAAGCCAGCTAAGTTGATATTAAAAATATTTCTCTTTGCATTGCTTTAATTTAAAGTTGTATAACTCTAAAAAAAAACACCCGTTATATATAATTCACTAAACTAAAAAATTTGTTATATTTCTGAATTTGGATGATTACAGTGTCAGTCAACAGAAAAGGTTTGATATAAAAAAAAATGTTCGTTACCAACCAGAATCGTTGGGACCGAAGAAAACTGGTGGTTATATACAGAATTCGTTATAAATGTGCTCGACTGTATAGTATTTCAAATAGGTTATACATCTTATGCTCGTGTTTGGTCAATGTTTACAAATTAATGACATGGTAGCGTTATTTACATAGTATTTGTTAGTTTAGGAATTCCTATTATAAAGTGATTAAATTCTAAACATCTCAGTTTTATCACATTAATGCCGTAATCATGATTCATTTGATATTTATATGTATTTCTTTAATACCCAGTTGGAAATACCTTTATCTAATCCTCAAATAAAAATTACTTACAAATTACTTGCCCAAATATTCTGAAATAGGAGACTGAAACCGCCCATGTGACCTGATCAATGTGAATATACAAATGTTCAGCAAAAGTGCTACATTTTTTTTTTACAAATTCATTTTTCCAGCTGGGTATTTATAGTACTTATAATTTAGCAGTTAATCGATTAAATTTATTTTAATTATAATTAATTGGTCTCTTCAGAAGAAACAGTTTAAAAAAATTTCTTAGTTATGTCTGTGGTTTTGTTTTTATGTCTCTGAGGTCAGGGTATAATAAGTTCGTGCTGATGTTTGTAACTAACAAACTGCTTGTAAGTATGTATCGATCGGCACAGAACCATTTTCTAAGGCGATTTAGTTGTTGTCCTTCGTCTTTTTGTAGATTTTATATAGTTTTTAAACACGTAAGTAACGTTTCAGACCAATCTGGTTGGCATCTGGCCAAAACTTATGCTTTAGGGTATTGCATAGTCGTTTCAAACCGATTGTAACTTTTTTCTTGGTTTAATTTGTTTTTTTTTCTTTGTTTCTCCATCACATGCATGTTGGAGCAGCACGTGATACTACATATCTGGTTTCTTTCTGCTAATTCCTACAATTTGTTGTCTTATTTAGTTTTATTATTTTTCCGTTTAGTGTTTGTTTTCATATTTAATATTTATTTAACGAATTGTCGTAATTATAAAGTGTAGTTTTTTATTTTTGTTTTCAAACATTTGTTGTCTTTCTGTTAAACTGATAACATGATCCAAAGATATAATAATATATTAGAAATTGTGAATAGAAAGATATACTGGGGCATCTACTAAATAAATATTTGAAATTGCATTACATTTTATTTACCCATGTATATGTATACTATATAATAACCAAAATTTTATTTATTAACCCAGCAAAAAAGGCATTCCAAAAAACAAGCTAACATTTTAAATTCGTGCAGAATATTGTATGGAAACACAAAATTTTAACTTGAATAAATAATTTTAAGCTGAATAAAACTATCTGCCTTATGGCATCTCTTGAATATTTACCAGACACTTCTAAATATGAAAACATACCAAAAATTGCCGTTTTATATAAAAGATCTTTACGAGTCAGACCACGACTTAAAATATAACTTAACCCAAACCTGTTTATTGTACATGTTCTGTTTTTTTTCAGTACACGTACCAGAACACGAACTTCAAATAAAGCAACACTCGAATCTGTGTGGTTTATGTGTGTTCGAAACAAAAAATACGTGATAGAAAAATGTTCGTGTAAATAACGAAATATTAAAACGAACACAGTCATGATTGTGTTTACATATATGTACGAGTTTTTTATTCAGTGTGTGTTTTTTTCTGAACTCTGTAGAAAACTTAAAGGTTTTTTCCCTATCTTTTTAACTACATGTAAATATTTCCAAATGTTTTTTCACTTATTAAAAAAAAAGTAAATTATTTGTTGCAATACTTTCAGTAAAGTCTCAAAAACTGTAGATATTAAATATATGTATAAATTATTTTAATTGTAATGATGATAGTTTTTTTAAATAAATAAAAAAAATATAAAAAAACAATAAATATGTAATTATAATAAATACTGGGCAACTAACTTTAATTTAAAAGGTATTATAATTTAATGGTTTAATATTAGCATCTGTATTAAAATGGTAACCGTAACCAACATTGGTTAAAATATTAAGTTTAAGAGATAGGTGTACGATAATAAAGATTCTGCACAGCCGAGTTCAACAATCCCGCTTGTTTAAATGAAATTTAGTTTTTTTTTTTCAAATTATTTTGTATTTTGTTCGCCAGTGTAATCTAAGCTGTTATATCTTTTTAACTTTTTCAAATTCATCGATTTGAGTCATAAGTATATAAATAACTGGTATCATCTTAAATGGGCACCATGACAAAGAATATGTTAATTAATATCTAACCTTAAAAAGACAACAATGCAGCAAACCGTCTTGCATATGCAATTAGGGGGGAGAAAACACTAACAACTTATTAAATAATTTTAAGACATCCTTAATTAATTCATAACTAATTTCCACATCCACATAAAATATTTTGATATTCCACATGCATTGTAAAAATATCATATGATCACCATAATGCAAGTGTATGAAAATACACAAATACAAAGAGAAGGGAATTTTATGGCGCACAAAATAAATACAAAAGCTCGTGCCATCAATTATGACAAAACAAACAAAAAGATTTGCGATAAATAAACAATAACATCTGGATAAAAAAAAAACAAATGGACTTTTAATATGGGCATATTTTTAAAAAAGTCGTACAAATAAATTAATGCATATACTTTTACTATCCAAAAAATGTTATCACAATTTTATCATGGGTCTTGAGACATTGATATATTAATACCCCTGACTCTGTGGTCGTTTAAGACCATAAGACTTATTAGAAAATTTTTGAAATTGATATTGCAGAATATATTTAGTGGTATCTAAGTAATTAGAATTTTTTTAATTTAATGCAGACATTTTTTCATTTTGCTACTTATTTCAAGCATTAACCAATAAATATTTTCCAATTTATAAATCTATTTCATAGAAACAAAATAAAAACTTATGACCAAATTACAATAGCTTTAATTTGATTGATAACATTACGAAGAATACACAATGATTTATTGGAAAAGAAAAGCGAAAGCTTATTAAATTAATTATAAATAATTATAATAAAAAAAAAAAAAAACAAAACAAGTACAATATTGCCATCTGATATGTCAGAACAAAAGTGTAAGTTCTTACTACTTAGTTTCAAACAACATTCAAACATCACAGCGTTTCGGACATTTTTCAATCTTGTGATTTTACACATGCAATTTTTTGTACTTTACCAGTCAACATTGACATCACCTTTCTGGACATGATTAAGAAGGCCTTTAGTTAGGAAACTAAAGTAAAAGTTATATAATTTATTAAAAATCGACTTTAATGAATCTACTTATTCTTCTTTAATATTTTGTAATTCTTTTTCAAAGGTTTATGAATTCCCATTAAGTTCCAAAAATACTTATATAGATTTGATTAGGTTAGGCAGTTAGCCCGCATGAAAGCGAGTGCTCTCGGTTAACGTATGACCTCTTGTGATACCCTTTAGTAAGAGATAAATAAGGAAGGATTTGAAAAATAAATGAAAGTATAAAAAGTAGATTTTCCGTTATGGCCGCACCCTGAGCCATACAAATCTCCTTATGAAGTCCTTAATATCGGCCTGTGAAATAGCTTTTGTGGCCATATTTTAAAGGACCCTTTGCCTTAGGTATGTAAGGTGCCCTATCATCTGTCCTGGGCACTCACTCAATAGATATGGGTGCTCTCTCCTCCTCGTCCACATATATACAGCTTTTGCAGAAGTCGAACAGCCATGCTTTTGGACATCCGCCATATTACTCAGTATCCAGTTAGTACTTCTGTAAGTAGGCTGATTGTCCCTTCCTCGAATCGATAGATTGTTTTAGTTTAGTTGGGATTAGCTAAGGGCCATATGATATGGGATACCTCACAACCTTCTCGTCCTCAATTTAAGATCAGCTGCCACTTCAATAATGTTCGACACTGTCAGTTAACCTTCCACCGATTCGGCACCCTTCTATGCACCCTCGTCTCGCAACTCTTTCCCCACAAGTCCACAATGCCCTGGAACCCATACCGAAATCTCGATATGCTGTCAGATTTGTTTGAAAGACCCAATATGCTTCCTTAAATACTTTGACCTATATGTTTTCAATGCAAAGGCTTTGAGAGCAGCAAGAATGCCTTCGGATATATTAATGGCTGATGGATCCATATAACTTTTTATCATACACACAGAAAAAAAATTCGCCAACCGAATTGGTCTTAAGGGGAACAACTGTATTTTCGATTGTATCAACTAAAATTTCATAAAATCTGCAAATTTTCTAAAGGGTCCGCCATCTAACGTTTTTTTTTCAACTAGTGCTTATTTCATGAATGGTAACACTCAGCTCATATCTGATTTGACAGATAATTAGTTTTATCCTTCCGCTGAACGAATATGGTTGTGTATACGCTTGAACAACGCTGGGAAATATTGCGACATTACTTTGAAAATCATGGTAATGTTGCATAATGTGTGCGAAAATTGCGTACGTATTTTGGAAGAAGAGAAGCACCGTCAGCTCCATATGTTCGTTATCTTGTGAAAAAAGTGAAAGAAACTGGCATCCTCATCGATAAACCAAAGCGTGAAAAGCCAAAAACAGTGCGTACACCCGAGAATATTGCTGCTGTGGCAGAAAGTGTGCGTAAAGCGCCATCAACATCAATTCACCGTCGTTCTCAAGAATTGAACATTTCGGAGCCATCATTGAGACGAATTTTGCATAAAGACCTTGGTATGATGCCATACAAAGTCCAATTGGTTCAGGAGTTGAAGCCAACTGACCATCCAATGCGTTTTCGCTTCGCTAAGTGGGCCTGCGATCGACTTACAGAAGATGCCGATTTTGCCAAAAAAAAATCATCTTTTCAGATGAAGCTCATTTTGATCTTGGCGGGTATGTAAACAAGCAAAATTGTCGCATTTGGGGCACAGAAAACCCGCATGCATACATTGAAAAGCCGATACACCTAAAACGAGTCACTGTTTGGTGCGGTTTTTGGTCCAGAGGCATAATTGGGCCATTTTTCTTCGAAAATGAGCAAGGAGTGGCAGTTACTGTCAATGGCGATCGTTATCGGGCCATGTTGAACGAATTTTTGTTCACAAAAATTGAAGAGGAGGATAAGCCACACAGCCGAAGCTACACTCGATGTTTTGCGTCCTGTTTTTGAAGATCGCATTATCAGCCGCAGAGCTGATGTCGTTTGGCCACCTCGGAGCTGCGATTTGACACCGTTGGACTATTATTTGTGGGGTGCCCTCAAAGATAAGTGTTACGCCAACAAGCCAGAGACAATTGACGCTTTAAAGGACAATATTCGTGAAGCCATTGGTGAAATACAGCTGCACACAATCGATATGTGCTTCAAAATTGGACCGATCGCATAGGATACTGCATGGCCAGCCGAGGCAGCCATTTGAATGAAGTTATTTTCCATTATTAACCGGAAGTATTGTACTTTCAAATAAAAAAAGAAATTTGGGATAATATTCAGTAGTTTTTTTTTATAGCATTTTCAAAAAAAAAAAAAAAGTTATTTGGCGGACCCTTTATTATGATAAAATATTAACTGTTAAGGCAATAGAATTGTAATCATCGTGAACCCGAAAATTGGTTATTAGCATTATCGCAATTCGGTTGGTAATAAATTCGGCAGCCACAATGAATCTATTTTCTGTGTGTAACCTTAGTTGCTAAGTGAATTGCATTAATCTCAGAAGTTCTCCAAGTAAACCCCTGGCCCTGTTGCCGTCTTCAAACAATCTGCATAGACTGAGATCTGACCGAATACCAAGTTCCCCTAAGTAAACCCCTGACCCTGTTTCCATCTTCAAACCATCTGTACACACTGAAATTTGAGCCCTGTCTTTGAAGGATTTTTTTAATTAAAAATTGTTCTTTGGTGGTTTGGATACGAAAAAGCCAAATCCAAAAAGTTTATGGTTTTTCTTCCAGATGAGTTGAATGGAACTCCAGCTTGACGCCTTTTTGCCAGTTAATGGATGTACATAAAAAATATTGCCTTTTAATTGAAATTCGGTTTTACTTAAAAAAAAAAGAAACATTAGTAAATTATATCATTTTATTATTACTATTATTCATTGGTCAACCTTTCCAGCTTCTCGTACCGTGCGGGAATCTTTACCTCTTGCTAGCAGATTGCGAGGCTAATAACCCTGAAAATTACCGTCCAATTGCAATATGGCGTCCGTAAAAATCATTGCACGTGAGACCTGTTAGCTCTACTTTCTGAGCGCTGGAGTCGATCCATTCACAATTTTGATGAAAGTAAAGTAGTTGTTATAGATATTTCCAAGACATTTGATTGCGTATGGTACGGTGCATTGCTATCAAAGCCTTTCGCAATTGAGGTCGCCATTGACTTCTCTGGATTTATATTAAGTTTTCTCAGAGACCGCATAATACACGTTGTTATTGATGAGGTCTCATTCAATGAGTTTCAGCTTAATTCAGCGCTACCTCAAGGTTCTGTCCTTTCTCCCTCTCTTTTCCTTAATTTTCCGAATGACCTTCTTGGTCAAACCTTTAATCCTATATTCTCTTTCGCTGATGACAAGAACATCTGTCATTCATTTGCCTTAAATTTTAGGCCAAGCTTTTTTAAGGTTGGCGGCAAAAGGTTGACAATGAATGACGCACTGTCAACAAGCTCTGAGTGGGGTAAAGAGAATAGGGTTGATTTTAATGCGCAGAAGACCTAATGTTTTTTGTTGACCCATAGGGCCTTTGATACAACAATGTCATCTGTAAATATGGTAATGAGGAATCAGATACTCTGTATGTTCCGGGTATGAGAATTTAATGTGATGTTCGTTGGCAGGAACACATTTTTCGAGTGTCGAAAGAAGCATTCAAGTGTCTTGGTTTTCCAAAAACTGCCCAAAAACTAATTCACTCCCATTGATCTCCTTAAATCTTTACCACTTTCAAAATGAAATACAACTTCCTTATATGGGCAGGAGCTTCAAAGTCCACTTTGGAGCTAGTGGATCGCATACAACGGAGGGCGTTGATACTCAGTAGAGTATCCAATTCTTTTGACTCTTTGGAACATCGTTGGAATATGATTTGTGTAACACTTTTCTGTGGATAGTACCATGGGAAATGTTCTTCTGAGTGAACTTACTCCAAGTGCCCGAGTATCACTTCTACACTTGACCGCAAATGCATTTGAGAGAAAATTGACTCTTTAATCGAACTAGCCCTATGAGGAATAAATTCTCCACACAATGCTTTCCCGGCAGTTACAATCTAATAAAATTTAAGGTAAGTATATACAAACACTACTCTCTCTTTCCTCTATCACGTAACCTCTTTTCCTGAAATCAGCACTGCATTTGTAGGAGGCATCCCCTGATTGTTAGATAATATTAAAAAAGGCGAAATGATATACGCAGAATCAATGGTTTCATACAATTTCGGGTCTTGGGAATCGAATTGGATTTAACTGTCGCAACATAACTTTGGATCTGGCTAAAATTTATATCATAATTTATGGCTTAAGACAAATATTTTGCAAATGCTACAATTATCATTAGACCAGTCTGTATCATCCTCGAAGAGAATGAGAAAATCTGCATCATAAAAAATCGTACTTAGATGAGAGATAGGTAGCAGTTTGTTAGCATCGTTGAGCATTTTAATTACTCGGAACTTTTCTATCGAAAATTGCGAGTAGTTCTTAGACTACTTATATTAAATTAGCGTCATTTATGTCTTTATTAAAGTAATTAATTGTTTGATAAAAAAAACAGAAAAACATTAGTCTATTATCTATGCCTAAAAAGACACCTAAATGTCACTTTTGAATGTTTCCACAAAATTGATAAAAGAAACCCCAATTTAAATGTTTTCACTTTTATTCTTTCTAAAAAAAAGAATGAAAGATAGGTAAATAAAATTTCTTATATGTTATATTATTAACAATTGCTTGTGCATATAATGTTTACGTTACCTTAAAAAATATATATATATAAATTAAAGAGTAAATAAATCATTTCATTTATAGTCTTATCTGATGAAAGATAAAATTATTTAAACAATATTAATTATACCCTATACCGCACAGTGTGGTGATTTCATTTCATGAAAGTTGGCACACATTATTTTTTGGATAAATTGAAATTCTAAGTCAGGATATTCCATTTGAATTTTTATGATGTGTTCACTTGTCATACCGCCATATTTTGGGAACTATTAAAGGGTGAGGTCTAAATATTATAATATTTTTAGCTAAGTAAAGTTCAACATGTGTATCAATTTTAAATTCATTCTAAGGAGGGGAGGGAAATCATTATAAATTAAATTCCCTTTTGTATATATTTATACCGTATACCACTATGTGGTCAGGGTATAATGATTTTGTGCTGTTTGTAACTACCAAAAATATTTGACCTAGACCCATATTTAATATCAGAACAATTATAATTAGTGCATGTTTAGACCTAGTCCACCTAAAAATTACCCTTATGAGATCGATTTAAATTGCCATAAGACCTAAATTATCATCAAATAGATCTTAGTCAAATTTGGAGATTTCTTAGTCATACTCCCTATATAAAGCTTCTTCCCGATCTTCACTTAAATTTATCAAATACCAAATTATTGCACAGATTTCATCATATTTGATTTGTATATGTTTTTGCAAAAAATAACTGACTTTTTATACCCTCCAATGCAGTGTGCAGAGGGTATATATAAGTTTGTCATTCCGTTTGTAATAATTAGAAAAAAAATTTTGGACTCGTAGGGTGCTCGTTGACATAAAAAATGATTCATTAACATCCTGAAAAGTTTGCTATTTAAAATCGTCCAAATCGGTCGATTAGGGCCCGAGATTTGAATGAAGAACTAAAAGAAGTCTTGAAAAAATTTGAGGGCGTGTCACGATCACGCCCTCAATAGTGCAGATACAGTGATCAGTTTTAGTGAGAATGATTCACAAAATTAATGGGAAAATTTCTGTTTCAAAAATCATTAAAATCGGTGGAACAGGTCCAGGGAAATCTCTGAAAAAGTAAAAAAAAAAATTAAAAATATGATGTTTCTATATTGTTCTTGTTATTCTAAATGTTGTGTTGTTGTCATAGCTGAACTTGTTTTTGTGGTCGTTGTGGTAATAATATAATAAAAACTAACCCTTTGTACATTTTTTTATTAACTCTGGTAGAAAATTTTAAAAGTTTCCATTGTTTTGGCATCACTAAAAAAATTTGTTATATCATTTCTGTTATTACCACGAGCATGCCTGCAAAATTTCAGATCGAATGGGTCACGGGAAAGGGGTTAAAATCGATCCAAAATTTTTTCGACAAGCAGACACTAAGAGCTAATATATGTAAAGGGAGTACAAATTCACCAGCATCTAAAGCAAATAATGCTAAAATACTAGTTGTTAATAAAAAAAAAACAATGTAAATTTAGCAAAAAAAAAATTTTATGTATAAATTTATTTAAAGAGAAAAACACAAAAATAACGTTTGATGTTGTATTTTTTGTGTGTAATATTTACATATACATACATAAACATATTAAATAATACAAATAATATACATATATTATATATATATTATATATATGTATATCCATAACAACTGCATGTTAGAAATAAGTCGGTATATTATTTTATTTACATAAAATTCTGCAATATTTTGTTGTGGGGAAAATACATTTCTTTTGCATTAACAGAGTGTCACTTCATTTTGCTCAGCGTGACTATACCACAATAGATGGCGCCACAATTTTTTTTTTCTAATTAGCTCTGCAAGAGTTATTTCTATTTTAACATGAATGTTAATATTTTCAACTGGATATCATACAGAACAATGTTAAGAGTATACACGGGCTGGTCTTTTATTTCATACGTATTTTCATTATTCTTTTATAAATATGAACATAAGTTTGGCATATTAACTTTTTGTTGTCTTTACAAAATAGAGTTACCGAGTTCATCAATGAGTTTTTTGCTTTCAAAACAGTTCTACATAGTTCTATAGAACTATTATTCTGCTTTACCTACAAAATATCTGATTGCGATTACATCTAATTTTTAAAAATTGTTTATAATTACTAAAGCATTATTATTCACATAAATACAAAATTGCACTTTTTAAATATTCCATTCAAATTTAAGAAAATATCAATTCTAAAAACTAGAATTAAAAATTTCGAATTATACATTACAATAAATTGAATTTCTGAAAATCATATCAAAACGTCGGAAATTATAATTTTAAATTTAGAAGACATCAATTGCATCTTTAATATATAAATTTTCTCTAAATTGAAATTCCAAAAAATAAACGCCAAATACCTGTGTTTACATTTAAAATATTTTTACATTTAAAAAAAATATTGACATTCAGGAGAAATTAATAGCTTTTCAGTACCGCGATTCAGTAACTTATTTTAACGATAGTCGAATCGTTAAAAAAAGAAAATTGCAAAATTATCAGTAAAATTTTTAAACGATATTCGCTGTTGTTAAACTCAGCTGTTGTTGTTATCTAAACGACAACCATTTTTGTATTGTTTATTCAATCCATAAAAACTTAAATTTTTAGGTTGAAATATCATCATACATAAATAAAAATCATAAAATAGTGAAAATATTTTGCTTTTATTAAAAAAACTTTTTTATATAAATAAAAAAATTAAATAGCATATTCAATTCATTATTTCGTTTTCAAATAAATACACAGAAATATTAGTAAAAAAAAAATAAACATAAACATAAAATCATCCTGTCAAACAAGAAGTAATTTGTTTTTTTCTATTCTTCTTTGTGTTTTTCGCTTATTTTGACAGAGATGCCACTCGTTTACAATTTAAATAAATAGAAAAATAGATTTGTCGACTGTCGTTAGATGTATGTACTTAGTGAATCTCTTAATCCTTAATGCAAACAACAATAGCTGTCGATATATTTTGCGATTGTCGGATCGTTGAAATTTACAGAATCACACTACAGAAAACATTAATTTAAATTCAATGAATTTTAGAAAACGTCAAATGATATTTAAGAATTGCGAACATAAAAACTGTTACATAAATAAACGCAATTTGATGTTATTTATACAGAAATTTTTTTTGGATGAAAATTTGAAGTTTTCAGAAAATAAAGATAAAAAATATTTTATTTAAAATGTTTGGGACATTTGATTTTTGCGTTTGGCATCCCTAATTTGAATATTTATTATTATAAATTTATTCTCTGTTTTCCAAATATGGCAATATGGCCGCAATGAAAAAATATTTCGCCAGTTAAAAGAAACTATACAGCCATCTCCAATTAGCACGATTTAATGCATATAGCCACCCTACACAACCATTACCTTTGCAATGGAGGTTAGGGCGAGCTATTTAATTAGCAAAAACTAAATTAAACGAGAAGTTATGTCATATAACCGGAAACGCATGCATATAGGTATATAACCTAAATGCATGCCGATCAGCAACCACGATGACCAAAAAGCAAACACCGAAATAAATCCGAAATAATAGAAAAGACGAAAACCAACCCAAAGAATTTGCTGAAATAATTTGGTATTAAGTTTAACAAATTGTTTACTTTTTCATTTACATTTATTATCAAGACTCAAACCGAGGTGGAGGGTATCAAAGATTCGGCACAGCCGAATTTAACACTCTTACTTGTTTATGGCCAGAATCGATCCATTTTTGACCTAGTTCCCAAGTAAATATAGCATCCGGTATAAACTTTTTCTTATCTGCAGGATATGGATGGGATATAATAACAATGCCACTCAAATTTGGTTTATGGATTTGAGACCCCTCTCTAAACGCATGGTATCGGGTATTGTATTTTCTTACTTGCCATTAATTTGAATGTACTTTATTGAATACAATAAAGAAACTTAATGAATTAGAAAAACTTATTTTTTTGGGCCGCCCTCACAACACTGTGCACTGCTTTGTCGTAAGGTTATAACAAGTTTGTACTGATTTTTGTAGCTACAAAAAATAAATAATCTAGGCTCATGGATTTGTATACCGATGAAGTCAGAATGAGTTTCTGACTTGATTAAACGATTTACGTCCTGTCTGTCTGTGTTTAATTTGAAACTGAACTCTGAAATCCACAAATAAGTTTGACTTGTATTGCTTTATATTCGATAAATATGTGTTTAGTTATTATTAAGGAGTGAAATCAAAGAATTCTTAACATCATAAAGTGTGATAATCAAGAAACCGCTGAACCTAGAATTTTTATTTAATTGAAGTTATATGAAAGTTTTCAAAAAAAAGATGATTCTGATAGGTTTAGTCACAAATTATGAACTTATGGAAACCATTCCATTATATCACTTTTTGTGAACTGGAAGTTCATTTCTGTTTAAAGTTTTCCAAATATTGGGACACTTATTGTGTGCTCTTCACTGGCCCAAGCTCGGGAGAGTTTGGAGGATTTGACTTCATTGGTACAAAAACCACGATAGTGTTATTGTACTCAAAGATACTTTAGTTTAGTCCTCCAAGATTGGACGGGAAGGCTCTCAAGGAAGTGCAGTATATGGGTGATATTCTAGACTCTAAACTCACTTGGTCGAGTAACATAGCGGAAACACCTGCAGGAGGACGTTTGGTAGAAGATGGGGTCTTAAACCGCAAATCATCCACTGGATGTATTCTGCAATAATTAAACCTATTTTGACATATGAGACACATTTTCTAGACCAGTGAAGGCACAGAGAGCCTGAGCCATTAAATCGATAACACAGACGGGACAGGAGATAATGCTGAACATCATGCCTATTGATATTTTCATCAAGAGCACGACAGCGTAAGGTATAAAAAAGCTCTTGGTAACACGGTACAATCCTACGAACAGAAGTCTCTTGAGTTTTACGTGCGTTCCTGTCATGTTGACTTAACCACACGGTGTGCTTAGCACTGGGTGAGATACAAGGCGTCCACCGGCGCCCCTTCCTTAGATGGTAGCAAACTAGGAGAATTGATTTGGCATAAACTCCTCCCTTTGCTATTGGGTTGACCCGATCTAAAAGCCTATGGGTCGTAGACCCGGTTGGTTGAAATGCAACTCCACATCAAACTGTGTTCTTCCCTCGATTTTGGGCCACCACAACCACCACGAAACTCCCCGAAGGGTCGTTCCCAAAAAAGCTATTTAAGGGTACAACACATTGTCCTCGGTCATCGGCAGCACTTGCAAAAACACATACTTCCAATAACCGTCCATTTGTTTACTACGTTCGTTCTTACTAGCTGTTATTATCAAGTGGCCCTGATATGTACAACGTTCCGTACCAACATTTCAACCGATTTCCGTTTCGTCCGCGAAACACTGTATTGTCAAATGACTCAAGCGTTCTTGGACTCATCTTCCATCCGACCCTCTTGCCTACTTATTCTACTGCAATGGCCATCTTTGCTAGGACTGGTACTAGCTCATCCATTCACAGCTTCGAACTTTTCGACTCATGCCTACCTCCGTCTACTACGCTCGAACTTACTAATCGGCGCCATCATGCTATATGATGCTTACGTCAACTTTCGGTAATTCGCTTTTCAACTGGTCTCCGACTTGTCTTGGCCGCTGAATTGACATGCGCGCCTGTCTCAAACGCATTCTACTTGTCTTCGACCCACACTCTTGCTCAATTGCTCCGTCATGGTATCTTGTCAGGACAACTGACGCACCCACACCCGGTCTCCTTTCGCTCATGATGTACCATCTTACCATCTTACCTACATTATCTTCATAACACCTTGGGACACCAACACAATTATGGAATGTGACAACCATTTCATCTGGTAGGTTTTGGCACCTCCAGTTTTGTGTTTTTGCTTATGCTGTCTTCGACTATGAAGACTCCGTGAGGTAACCTTGGGCTTGATAGCTTACCCGTGGTACCTATTTGTAGCCTCAGGTAAGGCTTCGTAGCCAGCCTGGCCACATACTAGCCACTACCAAGTTATTCTCCAAATATAATAGTACTTGGTGGACCTGACCTTAACCTTTAGCCGCTAGGAATAATCACCAGAATTAACTGGCTTTGCCTAGCGTTGCCCGGGAGCACCACGTGGAGGCAGGTTATAGGCATGGGCGAAGTATCAACCGTCACTGGCGGACCAGTAACTTTATGATACAATTTTGCTCCCAATCCTACGAACAGTGGGCGAGACACTAATTGATCAGGAAACTGATTATATGACACCGGTGATGAACTTCGGGGGAAATTTTACAATTCAAATACCGGCTAGGAAAGACTGGGCCGCAGACTCTTTCATAAACAGCACTGCGATCTCAGTGTACACCGATGATTCGAAGATGGAAGCGGGTGCAGGGTCAGGGGTGTACTCTAAGGAACTTGATATTCAGGTATCTCGGGGAATCCCTGACAAATGTATTGTTTTTCAGGCCGAGATTCATGCAATTCTCAAAGCAAAGAAAATAATTCTAGAGCTGGGTATGATCCAACGACCATTAATATTTTCACAAAGCTTTGAAATCGATGACTGTTAGATCGAAATGTGTGAAGGAATGTATCAGGTCCCTCAAATAAATCCGACAACACACTGTGAAGCTGATGTGGGTTACAGCACATAGGGGGAAACGGGCTGGCTAACGAGTGTCCGCGGAAGGCCTCATAATCTTTGAGCGGGATGATTGAAACTCATATTAAAATCCCTCTATCCGAGCTGTAGAATCTAATTGAAGAGGCAGCTGATCTTGAATTAAGGACTAGGTGGACACAACTGACCTCTTGCAAAATATCCCAGATCCTATGGCCCTTGCCTAATCCAAGGAGAAACAAAACACTTCTTGGTTTTGGTAAAGGAACAATCAGCATACTTATAGGAATACTCACTGGACACTGTGTAATAGGGCGGATGACTGAACGCCTAGGTGTCCCGATAGCTGACATCTGTAGGAGCTCTATGGATGTGGAAGAAGAGGAGTAAGTGCAACATTTGCTGTGTGAATGTCCAGGACTGAAGAAACGATAACCTGGGTGACCTTGCGGACTTCTGGAGGGAATTTGGTTGGTTCAAAAAGGATGCACGGCGGACGAAATGGTTCATTATCCGTTCCTTTTCATACTCTATATATTCTATCTACATACACTTTTATAATCTCAATCTCAATTTCTATTTCTACCTTCCAACACTATCTGAAGGGTATCAAAATGTATCATATGGCCTCCGAGTGTACTCGCCTTCGGGCGGGCAACCCATCTAACCTAACCGATGTTTTCAAATCGTCATTAGCTTTAACTTTTCGCAGAAAATAGTTCGAGCACTGAATGTGTTAGGAGCTCTTTTCAATATGTTTTCCTTTTTTTTGGTCTTACAAACATCATACTATTGCCCATACAGCTCACTTAAATCTACTCGTATATAAAGTATCTGCTGGTAGCATAGAGAAATCTAACTCAAATTTGATTTATGACCTCACCCAGTATAGTTGATCCTAAAACCTTTTACCGAAACATATGGCATAGGCTGTCGTTTACCAACAACTTTTATATGTGTAATTCCTTAAAAACACTGTGAATGTTATATACACAACCTAATTAACGAGGGAGGTTTGAAAATTTATAAGAATTTTAATCTTCAAGAGACAGTTACACGTTACAAATAAATTCACCAACCGAATCGTTTTACAATTTAATAACTATTTTTTCGATTAAAACACATTAATAGAGTTTTCCTCTGATATACAAAATATTAATATATTTCTTTCTATTCTTTTGCAGGACCTGATAAATGGTTCATTGAATTTCCACAAGCAACTGGCCATCGCCAGTCACCGGTTGATATTAACACCGCCGTTTGTAAAAAGGGCAGTGATTTGAAAGTAGCCCCCTTGAGGTGGCGGTATGTAGGAGAACATACCAAGAGTTTGGTAAATCCCGGTTACTGCTGGCGTGTGGATGTTAATGGCAATGAATCGGAATTAACTGGTGGTCCTTTGGGCGACAATATTTATAAATTGGAGCAATTCCATTGTCACTGGGGTTGCACTGACTCGAAGGGTTCGGAACACACTGTCGATGGTGTCTCTTATGCTGGCGAATTACATTTGGTTCACTGGAATACCACTAAATACAAGAGTTTTAATGAAGCTGCTTCTGCTTCCGATGGTTTGGCAGTATTAGGTGTTTTCTTAAAGGTATTTATAACGGGTGATTTTTTAAGAGCTTGATAACTTTTTTTAAAAAAAAAACGCATAAAATTTGCAAAATCTCATCGGTTCTTTATTTGAAACGTTAGATTGGTCCATGACATTTACTTTTTGAAGATAATTTCATTTAAATGTTGACCGCGGCTGCGTCTTAGGTGGTCCATTCGGAAAGTCCAATTTTGGGCAACTTTTTCGAGCATTTCGGCCGGAATAGCCCGAATTTCTTCGGAAATGTTGTCTTCCAAAGCTGGAATAGTTGCTGGCTTATTTCTGTAGACTTTAGACTTGACGTAGCCCCACAAAAAATAGTCTAAAGGCGTCAAATAGCATGATCTTGGTGGCCAACTTACCGGTCCATTTCTTGAGATGAATTGTTCTCCGAAGTTTTCCCTCAAAATGGCCATAGAATCGCGAGCTGTGTGGCATGTAGCGCCATCTTGTTGAAACCACATGTCAACCAAGTTCAGTTCTTCCATTTTTGGCAACAAAAAGTTTGTTAGCATCGAACGATAGCGATCGCCATTCACCGTAACGTTGCGTCCAACAGCATCTTTGAAAAAATACGGTCCAATGATTCCACCAGCGTACAAACCACACCAAACAGTGCATTTTTCGGGATGCATGGGCAGTTCTTGAACGGCTTCTGGTTGCTCTTCACTCCAAATACGGCAATTTTGCTTATTTACGAAGCCATTCAACCAGAAATGAGCCTCATCGATGAACAAAATTTGTCGATAAAAAAGCGGATTTTCTGCCAACTTTTCTAGGGCCCATTCACTGAAAATTAGACGTTGTGGCAGATCGTTCGGCTTCAGTTCTTGCACGAGCTGTATTTTATACGGTTTTACACCAAGATCTTTGCGTAAAATCTTCCATGTGGTCGAATAACACAAACCCAATTGCTGCGAACGGCGACGAATCGACATTTCACGGTCTTCAGCAACACTCTCAGAAACAGACGCAATATTCTCTTCTGTACGCACTGTACGCATTCGTGTGGTTGGTTTAATGTCCAATAAAGTAAACTGAGTGCGAAACTTGGTCACAATCGCATTAATTGTTTGCTCACTTGGTCGATTATGTAGACCATAAATCGGACGTAAAGCGCGAAACACATTTCGAACCGAACACTGATTTTGGTAATAAAATTCAATGATTTGCAAGCGTTGCTCGTTAGTAAGTCTATTCATGATGAAATGTCAAAGCATACTGAGCATCTTTCTCTTTGACACCATGTCTGAAATCCCACGTGATCTGTCAAATACTAATGCATGAAAATCCTAACCTCAAAAAAATCACCCGTTACAATAAAATTCCAATTAGGAAACCTTTTTAATAAATTTTTATCTTTAACTAGCCTGGCATGCCTCATGCAGAATTCGATAAAATAACTAGCCTCTTGCAGTTTGTTAAGCATAAGGGTGATCGCATTACGTTACCTAATGGTTGTGATCCAGCAAAATTATTACCTTCTACTCCCACCTTTTGGACTTATGAAGGTTCCTTAACCACACCACCCTGTTCGGAGTGTGTCATTTGGATTGTTTTCAAAACACCCATTGAGGTATCCAAACACCAGTTGGCAGCTATGCGTGATATGAATTGCTATGATGTCAAAGAGGAATGTCCTACCAATGAAATGAACGGCAAAGTTATCAACAATTTCCGTCCTCCTTTGCCTTTGGGTAATCGTGAATTGCGTGAATGTGGCGAACATTAAACAAGACAAGAGAGATTATAAAGATTGAGTTGGTGAAATGGACTTTTAAGTATTGCATGAATAATTTCAAATTATTCTCATTTATTTTTTTCGTTTTCGATTTTTTGTTTGTTTTGTTGATGTATTCACATTTCGTTGTAAGTGCACTTATTATGACAGTTATTTAGTAATTAAAATTTAAAAATAAAATGTAATAAAACAATGTTATAAAGTTTAAAGATTAAAAGAAAGCCCAAATAATTTGTTTAATGAGATCACAGTTAAATAAGTAAGTATCTCATATAATATTAACAACTGCCCACCAATTACACCAGTGCTTCTCAAACTTTTTCATATTGCGGCTCCGTAAATTCCGAAACAAAAGCTTCATTCCATGTTTCAATGTTTTAGCAAATGGCATCCTTATCCAGTCGTATTTTCGTTCCTCGTTCATGTTTGGGAAATATTTAGCAAAAAATCTTTTAGATTCATCAATATGATTCAGTATTGTTTTTTTAATTGAATTTGATATTGATATTTCATTGGTGCAAACAAACTCATTCAGACATGGGAACATTTCCATATTTCCTTCGTTAATAGAGTTTGACCATGAACAAAGTTTTTGTTGAAAAGCAATAAGTTTTATATTCAAAACTAAAATATTGGTTTCTTTTCCCTGCAGAGAAAGATTTAATTCATTTATTTTAGCAAAAAAATCTGCTAAATATGATGCTAAACACAACCAACTTTCATCACTAAAGTGCGTAGCAAGATCTGGTTTTTTATCTAAAAGAAATAATCGTAACTCATCTTTAAGTTCTAAAATTCTATTTAAAACTTTTCCACGTGAAAGCCGCCTTACTTCAGTATGATATAACAAAACCTCATGCACTGATCCCATCTCCTTACATAAAATATTAAACAATCTCGAGTTTACATCACGATTTTTTACAAAATTAACAATAGTTGTAATGTCACTGAAAATTTCACTGAGTTCGGAACACATTCGTCGAAAAACTAAATGTTCTCTGTGTATTACGCAGTGAATATGTTGCGCATCTGGTGATACTTTTTGTACTTCTGCTTTGAGTCCAGAAATTCCACACTCCTACACATTTTGACCATTCAAGTTTATTCTCTGAAAATAACTCATCTACTTTTACAAAAATATCAATACCTCTTGTTGAAGTTAATAGCTCCCGACAATAAAGTAAATCGTCATGAATTTCGAAGTTATACTGATATCTTACAAAAACCATTAACTGCGCGTAATTTGTTATATCAGTAGATTCATCAATTTGTATCGCGAAGAAGTTGCTCTGTTTAATACGAGATATTAATTGGGTTTTAATATTATATCCCATGCTATCAATTCTTCTTTTCATAGTATCGTTTGAGATAGGAATAGACTTCAAAGGATTAGCAATTTTTTCACTGTATATAGTTTCACAAATTTTAATTGCTGCTGGTAATATAAGATCTTCTCCTATCGTATAAGGTTTTTTGTTTTTTGCAATTAATGGGGCAACTTCGAAAGATGCTTTTAGCATGTCATCATTAAGTTTTATATATTTTGTAAGAGAACCAGTTTGTTCCTTTTTATCTGCTGCCTTTCTTTGAAAAAATTCGAGTGGCTTACTTTGATATTCTGGGTGCAAAGTAGTTAAATGACGCAGTAGTTTTCCTGGCCTCATACTATCGTTTGATAGTTGGGTGAAACAAATTACACACATAGGTCTTTCTTGATTATTAAATGTTGACGAAATAAATCCATATTTCAAATAATCAGTAATATATTTACGATTTTTCAATTGAGGTGTATTATCTGCGGCGACTTTTCTCTTATTACCAGTTGTTAATCTCGATGTTGAAGTAGAAGTTCCTGGTAAAGATGATAATTCTACTGGTTCTTGTAGATGTTCAGATGTAAGTTCTATTAATTCATGTACACTTTCATAATTTTCTCGCTCTTTAGGTATTTTTATTAGCCACTTATCCATTTTTAAACCCGTACTAAAATCGTTAAAATTTTAAGAAAATAATAGTTAAATTTATCACCTAATTAAAAGAAAAAAAATCATGTGAGTCCGATCACAGGGAAGATGTGTAAACATCTAGTAATTAAAGATTTTTTTATGTCATTTTTTAAAATCAAACAGAAAGCGTCATCTATTTATCACTTATAGCAAAAACTGTTTCAGCTAATTCAACAACCGTTTGCTGTAAAACGTTAAAAATATCCTAATATATACGTATATAAGTGATACATAGATGACGCTTTTAAAAAAGTGGCATAAAAAAACAATTTTATATCATAATTTTTTCACCAATACAATCATAAGTCACACAGCGTTATCTGCTTCAGCTCACACCGATATGAGTTACGCTGTTTTTGTGATTGTATTGTGAAATAGAAATTTACCCCCCTGCGTGTATAGATGTTTACACATCAATAATAATAATTACCTTGAATATAGAAAGAAATATAATTATTTTATAATATTTAATTATACTTTTTTTTGCTTTAATATATTCACTTTTTCAACTTTTTTAATATTACATAAAAAAAAAACTACAAAAATCGTCAATGTTGAAGGCACATCACTAAATGAAGATAAAATTTAAAAATGTGCTTCTTTTTGCAAACTAACTAAGCCTACTGTGGAAATAAATTTTTCAATTTAATAAAATTCTAGGAAGTTAAAAAATATGCTTCTGTGTAGCTAAGCCTACTACGAAATCTAATTTTATAAAATTTAGCAAAGTTTAAAAATATGCTTCTGTGTAACTAAGCCTACCGTGAAATTTAATTTGAGCAAATTTTACGTTTTTAAATTTAGGAATACACCATTTTCAAAGAAATTTATGAAATAAAAAAGATATTTTAAAGATTAAATACATAAATGTAGAAATACTTAAATGTTTTGCGACTCCTTTAAAAAAGTTCTACGGCCCTAGGGGGCCGCGGCTCACAGTTTGAAAAGCACTGAATTACACCATTGGCGTATATTGTGAATTTAGCGGACAGAGCACAGTGAGTTGAATGATAGTCAAAATGAGGATTAATTCAGGGAAGCCGTATTTAACAAATTTTTTTTTACAAATTATTATTATTGCATAAAAAACTACCATTTGGAAAAAAAAAATAATTTAAAAAAATTTTTTAAACCTGTCAAGCGCTTTTTTGTTTTTCTGAAAAAATTACCTTGGTTCACAATTTTTGGGGTAACTTTGGATTCTAAAGATATAAATTGATGAATTAAATTGCAAACTATAGTGTACTTAATGCTTTATTAAAAAAATTAAATAAGTAAAAACAAGTAAGAAAATTATAGTCGGTCTAGACCGACTATACGATACCCTATACCATGCGTTTAGAAACCCTATCTCTTAGGCCCAACTAACTGGACATTGAAAATATGCAAAAACCAAATTTGAGTGGGATTTTTATTAATTTTTTTGGCTGCAGATATGAAAAAGTTCATATCGGATGCTATATCTATAAAACGACTAGGTCCAAAAATGGACCGATCCTGATCATGTTTGGTAAAGTCTCTTGTATTTTGCAAAAATATGTACAAACAAAATTTGAGAAGAATCAGTGCAATATTTTTGTTTTTTAATAGATTTAAGTGAAGATCGGGAAGCAGCTCTATATGGGGTCAAAGGGATCATTTTTGGACTACTTATTAGTGGATGTAATGAATGCATACAAACCCAATTTGAGTAAGATCTATATGACAATTTGGATCTTATGGCAATTTATGTCGATTTCATATGGGTAATTTGTATGGGGGCTAGGTCTGAACATGGACCGATTCTCACCAATTTCAATAGCGTTCATCCCATGGCCGATAAAAGCTTATATACCAAATTTCATCAAAATATATTCATATTTGCGACCTGCAGTTTGATTACAAGCTTTACATGGACACACAGACGGACGGACGGACGGACGGACGGACGGACGGACGGACGGACATTGTTAAATCAACTCAGAAAGTGATTCTGATTCGATCGGTATAATTAAAGATGGGTCTAGGTCAAATATTTTTGGTTGTTACAAACAGCAGCACAAAGTCATTATACCCAAACCACATAGTGGTATAGGGTATAAAAATATGTTTTTTTATATTATACTAATTATACCCTATACCACTATGTGGTTTGGGTATAATGACTTTGTGCTGCTGTTTGTAACAACCAAAAATATTTGACCTAGACCCATCTTCAATTATACCGATCGAATCAGAATCACTTTCTGAGTTGATTTAACAATGTCCGTCCGTCCGTCCGTCCGTCCGTCTGTGTGTCCATGTAAAGCTTGTAATCAAAGTGCAGGTCGCAAATATGAATATATTTTGATGAAATTTGGTATATAAGCTTTTATCGGTCAAGGGATGAACGCTATTGAAATTGGTGAAATTCGGTCCATGTTCAGACCTAGTCCCCATACAAATGACCCATATGAAATCGACATGAATTGCCATAAGATCCAAATTATCGTATAGATCTCAGTCAAATTGGGTTTGTATATGTTTATTTCATCCTTTAATTAGTAGTCCAAAAATAATGCCTATAGGACAGTTCTTAGTAATAGGCCCCATATAGAGCTGCTTCCCGATCTTTATTTAATTCTACTAAAAAACAAAATAATTACACAGATTTTTCTCAAATTTGGTTTGTATATATTTTTTTAACAATATGACTTTACCAAATATGGTAGGATGGGTCCATTTTTCGACCTAGTCCCCATATGAATACAGCATCCGATATGAACTTTTTCATATCTGCAGCCAAAAAAATTAATAACAATGCCACTCAAATTTGGTTTATGCTTATTTTCTATATCGAATTAGTTGGACCGAAATATACGATCTCAAAACCATGGTATAGGGTATCGTATAGTCTGTCTAGATAGGCTATAATTTTCTTACTTGTTTTGCTTTATTTAAAGTAAAAACATATGATCTTGAGCCTGAATAATTTCAAACTCAACAAGTGAGAAAATTATAGTCGGTCTAGACCGACTATACGATAACCTATACCATGCGGTTAGAGACCCTATCTCTCAGGCCCAACTAACTGGATATTGAAAATAAGCATAAACCAAATTTGTGTGGGATTTTTATTAATTTTTTGACTGCAGATATGAAAAGGTTCATATCGGATGCTATATCTATATGGGGACGAGGCCCAAAAATGAAACGATCCTGACTATGTTTGGTTAAGTCTCTTGTATTTTGCAAAAATATATACAAACAAAATTTGAAAGAATTCGTGCAATATTTTTGTTTTTTGATAGATTTAAGTGAAAATCGGGAAGCAGTTCTATATGGGGCCTATGACTAAGAGTTGTCCCATAGGGATCATTTTTGGACTACTGATTAATGGATGTAATAAACACATACAAACCCAATTTGACTAAGATTTATATGATAATTTGGATCTTATGGCAATTTATGCTGATTTCATAAGGGCCATTTGTATGGGGGCTAGGTCTGCACAGGGACCGATTCTCATCAATTTCAATAGCGTTCATCCCATGGCCGATGAAAGCTTATATACCAAAGTTCATCAAAATATATTCATATTTACGACCTGCAGTTTGATTACAAACTTTACATGGACACACAGACGGACGGACGGACGGTCCACATCGTTAAATCGAATCAGATAGTGATTCTGATTCGATTGGTATAATAAAAGATGGGTCTAGGTCAAATATTTTTGGTAGTTACAAACAAAGTCATTATACCCAAACCACATAGTGGTATAAGGTATAATAATATAAGTGTCTTTGATCAAAAAGTTTAAATTTGGAGGGAACTTATAAAAACAAAAGGCGCCAATTCCGCGCTTGTTTAAAATAGGTGTTAAATGTAAGAAAATGCATTTTTTGGGTAGGCAAAAAGCGCTAAATCTAACGCGAAAAGGGGTACGTTAGTATCACTGGTCATTGCAGCCCCTTTACTGGATCAGAAAGATTGGGGTTAAAAAGATCTGTAAAAAAATCTTTCAAAAAGTTCGAAAAAAAAACAATTATATTCACATAACTAATCTAATCGCGTATATATTATGTTATTTAATTTTAAATTTATCGTACATGTTACGAAAAAAAAATATTCGGTCAAACTCCTCGTATTAACGACAGTTGTTTGAAAAAATTTACTAACAAATTTTTATTTGTTGTGCAAAGGAACAGCGAAAAATCATGTTATTGTATTCATCATATTGTAACAACCAAAAATATTTGATCTACACCCATCTTTAATTATACCGATCGAATAAGAATCACTATCTGATTTGATTTAACGATGTCCGTCCGTCCGTCCGTCTGTGTGTCCATGTAAAGCTTGTAATCAAACTGCAGGTCGCAAATATGAATATATTTTGATTAAATTTGGTATTTGAACTTCTATCGGCCATGGGATAAACGCTATTGAAATTGGTGAGAATCGGTCCATGTTCAGACCTAGCCCCATACAAATGACCCCTATGAAATCAACATATATTGCCATAAAATCCAAATCAACATAAAAATGTTAGTCAAATTGGGTTTGTATGTATATATTATTTCCATTAGTCAGTAGTCCAAAAATGATCCCTATTGGATAACTCTTAGTCATATGCCCCATATAGAGCTGCTTCCCGATCTTCAGTTAAATCTATCAAAAAACAAAACAAGTACGAAAATTATAGTCGGTCTAGACCACTATACGATACCCTATACCATGCGCTTAGAGACCCTATCTCTCAGGCCCAACGAACTGCATATAAAAAATAAGCATAAACCAAATTTCAGTGGGATATTTATTAATTTTTTTGACGCAGATATGAAAAAGCTCATATTGGATGCTATATCTATATGGGGACTAGGCCCAAAAATGGAACGATCCTGACTATGTTTGGTTAAGTCTCTTGTATTTTGCAAAAATATATACAAACAAAATTTGAGAAGAATCAGTGCAATATTTTTGTTTTTTGATAGATTTAAGTGAAGATCGGGAAGCAGTTCTATATGGGGCCTATGACTGAGAGTTGTCCCATAGGGATCATTTTTGGTCTACTGATTAATGGATGTAATAAACACATACAAAACCAATGTGACTAAGATTTATATGATAATTTGGATCTTATGGCAATTTAAGCCGATTTCATAGGGGTCATTTGTATGGGGGCTAGGTCTAAACATGGACGGATTCTCACCAATTTCAATAGCGTTCATTCTATGGCCGATAAAAGCTTATATACCAAATTTCATCAAAATATATTCATATTTCCGACCTGCAGCTTGATTACAAGCTTTACATGGACACACAGACGGATAGTGATTCTGATTCGATCGGTATAATTAAAGATGGGTCTAGGTCAAATATTTTTGGTAGGTACAAACAGCAGCACAAAGTCATTATACCCAAACCACATAGTGGTATAGGGTATAAATATTGCACTGATTCTTCTCAAATTTTGTTTGTATATATTTTTGCAAAATACAAGAGACTTTACCAAACATGGTCAGGATCGGTCCATTTTTGGGCCTAGTCCCCATATAGATATGAACTTTTTCATATCTGCAGCCGAAAAAATTAATAAAAATCCCACTCAAATTTGGTTTATGCTTATTTTTATATCCAGTTAGTTGGGCCTGAGAGATAGGGTCTCTAAACGCATAGTATAGGGTATCGTATAGTCGGTCTAGACCGACTATAATTATACCCTATACTATACCACTTGGGTATAATGACTTTGCGCTGCTGTTTGTAACTACCAAAAATATTTCACCTAGACCCTTCTTTAATTATACCGATCGAATCAGAATCACTAACTGATTCGATTTAACGATGTCCGTCCATGTGTCCGTCCGTCTGTGTGTCCTTTTACTCAAACTGCAGGTCGCAAATATGAAGATATTTTGATGAAATTTGGTATGTAAGCTTTCATTGGCCATATGATGAACGCTATTGAAATTGGTGAGAGTCGGTCCATGTTCAGACCTAGCCCCCATACAAATGACCCCTAAGAAATCGACATAAATTGCCATAAGATCCAAATTGTCACATAGATCTTACTCAAATTGGGTTTGTATGCGTTTATTGCATCCATTAATGAGTAGTCTAAAAATGATGCCTGGGACAACTCTTAGTCATAGGCCCCATATAGAGCAGCTTCCCGATCTTCACTTAAATCTATCAAAAAACAAAAATATTGCACTGATTCTTCTCAAATTTTGTTTCTATATATTTTTTCAAAATACAAGAGACTTAACCAAACATAGTCAGGATCGTTCCATTTTTGGGCCTAGTCCCCATATAGATATAGCATCCGATATGAACTTTTTCATATCTGCAGTCAAAAAAATTAAGAAAAATCCCACTCAAATTTGGTTTATGCTTATTTTCTATATCCAGTTAGTTGGGCCTGAGAGATAGGGTCTCTAACCGCATGGTATAGGGTATCATTTAGTCGGTCTCGACCGACTATAATTTTCTTACTTGTTTTTTTAATACATGTTAATATAGATAAAAATAGGTTTTATATTTATCAAACAGTTACACAAATATAGATATAAATATAATTTTTCTAAAAAAAAAGAAATTAAGTTTCTAGGAAATTTTCTTTTATTTACTCTAAATCAATAATTTGTTGCTTGACTGGTTTTTGAAATAAACGACTCAATTCTTTGTCATAGCCTCCCGTTTGAAGCTGATTCTCGATATTCACTTAAATCTATCAAAAAACGAAAATATTGCACAGATTTTTCTCAAATTTGGTTCATATATGTTTTTGCGAAAAAAATTAGTGGCGTTACCAAATATGATCAGGATCGGTTCATTTTCGACCTAGTCTCCATATAAATATAACATTCGATATGAAATTTTTCATATCTGCGGGAAAAATAATTAATAACAAAGCCACTCAAAATTGGTTTTTGCTTATCTAATTAGTTGCAGCTAAGACCATTCCTCTAAATGTATGGTATAGGGTGTCGTATTGTCGGCCTATACATCTTATAATTTTCTTACTTGCAATATAAAAATATTTTCCTGGTTTATAAAAAATTAAAGAAACCGTCATTTAAAAATGAATTATATAATATTTAGCTTGCTTCTTTGTTTTGGATGATCCAATCCAGAGATATCGTGCTGATCGCAAAACGCCTTAGAGGAGCTGCCGGAGATAATCTATACCTCCTTTAAAAATTATTTTTTATACTTAAAAAATATCAGAATAAAGTTAGAAGTTACCGCAATATGTATATATTAAAATATAATTAATAAATTAAAACATCTTTCCAATAAAAATTCTTGAAAAATAGCTTTTATTCGGCTGCCTGACTGCGAACAACCCGTTGATGGAAATTAGAGTTATTGGGTCTCTTTTTTATTTTTTTTTTGTTCTTCTTAACTATTTTTTTCGTAGAATTCGTATAATATATTTTTTTCTTTTAAGGGAAAAAAATCAAATCAAATGGAGTTTTGAAATCATATATTTTTTTTTTTTTTTAAATAATTATTGACTCAGGGGATGCCTCGTTCAAATGCATTGATTTCAGGAAAATAGGTCATGGGAAGGAGGAAAGAGGGAGTATTGTTTGTGGATATTTGAGTTAAATTGTATTTGATTGTAACTGTCAGGACAGATTTGATAAAAAAAATTCTCTGTAATGCGATGTGCAGTCAACTTGACAATAGACTACAAACGGATGGGATCTACTAGAGAAGTGGGTAGAGCGAACTGAAATTCGGACACTTAATATGAATTCGCCAACAGTGCTACACAATCAACATTCCAACGATGTTCCAACGAGTCCATAGAGCTGGATATCCTACTGTCATTAATGAGCATCAACGCCCTCCTATGCACACAGTCCAGTAGCTCTAGTTGTATTCCATTTTCGGTCAGATGTAAGTGCTATAGATTTTAAGGAGAGTGAAGTAATTTTTGCATCGTTTTAGAAAACCAAGATACTTGAATGCTTCTTTCGATACTTGAAAAGCATGCTCGTTCCAACGAACATCACTTCGAATTCTCGTGCCCAGAACATCAAGAGAATCCAATTCCTCACTACCTATATCAACCAAATATATACAGATGACATTGTTGAATCCATAGCCCTATGGGTCAACAAATAACATTGAGGCTTCTGCGCATGAAAATAAACCCTATTCGTTTTACCCCACTCGGAGATTTTAATAGGTCTTGATTTAGTATGTCATTCATTGTCCGCCTTTTGCCCCCTACCTCCATAAGACTTGGCCTACAATGGAAGGAAAATGAATGACAAATTTTGCTGGCATCTGCTAAAGAGTATATAGAATTGAAGGTTTGACCAAGAAGGTCATTCAGAAAGATAAAGCAAAGAGAAGGTTAAAGAACAGAACCTTGGGCTACCCCTGCTTTAAGGTGAAAGTCATTGGGTGAGACCCCATCAATAACAACACGTATTGTGCGATTTCTGAGAAAACTCGATGTAAATCGAGAGAAGTCAATGCCGCCCTCAATTGGAATAAACTTTGATAACAATGCGCCTTGGAAATATCTAGAGCAACCACCTTACTTTCGCCAAGATTGCGAATGGATCGACATACTGTGAGTTGGCCTCTAGGTAGTTGACAATATGGTAATTGATCATGCTCTCCATCATCTTTGAGAACGCAGAGCATATGGCTAGTGGATGCTAATTTTAAGTGTTTTTAGCCTAGCCTCACCTTTTTTAGGGATTGGTTGGACATTTGCAACCATCCAGCAACAGGGAGACTCCCGCACGTTACGAAAGGCTGAAAAGGTTGGCCAATGGACTAGCTAGCGTCAAAGAGCACTGTTTCAGCACCAAAGTTGGTATACCATCCGGCCCCTGAGACTTATTTACGTTGAGAGCTGAAAGAACCTTTTAAACTGCCTGCATGTGCTTGGAAGAAATTTTAGGCATAGTGCAAGATACCTTTTGAAGCTCGGGCAGTGGTTGATCACTATCCGGAAAAAAACGAATTTTTTGCAAAAAGTTTAGCTAAAAGGTTAGCCTTATCAACCGGGTCAGTGAATATTTAGACATCCATTATAAGAGTTGGGGTAGCAGAACTAGCATTTGTATATTTAAAAGTTTTTTCATACCTTTTGCGAGAAATACAACATTTTTTTGAAGAGTGGCAACCATATTTGGTTTGAAGTTAAGAATTGGCAACACTTTAATTTGAGAATTGAAATTATTCTCCCAGGTTTTCTTATATAGGGTCCGCCATCTAACGTTTTTTTTTCAACTAGTGCTTATTTCGTGAATGGTAACACTTAGCTCATGTCTGATTTGACAGATAATTACTGTTATCCTTCCGCTGAACGAATATGGTTGTGTATACGCTTGAACAACGCTTGGAAATATTGCGACATTACTTTGAAAATCATGGTAATGTTGCAGAATGAGTGCGAAAATTGCGTACGGATTTTGGAAGAAGAGAAGCACCGTCAGCTCCGTATGTTCGTTATCTTGTGAAAAAAGTGAAAGAAACTGGCATCCTCATCGATAAACCAAAGCGTGAAAAGCCAAAAACAGTGCGTACACCCGAGAATATTGCTGCTGTGGCAGAAAGTGTGCGTGAAGCGCCATCAACATCAATACACCGTCGTTCTCAAGAATTGAACATTTCGGTGGCATCATTGAGACGAATTTTGGTATGACGCCATACAAAGTCCAATTGGTTCAGGAGTTGAAGCCAACTGACCATCCAATGCGTTTTCGCTTCGCTAAGTGGGCCTGCGATCGACTTACAGAAGATGCCGATTTTGCCAAAAAAAATCATCTTTTCAGATGAAGCTCATTTTGATCTTGGCGGGTATGTAAACAAGCAAAATTGTTACATTTGGGGTACAGAAAACCCGCACCCATACATTGAAAAGCCGAAACACCCAAAACGAGTCACTGTTTGGTGCGGATTTTGGTCCAGAGGCATAATTCGGCCATTTTTCTTCGAAAATGAGCAAGGAGTGGCCGATGCAGTCAATGGCGATCGTTATCGGGCCATGTTGAACGAATTTTTGTTCACAAAAATTGAAGAGGAGGATATTGGCAACATTTGGTTTCAACAGGACGGCGCTACGTGCTACACAGCCGAAGCTACACTCGATGTTTTGCGCCCTGTTTTTGAAGATCGCATTATCAGCCGCAGAGCTGATGTCGTTTGGCCACCTCGGAGCTGCGATTTGACACCGTTGGACTATTATTTGTGGGGTGCCGTCAAAGATAAGTGTTACGCCAACAAGCCAGAGACAATTGACGCTTTAAAGGACAATATTCGTGAAGCCATTGATGAAATACAGCTGCACACAATCGATATTGTGCTTAAAAATTGGACCGATCGTGTAGGCTACTGCATGGCCAGCCGATGCAGCCATTTGAATGAAATTATTTTCCATTATTAACCGGAAGGATTGTACTTCCAAATAAAAAAAGAAATTTGAGATAATATTCAGTAGTTTTTTTTTATAGCATTTTCAAAAAAAAAAAAAAAAAGTTATTTGGCGGACCCTTTACTATATTAATTTTTATAACACCAAAATTTGCATAGAGAATTCAACGTACAGTAATGCCAAAATATGCCAAGATAAGTTAACGTACAGTAAAAGTAAAGTTGATTCTCCACGCATAACTTTCCTCAAACCCAACGAATTTAAGCAGTTAATAGCTCAAAAGAAGGAGCTTGATCCACTGACTGTTCTTAGACCTATGTTAACAGCCTACGTTAATTAGGTTTGAGGGAAGAAAAATATTGAAAAAAATCTTGAATGCAAAGTTTATTCATAAATTCTTTTAATATATAAGAAGATAATGAACAGTAAGCTAAAATAAGGTAGAACTAAAGAATAAAAATAATACTTAATTTGAAGAAAAATAAATAACAATCCTTTGGTAAGTTAATGATTAATAGCGAAATACTCCAAGTACTTATGTTTCATGACGGATGCCGTATAACTTAAACTTTTCAGATTCACGGGAAGCCCATTCCAAAGTCTGGACGCTCTTATGTGGAATGATTTTTCAAAAACGGAGGTAGAAATCCTCGGAAGAATTATTTCAGGGTGTCTAGAAGATCGTGAGAACTTGAAGGAGTCAAAAATATCCTTGGGTTCACGCGAGGCCATTAGATGGTGAAAAGCTAACAGGATTCTAATTTTTATAAAGCTTTGAAAAGAGCACTGTATAAAATTATAAGAGTAATTAGATACCGGATCAGAGATTTTAAGGCCGAAAATATACCTTAATATTCGATTAAAAATTAAACGCAAACGCTTTAAATTTGTTTTATTTGTTCCAAAATAAATATCTAAGCAATAGAGAATGTGAGTCATAAGAAGTGAGTGAGCAAGGTTAATTTTTATTCTAACTGGCAGAAAACAGTCAAGATTATGGAGTGATCGAAGAGACATACCCACTTTCGCCGAAACCGCAAAAATATGGTTTCCAAAATTGAGACCACTATCAAGAGCAACACCCAAACATTTGAGGGAATCTACAATTGGAACATGGACACCATCAAAGTGGTGTTTGTAAAAAAAAAAATATATTGTAATACGGAATTAACTTAAGTTTGTAAGCGTTAACGATTTAGTAATTATGATTTAGTTTATTTCAATGTTTAATAAATCGATTAATATTGATTTAACCGAACCATATTTGTATATGAAAAAAGCATGTAGTTCATAAAACAAGTTTTTTTTTAAGTTTTAATGGCAAAATAAAAGAATTATATAGAATTATGAATACTAATAATTTATTGTTTATATTTTCAGCAGTTCATATTTGTTTTATTTTGCTTCAATAAATTTTCTTAATACTTTCAGTTATTAAAATAAAAAAATATTTACGACTCAATTGGTTTTTTTTTTCATTCGCGGAATAAATAAATAGTTATATTGTCTGAACACACCATACAGGAAAATTTATGAGGGATTTCCCTAACAGTTTTTTTTGATAACTTCTCGTTCAATTTTTGTTTGTTTTAATTGTTGTTATTAACTTCTACTTGATTTATAATATTACGTTTTTGTTTTTAAAAATATAAAAGCAAAAACTCATATTTGAGATCTTTAGCATTTAATGAGATCAATTTTTTTAAAGAAATGTTCTAATGTTTTAGCTTTAATTAAAGTAAAAGCATGTTATCTCAACCTGAAAAATTTATAATCCATATTATTTGCTTTATTGCTGGGGAGAGGTACAAAATCTTTAAAAAGATATAAATACCTTAAGGTTATGCGTAATTTTGTTGTTGGACTCTGCTCAGATTCTGAGAACGCTTCCATAAATGCTTAGAATCTGAAATTTTTTCCTATGAATTATTTTGGGATTACATTTTTATACCCTCCACTCCAGTGTGCAGAGGGTATATATAAGTTTGTCATTCCGTTTGTAATAATTAGAACAAAAATTTTGGACCGCATAAAATATATATATTTGTGATCCTTCTTATAACAACCGAGTTGATATATCGATGTCCGTCTGTCCGTCTGTCCGTCTGTGGAAATCAAGATGACGGCATCAATCGGGCAGCTAGGGTGCTCGTTGACATAAAAAATAATTCATCAACATCCTGAGAAGTTTGCTGTTTAAAATCGTCCAAATCGGTCGATTACGGCCCGAGATTTGAATGAAGAACTAAAAAAAAGTCTTGAAAAAATATAATTTTCTATGTTGTTCTTGTCACGATCACGCCCTCAACAGGATAGCTAAGGTGATCATTTTCAGTGAGAATGATTCACCAAATTCATGGAAAGATTTCTATTTCAAAAATCATTAAAAGCGGTGGAACAGGTCCAGGGAAATGTCTGAAAAATTAAAAAAAACAAGTAAGAAAATTATAGTCGATCTAGACCGACTATACGATACCCTATACCACGCGTTTAGAAACCCTATCTCTTAGGCCCAACTAACTGGACATAGAAAATAAGCAAAAACCAAAATTGAGTGGGATTTTTATTAATTTTTTTGGATTCAGATATGAAAAAGTTCATATCGGATGCTATATCTATATGGGGACTAGGTCCAAAAATGGACCGATCCTGATCATGTTTGGTAAAGTCTCTTGTATTTTGCAAAAACATATATAAACAAAATATGAGAAGAATCAGTGCAATATTTTTGTTTTTTAATAGATTTAAGTGAAGATCGGGAAGCAGCTCTATACGGGGTCAAAGGGATAATTTGTGGACTGCTCATTAATAGATGTAATGAACGCATACAAACCCAATTTGAGTAAGATCTATATGACAATTTGGATCTTATGGCAATTTATGTCGATTTCATAGGGGTAATTTGTATGGCGGCTAGGTCTGAACATGGACCGATTCTCACCAATTTCAATAGCGTTCATCCCATGGCCGATAAAAGCTTATATACCAAATTTCGTCAAAATATATTCATATTTGCGACCTGCAGTTTGATTTCGAGGTTTACATGGACACACAGACGGACGGACGGACGGACGGACGGACATTGTTAAATCAACTCAAAAAGTGATTCTGATTCGATCGGTATAATTAAAGATGGGTCTAGGTCAAATATTTTTGGTTGTTACAAACAGCAGCACAAAGTCATTATGCCCAAACCACATAATGAAAAATATGACGTTTCTATATTGTTCTTGTTGTTATTCTAAATGTTGTATTGTTGTCATAGCTGGACTTGTTGTTTTGGTGGTCGTTGTGGTAATAATATAATAAAAGCTAATCCTTTGTAATTTTTTTATCAACTCTGGTAGAAAAATTTAAAAGTTTCCATTGTTTTGGCATCACCAAAAAAAATTATTAGATCATTTCTGTCATTGCCACGAGCCTGCCTGCAAACTGTCAGATCGAATGGGTCACGGGAAAGGGGTTAAAATCGATCCAAAATTTTTTCGACAAGCAGACACTACGTGTTAATATAAAGGGAATAAAAATTCACCAGCATACCTAGTTGTCAATAAAAAAAAATCATGTGAGTCCGATCACAGGGAAGATGTGTAAACATCTAGTAATTAAAAATTTTTTTATATCATTTTTTAAAATAAAACAGAAAGCGTCATCTATTTATCACTTATAGCAAAAACTGTTTCACCTAATTCAACCACCCTTTGCTGTAAAACGTTAAAAATATCCCAATATAAACGTATATAAGTGATACATAGATGACGCTTTTAAAAAAGTGGCATAAAAAAGCAATGTTATATCATAATTTTTTCACCAATACAATCATAAGTCACACTGCTTTATCTGCTTCAGCTCACACCGATATGAGTTACGCTGTTTTTGTGATTGTATTGTGAAATAGAAATTTACCCCCCTTCGCGTATAGATGTTTACACATCAAAAAACAATGTAAATTTAGCAAAAAAAAATTTTATGTATTATTTTATTTAAAGAGAAAAATTCAAAAATAACGTTCGATGTTGTATTTTTTGTGTGTAATATTTACATATATTATACGGTATATTATTTTATTTACATAAATTTCTGCAATTTTTTGTTGTGGGGAAAATACATTTCTTTTGCATTAACAGAGTGTCACTTCATTTTGCTCAGCGTGACTATGCCACAGTAGATGGCGCCACAATTTTTTTTTTCTAATTAGCTTTGCAATAGTTATGTCTATTTTAACATGAATGTCAATATTTTCGACTAAATATCATACAGAACAATGTTAAGAGTATACACGGGCCGGTCTTTTATTTCATACGTTTTTTCATTATTCTTTTACAAATATGAACATAAATTTGGCATATTAACTTTTTGTTGTCTTCACAAAATAGAGTTTCCGAGTTATCAATGAGTTTTTTGCTTTCAAAAAGGTTCTACATAGTTATATAGAATTATTATTCTGCTTTACCTACAATATATCTGATTGCGATTACATCTAATTTTTAAAAATTGTTTATAATTACTAAAGCATTATTATTCACATAAATACAAAATTGCACTTTATAAATTTTCCATTCAGATTTTAGAAAATATCAATTCTAAAAACTGGAATTAAAATTTCCAATTATAAATTAGAAAATATTAACTGAATTTCAGAAAATCGTATCAAAACGTCGGAAATAATAATTTTAAATTTAAAAGACATCAGTTACATCTTTAATATATGTATAAATTTTATTCGTTAAACACAAATTGAAATTCCAAAAAAAACACCAAATATGTTTACATTTAAAAAATGTTTACATTTAAAAAAAATATTGGCATTGGCATAATAGCTTTTGAGTAACTTCTTTTAACGATAGTCGAATCGACAAGCATTTTTGTGTTGTTTATTCAATCGATAAAAAGTTAAATTTTTAGGTTGAAAAGTCGTCATACATAAATAAAAATCATAAAATAGTGAAAATATTTTGCTTCTATTAAAAAACTTTTTTATATAAATAAAAAAATTAAATAGCATATTCAATTCATTACGTCATTTTCAAATAAATAAACAGAAATATTCTTCTTTGTGTTTTTCGCTTATTTTGACAGAGATGCCACTTGTTTACAATTTAAATAAATAGAAAAATAGATTTGTCGACTGTAGTTAAGATGTATGTACTTAGTGAATCACTTAATCCTTAGTGCAAACAACAATAGCTGTCGATATATATTACGATTGTCGGATCGTTGAAATTTACAGAATCACACCACAGAAAACATTAATTTAAATTCAATGAATTTTAGAAAACTTCAAATGATATTTAAGAATTGCAAACATAAAAACTGTTACATAAATAAACGCAATTTCATGAGAATGTTATTTTTTATATATAAATTTTCACAATTTTTTTTGGATGAAAATTTTAAGTTTTTCAGAAAATAAAGAGAACAAATTATTTTATTTAAAATGTTTGGGACATTTGGTTTTTTGCGTTTGGCATCCCTAATATAACTATTTATTATTATAAATTTATTCTCTATGTTTTCCAAATATGGCAATATTTTAATAAAAAAGTTGAGAGAGCTTTTTTTGGTTATTATTTTGTTACTCCATCCGACCTATATGGCCGCAATGAAGAAATATTTGGCCAGTTAAAAGGAACTATACAGCCATCTCCAATTAGCACGATTTAATGCATGTAGGCACCCTACCGCAACCATTACCTTTGCAATGGAGGTTAGGGCGAGCTATTTAATTAGCAAAAACTAAATTAAACGAGAAGTTATGTCATATAACCGGAAACGCATGAATATAGGTATATAACCTAAATGCATGCCGATCAGCAACCACAATGACCAAAAAGCAAACACCCAAATAAATCCGAAATAATAGAAATTACGAAAACCAACCCAAAGAATTTGCTGAAATAATTTTATTAAGTTTAACAAATTGTGTACTTTTTCCAATATTTTGTTTACATTTATTATCAACACTCAAACCGAGGTGGAGGGTATCAAAGATTCGGCACAGCTGAATTTTACACTTTCACCTGTTTTTAAATAACCTCTATATTAACGAAATTATTTGCTACCGGTTTCTAAAAAAAATGCAAAAATAGTTTAAGTTATTTTGTGTAGAAAATTAATCAGCTTTAATCAGTCTACTCGGAGCTGCCACATATTCATTATTTTAAGTTCCAGTTCCGAAAAATATAGCAAAGAATACAACAGGTTCTGCAAAAAGTTTAAAATTGTTGAGTAGTGTAATTTTACAAAATGTTGCCCTGGTCCCACGGAACATTAATATCTTTTTTTACACTGTACCGCTAAGCATATATGTATATACTATTGTTGGCCATAGCATTAACGCTATTGAAATTGGAGAAAATCGGTGTATTTTCTGACCTAGTCCCCATACAAATGATCCCTATGAGTTCAAATTAATTTGCCTTAACATCCAAACAACATTTAAATCTCGGCCAAATTTGGTTTTATATGTTTAGTACACCCATTAATTTGTACCCCAAAAATGAGCTCTGTAGGATCATTTTTAGTTATAGTCCCGATATAGGGCTGCTTTCCGATCTTCATTTAAATCGATCAGAAAACAAAAATATTGCACAGATTTTTCTCAAATTTGGTTTGTATATTTTTTTTGTGAAAAATGACCAATTATGGCCATGATCGGTTCATTTCGTAATTTTTTCATGGCGCACATAAACGTCCATCTAAGCAAGCCATCCGTAAAACTGTAGATAGATTTCATACCACATACTCCTAACGGATGCAATGACACCAACATATCGACGAAATATGAGTACTGAAGAGAATATAGCCTCCTTAAACGAAAATGTGGAAGTAGATCAAAGATTACACAAGGAAACAAAATTTAACTTTTTTTGTGTTTGTTTTAAGTTTGTATCAATTTTTTACTAATTTGAGGTCGCTGATTTCAAATTTGCACTTGGTTTTTTTCTATTAGCTCGACTTTTTTTTGTGATATACCGTTATGTCCAAAATTAAGGCACTTCCACTACATATATTGGACTTGGTTCACTCCATTTTAAATACCCACCTGCTCGAAATAACGAAAAATTATACTATCATAATTTTACTTATGTAAATGGTTTATTTTCTGAATAAACGTGATTAGAACAGACAGACAGATAGACCGACGGACGGACAGAAGTCTCTTTGAGTTTTACGTGCGTTCCTGTCATATTGACTTAACCACACGGTGTGCTTAGCACTTGGTGAGATACAAGGCGTCCACCGGCGCCCCTTCCTTAGATGGTAGCAAACTAGGAGAATTGTTTTGGCATAAACTCCTTCCTTTGCTATTGGGTTGGCCCGATCTAAAAGCCTATGGGACGTAGACCCGTTTGGTTGTAATGCAACTCCACATCGAACTGTGTTCTTCCCGCGATTTTGGGCTACCACAGCCACCACGAAACTCCCCGAGGGGCCGTTCCCAAAAAAGCTATTTAAGGGTACAACACATTGTCCTCGGTCATCCGCAGCACTTGCAAAAACACATACTTCCAATAACCGTCCATTTGCCTACCACGTTCGTTCTTACTAGCTGTTATTATCAGGTGGCCCTGATATGTACAACGTTCATTACAACATTTCAACCGATTTCCGTTTCGTCCGCGAAACACTGTATTGTCAAATGACTCAAGCGTTCTTGGACTCATCTTCCATCCGACCCTCTTGCCTACTTATTCTACTGCAATGGCCATCTTTGCTAGGATTGGTACTAGCTCATCCATTCACAGCTTCGAACTTTTCGACTCATGCCTGCCTCCGTCTACTACGCTCCGAACTTACTAATCGGCGCCATCATGCTAGATGATGCTTACGTCAACTTTCGGTAATTCGCTTTTCAACTGGTCTCCGACTTGTCTTGGACGCTGACTTGTCTTCGACCCACACTCTTGCTCCATTCCTCCGTCATGGTCTCTTGTCAGGACAACTGACGCACCCACACCCGGTCTCCTTTCGCTCATGTACCGTCTTATCATCTTACCTACATTACTTCATTACACCTTGGGACACCTACACAATTATGGGATGTGACAACCATTTCATCTGGTAGGTTTTGACACCTCCAGTTTTGTGTTTTTGTTTATGCTGTCTTTGACAATGAAGACTCCGTGAGGTAACCTTGGGCTTGATAGCTTACCCGTGGTACCTATTTATAACCTCATGTAAGGCTTCGTAGCCAGCCTGGCCACATACTAGCCACTACCAAGTTATTCCCCAAAAAGAATAGTACTTGGTGGACCTGACCTTAACCTTTAGCCGCTAGGCATAATCACCAGAATTAACTGGCTTTGCCTAGCGTTGCCCGGGAGCACCACGTGGAGGTAGGTTATAGGCATGGGCGAAGTATCAACCGTCACTGGCGGACCAGTAACTTTATGATACAACTTTGCTCCCACCGACGGACGGACACTCGGATAACGCTACTTTAGGGGCTCGAAAATTGGGTTTTCGATGCGTTACAAACGTAATGACAAACTGATATATACCTTCTGCGCAGTGGTGTGGAGGGTATAATAGCGTGTATGTTGGGTATATAAAGCATTATTTTCAAGAATTTTGTTAAGGATAATGGGATCAGGGTATAATGACTTCGTGCTGATGTTTGTAACTACCAAAAATATGTGACCTAAACCCTTTTCTTAATTATACCAATCGACTCAGCATCACTTTGTGAGTCTATTTTGCGATGTCCGTCCGTCCATCTGTCCATCCGTCCATATGTCCGCCGCACAGTGGACCATATTTTGACAAGCGGCCAAAAATCATTTTTTTTTTCGTAACCGATTTTAAAGTGATGTTATTCATTTGAAAGTAAATACTAGTAAACCTCGGGAGCCAAAAAATAACGACTCTATTTCAACTATATCATGGCGAACAGGGTCTCCGAAAATGGGCTTTCTCAGTATTTTGCTAAAATTAAAAATTTCTTTGTAAATTTTTATTTTTGAATGACCGTAACTTTTTCGATTTAAAAGATTTTGAAGTGAAAAAAAATTTTGTATAATTTTGTGGCTTCCACACTATTAATGTTAAAAATGTAAAATCACTGAGTCATTCCAAAATTAAAAAAAAAAATTTTAAGAAAGGTTCAAATTTTCCGAAAATCTCCTACTTAATAGAGCATAACTACTGCCAGTCAAAAGCAGTCAGAAAAAATCTTGCACTCTTCTATAGTTCGAACCCTCCCCTATACCCCATTATACATCCGCCAGTTTCCGCCCGTGTGCACCAGAACAATTTTTCTGACCCAAGGTTAGATATTTTCTGCAAAATTTATGAATACAAAAGTTGTCCACTATGTGGTTAGGATATATTAAGTTTGAGGTGATGTTTGTAACTGCCAAAAATATTGGACCTTTATCCATCTTTTATTATACGGATTAACTCAAAAACACTTTCTGCGTCGATTAAAGGATGTCCGTCCGTCCGTCTGAGTGTTATGAATACAAAAGTTGGTCGTACCGGTGCACCGCAGTGTATTTTTTGCGTGTCGGTAGAGTTGTCAGGAGTGGTTACATACTTATAAAAAAGGGTTGAGATATAATGCGCTTAATTGTTACAGGTAAATAGGTATCTTTCAAAAACTTTAATAGTCTGAGTTAGAGTTATATAGTTTAAATACCTGACAAAATGGGAAACAATTTAAATAACAGGTAAATGGTAAAAAAAACAAACTATTGCGACATAGCCCTTTAAGATATGAGCAGGTATGCTTCACCTTTTAAAAGGGGTAAGGGTGTGGTTTTTTATGCTTCTAAAAGTGGTAAGAAAAGATAAAAATTTGTAAATGGTAAAAAAAAACTATTGCGGCATAGCCCTTTAAGATATGAGCAGGTGTGCTTCACCTTTTAAAAGGGGTAAGGGTGTGGTTTTTTATGCTTCTAAAAGTGGTAATAAAAGATAAAAATTTGTAAATGGTAAAAAAAAAACTATTGCGACATAGCCCTTTAAGATATGAGCAGGTATGCTTCACCTTTTAAAAGGGGTAAGGGTGTGGTTTTTTATGCTTCTAAAAGTGGTAATAAAAGATAAAAATTTGTAAATGGTAAAAAAAAACTATTGCGACATAGCCCTTTAAGATATGAGCAGGTGTGCTTCACCTTTTAAAAGGGGTAAGGGTGTGATTTTTTATGCTTCTAAAAGTGGTAATAAAAGATAAAAATTTGTAAATGGTAAAAAAAAAACTATTGCGACATAGCCCTTTAAGATATGAGCAGTGTGCTTCACCTTTTAAAAGGGGTAAGGGTGTGGTTTTTTATGCTTCTAAAAGTGGTAATAAAAGATAAAAATTTGTAAATGATAAAAAAAAAACTATTGCGACATAGCCCTTTAAGATATGAGCAGATATGCATCACCTTTTAAAAGGGGTAAGGGTGTGGTTTTTTATGCTTCTAAAAGTGGTAATAAAAGATAAAAAATTTTATTTAACATAATTGCAAGAAAGAGTATTTATAATAATGTTTCCACAATTATTATTAATTACAATTTGTGCAATGGCTAAGTACTGTTACAGAGATCTGGCAGATATTTATTTTCAACGAAATGATGTAGACGATGTTATTTTGCACATAGTGAGCAACGACTTCTTTAAGCATTGTAACCTAGAAGACAATGAAATACACAAAGGAAAAATTACTAATTTTGCATCGAATTTGAAAAGACATTGAATGCTCTCATAGCAAGGAAAAGATGTACAAACGTTAACAAGACTGGTTAATAAAGGAACTTATTTTTGAGAGTGCATCTACAACTGACAACGAAAGTGGAAAAAAGGGCCGACCAGCAAAACCAATTGACGGATGTAGTGAAAGATCTCGAAGGCGCAAGCTGGAGAATATCAATGAAGAAATTTCTCAAAGAATTATCAAGGATTCATTTTTGCACCAAATTCAACCAACCCAAAATAAAAAAAATTAAATTGAAATAATTGAAAAAATAGTAGAAGCGAGCCCAAGGCGCACAAAGAGGATTTTGAAAAGCATTCCTACACCAATTGAAGATAAGAAATTTACGCCGGAAGAAGCGTTCGCCCTATTTTTGGATTTGAAAATGACCAAAAATCAATATAAGGAATTGCGGAAGCGAACCAATGAAAAGAATTGTGGGACTTTTTCCAGAGTATCGAGATTTAGTTTCTGCCAAAAAAGAATGCTTACCTTCACAATCTGCTATTAGTGTCACTTCAACATCAGCGGAAATAAAATTGCAAGATCTCCTTGAACATACTGCAGAACGATTGCTAAATACGCTTGATACTGATCATTTAAAAAAAATTGGTAATGGCAGCATTACTTTAATTTCTAAATGGGGATGTGATGCATCCTCTGGTCAGAAACAATTCAAGCAATTTAATGCCGAAAATTCATCAGATGCTAATATATTTATGGTATCTTTCGTACCATTGCGCTTAACAAAAACGTATAGCGTCTTAAAGCCGTCAACTAGTAGAGCAACAGAAATTGATATATGGAAAAATGAAATTCCTTCTTCAACAAAGTATTGCAGACCGATAAAATTTGCATTCAAAAAGGAAACCAAAGATGTCATAACTGAAGAAGTTCAAAAAATAAAAGATCAAATTAAGGAACTTCAACCAGTAATATTTAAATTTGATGACCAAGACATTGAAGTACATTTTAAAATGTGTCTCACAATGATTGATGGAAAAGTTGCACAAGCTTTAACTGGAACAAAATCAACGTCAAGCTGCATTATATGCCAAAAGACATCAAGTCAATTAAGCCAACCCCCACCAGAAGACGATAGTTTTAAGGAAGCCTTCGAATTTGGAATGTCCCCTCTTCATGCTAGAATACGTTTCATGGAGCATATTTTTATATTGGGTTATGATTTGGAATTTGGTCCGTTAGGCGAAACAGTGAGAAAAAATAAAGAAATTGAAGGAAAAAGAAGGCAAAAAAAAAAATTCAACAAATATATCTACAGCTAGGCCTCGTAATAGACCAACCAAAACAAGGGGAAGGAAATACAAATGATGGAAATACTGCAAGGAGATTTTTTCCGATCCGGAAACTGCAGCATCTATCACAGGTGTAGATCATGAATTAATAAGACGATTCAAAATCATATAACAAGTTCTAGCATGCAGCAGAAAGATAAATGCAAAAAAATTTGGAGAGTACGCCAATAAAACAGCTATACTTTATAATGAAAAAGACTCTTGGAGATATATGCCATCCACAGTTCATAAAATTTTGTACCATGGGGAACAAATAATTCAAAACAATATGCTACCAATAGGAGATCTATCTGAAGAAGCGCAAGAAAAAAGGAACAAAGACTACAGATTCTTTCGCGAGCACAACACAAGGAAAATGTCCAGATCTTGTACTAATGAAGACCTTATCACTATTTTGTTGTGCACTTCAGATCCATATATGTCCAACATTCGTCAAAAATGGAAAACTACCTCTATTGAATTAGACGAAGAAGCTAAACAACTTCTAGAAGATGAAAATCAAGGCTATTTAGAAGAAATTTTTACGAAAATTGGTTGATTTAAAGTACTTACACTTACTTTAAAGTCATTACACTAACAATAAGTTACACTTTTTTATATAGTTAAAAAATTTTCTTGATTTAAAAATTTATATATTTTGTAAATTTACAATAAAAATTGTTATATTTCATAAATTTACCATAAAAATTGATATTGAAATATTTAAAAAGACAATAAAAAAAAATTTAATTAAAGCAAAAACATACGAGTTTTTCATTGAAACTTCTCTATATTAAATATGTACAGTGCATATACCTAAATATAACAAGTATATACTTAAATATAATGTTCACGAAGAACATAGGGCGTTAATGAATTCTCTCCAACTATTTCTGTCTCTTGCAAGTAGTTTAATTTGATTCCATGTTGAATGAGCTGATTCGAGTTCTTTTCTTGTGCATCGTATCCATGTGTTACGAGGTCGTCCTTGTCGACGTTGACCTTGAGGATTCCAATCAAGAGCTTCTCTAGCAATATCGTTCTGTGGTCTTCTGAGAATATGACCGATCCAAGTCCATTTTCGTCTTCGTATATCGAGTTCGATAGGACAGCAATCTGCCTGCTGCCAAAGATCTTCATTTGAAATCAAATTTGGCCAGAATATGTTTAATATTTTCCTTAGACATCGATTTATAAATGTTTGGATCTTCCTTAGTGTGAGCTTCGTGTAGCTCCAAGTAGTACATCCGTACAGTAAAACTGATTTTACGCTGCAGTTGAATATTCGTAATTTAGTCTTTTTAGAAATGTTCCTAGCGCGCCAGACTTTATGTAGCTTGAGGAAGGCGGTACTTGCTTTATTAATACGATCATAAATGTCAGATTCCGATCCACCATTTTTGGTTATTTTACAACCGAGGTAATTAGAATTTTCTACATCTTCGATCACATTGCCATCTACTGTTAATGGAGTTGTTACATGAGTACCAATGCGCATAAGTTTAGTCTTCTTGAAGTTAATTCTCAATCCAACTTTTTTAGCGTTTTTGGAGTCTTCTTATCTTTTCTTCAATATCCGCAAAGCGATGAGCCATTAAACATATGTCATCTGCATAGTCTATATCATTCAGGAATTCTGTCATGTTCCATTGAATGCCCATCGGGGCCTCCCTATTGGTTTCTTCCATTACACAATCTAATAGTAAAAGAAATAATGTGGGGGATAGGACACAACCTTGCCTTACACCAGTAAGAGTTTAAAAAGGTTGGCTTTCCTTTCCGTTAAAACGGACCTTACTTGATGCATCTTTGTAGAGTTCACATATTAGGGTGACAATTTTTTCTGGAATACCTTTGTTTATTAGGGCAGACCACATAGATGTTCGAGATATCGTGTCAAAAGCACGTTCAAAATCAACAAAAAGCAAGTACAGATGCGTGTTGTATTCTGCAGATTGTTCTTTTACTATGCGCAACGTGCTTACGTGATCGACACAAGATCGTCCAGGCCTAAAACCAGATTGTTCTCTTCGTAAAATTTGTTCGACTACTGGCGAGATACGTTGTAGTATTAAAGTGGACATTACTTTACCAATTGCGTTTAGGACAGTAATGCCACGCCAGTTTTTGCAATGCGTTAAATCACCTTTTTTGGGAATTGTAACGACTACTCCCTCTTTCCAATCTGCGGGAATTTTGTTGCTAAGCCACGCATTTCTGACGAGTGGAGTGAGAAAATCTGCTAGCGTGTCAGCACCATATTTTAACAGTTCTGCAGGGATGTTGCCGGGGCCGGGTGATTTGGAAACTTCTCTATCTTGAACCAATATAAGGTAATTTTTACGTTCGCTGCTTAATAAATTATATTTTAACTCGGGATCTTTCAAAAAAAAAAAAAAAAAAAAACAACCTTTGGCCCTTGTGCACATTAGGACTAAAAAGTTTACGGGTGCCAAAGTTTGGCATTTTCTGAAAAAATTAACTTAAAAATTGTTAAAAAGTATTAGTTGTAAAATTAACTGAAAAAATAAGACATTATATTAAAAAAAAACCTTTTTTTACCTTTTAACACTTCACTTTTGTACTAAAATTCAACTACAAATGAAAATGTATTTTAAACCCTCCGTAACTTTTTTTATTTTCGGTCGAGAATTACGTTTTATAGCTAAACTTAAAGGCTAAAGTCTCGCCTACCAAACAAAAAAAACCGCATATCAAAATTCCAATCCAATCAAAAATTATAGATTTTTGACCGCCTTCTCGTCAAATTGTCCACTGTGCGCCGTCTGTGTGTCCATGTAAACCTTGTAAACAAACTACAGGTCGCAAATATGAATATATTTTGATGAAATTTAGTATATAAGCTTCTATCGGCCATAGAATGAGTGCTATTGAAATTGGTGAAAATGGGTGTATGTTCAGACCTAGTCCATAATATCCAAATTACCATATAGGTATCGGTCAAATTGGATTTGTAAATGTTTAGTATATACATTTTTCAGTAGTACAAAAAATTAAACCCTATAGGATAATTCTTAGTCATAGCCCCCATATGAAGCTGATTCCCGATCTTCACTTAAATCTATAAAAAAAAAAAACAAAAATATTGCACAGATTGTTCTCAAAATTGGGTATATGTTTTTGCGAAAGATAAACGACCCTACCAAATATAGTAAATTTTTCGACCTAGTTATCATATAAATATAGCATACGATTAATAAAATTGGTTTATTTTTATTTTCTATATCTAATTAGGTGGACCTAAGAGATAGGGTCTCTAAACGCATGGTATAGGGTATCGTATAGTCGGCCTAGACCACCTATACTTCCCTGTGTGCTTTGATTAAATATTGTTTTTGATGAAAAAAAAGATACTTTCCAATCCAAATAATGGATTGATACACATTATGGTGAGTCTTCAATTTCGCATTTAAGGAAAAAACGATGGTATTCTGAAGTATCAAAATCAAACCTTTAAAATCTTATTGAAAGAAAAACACTAATTTTTTTTTTAGTTTTATTAAAAAACAAAATAATTTTATTGTGATGGAAATAGAAATACTTACAATATTTATAATTATGTATTAATTGTTATTTTTTTGTTAAGATTTTCTTAAGATCTTGTTTTTATTTATTTTTTTTTTTGGAAAATTGTGGCCCCTAAGCATTAAAAAAGACTGTTTTAGTTTTATTTTGGTTTAAATATCAAAATTCAATATGTTGTTAATGATGTTTTGTTTTTTTTTTGTTCTTCTTGTATTGATGTTAAATGACAAATACAATTAGTAATAATAATAATAATGTATTAATAAATAATACATAATAATTATCAATTAATAATAATAATAATAATAATAATTTATAATAATAATAATTACTTATGTGAATAGGTATTTTTTTTATTTTTTCGTTCTTTTTTTTTTTTTTTTTTGTTTTAAGGTATAAAAAATATGTATGTATGTTTTTTCCCAATAATAATAGTAATATTTTTTAATAATATTCAATAATAACGTTCACTTTTATGTTGTGTCTAATGAATTTATTTATTTATTTTTTCCCTTAAAATAATATAAATAAAAAAAATAATGATAAAAATCTATACACAATGACTAAATGCAAAATATGTAGTACTTTTTTTTTGGTTTTAAATTTTTAAGTTTAATAATTGCTCATTATGTTTTCTTTTAGTTTTAGTTTTATTATTATTATTATTTTTTAACCATAAACATTTAAAAATATTCATGTTTGATCTAAGTTCACACACATTGAATTAATTCATTTATTAATTTAATATTTAATCTCTGTTATTATTATTTGCTTCTTGTTTTAATAATAATAATAAACCTTTAAGGGACTAAAGTAGTGGCTTGGTTTTAGAATTATCGTTTTAAAAAGTTTAAAAAAATGTCACATTTACTTTAGGGTTCATCATTTATTAATACATCATATTAGTTAGCTTTTAAATAATTTTTTCAAGTTTACATTTTTTTATTTTTGATAAAGTTTGTTTTTAATATATTTTATTTCGTTGAAAAGGTGGGGTTTTAGTTTTATATAAAATTTTTTTTTACTGTTTTTTTATATTCTTAGCAAAGTATAAAAATAAAAATATATTTTAAAATAACCCGTTTAAGCATTTGTTCTTTTTTTTTTTTTTGTTTATTATTCATTTTTATTTAACGTATAAAATTAATTAACTGTTTTAACAAAATAAAACAAAATATTATAGATTTTTTTTTGATAACACCCTGTATTTCTACGCAATTATTGCAATTTAAATAATTTTTACTATAACGAAAAACTTAAAAAATTAGGAAAAATAACATTTATGTTTTTTTATTATAATAAGTAATAAATTAATTTAGACTTTAAAAGAAATGACTAGTTTGTTGTAAGGGGGATTTATTTCTTGTTGTAAAAACCTGATTTTTTTTTTTTTTATTTATTTATATAATAAATATAAAATTAAAACTTACATTAGTTTTTAAAATAATAAAGATTATAATTCTTTTTAAAAGTATGACGTTGAATTGCTAAAAAATTATATGAAAAAAAAAATTAAAATTAAAGTTTGTTTTGAATCTGAAAGCTAAAGAAATAAAGAAAGAAGGAAAGAAGGAAATAAAGATAGGTAGAAATGCTTTTGTATAAATTCTAGCAAATGTTCAAGTGAATTATTCTAAACGTAAGAAAAAGCATACAAAATTTCATCGAATTTTTTAGTTGATACGGTGGCATAATTTTTTTTATCGAAATAACTGACAATAGTTTGCATCAATTCTTGAAGTACTAGAGTGTTTTTCCAAAATGATAAGGCCGATTTGGGCTTGGCCGATTGTGTTTTAAAACATTGCAAACTATTACAAATGCCAGTAAAAAACGTTTGCAAAGTCAGTAAGTGAAATACCTAATTACTTATATAAAGCATGACTTTTTATAATACGAGTTCACAATTAGACGCACTATTTTGTAGATTTGAAGCGATCTGCCTTACAAACCTGGGGCCTAATTTTCGTAGTCGTAACCGAAAAAATTCTGTATTGAAATTTATTTCGGTAGTGTAAATATTTCTAATTTACTTGTTACGAAGCGAAACGATTTACTGTTTCATTATTGTAAAAGACGGAAATAAATATGTTTTACAGCACTGCTCGAATTTCACAACTTAAGGCCTGTACGCAGCTTGCTAAGGAATCAAAAACTTCATATAAAAAAACGCTTCAGAAATGCTTAAGGAATTTTTCTGTCAAAAAATGTCTGTTGATAGTCCGCAGCTTTTTAAAAAAGTAGTATTGTTTTTACTACTTTTTTTTGACGTAAATTAAGTTAGGCAACCCAGGCTTTGAGCAGGAATATCAAATTTTTCATTCTTTCTGAAAGGAATTTTGACAGGAGAGGTAAGCATAAACAAAATGTAATATCCTAAAAAAATAAAAGTTATTTTTCAGTTGCAAACATGGAAAAAAACGAACAAAATTCGGCAAAAAAAACAAGAAGCGGATGGGTAATTTTGATACTGAGCTTAAAAAGCGTTTAGCAGGCCAAATAAAGCAGAACCGAAGAATTGATTTGTTTTCAATTTCACAATTCTTAATAATTGACAGAAAACAGCTGATTTCTAGCGTTGCACTGAAAGGTACTTTTGTGATTTTTTTTCTTTAAGAAATATATGAAAATTTTCTGTTAAGATTCCTTAACAAGCTGCGTACAGCTCTTTAAAGAGAAAATGTAAACAAAAACCATATCTTTATTCTAAAATTTAAATAAAAAAAAATACAAGTAAAAGATGTTAAAAAGAAATAAAGTATTAATTAAATAGATCCAGTTTTATATTTTTATTTGGCATTTTCCACCGATCCATTAAGTTTACCAGACAATGAGATAGCTTTTTCCAAGATTTAAAAAAAGTTTCATTTTTGGGGAATTAAGTTTGAAGGGTATTTTTCTAACGCAGCACATTGGGTTAAAAAGGGTCAAAAGTGAGGATTAATTCAAAAATTGAAATGAGTATTTTGTAATAAATTTTTATCCCGGGTAAAAGAGTATAAAATGGGTCATCACTAACTGTCAAAATTATTATTCTAAGTTGTTTACTTTTCTTGCTATACTCTCCTCAAAGTTCAACAATTTTTTTTAATTTTGCTCGAAGTGATAAAAAGTGAAAAACGAGATATTTCAAGTTTAAATTTTTTTCATTTTTTTTTTAAATTCTAACTTTTTTCAAATGGATGAATCAACCTCAGGTATTTGACTGTATTATTAAAAAAAAAAATTTTAGATAAATATTTTAGAAATATTTTTAATAATTTTTTGAAAATTGTCCTAAAAGAGGGTATTTTTTTAAAAAGAGATTGAGTTTCAACGTAATTCTAGATGAGATCGGGTAAAATTATTTACATTGTAGTAAAATATGGGATTTCTAGTTGTGTATTCCAAAAAAACATTTTGCCAATACTTGCCAACGAATGTAATATTCAAGTTTTTATTAAAAGTCCCCAGTATAAAATTAAAAGAAAATGTTGAAAACACAACAGAAAAAATCTTTTTTTAGTTTTTGTTTTGTGTTTATTTTCGTAGCTGTGATTGTTATTGTTGCTGTTGTAAATGTGTAACCCCTAGTATTACAATAAATAATTTTAATGATCATGCACATTATAGTGGAGCGAAAAATCGAAGCTCTGAAATTACAAAATGTTCTCGGGTAAAAAGTTTTAGAACAATATAAAAAAATTGCACGAAACTAAAAGTGTTAAGACAGATTGCAAATAAAGTTTTCAATTTAAAAGGATGTCCTTGTCTAAACTCTGATACATAACATTTAAAAAATGAGCAAGATACGACAACGTTTATATATATTCTATATAAGGTTTGGCCAAATGATTTTTCAGTCCAGTCTAATGTATGTATGTACCCAAATAATGTATGTATGTACCCAGAAATAGTAAGATACGCCTTGTTGCTAATAGGTCAACTATCTGAGGAAGCTCAAGAAGCTAGGAATAAAGATTTTAAAAATTACAGAGAACACTATTCTCGTAAATGCAGTCGGGAGAAGTCAAATGAAGATATATTCAATAGGTTACTTCTTAGTTCGGATCCTTTAATTACCACTAAAAGCAAAAATTATGCCAAAAAATATATAATATACCACAGATGGCACTAGATTTATTAATTTTGCACAAGATTTCTGATGAAGAAGAGATTAATGAAGATGATTGATGATGATAATTATGAAGATGCTGATTATATTTATGAAGGTGATGATAATACGGAGGATGCTTGATTTTAATTGTATATATATATAGAACAATATAAAATAAAAAATAAACAATAACAATAAATGCATACAAAATTTTCAATTATAAATGTAGCAATACATTCAATATTAATTGAATTAATTTTTTTAAAATTTTTTTTTAATTTTTCTGAAGTGGTTGTTTGTTTTGTGCTTATAATTATTCATCAATAAAAACATAATATTATTTTATAATGAGAATTTTTTGAGTTAAATTTGTGGAATTGTGGAATTTGGAAAATAAAATCGGATTTTAAAATTCAATTTTTATAATATAAATACATCTATATATTTATTCCTTTTTTATTTTTAAAAAAATTTTATTTTTTCTAAAAGCACATTAACTAAGTTCTAACTTGCAATTTCATTTACTAATTTATCGCTTTTTATTCCAAACTTACAGCGAAAATTGTAAGAAAAGATCATTTTTTCCAAAACACAAAAAAGCTCCTAACGGGTTAAAACAAATTTTTTTTCCACTTTTTTTTTTAAATGGTGGTTTTTTATGCATTAATGAATATCCATTAAAAAAAATTAACAATATTTTGAAATAACGCAGTTCCATCAAAAATTCAATTGTCAACAACTTTATTGCTTTTGGCGTCTGGAGCTTTTCAACATTCAATACGAAATGGCTTTCTACTTCGGATTACTTAACTCGTTATTTGCCAAATAACAAATGAAATGGAGCGTAAGCTTTGTGGTAAGTTAATTCAATTTAATCCCAGAAATGGGGATTAAATACAATATTATAAATAATACTTTTGAAATTTACTTTTAACAATTATTTATGGCTTAGATGGAACACATTTAGGGCTGCACAAACCAACCAATGAGCATAAGTTTTTCAACAGGAAGGGATTCCACAGCCGAAATTACTACAATTAATATTTTTCCCATATATATTATGTATCCCAGAGGAGCTCAGCACTCGAAATTCGAGCGCAAATTTTAGGAAATTTTATTTTTTCATTCAATTTCTTACTTTCAATGTATGCATATATATAAAAATGTATATAAAACTGGATTTATGTATGTATTTTACGTATGCAATCTTTAAAATAGCCTGGCGGGTGACACAGTGAAGTCTGTTTTGATTTTTGGTCTGTGGGCGTGGCAAAATCTTTATATATAAAAACGAATGAGCCGAGGTTAATGAAAGTTTCAGGGAATATTCTGAATAGTCTGACGCATGACACAGTGAAGTTTGATATTTCATTTTTGGTCTGTGGCGGAGGGGCGTGGCAAAATCAAATTTTAATATTGTACCTAGATATCTGCTTAAAGGTTCGGGAGAGTTCGTGCTTTACTTTTGTCCGACACTGTGTATTAAAATTTAGATGCAATATAAAAACCAGATATTTTAATAGGGCCAGCAACGCGGACTGTGTCCAGCTAGTATTTCAATAAAATTCATTAAATGTCATTATAAATATTTGTTGAAGATATACATATAAATGGTTTTGTTAATAAATAATTTTATAACAGCTTACTAATCAATCACAATTCAGAGAGGTTTTGATATTAATAATAAATACACATACAGTATGTGTTTTATGAATGTGTTAGTAGCAACTTTAAATGAATATTATTCAAAAAAAAAAAAAAAAAAAAATGTACCAGATGGTGCACATTTGTAAATATGATGAATATCTGCAACGAAATACCTTTCAAATGGTATATTTTTTGTCAAAATCGGTTGATAACTACAAGCGCAGAAGCGGTCACAAGAAATCACCTCGCCTTTTAACATTATTTTTTCTTATTTCTTCACTTTATTGGGGAAAAACTTTTTTTCTGATGCTATTTTCTAATGTGTAAAATTTCACAAGGTTGCAACCGATTCCGAAAATCGTATAGAAATATTGTATAAAAATAACTTCGCTTACGACTGCGAAAATTAGGTCCTGGCTTACTCGTCACCTGCTTCTAAGAATCTAATAATTTTTCTTTGGGTCTTTCACCCTTTTCACGCGAAATTGAGCCTTCAACTACATTGGAGATGATTTTTGAGGAACACGATTCTCAGTGACCGTGATTTGTACGACAGCGTTCTTTCGTAAAGTGACCGTGATAACAGTTTTTCAATTCCATTTTTTATGATATTTTGGTTTAGGATAGAAATTTTCAGTCGGGTACAAAAACAGCCACGTTTCCAATTTTTATTTTGCTTTAAATCATAAGTGATGCACTTTTTTTCTTGCATCAAAATTTTGCCTTGGATATTATTTTTTTTTTTTTTTAATAAAAACGATGTAGGGTAAGTGTACCTAATTTCGGCATGTACCAGTAGTCGGCATTTTTTGACTTTAAACAAAAATAAATAAGAATAATGACCGTTAATTATTAAAAAAAAATCAAGTATGCATTGAAAATATATTCATCTCTTTCTGCTAAAAATTTTATTGCACTCAGATCAGTAATTTGTCATCAGTTCTTCGTCATTCATTAATAGTTTGTAAACACGCGCAGAAGTGCGTTTTTTCTAGTGATTTTTTAGTGAACAGGATAATCCAAAAAGGTATGTAATGTAATGAATTTAAGTTATATTTTAACCAAAAATAGTTTCTGAAGGTAGATATTGTTTAAAATATTGTTTTTAATGTGGGAAATTTATTAAAAATAATTATTTTTCTTTTTTAATGGGTGCCGATATTAGGAAGAAAAATTTTGCACATTTTCCAGTGGTCGGCATGGGGATGCCGACTACTAGTAAATTTCAATTTTTCTCTGATTATGCTCAAATTATAGAAACTTGTATATTTACCATCCCTCTTCACTCTGGTTATAAAAAAATTAGTTTGAATTGCAAAAACCCAGTAGTCGGCATAGTTTATGCCGAGTAATTTATGACCAGCCGAGTACAGGAAATAAGTATTCTAAAGTCGGCAGCAATTTTTCTTCCTCATTTTATTTAAATTCGAAGTCCTAAAGGGCCCGAAATGGGCCGACATTATGAGACCTGTAGAGATAATTATAATTTATTGACATTTTAGGCATTTTTCATAATCAAAAATGACCACAAATGGAAAAAGGCTCTTGCACCAATATGCCGAAGAATCCTTAAAAAGCGCTCTCAATGATATAAGGGAAGGTTCAACAACAATACTAAGAGCTAGCAAAAAATATGGTGTTCCACGATCAACTATTCAAGATAGAATTCATGGACGCACTGCTGAAGGTCCTAGAAGTATGGGTCCGCAGACAGTTTTGACAGATGCAGAAAAAAACGTTTGGTGAAATGGTGTTTCGATCTAGCTAAATGTGGTTTTCCCCTTAAAATTGAGGACTTGCTGAACACTGTTCAAACAATTATCAAAGAAGATGGGCGAAATACTCCATTTATAAATGGTCGACCTGGAAGAAAGTGGTACTCAGGTTTTTTAAAACGCCATCCCAGCTTGGCTCTTAGAAAAGCCGAAGGAATCAGCAAAGGGCGAGCAGTAATTACAGAAGAGAGTATAAGAAAGTGGTTTGAGGATTTAAAAATTTTCTTATCTAAGAAAATGCTGCCGATATTTTGGATGATCCATCCATGAGTGCATAATTGGCTTAATGAAAACAATGTTCAACGGCCCATTTTGCTGTGCATAGATGGTCATAAATCACATATGACAATGGAATTAAGCCAATTTTGTCAAGACAATGGAATTATTTTGTACGCACTACCTCCAAATTCCACGCATATAATGCAACCAGCTGATGTAAGTGTATTTAAACCTCTCAAATCAGAATGGAAGAAAACCCTAAGAGAATGGCATTTGAAGCCCGAAAACAACAATAAAGTTATTTCAAAATCTACTTTTTGCCAACTTCTTCATATGGTTCTTACCAATCTGAATACTACAGATACCATTAAGAACGGTTTTCGAATCCCGACAATGTAGATTATTCAAAGTGTGTTACAAATCAATTAGAAATGTTGACCAAAGATCGTCACAATGAAACTTTTAAAGAATGTGATTTTGATGTAGCCATCCGACTAATTGACCGGATAGCTCCAAAGTTACGAGATCGTGGAATTAATTCGGATCTTATTGTTGAAGAGATCGGTGTTCTAAAAAAAATAGAAAATAATCTAAATGTCGAAATATTAGAAGATGTCACGCTTCAGTCAGGTACATATATAATCAATGCGGAAGGAATTTTAGAAATGGAGCCAAAGGAAATAGCTCCACCAAATCTAGATACAACTAATAAGGAAAACTTGTTTCAATCTTTTGACTGTCCGTCTCCAATTCCTCAATCTATGACGCTATTATTAAAACTAACAATTTATTGAAACCTATTAGCTGTTCATCTCCAATTCCTGGTAATTTTTCAAAAAAAAAAATAAGAAGGAAAAAAACGGGACCAGCAAAAGGTAAAAAAAAAGAAAACAAAAGCAAGTATGTGGTACATATGATGAAGATTTGGACACTGATGCTAAGGATGATGGGTTAAAAAACGTGGGATGTGATTCTTGTCCTCAGTGATTCCATCTTAAATGCACTGATCTCAAAAACCAAGTATATGACGAAGTAATTGAAATGGATTTCGTATGCAAAAAATGCAATGACCAAAACGACTAAGTTTTTATTTTTATTTTATGCATTCAATGCGCTTAAAAATAATATTGAATTTAAAAGATCTCACCTATATAAATATTTCAAATATGTAAGAATGTAAATAACATTAATTTAATTAAATAAACACTTGAATTTCTGAGCGGTTTTTATTTTTCTTAAAAAAAAAAATGTCCTGCCGACTATAGGATCATCACATGCCGAACATTGGAAAATGTATGCCGACTATAGGCAAAAATGATATTTTTTACAAAATATATAAATTAGTCAAATTTAATAATACTCAAATTTAATAAATACTTACAGTTAACTATATCTAAAATTTGAATACTTATTGAATCAGAATGTCTAATTGTCTCCCCGATAGCTTTTTCAGACATGTAAGGACACCAGTTTAAAAAAAAAAGTTAAACTGCCGACTATTGGTACACTTACCCTATACTTTATAAAGAAAAAAGTACAAGCAATTAATTTATTTATTGAGTGGCATTGTAAACATGAAAGAAAGAGACAATGCCAGTAGTCGTTATAGAAACTTTAACGTAACGTGCCGTATGCTTAACATTTAGTTTCATAAAATTATCACTCATACGTCTAAATATTAATAACTAGCATAGAATAAATTTGAAATTAGCTCCTTTTCTCAAAACATTAAATTAAAAAAAAAAAGTAAATTTTCTTAAAAAAGTATTCTTTCTTAAAAAAATACCTTAACTTAAAAAGTACCTTTTGTTAAAAAAAGTATCTTTAATATTAATAGGCTGGGCGATTTCTTGTGACCGATGCTTTGTTCTACCGTTTTATTCCGATTTTGACCAAACGTATATTATTTGAAAGGTATTTCTTTTTAGCCATTTTGTAGATTTACAGAATTTAAAATTTTTCCCTTTATTTTGAGTAAATTACATTTAAAGTTTCTACTAACACCTACATAAAATTATACATATGCCATGTGTGTTTTAATAAATTTGTTAATGAGTTTGTTATCTTCATTCACAATAATAATAAACCATAAAAGTGCTGCTTTGTGAATTGGCTAAGTTAAGAAATAAAGCTGCCTAGAAATTGCACTCGAATTTCGGGTGCTGGAATCTGTTAGTTTATTATTAAAATGAAAAAGTACCTTTAAATGGTACTTTTTTTAAAAAGGTTCCTTTTCTTAAAAAGGTAATTTTTCCTAAAAAGTAACTTTCTTAAAAAATCACCATTTCTTAAAAAGTCATATATTCTTAAAAAAATTACCATTTTTTAAAAAGTACATTTTCTCAAAATTATTACTTTTGTTAAAAAAACTATACTTTTCTTTAGAATGTGCCTTTTCTTTTTTCTTAAAAAGCACTTTTTTTAACAAAGTAACTTTCTTTAAAAATTACATTTTCTTAAAAATTTAACTTTTCTGAAAATAGTAGTTGCAATTCGTAAAAAATTACATATATTTAAAAATGTACATTTTCTTAAAAAAAAAAAAAAAAAATACCCATTCTGAAAAAGAGACTTAAAAAATTTTTTCTTAGAATAGTACTTATTTTGGAAAGTGTTCTATTCCTAAAAAAAATATTTTTTCTTAAAATAGTACTTATTTTGGAAAGTGTTCTATTCCTAAAAAAAAATAATTTTTCTTAAAATAGTACTTATTTTGGAAAGTGTTCTATTCCAAAAAAAAAAAAATATTTTTTCTTAATAAATAATTTTTTCTTAGAAAAGTAAATTTTCTTAAAAAAGTATATTTTTTTAAAAAAGTACAGTTTCTTAAAAAAGATGAATTTCTTAATAAATGTATCTTTTTTTCAAAAAGTGAAATGGACGTCTTAGGCAACTTGTTTGAGTAAATAACTATTTTGAAAGAAAGTTTCGGCGGCAATTCTTTTTGAGCGTTATAAGCTTTTGCGCTTTATAAACGGCAAGTTACATTTTATTCTCAATTTTCTTTTTCGCACTTTCTACTTCGTTTTTTCACACACAAATTTATGCTTTTTTATTTTTTCTATTAGAGTCACATTCATACTATCAGAAATTTATTTTACTTTTATTGTTTTGCTTTTTAACAAGTAAACAACAACAGCTGATTAGCTGTCAAAACCCTATAACGCATGAACAACTTTAAAGTTGGTGAATTTTTGTACACTTTTTTATGTACCCCACTCTATGAAACTACATTATCTCAACTTTGTTTTGGCAGAAGTCCTAAACGCGTTGAAGCGTATAAAGCGTGTTGCGAACCTTCGCCTTTACTTGAAATATTCGATTGTAGCAACTAGTCACGAGTTTTCCATCACGGTGATTAAATTCGAATGATGATAAAGTATGAAAATAACGCCTTAATCCGTATAATTGTGAATAACATTTCTAATGAATTTATATTCCATTATTTCTATAATTAAAAAATTAAAAAAAAAAAACAGAAAATTCAAAGCAAAATATATAAATAAAAAAGGGCAAAGAAAACTAAATTCTAAAGCTATTAATAAATAAAATTCAACGTCATACATATTAGTTAATATTTTTCAAGCAACTACTAGATAAAAAAAAAACTATATTTAAAATTAAATCTAAGAACAAAGGTATAAGAATTTTAATTAAAAAAATTAATTAATAATATGTTTAGCAAATAATAACTAATGTACTACAAAAATCTATAGAAAAAGGATATATAAAATGAATTGGTTTTTAAATTAAAATAAAATATATATTCTAAGCGGCGGCGGTTTTTTATTCAATTATTAATTTATCTTCTTTAAAAATATATAGTTAATTTTTTTTTTTATAAATATTTAAGATTTTTACGATTTTGGTTTAAATTTTACACATTTAATGCTTAATAATTAGAACTACAAAAAATTACAAATGCAAAGTGTATATAAATGTATAATAATTATAAGTATGCTTTGTTTTTATTATTTTTACTTTTTAATATATATAAAAGCCAACAACAACAGTAATTTAATATAATATTTTTATATTTTATTTTTTTTTTATTCAAGAATACTACAAGTTTCATATAAAAATATGTATAAGAGTTTTTTTCGTGAATAAAATAATTTTTTAAATAAACAAGAAATTTATTAAATTAAATAATAAAAACTTAACTTTTATTTAAAGATTTTTTGTTACTTTTCTTAAAATGTTTTCAAGCATTAAAAAAATGTTTTAAGTATTTTCAAGTCTCACTTTTATTACTCATTTGTTTGTGTTTCTTTGTGTGTTTCTTTGATCCTTTTTTGGGGTTTTTGTTTTATTTTTAAGAGTAGATATTCTCAATATCATTAAAGAAGACATTTTTTTTGTTTTGACCGTTAAATATAAATGTTTAATTAGCGGTTTTTAAATGGTGTTGTTTGTTTTTTCATATGTAAAAAAAGTTTTTATTTTGTTTTTTTTTTCTTAGCTTCATTTTTATAATTTTTCGAATTTGAAAAATTCCCTAAACGAGTCTCAATGTTCACAAGATCTTTAATTGAAAAGAAAAAGAAAATAATATCAATAATTAAAAATGGATTTTTCACATACACATTTATTAAATTTTTTTTTAGATTTTTATTTTTGTTATTTTTAAGCAGTCTAGTGGTTTACGTTTGTATTTTAAAACAGAAATTTTCACTAATATTAGAATTGTAATAAGTTTTTCCTTTTTTTTTTTTTTTTTTGCTAAAATGATAGAAAGCCTATAAGAGATAGCTAATGAAGTGATAACAAGAGAAGAGTGACAGAATGAAAAATGAGTAATAGTTCTGGAGTAAAAAATATTTGACATTTGGGTAATTGGGTAACTCTATGTCAAAAATTTATTTTTATTTTCTCTTTTGTTTTTAAATAATTTAAAATTAAAAAATAAATCAATTTAACAATAATAATTTTTAAACATTTTTAAATATGTTATATTTAATATGAAAATCATCTCACTTTCATCTCACATACGCACTTCTAATCAATTTTCAAATTTATAATACGCTTCTCATATGCTAGTGTGTGTACATCATGAAAGCATATGTTTTAGAGATGTGCTAACAGAAAATATACACATGTTTTCAAATGTCACAAACTTAACATTGAGACCATTTTTTAATTTATATTTTCATCATCTACAAATAAATAATTTAATTGAAATTATTTCAAATTTTATGTATGTATAATAAAATAATAAATATTTTTCCAATTTTTCAGTTGTTTTCTTTCTTCACAAAACAGCTGTTTTTTAAGCGATGACATAAAAATATAAAATATTTTATATATCGACAAGTCAACACAAGCATTTTCGAATGTATCGTATTTAGATGTCAGAAGTGAAGTAATGGTCTATGTCAATATAGTAAACAACAATATATAACAAAATTTATACATACGTATGTATATAAATTACTGCTTAGAAGAAATAGATTTTTTTTCATAAATGCATCTCAACTTAGACTCATTTCAAAGAATAGAGATTTTATGCGATCTCAATGATAATTTGGAAAAATAGTTTTTTATAAGCGCCCCGGTAGGTGAGTAGGTAGCGTGCTTGCCTATCATGCGGGGGTCGTGGGTTCGATTCCCACCAGAGGCTTTGGTCTGTCGCTGTAAAAACCAGCCAAATGGTCTTTGTCACCCGGCTTATCCCTGGACCCAAATTAGAATACAAATTTACTTTGTATTGTAATTAATATAAATAAATAAATAAATAAAATAAATAGTTTTTTATACTCAAAAGCATTTCTATATCTGAGCCAATAATCAAAACAATATCAAAAGAAATAGCTGAGAAATCTGGCTATAATGACTTCTGATGGATGGCTCCACAAGCATAAATCAGTTACATTTGACAGAGTTTGGGGAAAAACCTTTTTCTATACTATCTGGGTATGAACCAAGGGACAATTCCCTTACAATTCCCTTGAAAGTGGCCTTTCCTTCCGTACTCTACCAGATAAAACTATGGCGTTTAAATTAGAAACGTGTTTCGGTCGAAAATTGTTTAAGGAGAGGCTGACATTTTTGTTTTACGTAAATATGGTAGATGAACAGGAAAAATTGTTGGTGATTGGAAAATAAACTTGTTTTTGGACCGTGCTACTTCCCTAAAGGCATACATTTTAAACATATAAACATTGTTTTGTTCCCTCCCAAATCCACTTCAGTTTACCAAGCATTACATCAGGATGCTATTCACAACTTCAAGGTCCACTATGGAACTGCAATCCAAATAATTTTATTGTCAAACGTTGAATTTAATAATTCGGCGAAAACTTAAAGAATCGTGGTAAAAAATAACATCTGAAACCATTAACCATTAACCATGTTTAGGTAAAGCAGGATTTACATAAGATTTTAATAATGCAGAATTATATGCAGAAGATCATATCGCTTTATATATTCTTTCGAGATGGGTTGGACAAAATGTAGTATGTATTGAGTTTTCTATTGATGTTATAGAAGTTTTTGCTGATGTAGTGGAAATAAGTTCATCAGAAAATAGTGACATAAACATCGTAGAAAGGTATCTCAGACGAAGTAATACGTTTAGTGAAGTTTGCAGAAGACAACTACATACACAGCAATTAGAAGAATGCTATTACGGGGAGCAAATTATCTTTGAAAAAGAAGCAAAATTAAAACCAAAATATTTTTTAGATTTTTTTCCTACTTTGTAATTTTTTTGTTAAAAAAAAAAATATAATAAATAATAAAATATGAAAAAATTGGCGGTTAATCGAATTGGCACGTCAAATAAGTTTTGTATAAAATTTCATGTTTTCAAATGTGCTTAAATATGGGAAAAAACCGAAAAAAAAAATTGGAAAAATGCGAAAAAAATTAAAAGAAATAATATATTCACCCATATTCTGTAAGTCGTTGTCGACATAGTCGTCTCTTCGAAGTCGCTGTGTCATTGAGCCGGAATCGGCATCACCTCAACGTTAAATTGGCATTAACTAAAACTATAGTGTTGAAGTCGACATATTATCGATAACTGTAAAAAAATAAATATCATCCGTATATACGAGTATTTGACAGCTATATAAAATTAAATTCAATTTGTGTATGAAAAATGGTTATTAATGTCGGATTCTAGAAAAAGTTCTACTGATGAAGAAAACAATCAACGCCTTAGGCTTGAAAGGAAGGTTATGAAGCAAAGGTTCGTCATTTTTAGTTTGCCGGATAACAAGTAAGTGAACCAAACAGTTTCCTAAGAACTTGTGAGTATTACAAAAACCCGAAAGTGTTAATATTATTCTGAAAAAAAAACGCAATTTAAATTTGTAAAAAAGTAGAGCCTTTAATGAAGAGTGGAATACAGTCAACACTCATTTCTAATACAACATCTCATACCAATTAATTGTTGGGAATGAATTTTGTCTGGTATTATCACAACCCACCGTAGTCATAATTTTGTTTAGCGGTTGTTGTTATTTTTTACCTTAAATAATTTTTATCGGCAACAAATTTTGTTTGAATCATTGTCAATGATTGTGACGACAAAAACATAGTCACTTCAACACAACGATGCCTGAAAACCGCCTTTGAAAATACCAAGTGGCTAACAAGAGTAATCGATATCTGTCAATAATTACTATGAAAATGCCATTATGTCGACGGCGACATACATAACAGAGGTGATTAATACAGGATTTTATTCCGTTAAATTTTTGCAGCAATTTCGACAGCTTTACATACAGGATTCAAAAGCTATAGCTGTCAACGCTGACGTTTATATATAAAATCGGGCCTATTCCCGTTGACGTTGTCGTTTTAATTGTAGTTTCTATGTCGTTGTCGTTTTTATCGTTGCTTCGTTCCTAAATTGGCATTCTTGAAACATATTGAAATGAAGAAGAGAAGTTATCGAAAATAAAAATAAATTATTAAAGGTTGGTAGCACTGCATTATTTTACGTTGTTATTTTTAGATTATTAATTTTTTTTAAGTTTTTTGTATTTTAAACAAAAAGTCAAACAATGGCAAATATAGAATATTAGCGGTTCTCACTCTTCGTAGAAAACAAAAAAGAATCGGAGAAATGAAGAAAACGAAAAAAATTTTGACAGATACAACAAAATACATGGTAGCTCGTTTTTCTCGTTTTCTTGGTTTCTTCTTTTCTACATAGAAATTTTCTTCGACTTTATGCTTGAGTAAGTTGATGTTGAGAAAAAGAAAAACATTTCTTCAACTCAAACAGCTGATTTTTACCACCTGCCGTAAATAAAAATTTGCTAATTAAATTAAACTTTAATATTTGAAAGAAAATAAACAAAATAATGAATATTAAAAGATGGACAGACGGAGAAACAAACCAAATTTTAGAGTTTTTGCAGGATCACCGTGATTTTGAGGTAAGTTGTATAAGTTAATTATTTATTGTTTTTAACAATTGTTTTTTTTATATTTTTAGAAACCTACAGCACAAACTTTTTACAACAAATTTATAGAAACTGCAGAGGTGGACGCAACCTGGATTATGGTAAAGTGGAAGGTAAAACATTTGAGAAGTAACTACGTAAAGGCCGAAAACTGGAGAAACTCAACAGGAGCAGGATTGCTAGAGTCCGACGAAGGCGTTAATAGCATAGAAGGTAAATAAGAGATACATTTACAAAATATGAATGCCTTACATAAAAAAAGATGAACGTAAACTAGGGGTTGAATAGTGCACAAAAGGATGGCTTGTTTTTGGCTTGTTTTTGTCTCTGATCAAATTATAATACCCGCCAAAAGTGTCGGTCTCCTAAGGGTAACTTACATGCAAAATATCAGTCCGATCGGAGTTTATCTTCTGTCCCCACTTTGAGCCTCAAAATTGGAATTTTTGAAAAAAAAACTTAAAAAAATAATAATTAAAAGTTTTTTTTATTAAAATTATAAGAAACTTATTTTTTTGTGATATTAGATCGTAAATACTTAAATAAGAAATTAAAAAATTTTTCGGTATCATTAACCCGTTCAAACTTGATACCAAAATAATTGCATGATTTTTGGGGGGCTCTCAAAACACCTTTTTTCAAAATTTTAAAATTTTATTTTAAAAAAATTTAAAATATAAAATTTTTTTATTCTGCATATTCTGCATTATTCTCCAAGGTGTTCTTACCTTGGAGAAGAAAAATTAAAATAAGGTGGATATCCGTCGGGCCACTTTTCGGGAATCGGTGGGTAAAGTTCAAGGAAATGTTGGTTTTAACAATAATTTGGCTTAATTAATTCGTATAAATTAATTTTTTGGTAAAATAAACGGTTGTTAGGTGGCATTCTATTAGATATCTGTAAGTCTGTAATGAAATCTAACCGATTCTGCAGTTTTAGGCATTTTTTTTTTGTTTAATTAATATAAAAACTCGCGGGAAGTTTATAAAATTTTTTGATATGTAGACAAAATCAGCTGATTGTGAAAATTTCCAAACTGCTTAAAAAGACGTTCACTCTTTGGTGGAAAAAATTGGTAGAAAGTTTTCTTGTAGGAAATTTCCTCAAAAGTTTTCTATTAAGGGTGAGAACCACTATTATTTTTCAAGATGATGAAATAATGAATGGAAAGATGTTACGATAGAACGTTAATATATTTGCCATCCCAGATTCAATGTAAGTTACGTTATTTTTATAAAATCATTTTTAAGTAAATACTTTTTTTTAAAGGTCTGTGAACATATTTAGACTCAATAAAACTTCTTTTCGAAACGTCCTGGAACAAATCCGTCCAAAACTGAAATGCAGCATGCCAAAGTCTGCAATTACGCCAACAATTAAACTGGCAACTGCTTTGTGATTTTTTGCTCAAGGATCATATCAACTAAGCGTTGAAAATTACTTTAATTTGTCGTTGGCACAACCCACGGTTAGTAAAATTTTATCTGAAGTTTTGGGCGCGATGAAAAGTCATTCCAAAAACCATCGAAATTTAGGGGGTTTTATGCACTTTCGAAAACCTTTAGCAAATTCGGGGTTTTTTCCATTTCGGACACTAATTTTTCAAATGGCGGCATTGTCGTTATTTTGTAGTCGTTTCAACTTCGCTACTAACAATGGCGACGACAGAAAAAAAAACGTTCTTAGCTCTGTTTCTTTACCTTCACAAATTTGCACAATTTTACACAAAGTTACACAAAGTTACCCAAACGTGTTTCTTTACTCCGAAATTGTGTAAATGAGAGCGATTTATTTTCTCTCTTAACGTCAAAATGCGTTTCTCTTTTACACAAAGTTACCCCAAAAAATTCTTCGTGTAAGTTTGAGTAAAGTCTGAAACAATCAGCTGTTTGAAACGTCAGCAGTAAAACATATGTTTTGTTTGTGAAAAAAATTTACAAAAGTGAAGCAAATTTTGTGCAGTGAACATTGCATAAAATTTTCACAGCAATAAATAAAGTGTTTGTGTAGTTTATATTACATAAGGTTTTAAAATAATTATATTTCAGACTTCTGCAATGGAAACCAATAGCGAAAAGGTAAGTGAATGTATGTTTATAAATCCCGAAATAAAGTAACATTGTTTTTTTGCAGGCGGGAGATTATGTCGCACCGATAGGTCCTGAGGAGGCCGGAAACGCGAAAGTTCTAATTTATGAACTGATGTTTTTTTCAAGTGACTCGAGTGATAACAGTGAATCAAGTGACTCTTGTGGCGATGAAGAATTGGTACAGTTGATTGCCCATGAGTCAAGCAGCGAAGAACTTGACAGTATACTGTCGGCTTATGGAGTGTTCCAGCGGAAAAAGCGGAATTGTATAAAAAACTATCTTGAGGACGTTGTGCCGACATATACTGAGACAGAATTTAGGCAACACTTCCGCATCTCCAAAGAGTTGTTTAAAAACTTGTCGGCCCGCATAAACGATGCTGAGTGGTACCAAAAACTTCGTGAAGACAAGCGGCTGCCAGCAACCAATATTTGGCCGTTTTTTATGGTTTGCTGGACACGAGGCATGCAGTTATAGGGATCTTGCGGACCGTTTTAACATATGCGTTGCTAGTATAAGCCGCATTATTGCGAAAGTGACCACGTTTATCAGTAGCTTCAGTCCAGAAGTTATAAAATGTCCTAACGAGGACAAGAAAAAGAAATCTGCGGAATTTTTTAATAAAAAAAGTGGATTTCGAAAAGCTATTGGTAAGTGTTGGTTTCTGAAAAAATTAAACCAATTCTAATTCCATTTTTACACAGGATGCATTGATGGAACACATGTTGTAATTGATCCTCCAAAAAGCAGTAAGGACGATTATATTGATCGCAAAGGAAATGTTACCCTTGGCATGCAAGGTGTGTGCGATGAAAACAAAAAATTTATAAATGTTTTTATTGTAAGAAAAGGGGTTTTTTGCGTTTCTTTACTTTTGTGTAAATTTGAGTATTTTTCTATCAAAGAGAGTAAGTTTTGCTTTTGCTCTCATTTACACAAACTTTACCCAAAAAGTAAAGAAACAAACCTCTTATGTCGGTATTATTTATCTTCGTTTCAAAATGGAGAATACCAATGTATTTTCGATACATGTCGATAACCCCAACAGTGATGCCAAACTGTCGTTTTTATTTTGTTTTCAAACGACAACGCCAATGGGAATAGGCCCGAATAGTCCATAGTCTATCCTGTGTTAAAAATAAATTTTCTTACTTTATATGTATATTGCAAACATTAATTTAGAGTCCAAAAAAAATAAATCCTGCAGGACCATTCGTAATCATAGTACTCATATAAATCTGCTTCCCAATATTTAAGTCTATCAAAAAATCAAAATATTGCATAGATTTTATTAAAATTTGGTTTATATATATCATGATCGCTACATTTTTGACCTAGTCCCCATATAAAAATAGCTACCGATGTGAACCTTTTCATATATGGGGAATAAAAATTCATAAAAAAGCGACAGAAAATTGGTTTATGCTTATTTTCTATATCCTAAGACCCTTTCATTAAACTAATGGTATAGGGTAAAGTATATTTGTCTCTTACTTGCTTTTGTATAGAAATCATGATATCGAACTATTTGCCAATAGGCTTTCATAGGCTTGACCTTAGTTTAGGTGTTGAGGCGCATGGCCAAAAAGTGCAAATACAAATCTAATTCGTAGAATAGGTATATATTCAATATTTACAGATTAATTTTTACAATATGTTATACAATCTAGATTAGTTTTAATGTCAGAAACAGGGGCCTAATTACCGTATGCATGATCATAGCGATGTCAGCTTTTCCCAAGCAAAAAGCGGCAAATAGCAATAAAAGGCGCTAAATTACAATGAAATAAAAAGCGCTAAAAACCGTTCGATCTCATTCATCATATGCAATTTTCCTGCTAGTTAATCTTTTAACTTTTTGTAAATTTGATGAATTTTAGGTCAACAAAGTACTTTATATAAATATTCATAGTTCAAATTTATATACTTGTAAAAGGCGCTAAATGAAAAGAAATGCGCTTTTTGGGTTATTAAAAATGCTTATTCTAGCGCGAAAAGCGCTAAGTTGGCATCGCTGCATGAGGGAGTGCAATTTACTTTTAAGTATTCGATAGAGTGAAACCAAACGGAAGTTATATCATTTTCAGACGGCAAAATGAACCACTTGATTCGCTCTCTGAATCATGATTGTGAACCTTGGTGTTCAGACGAGTGTTCTTGTTTCATTTTGACGTTTATATTTTTTGTGCAAATATTTGAAGACATTCTTATACACTTTACGTTTCACTATTTCATTTTTTCCATTTTTATTTGAATATATATATGTAAATATATACTTTTTATTTGTTAAATGTTTCTATTTATGTTATTGCACAAATTAATTTTCAGTTTTTTTCTTTGTTTATATATTTTTGACAGCTAGTTCAGATAAACTAGCGATAATTTCTTATCATACTAGGAGATGACACTCAATGTTTGTAGGTTCACAACTAGGTTCATTTTGAACCAAGTAGATTCGCTCTCAAAATTTGGTATGGCGAATCATGTAGATTCAATCATGATTCGGGAGCGAACCGTGAATGAGAGAGCTAACCGCGAATCTTGCTGTCCGTGTGAACATAGCATTACTCGAAGGCATTGAAAATTTTATACGATTGAATTTAAAAGAAATGTTACTTCAAACACTATAAAAGTTAAATATACTTTAGGGGCTACTAATAAAAATAAAATTTTAAAAGTTAGATTATAAATATATTAAAAAAAAAAAACATAAATTTATATGAAAAAATTTCAGGAAAATTTTAAATCTTGCTTTATAAATTGTTGTCGTTCTAAAAGTTTTTAAATTTTAAATTTTCTATTTTTATTAAAATTAATTTTATTTTAAAAATATATCCAAAAATGTTTAAAAATTAATAAATAAAAAAATAAAAATTAAAAAAAATTATTTGTGTTTTATTGGAATTTGAATATAAAAAATAGTGTTGTTTGTTTTTAATTTCTCAAATAATTTATGTTATTTTACTTTTTGCTATACAAATATATAGGTAACATTTACAAATACATAATTATTTTTTCGTAAGTTTTTTTAATTAAAAATATTACGGTATTTTTTTTTTTTTGCTTAAATATTTTGTTTTTATTATTTAAAATCAGTCAAGAGTAGTGAATTACATATAATTTATATTTTTGTATGTGTGAGTGATTGTGTCAGATAAAAGTTTGTTTATTCTATAAAGACAAAAATGCATTGTTTTGCATAATTCACATTTATATAGTTATAAACTACACAACATACTAAAGGATTTAACAACAGTATTTTTCTTTTCAATATATTATAATTATTTTTTTTTTTTTATGAATTTAGTTTTGTTGATGATTTAAATATATAGTAATGTGTGTGAGATGATGGGTTAGCCTATAATAATGACAAAATATCTTTAGATGTTTTATGGAATGAAGATGAGGAAAGAGTTTTTAAAGTTTAATTTCTTGTGGAAATTTCTTGTCAGAAATATATTGAAAATATTTTTCAAAAATTGGTTTTGAACAATATAAACTACTAGTAGAACAATAATTTTATTTATATATTTTTTTTTTTGTTGAAATTTTTAAAAAAATATTTATTTTCCGAGAAATTATTTTGTTAATGTTACAAACAAAATACAACTTTTCTCTCTATTAATTGAAAAATTATTTTTCTTGAAAGCATTTGTTTATTTTAAAAAATCCTTATTTCTTAATTTTATATACTAATTATTTTTATTTAAAATTCCTCAACATTATTTTTTATATTTTTAATTTTATTTTAATTTTAATCATATTATTTTCAAATATTTTGACGGACTTTTTCATTAACTTTTGGTTAAATATTTTGTTTTTTTTTAAGTTTTGCTTTTAAAAATTGGTGTGTGTATGTATTTATATAAGTATGTTTGTATATATTAATATATAGTATATGATTGTGTACATAACATGTAAAATACATAAAATACCTACAAAAAACCATATACTACTACTTGGCTTAAATATTAGTTTAAATATTACGTTCATATTCTATAAAAGTTAAGCTAGTAATACTTTTTTTGTTTAAAAATTTCTTAATAATAAGTAATTAAAAGAAAACGACAAACATAATCAAAGAACTTTAAAAGCCAGAACGAACGCATTATTATGAATTTAAAGGAGGAAACAGTACAGGAAATTTGCAATAGTATTGAACACAATAGGCATATACGAGTCATTTGGAGCCAATAAAAAATTTACAAAAACATAATTATATTTGTAGCACATATGTATATTTAAAAGGAATAGCATATCTTCGGGCGCCATATTTTAAAAATATGTATGTATATTGAAATCAAGACTGAAGTCAGACTTAAAAGTATTTCATGCTATAAACCAAATCATCTTCAGCTTAAAATTTAATCGTTAAGATTATATTTGTTTATAATTGCATATAATAATATATATGCAATTTTCTATAGAAAACATTGATGTACAAATTGTCTAAATTATATAATGCGTACGTAAGAAAACTTAATGTTTTTTTAAGACCGAAATACGTGCAGAAAATGTATTGCGTATTTTTTTTAAATATCTACTAAACGTCATGCAGATTTAATAAGCGTTTCTGTGGATAATAAATATGATGAATTTTTGACGAACTTCTCGAAGAAAAAAAAAAGGTTTATGCTATGTGAGTATTTACTAGATGACCTGGCATCATCATTTGGTAATGTAGTGTTTACGGGATAGTTTAATACGAACATATTCGATAATAGTGCAGAGGTCCGAAATTTTTGTCATAATCACAATTTATATCTAGTTCATAATAATTTACTAACTCATTTTGACTGTGTTTATCACTCAACATAACTCATAGACTTCTTTCTCGTAACTGATATTGATTTCATACAGAAAACTGGTTGATTTCAAGTGCAAGCATTAAACTCACACCACGCTTTATCATACTTAGCACTTTTTGTGGCGGTAAATGAATTCCTGATTGTATTTTATGTAGGTATTATAAAAACCTAAATTTAGAAGAATGTGCAAGAGATTTAGAATTGACAAGCTTTAATAATATTTACAGGACAGCTGACACTAATCCTTAGCTATTATTTTTTCTAACAATTTAACAATATCAGCCCAATTCTCAATAACAATTCCCTGGGAATTTTTTTCTTTATTCCCTTAATAAAATCTCCCCGGGAATTTTTTCTCTTTTCCCTTTACCCTTATTCTAAAAGACCTTCGAAAATGGGAATCTATTCCCCGGGAAAAAAGTAGCTATTCTGAATGTCAATAAAAGGGAGAATAATTTGGGAATAATTCCGCCAAAAAATTGAGAGCGAGTGCTGCGAAAAATGTAAGTATTTAATATTTTTATGAAAAATAGTAATATATATCATTTAAAATTTTGTATAATATTATTATGGCATTACTGTTGCTTTCAGGTCAAAAGCAACAAAAACAAAAACAAATTCGTGTTCTTTTGAACACAATGCAAGCCAACCCTGATGTTGCATGCGGGATGTTCAAAGGAAGCAAGGAGGAGCTAAGCCGGGTATGGCATCACGTAGCTTTCTTCTTGCCATGCTTTGCTCCGTCTTGTCCTGCTGCTGCTCTTCTGCTTCAGCTATCATCAGAAACGCTACACTGAACATTTTTTGTATTTATTTTAATATATTAAAGATTTTAAAAAAAGTTTTACTATTAATTTCCACAAAAAATTTTTAAATTTGTAAACAAAAAACAACTGAAGCAAAACAGCTGTCTTCGAATAATCGAAAATCTCTCTCCCATATTACTCTTCTCCCCGCCTGTTTACCCCCCAATCTCACATCACACTGAAATTGTAAAATCGTTGTGTACGTATTATCAACGAAAAATTGTTCGAATTAGTCGAATCCATCGCCATTAAATTTTATGCTCACACATCTGACTGCAATCTCATTTTTAAAATGTTGTCGAAGCGTAAACTTGAAAAAATTTGTATACTTCTCTCTCTTATTTTATTTTAAGTAGAGTTACCGAGTTTATTATACAGGCACATGTTTGAGGGAAAATGTTTACATTTATTATTATTAGTATTATTTTAATAATAGTTAATAATATTTATGCTCTATAATTAACAAACTTGCGTTTTTGTATGCGCATTTCAAAAAATAAAGCATTATAATAGATTTAACAAGTTAAAACTTTAATTACAATTTTATAGAATCCAGTAAATTTGCATTAAATTTATAACAGGGTAACATTAATCATCGTTAGTGTCTGCCACTACTCGCACGAAAAATTTGGTGCCATTAGTGTGACCACTGCGGAAAATGTGTGTGTATTAGTAAAAAAAATGTGAGTGTATTGAGTTTTTCGAACTTGTAGTGTGATGTGAGATTGCTGGGTTAGAATAGGAGGATTTATTCTCGGGAAAAATTAATTCCCCGGGAACTCATTTCCCTGGGAATATTTAGAATTGGGCTGTATATAAAAATGCTTCAAATACTACAAGAACAGTAGGAATTTTACAAAAAAAAAAAAAAAATATTTTTCTACCATTAAACATTTTGAGTGGGCTTGCACGCATAGTTTTTATGCTAATAGTGCGTTTGCATCTAATCTATACGAGATTTCGAACACAATCTAATTAATTTTTACAAGATTTCCCATACAAAACAAAATCTAGTTCGTTATAGTGCGTTTACATCTAAGCAAAATCTAGCAAATACGAGATTTCGAGCACAATCTAGCTCATTTTTACTAGACTTCAAATACAAAATAAAATCTAGCTCGTTACTAGAGTTTAGCAAAATCCCACAAAATCTTTTCAAACTTGGACACTACCAAATGATACTACTGTGTATTTTAATATTGGAGTAGAAAGTTACAACGCAGTGACTGAAAAATTGACAAGTTGAATAAAAAGGAAATAAAATATTAATTATTAATAAATTTAAATTTAAAACATTTCATTGTTCACTTTCGTAAAAAAGTTGCAATTCGTCACGTCATTATTAAAACTAAGAACTGTATAACTCTAAGATCGGTATTTTTAATAAAATCGTTTTAAATTACAGGTCAAACTTGTTCAGCATGTTTGATCTTCTTTGATTGACGAAATCAATAAATTTTTGTTGTGTCATAATGACGTCCTACTAATTCTTATATCAAATTTAGTCACTTTTCTTCCTCGACCGGTATAAAACGTGACAAAGTAATTAAGATTAGCACAATGAACATTCGCAACTTGTTGATTAATATTTTTTAATATTGTTGGTTTTCGAAAATGTTGCAACATTTTTCGACGAACAGAAAAACTGCAATTCGAGTTCTTTAAATAAGCACTTTAAATTACATAGTATTGTGCGTAATGAACAAAAAGAATTGAACATATGTCTCGTACACAAAGTGGACAAACCATTTAAGACGGCTACATTTGGCATGGGATGTTTCTGGGGTGCTGAATCTTTATATGGTGGTACTTTGGGAATATTACGTACTACTGTAGGTTATGCTGGCGGCAGCAAGGAAGCTCGAACATACCGTAATATGGGAGATCATACGGAAGTTTTAGAAATTAATTTTGATCCTGAAGTTATAAGCTTCAAACAACTGTTGGATTTATTCTGGAATAATCATGAATATGGCTTGTGTACTGTTATTAAGAGACAATATATGTCCTTGACTTTATATCATGATGAAGAGCAAAAGCAAATTGCTGAACAGTCTAGAGAAGAAGAACAAAAGAAAAGAGCTCTTGAAGTCATACATACAGAAATAGCGCCAAAGAAAAATTTCTATCCCGCAGAAGACTATCATCAAAAATATCGTCTTCAAGGTCATCGCGATTTGTGTGGAACTTTAAACTTAGACTCGAAACTTTTACAGACCTCCTATGTAGCAACTAAACTAAATGGCTATTTGGCTGGTATTGGTGGTCTCGAGCAATTTAAATGTGGTTTGACACCTAGCCAAAAAGACTATTGCAACTATTATATTGAGAAGAATGAGGGCCAGGGCCTCTACTGCTGACGCGGGAAAATAGATGTAAAATTAAAGAAATATGCATCCTAACAAATTAAATGCATTACTGTTTTAAGTTCTTTATTTAGTTAATGTTTAGATTAATTTGAGCTTTCGTTTTTCTTCTATTGTGATGATTGTATTATTAAAAAAAAATATATATATACACGTTTTAACAAAAAAAAAAAAAAAAAAAAAAAAATAATAATTGTGGAAAATGAATTTGTTTTTGCTGTTCAAACAATACATTTAACAACTGCTAATTTTTTTTCGCAAAATTTCTTTTTCAGCTTGAGCTTTTCTCATTTTTTATGCATAATATAATAATAAAATCTGTTCCTTTTTAGAATTTTTCATATTTCTATTTTCCTATTGTTTTGAATATTTTTGTTAGTTCTAGTTATATGTGTTGTTTTAATCAGCTGTTCATTTTTGTGGAAACAAAATCTCACAAAATGTCAAAAAAGTTAGATGATGTAAACGGTAAAGATTTTGAAATAGATTTCAACTAAAATCTACCAGATTTTCCTCAGATGTAAACACACTATAAGTGTAGATTCATTATATAGAAAGTTTAATACTTTTTTAAAGAGACCTCAAAAACAAATATCCAAAATAGTAAACGAACAGCAATTTGTAAGAATTTGCAAGTTCATTGAAACAGCTGATTGTAAACACATTTGAAAGTGAAGAAAAAGTGAAACTCTAAATTAAATAACCTAACCCATAAAATAAAGTTTTTATTAAAACTCTCCGTGACTTGCGTGACTATGTATGACTGTGCGTGACGATGTCGAAGTTAATCTTTCTTTACAGCAAGTATATCGCACAAGTTTCAGATTGATTGGATAAGGGGAAATCCGTTTTAAATCTCTCCGAGACTGTGCATGATCATGCGTGACTGTGCGTGACTAAGTCAAAGTTATTTTTTTTTCACAGCAAGTGTATGGACCAAGTTTCAAATCGATCGGATGAGGGAAAATGACTTTGGCCACAACAAGTCTATGGGCACAGTTTCAGGTCGATCGGATAAGGGGAAGTGAGGTTTTAATCCTTCAGAAAACAACATGGATGTCAATGTTTTCTGTAGAAATTATATTTTCTGTAGAAATTTAAGCTTTGATAGGTTTCTATTAAGGTGAGAGGGCGACCGTCGCGCCTAGAGGGTGTCGTAGACTTGGCTCTGAAATTCAGTACATTGTAATTATACCCTATACCACAATGTGGTTAGGATATATTGAATTTGTGCAAATACCAAAAATGTTTGACCCCTAAACTTGTCTTCTATTATACCGATGTCCGTCCGTTATCCTTGTAATCAAACTACTGTTCGCAAGTACGAATATATTTTGCTGAAATTTGGTATATAAGTTTCTATTGGCCATAGGATGAACGCTATTGAAATTGGTTAAAATCGGTGAATGGTCGATCGACTTAAATTGCCATAAGATCCAAATTACCATATACAGGGTGGGCCAAAAGAAACCAAGGGGTTGTAAAAGTTTAATAACTTTTTCGTTTATTAATTTTTTTTTATTTTGTCTTTCAGATTATATAGACAACACTTGGAGAATTTTTAATGGAGAGGTTCACAATTGAACAGAGAACCAGAACAATAGAATTTTATTATTTAAACCAGAGATCAATTATTTTAACGCAAAGAGCATATCGTCGACATTTTAACGTCAGAATTTCGCCCTCTGAAGCAATGATTCGTTGCTTAGTTGATCGTCATCACCAACATGGCAGCGTAAGAGATTTGCCTCGAACCGGTAGACCACGTGTAAGTCGCACTGCGGAAAATATTGAACGAGTACAGCAAAGTGTTAACGAAGCACCAGAAACATCTGCCAGAAGGCGTTCTGCTCAGCTAGAAATGTCTCGTACGTCACTACGTCGCATTTTAAAAAAAGATTTAAAAAAAGATTTATTGGTGCAAGAATTAAAACCCGCAGATCATCGGCAACGTCTAAATTTTGCAGTTAAATTTCAAGAGTTGGCCAGAAATGAAATCAACTTTATTAAAAATTTGATTACGAGTGATGAAGCTAATTTTCATTTGAATGGCTTTGTTAATAAGCAGAACTGTAGGTTCTGGGGTTCTCAATATCCAAGAGCCATTCATCAACGCCAATTGCACCCTATCAGATGTACAGTATGGTGTGGGATCACATCTGAAAATGTCATTGGGCCTTACTTCTTCGAGAATGAAGATGGAAGTGCTGTAACCGTAAATGGAGAGCGGTATCGGTTTATGATAGAAAATTTTTTACGTCCTGCTCTTGAAAACAGACCTGGTATGTGGTTTCAGCAGGACGGAGCCACTGCCCATACTCCCCGAGACACAATGGCACTTTTAAGAAATTCGGAAATTATTTGGCCAGCGCGATCGCCAGATTTGACAGCACCCGATTATTTTCTTTGGGGTTATTTGAAGGAGCGAGTGTATGTGAACAAGCCAGAGACAATCCTTGAACTCAAGGCAAACATTGTTGCGGAAATTCGAACGCTACAGCCACAAGTTTTGAAAGGTGTTATGGAAAATGCTCTAAAAAGAGCCCATCAGTACGAAGCTGAAAACGTTGGTCATTTAAGAGACATCATTTTTCATACTTAGTGTAAAAAAATTTGCCTTTTGTATATTATATAATCTGAAAGAAAAAATAAAAAAATTAATAAACGAAAAAGTTATTAAACTTTTACACCCCTTGGTTTCTTTTGGCCCACCCTGTATTATACCGATGTCCGTCCGTTATCCTTGTAATCAAACTACTGTTCGCAAGTACGAATATATTTTGCTGAAAGTTGGTATATAACTTTCTATTGGCCATAGGATGAACGCTATTGAAATTGGTTAAAATCGGTGAATGGTCGATTGACTTAAATTGCCATAAGATCCAAATTACCATATAGATCTCGACCAAATTGGGTTTATGTTAGTTTATTACATCCATTACATTTATTACATTCTTAGTCATAGCCCTCATATAAAAATGCTTCCTTAGACCCATCAAAAACAAAAATATTGCACAGATTTTTCTGAAGTTTGGTTTCTATATGATTTTTTCAAAAAATAGTGACTTTAACAAGGATCGGTAGGATCCGTCCATATTTCAACCTAGTCACCATATAAATATAGCAGCCAAAATTAACTTTTCCAAAACTGCAGGCGAAAAAATAATAAAATTCCACTCAGTTTTTATTTATGCTTATTTTCTATACCCAATTAGCTGGACCTAAGACCAATAATCTATATACATGGTATAGGGTATCGCATAGTCGGTCTAGAACAACTACAATTTTCGTACTTGTATTTTTCTAATCGGAATTTCCTACAACTAATATATTGTGCTTATCAAATTCTTTTTTTATTTTAAGATATGTATTTTATACGAAAAGTAACAAAAATGAAAATTATAAAATATTCTTCTCAAATTTTTTTCATCGAAAATTTCGTTTTATGCTTAAAAAATGGTCACGTTATTATTGAATATTTTAAATTAAAACATTTGCAAATTTCCTAAACTGTATATTTTTTTATTACTTTAAAAAGCATTTAAGATATTTTTTTTTTTATAACAATTCTTTTTATTTTTGTTATGTTTTCAATTATTTAAAATTGTTTTAACATTCACATGCAACCATCACTTTGAGTTTTTATCTATTAAATATGTGTTTTTCTTTTCAAATTTAAAAAAAAAATAATTTTTATTATTTTAAAATTTTGCCTTTTTTATATGGGAAAAAATGGTGTGGTTTCCTTTTCATTTTATTTTTTTCTTGTTAACAACATTTATCAAAAATATAAACTACATTTTTTTGGTAACACTCCTCATGTATTTTTTTAAAATTATTTTTGTTTCTATATCAAAAAAAAAAATTCTTTTATGTGCTTTTAAAACAGTTTCTTTTTTCTTTTTCCAACAACAATTTTTTGTTTTTTTTTTTTGTAACCTTAAACCGTAACGTTTTGTATTTTTTTTTTTGCCTTCTCCATGAAACATGTTAGTAAATATTGAAAAAAAAAATGAAATAAATAAAAATTGAGAACAGTTAAAAATCTATATAAATATTTTTATTTATTTTAAAATAGAATAGATAATTTTCAATATATATTTTGGATAAATATTTTATTAATTTACTTCTTCTTTTGAGTTTTGCAATTTATTACAGTAACATTTCTCAGAGCCTAACAATTAAAAAAGTTATTGAAAACATGATGTGGTGGTAAGGATTAGATTAAATTGAGTTGTGTATTGTGATTATTTTTAATTTTTACAAAAGTTAAGATATGTTGAATATACATAATAGCATTATGCAGTAGTTAAGAGGAAAATTCGTAAAGGAAAGAGATTTTGTAATATCAGACGGAATTCCATAGACAAATTTTATGATAATATTTGTGACCCGGTCTATGAAAGGTTCGGATAGTTTTTGAGACGCTCTTTCACATGGTGAAAGTCAGAAAGTCCTAACTTGCTTAGAAGTGTACTAAAAATATAGAGAAAGAAGAGCACAAATTAAAGAAAAACAGAATTTTATTGAAAATCGAGAATCAAGATAATACATGGAATTGAAAATGAAAAAAAAAGGATTGAACGCTACAAAAATGATTTTTACCAAAAAACAATCTACTTTGCACAAAAAATATTTATTTAGCAATGTGTAGTAGTTTTCTTCGCCGCCATCTTTGCTGAAACCTTTGAAGTTGCTCGTTTTTTTTTTTTTTGAATCTTCTTCTGGAGATGAGGCCTTACGTTTTCTTGATTTTTTTATTGGAGTTGAATTCGCGGGTTTCTTCAGTTTTTTATTTTTTGGATCGTGATTTGACGATGCAGCTATAGGTTTCGGTTTCTGTTTCGACGATGAAGCTACAGGTTTTGAGGATGAAGCCTTGGGTTCCGTCGGTGCCACTTTTGTGGCTGGTAAAGCATCTTCAGATTTTTTTGATGGCATTTTTTTTCGATGGCAATGGAGCCAAAATATCCGCATTCATGGGATCTGAAACCAAACTTCTGAGATTCTGATAAATGTACCACTGACGCTGCAGAGATACACCAACTGGTTGGATAATTTCGGGCATGTTGTCATCAACGAGGATTAATGACAGTTGAAATGACTCAACATCCTCGCTGTCCGCAAATTTTTTGGTTTTTCAAGAGTTTTTGTTCATTATAAAATGGTGGAATTGTGTAATACCAACAAGTGGCTTGTAGAATGGTTTAAAATAACTCTCCCATTCATACCAAAACACATTTTTCGACGATACAGCTGTATTATGGCCACCTGGTGACGATTGTACGACGCACTGCAGTAAATCTTCATACGTATCAATATTAGTAACAGCATACTTGGCCTTGAAAATACCGAAGAAGTTTTCGGCGCGATGAATAGAACAAATTAATTCTTTTGAAACGTCGTTCCAAAAACCATAGAAATTTAGGTGGTTTTATGCACTTTCGAAAACCTTTCGCGACTTTTTTTCCATTTCAGACATTAATTTTTCAAATTGCGGCACTGTCGTTATTTTCATTTTTAACCCTCCGATGAGTGAGGTCCCTAGGGACCTTTTTGCCTTTTAAAACTGAAATTACTCCTACTTCGGCCACTACAACCCCCCCAAAGTTGCTCTGTATTCCAAGAGTATTTTGTTGCGCATCTTTTGGAAAAAAAAAATCAAGCCGATCGGATCATTACTTTAGGAGTCATTGAGGTTTTAATGAGAATAGTACGCGGACGTGTGAATAGGTCCGTATGGACTTTGTACTGAATTTCACTAATAAATGCATGTTTTTGGGCATCATTATAATTTTTTTATTGTCTCAACACATAATTTACTTGTTGTGAACACAAAGACCTAAACTCAAAGACATTAGGGATGATGATAAAAACAAAAAATTCTAAGAAAAATTCGAAGACATGAACTTTATTGCTTTCAACATAACTTGGCAGCAGCTTACACTCCTCATGAAGCACTAACAATTGATGAGCAGTTGTTCCCTTAAAGAGGCCGGACCCGCTTTGTTGAGGAGGAAGACCGCATATGTTGGTACAGTGCGCTACAACAAAACATTCATTCCACTGGAGTTCAAGAAGAACCCGAAGCGCACCATCAATAGTACATTATTTGGGTTCAACGAAGGGGATATAGCGTTATGCTCATACGTGCCGAAAAAAAATAAAGTGGTGAACGTGCTCTCCACAATGCACTACACCTGCCTCGTTGACGAGCAAACCGAGAAGCGGAAGCCCTATGCCATATTAGATTACAACGCCAACAAATGCGGCGTTGATACCATGGATCAAATGCTAGGCACTTACAGCTGCAAAAGAGCAACACAACGATGGCCGTTGGCCATGTTTTATAATATGCTGGACGTCGCTGCATTGGCTGCTTTTACGATTTACAACGAAATGAAGCCTATAAAAAGGAGTGACAGACGGCGGTCATTCTTGTTACTGCTAACGAAACAATTGGCCACACCAAATATCGAACAACGTGCCCTGAACAACCATATAACCTCATATCCAAGGATACGCAATGCGATGAAAGCATTCGATGTCAGGGTAAGAAAAACATCTTCAAATTCAAGAATAGAATATATATTTATTTGTTTTTTATTTTTCTTTTCATTTCAGGTATTACCAAGACCGATGGAAGGCAATGCACCGTCGTTTGCGGCTAGGTCAAGTAGACCGTCATGTCGCCTTTGCCGTTCTGAGTACGGGCGGCAGCAGAAAACGCGGGAATACTGCTTCGGCTGCGGCAACGCTGTTTCCGGAGAACATAGCATACTTTTACATCGCTGCAACACTTGCGCACAGGGCGGGGGACAAGAAGTACACGCTCAACAACAATAATTTTTAAACTTTTTTATAATAGTCTTAAGAAAATTCAAGCAAAAAAAAAATTTTAAAAATTTAAAAAATTATTTTTGTATGTAGAATTTAGTTATAAACAATAAAAACAAAAAAAAATTAAAAAAAAATTTTTTATATGAAAAAAACATGATTTACAAAAAAGGTCCGTAGGGACCTTTTCACACGGCCGTGAAGTTCAGAACTGTCACTCATCGGAGGGTTAATTTAATTTTTTGTAGTCGTTTCAACTTTGCTACTAACAATGGCGACGACAGAAAAAAAACGTTCTTTTGTCGTTATTATCTTCGTTTCAAAATGGAGAATACCAATGTATTTTCGATACATGTCGATAACCCCAACAGTGATGCCAAACTGTCGTTTTTGTTTTGTTCTCAAACGACAAGGCCAATGGGAATAGGCCCGAATATCTCATTTATTGCACAATTTAAATTTATTATAAATATTATAAATATTTAAATTTTAATTTATTATAAATATTTACAAAAGTAAACAATTTGATAAACTTGATACTAAATTATTACAACAAACACACTGAGTTTTTAACATTTTTTTATGACCATATTTTAGGACATATCTTGACACAGTAAAGCCCGATTTACCCTATTTTAAATACAAAACTGCTTGAAATAATACCAAACAATATTATCCCAATTTTACCCAGGTAAATGGTTTGGTTTGTGAATGAGCATGATTGCAATAGACAGACGGACGGAACGTCGGAACATCGCTATATTTACTCGAGTCGAATCAAGAGTATATGTACTTTATGGGGTTGAAAATTCATTTTTCGGTGCGCTACAAATGGAGTGACAAACTTATATATGCCCTCTGCACAGTGGCATGGAAAGTATAATAATGGATACCCAACAAAATGTTGATGGAAAGTTTTCAATTATTGCAGAGTGAAGGTTTCCAATGTTTTGTCAACAGCATAAAAATTAATATCTTTAAGATTCGGTATTTTTTCTTTTTTGTATAAATAAAACATATAAATTTTTAAATTAATAAAAAGAGTTTTTTATTTTATGATCCAATTTTTTGGTATTGAAAAAGGCGATGGTTAATTATAAATTAGGAAAAGGCGATGGTTAATTATAAATCAACACTGCTCCCGTCAACAATCATCTGTTAGTAGAACTGAAAAACTCGAACTTATTGACTGAAAGTTTGTGTTTGGCAGCTATTCAAAGCATGAAAAGTCAATTTTAAGTGCTCATAAAAATTTATTTATTTTGTTCGGAAAAAAACATCACCTAAACCAAGAAAAAGTAAATTTTGAACGCTCATAAAATTTTTTTTGGATAAAACCATCACCTAAACCAAGGAAAATCCTGTTGTGGTCACACAAGCACTGGTGACGCCAAACGTCCTGGACGTTCAACTAAAGTCATTACACTACGATTGGTCTTAGCTGTTTGTAGAGAGTGTGAGATTATTGAGGCCACAGGCATATCGCATGATTGTGTCAATTCGATTTTATATGATCAGTTTGGGCTTAGAAAGCTGTCCCAGTTTGCGCACAATAAAAAAAATTATAAAATTTAAAATAATAGTAGCCATGGCTTCCCATGGCTTTAAGCATCCAGCGATTATTTTCTGTTTTCAAACCTAAAGAAATGAGTTGTGCTCTGTTTTAGCTACAACGATGATATATTGATCAAACAAAAGCTTATTTTGAAGACCTTGAAATATCCTGTTACAGGGATAAAAAAAATGGAGAGGCATTGGTCAAAGTGCATTGTGTTAGAACGGAGACACGCGGATTTATTGATCCGCCCTCGTAACAAATGTAAGTAAAGCCTCGACGGCGTGAACATTTCAATTAAAAAATTAGACCGTGCCAATTTTAAAGATTTTTACGAAGTAAATTTTCTTCTTAACTGCTGCCTTAAAATGTTCTTTCAACTTAAATACTTATAAATATTTATTGTTTATCATAATTTGTATTTGTTTTTAATAAATGTATTCAATTGTTGATATACATACATGTATCAATAATTACTACAATAAATCCCTTTTATTGTTATATTTCTAATTTAAATATTTAACATTCACATAAAAAGCACAATATGTTTATGGCCATAATTGTATTGTAGTTGTATATATAAAAAAGTGTTTAAATATTATTATTTTGGGGCTTTATTTAAATATTTTTCTTATTATTGCAAATATTGTATGTAATTTATTGATAGTTTGGAAACAGTTTCAATACAAAAGTTGTATATTATAAATAGAGAGCACAGTCTAAATGTTTTGTTTATAAAGAGGTTTTTTCAGATTTTTTTTCTTTTAAATATTATATATTTTTCTTTTTGTATTTATTTTTTTTTCATAGTAAAAAACAAGTTCAACGTTAAATTAAATTTTAAAAAAATTGGTGTTGATTTTTAAAATATGTTACTATATTTTTGTTTTTAATTTTTGTTTAACAAGATATGCGGAGGAATGCAATAGTTATAATTTAAAATTTTTATTTAAAGAAACGTATTTTTTTAATAGTCACTGAGATGCCTATTTGTATTTTTTTTTTTTATAAATATCATCATATTTAAATTAAAAATAAAATTATTTCAATTTTTTTAAAATTATTTCAATTTTTTTTTTTAATTTCATAGAAATGTGATATATTTATTTTTAAATCAGCTTAATTGAAAAAGATTTAAAATGTTAATTAATCTTGAACTTAATTTTATTTTTACTTTAATTATGTTTTATTTTTTTTAAGTAGTGTTGTAGCCAGTTTTTATATTATTTTTGGAGGCAATATAATTATTTTTTGTTTATTTTTTGTTTATCAAAAAACACACATTTTTTTATGTAACTTTGATAAAAACTTTTATTTTCTTTTGTTATATTATTGAATATTATTGTTTAACTTATTTAAGTAACATTTAAAAAACTACTACATTTACCGTTTTTTCCCATACATTTATGTGGAATAGAAAAATATTTTTTTCTTCTTTTTGTTTTAATTTTTATAAGTTTATCGTTTTTTCTCATCGTATTTGTTTATATTTTGGAATACATATAAAAATAAATATTTGTATTACTTTAAGCCTTTAAAAAAAAAACTAATTATATATTTTGTGTCCCGTTCCATGAAAAATAGTACATAAACTTATAATTAAATCTAAAATAATTAAAAAAAAAACAATAGTTTTTTTTGTTTCAATACTTAAATTTTAAATTGTGCCTAAAAGTTGTGTAATATGTGCAATATAAAGAAACTTAATTTTCAGTGAAAAAAAAACATTTAACTTGAATAAACTATTTTTTTATTTAAATAAATTATTTTTTAAATTAATATTTTTTAAATAATATATACATATATATATATATATATATATTTCCTTGTTTGTTGTGTTAACCTAAATAAATCTTTGAAATATGTAATTTGGTGAGATGGTTTTTCCTAAAACAAAATACTTTGGATTGTATAAATAATGATGTTTTAAAATAAATGCCAACGTCATTTAATTAAAAAAAAAAATACTGGCTGGATTTTCAAAATAGAAATTTTATCGAAATTATAAGAATAATAATAACAATAAAATAATAATATTAATAGAATAATTATAATAACTAGCAGATAGATTCCAGCACTCGAAATTCGAGTGCAAATTCTAGGAAATTTAATTTTTTAATTTGATAAGGACCCTAAAGGTATGCTTCACAATCCAACTCATTTTATATGAAGAAAACAAACTCAACACATTAACACAAACACATTAACAAATTTAAACACACATTGTATAATTTTATGTATGTATGTGTTGGTAGCAACTTTAAACGATCATAATTCAAAAAAAAATATTTCAGACGATAAAAATCTGTAAATCTGGGTAATAGCTAAAAAGAAATGCCTTTCAAATGATAAATTTTTTGTCAAAATCGGGGTGAAACTTACATCGGTCACAAGAAATCGCCTTGCCTCTTAATATTATAGATAATAAAAAATAATAAAATAATAATAAAATTATAATATTAATAGACTGAAATATTGTTCAATTATTCATTGATTTTTAAAGTCCAGGAACAATTTTTATTATTTTATTTAATAAAAAAATATTAGCTGGATTTTCAAACGATTATCTAAAGAAATTTTATCGAAATTATAAGAAAAATAATAATAATAAAATAATTACAATAATAATAAAATAATACTCGTAATAATGAAATAATAATAATAAAATAATAATAATAAAATAATAATAATAAAATAATATTAATAAAATAATAATAATAAAATACTACTAATGATAAAATAAAATAATAATAGAATAATTATAATAGAATAAATATAATAAAAATAAAAAATAATAATAAAATAATAATAATAAAATAATTACAATAATAATAAAATAATACTCGTAATAATGAAATAATAATAATAAAATAATAATAATAAAATAATATTAAGAAAATAATAATAATAAAATAGTACTAATGATAAAATAAAATAATAATAGAATAATTATAATAATAATAATAAAAAATAATAAAATAATAATAATAATAGACTGAAAAATTGTTCAAATATTCATTGATTTTTAAACATAGAAAATTATTGTCCAGGAAAATCTATATATTAATAACTGAAGGTAAAGCGTTCAACCAGTTTTTAAGCAAAATGAGCGCTCGGCGGAGTGTGGAATTTGGCGTAGTTATTGCTCATTTGAAGAAGTGCAGAATGATAAAATTTATGTATATGTGTTATTAAATTAAATAAAATATTTATAACAAATAATTTTATAAGAGCCTAAAGGTATGCTAATCAATTTTAGCCAATTCACAATCATCGGCTGTGCATTTATTATTGATGGTTTAAAAAAAAGAGTACATTTTAATGGCCCTGTATTGAATTGTGAATTGCCTAAAATTGATTAGCATGCCTTTCGGCTCTTAAAAAAGTATTTATTAATAATCCCATTTATAGTTCTTCTGTATGTTCATCAAATATTTACAACGAAATTTAATGAATTTTATTTAAAAATTCACAATTTAATGAATTTCATTTAAATATTCATACATTTTTTGTATATATAGATTAAAAAAACATTGAAAGAAAAAAATTTAATGAAAAAATAAAATTTTTTAGAATTTTCAGTCGAATTTCGAGTGCTGGGCTTGCTAGTCCATTTAAATTGCCCTAAGAACCAAATTATCATATAGTTCTCGGTTATATTTGGTTTGTGTATGTCTATTAAACTCATTACTTGGTACTGTAAAAATACAACCTGTAGGGCCAGCTGCTTCCCGATCTTTAATTCAAACTATAAAAAACAAAAATGGCTCACCCAATGACACTAATCATAGATGCGCAGTTCATTTTCTCATTGGCAAACAGAGCCAATGTTAATGGATATTTAGCCTGTGCAGAAGACATTTTGACAAAACATACTGGGGGGGTTATTATGTAAATCAATCCGAATGAAAAAATTTACGAATTCGTATAAATTGTACTTTGTAGTACGCTTTCGTACTATTATTTGCATTTCAATTTTCGAAAGGAAATTCCTTTCGAAAATATTTTCGTTTCGAATCGAATTACATAATAACCCCCCCTGGATTCGGCAAGTCTTTCCGCTCATCGTCTTTGAGAGTGGGTTAGAGATTTTCAAACTCTGAGTCTTGTTATATCAATTGAGATTATAATATATATTTATGACTTATAAATATATATTATTTATGACTTAATGTCTTAATATTTTGATGTATCTACGCGTTGAAGAACATGTTCTGTTTTTTAGCAGTACACGTGCAAGAAAACCAGAGTTCAGAAAAAAACACACACTGAAAAAAAAACTCGTACATATATGTAAACAAACATAACTTAGACCAACACATACATATTTTTATTTTCATATCAATTATGTGTGTTTCTAAATTTTGTACGGTGCCGAACACATCATGACTGTGTTTCGTTTTAATATTTCGTTATCTACACGAACATTTTTCTATCACGTATTTTTTGTTTCGATCACACATAACCCACACAGATTCGAGTGGTGCTTTATTTGAAGTTCGTGTTCTGGTACGTGTACTGAAAAAAAAACAGAACATGTACAATAAACAGGTTCGAGTTCAGTTATATTTTAAGTCGTGTTCTGGCTCGTGTACTAAGAAAAAATAGAACATGTACAGTGAACAGGTTCGAGTTCAGTTATATTTTAAATTCGTGTTCTGGCTCGTGTACTGCGAAAAATTGAAACATCAATTCGCGATCTGATACACCCCGATAAAAACGACGACAGTTGTTCCAACCAAATTTATTAAAATTTTATTGACCCTTTTTTATGACTTACGTTGCAAATTGTTTACAATTGTCAAATATTTTAAAATTTTATTGGCCATTTTTTTGTGATTTACGTTGAAATTATTTACAATTGTTTTTATTGACTGGTTTTTATTTTAATAAAATATGGTAATAAAATATTTAAGACACAAAAACTACTCAGCATAATATATGTTACACTTGTTTTTTTGTTAGGTTTTTTTTGCATTACTCATCCCTATTTTCGCAACCAATTAGTATCATAGACGAAAAACCCAATTTTGCGGCATTAAAGACACACTTGTTGGTTGTTAGGATCTTTTGCAAACATTTTTTTTTTTTTTGGTAATAACTTTAGACACAAACAAATTTTGCATCATAAAAAACACAATCACCCACCCTTAATTTGCGAACCAATTAGTGACAATGCACAATCTTTTTCTCAATGATTTTTTGGGAAAACACAAAGAGTGTCAATAAAAAAACCCAAAAAAATATTTTCATATTTTATTGTCCCTTTTTTAAGACTTACGTTACAATTGCTTGCAAGTGTTACAATTTCACGCAATTGATTTTGCAATAAATAGCGAGTTCGTGCGTCATTTATTCATTAAAAGTGGTTCAGTTTTCATTAGATCGTGATCTATAAGTGTACTGTGTTATTGTTATAAAAAAATTGGAAAGCAATAACAGAAATAAGTTTTGCTATAAAAAATACGCAACTTTTACATGTCTGATTGAAACCTGCAAGAAAGATTTAAGTGCAGTGTGCAGTTTTGTGTCTTGAGTATTTTATTACCATCTTTTATTAAAATAAAAACCAGTCAATAAAAACAATTGTAAATAATTTCAACGTAAATCACAAAAAAATGGCTAATAAAATTTTAAAATATTTGACAATTGTAAACAATTTGCAACGTAAGTCATAAAAAAGGGTCAATAAAATTCTAATAAATTTGGTTGAAACAATTGTCGTCGTTTTTATCGGGGTGTATCAGATCGCGAATTGATGTTTCAATTTTTCGCAGTACACGAGCCAGAACACGAATTTAAAATATAACTGAACTCGAACCTGTTTATGTACATGTTCTATTTTTTCTTAGTACACGAGCCAGAACACGACTTAAAATATAACTGAACTCGAACCTGTTTATTGTACATGTTCTGTTTTTTCTTAGTACACGAGCCAGAACACGACTTAAAATATAACTGAACTCGAACCTGTTTATTGTACATGTTCTGTTTTTTCTTAGTACACGAGCCAGAACACGACTTAAAATATAACTGAACTCGAACTTGTTTATTGTACATGTTCTGTTTTTTTTCAGTACACGTACCAGAACACGAACTTCATATAAAGCAACACTCGAATCTGTGTGGTTTATGTGTGTTCGAAACAAAAAATACGTGATAGAGAAATGTTCGTGTAGATAACGAAATAATAAAACAAAACACCGTCATGATTGTGTTGGGCACCGTACAAAATTTAGAAACACACATAATTGATATGAAAATAAAAATATGTGTTGGCTGCTTTAGAACAGAACATTGTGTGTTTCATGTGTGTATTTTCTGAACCTTGCCCAAAAGTCACTATTTACATACTGGTAACTCAAGGCGTCTTTGAGTCTAAAAGATCGTTTAAAAGTGCTGTTTCTATACATGCAGACCTTGGAGCACATCATCTCGTTAAAATAAAGTACCGAAACAGTACGCAGAAGATTACGGGAACCCAGTGATGACCAAAAAAAATGAGAAAAGTCCGTTTTGATAGTGCTCACCAATATAAGAACTTGACGATTGAGCAATATATGGTCCAAATAAAGTAAACGTAACCTCCTCTGTGCCGACAATTTGCCGTATGTAAGCCGGTTCGATGGGTAACGTAATAAAGAAAACTGCATTGTGAAAACTGTTAAGTTCCCACAAATCCAGATGGTCTGGGGATGCTTTTCGTACCATGTTCGTGGTCCTTTATACTTTCTAGAAAGAACAATGAATGCTGACATATATGAGCAAGTTAGAATTGTTTGGTCCCTGCACTTGAGGAACATTTTTCCTGCACTACAGATGCAATCTTCCATGACGATTCTGTGCCACGCCGAGCTAAATCAGTAAGCTTTAGAGTAAATCTTCTGTTTATTCCCACCTAATTATTAAATTACAAACAGGTCATAAATAGAAATTATCATTTCATTACAGCTCCAGACAGGCCCGGCCCCAGGAGTTCTGCCGCCCCGAGCGGTATGTACGTGCGCCGCCCCCCCCCCCCACCCTCAGACAAGCATCAAATAAATTTTTAAATATATTTAAAAAAATGTTTAATTTTTTAAGATGCTTATTATGTTTTATTGCGTTATAAACGGAACTACAATTTAAATATTTAGGAATAAAAAAGCTAAACCATAAAAAACAAGTTTACCGCATCGTTTCAGTCTTACTCAACAATTGTAAATTTTGCAGTCAAGAAAAATTTTTTTCCAATATTTTTTTCATCGTCGCCACTAGTCTGCCAGCTTGATTGCGTCATGGGAAAAGGGTTAGAAAACGATACAAAGTTCTTTCGATGGACGAGCAGACACTACGGGTAAATACTTTAAATACTTTACAGACTAAAAATGAGCAAAATTCCAGAAAATGAGCATCAAATGGTTAAAAACATGCTCTTCTTGCTTTTGCACTAGCAAACTACTTTATTATTTCACTGTACTCCAGCTATTGAGCTATCTGATTCTAACTGATATTGTTGCCAGACCGCTTAGACGTGATTCGGACATCGTTGATCTTAGATACGTTTTTATGAGTTTATGTTGCGAAAAACTTCATTCCCCGCTGTCCGCTGTGACAATAGGGCCCATTAGATGTACTCTTAGATGTCACAATAGTTGAAATAACTTTAAGTTCATCTTGTAAATCAACACAACTGATGTCTTTCGATTCATCATAAGTTAAGGCATTTAGAAAACCAAAAAATTCACTATAGCTTTTAAGTTGTTTAAATTTTACACACTAACACACTAATGGTGGTATCTAAGACTCTGTAGTAGAAATCAACTCTGTACCGCATTTCTGGGTCGTCTATAGATTCACCTCTTCTTCATAATCAATTAATTTTTCTCCTTCTAGCCTATTTTGTACAGTGGCACCAATGTTGGGGTTTTCAATATTTAATTTAGAAGCAATTTAAATCGTTTATCACAGACATGAAAAAATCTTTTGTGTGAAGTAATATATGTACGATACTACGGAGCACAGAAATGTGAAGTCTCGTACCTAGCAGCTTGAGTAACCATTTTATCTGCATTTTCGTTTTCACTTGCATCAACCAATGCATCGTGGATTTCTTCTATTTGATAGTTGATGGTTTTCCATAAAGGTTTTAATATAATGCTGGAAATATAATTTTTCACTACTGTCCAGTTGAAGCAGAGATGAAGTTAAAAATTTTAATTTTAGTTCGGCTTGAGGTCATAAATTTTAATGAAATTAAAAATTTTAGTCATCAAACAAAAGAGGGGAATTGCAAATTGAGAAGCCTTGGCAGTGTCATTTCTCACTAAGTTGAGGGAGTGGCTACTACATGGGACGTAATATGCCCAGGATTAATGGCCAAAAATCTTTTTTAACTTTTATATTTTTTCCCTTCATTTTCGAACTGTTGTCGTATCCTTGACCTCTTATATCTTCAATGAGTATTCCCATTTCCTGAAGTTGTAGTACTATAACTTCTGTCAGCCCTTAGCCAATTACTTCTAATACGGGTACAAAACCAAGAAAATGTTCACTTATTTTTACATCTTGAGCAGCATTACCTAAATGAACAAACGCGTACTAATGGTCAACTGTTCAAGTGCAATTCAAAATGATGTAATACAAGATTTTATTTTCAATTTGGTCTTGAAGGATTAGGATGATCTCTTTCTGAATGTTTGTTGTTTTCTCCACCAATTGTTCTTCTTACATGTTCCTATAAAACTGAATCAAATCTTTCAAACAGTTCAATCATCTTATAAAAATTCCCATTATTATGTTGAAAGAGTTTATCAGAGTGACCTTTTGGGGCAGATACTACTGAGACAAAAATTGTATTATGGCATTACAGTTCTCCAATGCAAGGTTTCTGCATTTATTATCTTTAGAGTTCCTGCATCTAAATTTGCCGCTCCTAAAAGCTGCCGCCCTAGGCGGTTGCACCGTTCGCACACCCCCTGGAGTCGACCCTGGCTCCAGAAAACGTTTGCGGAACTCGTAATTTCGCTTTTGGCTTGGGGAATCTCTGCCGACCTAAATACAGGGTGGCTCTGAAAGACCGAAGTAGTGTGAATTCCTTATAACTTTTTTATTATAATTTTTTTTTTCTTTTCTTTTCAGTATTTTGTAAAGACTTGGACAATTTATAATGGAGCAATACACAACCTGAACAACGTGCCCAAATCGTTGAAATTTACTTTTCAAATCAACGGTCCATTGTGTTGACTCAGCGTGCATACCGTCGTCAAGTTAATGTGCGGGTTGCACCCTCTAGTCAACAATAAACTGTCTGGTTGCAAATTTTCGACAACAAGGAGCAGTAAGGAACCTTCCTGGTTCCGGCAGACTACGAACTGTCCACACGTTTGACAATATTCAAGTGGTACAGGAGAGTATTCGGGAGGATCCAGAAACATCAACCAGGAGACGTTCGACAGAACTTGGCCTCTCAAGAGGGTCGCTGCAGCGAATTTTGCATACCATAAGAATGTTTCCATACAAAATTCAACTTGTCCAAGAATTTAAACCGACAGATTACCAGCAACGACTTGACTATGCAATTTATTTCCAGCAAAAAGCACAAGAGAATCCTAATTTTATTCATAACTTAGTTATGAGTGACGAAGCCCATTTCCAATTAAATGGGTTCGTTAACAAGCAAAACTGTAGGATATGGGCTACAGAAAACCCGAGAGTACTTCATCAACGACAATTACACCCAGTTAAGTGTACTGTTTGGTACGGTGTTTCTTCAGAAAGGATCATTGGCCCATATTTTTTTTTTGAAAATGAACGAGGTGTCGCCATTTCCATCAATGGTGATCGATATCGGGCCATGTTGGAAAATTTTGTAAGGCCATCCGCAAATATGGTTCCAACAGGATGGAGCCACAGCGCACACTGCGAGGGCCACAATGGCTCTTTTACGCGACATCTTTGGTGAAAGAATAATTTCGCGTAGAAGCAATTTTAATTGGCCTCCGCGTTCCCCGGATTTAACCGCTCCAGACTGTTTCCTTTGGGGTTATTTAAAAGTGAAAGTTCATGTTAATAAGCCTAGGACTATTGAGGAATTAAAAACCAATATTCGAGACGAAATTAACAACATAACACCGGAAGTTTTGCGAAAGGTCATGGAAAATGTGTTGGAAAGAGCACATTTGTGCGAAGCAGAAAATGGCCACCACTTTCGGGATATCATTTTTAATAACTAATCTAAAAATATTCCCTATAAATTTACTGTATTTAAAAAACAAAAAATTAAAAAATATGCCTTAAATAAAAAGTTATAAGGAATTCGCACCACTTCGGTCTTTCTGTACCACCCTGTATGAAACTTATGGCATGGTTGCCGATCAAAGGCGAAGAAACTCTGTTATAAAGAAAGAGCAAAATCGTGCTAACATTTTTTTTTTTTAAATTTACCTCTAATTAAAAATTTGATTTTAAAAAAAAAGATGTCGATCGGTTTATATAGTTTATATAGTAAGTAATATATTTCTTAGTTTCTTATCATTTATTTGAACTTAGTTTCTATACCTAAAAGTATTTTATGTAATTTTCGTAAACGCAAATCTCATAATTTCATGAACATAATTGCGAACATGCTTCCTCATAACTTTTGATTATCACCTGTGTTGTGTAAGTCATTGTCAGCGTCGTCATCACTTAGAAGTCGCAGTCACATTGAGCCGACGTCCACATCACCACAGCGCTAAATAGACATGTTATCGATAATTTAAAAGAAATAAATATCATCCGCATATAAGAGTATTTAATTTTAAATTCAATTTTGTATAAAAATATGCTTTTTAAGTCGGATTCTAGTGAAAGTTTGTTCTAACGATGAAGAAAACAGGGATCGCCTAAGACTTCAAAGGAGTGTTGGTTATGAGGCACTGGTCGAACATATTCAGTTTGTCGGATAACAAGTGACAAGTGACTAGCTATAATTGATGGCAATATTCAAGTCAAGGGCTAGTGGAGACCGCTAATGTTCATGTCATGACTAAAAATCCAACTTTTTGCCATGACAGAAAGTCTAACAAAAACTTAGCCATTAATTTGAAGTTTCATTCGATTTTGACGTTTAAGTATATTAAAATGGCGCAACTTAAATTAAATAAAAGCGAAAATATTAATTTCATTCTAAAATGGATTCATCCAAAATCTCGTGCTTTTTCTTTAATTTTTTTCTTCTTTAATTTGTATTTGTAGTTTTTTAACTCTTTTTGGTCAATACCACAAGAACACATTTTTTTTGGAAATAAAATGTCGAAACATAATTTGCCTATTTCGCGTTTTGTCTCATATTGTTTCTCTGACTTGAACATGAACATTGCCATGAATTATAGCTAGTCGAGACACCGTGTATTACATTAAAGCTGGCAACAATATTACGGTTCTTGGCACAAGGCTCATACCAATTAATTGTTGGGAATGATTTTTATCCTACCGCAACTATAATTTTGGAGGACACTCGTTATATTGCAAAGAGCCCTCTGCCCACTTTTTATTAAGTTTGAAATGACAGAAAAAGAGAAGGCCGAATCTACGTTGATTTTTGCCAACTATCGCTCAACTCTGATGGGTGCTCCAATGGAATTCAATTTTGACGTTATGTCCACCCAGTCTTGTTGAAAATTATTAGGAGTTGAACCTCTTGCAAACCCCTCCTCTTTGCTAAAGTTGATTTACTCTCCAGTTCCGTAATGGGATACATGCTTTCATGTACTGGGAAATTTTTCTGTTTTTTTTTTTTAATTCGTAATTGTCAAAGTGAAGTTATTTTATGTTTTCTTACATTTTTGTTTTCGTTCGTGATTATGACAACAAAAATTTGTATTAAAAATATAATAAATTTAAATTAATTACAGTTAATTTGAATTAAATAAAACTTGAAAATAAAAAATTAAAAAGAAAAAACACAATTAATCAGCAAAAACTAATTTAAACTAAAAAAAAAAGAATAAAAAGTTTTTCTTCTGGAAATGTCAAACAAGAAAAATAATGTTAAAGTAAACATGAAAAAATCTTGAATTTCATTAGTTCTCTTCCCCCACGATGTTGAAGCATGTTCAAGTACAGGGAGGGCCAAAAGAAACCAAGGGGTGTAAAAGTTTAATAACTTTTTCTTTTATTAATTTTTTTTTATTTTTTCTTTCAGATTATATAGACAACACTTGGAGAATTTATAATGGAGAGGTTCACAATTGAACAGAGAACCAGAACAATAGAATTTTATTATTTAAACCAGAGATCAATTATTCTTACGCAAAGAGCATATCGTCGACATTTTAACGTCAGAATTTCGCCCTCTGAAGCAATGATTCGTTGCTTAGTTGATCGTCATCACCAACATGGCAGCGTAAGAGATTTTTCTCGAACCGGTAGACCACGTGTAAGTCGCACTGCGGAAAATATTGAACGAGTACAGCAAAGTGTTAACGAAGCACCAGAAACATCTGCCAGAAGGCGTTCTGCTCAGCTAGAAATGTCTCGTACGTCACTACGGCGCATTTTAAAAAAAGATTTACAGTTATACACATATAAGGTGCAATTGGTGCACGAATTAAAACCCGCAGATCATCGGCAACGTCTAAATTGTGCAGTTAAATTTCAAGAGTAGGCCAGAAATGAAATCAACTTTATTAAAAATTTGATTATGAGTGATGAAGCTCATTTTCATTTGAATGGCTTTGTTAATAAGCAGAACTGTAGGTTCTGGGGTTCTCAAAATCCAAGAGCCATTCATCAACGCCAATTGCACCCCATCAGATGTACAGTATGGTGTGGGATCACATCTAAAAATGTCATTGGGCCTTACTTCTTCGAGAATGAAGATGGAAGTGCTGTAACCGTAAATGGAGAGCGGTATCGGTTTATGATAGAAAATTTTTTACGTCCTGCTCTTGAAAACAGACCTGGTATGTGGTTTCAGCAGGACGGAGCCACTGCCCATACTGCCCGAGACACAATGGCACTTTTAAGTCAAATTTTTGGAGAGCGAATAATTTCCAGAAATTCGGAAATTATTTGGCCAGCGCGATCGCCAGATTTGACAGCACCCGACTATTTTCTTTGGGGTTATTTGAAGGAGCGAGTGTATGTGAACAAGCCAGAGACAATCCTTGAACTCAAGGCAAACATTGTTGCAGAAATTCGAACGCTACAGCCACAAGTTTTGAAAGGTGTTATGGAAAATGCTCTAAAAAGAGCCCATCAGTGCGAAGCTGAAAACGGTGGTCATTTAAGAGACATAATTTTTCATACTTAGTGTAAAAAAATTTGCCTTTTGTATATTATATAATCTGAAAGAAAAAATAAAAAAAATTAATAAACGAAAAAGTTATTAAACTTTTACACCCCTTGGTTTCTTTTTACCCACCCTGTATGTTGAACATTAGTCGAGTGCGTTCCACCAGAAAAATGTCAAGCTAAAGAGAGAGACATTTGCAGTTTCTCACCACAACTCACCATGCTTGAACAGCTTCAACTTTGCTAGAACAAATTTGTGTGAGTAAGTTTCAACCATTTACGAAAAGTGACAGAAGCAGTTGTTTTCATTCGTTGTTTTGGTTTTTTGATTTTTGTTAAAAAGAATAAAATTTTTGTAAAAATAAATAAAATGGAAAAATTAGTTTTATATGAAAATTTATTGGAATCAAGCAGTGATTCAGAAGAAGAATTAATTATGAATCATGGTTTTTGCTTCAAGTCGTTACACCAGAAAAATAGAAAATGAGAGTGAAGAGCGTAAATATGAAATAACTCAATGCTTGAGTTTTGCTAGACTTTTAAAAGATATTGTTCTGGCCTATTATACAGACATGGATGAAAGTTTAAAAGAGAATTAAAAACAGTTTCAAAAAAAAAAAAATTCATAGTGTGAATCGGGCCTAACGGCAACAAATTTTGTTTCAGTTCTTGTCAAAGATTGTGTCGACAACGAAACTTGAAATTTGCCTTTGAAAATATTAAGTGACTAACAAGAGTAATTGATATCTGTCAATAACAAATACGGCAATGCCATTATTGTGCCGTAGACGTGATTATCAGGAAGCCTCTTCCTTATGAACATGCGCGTGTTACATTTAATAAGATTCAAATTTGCCCCTGACACGTGTGTGGTATGTTACATCATTTAAGATTCAAATAGTTTCGTTATTAATTATAATAAAACAAAATATTGTCTTATCTTTTTTGTATATCGAATCGTCATTTGTTTATGGAGCTAAATATTTTGTATGCAATAGCAATTAACTTATTTATAATTACATATTTTCAGTAACTATTTAGCAAAATACTACTTCCAATTTCGAATCAACAAATTTTCTACAATACTATTTTTATTTTTATAAAAAAAAATCATTTATTGAAACAAAAAAAAAAAAGTAATAATAATAAAAAAACAAAATTCTACACAATTTTTTGTTTTAATTTTTTTTGTAAACTTTAATTTGTATTTCTTTTTCTTTTAATGGCAAGTTTAACAAACACATGTAATTTTATATTAAAAAAAAAATTAGAAAAACCAGCCATGCTTTTTTTTTTTAAAGAAAATCAAACATAATTACAAACTATAATAACATTGATTTAAAAAATAATAATAATCAAAAAAAAAATAAACTTAATACAAAAAACAAAATACAAGCAATAGAAAACAATTTTTTTTACTTCTTAAAAAAAGGATCATTCTTTTCTTTTTCATTTTAACAAAATACAAGATAAATACAAAATATAAATAAGTAGCAATGTGATTTTTTTACGATAAGAACAAACAAAAATAATAAAATAAAATAAAAATATTTTAGCTATTGTGAGAGAAAAGGAATTTCTTTAGTTTATAAAAAAATACGTTTCTTATGATTTAAAAACTGATTTGTTTAAAACTATTCCCTAGTTGTTGATTTTTGTTGTTGCTGTTGCTTTTCTTTCTTTCATTTTAGCTAAATATAAAAATATTATTATGTATATTACGAGATATAAAAAGTAATAATTTAAAAATAAAAAAAACAAACTTTTGTCATGTTTTAATACAAAGGTAGAAGAGATAGAATAGCAGTAGCAAAGTTGTCAGGAAAAAGCAAGCTTTATCTTTTAGAAAATGTTTATTTGAAAAAAAAAAAATCTTATAATTTATAAATTTAGAAACGCCAGGAAACAATTTCCAAAATACAAATCAAAATAACTTGTCGCTTTAAATAACACCATATTATTAAATTAAATTCGCAATTGTACAACATGAGAATTGAGTAAAAATTTCAATAGTTCAACAGAATTATTAAATGAATTAAGGGTATTTATTATTTAATGAATTTTTTTTAATATTTAATAACAAATAAACTTTTGAATTAGATAAAAAAAATGTGTCAATTTTGAAATTTTAAAACATTTTGGAAAATTAAATTACATTTCTTGGAATGTCGGAAATTTATATGTATGAAGATTTATTTTCCTTTTAATGGTAGTGAATTTGAACATAATTGTAAACTTTATTTTAAAAAAAATATTTAAATTCCCTATACAAAATTAATTCCTTTTTTTTTTAATATATTAAATGAAATCTTTAAAATACTGCATATCCAAAGATATTTTAAGAAAGATTTTTTGAAATTTGTGTTTGTGAATTGGTTTTGTTTTAAGTTTGTTTTATTCTCTTTGTTTAACACTACTAAAATTAAAATTAATATTTAAGACTAAATTAAGGGTTTTATATATTAATTTGTGAAAACACTTATATTTATATATATTTAAGCAAAAATTTTTAGCAGCTAAAATTGAATTTTATATTAAAAAAAAACTTTAAAAAATAAACAAAACTTAGAAAAATTTTATGTTTATTATATTATTATTTTAATTATTTATTTATTTTTTTGAGTAACTCACTAATTAACAATTAAAAAATGGGATTTTTGTCTATACTTAAAAAGAAACAAATGCTTTAATGGTAAATTCATGGAAAAGTTATTGTAACGTTAAAACGTTAATGTTTTTTTTTTCCTTTTTTTTTGTTTTCATAAGAGTAAAAAATAAATTAAACAAAAAAATATGTTAAAAAATTGTTTTTTTTTTATAACTTTTTTAAGATTATTTTTTTTTTCTATATAATAAGTCTTATAAACTGATTGCCAAACAGGAGTAGAAGAAAAAAATCTTTTTTATAAAAGATTTTTTTTAAAGGAAATAATTTAATTTTTTTTTTTGAGATTTTTTTATTATTTAAAAAATTGTATTTAATTCAAAAGAGATTGGTTTTAAAGAAAAATCAACAGTTTATTTAAAAAGTAATGGTATTTTTCGGGTTTCTTGTAATAATAATTAATAATAATAATAATAATAATAGTAAAAAAAATTAACAAAATCATTATATTATTTTGCTTCGCACAAAAATTGTTCAGTTCATATATATATATATAAAAAATAAACATAAAAACATTACATACATTAAAAAATAATAATCAAAAATAAAACTTATAAAAAATAAACAAATTCATCGATTTTTTTCTTGTTAAAAAAAAAATAAAGAAAGAAATTTATGTATTAAAAAATTTCTACTTTTTTTTTTTTTTTTTTTTTTTGGAAAAATCAGATATGCGAGTATATAAAAATATTTGTAATAAAAAATAAATTTTTTTATTTTTTTTTTTTTTTTAATAAGCAAACAAAATATGTAAATATTTAAAAAACAGCCAAAAAAAAAACAAACACAAAATTAAAAATACCAAAAAAAATTACACAAAATTATTTTAAAGACATTTCAATATAAACTAAAAAATTACCATAATTTTAAGAAAGTAGTATAAAGTTTCATACAAAATTTAATAAAATAGGAAAGTTACACTTAAATATAAATACATAAAATTAAAAAATAAAAAACAATTTAAAAAAATAGGTAAACCTCAACAATCAAAAAAAGAAAAAAAAGAAAAAAAAAGAAAAAACAAAGAGAAATACAAAGACAGAGATTTTTACAAATATAATAAGGATCAGAAGGGGAAAAGGAGAAAGGCAAATAGAAAGTAATTTTAAGTTTAAAAAAAAACTGAGCTCAACAAAAACATTTTTTTTCTTATATCAAAAATAAAAAAGAGATTTCAATTTCATTATCATTTAAAGACAGTTTAATATAATATTTCCTATAAAATTTCCTTTTTATAACTTAAAGAGAGAGAGAGAGAGAGATATTAAAATAATTTACTCAAAAAGAGAGTGTTTAAAAGAGAGCATTATTTCTTATAAAAGAGAAGGTCTGAGAGATATAGTTTCTTTTAAGTTTCTCTTTTTTTTTCATAAGCTACAGTTTAAAAAAGAAATTAACAAAAACTCAGTCGTTTTTTAGGGAATCTTATATGTATATAAAAAAAATCCCTACATTTAGAATTTTTTTGTTTTCTTTTTCATTGACATCATACTTTTTGTTTTTTTTTTTTTAGCTTTTAAATAACATTATCAAAAAAAAAAATATAATAATAATAATCAATAAGAACTACTTTAACTTACTAAACAACTTAAAAAAATAAGTGTACTTTTAAATAAAATAAAAAAACAAGTATATAAAAAATATGTTTACAAACCAATTGGTGGTACTTGCACATAACGATATATATAGAGACGATAGTCTTTGCTGGCCAAAACAACACTGCCATCATCCATTAGAGCCACATCGAAACATTGAGCATGTTTAACTTTAGATTCCAAGGCCGATACTAGCTGGCCATCTTGAGTGAAAATAGTCAAATTGAAGTTGTTATGATTGTCTGCTATTAAGATTTCGCCATTGGTGTTGATACCCACACCGATGGGATAGTTGGTAACACCCTCTCCGCCGATTTGTCGCAAATATTGCCCCTCATAGTTGAATACTTTAACGCAATGAGCCCGATTGTCACTGATGAAGATTTCTTGTTTGTCATTGACCACGACACCATTGGGGAATTCCAAGTGTTTGGAGCAACCAAATTTATGCAAGACATTGCCATTTTGATCAAAGATAATAACACGCATTACCTTGCATTCGACAACAATAATACGGCCCTTGTTGTCGACGGTAACACCTCGGGGATGCTGTAAGATATTGGCACCAAACTTGCGCACAAATTGGCCATACTGATTGTATATCTGTATTTGGTGTGTGGGCGAGCGTTCGGTGACTATGATGTCACCAGAATTGCGTACAACTGCTACACGATTAGGATATAATAGTTGAGAATCTCTTTTGCCACATTCGCCGAATTGGAATTTGAATCTTCCTTCCTTGTCGAAGATTTGAATACGATGATTATTAGTGTCTGCCACAATGATATCGTTTTGAGCATTGACGGCCACACCACTGGGCTCTGTGAATTGTCCCTCCATGACACCAAATTCACCAAATTTACAATGATAAATCATTTTTTGTCTTTTAATCTGTGATTTGGGTGGATAGATTGATGTGCACAACAATTTCGAAGTTAAATCCATTAACGAATCAGAACTGGAACAACCACTGCCATTTGTCATATTCAAAGTAGCCAAAGTGGTGGCGGCCAAAGAACTGTTAGCTGCAACCACGGTGGAACAGTTGGAGGAATTGCTTAGACCATTTGTTAGCATTTGGTTCGTTGAAAAGGGATCTTGGGAGCCAGAGAATAAGTTGTCACTACCGCCATTGCTCCACTTTTCATAGGGATTGGTAACGGGCACACCAACAAAGGGTGTATTATTATTCGAATTGGCAGCATTAAATCTCTTGGCCATTAAATCTTCAAAGGTAGTGCCAGAATTTAGATTGGATTGTAGCATATTTGATCTTTGTTGTAATAAACTATTCGAATAAGATGTTTCTAATAGATTGGCTGACAAACCCAAACCACTGGGTAAATGAGAACCGCCTGTAACACTGCTGTTTGAAGAACCGCCGCCGTGAGAAGACGAAGAAGAAGTCGATTGTGATGGCCGAGCAATTGGAGGTTGTTTAACCTGTAGCTGTTGTTGTTGTTGTTGTTGCATATCGCCAGCCGAAGCTCTGGTGTAGCCAAAAGTATTACGTACACCGGCCTGAATAGATTGATAGTTCGACATAAATTCCAATTCAAACGGCATTTGCAATTCCTGCATGGCGGCCTGTAATTGTAATTCCAAAGTTTTGCGTAACATCAATACCTCAGTGATGGTATGAGCCTTGGGTGAACGTTCAATAGCATCACAACTTTGTAAGGTCTTATCAATTAACTCTTTAGATCTTTGTATCCAGGCCGAATGAGTGGACATCTTGGCATTGTATAAAGATTCCAATTCCTTAAGCAGTTCTTGTTTGCGTTCATCCAACATAGAGCAGAAAAATTGATAGGTCTCATTCACCTCATTGTGGGCTTTTTGATACTGCATTTTAATTTTAGAACCATTTAAGATTTGATTATCTCCGGCCGTCTGTTGACTACCAACCATGGTGGCAATTTCTCCAACTTTTCCGCGCAAATCAGCCAAAACGGTTTGTAAGACTGTCTCCGGTGTGGATTGACCGGCTAAGTTATTCAAGGAGCCTAAACCGTTTTCTTGAACATGTTCCACCTCATGCATGCCGGAAGAATGCTCCAAGACTACACATTCTTTGCATACCAATGTACAACAAGTACGGCAGCTAAACTTTAATACTTCATTCTTGTGACGTTGGCAAAACAACGGTTGTTGCTGCATTGAAGCTGACATTAATTGTTGTTGCTGTTGTCTCATGGGTAACATGTTGGCGAAAATATCTTCTTGTTTCATTAAGCCAGACTCATTGGAATTTAAATCATTGCTGAACGAAGAAGCGGCCGCAGCTGCGGCAGCTGCAGCAGCCGCTGAACTTAAAACAATCTTAGATAATTGTGACAAAGGTTGTTGTTGTGGCTGTTGCTGTTGCTGATGTTGTTGAGAGGGGGCCTTTTGTAATTGTTGATGCGTTTGTTGATGCTGATGTTGCTGATGCTGTTGGTGTTGTTGTTGCTGCTGCTGTTGCAACATCATGGTTAAAGAACTGGAAAATTTAAAATCCATAGGATTACTGCTTAGCTGAGAATTGCTGCCTGGTAGTATGGTGGTGCCACTTTCAAAACCTTTAATCAAACACACGTTGTGTCCATTGAAACAATGCATAAATTCATGAGCTGTGCAACAGTTGCCGCACAAAAAACTAATACAATCGAAACATTTAGCTACAGCATCGGATTGTTTACTCTTACAAGCGGTACAGCGTGGTGCTGAACTGGAACCATTGGCGGTGGTCACATTTAAAGTGCTACCCAATAATGCATTACTGGGGCTGCCCTTGCCGCTACCAATAACACCGGGACCACCTCCTCCTCCCCCGCCACCACCGCTGCCGCCGCCTCCTCCTCCTCCACCACCCGTATTGGATGCTGTGCTAGAGGAGCTCGATGAGGTACTACCACAACCACTTAAACCACTCGATGATGACGACGATGAGGATGAGGAGGCTGAAGATGTACTTGAAGCTGAGGATGATACTGATATCGGATGTTGTCCTACCACTGTTTGTCCCACTACACTTTGTCCCACTACAATGAAATCATCACATATGGCTGAGTCACTGACTGGTGGTGAAGAACCGCTTAATGTGAGTGGTGAGTCAGACAGATAACCATTGTGTTCAATGTAGGATTCGATGGAATTTGTGCCACGTATGGAATCTAATGATGGTGTGGGAGATGTGGCCATTTTGGCTACGTTTGTGTGGTGTAGGAAGTTATTTTGTTAACTTCTAAATTTCTGATGATTTTTCTATCCAATCAATTGTTTCTTTCTGTTTCTTCTTCTTCCTGTATTATATTTCTTTTTCTATAGAAAAAAAACCTGTAAAGAAGGAGAAAACAATTGTAAAAAAAGTTGTTATAGAAAAATTTGGGTAATTAAAAAATATGTATATATTTAATTATGGGAAATTAACTCTGCAAGACATTCATCTTCACTATTTATACCGATGATTATGACCTACAAACTACATAGCCGGAATCATTTTCTGAGTCGCTTTAGCGGTGTCTGTGTGTCCATGTAACCTTGTAATCAAACTACATGTCACAAATATGAATACATTTTGATCGGCCAGAGAACGAACACTATTGAACTCAGTGCATGTTCAGATCTAGCTCCCTTACAAATAACCCCTATCAGGCTGACTAAAATTGTCGTAATATTCAGACTATAAATTCTATACTAACAGATTCCAGCACTCGAAATTCGAGTGCAAATTCTAGGAAATTTTATTTTTTCATTTAATAAAGACCCTAAAGGTATGCTTCACAATTCAAATCATTTTAAATGAAGAAAACAAACTCAACACATTAACACAAACACATTAACAAATTTAATAAACACACACATTGTATTGTATAATTTTATGTATGTGTGCGTTAGTAACAACTTTAAACAAACATAACTCCAAAAAAACAGCTAAAAAGAAAAACCATTCAAATGATAAATTTTTTGTCAAAATCGGGGTAAAACTGTAAAACTTGCATCGGTCACAAGAAATCGCCTTGCCTATTTATATTATAGATATTACCAGTGAGCGCGAAATAAGTAGTACATACTTTTAGGCTTATAAAAATATTTGCTTCCAAAACAAATGGATACCGTTCACACTTCACACACAATGCGGACATTGTCAAAACCTCGTGCAAAAGGGTCGAAAAACCGGTTTTTTACCCGTAACTCAAGACTTTGGAAGTGTTTTTTAAATTTCAAGGACAGAGTTTTGTTTTACTCGACAAGCCCCAGTTATTTTTTTTTTTTGTCGCACAGTGTAATAATTCAAACTGTTTAGCGGTTGCTTAAAAAAGTTTTTGTTCTTAAAAAAGTTTTTGTTCTAACGACGAGATATTTTGTTTGAGTCGTTGTCAAATATTGTGTCGACTAAAATAGAGTCACTTCAGCACCTTTGAAAATACCAAGTGGCTAACAAGAGTAATCGATATCTGTCAATGACTACGACAATGCCATTATTGCCGCATTAATATACACTCACTTTGTATGTGCAGTATCAGTTCCATTAGTCTGATCCAACCTATTTTTACTCTAGTCTCACATTAACAATCTATTGAATCGCACAAAGTTTCGAAGCTCTCACTATTATAGCACTCCATACATTTTACTTTGAATGGTAGGTGCCACACCACTGGTACGTTCCCGCCCACTTTTTTTAAATAATTAATTTATTTACTTTATTTCACATAACGTTATAAATTGCCCCAGCGTCATAAGACAGTATTGAAGCTTTTTGGTTCGACTACTTAGTACAAAATTGCAGGGTTTTCGGTATCATAGTATTCTAGCTATTTGATAATAAATATTTGCTTTGTATGGGAGGTATCACATCTACTAAACCGATTCCGCCCATTTTAAGCATGAGTAACTAAATTCATAATTAATGAATTTATACAGAGTTTCAAAACTTTTGCTTTCAAAGTACTCTAGAAATATGTATTGTAGATATGTGATGACAAATATTTACTTTGTGTAGGGGATGCTAACAAGCTCGAAACGAACATACATATGGACCAACAAATGCACCAATTTATACAGAAGGTATAATCTAAACTGGGACAATGCATATAAAAAGACACAAATTTTTTTTAATGTGTATGGTAGATTATTTTAATACCTTTTCTTTAATATAAATATCCATACAAAAGAAATATTAGCGGTATTCACTCTTGGTGTTAAATTTACAACCCTGTTAAATTTACAACCCGATTTTATACTACTAAGCGTGAATGTCTTTTGTGTTGTGTATTGTAAACTAATAAATCAGCTGTTTTTTGTTTTGTTTTTTTTTTTATCAATTTGGAAACTTAAACTATCAACAAGAATTTGCAGATAAGAAAAATGCCCAAAAATACGGAAAAAGAAAAAATTATAAATTTTTAGTCCAAAATGCAGTTGACGAAATACAATTTGCAGAGATTCTGGATGTTGAAGGTACGGTATTACTTGCAATAATAAAAACAACACAAAAATATAATTACTCTCCTTTTGTAGATACATGTGAAGATGATGCGATTGACCAAATTTTAGATGAATTAGTTGATGACATTATTTTAGTTAAAGTATACCGCCGCGGAGCTTGGAGTTCGGTTACAAAATCAATGAAGTGGTCACTAAATGTCTTAACCCAATTAGATGACAACAGATTTTTGCAAATGCTGAGGGTTAGTCGAATTGAGTTTCATATACTGATGTCTATGATTTCTGGAGATACAGAATTTAACCAACCCCATTCATGTGAACAATTTCCAGTTGAGTACCAGCTAGCAATTGTCCTATACAGACTCGGGTAATCTGGAGAAGGGGCGAGTATTACTAAAATCGCTGCTTTTTTTTTGGTGTGGGTGATGGTGGTACGATCGACAAAATAACACGGCGTATTTTTAAAGCCATTTTAAACTTACAGTCAAAGTATATATCCTGGTCAAATACAGAGGAAAGAACAGAAATTGTTACAAACACATATTACGAACTCCCATTCTGCATTCGATTGTATCAACAGATGGTTCTGAAATACCACTTGCAGAAACTCCAGTAATCAATGGAGTATCTTTCTTTTCCCGAACACATAAATACTCCATAAAAGTACAAGCGATTTGCGATTACAAACTTCGCATACGACACATTGTTGTAGGAAATCCTGGTAGTGTCCACGATTCAAAAATTTTTCATAAAGATCCTCAAAAATATTTTTCATCTCACCAATGGATAGCAGGAGACTCAGCTTATTCCTTATCGCCAACTGTAATAACACCTTATAGGATTAATTCAAATCAAATGGATAGCAAAAAGCGAAAACAATTCAACAGAAGACATAGCTCATATAGAGTTAGGATAGAGCATTGTTTTGGAGCGTTAAAGGAAAAGTTTAATAGTTTAAAAAAACTTAAAAATGCGCATTAATTCTTCCCGAAGCCATTTGTTTTGTTGCCAATGGATCGTCGTATGCTGCATTTTGCACAATATTTTATTGGATGTAAAAGGAATACAAGCCCCGGAAGAATTAAATGAATCTGAGGAGGACGACGAGGAACCAAATGAAGAGCTAGAATTGAATTCAGCAAATGCCAAATATGAATTAAAAAGGCAAGCTATTTATAGTTTAATGTTTAACTAATTTATTTCATATGTAAAAAAAACAAAACATTTAAAAAACAAACAATTCATTAAAAAATAAAAAAGTATTAAATACATAATAAAATGAAGTGTTGCTTAATATTTAAAATAATGGAATGAAACGGAATTAATAGTATATCAAAACGTACAATAATTATTATTGTTCAAACCTAGTTTGAACACTCTCTATTGTGGGAGCCATATTTGTAACGCATTTCAATCTCGAAGCGTTCGGTTCTCTCCTGCTTTTCTAGTTCTAATATACGTAAACGTTCGTATTTTTCTATTTCAAGTTTTTTTAACTCGAACCTTTGTTTTCTTTCTTCGATTTCCCCGGCATATTTCCTTTCATTCAATTCAAATTCTTTTTAAGAATGAATTTCTTTCACTTTGGATTTGGGAAAGTTGATCCAAAGAATTTTTAGGTGCAGCTCTTCTGATATTCGCTGCAAAATCTTTCACAGCTTTATTTTTTTGTTCCACGCTTTTTCCAAGTTGTGGCTCTTGAGGTAAAGATGTTGGAGTTGTAGGTAAACCCTCAGAAGCTGTACATAAATTTGGCACCTCAACGCAATCTTCTACTGCTAGAGCTTCTGATCCTGCATATTGTATGACTGGTGTCAAGCAGTATTCATCGAGACTTTCGGAACCGCAAAACTCTATTTGCTCATCCACAGTACTATTCGAAATAGGCATGCTATGAAGTCCCATGTTGCTTGTAGCGGCACTATCAAAAACTTCGAATGGGAATTCGGTGTTTCTTTGCCCAAAAATAGCATTAAGTTCACCGTAAAACCTACAAATCTTTTTTAGCTTATCTGAAACAGTAATACATACTTAAGAATGTTGGATTAACCTTAATTACAAAAATAGTGCAAACCTTGTACGGATAAAACGCCTTTGTCAGTTTCAAGCAAGCCTGCACCGGTGGATTTTCTCCATGTCTCTGCTTTGTTGTAGGTTATTTTTAGATTCTTTACTTTCCACCGCACAATATCCCAAGAAGCATCGATTCCTGTTGCATCCAGAAACTTTCTGTAGAAAATTAGAGCAGTGGGTTTCTAAAAAGGACATATTAAATATAATAATAATATAAATATACATAATAAATATTAATGCCAATAAAAATAATTTAACTCACCACAAACTCTTGATGTTCCTGCAAATACTCCAATAGCTGCTGAACTTCACTATCGGTCCATCTTTTATTATTTATTTTTTCCCGCTTTCGTTTTAGGTTGGGTTTTTCATTATTTTTATAAATTTTTTCAATATTTTGATCCATTTATCACAAAATTAAAACTAATAAATTGAAAAATAAACAATTGTTTTGGCAGCTCAACAATCAGCTGTTTCAGTCTTGTAAATGTTTAGTCTTGTGATGTACTATACCTTTTACCCTTGTACTTTTAACACAGCGTAGTAAATTTCAATTTCATACATTTTGTTGTTGTGGTGTTGTAAATATTAGTAATATTACTATATCTAAAGGGTGTCCCAACAAGAACGCAATTTTTAAATTTTAAATAAAACACAGATATTTAAAAAAAAATCGTGAAACTTTATTATATCGTAAAGTAGACAGAATGAGGTTATGAATGGAAGAATATATCGTGCAGATGGCCGCCGGGGCTTTGCTGGCATGCACGCAATCTTTTAATGAAATTTTCAATGACCGTTTTGCATAAATGGCGGTATTTCATTAATGCAGCGTCCAATTTCCTCTTTTAAGGCTTGAGTCGTCGTCGGCTTATTCGCGTAAACCATCGACTTCAAAAAACGCCAAAGAAAAAAATCTAATGGTGTTAAATCGCACGATCTAGGCGGCCAATTCTGATCTCCAAAACGCGAAATAACATGACCGGGAAATGACTGATGCAGCAATTGAATTGTTTCTCTGGCTGTATGACATTTGGCGCCGTCTTGTTGGAACCACATGCCCTCCACATTCATTTCTTCAATTCGAGGCAAGAAAAAACTGGTTATCATTTCACGATACCGAACATCATTGATTGTTTGCGCTTGACCTGCCTCATTTTCATAAAAAAAAGGTCCAATGATTCCTCCAGCCCAAAAACCACACCACACAGTGACACGTTCAGGATGCATTTGCTTCTCGTGAATCACTCGAGGATTTTCCTCACCCCAAATGCGACAATTCTGCCTATTGACGAAGACATCAAGATGGAAATGGGCCTCGTCACTGAAGATGATTTTAGCGGCAAAATCAGTATTTTCATGTTGTCTCTCCAATACCCAATTAACGAACTCCCTTCGCTGTCCATGGTCAGCTGGCTTCAGTTCCTGAGCCAATTGAACTTTGTATGCATGAAGATGCAAATCTTTCGTCAAAATTCGCTGCATAGTGGATTTGGAGACACCAATTTGCTGAGCTCGGTTTCGAATTGAGGTGGATGGAGTTGGAGCGACATCATCACGTACAGCTGCGACATTTTCGGTCGATCGACCTGGTCGATGGCGGGTTGTTGTCTTTACATCACTAGCAGACCCAGTTTCGGCAAATTTATCCATTAATCTCTTTACAGTTGACTCTTTTGGAGCATTATTGTGACCCCAAATTGATCGCAATTTGCGAACTGTAGCCATTTTGGTAAAACAATTTCACAATGAGAATGCGTTGTTCATTCGTGTAGCGCTCCATTTTTACTAACCTCGTACCTTCTACTAGCAAACAATAACAATTGTTCAAATGTCAAACAATGACACTTCGAATGTTGCCAGATTTAAAAATTGCGTTCTTGTTGGGACACCCTTTACAAAATTTACAAGGGTTACAAGGGTAGTTTACTACCAAGAGTGAAAACCCTTATTATAAAATAAATAGGGAAGAACAAAATGAAACATGAGCAAACCAAACTGTGACAATATATTTTAAGATTTAGGGTAACACACTTCCAGCTAATTTTAATACTTTATGTGTATTCGTTTTATTTAAGAACACCATCTCAAAACGTATTTGCATTCTTCAATGCCAATATTCTGTTATTCTTCAAGTAAAGCTTTTTTAGATCTAGAGTCAAATCACCGCATTCGTTATCGAAATTATTGTTTTATTTTCCAAAATAAAATACTAGGAATAATTTTACTCTGTTATTTGTAACGAATTATGGCACCTACTTCAGAGTAAAAGTGAAATAAGGGCTGATGTTTGTCCGTCTTCCCTAAATAATAAACCCAAATAGAGAATTTCGATTGATTTCACTCGATATCGAATGCGGTAATTTGGCCCCTGTTGTTTTTTCTTTTTTGGAAATGGTGTGATTTTTCGCCGTTATCGCAAATAATCCCATAAATTTTCAAATGGATTAATATCAGGGCTTTGAGGAGGCATTTCCATAACGTGTAGACAATTGCACAAAAGTCAGGACCTTACATTGTAAGCTTTGTGCTTGGGTTCAATGTCTTGGTAAAAATTCCATCGGTCCCAAGGCGAAGTCTTTCAGCCGATCTAGCCAAATCTTTTTTAAAAACACTTATCCATAATTTCATCAAGAAAATTGAGCGCGCCGGGTTCTGCTGTGGAAAACGAGCGGCAAACCATCACTGAGCCTTCTACATGTTAAATATCTGGGTTTTATATTTTAAGGCAAGAGCGCTACATTGAACTTTCCCCATATGTAGGATATTCCACCCGAACCAAACAGGTTAAACCTGTTCTCGTGAGTAAATAAAAAATTTCGGCATAACGGTTAATCGGGTAGTCTGTGGTATTTAGGGAACTGCAAATGTTTTTTCTTATTAGTCTTAAGAATAATTGTTTTTTTTAAGCATTTTCCTCCAAAATTTCCCCTATGTAGTATATTTGGAATAGTGGAAACACAGGCTCTTTCCCCATATCTGTCTCAGCCATTTCTGCCCACTTTGAAGCACTTATAAACGGGCTATTTTTGATTTTTCTTAGCAAATTCCGCCCATCACCTTCAGAAAATATTTTCGTGAAACTTGAAACTATGAACGGTAGAATGTCTTCTGTTTACTAGTCAGTTTTACCACCTCACCTATCGTTCTTCCACTTTAATGGCGCCTTCTTACAAGTAAATTTTTTAAAACTTCTGACTCAAAAAGTTATTTCTAATTAAAATGTATGACAGAAAACACAATAGAAGTTCGACTTTTTTGCGTTTTCTTTAAGGGTCCCACTTTGGGATCCTTTTTTACTTTAATGCTGACTTACAGTCATGTGAAAAATAATACCGACGCTTATATCAAAAAATAGTTAAAATCCCAATTCTGTTTTGATTTTTAAAAATTTATCAAACAGATAATATAAATTGTCTGCTGGGATGTCGATGTGGTAAAGAACCGTTATCAGAGCAAAAATATTTTGTACAGTTTCACAGTTGGAGATCATTTTGTGTAGTGAGGGTGATTTTAGAGTGTGCTAAATAATAAGGACGCGAATATTGAAGTGATTGTATATTTGAAGTATTGGGTTTTTTAAATATTTTCCGGCGATAAAGGTATTGTTATGAAATGGTATTTAAATATAAATTAAAAAAGTAACTGTAAAATATAATTTAGCCATTCAATATGGGCAGAGGACAACATTGCAGAGCCGAGTTTCGTAAAAAAAAATAAAAAACCTGTACAATCAGGGATTTTCATACCGGAAAATAGCCGAAACGTTGAATTGCTCTAAGCGAATGGTAGAGAATGCAGTAAAATATAAGATCCAGAAAGAAACGCGTGGACGAAAATCAAAAATATCTCCAACGCTTGAAAGAAATATAGTGAGATTTGTGAAAAAGAACCCCTTTACATCTTCTAGTCAAATCAAAAAGGAATTTTCTTTGGACGTCGACATTTCCACTATGTGCAAAAGGCGCAAAGAGATCCAGAAAAGTACCTTTTTTGTCCAAACGAAATGTTAATAGAAGATTACTTTTTGCTAACGAGCATGCCAAGTGGCCAGTGAAGAAATGACGCAATATCCTGTGGTCAGATGAGACCAAATTCAACCTTTTTACCCTGACTGCGGTACTGTGCGCAGGCCAGTGAAAACAGCTTTCAAACGGCAATATATATTAAAACCGTAAAACATGGAGGAGAGTCAATTATGGTGTGGCGATTTTTCTCTTACCAAGATGTCGGCCCGATGTACCGAATTGAGAACACAATGACAGCAGTGACTTTTTGCAATATTCTAAACGAATATTTGTTGCCTTATACTGAGGAAAACATGCCACTTCGATGGGTTTTTCATCAAGAGAACGACCCGAAGCACACATCGAAGCTATCAAAGAAATGGTTCTCGGATAACATTATCAACATACTAAGCTGGCCTGATCAATCACCGGACCTGAATCCGGTCGAAAACTTGTGACAAGAAGTAAAAGTAGCTTTGAGGTGTAAAAATGCAACAAACAAAGATACACTCTGGTCACTAGTACAGGAAACGTGGGAAGCTATTCCCCGGGCCACATGCCAAAAATTGGTTGACTCAATGCCTCGCCGATGTATAGCAGTTATTCATAGTAAAGGATTCGCAAGGAAGTATTAAAAAAACAATATTTAAAAATGAAAAGTATTTTGAAAAAAAAAAAATATATAAATTTAATATTTTTCCTTAAAAATCTGCAAATGACCCTATTTTTACAACATAATTTGGATTAAATTATTGTAATAATTTTTTTATCTTGTTTTGTATTGATTTCGAGTTTTTTGCTCTTGTGTTCTTATTGTAGGAATACAAGACTATTAGAAAATAAAAACACTACTCCAAACTTAATGAAAATATTCTAACAAAAAGCGCAGTGTGTCCATATTATTTTTCACCTGATGTATTATGCTTCCACATAATGGGTTTAATATTAAATTATACCAAAAAGAAGGTTATAAAATGTAATAGTATAAAAAAATTTGGCGATATAAAGTGAGTTACAAAACAATGGAAACTTTTAATAAAATATATTTTTGACGACTTGAACATCAATACAAATTGGATCATAAAATTAAAAACTTTATTATTAATTCAAAAACTTGTATGTTTCACTTATTTAAAAAGGAAAAATTATTAACATAAAATAGCTTAACTTAAGAAAAATAACTAAACTTAAAATTATTCATTTTTACCAGCAGATTCCAGCGCTCGAAATTCGAGTGCAATTTCTAGGTAGCTTTATTTTTCAACTTAGCCAAATCACAAACTAACACTTCTATGGTTTATTATTATTGTGAATGAAGAATTTAATAAAACACACATAGCATATGTATAATTTTATGTATGTGTTAGTAACAACTTTAAATGCAATTTACTCAAAATAAAGGAACAAATTTAAAAATCTGTAAATCTGCAAAACGGTTAAACAGAAATATCTTTCGAATAATATCGGGATAAAATGGTAGAACAAAACATCGGTCACAAGAAATCGCCTAGCCTATTAATATTATAGATGCTGTTGATAAAACATTGGAAACCTTTACTACACAATAATTAAAAACTTTTCCTCTATATTAGCTTTTAGTATTTTATTGGGTATCCATTATTTTTTAGTACTGCTTCACAACGCCGAGCCATGGAGTCAATTAAATGTTTGATGAAATCCTATGCAATTTTTTGCCACTCTGAATTAACTGCCTCTGTGTAATTTCGTGTCCGTACTTTTAGATCTAGAATTTTCCATAGATTTTGTGTATGGGATTGAGATCTGGCGATTGGGCTGGCCATTCCAAAACACTAACTGCGTTAGAACGTAGCCAACTTTGGGGCTGTGTTTTGGATCATTGTCATGTTGGAACTTCCAAACCAGGGGCATATTTTCCTTCTCGTAGAATTTGCATGCTTCCAAATCCAGTTAGAGTATCTTCTACCACATCAATTGGACCCATTCCCTTCAACCGAAAAGCAACCATATATCATAATATTTCCACTGCCAAACTTAACCGTTTTATTTGTAAATTTTGGTCCGTTGTACAAACGTTCTTCCATAATGGCCTCTTATCTAAAAAGAGAACAGTATCCCCATTCCTTCTTGACCAGTTTATCTGTTCTTCAACAAAATTTATGGAAGCCAGACGATTTTTCTTTGATATCAGTGGTTTCTTCATAGGACGATACCTCTGCGGAAAATTTACCAAAAACAATTTCCCAAATACAATTTCCCAAAATTACAATATCCCGAAATTACAATTTTCCGAAATTACAATTTCCCGAAAACAATTTTCCGAAATTACAATTTCCCTATTTTTAGTTTACAACTTCCCATATATTCTTGATTTCCCCCATAAAAAAAACTTGCTGCGTACGATTTCTCGAAAAAACAATTTCCCGAGTATACGAATTCTCGAAAAAATAATTCCCCCACCCCCACTTCCTCTTCCACCCTCCCTCGTCATCCGGACCTATTTATTGGAGTGTCATACGCTTATTTTTTCATTGTGACTTTGAACACTTCGGTATTCAGACCTCCCGACGGATAACGCTCACTGCTAAAGAATAAATCGTTAATGAGCTGAAAGATCTTGCCCGGACCACTACATCAAGTGGTCATGAACTGATTGCTCGCGCTTCGGCCGGAATTTCTGATGGTATTGTTTCGGAAATGCCATCAACAACCTATTTGAAGAAATAGTAATTTCGGGAAATTCTAGTTTCGGCAAATTGTGTTCGGGAAATTGTATTTCGGGAAATTGTATTTTCGGGAAATTGTGTTCGGGAAATTGTAATTTCGGGAAATTGTCATTTCGGGGAATTGTGTTCGGGAAATTGTAATTTCGGGAAATTGTTTTCGGGAAATTGTTTTAGGAAAATTTTCCGCAAATCAGGACGATAACAACCAAGATCAGCCTTAATTGCTCGCCGGGAAATAGTTCGAGCACATATTTATACCCTATACTAACTACTATGGTCAGTTAATGACTGTGCTGATGTTTGTAACTACCAAAAATATTAGACCTAGACCCATCATTTATTATACCGATCGACTCTGAATCACTTTTCTGAGTCGATTTAGTGAAGACCGTCCGTCTGTGTATCAATGTAAACCTTGTCCATGTAAACCTCGCAAATATGAGTATATTTTGATGAAATTTAGTATATAAGCTTCCATCGGCCTATGGACGAACTCTATTGAAAATGGTAGTCCCCAGACAAGTGATCCCTATGAGATTCAAATTATCATACAGATCTCGGTCAAATTTGGTTTGTGTGTATTTATTACACCCATTAGTAGTCCAAAAATAAACCCTGTAGGACAATTCTTAGTCATAGCCCCCATATAAAGCTGCTTCCCTATTTATCAAAAAAAAAAAAAAAAAATTAATGAACAGATTTTTCTCATATTTGGTTTGTAAGTTTTTGAAAAATATAAATGATTATAGCAAATATTAATTAATTAATTAATTAATTATATTTATTTATTAATTATACCATCCGATATGGTTGATAGTTATTTTCTATATCCAATTAGTTAGTCGTATAGTCGATCTAGACTATAATTTTCTTACTTGGTTTAGTTTCAGAGTGTTTATGACGGAATCTTAGCTACATTATTGTCAAACATGGTTCAGCGATATCACTAATGCCGTTTTCTTTTCTGACAAAAAATTTCGCCCTTTTTTTGCCCTTTTTTGGAAAAGTGTATTTTTTTATAAATTCTGAATTAAGAGCAACCTTGTATTATATATCAATCGAAAGGCCTCAAAGTGCTGTGTTATTATCCTCTTGGAAGTCATAGGGTGAAAATATTCAAAAAAAAAAAAAGGGGAACAATGGGGAAATATTCTCCCACTATGACCTGAAAGAAGTCAATGGCCCGAATTTTTTGTGATTTATTGGAGGCTCGACTTTGAGACCTTTCGATTGATATATAAGATAAGGTTGCTCTTAATTCAGAATATATAAAAAAATACACTTTTCGAAAAAAGGGAAAAAAGGGCGACATTTTTTGTCAGAATAGAAAACGGCATAAGTCTGAATTAGCAGTTGGACAACAACCGATAACACCTATTTTTGAGGGGCCCAATGATTTTCTGAATCTTTTGAGGCCCATAAAAAAATATTGGTCACCAATCGCGCCAAACTGAGTATAGAGTTTTACTACCCTTTGGTAGTAGAATCGAACCTATACCATCAAGCCCGTGTATTTTTTTCACTGTTGCACTGTGTTATAAGATTAAAACATTGAAAAATATAATTGTATTAAAAAAAAAACAGTTGAAAGAAAGCGTCGGAACCTACATATATTTTAATAATGGTTAAGATTTTGTACATTTTCTTGCATACCATCTTCTATTTTTATTGTGAATCAAATCTGGTACAGAAGTTTGAAAGTTTCCATTGTTTTGTCTTTTTGTACTTTTTTTTCGTTACCAATTTTGATTCTTTTTTTTTAACAAATTTGTTACCTTTCGATAGATAACACACCAAAAGTGTGATTTCGCATAAAAAAAAAACATAACTTTAGGACAACATAACGCGAACATAATAAAAAAATTCGCAAATTTAATATTTTGTAAAAGTTTCCAATATATTATCACCCATTGTAACTCTAAAATACCTTTTTCTTTAATTAAAAATTATATTTATTTTTTTTTTAAGTTCTGTGTGTTATTTTTGGAAACCAAAAATAATGTATGTTTCTAATACAGTTTTAAGAATAAATTTATTATAGAGTACTGGTCCGGTATCTAAATTGAGGCACTATATTTGTCAGCCAAGCCACCGACATTAAGAGTCGGGTCGAACAAAGAAATGCAAAGTTAATTCAAGTACGTCACAAATTATACATATTTTTAGATTTTCCAGGACCAAAATGAAAATTCTACAGAATGAGATGTTTATAAGTAGATACCAATATAAAAAATTCACTGAAGGACATCTTTAATCTAAGTGCTCAATTAAATTAACAAAACAAAATTATTGTCACTTACCTAATAATTGTTTTATTTATTTTTTGTTAATAAAGTTAAATTGATTATTCCTTCTGGAAAAACTGTTAACGTTTTTTTTTGTTTTTTTTTGTTTTGTTTTTTATTAATATTTGAAGTTGTCTTCTTTGTGTAATAAATGATCTTCTGTTCTTGATAATACTATTCTTTCTTTGTTGTTGTTGTTGCTGTAATTATTATTGTGAATTTTTAAACACGTTGTACGATAATTAATCCATTTATACACTCGTATATAAAAAAAAAGTGTATTATAGTCTACACATTTTGTTAATATATTTGTTTTGGGATGAAATTATACAATGTTGTTGTTGTTGTTTGTTTATATAAATTCTCAACACAATTACATTCAAGCCAATGAAAAAGTTCTGCAAGAAGAAAAAAAAAACGAAAAACTACATTAAATACTATTAATATAAATTAAGGACGAACGAACAAGCATAAAAATTTTCATTAAATTAAAATTAATTGTATAAAATTACATTGATAAATTTATATAATATAACGGAAAGAAATACAAATGTTGATAGAAAAAGAGAGCATACCATAAAATGCTTAATCAAATTTCTCACAATTTTCATATAACAACAAAATATAAAGAAAAGAAAAAAAAAATATTCAATTTAATTAAAGCAACAAACTAACAGACAAAACACTCCGTGTAGAAAATTTAATTTACATGTAGTGTCTGGTATATAAAAAGGATATTTTTCAACTGGCACATTTGTATTTTATGTGCTGTTCTTCTTGTTGTTGTTAGAGCTAGTGTAATTGTGACTATATGTATGTATATGGATATGTGTATGTATGCATGTATGTAACATCCACTTCCACACACACAACAAACTTAGAAAGCAACAGCAGCAGCAGTAGCAGCACCAACAACAACACTTAAACTCAACTATGCGCATTATGCAGAAAACGACCCGGGAAAAACAGGCTAGAAAATTTTCATCGAGTAGAAAAAGCAAAAACAATAACAATGAAACGAATAATAAAGAAATAAAAAGAAGATATAAAACTTTATAACAACAACAACTACAGGGAAATTTGTTTGAAGTATGTGAGAATGCAACACAACGAATAGAATAGAATAGAATAGTAGAGAAGTACGTCGATGTTATCGCTTTGCTTTTTACAGTCATTACTCGATGTTCACGTTCAAATGGCGTTCATAACAAATTTGTGTAAGTAAATATATATATAAAAAAAAAAATAAAATAAGGAATTACAGCGCCAGACAAAATATTGGAGCACAGTAATTTTCTCAGATTAAACCGATTTTTTAATACGCAAAAATATTTTGAAAGAAAAATAAAAAATTGATTTCATATTTTACATGTACAAACAGTGAGTGTATCACAGAAATATTTATACGACGATGTTTTTATATTGGCAAGTCTTAAGGAAAAAAACACAAAATACATTTTTTTTTTTTAATTATTTATAGAGTTAATGATCAGAGCAAAAACAAAAATTAATGTAAAACATTTCTTAGCCGTAAGGATTAATTTAATATGTAAGCAAAAACAAACAAAAACTCTTTCTGGGTCCGTCAGTCTGTCTATAAGCTTGAAACAATCATGCAATTGCATGCTTTTCGAGGGTTATCTGTATTTAGGATATTGTTTATGCAATGACTGATGACTGATGTGAATGCAAAAGAAACAAGAAAACTACAAAAACAGGAGCACAAACTTGTTTTTACATAAAACTATGAAATTATCTATAGTTCTAGCTTCAACTCTATTTTATTTCCTGACAAATTATTCTTTAATCATCCACTATAAAAAGAATACAAAAAAGCATAAAATTTTCTTTAGTTCCAGGCATCTAACATTTTAACCCTCAAAGGACTATTAAGGACCACTTTAACCACACAAAATAGCTGTAATTCAATTATAAAAGCTTTAATTCTGTTCATATTTATGTGTAAACATCTACACATACGCGCAGGGGGGGGTAAATTTCATTTCACAATACAATCACAAAAACAGCGTAACATATGAGCGTAAGAAAAATTCGGCGTAACATGTGAGCGTAAAGGCCTAGTTACCCACACGTTGTTAAAATGTAACGGTATCGTATCGTAACGTTGGCATTAAGTCCAATTATAGAACGTAAAAAACGTACCAGCATGTTGCTGTGTAAAATCAACCAAACTTTATCAGCTGTTCACAAAGCACTTGTATGTGTTTTTCATAAGACAGGTTTAATCAGATGATTCGCGCCAATACTGTTACGCGTGGGTAACTAGGCCTTAAGTAACAATCGGTGTGACTTATGATTGTATTGGTGAAAAATTATGATATGTAATAATCTGTTTGAACATGCAAAATGAAAAATAAAAATTAAAAATGAAAAATAAGAAATGAAAAATGAAAAAGGAAAAAAGGAAAACTAAGAAATGAAAAATAAAAAATGAAAAATGAGAAACAAAAATGAAAAACCAAAAATGAAAAACGCAAAATGAAAAATGAAAAATACAAAATGAAAAATAAAAAAATTAAATAAAAAACGCAAAATGAACAAGTAAGAAAATTATAGTCGGTCTAGACCGACTATACCATACCCTATACCATGCGTTTAGAAACCGTATCTCTTAGGCCCAACTAACTGGACATAGAAAATAAGCAAAAACCAAATTTGAGTGGGATTTTTATTAATTTTTTTGCCTGCAGATATGAAAAAGTTCATATCGGATGCTATATCTATATGGGGACTAGGTCCAAAAATGGACCGATGCTGATCATATTTGGTAAAGTCTCTTGTATTTTGCAAAAATATATACCAACAAAATTTGAGAAGAATCAGTGCAATATTTTTGTTTTTTAATAGATTTAAGTGAAGATCGGGAAGAAGCTCTATATGGGGCCAAAGGAATCATTTTTGGACTATTCATTAATGGTTGTAATGAACGCATACAAACCCAATTTGAGTAAGATCTATATGACAATTTGGATCTTATGGTAATTTATGTCGATTTCATAGGGGTAATTTGTATGGGGGCTGGGTCTGAACATGGACCGATTTCAATAGCGTTCATCCCATGGCCGATAAAAGCTTATATACCAAATTTCATCAAAATATATTCATATTTGCGACCTGCAGTTTGATTACAAGGTTTACATGGACACACAGACGGACGGACGGACGGACATTGTTAAATCAACTCAGCAAGTGGTTCTGATTCGATCGGTATAATTAAAGATGGGTCTAGGTGAAATATTTTTGGTTGTTACAAACAGCAGCACAAAGTCATTATACCCAAACCACATAGTGGTATAGGGTATAAAAATGAAAAACGCAAAATGAAAAATGAAAAATGCAAAATGAAAAATAAAAAATTAAAAATAAAAAATGAAAAAAAATTAAAAATTAAAAATAAAAAATGAAAAATAAACAAATAAGAAAATTATAGTCGGTCTAGACCGACTATACGATACCCTATAACATGCGTTTAGAAACCCTATCTCTTAGGCCCAACTAACTGGACATAGAAAATAAGCAAAAACCAAATTTGAGTGGGATTTTTATTAATTTTTTTGCCTGCAGATATGAAAAAGTTCATATCGGATGCTATATCTATATGGGGACTAGGTCCAAAAATGGACCGATGCTGATCATATTTGGTAAAGTCTCTTGTATTTTGCAAAAATATATACAAACAAAATTTGAGAAGAATCAGTGCATTATTTTTGTTTTTAATTGATTTAAGTGAAGATCGGGAAGCAGTCTATATGGGGCCAAAGGAATCATTTTTGGACTACTCATTAATGGATGTAATGAACGCATACAAACCCAATTTGAGTAAGATCTATATGACAATTTGGATCTTATGGCAATTTATGTCGATTTCATAGGGGTAATTTGTATGGGGGCTAGGTCTGAACATGGACCGATTCTCACCAATTTCAATACCGTTCATACCATGGCCGATAAAAGCTTACATACCAAATTTCATCAAAATATATTCATATTTGCGACCTGCAGTTTGATTACAAGGTTTACATGGACACACAGACGGACGGACGGACATTGTTAAATCAACTCAAAAAGTGATTCTGATTCGATCGGTATAATTAAATATGAGGCTAGGTCAAATATTTTTGGTTGTTACAAACAGCAGCACAAAGTCATTATACCCAAACCACAAAGTGGTATAGGGTATAAAAATGGAAAATGAAACATGAGAGACGAAAAATTAAAAATTAAAAATATAAAATAAATAAAAAACGAAAAATTAAAAATTAACCGGTTGAAATAATAAATAATAATAAATATTTTTATATAAGCAGAACCCCTGCAGTTGATTGCTATAAGCGATACATAGATAACGCTTTCTGTTTGATTTTAAAAAAGCGCCATAAAAAAAACTTTAATTACTAGATGTTTACATATTTCCCCTGTGATCGGACTCACATGATTTTTTTCTTTTTATATTATGTTCATATTTATTGGCTTAAGCCAACATAAAGACGAACTTGATCATTTTCTTAGAAACAATCAAATTGATATTTTGCGTGTCTCTGAAACTCACTTGACTTGTAGGAGTCTCTTTTCACTGCGCGGATACACCTTGTATGATACTAAGGATCCAAGAGGTAGTGCATGTGGTGGCTCAGCTATATTAATTAAATCCAGATTAAAACATTATTTAATGTATGATCATTGTGAAAACTACCTTCAAGCTACTACTATTTGCTTTAAAGATTCTTGGAAACAGCCTAGTGATTTCATCAATATATTCTCCCCCAAGGTTTTCTATATCAGAAATTCATAGTTGTTGCCTATTTTAATGCCAAGCATACATTCTGGGGGTCACGGGTCATTTCTCCGAAGGGTCGTGTTTTGTTCAACACAATTTCTAAAATGGGTATGGATGTGGTCTCAAGCGGAGGACCAACGTACTGGCCAACAGATGGGCAAAAAATGCCCGATTTGATCGCTTTCGGATTAACGAAGAACATCGCAAAAGAACTTGTGCATGTAGAATCTTCATTGGAACTCTCATCTGACCACACACCCGTTATTGTTAGTGTTTCGAACCCCACAAAAAATTGTGTCCCCATAATAATTCTGTTTATTTTTAATGCTATAATATGCATATGAACAGAATGGAAAGTTTCACTCGTTACAATGATACCTAAACCAGGTAAAAAGGTTGATTCGTATAGACCAACAACTTTACTGTCCAACTTGTCAAAATTATTCGAGAGAATTTTGATAAACAAACTTACAATATCCGTAGATCAAAATAATGTCAGCACATCAATTTGGTTTCAGACAAAAAAGCACCACTGAGCAAGTTCACAGAATTATAAGTTCCATAGGAAGAGATTTTGAAGAGAAAAAGTACTGCGTCTCGCAAGCCTTCGACCGAGTTTGGCACGAGGGACTCCTCTACCAAGTTAAACAGTTGTTACCCCCCTAACACACATAAGGTAATGGAGAGCTATATAATTAATAGAAAATTATCTATAAGAGAGAAAAGCTTTGTGAGCCCTCCTCCTGGGCCCGCTTCTGACATCCTTTACACATCAGACATGCCAACAAATGAAACACACTTACGTCGACTTTTGCGGATGATACTGCAATTTTAAGCGTACACGGAAACCCCTCAACAGCATCTCTTCTTTTACAGAGCCATTATTGAACAGCTGGAAGATTGACTAGATATGTGGAAGATTAAAGTAAATGAACAAAAGTGTATTAACGTAACTTTTATCCCAAGAAGAGAGACTTGCTCTCAAATTCGAATTAGGAACCAGCCTATACTTCAACATTCCTCTGTTAAATACTTCGGACTACCAAGAAAATTTACCTAAATTGACACAAATAAAATTGAAATTAGTCAAATTCACATGGCTAATTGGCAGGAACTCAAAGTTAAGTCTCAATTGTAAGCTCTTGATTTATAACTCGATTTTCAAACCCATTTGGTGCTATGGTATACAGTTATGGGGAACAGCCTCAGATTCAAACACAGAAAGAATACAAAGATACCAAAACAAGATTACAGGCGCACCATGGTACGTGAGAAACTCACATGTGCACAGAGACTTAAACGGTTGTCTAGTAAAGTACGAAATCACTAGATATAGAGCAAACTATTTGGAATCCTCTAGCACGTAACTTAATCAACAATCGTATCCACCAACGCTTGAGACGGAGGGAGATCTGATCTCATTGGATGAAAAATGGATTGATACAATTTTTTTTCATCATTAGATTACATATGTATATAGAATAAATTAAACTAGCAGATTCCAGCCCTCGAAATTCGAGCGCAAATTCTAGGAGATTTTATTTTTTCATTAAATAAAAAAGTATGCTAATCAATTATAGCCAACTCAAAAATCAACACAAAAAACAAACTCATTTTTATTACAAACACATTAACAAATTAAATAAACACACACATAGCATTGTATAATTTTATGTATTTGTTAGTAGCAACTTTAAATGCAATTTACTCAAAATAAAGGAAAAAATTAAAAAATCTGTAAATCTGCAAAACGGCTAAAAATAAATACCTTTCAAATAATGTACGTTTGGTCAAAATCTGGATAAAACGGTAGAACAAAACATCACTCACAAGAAATCGCCCAGCCTATTAATATTATAGATTTGGTCTGCCACTGGCTGAATTTAATAAGTTTTAGTTTTAAGATTTGAATAACTTATTGTTAGTTCACAAACCTATGTGAAGATTCAATAAATAAAGATTAATTAAAAAAAAAAAATAAATTATTTTAAAATAAAAATTAAATGATTTCTACGAAGATAATTAAGGATAAATAAATAAAAAATCGGTACTACTATAAAATAAAATCTGGTACATTAACGTTCTATTGTCTGATATTATTATGATTTTAAATCTGTAATAAAATAAAATCTCTTCAATAAAGTCCCTATCTTAAAATGATTTTCAGTTAAAAAATATATAATTTGTTTTATGTAGCTTTAAATATTTTTGACAAATGTTTTACCAATATATTTTGTATAATACTAGCTTTAACCCGATGCACTTCGCTACACCCATCGTAACGAAATAAAAAACTGGGTGTAACTTATTTTTGGCGATTTTTAATTTTTGGCAATTTTAGTTTTTTTTTCGATTTTTGTTTTGGCGATTTTTTATTTGGCGATTTTCGGTTTTGACGATTTTTGATTTTGGCGATTCCGCCCATATATTCCTCGACTTGTCAAAAGTTTTAAGACAGTCATTTTCATAGTATTTCTTATTTTTTGTGTAAGAGATGTCCCACGTCCATTGGTTACATTAATAACTCATGACTCAAAGTCCTAAGGTTTTTCTATTATAGTACTCCAGATATATGTCATTAAATATTTACTTTGCAAGGGGGGTGCCCCGCCCACTGATATGATCCAGCCCATTTCTTTTTCGAGTACTAACATTGATACGAGGGCGGATCAATAAGTCCGTGACTTTTCAAGCTTCCCTCGTAGTTATATGAAATGCAACACTGCTCCCATCAAGTACCACCTGTTAATAGACTACTGTAAAATTTTGAGCAAATTCCGTCATTTACTTTTACAGCTGTTCAAAACATAAAACCTTGTGGTTTTTTTTTTAATGGAAAAAAGTGAATTTCGAATGCTCACTAAACATTATTTTTTACGAAAATAAACCGTTAATCAAACCAAGGAAAAGCTCGATAAATACTATGGGGACTCTGCACCATCGATTTCAATGGTAAAAAAGTGGTTTACTGACTTTCGTTGTGGTCGCACAAATACAAATGACGCTGAACGTTCTGGACAGCCAATTGAGGTCAATACACCCGAAAATGTCGAAAAAAATCCACGATATATTGTTAGACGATCGAAGAGTAAATGAGCGTGAGATTGTTGATACCATAGGCATTTCTTATTATCAGTTGGGTTTAAGAAAGCTGTCAGCAAGATGGGTTGCCGCGTTTGCTCTCAATTGACCATAAACGTAATCGTGTGACTTCAAAATTCCATAAATTGGGCTACGAATTGGTATCTCATCCGCCATATTCTCCGGATTTAGTCCCCAGTGACAATTTCCTATTTTCAAACATACAGAAATGGCTCGGTGGAAAGAGATTTAGCTTCAACGATGAAATAATTGATCGAAAATGCCTATTTTATGGACCTCCAAAAATCCTATTTTTATGAAGGGATACAAAAATTGGAGAAACTTTGGACTAAGTGTATTGAGCTAAAAGGAGATTATGTTGAAAAATAAATTTTTGTTTTGCAAAAAAAACCGTTTCATTCTAAAAGTCACGGACTTATTGAGCCGCCCTCGTAACTTATGAATTCACACAAATTCCCAAGGCTTTCACTATTATAGTACTCCTGTTATGTTATATTAAATATTTACTTTGTATGGGGGTGCCACTCCCATTAGTCCGATCCCACCCATTTTTTGTCCGACTATTCACATTCATAACTTATGAACTCATACAAACCTCCAAGGCTTTCACTATTACAGTACTCCAGATATATGACATTATTTACTTTGCACATGAGAGGCACCACGCCCACTGATCTGATACCGTACATTATTTGTCTTCCTACTCACATTAATAACTTATGAACTCACACAAAGTTCCAAGGTTTTCTCTATTACAGCACTCTAGATATATGATATTAAATATTTACTTCGTATGGTGGGTGCCACTCCCACAGATCTGATCCCGTTTATTCTTTTCGCGACGCTTCAAATTAGTTTAATATGGACATGTACATAGTTTCAGAGCTATTGCTGTCGTAGTACCCCAGATATTATATATTAAAATTAAATGTTTATATGGGCGATACCACGCCCACTTGAAAAATCCAAAAAAAAAAAATATAGCCTATTTTTCCTTCCGAATTGGCAGTTAACTACTGTAAAAATTCCAACACGATCGGTCCAGTGGTGTAGTCTCCTATAAACCACAAACAAACGTACAAACAAACATACAAAACTCCATTTTTATATATGAGGAGTAGGGTGGCCCTCGTTATATGGAGGGGAAAAAAAGTGTTCAAACTGTCGGTCTCACCCCCTAGAAATATGCGAATAGCAAAAAAACTGAGAAATACAAAGTTTTGGGCCAATCAAAAAACGTTTAGTCGTGGCGCAAAGCGATTGAAAATTTCAAGTGTGTTTATATGGGGAAAATATGACTTTTTTCAGATTTTACGAAAATTTCGTTCTATATTTTAATTTTTCCGACAAGCTGTTATATAATTCAGGATCAGTATTAAATTATCCCTTCAAAAGGCTATAAAACTTCAAAATCGAATAAAACATCGCCAAGAAATAGCAAATGCCCCAGACCACTTTTGTGCCAAAAAAAACTAGGTCATGAAATTTGATGGCATTTTTTCCAATTTTGAGAAATTGATTAAAGCCATCATTCTTTTTTGGTCTCAATACTTATAAGTACTCAGATATGAAGTATTGTTTTATTACAACGTTGTTAACCTATTGTGCATTGAGACCGAAAATTGGAAATTTTTTTGATAAAATTTTTAAAACTCCTTTTTCAAGTTTGGAAAAACTTTCTTAAACAAAATTTTAAAAAATGAATCTATCACTTTAAGGTTTTATTAAATACATGTTGAAGATTAACTGTGTGAATTTTTAAGTAAATCCCTCTGCCAGAATTTTTTTGACAAGGATTTTATTTTTGCGGATTTCGAGAAAAATTGGATTTTTGTGAAATATTCTGTAAATGTACTCTTTCTAAATACTTTGTATCAAAAATTCATCACTTTTCTACTTTTAAATGTTATATTTTATCTTAATAGCCTAGGGTTTCGGAAAAAAATAATATGAGTCCATTAACCCTTTTGGAATTGGGGTCACATATGACCCCAAGCTAATAGAAGACAATTTATTCAAAAAATTCAAATATTTTGTAAGTGCTGTCCAATTTTTAGATGCGACGCTTAAAATATAATAACCAAATGTGTAGAAGTTTCGTTCCAAAAATTTGGGATAAATCCGGGAACGTTAACCCATTATTTGCCAAGGCCAGCTTTGGATTTTAAGATATTTTTAAATAAAAATTACATCAATCGGGTTTTTCTATTAAACTCGTTGATACCACTATTTAGAATTTAAGAAAAATATTCGGTTAATTTTTATTTATTTAACCATTCAGTGCTCCTGGGACCAAAATAATCCATTGTGATATATCTTTGGTGCAATTATCTGCAATTATCAAATGTATTGTGATATTTTGAAAGATGTGATGCTCCGTTAGGGGGGTATACCCATTGAAAAATTTAAAAAATTAATAGAGTCCATGGCCCAAGAGAATCAAAGCTGTTTTAGATAATAAAGGTGGACATTACGGATATATAAATAATTCCATATTAACACTTTAAAACAAATAAAAAAAAAATTATTGTATTTTTCTCTATTATTAAAAAAATTCGAAGTTTCTCTTATGTTTAAAAGTCTGTTATTTTGAATTGTAAGAAATTAAATTTTTTTAGTTTTCTATAATCAAAAACTAAATGAAGTCAATTTCTTAAAAAAATAAATTTGTTTTGTGATTTAGGTTAGGTGGGCGCTAGCTCCAGCTAGACATAATGTCAGGTTATATGACATATAGATCCCTAAACAACCTATGGTTTCGCAAGTGAGGTAATAATTTGACCAGCTGCGTATATAGATTTCATATATTTATTTTAAATATTTTGGTTGAGTGAATACTTCTAGATCAAAAAAATTTTAAATAAATTAACGGGCTTAAAAAAATTTTAAAATCATAAAATTTTTATTTTTCGTTAATCCCCTAAAGTATGTTACAAATAAGCTAAAAACAAAATGATAACAAATCGTACGTAACTGACTAATACAGCACATACGACGCTTACGTCTCTATACAAAATGTATGTGTGCACAGTAGGGTGGCATGATTTTAAAAACAATTTGGTTTACATGTGAAAGTTTAAGTTCAAAAACGTTGGTATATTTCCACTAATACAATCACACTTTTGCCACTTTCAACACCACTGACAATTATTTTATGATAGTGAATTTTTGACATATGCTGTAAGTGATAATCGAAGAAAAAACAGTGCTGCCACACCATTGGTTTTCTAATAATTTACTGCTTTGTGGTAATAATAATAATTAGATTATATAAATTTTAAGTAAATAGCTGAACAAAATAATATTAACTTTTTTCCCCGATGCGAGTATGTGAGCATGGCAACACTGTATTATATTATTTGAGGGTAGGCACAAGCAATTTTGTGATAACATAACAGCCGCTCGTATTTTAGGAGTGTGATCGAAACCATCTTAGCACACGTTATTCTCTTGACTTTTTTCGCAAACCTTACACAAAATTATTTTTTGATCAAGTTATCTTTGAAATATATTTCAGTTATTTATTATGTTTCATTTGTTGTAAGTTTGATTTAAATGAGTGATGAAATAGAAGTATTTGATAAAATTATTAAATATTTTTATAAAATCCAACTTGGCCCTGCAGAAAGTTGCTCAAAGAACCAAAGGTCTGCCGTCAATCGGTAGCCAATTTTATAAGAAAATATCAGGAGCATTTGATCATCGATAGGAAACCTGTTGCGGGAAGAAAGAAAGGTTTATATGATGTTTGTAAGGTCGAGAAAATAGACAGCATATTGCAAATAGCTTCCAGCACATCAGGTAGAGAAGCAGCCTGGTTAGCTCAGTGCTCGGACAATTTCGTGCGAAAAGTTAAACACACATGGTACAAAATGTTCCAGACAGGAACTTTGGAAAAAATGTAGAGCCCAAAAACAAATCACCGAAATTCAAATCATGCTTCACAAAAAAGTACTACTGCTCCATAATGACGACGAATCATATGTTGTGGCAGATTTTTGGAGTCTTCGGGCCTAGAACCAAATACTATGCCTTCGATATATGTGCACAAATCAACTTGAATAGGAAGTACAAAAGACGGAACATAACCTTATTATCAGATAGTCAAGCTGCTATTCGAGCACTAAGCTCCTATGAAGTAGACTAAGTTAGTATGGGACAGTTTACAGAAACAAAATGAGCTAGGTAAACACTACAAGGTTAGCGTTTGTTGGGTCCCGCGACATATTGGGATTCAAGGTAATGAGCAAGCTAATGAACATGCCAGAAGGAGAGCTTCCACAAAATTAATAGGGTCGGAACCATTTTATGGAATAGGAAAAGGAGCATGGGAAGGCGTACTCAGGGAACATGAAAATTATGTTAGAAGGGAATTTTTTTCGAGCCACTTGGCCTTAAGGCCATCCAAAATCTTGTTGGGTGGCTACAACAGGAGAGATTTGGGTCGTGCATTGGCTTGCCAAAGAACGGTCTGAGAATACTAACCGGGATTTTAATTGGTCACTGTAGGCTCAGGGAACATCTGAACAGGATAGCAAACCCCATGCAGATTCTGTGATGAGGAAACCGAATCACCAGAGCACATACTTGAGAACTGTGGAGTGGTAATGCACAAAAGAAAAGAGCACCTCCTGGGCTCTTTTCAAATACTAGGTAGCGACATAAAATTACTAGAACCAACCAACATCCTCGAATTCCTGAGGGCTTCAGGGTTGAATGAGAGTTTATAGGGACGACCTATTAGCAGAGGGCAGTACAATAGATCACTTCGGGTGCAGTACTTCAAACACCTCTTCATACAATACAATACAAAGGGATCTATAAACACCGAAATTTATATTAAGGTGTATTTGAAAAAAGACTCCCCTTCCTTCCTTTCATACGCCAACACAATGTGTCCACATATTTTTGGCCTGATTTGGCACCCTGTCACTACGGTTAGAATAAACAATAACTTGATTTTTGTACCAAGAATTTTATACTGACACCCGTAATATGTATACCCAACTTGTAGATTTCGAGGCCGGATCAATCTGACATTTTTAATAACAGACAAAAACCTTGCTCGTTTCTTTTTCTTTCCTTCCGAATAATAGGTTTTCTAAAGATCCTCAAGATAGGTAATGGTTCTTTATCTATCAAAACTCATCCTTATTGAAGTTGAACAACAACGATAAACAATCCTACGAAGTTGTCATTCGATTCTGTTTAAAAATCTAACAGATGATTTAAATTCGAAATTGCAGAGCCATTAGCTTATGGTATCAACAATATGCTTATTATAGCTCCGCTCGGCCAAAACCATATTGTGATTTTTTTCGACATTTTCGATCGTAGTGATGACCTCAACTGAGAGTCCAGAACATTTGGCATCACTGGTGCTTCCGCTACCACAAAAAACTCGGTAAGCAATTTTTTTATACCCTCCACACCACTTGTAACGTTCGTAACGTATCGAAAAATGAATTGGCGATCCCTTACAGTATAGCGATGTCCGTCTGTCCGTACGTCCATCCGTCCGCCTGTCCGTTGAAATCACACTATCAACAATATGCTTATTATAATTCTCCGCTCGGCCAAAACCATATTGTGATTTTTTTTTCGACATTTTCGATCGTAGTGATGACCTCAACTGAGAGTCCAGAACATTCGGTATCACTGGTGCTTCCGCTACCACAAAAAACTCGGTAAGCTACTTTTTTATACCTTCCACACCACTTGTAACGTTCGTAACGTATCGAAAAATGAATTTGCGATCCCTTACAGTATAGCGATGTCCGTCTGTCCGTCCGTCCATCCGTCCGCCTGTCTGTTGAAATCACGCTAATTCAGAAAAAAAAAATTAGAATAATATTGTTTGCCATTATTTCGTGCAGGTTGGTATTGAAAATGGGGTAACTTAGGCATCATTGTGCCAAGATATAACCAAAAATATAAAGACACCTCTAAACAAAAACTCAGTGTGTTTGTGGTAACATTTTAGTATTAAGTTTATCCAACTGTTTACTTTTCCAAATATTTTGCTACATTTGCTTAAATATTGCAATAAGTTCAGACATTAATGGCAATACAAAACCAAGGTTGAGGGTATCAATGATTCGGCATAGCCAAATTTAACACTCTCAGAGTCCCCAGAGTACTTATCAAGCTTTTCTATCAAGCTTTTCCTTGATTTCAGAGATGGTTTTTAATTAACTACAATGGCAGTTAAAAACCATGGGCTTATTCTGCCGCCCTTCGAAATTCATGCAAATTGAAGCAATAAATACTCCAAGTATGATAAATTTTATTCTGAAATATTTTTAGTTAGAATAACCCTTCTGTGTGAAGGGTCGAAAGTGTTTATTTCTGATATTGATTTTGAAACTAAATATTGTTCACCCTTAGCCCTGTAAAAATATTTTTTGAAAATAAAAAGTTCTAGTTCATCAATTTTCATTAACCATAAATTTAAAACAATTATTGTGGAATATGCAGAATTACACAAAATTTGAACTTTGATCTCAGGTTAAACTTATTCGATTTTCTCCATGCCAGTTTTAAACTAAGTGGCAAAAAACTAAAGTTGAAACTTCAATGACTTGAATGAATAAACAAATTGTGTACTCTCATCTTTTAGATGCCACATTTCTCTGGTTCATATTGGGTTAATTTTAATAAAATTTTAACGAAAAAAAAAATTAATGTTCCTGCATAATAATAAATGCGTTTTTTTTTTCTTTATAAAACATCAGAAAACAATAAAAATAAACAATACATACACAATAAATATCTAACTTCAGTCTGCTTTTTATTTTCCCCCAAATAACCATGAAAAAATACACATACATACATCTCAAACCAGCTAATAGCAAACACACACACACACACACAATAATCCCAGCAAACAGTTTTGGAAAGTTCCATCGAGAAAAGTGTGTATTAAAACACCAATTTCGATTTTGCATTTTGACTGCCGATTTAGAGTATTCCTAGTTGAAAGAAGATTGCTTTCAGAACATATCAAGGGTCCTACAGTTACATATGTATATATTCCAAATCCCACTTCATGGGACATTCTCTTCAAAAAAGATATATTTTTTATGTAAGAAATTTTTTTGGTCAGTAGCACTTTCCTAAACTATATTATAAACAATATCAACTAGTATCCGAAAGCAGAACATTTCGAAGGCCAAATACTATCGAAACAGCAATAAAAATGCAGGCTGGGTTGGAGCACTCACGCACACAAACAAATGATTGGATAAGAGAAGTTCTTTGAAGAGGTGGTATAACAAAACGTATAACAAAATAAAAAAAAATCAATAAATTTTGTATATAAATTTCCTAGGAGTGTACGATGACTGACTCCTCAGCAATAGTATAATATGGATAAACGATTGGATGATTACTATGGGTCTGTAATTATAAATGCAAGAAGCATAAATACGTATTAAGATTCGTAAATTCATACAAACACACATACATATGTACATACAAATGTCTATATGTCTATATAGACAACAATCACGTACGCCACACTAAATCTTGTTCGAAAAAGTTTAAGGCCTTAAAAGAAGCGGTGAAGAAAATCACCCACCACTTGTAGGCAATGTGCATAAAAGAAAAATAACCGCCCTTAATCAGCATATAACAAACAGCCATAGGTATAAAGTAAGAAAAACTTTTGGAGGGTTATTAAACGCAAAAGTATGTAATAACAAAAAAAGCCAACAAACAAACAACTATAACTACAACAAACAAAACTTATCAACCCCCACCGCGCTCACCGATTAAATGGGCTTAAAATAAAGCAACAATATATCGTTGTTGTTAACCAAAGCCGAACTGTTGAATGCCGCTTTAAAAATAACAAAAAAAAAATGGAAAAAGTACAAAAAGCACGACGTAGAAAAAGTTTTATAAAAACAAAAATATATTTTTAGGGAGATTATGGAAAAACATAGATTTTTCCTTAAACTTCTACATACATTCATATGTAACACACCAACACCCTCTACATTTTATGTATGGAATTGCGTGCGCATTTTATCTTAAAAACACACACACTCTCTCTCTCTCTCTATTCTCTTTCTATGTATTACATTCAAATGTATTGTTGGCACTCTTAATCTCGGTCTTTTGAGCCAAAATAAACGTTCATAAGCTACAGGTTGTAATGCAGCAGTAGAACACCAAAAATGTTTGAAGTATGCTTTGGGTTTAATATCTATATAAATTTAAGCATACAACAGCAACAGCAACAACAACACCATTTTGCGCAATTTCATTTGAAATTCATATACAATTCAAAAGAAACAGAATGTTCTTAAGTGGGTCCCCCCTTGTTCAAAATTATTATTGTCTTTATGGTTGTGTCCGTTATAGCCAGGTTGCAAAAGAAAACAGAAAATAATAAAGGCTGTTGCTTTATCTGTACATATTATATACTTTAAAGCAATGGATTCTCAAACATTTATTATTTTCGTGTTCTATCAGAGATAGATTATGCCAGCTTTAAAGATTACATTAAAACCAGGGCTGCGGAGGTGATGATTAAAATACTGACTCCGACACCGACTTCGACTATGACTCGGACTCGGACTCCTCAATGTAACAGGTTTTGCCCAATACATTTTCTTAAAAAGTACTCTTTCATAAAAAAGTACCTTTAATTATTTTATTTATTTATTTATTTATTTATTTATTTATTGGAACTGCTCCATACACAAGAGTAAAAGTCTTATTTTGCAGTATGGAACTGATTGTATTTAAAATTATAAAATCGTTAATAAATTAATAACTAATTACAAATTTTCTTTATATAAAATGCAAAGAACAATAAGATTAAAATTAAAGAATAAAGTTGAAATATTTGAAATTTAATTTAATCAAATGTATTATAATATCAAATAATATTTAATGTTTTAAATTGTTATGCCGAAAACAGTTTAAAAATATTTTCTTTAAATTTTCGTGCGTTACTTAAAAGTTGAGAGCTATGGGGTATAGAATTCCAGAGAGATACTGCGAATATGTAGAAATGCCACTCCGATATTAAACTTTTATATCTAATTGATCTAATTCTTTTTCCCCTGCTTATATCTGAAATATAAAGTTTGTCGTACAGATGATCCGGTTTGTGGGTATACACTATTTTATGTAAAAAAATAAAACTCTTATATTTAAAAGATTATCTAAAGAAACGCCATATAGCTGCGATGAAAACAAAGATACACTAGAAAGTCTATTAAGTCCATACACATATTTGATTATGTTGTTAAATGCAACGTTCAATTTCCTTTTACTAATTGTATCACATTTCGCAAATAGCTCACAACCATACAGTAAAACAGGCATCAGATAAGTTTTGGCAAGTAGGATTCTTATTTTCATAGGTGTACAATGCTGGGTTTGCCACAGAGTTCTAGTCATAGAGAAAGTACGACCACAGGCATAGTTAATATGGTTCGACCACGTAAGAGTGTCATTAAAAAAAATACCTAGATTCTTAGCAGATTTAACGATTTCAATTTTCTGATTATTTATAATTATATTAGGTGTAATATTTAGTTTGGAAAGTCGCTTTTGAATTACAATGCATTTTGATTTTTTCGGATTTATCTCTAATCCATTTGCCGTTGCCCATGTATAAATACGATGGAGTTGCTGATTAATAGAGATAATACACTGGTCGATTAGGGCATTACTACAGCTGGTGTAAAGCTGAACGTCATCCGCATACATTCTTACATTACAATTTGTTAAAATGCCTGGGAGGTCATTTGAGTACAATGAGAATAATAGTGGCCCAACAATGCACCCCTGAGGTACGCCCCTTGCTACAGGCAGTGTCATTGAATTTTGGATTCTAGTTTCAACATACTGATACCTGTCACGTAAGTATGTTGACAATAACCGAGTAGCGGTCGAAGAAAAATTAAAAAAGTTTTTAAGTTTGTAACAAAGAATGTTATGATCGACGGTATCAAACGCTTTTGAATGATCTAAAAGTAATAAAAATTTAGTCTTGCCATCATCAAGTTTCTCCCTAATCTCCTCTGTAACATCAACTAAGGCTGTTATGCAGCTGTGTTTCCTCCTGAACGATCTGTTAGATTGACGATCTGTTAGCAAGTTATTGTCATCCAAGAAACTAGTCATTTGTTTGTGCATAATACGCTCGAATACTTTAGAGAGAAATGGAAGAATAGCTATTGGTCTATAATCAAAAAATTAAATAAGTACTTTTTGTTAATAAAGTACCTTTTTTAAAAAATCTTTCTTTTAAAAAGTAATTTTTCTTAGAAATTACCTTTTTTTAAAAAAGTATCCATTTTTTAAAAAGTGCCCTTTAAGAAAAATACTTTTTAAATATTTCCCTTTTTTCTCTAAGTACCCTTCTTGAAAAAAGTCGCTTTTTCTAAAAAAAAAAAGAATCAAAAAGTACCTACTCTTAAAAAGTACTTATTTTGAGAAGTACATTTTCTTAAAAACAAAACATTTTCTTAAAAAATTATCTTTGTTAAAAAACTAATTTTTTTTTAATGGTACATGTTTGAAATAAGTAGCTTTTCATAAAAATTACCCTTTTTTAAAAAACTGCCCTTTTTAAAAAAAAGTGCCCTTTTTAAAAAAAAAGTACCTTTTTCAAAAAATTACCTTTTTTCAAAATAAATTTTTTTTAATTACTTTTTTAAAAAAAATACCGTTTCTTTAAAAAGTACCCTTGATAAAAAAGTAAATTTTCTTAAAGAAGTAAATTTTCTTAAAGTACATTTTCTTTCATAAAAAGTACCTTTAATTAAATAAGTAGTTTTTTAAAAAATTTCCTTTCATTAAAAAAAGTACTTTTCTAAAAAATAGCTTTTCTTAGAAAAATACCTTTTTTAAAAAAGTACTCTTTTTAAAAATATCTATACCTATTTTTTAAGTATTCGAATTTAAAGTTTCAGTATTGGTAACAGTTTTTTAAAGTGGTAGCCGTGCCCAACATTCGTTATATTATTGAGGTTATGAAGCAGGAGGAGGGTATAAAAGATTCGGGACAGCTGAATTTAACAATTTTAATTGTTTGTCATGTTATTAATTTTATTTCTTTATTTATTAGATATTTATTACAATTCAAATTATAATAAATCTTAAAGTTAAAGCACCAGCAACTTAGGCTATAGGCTTTTATTTCTTTATTTTAGATATAAATTAATGAAAAATAAGAGCATCGAAAAATTCATAAGTTTATGTGGTTACGCCACTTTTTAAATAGTTTACCCTGATAAATGGTTGTTTAAATCATTAAATAATACAAGTAGATTTCAGCGGTCGAAATTCGAGTGCAATTTCTAGGCAACTTTATTTTTCAACTTAGCCAATTCACAAATCAACACCTTTTTGGTTTATTACTATTGTGAATGAAGATAACAAACTCATTAACAAACACATTAACAAATTTAATAAACACACACATAGCATATGTATAATTGTATGTATGTGTTAGTAGCAACTTCAAATGCAATTTACTCAAAATAAAGGAAAAAATTTAAAAATCTGTACATCTGGAAAACAGCTAAATATAAATTTCTTTCAAATAATATACGTTTGGTCAAAATCGGGATAAAACGGTAGAACAAAACATCGGTCACAAGAAATCGCCTAGCCTAGTAATATAGATCTATATTTCATTTCACCGGCTATATTTTGCAATTAATACAATCAAACTTTGTTTTGAAAATATAATTCAGTAATCAAAATAAAATATTGTGATAGTACAGTACAACTTCGACAGTCCGGACATGCGCCAGTACGGATACTCCAGTAATTCGGACAGTTCTACATTTCGGACAAAATAATATTTTTACCTCTACAATCCGGACAATTTTTTTCATGGAAGAAAAAAAATAGATTTCGGGGGTTTCCCGTTTTTACTTTGTTTGTTTTATTATTCTTACCTTTGTTTACATTTGGCACTATCATTACTTCAGTTTCGGTGCATCCTTTAGCAAGCGTGTTTGACTAATTTCATACCAAGCGCCATGTCTTTAAATAATAAACGCAAACATAAAACAACTAACTTTAAAGGAAAAGTGTGAAATTTTAAAAAGTCTTGATGAGGGAAAATCTATTAGGCATGTTGCCGAAAAATTTAGTGTTCCTAAATCAACGATTTGCGACATTAAAAAAGATAAGGAGAAAATAAAACAATTTATTTCGAATACCTATAACGGACCCGGTAAATATTAAACCAAAATAATATATAAAACCACTTTCATAACATATGTATTTTCTTTTTTTTGTAGGAAAAAGAAAAGTTATGAAAAAAGCAGAATATCCAGAGTTAGAGGACGAGCTTTACACATGGTTTTTGCAGCAAAGAAACAATCATATCCCGATTTCATCAGAAATACTAAAAGCAAAGGCCAAATTGTTTTATACAAAGATAACGGGAAAGGACGATTTTTCAGCGAGCTCAGGCTGGTTAGACAAATTTAAGTTACGGCATGGTATTCGTATTCTAAAAATTTGTGGTGAAAAAGTTTCCAGCGATGAAAGCGCAGTAGAGCCGTTTAAAAAAAAGTTTGCTGACATTGTTGCTGAGATGGATTTGAGTGAAGATCAAGTTTATAATGCAGACGAATCTGCCACTTTCTGGAGAGTGTTGCCTGGTAACACATGGGTGCATACGAAGGAAAAATCAGCCCCAGGAAGAAAAATTTCCAAAGATCGTGTGACATTTATGCCATGCTCAAATGCTGCCGGAACACATAAACTGCCTCTTTTGGTTATTGGCAAATCTGCTAATCCAAGAGCCTTTAAAGGTTATAAAATTCCAGTGGTATATAAAGCAACTAATAAAGGATGGATGTCTACGTCCCTTTTTTTCGACTGGTTCGAAAACCATTATTGATATTAGATAATGCTCCTTCACATCCTAAAACGGATGAAATAAATTTTGATCCAAATTTTAAAGTTATGTTTTTACCACCAAATTGTACAGCAATATTACAGCCTATGGATCAAAATTTAATACAAAATGTAAATGTTACTTACAGAAAGCGATTATTGCAATATATTTTATCAGAAAATGCTGATGACGTCGATGTGGTTAAAACTTTAAAAATGTTTAGCCTTAAAGATGCGGTTAATTTCTTGGATTTAGCATGGCAAAGCATTAGTGAAAAAAATATTCAGAAAAGCTGGTCTGCATTGTGGCCAAGAACTGCATCTTGTTGGGAAGATGAAGATTTGATACCTCTTCAGGTTCTGCGTGAAGAACTGCTGTCTGATAGCATCGCTGTCTGATGGCATAAAATCCATTCAAAATTTGATTGGAGCTATGACATTCAGTAATGACCTAACTGAAAAAGATATCAATGATTGGGCAACTGGTGCAAATGAATTCTCATTGGAGTTTTCCGATGAAGAAATAATACAACATGCTAAACAAAAAGAATCGCCAGTGCTGCTTATGGACTCTGAAGAAGACTTTGTAGAAATGGCTGCTAAAACAAATATATCTACTGCAGATGCAAAGAAATCATTTTCAGTTTGTATTCAGTGGGCTGAGGAGAATAATATTGATTTGCAGGATATTCTTTTGTTGAAGAGGATTGAGCAAAAAGCACAAAACATTCATCTCAACAAAGTTAGTCAGCACAAAATAACTTCTTTTTTCAATAAATCATAATATGTATACATACATATATTTAATATAATAATTTAATGTAATAATTTAATGTTTTTTAATAAATCATAGTACATATGTATGTATTTAATTCACTTAGATTGTTTTAAAAATTTTCACTACTATAGTCCGGACAATTCGATAATCCGGACTTGCCCAAAACTATATGTGTCCGGACTGTCGAAGTTGTACTGTACATGGGACAATCAAAATTCAGTTGGCCAATAATTCGGTTGCACCAATGAATCCGTCCTCTGTGTGTACTTACGACTTCTTTGTATACGTGGAAAGTACTCTAAATTACTTCTGACTGAAAACCTGAAGAAACTAAATAAGACTGGAGTCTCTTATTTATAAAGACCTCAATAATAAAGATTTGTGGCAGACTGATGGCCAACAATTGGACCTTTAAGAATGCGAAAAGACTAAGACGAGATACATCGCCTGTGAATTACCGTTTGGCGACCACTGATCTATTGCATAAAATATATACATACATAGAAAATAAACGAAAGAACAAACGAACTATCATAGCAATGGCAATAACCGAAAATAAATACTCACACCATCAACAGAACATCATACTCATACACATACACACACACATTTACACAGAGAGAGAGACAAAAGGAATACATTTGTGTATTTTAACATTTTCTGTATCTAGCAAAACTGCAATCGTTTATTTATATTTTCAAACAAATCCTTCTAGCTACGGTATACATTCCAAACCCCGTCCTTGTGTTGGTTCGTTCGTTCGTTGGTCTGTCCGTCTGTGGCATGGGAGGTGGAAAATATTGTGTTCATTCTATAAATAGAGTTCAATTACTTTTCTGCACAACAACGACAACAACGTTTAACAACCAACCAGACACATAATGACAAGGAAGTGGTATATGCTACATACATATAGATCCGTACACTGTGTGTGTGTGTGTGTATGTGTATGCTTGAAATTGTTCTCTGCTGTTAGATTTAAATAGGGGGGAATTTAACAACAACAATAACAAAAATAAAAAAAAAAAACTTTATTTTGTTGTAAGTCCCAGGACATTAACAGCATAAATTTATGCAAAATTTATTTTCTGTTTTATATTTCATTTGTATTCAAATCAAAATCAAAAATTTAAATCTTCTATTTTATACAGAAAAGTACATTGTAATTTTCAACACAAATTTTCTCTTTCACCCCTATTTAACGGTTTTACATTTTAGTGGTATGTTGTTGTTGATTTGTGTTAAAGAATCTTTTAATAGTAAAAGAAAAAAAAACTATAATTTAAATTATAGTTAGTCAGGTACAAGATTTGCCAAAGTTGTTCATATACACTAAAGAAGTGTTTAATGTAATAAAATTTACAGAAGAGAAAATACTGACTACAATATCCTTATAAATTAAAAGATATTGAATTTTCCAATTTATTTTACTATTTAAAAACAAGTAATACCAAGTAATACGATACCCTATACCATGCGTTTAGAGACCCTATCTCTTAGGCCCAACTAATTGAATATAGAAAATAAGCATAAACCAAATTTGAGTGGGATTTTTATTAATTTTTTTGGCTGCAGATATTAAAAAGTTCATATCGGATGCTATGTCTATATGGGGACTAGGTCCAAAAATGAACCGATCCTGACCATGGTTGGCAAAGTCTCTAGTATTTTGCAAAAATATATACAATCAAAATTTGAGATGAATCAGTGAAATATTTTTGTTTTTTGATACATTTAAGTGAAGATCGGGAAGCAGCTCTATATGTGGCCTATGACTAAGAGTTGTCCCATAGGGATCGTTTTTGGACTAGTCATTAATGGATGTAACAAACACATACAAACCCAATTTGACTAGGATATATACGACAATTTGGATCATATGGCAATTTATGTCGATTTCTTAGGGGTCATTTGTATGGGGGTTAGGTCTGAACATGGACCGATTCTCACCAATTTCAATAGCGTTCATCCCATGGTCGATGAAAGCTCATATACCAAATTTGATCCAAATATATTCATATTTGCGACATGTAGTGTGATAACAAGGTTTACATGGACACACGGACGGACGGACGGACATTGTTAAATCGACTCGAAAAGTGATTCTGATTCGATCGGTATAATAAAAAATGGGTCTAGGTCAAATATTTTTAGTAGCTACAAACAGCAGCACAAAGTCATTATACCCAAACCACATAGTGGTATAGGGTATAAAAAATCTAAGACCTAAAAATCGTTTCATTGTTATTTGCTTGTTCTGTATATTGAATTCTCAAGTTGCTCAGGTATGAGATTAACAAAAGAATTTTAGGTTTTCTAATGATAATTTTAATATGATGTTAAAATTCAAACTACATAAACCAAATCTTTTAAAAATTTAAGTGTTATATTTTTTGTTTATACAGTTACGGACAAAAATAGGCTCAATTATATTTTTTTTATATATATTTTTCTCTTTTGTTGTCAATTTGCATGCGGAACAGCACACACTTTTTGTGGGGATTTATTCCTAATGTGTCATATTAGGGTGGTCCTTCATTATATGGAGGGAAAAAAAGTGTTCAAACTCTCGGTCTCACCCCCTATAAATATGCGAATAGCAAAAAAACTGAGAAATACAAAGTTTTGGACCAAACAAAAAAACATTTAATCGTGTCTCAACGCGATTGAAAATTTCAGATTTTACGAAAATTTCTTTCTATAGTTTAATTTTTCCGACATAAAGTAATTTTATAACAAAATTGGTTAAAAATTGTTTTAATTTATATTCGCGAGCAATAAGCAGATAATGGCAACAAAGATATATCACAATGTATTATTTTGATCCCAGGAGCACTGAAGGGTTAAATAAATAAAAATTAACCGAATTATTTTTCTTAAATTCTAAAGAGTGGTTTCATCGAGTTTAATAGAAAAACTCGTTTTCGGTAATTTTTATTTAAAAATATGTTAAAATCTAAAGCTGGCCAAATTTTAGGAATGGAGGTTCTACGCATTTCGTTATTATATTTTCAGCGTCGCATCTAAAAATTCAACAGCTTTTACAAAATATTTGAATTTTTTTAATAAATTGTCTTGTATTAGCTTGGGGTCATATGTGACCCCAATTCCAAAAGGGTTAATGGGGTCATATTATTGTTTTCCGAAACCCCAGGCTATTAAGATAAAATATAACATTCAAAAGTAGAAAAGTGATGAATTTTTGATACAAAGTTTTTAGAAAGAGTACATTTACAGAATATTTTACAAAAAGCCCAAAAAAACTCCTTGTCAAAAAAATTTTGGCAAAGTAATTTACTTAAAAATTCACACAGTTAATCTGCAACATGCACTTAACAAAACCTGAAAGTTCCGGATTCATTTTTTTAAATTTTGTTTAAGAAAATTTTTTAAAACTTGAAAAAGTAGTTTTCAAAATTTTATCAAAAAAATTTTCCATTTTCGGTCTCAATGCGCAATAGGTTAATGACGTTGTAATAAAACAATGCTTCATATCTGAGTCCTTACATGTATAGAGACCAAAAAAAAATTATGGCTTTAATCGATTTCTCAAAGTTGAAAAAAATGCCATCAATTTCATGACCTAGTTTTTTTTGGCACAAAAGTGGTCTGGGGCATTTGCTATTTCCTGGCGAGGTTTTATTCGATTTTGAAGTTTTATGAGACAGCAATAAATTAAACTATTACTTTATTACGTAATTTTAAAACAAAATTGGTTAAAAGTTGTTTTAATTTATATTCGCGAGCAATTAGAAGATAATTGCAGGAGCACTGAATGGTTAAATAAATAAAAATTAAGCGAATTATTTTTCTTAAATTCTAAATAGTGGTATTAACGAGTTTAATAGAAAAACTCGTTTTAAGTCATTTTTATTTTAAAATATCTTAAAATCCAAAGCTGGCCTTGACAAATAATGGATTAAGGTTCTCGGATTTATCTCAAATTTTTGGAACGAAACTTCTACATATTTGGTTATTATATTTTAAGTGTCGCATCTAAAAATTGGACAGCACTTACAAAATATTTGAATTTTTTGAATAAATTGTCTTTTATTAGTTTGGGGTCATATGTGACCCCAATTCCAAAAGGGTTAATGGAGTCATATTGTTTTCCGAAACCCTAGGCTACTAAGATAAAATATAATATTTAAGAGTAGAAAAGTGATGAATTTTTGATACAAAGTATTTAGAAAGAGTACATTTACAGAATATTTTACAAAAAGCCCAAAAAAACTGCTTGTCAAAAAAATTCTGGCACAGTAATTTACTTAAAAATTCACACAGTTAATCTGCAACATGTACTTAACAAAACCTTAAAGTTCCGGATTCATTTTTTAAATTTTGTTTAAGACAATTTTTTAAAACTTGAAAAAGGAGTTTTCAAAATTTTATCAAAAAAATTTCCGATTTTCAGTCTCAATGCGCAATAGGTTAACGACGTTGTAATAAAACAATGCTTCATATCTGAGTCCTTACAAGTATAGAGACCAAAAAAAAATTATGGCTTTAATCGATTACTCAAAGTTGAAAAAAATGCCATCAATTTCATGACCTAGTTTTTTTTTTGGCACAAAAGTGGTCTGGGGCATTTGCTATTTCTTGGCGAGGTTTTATTCGGTTTTGAAGTTTTATAGCTCTTTAAAGGATAATTTTATACTGATCCCGAATTATATAACAACTTGTCGGAAAAATTAAACTATAGAACGAAATTTTCGTAAAATCTGAAATAAATCATAATTTCCCCATATAAACATACTTGAAATTTTCAATCGCTTTGAGGCACGACTAAATGTTTTTTGATTGGCCCAAAACTTTGTATTTCTCAGTTTTTTTTTGCTATTCGCATATTTCTAGGAGGTGAGACCGAGAGCTTGAAATATTTTTGTTATTAAGAGCCACCCTAGTCATATATGTATATTAAAAATGATAATCTGGTATCACCTAACTTATATATTTATTTATTTATTGTGCTTTCCTGTACAATAAGAAAAATTATTCTTATAATTACAGTACAGGATTAATTAATTACAAGAGTACAATGTGCTGATATGAAAAAAATAATTAATTACATTAATTATTTATGAAATAAAATAACAAAAGAAGATAACAAAATAGCAAAATTTCTAAGATTTTACTATGCAGAATAATTAATTTTTTTTTAAGTCTTGCGTTGCTTATTAGTTGATAAGTTTGTGGAAGTGCATTTCAAAGACGAACTCCGTGTACAAAGAATTGCCTCTATCAGACCTAACAAATTACAATTTTTCGAATAGATAGCTAGGTCCTTTTGTGTAAATAGTATTGTAATAACTATAATTTTTAAAAGATTATTAAAAGACACACCAAATAGTCTTTCAGAGAAGGGAACATATATATAAGTTCCCGTAGTTCCTACAAGCAGTATAGGGCCATAACGAATTTATTCTAAACTAATTTGTCCGATATGATTGTTTTTATCTCGTTCCAGCTCTTGTCATGGTTGGCTGCTTCAATTTCGAAGAATATCTTCTTAAACCAATAACGAATAGTCGCTGTTTGCTCGAGGAGTTGCAATTAGCAAAAATTTCAGAGCCGTACAAAAGACCAGCGGTCTAATCGTCGCATTCGTTATCGATATTTTTGGATCGAAATTATTTTTTTAAATTTTCCAAAATCAAATACTAAGAACAATTTTACCCTGTCACAGTTAATGAATTATGGCCCCTAGTTAAGAGTAAAAGCAAGGTTCAGAAAATACACACATGAAACACACAATGTTCTGTTCAAAAGCAGCCAACACATATCTTTATTTTCATATCAATTATGTGCGTTTCTAAATTTTCTACGGTGCCCAACACAATCATTACTGTGTTCATTTTAATATTTCGTTATTTACACGAACATTTTTGTATCACGTACTTTTTGTTTCGATCACACATAAACCACACATATTGGAGTGTTGCTTTATTTGAAGTTCGTGTTCTGGTACGTGTACTGAAAAAAAAAACAGAACATGTACAATAAACAGGTTCGAGTTCAGTTATATTTTAAGTCGTGTTCTGGCTCGTGTACTAAGAAAAAACAGAACATGTACAATAAACAGGTTCGAGTTCAGTTATATTTTAAGTCGTGTTCTGGCTCGTGTACTAAGAAAAAATAACCATGTACAATAAACAGGTTCGAGTTCAGTTATATTTTAAGTCATGTTCTGGCTCGTGTACTAAGAAAAAATAGAACATGTACAATAAACAGGTTCGAGTTCAGTTAAATTTTAAATTCGTGTTCTGGCTCGTGTACTGCGAAAAATTGAAACATCAATTCGCGATCTAATTCACCCCGATAAAAACGACGACAATTGTTTCAACCAAACTTATTAAAATTTTATTGACCCTTTTTTATGACTTACGTTGCAAATTGTTTACAAATGTCAAATATTTTAAAATTTAATTGGCCATTTTTTTGTGATTTACGTTGAAATTATTTACAATTGTTTTTATTGACTGGTTTTTATTTTAATAAAAGATGGTAATAAAATACTTAAGACACAAAAACTGCACACTGCACTTAAATCTTTCTTGCAGGTTTCAATCAGACATGTAAATTTTTTCGTTTCGCTATTAAAAGTTGCGTATTTTTTATAGCAAAACTTATTTATGTTATTGCTTTCCAATTTTTTTAATTTTCACAAAATTTTTGCAATTTACACAATAACACAGTACACTTATAGATCACGATCTAATGAAAACTGAACCTAATGAAAACTGAATAAATGACGCACGCACTCGCTATTTATTGCAAAATCAATTGCGTGAAATTGTAACACTTGCAAGCAATACGTTACAATTGCATAAAAAAGGGACAATAAAATATGAAAATATTTTTTTGGGCTTTTTTTTATTGACACTCATTGTGTTTTTACGCAAAAAATCCCAAAAAATCATTGAGAAAAGGATTGTGCACTGACACTAATTGGTTCGCAAATTAAGGGTGGGTGATTGTGTTTTTTATGATGCAAAATTTGTTTGTGTCTAAAGTAATTTGTTACCAAAAAAAAATGTTTGCAAAAGATCCTAACAAGCAACAAGTGTGTCTTTTATGCCGCAAAATTAGGTTTTTCGTCTATGACACTAATTGGTTGCGAAAATAGGGGTGGGTAATGCAAAAAAATCTAACAACCAACAAGTGCAACCTTTATGATGCTAAATAGTTTTTGTGTCTTATTACCATATTTTATTAAAATAAAAACCAGTCAATAAAAACAATTGTAAATAATTTCAACGTAAATCACAAAAAAAAATGGCCAATAAAATTTTAAAATATTAGACAATTGTAAACAATTTGCAACGTAAGTCATAAAAAAGGGTCAATAAAATATTAATAAATTTGGTTGAAACAATTGTCGTCGTTTTTATCGGGGTGTATCAGATCGCGAATTGATGTTTCAATTTTTCGCAGTACACGAGCCAGAACACGAATTTAAAATATAACTGAACTCGAACCTGTTTATTGTACATATTCTATTTTTTCTTAGTACACAAGCCAGAACACGACTTAAAATATAACTGAACTCGAACCTGTTTACTGTACATGTTCTGTTTTTTCTTAGTACACGAGCCAGAACACGACTTAAAATATAACTGAACTCGAACCTGTTTATTGGACATGTTCTGTTTTTTTTTTTCAGTACACGTACCAGAACACGAACTTCAAATAAAGCAACACTCAAATCTGTGTGGTTTATGTGTTATCGAAACAAAAAGTACGTGATAGAAAAATGTTCGTGTAAATAACGAAATATTAAAACGAACACAAGTCATGATTGTGTTTGGCACCGAAGAAAATTTAAAAACAAACATAATAGATATGAAAATAAAAATATGTGTGTGTTGGTCTAAGTTATGTTTGTTTACATATATGTACGAGTTTTTTATTCAGTGTGTGTTTTTTCTGAACTCTGAGTAAAAGTGAAACGATATCTGACGTTTGTCCGTCTTCTTTAAATAATAAGCCAACATTTGGAATTTCTACTGATTTTACTCTATATTGAATGCGGCGATTAGCCCCCGGTATTTACATATGTTTTGGCTAGTAGAATTCTTACTTTCAAACGTTTGAAATATTGTGTTGACGACAGAGATTTCAGTTTAACGTAAGTTTGCCCAATAACATTATTTATATGATTTGATCACGTTAGAGAGCTGTTAAAGATAAAGCCTAGCTAGTAGGCCATAACCTCTTCTAGTTTCCTTATACTGTGATTAATTGAAACAGTCGGACTGCTTAAATATAACTGCACGTCATCGGCGTACATGTGAATTTTGCAACGGAGAAGTTGTGAAGGCAGATTATTAGCATAGAGAGAAAAAAGCAGACGTCCTAGGATGCATCCCTGGGGCACTCCTCTTGTGTTATTCAACGTTTTTGAGATCGGATCGGATTGGGACCGATCAGAAAGGTAGGATTGAAGCAGATTTATAGATGATGAAGAGAAATTAAAACCATGTTTCAGCATATTACACAGCATTAAGAGGTCGACTGTATCGAAGGCCTTTGAATGTTCGAGTAGGACAAAAAAAATTAACTTTATTATCATCCAGTTCCTGCCTTATGTTTTCAGTTATATGGGTCATGTCGAGCATTGTTCAGATGGCGAACGTGCTACCATAAAAAAGATGAAAATACAGGGCCAAAGTCAGCGGTAAATTGCGAAATCTATTGAAAGTTCACAAAATTTTGTGTATAATGCATTGTAGGCTGGAAAACTATTTATGAACACATAAAGTTGCTATCAAGTTGAAACCCTTTCATGTCTGCTGCAAAAATCAAAATGACTAAGGCTGTGAGAAGGCGATTAGTCGAAAAAATCTCTGCAAAACATCCTCACGAAAAATACCTTAGCTAAAAAATCTCGCCAAATCAAATATTTGCACAAAAAGATTGGGATGATCAAAAACGGCGCAATATGCTTTGGTCGGACGCATCCAAAATAAATTAAATTGGCAATGATGGATATCTAAACTGAATCCACGTTTCACGTTAAAAACATTCAAACATGGGGGGAGTGTGCTCTTCGTGGCATAGTGTTGGGTCTATATTTGGAAGAGAGCTAAACATGGGTGCAATCTTTATGTCCACATCCTTACGCTGAATGGAAAATGTCACTTAAATGGCAATTCAAACAGGATAATGAATGACTCGAAGCATATTTTCCGCAAAAAAGTGGTTTTCAGACAACTAAGTTGACGTTATGAGTTGACTTGCACAATAAGAATAAGAACATGAATTGTGGAAAAAAAATCCGTATCTATGGTAAGCCATTCCACAGAGGATTTGTCAGGATTTAGTGGACACCATGGCAAAAAGGTGTAAAGATGTGCTGAATAATAGAGGATATAAAGGGTGTTTTTTAGCTATGTTCTTTTTGGCAACACTGGTTTAAACAGCTGACGCACGTTTCGTGTTTTGTTTCATTGTCAAACATCTTCAGTTTGGTCTATAATTTAACCATGAATCGTCTTACAAACGAACAACGCTTGCAAGTTATTGAATTTTATTATCAAAATGCGTGCTCTGTTAAGAAAGTTCATCGCGCGCTTCTTCCATTTTATGGTCAGTTTAATCGACCCACTGAAGCGGCTATTCGGGCTATTGTGACTAAATTTCGAACCAAATTTACATTGTTGGACATTAAACCACCAACACGCTTACGTAGAGTGCGAACTGAAGAAAATATCGCAGCTGTATCGGCCAGTGTTAATGATGACCATCAATTATCGATTCGTCGCCGTTCGCAGCAATTGGGCCTCTGTTACTCAACAACGTGGAAAATTTTGCGGAAGGATTTAGGTGTGAAGCCTTTGCATGACATGTGGATTCAACAAGACGGTGCCACATGCCACACAGCACGCGCAACAATGGACTTATTGAGAGGCGAGTTTGGTGAACATTTTATTTCACGTTCGGGACCGGTCAATTGGCCGCCTAGATCGTGCGATTTAACGCCTTTAGACTATTTTTTGTGGGGCTATGTTAAAGCTCATGTCTATACAGACAATCCCGCTTCAATTGACGCATTGGAAGACAACATTGAAGCATTTATTCATGAGATACCGGCCGAAATGTTGGAAAGATTATGCCAAAATTGGACTAAGCGGATGGACCATTTGAGGCGCAGTCACGGTCAACATTTGCATGAAATAATCTTCAAACATTAAATTATATGGACCGTACTATCGATTCAAATAAAGATTTCATGCATTTTTCTGAATTTTATGTGTGTTTTTTTTTTTGGAAAACTTTCCTATAGCTCTTAAAAAATCACCCTTTACAACTAAATACTGACTAAATATAATTTTCGAAATTGATCCTATTTTTTTGTCCAACTCAAAATATAATTTTTATTCATGTTTGTTATAACTAGCAGAGCCCAGCCCTCGAAATTCGAGTGCAAATTGTAGAAAAATTTATTTTTTCATCTATATATTAATACTTGAAGGTAAATTTTTAGTTCCTTTTTTAAGCAATATGCGGGTACGGAGGAGTGTGAAAATTGGCATAGTTACAGTTCGTATGGAGGAGAAGCTGAGAATGATAAGATTTATGTTTAATCTGTCTTAAAAATATATTACATTAAATAATATAAAATATTTATAATAATTCGTTACGCCCTGTTAATGCGAATGATTTAAATTATATATCAGATGCTCTGTGCTGAATTGTGAATTGCTAAAATTGATTAACATTTAAATATCCATGAATTTTATATATATATATAGATATTAAAAAAAACATTGGAAGCCAAAATTGAATGAAAAAATAATATTTCTTAGAATTTGCACTCGAATTTCGAGTGCTGTGCTATACTAGTTCAATTATAAATATTTGTTGAACACACAGAAGATATATAACTGAGTTTGTTAATAAATAATTTTATAAAAGCCTAAAGGTATGCTTATCAATTTCAGCCAATTCGCAATTCAAATTCATTGTATAGTTTTTATACCCCATACCACTATGTGGTTTGGGTATAATGACTTTGTGCTGCTGTTTGTATCAACCAAAAATATTTGACCTACACCCATCTTTAATTATACCGATCGAATCAGAATCACTATCTGATTCGATTTAACGATGTCCGTCCGTCCGTTCGTCCGTCCGTCTGTGTGTCCATGTAAAGCTTGCAATCAAACTGCAGGTCGCAAATGTGAATATATTTTGATGAAATTTGGCATTTAGTCTTTTATCGGCCATGGGATGAACGCAATTGAAATTGGTGAGAATCGGTCCATGTTCAGACCTAGCCCCCATACAAATGAACCCTATGAAATCAACATATATTGCCATAAGATCCATATTATCATACAAATCTTAGTCAAATTGGGTTTGTATGTATATATTACATCCATTAATCAGTAGTCCAAAAATGATCCCTATTGGACAACTCTTAGTCATAGGCCCCAAATAGAGCTTCTTCCCGATCTTCACTTAAATTTATAAAAAAACAAAAATATTGCACTGATTCTTCTCAAATTTTGTTTGTATATATTTTTGCAAAATACAAGAGACTTTACCAAACATGATCAGGATCGGTCCATTTTTGGACCTAGTCCCTGTATAGATATAGCATCCGATATGAACTTTTTCATATCTGCAGCCAAAAAAATTAATAAAAATCCCACTCAAATTTGGTTTTTGCTTATTTTCTATGTCCAGTTAGTTGGGCCTTAGGGATAGGGTTTCTAAACGCATGGTATTGGGTATCGTATAGTCGGTCTAGACCGACTATAATTTTCTTACTTGTTTTGTTTGAAGTTTAAATATGTGTTTTATGTACATATGTGGAAAATGTTTCAGGCGGTGCAAATATGTAAATATGGTGGACAGCTAAAATGAAATACATTTCGAATAGGGTATTTTTATACCCTATACCACTATGTGGTTCGGGTATAATGACTTTGTGCTGCTGTTTGTAACTACCAAAAATATTTGACCTAGACCCATCTTTTATTATACCGATCTACTCAGAATCACTTTCAAATGAAACCTATGAAACCGACATGAAGTGCCATAAGATCCAAATTATAATATAGATCTCAGTCAAATTGGTGTTGTATGTGTTTATTATATCCATTAATCAGTATATAAGCTGCTTCCCGATCTTCACTTAAATCTATCAAAAAAACAAAAATTTTGCACAGATTTTTCTTAAATTTGGTTTGTATATTTTTTTTTTCAAAATATAAGTGACTTTATTAAATATGGTCAAGATCGGTCCATTTTTCGACCTAGTCCCCATATAAATATAGCACCCGATATGAACTTTATCATATTTGCAGCAAAAAAAATAGTAACAATGCCACTCAAATTTGGTTTATGCTTATTTTCTATATCGAATTAGTTGGACCGAAAGATAGGGTCTCTAAAGCATGGTATAGGGTATCATATGGTCGGTCTAGACCGAATATAATTTTCTTACTTTTTTTTGTCAAATTCGGATGGCAATTGAAGGTTTCAAATCGGTCACAAGAAATCGCCTTGCCAATTAATATTATAGATAAGTGAAATATTGAAATTTTTTGTAAAACCTAAAAAAACATTCTCCAAAGAATAATATACAATTAATTTTTTTTTTTCTGAATATAGCTCATCAATTATTTTTTATCATGTAAAAAAATATTCAGTTCCTTTGTAATGTTTTCATTGACATTTGTTTCTATGTGTTCGAACTTTAAAATATTGATTTTTTTTAAGCCGATACTTCGTAAGATTCTTCGAAAACTGTTGTTTTATTTACGTTTTTTTTTTTTTTTTTTTTTTTTTTTTTTTTTTTTTTTTTGTATATACATATAAAAAAAACACAATTCGTTTCATTTATGGTGCTATGGAAATTGTTTAGAGCTCAATACATTACCCACAATTGTAATTTTCTTTGGATTCCAAGAAGTTCTTTATATATAATTTTAAATTTAGATTTAAAATATTTTAAAAATAAAAACAAGAAAATTATAGTCGGTGTAGACCAATAACACCTTACATCATGCGTTTCGAGGCAGGGTGTTGGATCCAATTTTGCTGAAGCAATAACAGGATATAGAAAAGAAGCATAAACCAAATATAAGTCTAGTTGTTTTCAATTTGTGGCCTGCAGATATTACAAAGTTCATATCTGATGATATTTTTATATGGGGACTAGGCCAAAAAAATGGACCAATTAAATAAAGTCACGTAATTGTCTCAAAAATACATACATATGAAACAAATTTGAAAAAAATCTATGCAATATTTTTGGTTTTTGATAAATTGCGAAGATCGGGAAGCCGCTTTATATGGGGATGTTAACTAAGAATGGTGCTATACGGTTTATTTTTGGACTAATCATTAATGGGTATAATAGACACACATACACCAAATTTGATCCATATATATATGATAATCTGTATCTACGACCATTTTAGCCAGTCTGATAGCGGTCATTTGTATGGGGGCTAGATCTCAACATGCACCGATTTTCACCAATGTCAAAAGCTTTCGTCATATGGTTGATAAAAGTGTAAATACCAAATTTCATCGAAATATATTCATATTTGTGACTTGTAGTATCATTACAAGATTTACATAGACACATAGACGGACGGACGGACGGACATTGCTGAATCGAAAGTGATTCGAAAAGGTGAGTTTTGGTCAAAATTTTTGGTAGCTGCAAACATCAGCACAAACTCCTTATACCCCGGACCACATAGCGGTAAAGGGTATAAAAATACAGCTATATCCCTTCTGTACAGTGGTGTGGAGGGTATAAAACGATGTTTTTTTTTTTTTATCAATTCACAGCGTTGTTGTTTAAATTTGCATGTTTTATGAGAAAAAAAAATATCGATACGCAAAATATAAAAACGACCGTCGGTGTTGGTAAATAAAAATTCTCGAAATCTAGAGCTGACCCAGCGAATCCCAATATTCAAAAATTTGTCAACACGGTAAAATAAATAGTGTCGTTTTTCCATCGAATTATTGGAATCGAATATATTCTTAATGAATTACTTTCAATTCTAAAAGTTCTAGAATGGATGCCTCACTTGCCAAATCGATTAACTGCACTTTCTGATTTATGAACATTTTCATGTCTTTACATTCAAAGGAAATTTCTCTAACAACTAGGATTAATACTATTAAAACCATTTTGTTGTTAGAGAAATTTGTTATACAGTCAGCCGTCAACCAAGCGCTTGGCATTAAAATATTCATCAATCAGTAAGAGGAGTTAATCGATTTAGCAAATAATGTATCCAAATAATACTAAATATATTGTTTATGAATTATTTACCTCAGTTCAAATCAAGTAGCATTTTCTGTAAAAAAAAAAAAAACAAGAAATAATTAATTAACGCAATTAATACGAAGCAGTTTTTTGACTAAGATATTTTTAATGTAAAGGAGTTAAAAAAAAAAAATTATTCTAAACAGTTTTCTTTTCAATAAACTTAGCTGAATTTTTAATAGTTATTAATACCTCAGATCAAGATATACTGCTTATAAATAAAAAATATATTCGTTAATACATATTAATGAAAGTTGGAAAATTTAAATAATAATTGAGATTCAATTGTGTTGACCAGATAAATGTCTTGATGAATTTTAAGATGTTTTTAACTTGAGGTCTTACAGTTATATTGAGAAATAATTAAATTCGGTAAGTAATTTGAAGTAGAGTTTAAATGATTGCGTTTTATTTAAGGTTTTATGAATAATCTTATTACAAACGAATAAGAAAAAACGATACCCTATAACATGCGTTTAGAGAAAGGATCTTAGATCCAACTAGTTGGATATAGAATATACACATAAACCAAATTTGAGTTGCATTATTATTTATTTATTTTTTTTTTTGCCCGCAGATATGAAAAATTTCTTATCAGATGCTATATTTATGGGGGCACTAAATCGACCGATCTTGAACATATTTGGCAGTCACTTATTTTTTTTGCAAAATTATATACAAACCAAATATGAGAAAAATCTGTGCAAGAATTTTGTTGTTTGATAGATTTAAGTGAAGATCCGGAAGCAGCTTTATATGGGGACTATGACTTAACAGGATTTATTTTTAGAGTACTAATTAATGGGTGTAATAAACACAGGCAAGACAAATTTGACCTAGATCTACATATATTATAATTTGGACCTTACGACAATTTAAGTCAATCTCATAGGGGTCATTTGTATGGCGACTGAATATGCACCGATCGGCACTAATTTCAATAGTTATATGGCCCATAAAAGCTTACATACTAAACTTCATTAAAATATATTCATATTTGCAAACTGTAATTTGATTACAAGGTTTACATGGACAGACAGACAGACAGACGGACAGACATCGCTATATCGACTTAGAAAGTGATTCTTAGTCGTTCATTATACCCTTAACACTCAGTGGTATAGTGTACAAAAATTATCAAACTAAGTAAATATACCTAAGTCTAAATTAAGAGTTTCTAACAAAAATTTTATCAACACCGATATAATAAAATATATCAAACGGTTCCATAGTTGAAGTTTTCATACATAAAATTTTGTAGTTTATATTACAAAAGCTGAAAGTAATTTTAACGAAATTTTTATATGTAAATAGCAAGGTTCAGAAAATACACACATGAAACACACAATGTTCTGTTCAAAAGCAGCCAACACATATCTTTATTTTCATATCAATTATGTGCGTTTCTAAATTTTCTACGGTGCCCAACACAACCATGACTGTGTTCGTTTTAATATTTCGTTATTTACACGAACATTTTTGTATCACGTACTTTTTGTTTCAACCACACATAAACCACACATATTGGAGTGTTGCTTTATTTGAAGTTCGTGTTCTGGTACGTGTACTGAAAAAAAAAAACAGAACATGTACAATAAACAGGTTCGAGCTCAATTATATTTTAAGTCGTGTTGTGGCTGGTGTGATAAGAAAAAACAGAACATGTACAATAAACAGGTTCGAGTTCAGTTATATTTTAAGTCGTGTTTAAAATATAACTGAACTCGAACCTGTTTATTGTACATGTTCTGTTTTTTTTTTTTTTTTTTCAGTACACGTACCAGAACATGAACTTCAAATAAAGCAACACTCAAAAATGTATGCTTTATGTGTGATTGAAACAAAAAGTACGTGATACAAAAATGTTCGTGTAAATAACGAAATATTGAAACGAACACAGTCATGATTGTGTTGGGCACCGAAGAAAATTTAAAAACAAACATAATTGATATGAAAATAAAAATATGTGTGTGTTGGTCTAAGTTATGTTTGTTTACATATATGTACGAGTTTTTTATTCAGTGTGTGTTTATTTCTGAACTCTGGTAAATAGGAACTATTTAGTTTGTGCAGCCAAGTTTTAAGAGCTATTTTATTGTACCAGTAATACAAACGTTTAAAAAGTTGTTTAAATGTTCATTTGATAGTTTTATTTTACCAATAATATAAATGTTTAAAAAGTTGTTTAAATGTTCAGTTGATTGTTTTATGTCGAGTTTTTGGAATGCCAATTAAACTAAGTTTAGTTAAACTCGCGTTATCAAACATTTTAAATAAAGCGTTATACAATTTGTTAACTGTTAAACTCGGCTCTTAATTGGAAAACATTTTCGCTTAACAACTCACAAATTCATTGACGACAATTTAGCAAGTTCGGTCAGGGCCACCACCTTATATTTTATGGCAGTGTTGTCATGAAATAAAATCTGTTATTTATTTCTGATATCAATTGTTATTTTCAGCTGTAATTTATATTTCGACACTTAAAATGCAAAATACAAGCCGAAAATGAAAGGTGTAAATTTAAATAATGTTGTAAAAAACTAAAAGATTAGTATTTAAACTAAATGAAGGGCCTGTTTATAAAACATAAACAAAACGAAATGTTATGTCAAAAATTTAAATATGAAAAAATTGTTTTGATAATTTAAATTTTCAGTATTATCTTAGAAGTAAGTTTAAAAAAATATCAACTTTGATAAAATATCGTAAAATTTTTATTTATACGTCTTCATAAACGTGAATATGTACAGTGGCTCAATGAAGTAGTCGAACCACCATTAAAATAATATTGACTTTTATATTTTACATATTAAGATAAGTGTGAGGTTCAAAATCATAGCTTTTTTTTCATATCTATAATATTAATAGGCCAGGCGATTTCTTGTGACCGATGTTTTGTTCTACTAAACATACATAAAATTATACAATGCTATGTGTGTGTTTATTAAATTTGTTAATGTGTTTGTAATAAAAATGAGTTTGTTTTTTTGTGTTGTTTTGTGAATTGGCTATAATTGATTAGCATACCTTTAGGGTCTTTATTTAATGAAAAAGTAAAATTTCCTAGAATTTGCACTCGAATTTCGAGGGCTAGAATCTGCTAGTATATATTATTGCCGTTTAAAAAATAAAACCAATAAAAATAATAGTTTGCGTTTTTTAATTTTAATAAAAGTTTTGCTAAGTGTAAAATTAAGGTATCGGACATATGGCAACAAAATGGCTGGATCGATCTTGTTGAAATTTTCACGGAGTCTTTAGAATAGCTTGGCGGGTGACACTGAAGTCTGATTTTTGATTTTTGGTTTCTACTGAGAATGGTCTCGAAAAGGCGATAAATGGGCGGATGAATGGGCGAAAATTGGCACTTCTGTTTGCAGAAACTAAGTAGAGGAGATAGGAAGCAGTATCAAAGGCAAATGCCTTCCTACTAAGAGTGATCTGACAAATTTTTTTGTGTGAATTTTCATTACATAAATGAAGTTTAATTTTTTTTCTCTTATAAATGAGCAAATAAATAATTTTTTTGAGAGGCTTTGTTATTCTAAAACAAAAATGTTTTGAACACTTTTTTTTATTAATGAACAAGGAAGAAAATTATAAACAATCTAGACCGAAACCTTAAAACATACAACGAAGTGAAGCATAAACTAAATCTGATAACTTTCATTAATTTTTTGCCTGCAGATCTGAAAAAGTGCATATCGGATGCTCTATTTATATAGGGACTAGGTCGAAAAATGGACCGATCCTGACCATAATTAGTAAAGTCAAATATTTTTAACAAAAAAAAAATCAAATTTGAGAAAAATCTATGCAATATTTTCGGTTTTGATATGGGGAATATGAGTAAGAATTGTCCTATAGGGATTTTTTGTACTACTGGTTAATGGATGTAATAAACACACACAAACCAAATTTGTCGACTGACGACAAACAGTCATAGTCTAATTTTATTCATATTCCTTGAAGAAAAATTGTAATACAAAATTGAAATTAAAATAAAGAATAATTAACTAACTAACTTATGGCATTTTATTTCAATTTCATAGGGGTCATGTACATGGCGACTGGTCTGCATATGCACCGATTGACACCAATTTCAAAATATACAAAATTTTATCAAAATATATTCATAATTGCGACCTGCAGTTTCATAACATGGACACACATACAGACGGACGACGGACGACGGACGGACAGACAGACGGATTCAGAGTCGGAATAATAAGCGATGGGTCTAGGTTAAATGTTTTTGGTAATTATAAATATCAGCACAAACTCATTATACCCGGACCACATAGCGGCGCTATGTTCCTTGCAGGAGTAAAAGGAACAAATACATAAAGTAATTCATAATTACAACGTCACTCTTTTTTGATTTCTTTAGGTCTCTTCGGTTGAATTACTCTTCTTTGAATATGCTCTTGATTGGTAATTGTTTTATAGTTGTAGTTGTTGTATTTTTATTTTGTAATTTACTGCATGTTCGTGTTTCATAATTATAACGCCATTAATACTTTATTTCATCTTTATCATCTATCCTAGAAGCCTTGGGTAGTACGGGCATGGATACACAGATAATCTTATGGACGGGCAACATGCTGAAGAGCATGGTGATAAACTCGAATTTAGATGGGGGGGAAGCGAGGAAGGTGATGACGAGGGGAACTCCACAAGGGGGAGTTATATATCCTCTCTTATGGAACCTGGTGATCAATAAAATTCTACAATGTTTCGATAGAACGGGCACCAAAGTGGTCGCCTATGCTGATGATGTTGTGCCTCTGGTCAGAGTTAGATTTCTATCAACGATCGGTGACTTCATGGAGTCGGCATTAGGTAAACTTGTGAAATGGGCAAGGGATAACGATCTGGAGGTCAACTCTTCTAAAATCGAGTTGGTTCTCTTTACTAGAAGGACGAAGGTGCCTGAGTTCAATCCTCTAAGACTGGACGGGAGGACACTGGTATTGTCAAAGGAGGCGAAGTATTTGGGTGTTATTCTGGACTCGAAACTCACTTGGTCGAGGAACGTAGAGGAAAGGACTAAGAAGGTGTTATGTGCCTTCTACACCTGCAGGAGGTCGTTTGGCAGAAGATGGGGTCTCAAACCGCAGATCATCCACTGTCTGTACTGTGCCATAATTAGACCGATTTTGACCTATGCTAATCTGGTGTGGTGGGGAGCAGTGAACGTAGGGGCAAGACTTTACGGACTCGTGAAGGTATAGAGATTGGCCTGTCTGGGAACCACCGGAGCCATTAGATCGACACCACAAGCGGGACTGGAGGTAATGCTGAACATCATGCCGATTGATATTTTCATTAGAGCACGGCAGCGAAAGTGGCTCTTCGTTTAAGGGAGTTATATAAGCTGGAACAAAGCTCTTGGGGACACGGCACAATACTGCGGACAGTGTGTGGGACACAAATTGATCGGGAAACCGATTATATGTCACCTGTGATGAAGTATGGGAGAAATTTTACGATCCAAATACCGACTAGGGAAGAGTGGGCCGCAAACTCATTCATAGACAGGGCTGCGATCTTAGTGTATACCGACGTTTCGAAGATGGAATAGGGTACAGGTTCAGGGGTCTACTCCGAGCAACTTGACATTCAGGAAACTCGGAGAATCCCTGACAAATGTAGCGTTTTTCTGGCCGAGATTCACGCAATTCTCATTGCAACGAAAATAATTCTGGAACGGGATATGGATCCAACGACCATTAATATTTTCGTGGACAGTCTTGCTGCTCTCAAAGCTCTGAAATCGAAGACAGTTAGATCGAAATGTGTGAGAGAATGTATCAGGTCGCTGGACCGGATCCGGCAGTACACCGCGAGGCTGATATGGGTTCCAGGACATAGTGGGGTAAAAGGCCGACGAGTGCGCGGAAAGGCTCAGTTTCTCTTAGCAGGACGATGGACATTGATATCAGAACTGTCAAATCTGATTCAATAGGCAGCTGACCTTGAATTAAGGACAAGGTGGACACAACTGTCCTCTTGCAGAATATCTGAAATCCTATGGCCCTTGCCTAATCCAAGGAGAACGAAATTACACTTTGGTTTTGGTAAAGGGACACTCAGCCTACTTATAGGAGTACTCGCTGGACACTGTGTAATAGGGCGAATGAACGAACGCATAGATGTCCCGAAAACTGAAATCTGTAGGAGCTGTATGGATGTGGACGAGGAGAAGTCAGTGCAACATTTGCTGTATGAATGTCCAGGACTGAAGGACCAGCGCCTTAGATATCTAGTGCAGATTCTTCAATAACCTTACACTATATATCTGTACTCTCTAATCTCTCTTCCTATCACTACCTTCCGGCACTTTCTAAAAAGTATCACAATGGGCCATATGGCCTTCGAGTGTACCCGCCTTGGGGCGGGCGACCCATCCAACCTAATATAAATTGCAAAATAAAAATTACAACAACTACAACTATAAAACAGTTATCAATCGAGAGCATATTCAAAAAAGAGTAATTCATCCGAAGAGACCTAAGGCAATCAATATACATATACTGAAAGAGATATATTCAAAAAAAGAGTGACGTCATAATTACGAATTACACTTTATATATATATACACACATAGCGTTATACGGTATAAAAATCATACTATAGAGAAATGGTTAGAATCCAGGGGTCGAATCGTCGCCTTCGTTAACGAAATTTTTCGATCGAAATTATTTTTTTATTTTCCAAAATAAAATACTAAGAGTAATTTTACTCTGTTACAGCTAACGAGTTATGGTTCATAGTTAATGGCAAAAGTCATAGGAGGTCTGACAAGTGTCCGTCTTCTTTAAATAATAAACCAGAATATGGAATTGCGATTGATTTTACTCGATATCGAATGCGACGATTTGCCCACAGGAGTTTTTTTTTTTTTTTTTTTTTTTTTTGAAAAATCTATCTATACACATATTCCCAATAGCTGAGACTACTTTTATAGACAAGTTTTCAGAATCTGAAACTGTTTCTCTGTAAATAACTTCTTAGAATCTGGGTTGTTTTTACTTATTACTAGCAACAGCCCAGCATTCGAAATTCGAGGGCAATTTGTATTAATTTTTTTTTCTATTCAATTTTTTTTCTTTCAATGTTTTTTTAATCTATATACATAAAAAATTTATTAATATTTAAATAAAATTCACTAAATTGTGAATTTTTAAATAAAATTAATTAAATTTCATTATAAATATTTGATGAACACACAGAATAAATATCAATGGGATTGTTAATAAATAATTTTATAAGAGGTTAAAGGTATGCTAATCCATTTTAGGTATGCTAATCCATTTGATCATCACAGGGCTATTAAAATGTACTCTTTTTTTTTTTTTAAACCATCAATAATAAATGCACAAGCGATGAATTGTGAATTGGCTAAAATTTATTAGCATACCTTTATTTAAAATTATTTATTATAAATATTTTATTTAATTTAATATATTTTTAACACATATTACACATAAATTTTATCATTCTGCACTTCTCCTCCATATGAACTATAACAATGCTCCTCCGTGAGCGCATTTTGCTTAAAAAGTGGTCGGAAGATTTGCCTTCACGTATCAATATATAGATATTGGCCGCCCATCCAAACAAACTGAACGCGAAAAGCGAACCATTTTGGTGTTAGTAAAACACATAAATTCTAAAATCAAAGATTGCTTCGGAAAATACATGAAGATACCGTTCGCAAAATACAAAAAAAAAAATCGGACTTAATCTTCGTATAGCACGTGGAGAGCCGACCATTTCCGTTTTCAATAAAAAAAAAAAACAAGTAAGGAAATTATAGTCGGATTAGACCGGCTATACCATGAGTTTAGAGAGAGGGTTTCAGGTCTAACTAATTGAATATGTGACCTTCTCCGAGAAAAGGGACCTAGTGTGTGAAAATAAAGTTTTGAGAAAAAAAACGCATTTAATGTTTCTACACCCTAAAAGGGTGTAGAAACCACCGTTTTTGACACAACCCCTTTTTTGACACACTAGGTCTCTTTTCTCGGAGAAGGTCACATATAGAAAATAAGCTTAAACCAAATTTGAGTGGCATTGTGATTAATTTTTTTTTGGCCTGCAGATACGAATAAGTTCATATCGGATTCTATATTTATATGCGGACTAGGTCGAAAAATGGACCGATCCTGATCATACTTGTTAAAGACACTTAATTTTTGCAAACAAATATATAAAGCAAATTTGAGAAAACCTGTGCTTATATTTTGTTTTTTTTTTATAGATTTAAGTGAAGATCGGGGTTGAGGCTATGACTAAGAATTGTCCCATAAGGTTTATTTTGGAATACTGTTTAATTGATGTAAATACACACAAACTCAATTTTATCAAGATGTATACGATAATTTGTATCTTATGGCGATATAAAAGGATCTCATAGAGGTCATTTGTATGGGGAGTAGATCTGCAGATGCATCGATTTCCACCAATTTCAATAGCGTTCATCCTATGGCCGATAAAAGCTTTCATCAAAGTATAGTCATATTTGCGACCTGTAGTTTGATTACAAGGTTTGCATGAATACACAGATGGACGGACGGACGAAGAGATTATGAATCGATCGGTATAATAAAAGGTGTGTCTTTGTCACATATTTTTGGTAGCTACAAACATCAGCACAAATTCATTCTACGTGCTCGAATTGTTTCCCGGCGAGCAATTGAGGCTTATCAAGGCTACCATATTATGAAGAAACCACTGATATCAGGGAAAAATCTTTTGGCTCCTACAAACTTTGCTAAAGAACACATGAACCGGTCCAGACGGAATTTGCATGCTGTTTTCTTTCCAGATGAGTTCAGATTTAATTTAAGAGGCCATGATGGAGGAACGTTTGTACGATAACCAAAGGCGGTGGCATATGATTGCTTTTTGGGCCAAGGAATGGATCCAATTCATGTAGTAAGAGATAGTCTCACTGGAATTCGATGCAGCAAATTCTAAATGACGGAATGTATCCATACGCGGAGGAAAATATGCCCCTGGTCTGGAAGTTCCAATATGACAATGATCCAAAACACATCTTCGAAGTTGTAACCGAATGACTACAAACTTATGCCAGAGAAAACTTATGGGACATTGTAGAGTGAAAAAAATGGACACGAAATTTTACAATTTGGACAGATCTCATAGAGATAGTAAATTCAGAGTGGCAAAAAATTTCAATGGATAATATCAATTTTAATTGAATTGGATATCCAAAGAAATATTGAAACCAAAAATAGAGGGAAAGTTTTCAAATATTGTATAGTAAAGGTTTTCAATGTTTTGTCAACAGCATAAAAATGAATACTTTTAAGCTTTCTTATTTTTTTTTTCTGAAGTTATGTTTATATTTTTTCTTTTTTAAATAAACTAGCAGATTCTAGCGCTCGAAATTCGAGTGCAATTTCTAGGCAACTTTATTTTTCAATTTAGCCAATTCACAAACCAACACTTTTTTTTTTGTATATTATTGTGAATGAAGATAACAAACTCATTAACAAACACATTACCAAATTTAATAAACACACACATAGCATATGTATAATTTTATGTATGTGTTAGTAGCAATTTTAAATGCTATTTACTGAAAATAAAGGAAACAAATTAAAAATCTGTAAATCTGGAAAACTGCTAAAAAGAAATACCATCCAAATAATATACGTTTGGTCAAAATCGGGATAAAATGGTAGAACAAAACATCGGTCACAAGAAATCGCCTAGCCTATTAATATTAACTATTAATATTAACTAGCAGATTCCTGCCCTCGAAATTCGAGCGCAAATTTTAGGAAATTTTATTTTTTCATTAAATAAAGACCCTAAAAATATGCTAATCATTTATAGCCAATTCACAAATCAACACAAAAACAAGTAAGAGTTTTAAATTCGACTGTGCCGAATCTTTGATACCCTCCACCTCGGTTTGAGTATTGATAATAAATGTAAACAAAATATTGGAAAAATATGCATGCGTTTCCGGTTACATGACATAACTTCTCGTTTAATTTAGTTTTTGCTAATTAAATAGCTCGCCTTAATCTCCATTGCAAAGGTAATGGTTGTGTAGGGTGGCTATATGCATTAAATCGTGCTAATTGGAGATGGCTGTATTGTTTCTTTTAACTGGCGAAATATTTTTTTATTGCGGCCATATAGGTCGGAAGGAGTAACACAGTAATAACCAAAAAAAAAAGCTCTCTCAACTTTTTTATTAAAATATTGCCATATTTGGAAAACATAGAGAATAAATTTATAATAATAACTAATTAAATTAGGGATGACAAACGCAAAAAACCAAATGTCCCAAACATTTTAAATAAAATAATTTGTTATCTTTATTTTCTGAAAAACTTCAAATATTCATCCAAAAAAAAAATTGTGAAAAATAATATATGTATAAATAACATTCTCATCAAATTGCGTTTATTTATGTAACAATTTTTATGTTCGCAATTCTTAAATATCATTTGAGGTTTTCTAAAATTCATTGAATTTAATCCGACAGAATTTCAACGATCCGACAATGGCAAAATATATCGACAGCTATTGTTGTTTGCACTGAGGATTAAGTGCTTCACTAAGTACACACATCTTAACGACAGTCGACAAATCTATTTTTCTATTTATTTAAATTGTAAACGAGTGGCATCTCAGTTAAAATAAGCGAAAAACACAAAGAATAGAAAAAAAACAAATTACTTCGTGTTTGACAGGATGATTTTATGTTTATGTTTAATATCTCTATTTTTTTACTAATATTTCTGTTTATTTATTTGAAAATGAAATAATGAATTGAATATGCTGTTTAATTTTTTTATTTATATAAAAAAGTTTTTAATAGAAGAAAAATATTTTCACTATTTAAAAATTTAAGTTTTTATCGATTGAATAAGCAACACAAAAATGGTTGTCGTTTAGATAACAACAACAGCTGACTTTAACAATAGCGAATATCGTTTAAAAATTTTACTGATAATTTTGCTTTTCTTTTTTAAGGATTCGACTATCGTTAAAAGAAGTTACTGAAAAGCTATTAATTTCTCCTGAATGTCAATATTTTTTTTAATGTAAACATTTTTTAAATGTACACATATTTGGTGTTTTTTTTTTGGAATTTGATGCAATTGATGTCTTCTAAATTTAAAATTATTATTTCCGACGTTTTGATATGATTTTCTGAAATGCAGTTAATATTTTCTAATTTATAATTGGAAATTTTAATTCCAGTTTTTAGAATTGATATTTTCTTAAATTTGAATGGAAAATTTAAAAAGTGCAATTTTGTATTTATGTGAATAATAATGCTTTAGTAATTATAAACAATTTTTAAAAATTAGATGTAATCGCAATCAGATATTTTGTAGGTAAAGCAGAATAATAATTCTATATAACTATGTAGAACTGTTTTGAAAGCAAAAAACTCATTGATGAACTCGGTAACTCTATTTTGTAAAGACAACAAAAAGTTAATATGCCAAACTTATGTTCATATTTGTAAAAGAATAATGAAAATACGTATGAAATAAAAGACCAGCCCGTGCTATGTATAATATCTATTTGAAAATATTGACATTCATGTTAAAATAGAAATAACTATTGCAAATCTAATTAGAACAAACAAAAATTGTGGCGCCATCTACTGTGGCATAGTCACGCTGAGCAAAATGAAGTGACACTCTGTTAATGCAAAAGAAATGTATTTTCCCCACAACAAAATTTTGCAGAATTTTATGTAAATAAAATAATATACCGATTTATTTCTAACATGTAGTTATTATGTATATACATATATAGAATATATGTATTTGTATTATTTAATATGTGTATGTATGTGTATGTATGGATATGTAAATATTACACACAAAAAATACAACATCAAACGTTATTTTTGTTTTTTTCTCGTTAAATAAATTAATACATAAATTTTTTGCTAAATTTACATTGTTTAATTTTTATTAACAACTAGGTATTTTAGCATTATTTGCTTTAGATGCTGGTGAATTTTTACTCCCTTTATATTAACTCGTAGTGTCTGCTTGTCGAAAAAATTTTGGATCGATTTTAACCCCTTTCCCGTGACCCAATCGATCTGAAACTTTGCAGGCAGGCTCGTGGTAATGACAGAAATGATCTAGTAAATTTTTTAGTGATGCCAAAACAATGGAAACTTTTAAATTTTTCTACCAGAGTTGATAAAAAAATGTACAAAGGGTTAGTTTTTATTATATTATTACCACAACGACCACAAAAACAACAAGTCCAGCTATGACAACAATATAACATTTAGAATAACAACAAGAACACTATAGAAACATCATCATTTTTTTTTTTACTTTTTCAGAGATTTTCCTGGACCTGTTCCACCGATTTTAATGATTTTTGAAATTGAAATCTTCCCATGAATTTGGAAAATCATTCTCACTAAAAATGATCGCCTTAGATATCCTATTGAGGGCGTGATCGTGACAAGAACAACATAGAAAATTATATTTTTGAAGACTTTTTTTAGATCTTCATTCAAATCTCGGGCCCTAATCGACCGATTTGGACGATTTTAAATAGCAAACTTTTCAGGATGTTAATGAATCATTTTTTATATCAGCGAGCACCCCAGCTGCCTGATTGATGCCGCCATCGTGATTTCCACAGACGGACATCGCTATATCAACTTCGGTTGTTATAAGGATCACAAATATATATATATATTTTATGGGATCCAAAATTTTTTTTTCTAATTATTACAAACGGAATGACAAACTTATATATACCCTCTGCACACTAGAGTGGAGGGTATAAACAAACTCATTTTTATTACAAACACATTAACAAATTTAATAAACACACACATAGCATTGTATAATTTTATGTATGTGTTAGTAGCAACTTTAAATGCAATTTACTCAAAATAAAGGAAAAAATTTTAAAATCTGTAAGTCTGCAAAACGGCTAAAAAGAAATACCTTTCAAATAATATACGTTTGGTCAAACTCGGGATAAAACGGTAGAACACAACATCAGTCACAAGAAATCGCCTAGCCTATTAATATTATAGATATATTAAAAAATAACACATACAAATTTTTAAATTAATAAGAGTTTTTAATTTTATGTTCCAATTTTTTTTGTATTAACCATTCAAGTAGTCAAAAATATATTTTGTTAAAAGTTTCCATTGTATTAACACTCACTGTATATTTTTGACATGTGTATGCAGCAATCGAATATGTAAGTGGTTACGGCAAAAGTATTTCAAAATAAGATGTGAAGGCGTAATGTTCTTTAGAAATTTCCATAATATGCAAATTGTATGCAGTATTATACAAGATTCTATGCAAATTAACTAAAGAGTTTTCTTAAACAACTTGATTCAAATTGGCGGAAATACTTTAAGTTCAAAACACAGTTTGTTAGTTTATGATTCAAATTACTTTTTCTTCGAAAATGAATAGAACAAGTCCTTTTTGTTTTAAAATCCAATCAACCATAATGGGTTGTTGATGTGTCGTATTGTATATCTTCTATCTATTGTTTGAAAAAGAAATTTCTAGAAGTTTAACACGTTTCAGGCTAAATTTCACCTTTATTTAATCCTTCAAGGATTACATTTAAAAACTATTCAAATACAGGCTCAGCATGAATACTACAACCACATAACTATGAGTATCAAAAAAAAAAAAAAAAAAAAAACAACTACAACTACAACTACAACTACTCAAAGTAACAATTCTTAGAATTTACAATTTGTGTGGCATTCGCTTGATATGCTTAGTTGGCAAAGGAATCTATTTCGATTGTTCGATTTTTCTTGTTGTCATGTCGTCATGGCCTTGTGTGTGAAACCAAAAAAAAAAAAAAAAAAAAAAACAGGTAGAAAAGATTTTAAGGATACAATTCCTAAAATAGTTTTCTTGTACAACATGTCTTATTTCAAAGAATTGGGAAAAGTGTATTTTTAGAAAGCAACAACACAGCGAAAACAACTGAACTGATAGTAATTTGAAAATAAAGAGGGGATGAATAATTTCCTGCAGTTTTGAACATGAAATTAGATGAAAAATAACAACAACAAACATATATATACACAATAATAGAATAGAAATTTATGTATGTTAAAATAATTTTTTATCATGAGACAGCAATTTTCTTTAAAACTCCGCATTTTCTTCTAATTTAAAGAATTTTTATTGAGCATAAGGTTTGCTCGTGAAAAAACTACCGTGAGATTCACTTAAAATCGTAAACATCTAAAATAATGATTACGTGCTGCATACAAGTGTGTTTTAAAGTTAAGAAAAATTAATTAAGAAAATTTTTAGTCAATCTAGATCGACTATGTGATACCCTATACCATGCGTTTAGAAATTTGAGTTATAGAGGTTTGAGTGAAGGAAAATATTGAAAAAATCTAAAAAAAAATTGAATGTAAAGTTGATTGTGCACGCATAACTTTCCTCAAGCTCAACGAATTTAAGCAGTTAATAGCTCAAAAGAAAGAGATCCACTGAGTGTGAGAGTGAAACGGTCAAGATCCATTCATTAGAAGAGGAGCTATGAGAATTTGAATTGCTTGAGTGAATGTGTCCCATAAGAAATGTACAGGGAAGAATCGTGTTTGAGTATAACTTGAGTAAGGTGGGAGTTGAGTAAATTTCAATGATTGATGACATATCTGTGTCTAAATACCTTTCATAAAAAAAAATGAAGGAAATCGGCCGGATAGAACGGCCAGACGGACTCGCTTTAGTTTTCATAAATTTTTTTAATATATATATGATTCGTAATTTTATGTTTACGTAGTTATATTTTGAGTTAATGCCAAAAATGCTTGATAACATTTATATTCGAAGACTTTGCGGAAGTTTTCAGTACTTTTGGGCAGTTATGGAGTGCCCATGTCCTGAGATAAAGCGGCTTGGATGCCCACTTTTTTAGCACTCGTTATCAAATTTCGTTTGAGGATATCTATATAGCCATACTGGTTCATAATCCCGCCAATAAAAACAAATTATAGACCCCGTGCGCTGATATAGAGCCGCACACCATCACGGACCCACCTTCATGTTTGATAGTCAGATGTAAGTTAGCTATGTCCATCTTCTTATTTGTTTGCCATCTGTTACAAATATGTTAAATTTGGATTCATTCACGAAAACAATACCATTCCAGAACTCTTTTGTCCTAGATTGGCACTCGTGGGCCAACTTCAGCTATTTGCGTCTATTGTGCTAATTAATGTAAGGCTTGTTGCGAGTATTGTGGCCAAAAAAATCATTTTTGCGAAGCACTCTTCTTACCGTAGAATAACTGATGAGCTTTTGCAGGTAAATTGCAAGCTCATTGTTAATATTTGGCGCCGATTTTAATGGGGTTACCTTTTCTTGACGTACTCTCGGCCTTTCATCTGTAGCAGTCAGTTTTTTATTAGTCTGAGTTTTGTCTTTATTTAAAATTCGATTGTTTTCTTTTTAGTGCTGCGGGTCCTGTTCAGTACACCTGTGATATCTGCAATAGTTTTCCTTTTCGTAAATTGCCAATCCGCGCTCTTGGGGCATTGTTTGCTTCATTTATTTTTAAATTTTAATGATAAAATCTTAGAAAATTCCTAATAAATCACTGGAGATTGCAATCTGATTTGAATTCTCAACTCTACGATTTTAAGTGACGCCTCATTTTCGTGCTGCCCATATTTTAAGAAAAAATAAAAATATTTTCCACTTTTTTTTTTTAATATTATTAAAATAAATCTTTTTTGAACCATATTTAGCATTTTCTTTGCCGCATCAGACTTTTAAAACAATCGCTTAAGAGGCAAAAGTTTAATGGTAAACGGTTTCCTCATGGGGTATTAGAAATTATAGAGAACTTCTTTCTATTATGGGAAGCTCGGGAAGTTGCAGTAAAAAGAGCTATACTAACCCTAAGAGTTTTACAAAAATATTGGCACTTTTTAAGAAAAGTCTGAATATTTCGAGGTAAAAACCAGCTTGAAGAAACATCAATTTCTCCGAGTCTTTAATGGTAATATTTAAAAAGCAGGTGAGACGCGCAAAAGAAAGTGCTAAAAATCTAAACGTAATTTCATCAACAAGTACCGATGCTGCATTATAGACGATGAAACACGCGTGCTTTACGACTTCTCACAGCTAGGTTTTGATAGCACTATATCACCGCTTTAAAAAAAAACGCAAAGTCCCGGTTCAAATTTGAAATTTTTCGATACACTGAAATTTTTGTAATGAAATTCAAGATTTTTTCATGTTTACTTTAACATTATTTTTCTTATTTGGCATTTCCAAAAGAAAAACTTTTTATTTTTTTTTTAGTTTAAATTTCTTTTTGTTGATTGATTTTCTTTTTTGTTTTTTCTTTTTAATTTTTTATTTTTAAGTTTTATTTAATTAAAATTAACTGTAATTTATTTCAATTTATTAACACAAATTTTTGCTGCCACAATCACGAACGAAAATAAAAATAAAAGAAAACTTCACTTTGACAGTTACGAATTATAAAACATGAAAGCATGTATCCCATGCCATTCTTCTCCCCCTCTCACCTATAAACTCAAACTTCCAGAAAGAAAAATTTCATAGTGTGAACCGGTTCTAAGGGTATTTTCAAGATATGGCAATTTGAGCGATTTCTCGCGAAGAGCTATTAGAATTTTTTGGCGATTTTTTAATATTATACCAAAATGGTTGGGCTTAAAAGGATTCAACAAACCTGGAGCGGTTTTCGTAACGATTACGTTTTTTTTATTGTATGGTATTCTTTAAATATAAAATTAATTCGATGCTTCTTTCAAGCCCAACATTTTTTTTTATCAATAAACCCTATTGAAAGAAAATAAAAAATAAATGCTAGGGAAATTTTAAATTCTTTAGCGTAGACTTTTGTTTTTTGGAAGCGGTGATTTAGTGCTAACCCCATACTAACTTTATGTATATATTTTTTTAACTCCTTCCAGGTGTGTAGAGGGAATATGCCCGTGAACAATTTAAAACACAAAAATAAATGAAGTTCAGGACAAAAGATTTTAGTTAGGCAGGCAATATGTAGTTTTGGGGAAAAAAACAGTCGAATATGACAACTAGCGATCTATACATTAAAGAACGGTCGCAAAAGAGACTAATTCCATTCCTAAAGGAGCATGAGGTTTTAAAGTTTTTTTGCTTGACCTTGCAACATTTCGTTACGGTAAAACGAGAGAACAAATAACACAATAATGTCAATTTCTTACCAGGAGATGCGAATCCACACGCCACTGACCCGAAATAAAGCCCACAACAGAGGGATATTGGATTCTTGCAGAAAGAGTAATGAAGCCAGTCATCATCAATATTATACTTTTTGTTCAGAATTTGTCTGTGTTAAGCAAAAGGATCACGGAAGCAAAACAACTAATATTGCAAAATAATATATAGCGCGTGACAATACATTGGAAACTTCTGATTAAAATAATAAAAATGGAAGATGGCATGAAAGAAAATGTATAAAAGTCTTAACCGTTTTGTGAAGAGTTAAAAACCAGAATAATAGATTTTACTTCTAGTCGTAAGCAAAAGAAAATTTGTGGGAAATATTCCATGAATAAATACATAATTTTATAAATTATCACGAAATATCATGAAAGAGTTAAAGACAGGATAATTTAATAGCAAGAAAATGCTACCTAAAGAAGTCATTAACAATCTGAAAGTAAAACATGTAAGAAAATTATAGTCGGTCTAGACCGACTATACGATACCCTATACCATGCGTTTGGAGACCCTATCTCTTAGGCCCAACTAACTAGATATAGAAAATAAGCATAAACCAAATTTGAGTGGGATTTTTATTAATTTTTTTGGCTGCAGATATGAAAAAGTTCATATCGGATGCTACATCTATATGGGGACTTGGCCAAAAATGGAACGATCCTGACTATGTTTGGTAAAGTCTCTTGTATTTTGCAAAAATATATACAAACAAAATTTGAGAAGAATCAGTGCAATATTTTTGTTTTTTGATAGATTTAAGTGAAGATCGGGAAGCAGCTCTATAAGGGGCCTATGACTCAGAGTTGTCCCAGGGATCATTTTTAGACTACTCATAAATGGATGTAACTAAACGCATACAAACCCAATTTGAGTAAGATCTATATGACGATTTGAATCTTATGGCAATTTATGTCGATTTCCTAGGGGTCATTTGTATGAGGGCTAGGTCTGAACATGGACCGATTGTAACCAATTTCAATAGCGTTTATCTTATGGCCAATGAAAGCTTACATACCAAATTTCATCAAAATATATTCATATTTGCGAACTGGAGTTTGATTCCAAGGTTTACATGGACACACAGACGGACGGACATCGTTAAATCGAATCAGTTAGTGATTCTGATTCGATCGGTATAATTAAAGATGGGTCTAGGTCAAATATTTTTGGTAGTTACAAACAGCAGCACAAAGTCATTTTACCAAAGCCACATAGTGGTATAGGGTATAATTATAGTCGGTCTAGACCGACTATACGATACCCTATACCATACGTTTAGAGATCCTATCTCTCAGGCCCAACTAACTGGATATAGAAAATAAGCATAAACCAAATTTGAGTGTAATTTTTATTATTTTTTTTTCGGCTGCAGATATGAAAAAGTTCATATCGGATGCTATATCTATATGGGGACTAGGCCCAAAAATGGAACGTTCCTGACTATGTTTGGTAAGGTCTCTTGTATTTTGCAAAAATATATGCAAACAAAATTTGAGAAGAATCAGTGCAATATTTTTGTTTTTTGATAGATTTAAGTGAAGATCGGGAAGCAGCTCTATATGGGGCCTATGACTAAGAGTTATCCAATAGGGATCATTTTTAGACTACTGATTAATGGATGTAATATATACATACAAACCCAATTTGACTAAGATTTGTATGATAAACCCAAACCACATAGTGGTATAGGGTATAAAAATGTGCTACAACTTTTTCCCGACGACCAATTGAAATTATTTTTTTATTTTCCCAAATAATAAAGTAAAATAAGGAATTTCGATTGATTTTACTCGATATCGATTACGGCTATTTGCCCCCCAGGATAATTTAATAGCAAGAGAGTTTAAAAGATATCCAGAAATATTACCTAAAGAGGTAAACAGACTGACTACTAATATTTGCTCGAACTACTTCCCGACGAGCAATTGATTCTGATCTTGGCTGTTATCCTCCTGTCAAGCAACTATTGATATCAGAGAAAAATCGTCTGACTGTTCAAAACTGTGATAAAGAACACATGAACTGATCAAAACGGAATTGGAATAGATTTCTCTTTTCAGATGAGATCAAGTTAAATTTAAGATGCCATGATGGAAGAACGTTTGTACGATGACCAAAGGGAAAACTATTAGACCCAAATTATAGAAATAAAACTGTTAAGTTTGGCGGTTGGTATGCGGTTGTGTGGTTGCTTTTCGGACCAAGGAATGGTTTCAATTCATGTAGTAATTGGATGCAGGCAAATTCTAAAAAACGAAATGTATCCATTCGCGGAGGAAAATTTATCCCTGGTATGGAAGGCCCAACATGATAATGACCCGAAGTACAACTCCAAAACTGTGTCTGAATGGCTACAATCTCATGCAGTTTTTTTATTTTTATTTATTTATTTTTTTTTTTTTTTTTGGAATGGTCAACTTAATCACAATCCCATAGAAAATTTCTTGGAATAATATGAACACGAAATTTAACAAACAAGACAGATCTCGTAGAGGCAGTTAATTCAGATTGGCAAAAAATTAAATGGATATGATCAACAATTGTGTTGACTCTAAGCCTCGGCGTTGTGAAGTCGCACTAAAAAATAATGGATAAGCGTCAAAATATTGGAACCAAAGATAGAGGGAAAGTTTACTAATGTTTTGTCGGCAGCATAAAAATGAATACTTTTAATTTTTTTTATTATTTTCTGAAGTTAGACTAATCTATAATATTAATAGGCAAAGTAATTTCTGCTGACCGATATAAAAATTTTAGTTACCAACCGATTTTGACCAAACATGCCCCATTAGAAAGGTATTTCCTTTTAACTGTCCACCATATTTTCAGATTTGCACCGCCTGGAACTTTTTTTTGGAGTAAAATGCATTTAAAGTTACTACTAACACATACATAAAACACATATTTAAGTTACTAATAAAAAAACTGTACAATGCTGTGTGTGTGTTTATTAAATTTGTGTTGAATTGTGAAGTGGCTAAAATTGATTAGTACACATTTAGGCCTTTATAAAATTATTTATGAACAAACCCAGTTATATATCTTCTGTGTGTTCTACAGATATTTGTAATTGAATGAAAAATAAATTTTCATAGAATTTCCACTAGAAATTCGAGGGCTGGCAGGGCTTTGCTAGTTTGTGTTAATATTTTTTTTTTTTTTTTTTTTAATAAATAAGACATATTTTCATATTAAGAAAAAAGTTTTTAATTTTACTAGAGGACCCCTGCTGCTCCGCAGCATTATATTATATTATATTAATTTTTATAATATAATACCAAAATTTGCCAAGAGAAGTTAACGTACAGTAATGCCAAAATATGCCAAGAGAAGTTAACGTACAGTAAAAGTAAAGTTGATTGTCCGCGCATAACTTTCCTCAAACCCAACGAATTTGCCAAGAGAAGTTAACGTACAGTAATGCCAAAATATGTCAAGATAAGTTAACGTACAGTAAAAGTAAAGTTGATTCTCCACGCATAACTTTCCTCAAACCCAACGAATTTAAGCAGTTAATAGCTCAAAAGAAGGAGCTTGATCCACTGAGTGTTCTTAGACCTATGTCAACAGCCTGCGTTAATTAAAACTCTAGTTATAGAGGTTTGAGAGAAGAAAAATATTGAAAAAAATCTTGAATACAAAGTTTATTCATAAATTCTTTTAATATATAAGATGATCCTTTCAGGTCGGCAAAAATATATTTTGTTAAAAGTTTCCATTGTATTGTCACTCACCATATATTTTGTGTGGCAGAAGAAAAATAAAATATTTTTTTTTATTTATTTATTTATTTTTTTTTGTTTGAAGTGGACGACCAAATTTAAAGAATCAAATTTTAATCACAGTGACCAGCTTGTTTATGACCACAGCTGTATGTATAAACGATAAACAAACATGTTTGTCAACATAACAAAGACCAATAACTTTTTTCGGCAAAAAAAAATTTATAAAAATACATTTTTAATCATAAGTAAAAAAAAACGTGTTACACTTATATTAGGTTTTTTTTTTGTTTTTTTTTTTTTTTTTTTAATTTAAAATCCCTGATTTGTGAGTCAGACTTAAGTATTAAGTATAACTAGAATTTTTCAACATCAGTCTTGAAAATTTGACAAATTAGATAAGCAAATCCTATAAATAAAACATTGTAGATTTAGTATTTGCAAAATAACAGTGGCTAATCCGTCGCATTCGATATCGAAGAAAATCAATAAAAGTTCCGTTTTTTGGTTTATTATTAAAAGAAGACGGGCAAACCTCGTTTCACGTTTATTCTTAACTAGGGGTCATAATTCGTTAACTGTGGCAGAGTAAAATTATTCTAAGTATTTTATTTTGGAAGATGAAAAAAAAATTTTTCGATTGAAAAATTTTGATAACGAATTAGACGATTAGACATCCGAATTTCATTGAAGAACTAATTAAATTACAGCTGGATGTTTGCATGGCAAACTTGACAAAAAAAAAAATGTGTTGTCGGGGGAAAAAAATGTAGTTCAAAACATAAGGCAGTACTAATTTTTTATGCATCTTACTTGGATATTCTTACAACAGAAAATGGCAACAAAAAAGATGTTAAATGTGATTTAGAATATAAAATCAGCAGGGAAAAAAATTATTTAATTATATTAACATATATTCCATTCAAATAGCTAAATGCTCTAAATAATCCCTTAAGTGGTCCCTACAAATTATGGAACTAACATAATTGACACCTTGCTTTTTTAATATAAATATCAGAATCACTATTTTTTTTTCCTTAAATATAAATATAAAGAACATTAGTGAGTTGTCAAAGAAATAAATTTTAAATTTATTTCAGTTAAAATATCAAGAAAATATGTAATTTTTCTACATAAGAAACTTTGTATTTCAAATATTGTAAACAGAATTCTTTGTACCAAACACTCTACTAAGTACATATTTATGGATGTGTGTAATTTCTTTTTTTTTTTTTTTTGAAGAACCATTTTTAAGAAGAAAGATTTCGAATAAATAAAATTTGGTTAAAAACTAAAAATGGGATAAAACAAATGCTTCAGTTACAGTATCTGTGTTTAAGTGAAATATCTGTATTAAACATTGGGAAGATATATAACCAAATTCTAAAATAAAAGATCGTTTTACAAAAACTAAACTATTTTTTCCTTAAAATAATGCAAGAAGTCGAAAGAGTTGGATTTTATAATTTTTTTAACAAAAGAACATAACACTTAGGAAATTAAAATTCTTACGAAGGAAAAAAAAAATTACACATTCAGCATATTTTTTTTAACGTCAGAATTCCACTAAACGAAACACTTTGATTTTAGAGTCTGTTCTTTTGATTTTAAGTAGAGTTCACAATACATCAGTTAAATCACACACATAAAGGTTCACACAGAGTTCATCATATAAAAATTGTGTAGATTTTTTTTTTATTTTATACTTTTCTTCATATTTCAGTTATTTCAATTTTTTGTTCATGTTTTTTTTTTCACGTTTCAGTTCTTTTTTGCGCGAAATATTATATGAAAAAACAAATTCAGAATTATAATAAACATAAAAAAGAACTAAGAGAACTAACTACTAATTCATGCTCACATATACAAACATATCATAAGTGAGAGACTGAGACAGAGGCAAGAGATAAAAAGAGACCCAGAGACAAAAAAAACTTTTATAGAATTTAAAAGACACCAAGAGCTAAAAGAGTAACAAGAATTAAAACACAATTCATACATTTGTTGTACACACTCTCGCGCGCGCATACACACACACACATATATACACAGAATTTAGCTTGGTTAACAAACTGAGTTGCCATACTTATATTTTGTGCTTTAAGTTTTGTATGCTTTTTTAGTTTTTCAAAATTCTTTTTATAATTTATTCTTTTTTTGTATTAAATGTTGTTTTACAACTTTTGTTCAACTATTAAGTCATAAGAAATTATATTTTCTAATTATTATATTTTCTATTATTTTTTATTTAAAAAATCCAAATTGTTACAATATTAATTTTTTTTTAATCAATTTATGAGAAAAACAATTTTTTCTTAGTTTCAGTATTTAGTATTTCCTTATTTTCATATTTAAACTTCCTAGTTTTTGTTTAATAAAAAAAAAAAATTCACTCTTTTCCCATTTAATAAATAATTGACTTTGTTAGAGATTTTGTTTGTTGGTATCGCACTGGAAGTGTTTAAAAATCATTAACACCAGTGTATTGCTTTAAACAAAACAAATTATATTTGGTATTCTTTTTTTTTTTTTTTTTTTTAATTAATCACTAAAATTCTTTTATGTTTTAAACAGCCCTTTTTAAAGAATATATTTTTGCTGTTTTAATTAAATTTTTTTAGTTTTTCTTCTATTAATTATATATATTTTTCTATGATAAATTTTTGTAAGCATTTTCATTTTTGTAAAATGTTTGTAATATTTTATTCACCTTTTTCAAATTTCTCCAATTTATTTTTATTTTGCTTATTAAAAATCTTTTTAATTTTATTTGTTTTATTAAATTTGTTTGCGTTATTTAAATTTGTTGTTTTTCTGTTTCTTTTTTATGTTTTAAAGTTTTAGTAAGGGGTGACGCCGATTAAACAACAAAAATTAAATTCAACGGATAACGGCGTATAAACATACGCGCGACGACCACGAAGAACGGCAACAGAATGATATATAAAATGGTAAATTTAGTTGTATAGACATAAAACCAGCCAGTCAGCCAAACAGCCCGAAAAAAAAACAAGAACCCAAGCTAATGGCACAGAACATAAAATACACATAAAGAACTCCACCAACAACAGCAACAACATGATGAGGGAAACAAAAAGAGCTGGAGAGCGAGCGAGAAATAACAGACACTCTTTTTGTCTTTAATAAACAAATTATTTACAATATTCTAAAGAGAATATATGTAGAAGAGAGAGAGAAGAGGAGAATGGAAGATTGTGGAGAATATGTATATGTAGTTCTCAAGTGGCTAATGTATTAAGTGTCCTAATAAATTTTGTGCCCCAGCATCTTTCAAAAGTAAGCTCATTTTTCATATACATATTAATAAAAAAAAAATATATGTTTGAGAGGCCCATGATCAATACATTGGAACTGAACACAAGTTTATCGATAGGGCTACTACGGCAGCTTTTGAAAGTCCACCAAATATTCCTTATTCTCATCAATTTTTTTAATTACCATCAGTGTGGCCATGTATTTGTTTCTTATGAGTTCTCATTGACAATAAATAGGTTTTTTCGACATATTTTCCACATGTCAAACAAAATATTATTAACATATGCCAATGTTCTTAGTTTTGTCTACAAAGACAAAACAAATCTCAGTTATGCAATCGTTTATTACCGAATTTTATTTTGGACGTTAAGAACATACATAATTGTAGTTAATAATTTTGTTTGCCCGTCCAAATTAGCGTTAAATGTTTTGTTAACGGGAGCAAAAGGACTCAATGAGATATAAGTTGAAGAATAAAAATTTAACTCATACAAATTACAAAATTCACGATCTGTGGCCTGGTCTATGGTAAAGAGGCTTACGAGCGAAATAAAGTTATCGAGGAAACAGCTCATACTCTATACGAATCGGAAAAAAAAAAGTGTTAATGATTTTTCCACGCCGAAGCCTCCTTTTCATAGACTTGGTCACATATGATGTTGGGCTATTAGTGAGCGAATATAGTCATATCAGCCCTCGCATCTAACATGATTAAATTCGCATGTGCCGTTAGAGGTTTGACAGTCATGTAGTGCAATGTTCTGAAATTAAGTTGCGACTCTGTTTAGTCGTACGAGGGGGGCCAATAATTATTTACAAAAACAAAGAAAAATAACTTTTTTTGGGTTAATTCTTTTAAGTTTTCAATAGCCAGCGATTCCAATGGAAAGTAAGGTTTCGTAACATCTTCAAAATAGGCTTCTGTTGTATAGGTAATCCTTGCTTTCGACTCGATACCTTTTACGTCGAGATGTTTCTTTAAATGTGGAAACAGAAAAACGACTGGAATTAAATCTGGAGAATAAGGAGGAAGCGGCAACAAATTGAAACTCAACTCGTGTATTCTTTGCCATCTAAACTAAACAAGTGTTCAGCCGAACATTATCTTGATGGAAGATCACTAAAGATCATGACGAATAATGTTCTACATACAGTGAGTATTAATACAATGGAAACTTTTAACAAAATATATTTTTGATGACTTTAAACGATCAATACCAAAAAATTGGATCTTTTATTAATTTAAAAATTTTTATGTGTTACTTATTTAAGAAAGAAAAACTATTAACATAAAATAGTTTTACTTCAGAAAAATAATAACAAAGCTTAAAAGTATTTATTTTTAGGCTGTTGACAAAATATGGGAAACCTCGCATAGCCATCAATTGAAAACATTCCCCCCATTTTCACTTTCAATATTTTGTTGGGTATCGATTATTTTTTATCACTGTTTCACTGTTTCCGTATTTTTATACCCTATACCACTATGTGGTTTGGGTATAATGACTTTGTGCTGCTGTTTGTAACAACCAAAAATATTTGACCTGCACCCATCTTTAATTATACCGATCGAATCAGAATCACCATCTGATTCGATTTAACGATGTCCGTCCGTCCGTCTGTGTGTCCATGTAAAGCTTGTAATCAAACTGCAGGTCGCAACTATGAACATATTTTGACGAAATTTGGTATTTGGTCTTTTATCGGCCATGGGATGAACGCTATTGAAATTGGTGAGAATCTGTCCATGTTCAGACCTAGCCCCCATACAAATGACCCCTCTGAAATCAACATATATTGCCATAAGATCCAAATTATCATACAAATCTTAGTCAAATTGGGTTTGTATGTATATATTACATCCATTAATCAGTAGTCCAAAAATGATCCCTATTGGACAACTCTTAGTCCTAGGCCCCATATAGAGCTGCTTCCCGATCTTCACTTAAATCTATCAAAAAACAAAAATATTGCACTGATTCTTCTCAAATTTTGTTTGTATATATTTTTGGAAAATACAAGAGACTTTACCAAACATGGTCAGGATCGGTCCATTTTTCGGCCTAGTCCCCATATAGATATAGCAGCCGATATGAACTTTTTCATATCTGCAGCCGAAAAAATTAATAAAAATCCCATTCAAATTTGGTTTATGCTTATTTTCTATATCCAGTTAGTTGGGCCTGAGAGATAGGGTCTCTAAACGCATGGTATAGGGTATCGTATAGTCGGTCTAGACCGAGTATAATTTTCTTACTTGTTTTTATCTACAATTTCCCGTATTTTTTCTATGGAATAGAGATCTGGTAATTGGGCTGGCCATTCCAAAACACTAACTGCATTAGATTGTAGCCATTCGGTTACATCATTGTCACGTTGGAACTTCCAGTCCAGCGCCATATCTTCCTCAGCGTGTGGATACATTACATCATTTAGAATTTGCCTGTATCTAATTCTAGTTAGAGTATCTTTTACTACATGAATTGGACCCATTCCTTGGCCAGAAAAGCAGCCCCATACCATAATACTCCCTTAGGTAGTCGTTCAAACGTTTTTCCATCATGGCCTCTAAAATAAAATTGTTCGCATCTGAAAAGAGAACAGAATTCCCATTCTGTCTTGACCAGTTCAGGTGTTCTTTAGTAAAATTATACGAGCCAGACGACTTTTCTCTGATACACCGTTTTCTTCACAATGATCTTCTCACTCAATTGTTCGTCGGAAGACACTTCGAAACGTTTTACGGGACCTGCCGCCTAAGTTTTGAGTCGTCATCGTACTTCTTTCACGATATTTCGGGAAAATTTTTGAAATGATGGATTTATTCATAGAATATTTCTCTCAAAATTTAAAAGCAGCATCATTTTTATAACAGTTACTATTTTTCTAATAAATGAAATGTCATGCCATTTGGCCCTACTGCATAAACCGAAAAAAAGGCACTTGTCACACCATATCTATATTGGCCACGGAGTATTCACTCCATGTAGTACAGAGGTCGAATCGTCGCATTCGTTATCGAAATATTTCGATCGAAATTATTTTTTTATTTTCCAAAATAAAATACTAAGAGTATTTTTACTTTGTCACAGCCAACGAGTTGTGGTCCATAGTCAATAGTAGAAGTGAAAAAAGGTCTAACGATTGTCCGTCTTCTTTAAATAATAAACCAAAATATGGAATTTCGTTTGATCTTACTCGATATCGAATGCGACGATTTGACCCCAGGTTTTTACTAAATCACCATCTGTAAAGGGCTTTCCAGCTTTTGCAAGCCCAACTTGAAAAAAAAAAACTTCATTGACTCATCTAGATACTTCGCATTGAAATCAGAATGTTTTACATGGAAGTGTTACTGGATTTATTGCTCTGAAGTCTCCAGTTAAATATTAGAAACTGTGTATTCTTATTAACTTCCACAAATGCGAATTCGTCAGTCCACATTGTATTTAAATCTCTGTTTTCCTTACCTATTTTATTATTTTTTTGTACTCATTCTAATGTTTTCGGAAAAAAAAACAATATATCGAATTTAAACTAAAATAAACTACCGAAAAAATTGCTATAAAATTTAGTTTTAGTTTGCACAACCTTTTCACTCGATATTTAGAACAAACTGCGTTGATAACGTACCTTACATAATATGTACATTAGGGATATAACTTTTGGCATTATTTGCAAATATTAAAATTTGCTTGGCAAGGCTGAATGAATAGTCGATGGAAAAATATGAATAATTGAGTTTTTACTTTTTCGCGATCGTTAAAAAGCTCCAACGTTTCTCCAATTTTTGTATCCCTTCCAAAAAAAAAAAAGGATTTTTCGAGGTCCATAAAATAGGCATTGGTTTGATCAATAATTTCATCGTTGGAGCTAAATCTCTTTTCACCGAGCCATTTCTTTAGGTTTGGAAATAGGAAATAGTCAGTAGGGGCTAAATGCTGAGAATATGGCGGATGAGGTACCAATTCTTAGGCCAATTCATGGAATTGTACCATTGAAACTGCACATGTCACACGATTATGGTCAATTGAGAGCAAACGCGGCACCCATCTTGCTTGACAGCAAAACCAACCCAACTGATCATTTAAAATTGAAACCACACTGTCATATGAAATGCCTATGGCATCAACAATCTCACGCTCATTTACTCTTCGATCGGCCAACACCATGTCGTGGATTATTTTCGACATTTTCGAGTGTATTGACCTCAATTGGCCGTCCAGAACGTTCCGCTTCATTTGTATTTGTGCGACCACAACGAAAGTCAGTAAACCACTTTTTTTTTTTTACCATTGAAAGCGATGGTACAGAGTCCCCATAGTATTTATCAAGCTTTTCCTTGGTTTGATTGACGTTTTTTTTTTTTTTTTTTTTTTTTTTTTTTTTGCAAAAAAAAATGTTTATGAACACTCGAAATTCACTTTTTTTTTCCATTTTTATAGAAAACCACGAGGTTGTATGTTTTGAACAACTGTTAAACGCAAAGTAAATGACGGAACTTGCTCAACATTTTACAGTAGTCTATTAACAGGTGGTACTTGATGGGAGCAGTGTCAATAAGTCGAAAAGTCGCGGACTTAGTGACCCGCCCTCGTATTTTTAAAACTAAAATAAAGAGTAAAAAGTAAAATCGCTGTTGAAAAAATTTTCATTATCGTACTTTAAACAAATGCCAAAGCAGAAAGAAGTCATTGGAGGGTTTCACACCTTAGCAAAAGAAGGAAAGAGTAAAGATAAAAGGTATACTAAAATATCTTAAGAAATTTTGAATGAGTGGATAAAAGTTAAAATAAAAAATAAAAAAAATAGTGTGGGAGGTATTAAAAAAAGTTAAAAAGTTTATAGTGTCTTACCAAAACCATTTAAAACGTCCGAATGATAGCAATTTTAACAAAATATTTGATGTATCCAGTGAAAGAGAATCTCTTGCTGGACAAGAACCCGCCCAAAATATAAATTCTGATGATTCTGATTTATCATCAATATCTGAAGATGATACTTATGGAAATCTACAAATCCACAAACAGCTGTAACTTTTGTCAATAATGTTAATGCGAGCAATTGGCTTGCTCTGGAATAACCATTGCCACCCCACACCAGCAGACGTATACAAAACTGTGATGAGATCTGCTAAACAATCAGAAAAAACGGCTTAACATTGAAAAACGAAGATTGGTGCCTTCACTTCTATGGAAAGAAGATTGGAAAGAAAGAAGTGCAGGTTATAGTTTATATATTAAGCGGTATAAAAGATACGTTGGATAGGTTTGATTTGTGGAAAACCGTCAAAATGATAGTAAATACCGGAAACAAAAATGGCGTTGTTAGGTTACTCAAAAACTACTTCGAGTCAATTTTGTTTATCATCACCGCAATATGTTGGTTGCCAGCACCACATCCTACATTTGGTACGAAGATATGTCATGGATGAGGTAGAAAACCATTCATTATAATTTTGTTGTTTAGCTACCATATGAACTACATACATCTCAAAAATACATTTAATCAAAACGATGTAGTTATTAAATGTATGGACATTAAATGGTGTGATGTTATGCAATTTTTGTTTGAGCTCGGTAAAGCATTCAGATATTATAAGGAAAATGGAAGGTTTCCTTTCATTAACTTTAAAACAATACCACCAATAGGTAATGCCCGATGGAACTCCAGAGCAATATTTGGCATCTTGGCAATTACTCTTCGAAATTATTGGGAAAAGCTTCTCCCTAATCTGTAAGTTCATATGTGGTCCATGGTATGATAAATGGTTTTCGGATCACTGTTTCCGTACAAATAACTTTTCATCTTTAAAAAACTCTATTACACCATTTAAGACTCAATAATGTTTTTACGGCACTGGGTGCAATTAATAGACAGCAGCGCAGCAACATTTGTTTAGAGCGAGCTGCTAATATAGTGCAAGATTTTTTTCAGCTATTCAAATCAACGGGAACCATAACTTAAAATTTATTTCTTATAGGTGTTATTTGTGACTCTCAACCACACTGCTCGTAGGCCTGACTTTAGGTGAGTGTGTTAAAGCACCGAACAAAAAGTGCAAGTACGTGTGTATATGAGATAGACGCAGGTTCAAACCTCAAGGCCGCCCTAAGTAGAAAAATTTCATAAATTTCAACAGTCTATTCAATTATAACATAACAATTATCACATATCCAATAAAAATCTCTGATGAAGGCTGAAGTGCTTCAAATATGCCCATAGATGTTCAATAACGTTAAGGTCTGGACTCTGTGGAGGATGCTCCAATTTTGAATTAACGTCATATAACAACCAGAATGCTTGGGGTCGTTGTCATGCATAAAGGTGTAGACGCCATCCTTGTGTAGTTTTTCAACTTGCGCGCATTTATTATTCTATATATGAGCTTTAATTTTTTAACATCATTTGCCGATATACAACATGACTGACCCACCTCCATGTTTGACCGTAGATCTAGGTTTTAGGAGCTAGAACAGAATTTTGTTTTCTCCATACCTTGTAAGGGGTCCGCCAAATAACTTTTTTTTTTTTGAAAATGCTATTAAAAAAAACTACTGAATATTATCTCAAATTTCTTTTTTTATTTGAAAGTACAATCCTTCCGGTTAATAATGGAAAATAATTTCATTCAAATGGCTGCCTGGGCTGGCCATGCAGTAGCCTACACGATCGGTCCAATTTTTAAGCACATTATCGATTGTGTGCAGTTGTATTTCACCAATGGCTTCACGAATATTGTCCTTTAAAGCGTCAATTGTCTCTGGCTTGTTGGCGTAACACTTATCTTTGAGGGCACCTCACAAATAATAGTCCAACGGTGTCAAATAGAAGCTCCGAGGTGGCCAAACGACATCAGCTCTGCGGCTGATAATGCGATCTTCAAAAACAGGGCGCAAAACATCGAGTGTAGCTTCGGCTGTGTGGCACGTAGCGCCGTCCTGTTGAAAGCAAATGTTGCCAATATCCTCCTCTTAAATTTTTGTGAACAAAAATTCGTTCAACATGGCCCGATAACGATCGCCATTGACTGTAACGGCCACTCCTTGCTCATTTTCGAAGAAAAATGGCCCAATTATGCCTCTGGACCAAAATCCGCACCAAACAGTGACTCGTTTTGGGTGTATCGGCTTTTCAATGTATGCGTGCGGGTTTTCTGTGCCCAAAATGCGACAATTTTGCTTGTTTACATACCCGCCAAGATCATCTTCTGTAAGTCGATCGCAGGCCCACTTAGCGAAGCGAAAACGCATTGGATGGTCAGTTGGCTTCAACTCCTGAACCAATTGGACTTTGTATGGCGTCATACCAAGGTCTTTATGCAAAATTCGTCTCAATGATGCCTCCGAAATGTTCAATTCTTGAGAACGACGGTGAATTGATGTTGATGGCGCTTCACGCACACTTTCTGCCACAGCAGCAATATTCTCGGGTGTACGCACTGTTTTTAGCTTTTCACGCTTTGGTTTATCGATGAGGATGCCAGTTTCTTTCACTTTTTTCACAAGATAACGAACATACGGAGCTGACGGTGCTTCTCTTCTCCCAAAATCCGTACGCAATTTTCGCACACTTTCTGCAACATTACCATGATTTTTCAAAGTAATTTCGCAATATTTCCCAGCGTTGTTCAAGCGTATACACAACTATATTCGTTCAGCGGAAGGATAAAACTAATTATCCGTCAAATCAGACATGACCTAAGTGTTACCATTCACGAAATAAGCACTAGTTAAAAAAAAAAAAAAACGTTAGATGGCGGACCCTTTATATGCCATCACCTCCGAAAACGTTCAATTTGCACTCATCAGTGAAGATTACTTAAGTACATAATCCTGCATTTTCTTCATTTTAACCTGGCTAACATATGGCATCCTTCTGACAATGTAAGAGGAAATAATTTTTTTTTTTTCAAACAACGATGGATGGTTTCTGGATGAACATTGATCGCATCAGATTTTAGCACTTCTTTGGGAAGTTTTACTGCGCCCGTCAATCTTTTTTGGGCGTCCAGATCTGGGAGCACTTGCGTATGAACCTGTAGCATTATAATTCCTTATTATAGTATGCACTGTGGACTTAACCAAATTTAATATTTCTCCGACTTCAGACAAGGATTTACCTTCACTTTTTAATTTAACACTAACTTTTCTTAAGCCTTCACTTATTTCACACATTATAAATAATTTCCAAAAAATTCTTTATATAAATTGCACCCAATCATTTTAAGAGTTTACTAGTTGATTCCAGCGCTCGAAATTCGAGTGGAATTTCTAGGCAACTTTATTTTTCAACTTAGCCAATTCACAAACCAAAACTATTTTGGTTTATTATTGCTAATGAAGAAGACAAACTTATTAACAAACACATTAGCAAATTTAAGAAACACACACATAGCATCTATATTACGGGTACAACCAAAATAAGGCCCTATCACCACGCTGTAGCCGATGTTGTGCTGAAACCGAAAAATGTTTCCTCAGGCCATTTCGGAACAAAAACGTTCTGCGTCGAAGCCGATTTCTGAAAGCCTTTTAAGTTTTTTTTTTATTTTTTAAAAATTTTTTATTTTTTCAAAATTTTTTATTTTATAATTATTTAACTATTTACATTTCTTAATGTAATTATATGATTATAATCAAAATCACAATCTAAAAACTATCTTTGTTAAGTGAAATCAACTTAAGATTAAGAGTTGGTGTTGATTTGCATTGGGGGAATATATCTTTTACGACTTTAATGGCGCGTTCCGCACAAATGTTGCTGCGTTGTGTTTTTGGAATTCTTGATTCGTCTTTCACCCAATGTCTTAGAAAGCATTTCTGAGTATTAGTAAAGCCCGATAATGATTTGTTTAAGGCTTCGAAGTCATTTTTATTGTAACAATGGTCTGAAAACCAACTGTTGTGCCAAGGGCCACATATAAATTCGCATATTGCATATAATTTGCTACGATATTTTGGAATTAGTATGTAAGCTAGAATTGCAAGAATTGCTCTAGAATTCCATATAGCATTACTAATCGGTGGTATAGTTTTAAAGTTTATAAATGGAAATTTATTGTGCTTCATATAGTATTTAAAAGCCTGTCCTAGTTCATATAAATATTGCATATCATCACGCCACTTTAAAATTTAAATTCGATTATTATAAAATAAATGCACAACAAACTTACAAATTGGAGTATTATACAATTTTTGGATATCAAAAGTGACAGCGCCTGATTTATTTATAAAAATTTTTTTCTTTTACAAGTAGTGTTTTGACCAAATTTTTTCGTCAATAGATTTTTGCTATTGTTAAAAAAGTTTTCGCACCATGCTTAATAAAGTTTGAAATCAATAGGTTTCAAAAATAAATAAAAGTTAGTTAAAAAAAAAATTTTATATATTTTTATACTTTTAGCAATAAATTATAATATTTCGCAAATTTGCATAAGACAGCGTAGGTAAGTCGCAATATTTTATCACGATTAATTGAATTTATAGAGAATATTATTCAATATTTAATGGAAAAACTTATAATTTATTTATCATTTAATGAATTTGTAAAGAAAATATTTTTATTTTTTTAGAACTTACTGATCCCAAACTTAATTGCATTTGACGCGGAACCTTTTTTGACGATATCGAAAATCTAAAGATGCAGTTCTTATTGTTTTTTTATGCACTACATGGTATGGATAGGGCCATTTTGATATTTTCAAAAATTGTAGAAAAGTTGTATATCTAATCTATATATTAATAGGCTAGGCGATTTCTTGTGACCGATGTTTTGTTCTACCGTTTTATCCCGATTTTGACTAAACGTACATTATTTGAATGGTATTTCTTTTTAACCGTTTTGCAGATTTAAAGATTTTTAAATTTGTTCCTTTATTTTGAGTAAATTGCATTTAAAGTTGCTACTAATACATCCACAAAATTATACATATGCTATGTGTGTTTTATTAAATTTATTAATGTGTTTGTTAACGAGTTTGTTATCTTCATTCACAATAATAATAAACAATAAAAGTGTTGGTGTGTGAATTGGCTAAGTTGAGAAATAAAGCTGCCTAGAAATTGCACTCGTATTTCGAGCGCTGGTATCTGCTAGTATGTATAATTTTATGTATGTGTTAGTAGCAACTTTAAATGCAATTTACTTAAAATAAAGAAAAAGAAATAAAATCTGTAAATCTGGTGAACAGCTAAAAAGAAATACCTTTCAAATTAATATTTTTATTATTAATATTAATCTATTAATCTATTAATATTATAGATTTTATCCCGTTATAACGGTAAAACGATAGCAAACAATTCGTCTATAGACTTTTGTGGAATTTTAAAGTAAACAAGTTTAGTTGCTTACAAAAAAAAACTAAGGCAATTTACTTATTTTTAACGGTTTTATATTTTTAATGTCAGTTTTTAGCGAAATCTAACTAAAATTACTGAAATTATTGATCGTTTGTAGACTATTTTTGTGGTATAGTGTATGTATGTAAATCTTAAAAAAAGCCAACTGATATTGTACAAATTTCAATTTTCACACCGTGTTAGTTAAAAGTTTTTTTTTCGATTTTGAAGCCACGATTTATCAACAGTGCCATCTAAGCACCGTGTTAAGTAAAAATATTCACCACAATTTGAATAGTTTCAGTTTCATATATGGAAAGTATGTAGTTTTTGGCAATACAAATTTAAAATGTGAACGGAGCCCTGGCCTATCTCATCTTTGATTTCTTTAGGTGTTTAAGTGTTTGATGACAGCATGACTTTTAATAATAATTCAGAACTTATCAACACAACTTGTAATAACAAAAAAAAAAAAAAAACCAAAACCAAATATTCATAATTACCCCTAATATTAATTTTACTTAAATGAAGGAGAGTTCAATGGTTTTAGCAGCAGCAACAAACAGAAACACCAACAAAAAAAAAAAAGAAAAAACATTAAAAACTATACAAAAAAAAAAATGTTTTGTTGTATTTAAAAGAACAAAGGAAAACGTAAAAAACAAGAAATGTTTTACCTGCAAGCCATCATCAAATTTCATACCGTGATGAAACTTCTTTCACAAACGAAATTAAACGTACAAAAAAAAAGAAAAAGCAGCCGAAACAGAAAATCAGGCTTAAAGAACCCATTACTCAAAGGGGCATATTTTTAACAAGCATATCTATACCATTAAAGTACCTTAAAAATTGCCTCAAGGTTTATTCCTTTTATTGCTTATAATCTTATGATTGTGTCGCTGTTGTTGTTGTTCTTGTTGCTGTTATGTATGTACAGTATGCAGACACCATCGTCCGTCGTCAAGTCAGTTAGTGAGCGAGCGAGCATGACTCAGTAAAAATTTTGTTATATTTTTTTTTTTACCATCACAAATCATAGCTGAGCGCCGAGTCTCAGTATATTTTCAAATGCGTCAGTCGTCCCAGGTTAAAGGGGTCCTTTTTGCAGAACTCTCTGCTCAACTTGCAAACTTGCACAAAGTACGAAGGAACAGACAGCAGAAAAAAGGGTTCAGAAAAAATAAAAACAGCAGACAACATGCTGCGCTAACCAGAATAATATGCACAACCAGAATAATATGCAACAACAACAACAAAATATTTATATATTTCCTAGGTCGTTAAACTTAAGGTTGCCAGGTTGTGAGGTTGCAGACTACTGCCGTTGCATATTTTTGTGCTGCATTTTGGTATGAGAGGAGCAATAGCAAAGTTATTTTGGGTATGGTATTATCGTATTTTTTTTTCTTCTTTTTTATATGAAATACTCGAAGAAAGGGAAGTCAGACATATTTATTTAGTTGGTGGATAAGTTTTGACATAAAAGTAAGATAAAATTTATGTATTCATTTGATAATACCATGTAGACAGGAAAAGTAAATATAACTAGACGAAACTTTGAGGTAGAGCAGTTCAGTTCAGTTCAGTTCATTTAAGCAGCTTAGTATTGTTGGGAAAGGACTAACAAACAATGGGATTTTAGTGTAATATTTTAAATGTACACAGCACTAGCAGGACCCTTGCTCACATTCACTCGAAGATGAATTGGTAAAACGATTGGCTTGCGTGGAAATTACCGCGGCACAACAGTGGCTTACAATCGTTTTTCGTTGGCCAAAACTCTGTAAGTTTCGTCCCATTTGAGATATTTTGGTATATTTTTTTATTCCACAGATGATTTCTTGAACTTGGCTCCTCTTTAAATTTAATTGATTAAAATTTGAACTTTTACATTTTTCTTAGCTTTCAGAATGAAAATATAAGTTTTTGTGGATAAATAAACCTTTTACTAATACTTAGGATAATTTTTTGAACAGGTTTCCTTAATCATAAATATTTTTTGTAAGAAAGTTTTATACAATCTATATATTAATACTTGAGGGTAAATTTATAGTTCCATTTTTAAGCAATATGCGGGCACGGAAGAGTGTGAAAATTGGCATAGTTATAGTTCATATGGAGGAGAAGCTGAGAATGATAAAATTTATGTTTAATCTGTCTTAAAAGTATATTAAATTAAATAAAATAAAATATTTATAATAATTCGTAACACGCTGTTAATGCGAATAATTTAAATTTATTGTTGAATTGTTCAATTGTGAATCGCTAAAATTGATTAACATAGCTTTAGTCTTATTGAAATATTCATAAATTTTGATGTGTAAACATCTATACGCGCAGGGGGGTAAATTTCTATTTCACAATACAATCGCAAAAACAGCGTAACACATCGGTGTGAGCTGAAGTGTAAATCGGTGTGACTTTATCTGATTGTATTTGTGAAAAAATTATGATATGTTCTTTTCTAAACATTTTCCAATTGTCTTTCAAAAAACATCAATTGTATTTCAGAACCCATCAATTGTATTTCAGAAACCATCAATATAATTTCAGAAAACATCATTTGAATTTCAGAAAACATAAATAGAATTTCAGAAAACATCAATATAATTTCAGAAAACATCAATTGTATTTCAGAAACCATCAATATAATTTCAGAAAACATTAATTGTATTTCAGAAACCATCAATATAATTTCAGAAAACATCATTTGAATTTCTGAAAACATAAATAGAATTTCAGAAAACATCAATATAATTTCAGAAAACATCAATTGTATTTCAGAAACCATCAATATAATTTCAGAAAACATCAATCGAGTTTCAGAAAACATCAATTGAATTTCAGAAAGCATCAATAGAATTTCAGAAAACATTAATTGTATTTCAGAAACCATCAATATAATTTCAGAAAACATCATTTGAATTGCAGGAAACATAAATAGAATTTCAGAAAACATCAATATAATTTCAGAAAACATCAATTGTATTTCAGAAAACATCAATATAATTTCAGAAAACATCATTCGAGTTTCAGAAAACATCAATTGAATTTCAGAAAGCATCAATAGAATTTCAGAAAACATTAATTGTATTTCAGAAACCATCAATATAATTTCAGAAAACATCATTTGAATTTCTGAAAACATAAATAGAATTTCAGAAAACATCAATATAATTTCAGAAAACATCAATATAATTTCAGAAAACATCAATTGTATTTCAGAAACCATCAATATAATTTCAGAAAACATCAATTGTATTTCAGAAAACATCAATAGAATTTCAGAAAACATAAACTGTATTTCAGAAAACATCAATAAAATTTCAGAAAACATCAATTGAATTTCAGAAAACATCAATATAATTTCAGAAAACATCAATTGTATTTCAGAAAACATCAATTGAATTTCAGAAAACATAAATAGAATTTCAGAAAACATCATTCGAGTTTCAGAAAATATCATTTGAATTTCAGAAAACATACATAGAATTTCAGAAAACATCATTCGAGTTTCAGAAAACATCATTTGAATTTCAGAAAACATAAATAGAATTTCAGAAAACATCAATAAAATTTCAGAAAACATCAATTGAATTTCAGAAAACATAAATAGAATTTCAGAAAACATAAACTGTATTTCAGAAAACATCAATAAAATTTCAGAAAACATCAATTGAATTTCAGAAAACATCATTTGAATTTCAGAAAACATAAATAGAATTTCAGAAACCATCAATATAATTTCAGAAAACATCAATTGTATTTCAGAAAACATCAATAGAATTTCAGAAAACATAAACAGTATTTCAGAAAACATCAATAAAATTTCAGAAAACATCAATTGAATTTCAGAAAACATCAATATAATTTCAGAAAACATCAATTGTGTTTCAGAAAACATGAATTGTATTTCAGAAAACATCAATTGAATTTCAGAAAACATAAATGGAATTTCAGAAAACATCATTCGAGTTTCAGAAAACATCATTTGAATTTCAGAAAACATAAATAGAATTTCAGAAAACATAAATAGAATTTCAGAAAACATCATTCGAGTTTCAGAAAACATCAATTGAATTTCAGAAAACATAAATAGAATTTCAGAAAACATAAATAGAATTTCAGAAAACATAAACTGTATTTCAGAAAACATCAATAAAATTTCAGAAAACATCAATTGAATTTCAGAAAACATCATTTGAATTTCAGAAAACATAAATAGAATTTCAGAAACCATCAATATAATTTCAGAAAACATCAATTGTATTTCAGAAAACATCAATAGAATTTCAGAAAACATAAACTGTATTTCAGAAAACATCAATAAAATTTCAGAAAACATCAATTGAATTTCAGAAAACATCAATACAATTTCAGAAAACATCAATTGTGTTTCAGAAAACATGAATTGTATTTCAGAAAACATCAATTGAATTTCAGAAAACATAAATAGAATTTCAGAAAACATCATTCGAGTTTCAGAAAACATCATTTGAATTTCAGAAAACATAAATAGAATTTCAGAAAACATCAATATAATTTCAGAAAACATCATTCGAGTTTCAGAAAACATCAATTGAATTTCAGAAAACATCAATAGAATTTCAGAAAACATAAATAGAATTTCAGAAAACATAAACTGTATTTCAGAAAACATCAATAAAATTTCAGAAAACATCAATTGTATTTCAGAAAACATCAATTGTATTTCAGAAAACATCAATTGAATTTCAGAAAACATAAATAGAATTTCAGAAAACATCAATATAATTTCAGAAAACATCAATTGTATTTCAGAAAACATCAATTGTATTTCAGAAAACATCAATTGAATTTCAGAAAACATAAATAGAATTTCAGAAAACATCAATATAATTTCAGAAAACATCAATTGTATTTCAGAAAAAATCAATAGAATTTCAGAAAACATAAACTGTATATCAGAAAACATCAATAAAATTTCAGAAAACATCAATTGAATTTCAGAAAACATCATTTGAATTTCAGAAAACATAAATAGAATTTCAGAAAACATCAATATAATTTCAGAAAACATCATTCGAGTTTCAGAAAACATCAATTGAATTTCAGAAAACATCAATATAATTTCAGAAAACATCATTCGAGTTTCAGAAAACATCATTTGAATTTCAGAAAACATAAATAGAATTTCAGAAAACATCAATATAATTTCAGAAAACATCAATTGAATTTCAAAAAACATCAATAGAATTTCAGAAAACATCAATTGTATTTCAGAAAACATCAATTGAATTTCAGAAAACATAAATAGAATTTCAGAAAACATCATTCGAGTTTCAGAAAACATCATTTGAATTTCAGAAAACATAAATAGAATTTCAGAAAACATCAATATAATTTCAGAAAACATCATTCGAGTTTCAGAAAACATCATTTGAATTTCAGAAAACATAAATAGAATTTCAGAAAACATCAATATAATTTCAGAAAACATCATTCGAGTTTCAGAAAACATCAATTGAATTTCAGAAAACATCAATAGAATTTCAGAAAACATAAATAGAATTTCAGAAAACATAAACTGTATTTCAGAAAACATCAATAAAATTTCAGAAAACATCAATTGAATTTCAAAAAACATCAATAGAATTTCAGAAAACATCAATTGTATTTCAGAAAACATGAATTGTATTTCAGAAAACATCAATTGTATTTCAGAAAACATCATTTGAATTTCAAAAAAATTAAATAGAATTTCAGAAAACATCAATATAATTTCAGAAAACATCATTTGAGTTTCAGAAAACATCAATTGAATTTCAGAAAACATAAATAGAATTTCAGAAAACATCAATATAATTTCAGAAAACATCATTCGAGTTTCAGAAAACATCAATTGAATTTCAGAAAACATCAATAGAATTTCAGAAAACATCAATTGTATTTCAGAAAACATCATTTGAATTTCAGAAAACATAAATAGAATTTCAGAAAACATCAATAGAATTTCAGAAAACATCAATTGTATTACAGAAAACATCAATTGTATTTCAGAAAACATCAATTGAATTTCAGAAAACATAAATAGAATTTCAGAAAACATCAATATAATTTCAGAAAACATCATTCGAGTTTCAGAAAACATCATTTGAATTTCAGAAAACATAAATAGGATTTCAGAAAACATCAATATAATTTCAGAAAACATCATTCGAGTTTCAGAAAACATCAATTGAATTTCAGAAAACATCAATAGAATTTCAGAAAACATCAATTGTATTTCAGAAAACATAAATTGTATTTCAGAAAACATCATTTGAATTTCAGAAAACATAAATAGAATTTCAGAAAACGTCAATCGAATTTCAAAAAGCATTACTTGAATTGCTGAGAACATTAATTGTATTTCAGAAAACATCAATAGAGTTTCAAAAAGCATCATATGAATTGCTGAAAGCATTAATTGTATTTCAGGAAACATCAATTGTATTTCAGAAAACATCATTTGATTTTCAGAAAACATAAATAGAATTTCAGAAAACATCAATTGAATTTCAGAAAACATCATTCGAGTTTCAGAAAACATCAATTGAATTTCAGAAAACATCAATAGAATTTCAGAAAACATCAATTGTATTTCAGGAAACATCAATTGTATTTCAGAAAACATCATTTGATTTTCAGAAAACATAAATAGAATTTCAGAAAACATCAATTGAATTTCAGAAAACAGCATAATCGACTTATTTTTTATGCACTGGAATATATGATGTTGATGTTTTCTTTAATTATTAGATGTTTACACATCTCCCATGTGATCGGACTCACATGATTTTTTTTTTTTTATATATATACATACATAGATTAAAAAACATTGGAAGACAAAATTTGAATGAAAAAATATTATTTCCTAGAATTTGCACTCGACTTTCGAGGGCTGGAATCTGCTAGTTTTAATTAAAACTCACATAATACTGTGTCCAAATGAAAAGGTGACTTTTCAATTTAAACTTCACGAATTTATTTATTTCTTTTTTTTGCGAACTGAAATTTCTGCTGAAGAAACGATAAGGATGCTGCAGAAGACCTTCGGTGAGCAGGCTATTTCGAAAAAGAATGTTTACAAGGAAAAATAGTTTCAAAAAGCGTTGAAGACATAGAGCGCCCGGAAGAGAAAAACATCAACTGGTGATAAAAACATCTACATGTCAAGGAAATCAAAGATTTGATGCTAGCGAATCGTCGATTGACAATCCGAGATTTTGCTGGCACTATTGCGATTTCAAAAGGATCAGTCAGACAATTGTAAAAGATGTATACAATAGGGTGTCCCAAAAAAAAATTATTTTTCGATTTTCATGGGTGCCCAAGCATTTTTTGAAAGCTTATAGGGTAAAGTATTTTTGTGATTTTTTTTCAGATTTCTCGGAAGAGGTTTAGAGGTCGCTAAAGTCGAATTTTACCCAAAAATCGGGATTTCCGGACATTTTTTGAGTTTTACTTATTACTTGGCCCATAGCCACGATTTTCTTTGCTACAAAGTCAATATTTTAAAAAGAAGAATGTTCAAGCTTTACTTTTCTGTGTAGAAATCGTAAGTTCCGGTAATTTTTTTTTGCTAATTTTTTCGTTAATTTTGCATAAATTTTGAAAGTAATGCTTTGTAACTTTTAAAATTTCTATCAAAGTTAAAATAACTAATGACCCAGTTTAAAAGGTGGATAAAGGCTGAGTTATTTAAATGAAAATTATTGAATTTGCTCTTACCGTTCCAAAGTTATACCCTTTTTACGCGTTGTACCCATTTTGTGAAATTAAAAATATTCTAAGGTGTTTTTGCCAGTTATGCATCGGATTTGTTTTACTGTTAGTTTTTTTTTCAGATATTAAATATGGGTGGTTCTGTTGCAATGAGAGTCAATATGGTTGATTTTGAAATTTTTTGCAACTCCCCCCAAACTCTAGGCAGCTTACTTCTTATACCCAAAATAAATTAAAAATTTTTTTTTTTTTTTTTTTTTGCTTTGCAATTATTTATTAGAGCTTTTGCGATGTAGTCCTGTGCCCTGCAATAAATTCTGAAAGTCTGTTTCAGAAGTTGTTACATTTATATAAGAATGAGCCATGGCCACGCCACGTCCTGCGACATCATTTACCACGTGGAATTGCTGAACTTTTTATTCTGTGCTTCACTAAAGGATTTGTTGTTACGTCATTTCTCAGGATCTGTTTGTAAAAAATCAATAGATATGTTGCAGGCTTCAAAAAAGGCTAGGCTGGCTTCGGATATTAAATCTTGAATTTGTTTATTTTTAAGCATGTTTTCGGATAATACTGCTTTTACTAATTCTTTGCCGTTACTCGATACGTGTAACATATCTCGTATATTATGGCAGGGATAGTTTTGATACTTTGTGTGACGTCATCAGTTATCAATGTAAGTAGCCTATTTGAAAGTGGGCGGGATCGGATAAATGACCATTACAAAGTTATTATTGAATAGCATATATTTTGAGTACTATGATAGGGAGACCTTTGTAAATTTATGTGAGGTCATCTATTACCACTGTGAGTAGCCGTGCCAAAAATGGGTGATCTCGGATAAGTGGGCGTGTCACTTCCCATGCAGAGTGTATTTTCATTATCATATATCTTGAGTAATATAAAGGGAGATTAACGATATTTGTGATTTCATAAGTTATTAGTGTGAGTAACCGTGTCGTCATATGCAAAGATAATCAACAAATCCCAAGAACAGTTGATGCAAGTCTACGGCCTGGACTCGGAGAATTCATGCCTCGTTTATGGTCAATTATATGTGGCCTGCTCCAGAGTTGTTAAGCCAAACGACTTGTTTGTATACGCCGAAAATGGAGAAACAAAAAATATTGTCCACACGTTGGCTTTACAATAAATTATTATTTACTAAGATCAGGCGAACATTTTATTATTTGAAATAAAATTTAATTTATTAAATCGAAAATAAAATTTGCATTTAAAATAACACATTGATTTTCAATTCGATCCTACTAAAAAAAAAATTCCAACAGTAGTCGAAATAAATATCAAAACAAATCTTGGAATAAAATAATAATTTTAGGCAGAACAACATTTGCCCGGTCAACTAGTTACCGCATTACCCGCATATTTCGTAATAACCAACTTGACTCTTATGTGTTCCACGTACACAAACACTCAAGAGAAATGGCGTATGTGTACTCTGGAGGTATGGTATGTGTAATGTACATATTGTTATTATTTCTACCATGCTCTTTTTCTGTGCATTCTGAGCATCATCATCTTTAATCTTGAACAAGTCCCTAAACGAATTTTGTGGGTATTTTTTTTTCTTTTTGAAAATATACTCGTACATCATGAAATGCAAAAGAAGCTGACAGAAACTAATAAATAACACCGACTGTATGCAGTTTAAAGGCATATATATTGTGCGTCATCACCATAATATACAAAGAAAAGCGATGAAAAATAGGGAAAAAGGGTGCTGCTATGAGCAAGTAAGCGAGTTACTTACTTCGAGCATTCCATACGATGAATATAACTTCCCCAATTATTTTAGCTATTTTTCTCTATTATATAGCCCTCACTCCCTATTTGTTAGCCATATTTATTCAATATATTATAAATTTTTCATAAACGCATTAATGATACTGATGACGATTACAACGGTTTACAATGAACAAGTATAGGGAGTTGTAGTACTGGCCTGCAAGAGAAGCATATTAATTGCGGATATGCATGTATGGCACGCACATATGTTGGAGTGCAGTCGCAGTGAAGTTTTTTTATATATACATATTTTTATTTTGTTTGTGTTTTCTTTGTAGTAGACATAAACAATAAATACAACACTAGTTATACACAATAACAGAGTTTCCCATATCGATAATGATTTTTAGATCTTTAAATGTTATGATAAAAAAAGGCGAGATCTTTAATGCAAGCCGAAAATTATGATTTTGTAATTCCAAAACAGTTCTCGCTTCCTGATTGTTTTTCGAGAAAATTTGTTTAACAACATAATATTAGAATTGAATATTTCCAATCCAACATTTTTACGCCCCATTCTTACTTATAGCTCCATAGTACAGCAATGAAAGGCAGTTCATTGTTAAACAAATATACAAAGTGCAACGGTTAGTATGCATTGGAGTTACTGGTGAAATGCATACCTGCCCTCAGAAGGTCTCAATGCCTTACTTAATGTTATTCTACTAGTAGTGCAGCGCAATTGGCAGCTATAGGTTCATGGAAAGTCAAAAACCCGTGAACATGATAGGCTTCTAAATCGGTTATCACATACTTTAAGGCTAGAATCGGACATCGGAATCTTACACCTACACTGGATTTGGAAAGATCGTTTCAGAACAAGTTACCTTTAAGAAAGAAATGGGATAGGGATAATCCAACGGCAGGGTACAACACTCTCGTCTTCACTGATGGCTCAAATATGAGTTGTGGTGTCGGCGAGCAAGGGTCTAATCATCGCATTCGTTATCGAACTTTTTCGATCAAATTTTTTTGTATATTCCAAAATAAAATACTAAGAATAATTTTAATCTGGCTCCTAGTTAAGAATAGGGAATTCCGATTGATTTTACTCGATATCGAATGCGGCGATATTCCACTTTCTTATTGACTACCCGACGATGCCACTGTTTTTCAGGCGGACATTCTGGATATCAGGAAACTTTGTAGGACACTAGACTTTCATAAGGTGGAGAGAAATGTAACATCTTTGTCGACAGTTAGGCAGCAATACTTCCTCACAACTCTCTTCCTTTCTGGTAGGACAGTGCTCGGAGGAATAGTTACAGCTAAGCCACTTTTCCGTGATTACTGTTGAATGGGTCCCCATAGGAGTTTTTACGGATATAAACGGGCAGACGAACTAGCAAGATCACGTTCTGCTCTTGATGCTTTTACTGCGGTATCAGTTGCAATATCACTGGGTACCATTAAGGTTGGAATCTTCGTGCACTTCCTACGACCAGCGGAAAATAGATGGAAGAATATTGATACATACTCAGGAAAGCCGAGGAACTATACTCAATGTGTCGTTTTAAATTAATTTGTTAATGATAGAGTTTGCTCTGATTTCCTCATAAACAACCTATCACTTAAAATTCCACCCCGATCAACCAGAAATTTTATTCCATGTACTTTTCAATTCAAAACTTTGATCTTTTTAGAAGAATATGTTATGATTTCAATAAACTTTATAATTTAATTGATTTTTCTGCTAATTTCATCGATATTAAATGTAATATAATATTGTTTTTAAATATACAATTATTGTAATATATTCTGTAAGGAATTCTTCCATAGACTTATGAAATATATATATAAAAGGACTGCAAGGCAGACCTTGCTTACTATAACTTAAGACGGGCTAATTCTCTTCTCTGAAGGAGTAGTAGGGTTATATCAAAGCTCACGGCCGTGAAGACTTGGACTTCAGCACAACGATCACTGCCACAGATGCGGAACGCCTGGAGAAGAGGAGGCAGTATATCATCTCTTTTGCAAGTGTGAACAACCTATCTGGGATATTGGAGTTAAATCTAACTTATCTTATCCGCTATTTTTATGTCACACTACCAATCCAAAATATTTATAGGAACTGTCCACTTATACCCGGATAGCAAGTACAATGAAAACTTTTAACAAAATATATTTTCGATGACTAGAACGGTCAATGCCAAAAAATTGCACAACGATATTAAAAACTCTTTCATTAATTTATAAAATTCTATGTTTTATTTATTTAAAAATGTAAAAATATTAACATAAAATAGCTTAACTTCAGGAAAAAAAAACTGAAAAGCATTCATTTTAATTCTCTTGACAAAACATTGGAAACCTTTGGTGTCAATATTTTGTTGGGCATCCATTATATATATACTACTGCTTCACAAAGCCGAGGCATGGAGTCAATTAAATTTTTGATGATATTCATTGAAATTATTTGGCATTCTGAATTAACTGTCTCTATGAGATCTATCTTAATTGTGTTATTACGTGTCCGTATTTTTCGATCTACAATTTTCCATAGATTTTCTATGGGATTGTGATCTGGTGATTGGGCTGGCCATTCCAGAACACTAACTACCATTAGGTTACAACTTTGGAGGCGTGATTTGGGTCATTGCCATGTTGAAACTTTCAAATTAATCTTAAGAGGCATCTGAAAAGAGAACAGTATTCCAATTTCGTCTTGACCAGTTCATGTATTCTTTAGCAAAATTTATACGAGCCATACGATTTTTCTCTGACATATCAGTGGTTTCTTGACAGGATGATAGTAATTGCTCGTCGGGTAATAGTTTGAGCATATATTTTATATATATTTTTAGTTTAAGATTTATAATGACCTTTAGGTAGCATTTTTGGACTCTCTTGCTATTAAATTATCCTATCTTTGACTCGTTAACGGGGCCCGCCGCCTAAATATTGAGTCGTCATCGCACCTCTTGCACGATATTTCTTGATCATTTTTGAAATTATGGATTTATTCATAGAATATTTCTCACAAATTTTCTTTAGCTTAATGCCAGGGTTCCAACCGTCAGATTCGTTGTCGAAATTTTTCGATTGAAATTATTTTTTTATTTTCAAAAAAAAAAAATTAAATACTAAGAACAATTTTACTATGGCGCAGTTAACGAGCTATGGACCCTAGCTAAGAGTAGAAGTGAAACGAGATCTGACGTTTGTCCGTCTTCTTTAAATAATAAACCAAAATAGGGAATTTCGATTGATTTTACACGATTACGAATGCAGCGATTAGATCCCAGCAGTAAAATCATCTACTGTTCTGGTTTTGAACTCTTCACAAAGCTTTATTCTTGCCATTATTTAAAAAGGAACAGTTCAAAGAAAACGTCAGAAACTATAAATGTTTAAAAATCAAGATTTTATACATTTTCTTTCACACCATCTTCTATTTAATTTTTTTTTTTTATCAACTCTGGTATAAAGATCAAAAGTTTCCATTGTTTTGGCATCACAAAAAATAAATACTCTTTTTTTTTAACAAGAAAAAAATCATAATTAATAAAAAAAACAAAATTGTTATAGTCAAAATTTTGTTAAAAGTTTTCAATGTATTGCCACCCCCCACTGTATGTACTGTCCATATAAAGGGGTTTTTTCCTTTTGCTCAGATAAAACTTACAACAGGGTTATCTGTCAAAATAACGTAACTATCAAAATTTTCAGTCATCGATTCGCGCAAATTATAGACGACTTTTGTCGTAAAGTTGTGATCAGCTATAAGGCTCATTTCTGACTTAACGGATTTTATTAATAAACAAAATTGCAGTTTATGGAGTGAGAACAATCCACAACATACACTACAGACGCCATTACATACAGAAAAATGCATCAACGAACCTTATTTCTTCAAAAATGAAGCCGACTTATTGAAATCAAAACTGGGCGATAAGTTGATTTAGATAAATGAACCTGTCAATTGGCCTCCAAGGTTGTGCGATTTGACTACTCTCTATTTTTTCCTGGTGGGTCAAGTGTAGTAATAGATTTATGCTGATAAACCAGCAACATTGTTGGCGTTATGAGTGACATTCAGATGTTGTATTTGGGAACAAAAATTTGTTTGATTAAAATTTAATTTTTTGTGTTTTTTTTTTTTAAACACCCCTTATAATAGATAGTGTTTAGTCGTAGCAACTGTATTAGTAGGTTCTCACAACCGAATTTGGAATATGAACATTCTCATAAAAAACCATTTCTATTGGATATGCTAGATAAAGGTAATTTGAAAATTTCCACGTATATTTGTATAGGTGAGGATAACTTCATCTATCATGACCACTAGAGGAAAGTTATTATAGAAGAATTACAGAACTAAAAAATTACTACCTAAAGGAGCCGCAAAATCAACGCAGAAGCTCTGTACACAAGATATAAATATGCTGCTGTCATTGAATTTACTCACACATTTATAAAATTTTTTATTAGTTTTTACTACAGAATGCACATGTCATATTATAATCGAAAAACGTAAAATCCATAAAAATAAGAATATAATAAATGTTTATAAAGAATGAAAAGACAACAAAACCCGAACTAAAAAAAAAAACAGCTGTTTAGCAAATGACGAGGTCTTTGCTTTAATGTTCATTTACTTACAAGAAGGAAATGTTAACCTCATGCAGCATGTGGGTGTAACCAACCAACCAACCAGCCACAGCTAGCTGAGCTGAGCTGAGCCAAGTAATGTTCAGCAAGACAAGACAGTCACTTAATCAGTCGCTGTCAATTTGTTGTAGTTTTGAAATATAATATTTGTATGTCTGTCTGAACCGACTGAAACGGCACAATAGCAACAACACCAACAACAAAACATTAATATAACGAAAACTAAAGAGGGAAACATATTAAGAATTTTTATTTATTTATTTGATTTTCTTAAACGCAGTTTATTTTTCGCTTTGTTTTTATAGTTGTTTTCTTACGTTATTGTATTATCTGTCGAAGTCAGGGAAAGAAAGAAAAAAAAATTAAATAAAAGCGTGTGTAGTGAATAAATAACGGTACAGAATTAATGTAAACATATCCTTTGTTTGAAATACAATAATTAAAAAGTAAATAAAGAAGTTTTTTATTTCAAGATCAAACCAGATCATAAACTCTGATTGTATATTTCAAGTTTTAGTCTATTGATTTTTTTTTGCACACGCGCATGTTAACCCTCTCTTTACAAGACCGCTTACAAAAAGCAGTTTACACGTTCAGGTTAGTTGTTAGGGACATAGGTTTAATTTTTGGGCATTACCAAGAAACATAAGCAAGTAGGAAAGTTATGGCCTATAGGTATTTTACGACTCTTTAACTTGGAATTTCGAGAAAGGGTCTTCGGTACAAATGGATACAGGAAATAAACATAAATTAAATTTTAACGACATTTTTGTGATGCCAAAACAATGGAAACTTTTAAACTTTGTACCAGAGTTGACTAAAACAATAAAGATGGAAGATGATATGAAAGAAAATGTATAAAATCTTAACCGTTACTTAAATATTTATAGCTTCTGACGTTGTCTTTCAACTGTCTTTTAAAGTATGATCCACAAAAACAACGTTTTTTAAAAGTGGTGGTCGTTTTTCAATTTTATCAACTTTGGGTTTTTACGTGAAAGTAGACGTAATTTTCTAACTTTTCCCGTACTTGTTTATGTTTCTGTTTTTTTTTTTATCCCCCTCTACCAGAGCAATGAAAATGGGTAGGTAGCAATGAGAATGTAAACGGGGTGTCGTTTTTCTTGAGAACCAGATGTCGTATCGAAATTCGGCGGGCAACATTTTGTTAGGCTGTGTTTACACGGCGACTTTTGACGACGTTGTTTTTCGACGTCTTTTTTTGTTTGTAGGCGAGCGGAGTAGAGAAGCAAGAGGGGTAAACACAAAGACACGATTTCTGTTTTCAAGACTTTTTTCATATTTCTCTTTACATTCATTTCTTTTTTTGATGTGTAAACATCTATACGCGCAGGGGGGTAAATTTCTATTTCACAATACAATCGCAAAAACAGCGTAACACATCGGTGTGAGCTGAAGTGTAAATCGGTGTGACTTTATCTGATTGTATTTGTGAAAAAATTATGATATGTTCTTTTCTAAACATTTTCCAATTGTCTTTCAAAAAACATCAATTGTATTTCAGAAAACATCAATTGTATTTCAGAAACCATCAATATAATTTCAGAAAACATCATTTGAATTTCAGAAACCATCAAAATAATTTCAGAAAACATCATTTGAATTTCAGAAAACATAAATAGAATTTCAGAAAACATCAATATTATTTCAGAAAACATCATTCGAGTTTCAGAAAACATGAATTGAATTTCAGAAAACATCAATAGAATTTCAGAAAACACCAATTGAATTTCAGAAAACATCAATAGAATTTCAGAAAACATCATTTGAATTTCAGAAAACATACATAGAATTTCAGAAAACATCAATATAATTTCAGAAAACATCATTCGAGTTTCAGAAAACATCAATTGAATTTCAGAAAGCATCAATAGAATTTCAGAAAACATCAATTGTATTTCAGAAACTATCAATATAATTTCAGAAAACATCATTTGAATTTCAAAAAACATCAATAGAATTTCAGAAAACATCATTTGAATTGCAGAAAATATAAATAGAATTTCAGAAAACATCAATATAATTTCAGAAAACATCATTCGAGTTTCAGAAAACATCAATTGAATTTCAGAAAACATGAATAGAATTTCAGAAAACATCAATTGTATTTCAGAAACCGTCAAAATAATTTCAGAAAACATCATTTGAATTTCAGAAAACATAAATAGAATTTCAGAAAACATCAATATAATTTCAGAAAACATCATTCGAATTTCAGAAAACATCAATTGTATTTCAGAAAACATCAATTGTATTTCAGAAAACATCATTTGATTTTCAGAAAACATAAATAGAATTTCAGAAAACATCAATTGTATTTCAGAAAACATCAATATAATTTCAGAAAACATCAATTGAATTTCAGAAAACATAAATAGAATTTCAGAAAACATCAATATAATTTCAGACAACATCAATAGAATTTCAGAAAACATCATTTGAATTTCAGAAAATATAAATAGAATTTCAGACAACATCAATATAATTTCAGAAAACATCATTCGAGTTTCAGAAAACATCAATTGAATTTCAGAAAGCATCAATAGAATTTCAGAAAACATCAATTGTATTTCAGAAACCATCAATATAATTTCAGAAAACATCATTTGAATTTCAGAAAACATAAATAGAATTTCAGAAAACATCAATATAATTTCAGAAAACATCAATTGTATTTCAGAAACCATCAATATAATTTCAGAAAAAATCAGTTGAATTTCAGAAAACATAAATAGAATTTCAGAAAACATCAATATAATTTCAGAAAACTTCATTCGAGTTTCAGAAAACATCAATTGTATTTCAGAAACCATCAATAGAATTTCAGAAAACAGAAACTGTATTTCAGAAACCATCAATAGAATTTCAGAAAACATCAATTGTATTTCAGAAACCATCAATAGAATTTCAGAAAACATCAATTGTATTTCAGAAAACATCAATAGAATTTCAGAAAACATAAACTGTATTTCAGAAAACATCAATAAAATTTCAGAAAACATCAATTGAATTTCAGAAAACATCAATAGAATTTCAGAAACCATCAATATAATTTCAGAAAACATCAATTGTATTTCAGAAACCATCAATATAATTTCAGAAAACACCAATTGTATTTCAGAAACCATCAATAGAATTTCAGAAAACATCAATTGTATTTCAGAAACCATCAATAGAATTTCAGAAAACATCAATTGTATTTCAGAAAACATCAATAGAATTTCAGAAAACATAAACTGTATTTCAGAAAACATCAATAAAATTTCAGAAAACATCAATTGAATTTCAGAAAACATCAACAGAATTTCAAAAAGCATCATTTGAATTGCTGAAAACATTAATTGTATTTCAGAAAACATCAATTGCATTTCAGAAAACATCATTTGAATTTCAGAAAACATCAATTGTATTTCAGAAAACATCATTTGAATTTCAGAAAACATCAATTGTATTTCAGAAAACATCATTTGAATTTCAGAAAACATCATTCGAGTTTCAGAAAACATCAATTGAATTTCAGAAAACATCAATAGAACTTCACAAAACATCAATTTTATTTCAGAAAACATCAATTGTATTTCAGAAAACATCATTTGAATTTCAGAAAGCTTAAATAAAATTTCAGAAAACATCAATTGAATTTCAATAAGCATCATTTGAATTGCTGAGAACATTAATTGTATTTCAGAAAACATCAATTGAATTTCAGAAAACATCAATTGCATTTTAGAAAACATCAATTGAATTTCAGAAAACATCATTTGAATTTCAGAAAACATAAATAGAATTTCAGAAAACATAAATAAAATTTCAGAAAACATCAATAGAATTTCAAAAAGCATCATTTGAATTGCTGAAAACATCATTCGAGTTTCAGAAAACATCAATAGAATTTCAGAAAACATGAATTGTATTTTAGAAAACATAAATAGAATTTCAGAAAACATCAATATAATTTCAGAAAACATTATTCGAGTTTCAGAAATCATCAATTGAATTTCAGAAATCATCAATTGAATTTCAGAAAACATCAATAGAGTTTCAAAAAGCATCATTTGAATTGCTGAAAACATTAATTGTATTTCAGAAAACATCAATTGAATTTCAGAAAACATCAATTGCATTTCAGAAAACATCAACTGAATTTCAGAAAACAGCATAATCGACTTATTTTTTATGCGCTGGAAAATATGATGTTGATGTTTTCTTTAATTATTAGATGTTTACGCATCTCCCTTGTGAGATGGAATTATGGTTCCATGATCGTCTGATGAAGATAAATGCTTCGTCATGAGAGATGCTCTCAACATTTTGAAAATGGATTCCACTATGTAAGTATGCGAGGTTTTAACAAGGGTACCATTTATTTAATGATTTATTAAAGAAAAAAATAATTAATTATTAACATGGAATTATGGTTCTAGGATCGCCTGATGATGACGAATGCTACGTCATGAGAGATGCCTCCAACATTTTGGAAATGGATTCCACTAGGTAAGTATGCGAGGTTTTAACAGGGTACCATTTATTTAATGATTTATAGCAAATTTTCGAATACAAGGAGGCGTTTATGGAATTGCTGTCTACTACAGATGAACTGCTGCGACAATGCACACAAGGCAGACTAATCTCATGAAATTGATTTATTTTACTACTTACATTTTAAATAAGTTTTATAAACTGCCATCCAGCATCGAAAGCATCGACCGTGCTGCCAGCTCATAATACGCTGGCTATCGAACATCGAAGATCGAATGCAACTCATAATAAGGGCCTAAATAAAGTAAACGAAGTAGTTTTTAATTTCATAATGCAATTTTTTGGTATTGATCGTTCTAGTCGTCAAATATATATTTTGTTAAAAGTTTCCATTGTATTGTCATCCACTGTAACTTTGATCGCATTCATCTCAGCATCTGCGTCACGTTGACTTATGCCTTCCGTATTTATGTTAAAGCTTAGACAGAGTCTTTATTGATGGAATCCTCCTATTTACACCTTTTTTAAGAATTCTGTGTAAAGTAGCTTTTGGACCACCTTCTCTTTTGAAATGATTCACAGTACAAACTTTGCCAAGCTTTTTATTGATTTTATAAAATTGTACAACTCGCTCGTAGAGGATATATTGTTAGTGACTAGTTCTCAAAAACAAAAATTCGATAAAATAGAGATTCAAAACTATAATATTTTGAAAAAAATCTAATTTTTTTATCATCTAATAAAAACTCCGCGATCATATCATACGTATATCATAACTATTAAGTAGAATAATTACAAAAATAGTTGAGATTAATTGTTATTGAATATTTTTTATTTAGAAATTTATTAAGAATTTCTCACTGGGCAATACATAATTGTTAGAATGCTTGAGTCCATATGTGTCACGTGTTAATTGAAAATAGCTAAAAGTTAGAGAAGCCCTTACTCATTATCTATTACAACAATTAAATGGCGTTTGGTAAGATACATCGAACTTGTTCATCTGAATTTCGAAAATATTTTCAAATATTTACTTTGTGTAAGATTTTTTTTTATTATTAATTCTCTCACACAATTATAAGTACTCGAACATAAAAACTCACACATTTTTTCATATTTTTGTCTGTAGTATGAAAGAAAACATCAAAAGAACGGATGTAAAAAAATTCTTTGTGCACCCCATTCTAAAACAACAACAACAACAACAAACAATTAAATAGATTTTTGATATCTTCAAATAATATTCAAAACAATACAACTTCCTCTCTAATAACAAAATGTGAAACGAAAGAGAAGAGGCATTTAAAGCACATGTATGACTGACTACACTTATGTACATCTGAATGCAAACATAAATGCTACGTGTACTTAGTCAAATGGTGTGTGAAAATAAAAACATAATAATTATAATTATAATTTAAGCGAAAAACGTATTTAACACGTTATCAAAATTACAAGCAAAAATTTATTTTAACAAATTAATATCGTCAGTAAATAAAATATTACCTATTCGTAAAGCAGAGCTTTGAAAGTATTCCCTAATTGATTGAATTTTCAAAACTGATCTGGTTATTGATTGGTGCCAAGTTTCCTTTTCTTTTATAAAAAAAAACATTAGTCCGATCACAGGGAAGATGTGTGAACATCTAGTAATTAAAGATTTTTTTATGGCACTTTCTTAAAATCAAACAAAAAGCATCATCTATGTATCACTTGTAGCAATCAAATGCAGGCAGGGGCTCCTCCGCTAATATAAAAATATTTATTATTTATTATTTCAACCGGTAAATTTTTCGTTTTTTATTTTTCATTTCTCGTTTTTCATTTTTATTTTCAATTTTTTATTTCTCATTTTTCATTTTTCATTTTTTATTTTTCATTTTTAATTTTTTTTTTTTCATTTTTCATTTTTAATTTTTTATTTTTAATTTTTCATTTGTCATTTTTTATTTTTCAGTTTTCATTTTTATACCCTCCACACGTCAGTGCCAGAGGGTATATATAGGTTTGTCATTCCGTTTGTAACGCATCGAAAAACTAATTTCCGACCCCATAAAGTATATATATTCTTGATCCTTATCACAGCTCGGGTCGATATAGCGATGTCCGTCTGTCCGTCTGTCTGTTGAAATCACGCTCATTCACAAAAAAAGCCATATAACTGAATAAGACTACAATAATATCATTTGCCATAATTCCCAGCAGGTTGGTATTGAAAATGGGCTAAATCGGGCTTCATCGTGGTTAGAAACGAGCAAAAATATGTAGATATCTCTAAAAAAAACATAAAACCCAGTGTGTTTGTTGTAACAGTTTAGTGGTTGAATATTATAATTGTACAACAACATAAAAAAATGCCACAAAAAAATTATGCATATACATATATTAACAATAGTTAGTAGTATTGCCACATATTTTTTTTACCGTTATCACGTTATAATAAAAAAAAATCGCAAATATGAAAGAAAAAATGAAAAATGGAAAATGAAAATGGAAAATGAAAAAAGGAAAATGAAAAATGGAAAATGAAAAATGGAAAATAGAAAATGAAAAATGATTAATGGAAAATGAAAAAGGGAAAATGAAAAACGAAAATGGAAAATGAAAAACGTAAAATGGAAAATAGAAAAAAGAAAATTGAAAAATGAAAAATGGAAAATGGAAAGTGGAAAATGGAAAACAAAAATTGAAATATGAAAAATGGAAAATGGAAAATGAAAATTGCAAAATGAATAATGGAAAAAGAAAAAAGAAAATTGAAAAATTAAAAATGCAAAATGGAAAATGAAATTCAAAAATTGAAAATGAAAATTAAAAAAGGAAAATGAAAAATGAAAATTGAAAAATGGAAAATGAAAAATGAAAAAGGAAAAATGAAAAACGGAAAATGAAAAATGGAAAATGGAAAAATGAAAAATTGAAAATGAAAATTAAAAATTGAAAAATGGAAAATGAAAATTGAAAAATGAGAAATGGAAAATGGAAAATGGAAAATGAAAATTGGAAAATTAAATTTGAAAAATGCAAAATGGAAAATGGAAAATGAAATTCAAAAATGGAAAATGAAAATTAAAAAAGGAAAATGAAAAATGAAAATTGAAAAATGGAAAATGGAAAATGAAAAATGAAAAAGGAAAAACGGAAAATGGAAAATGAAAAATGGAAAATTGAGAAATGAAAAACGAAAAATGGAAAATGAAAATTAAAAATTAAAAAATGAAAAATGGAAAATGGAAAATTAAAATTGAAAAATGAGAAATGGAAAATGAAAATTGCAAAATTAAATTTGCAAAATGAAAAATGGAAAACGCAAAATGGAAAATGAAAAATGGAAAATGGAATATGAAAAATGAAAATTGAAAAATTAAAAATGGAAAATGAAAAATGGAAAATGAAAATTGAAAAATGGAAAATGCAAAATGGAAAATCGAAAATGAAAATCGAAAAATGGAAAATGAAAATTGAAAAATTGAAAAATGAAAAACGGAAAATGAGAAATGTAAAATGGAAAATTGAAAAATGGAAAATGAAAATTGAAAAATGAAAAACGTAAAATGGAAAATGAAAAATGGAAAATGAAAATTGAAAATTAAAAAATTAAAAATGGAAAATGGAAAATGGAAAATGAAAAATGAAAAATGGAAAATGGAAAATTAAAATTGAAAAATGAAAAATGGAAAATGAAAATTGAAAATTAAAAATGGAAAATCGAAAATGAAAATCGAAAAATGGAAAATGAAAATTGAAAAATTGAAAAATGAAAAACGGAAAATGAAAAATGAAAAATGAAAAATGTAAAATGGAAAATTGAAAAATGGAAAATGAAAATTGAAAAATGAAAAACGTAAAATGGAAAATGAAAAATGGAAAATGAAATAAATAGATATGATAAGTTTAAATTTCTATATTGAGTTTCTTACATGTTATTATTATGTATTTTTTTTTTGTATTGAATGTAATGCAGATAAGAATAAAAAATAATTCAGATAAAAATATTTTAAAATTAGCTTACTTTTAATAATAATAATTTTTAGCCAAGAATCATTTGAATTTTGTTATTCGGAATTAATGTTTCAGTATCGGCAAAAGTTTTAAAGTGTAGTCGTACTCAACATTGGGTGTAAGATAGAGTTTAAGACTCAGGTGGAGGGTATCAAAAAATTCGGCACAGCCGAATTTAACACTCTTACTTGTTAATTTTTCGTTTTTCATTTTTCATTCTTTATTTTTAATTTTTTTATTTTTCATTTTTCTTTTTTATTTTTCATTTTTCTTTTTTATTTTTCATTTTTCTTTTTTATTTTTAATTTTTTATTTTTTATTTTTCATTTTTTATTTTTCATTTTTCACTTTGAAGCAGTTTATTGTATCTCATAATTTTTTCACCAATACAATCTTAAGTCACACCGATTTTGTCTTACGGCTCACATGTACGCTGTTTTTGTGATTGTATTGTGAAATAGAAATTTACACCCCTGAGCATTTAGATGTTTACACAACAAAAATCTCCTAAAAAAAGCAAAAAAAAAGTCAGAATCTGAAACAGTGTTACACTCATTTCAATATAACGTAAAGTAGAGTCATTAGCCTCGTAATATAGATTGATAACTTGTACTTGATGTAACTAAATCTTAAGATATGTAAACATATGGTACTGGATACCGTTCAAACATTTCTGGATCTTGGTGTACTTATGGATAGGAAACTTGACTTCATTGGTCATATTAGTATGATCTACTCCTGCTTTCGTTAAAAGGTGGGCTAAGGAGTTTTCAGGTCCATATGTTACTAAACAGCTTTATACAGCACTTGGAGGACCAATTTTGGAATATGCATCAATAATATGAAATCCATATTATCAGGGTCAAGCAAATGCAATTGAGTCTGTGCAGAAAAAGTTATTGCTATTCTGTCTACGTGGTTTAGGTTGGAGTTATGATGACTTACCATCATATACTAATAGACTAAAGCTTATCGGGCTTCCAACTCTTGAGAGTAGGTGGGCCATTAAGAGTGGTCCTTAAAAATGAAAATGCGATTTTGGGGAGAGGTGGGGAGTAACCAAAATTCAAAGTTTAGCCTCGGCAAGGAATGGGTTAACGTTGCTCGATTTATTCCAAGTTTTAGGAACGGATAATATACATATTTGGTTATAATATTTTAAGTAACGCTTTTCAAAATTCAACAGTATTTGCAAAATATTTGAAATGTTTTTAATAAATTGTCTTTTATTAGTTTGGGGTCATATCTGACCCTAATTCCAAAAGGGTTAATGGGATCATATTATTTAGGCTATTAAGATAAAATATAGTAATTAAAAGTAGAGAACTGATTAATTTTTGATATAAAGAATTTAGAAAGATTACCTATACTGAATATTTCACAAAAATCCCATTTTTCTCGAAATCCGCAAAAATAAAATCCTCGTTCAAAAAATACTGGCATAGGGATTTACATAAAAATTCACACTGTTAATCTCTAACATGCATTTAACAAAACCTTAAAGTGCCAGATCAATTTTTTTGAATTTTGTTTAAGAATTAAAACTTGAAAAAGGAGTTTTCAAAATTTTATTAAAAAAAAATCCCATTTTCGGTTTCAATGCGCAATAGGTTTACAACATGGTAATAAAACAATACTTCATATCTGAGTACCTATAAGTATAGAGACTGAAAAAAAAAAATTGGATTTAACAAATTTCTCAAAGTTGAAAAATTTCATGGCCTAGATTTTTTTTTTTTTTTTTTTTTTTGACACAAAAGTGGTCTGGGGCATTTGCTATTTCTTGGCGAGTCTTTATTCGATTTTGAAGTTTCATAGGTTTTTGAAAAGATAATTTAATACTGATGTCGATTCATATAACAACTTGTCGGAAAAAGTTAAACTATAGAATGAAATTTTCGTAAAATCTGAAAAAGTCATATTTTCTCCATATAAACCCACTTGAAATTTTCAATCGATTTCCTGCGCGACTTTTCTTTATCCGATTCTCCCCAAATTTTACATTTATTAGTTTTATATAGAAAGCAAACAAACTGGACCCCGCCCCTACACAAAATCACAATTTAGAAAATGTCCATATAACGTAGGACACCGCTCTAAGGACCTTGTTGGGTGTTACCTTTGTTTTCAATTCAATTCAATTTTAATTCCATTTATTGTAATATTAAACGCCACACTTGGCCAATGATACTAATACTAATAGATGAATATTAATACTAATACTAAGTATTACGGAGTATAGCATATATGTAAATAATTCAAAAATTATTACTAAAGTATAAGAATTAAAAATTTAACACTATGGCCCCCAGCCAAAACAAAAATAAAATAAAATATTTGCAAAAATAAAAACAAAGAGTCCATGTTAGCGAAAAAACTGTTTACCACATATAATTCCCTTTAAATAATTCCATCAATTTACGTACTAATTAAGTATCATATGGATTCAGAAATATGTGAGAAAATTTTGTTCTTGAAAACTTTTTTTAGAATCCGCAAAAACCCTCACATGGCTAGGTAGCTTGTTCCAAAGACGGGACACTCTAACTAGAAACGACCGTTCATAGAAAGAAGTTAATATACGCGGTATTATAATTTGGATATTTCTTCTCGATCTCGAAAAACTAAAGGTATTACGCAAGTTAACTGGTGAGGAATCAATAATAAGTCTATAAAAGAACCACAACAATCTGAACTCTACAAATTTCTTGAATGTACAACCCAAAAATCGTATAATATAAGGAGTTATATGCTCCCTTCTTCTAACATTAAAAACAAAACGAGCAATCATATGGAGTAGTTTCTCCAATCTAGAAAAACATGTAGAAGTAGTACCAGATGTCACCTAAATACAATAACACAATTGTGACGATAGAAGCGCCAAAGCCACATCTCTCTTAATATGAAGGGGTATATAAACATCTACAATAAAGAACCTACGTATAGTAGTAATAATTTTTGGTATTAATACATTAATATGTTTCTCAAAACTGAGTTTTTCATCAATTATGACTCCCAGGCACCTCAGATTATCAACGAAATTGAAATCAAAGCTTTGAGTATTTCCAAAAACCATACACTTGGTCTTTGCCAAATTAATATCAAAATGATTTGCCGACATCCATGTTGATACGTTCCGAAGGCTGAAATTTGTTACAGCTTCGAGAACATCTAAGAATTGTTTATCGTAGTTGAAGAGCAATTGAACATCATCCGCAAAAATATAGGGTCTACATCCTTGAGTATCAATCATAACTTCGTTCAAATCATTTAAGTATAACACAAATAATAGAGGACCAATAACCGAACCCTGCGGCACACTACATGTAACCCTGCGGATGTCACTTACTCTGCCTCCAAGCTCAACAAATTATGAATGATTATTTAAATAGGAAAACATAAGTCTGGTTTCAAAAATTTAAATTTATCACGAAGTTTAGAAATAAGTCTACAATGATCACTGCAGTCAAAACGCTCTGGACAGATCAAGAGAAACTAACAGATTAACTCTACCCTCACTTAAATTTTTTCTAACGAAATCGGTCATTTTAACTAAAAGAGACGTAGTGCTGTATCCCTTTCTATAGGCATACTGGCTGTCACAAATCAGATTCTCCCTGCTTAAATACTGAACCATTTTTGACTTAAGTAAGTGCTCTTTAGAGAGAACAGGCAGTATACTTATAGGTCTTAAATTCCCAAAAGACAATGCACTACCAGATTTAGGAATCGGAACTACCTTAGAAATCTTCCAGGAGGAAGGATAAACAAATGTAGTAAATATGCCATTTACAACATGCAATCAGCCAAATTCTAAATATTCCCAAGGAAATGAGTTCCCGGGGAATTAATTTTTCCCGAGAATAAATCCTCCTATTCTAAACAGGCGGAGAGAAGAATAATATGGGAGAGAGAATTTCGATTATTCGAAGACAGCTGTTTTGCTTCAGTTGTTTAGTTTTGTTTACAAATTTAAAAATTTTTGTGGAAATTAATAGTAAAACTTTTTTTAAAATCTTTAATGAATTAAAATAAATACAAAAAATGTTCAGTGTAGCGTTTCTGATGGTAGCTGAAGCAGAAGAGCAGCAGCAGGACAAGACGGAGCAAAGCATGGCAAGAAGAAAGCTACGTGATGCCAGCAACCCACTTGAATTGCCTGCTGAGTTTAACTTCCACTCCAAATTGCGCCATACCCGGCTTAGCTCATCCTTGCTTCCTTTGAACATCTCGCATGCAACAGGGTTGGCTTGCATTGTGTTCAAAAGAACATGAATTTGTTTTTTTTTTTTTTTTTTTTTTTGTTTTTGACCTGAAAGCAACAGTAATGCCATAATAATATACAAAATTTTAAATGATATATATTACTATTTTTCATAAAAATATTAAGTACTTACATTTTTCGCAGCACTCCCTCTCAATTTATTGGCGGAATTATTCCCAAATTATTCTCCCTTTTATTGACATTCAGAATAGCTACTTTTTTCCCGGGGAAGAGATTCCCATTTTCGAAGTTCTTTTAGAATAAGGGTAAAGGGAAAAGAGAAAAAATTCCCGGGGAGATTTTATTAAGAATAGGGGAACAGGGAATAGGGAAAAAATTCCCAGGGAATTGTTATTGAGAATTGGGCTGAATATGTATCTACTTATACCAGGAAAAATCAGCTTAATAAACCTTAAAGGAATACCATCGACACCGACTGCATTCGATTTTATTTTCTTAAAACCATCTAAAAATTCCAACTCAGAAACACCATCAAATGAAAAACACGGGTTATTATCTATATAATCAAAATCAAAATCCTCCATAACAACTTCTGAACTACCCACAAAATGATCATTCAACTCATTTGCAACAAGATCCGAAAAAACAACCTCACTCCGCAAACAGCCAGCTCTCCTCCAAGTTTTCCATGTATTAGCATTATCAGATCTATTAAATATTCTCACACCCTCCCATCTTTTAAACTTCCTTCTAACAACCTTGGCTTTATTTCGATATCTGCAATATGTTCGCCAATTAACATCGGTACGGACCTCCAGAAACCCCTTGTATGCAATGTCTCTAAGAGAAACAGCATAAATAATCTGTCTAGATTTCATCCGTGATTCTCCCCTAACTCTAGATTTATGACACACAACCGGCACAAAAGAAAAAGCCATTAACCAAAAACGTGTTTAAGAAGTCAACCTGATAGTTCACATCACTCGTAAGGTAAATTGAGGAAAAATCATATGAATTGTAAAACGAGTTTAATCCGTCCCAATCAATATTATTGAAATCCTTAAATTCAAAGTAGTTATCAGTCCGATCAACATTTAAATCAACCGAAACAAAAATTAGGGCATGTTGAGAGTTCATAAAGGGCCATTGAAATTGACTGGATTGCACAGCTTTATTGTCACTTCCAAGCATAAAGTAGTCAATTAAAGACGAAGATCGGTGACTTATGTCAAAATGAGTAGGAACCATATTATGGTGAATCGATAGTCCATTCTGACTACAAACGGATCTAACCAAATGAGCCTTTACAGAATCATAAAGGTTTAAATTAAAATCACCCATAATAATTATGTTATTGTATTGATAAAAAAGATTGCAATGTAATTCCTCAAAAATTCTAAGATTATTAAAATCACCACTAGGCAAATACACAACTCCAAGAGTTTTTGTGGTTCCAGCTTTGATTTCAACAAAAATTGACTCACAAAGATTATACCGCGTTGATCTGTAAACAAATCGCTTCTCCATTCTACTAGATATATATAGGCCGACACCACCACCCCTACCTTTACTAACCGGACGGTCATTTCTATAAAGTGTATAGCCAGGAATAGATGCAGCCTTTGTAGAAATATAGCCAAGTTCCCGATACTCCAAAAACATCCAAGTAACAACCCTCCATATCCCTACGCAATTCGTTCAACTTCGTACCGGTAGACGGGCATATGCTCTGACAATTTATGTGACCAACACTTAAACAATTTGTTCTTTCCTTGAGACTATTAATCAAAAAAGTATTATCGCTAACAATCGGACCCATATTGTCATTTAACATCATATATAAAAATATCAAACACATAATGGCGGAAGAACTTATAGAGGTAAAAACTAAAAATAAAACTAAAATAAATCAATGAATTTGATGTAACAGATTCCATTCAAATAAATCCATTTAACAGCTGATCCAAATAACAAAAAAATTTTCAAAATACATAATGTACAACACCAGCTATTTCAATATGAAAAATATAAAATTACATAATATGGGGGGTTTCATGTCAAGTGCACCAACTTTTGAAACCGATGTCTTCCGATCGGGATGAAATTTGCACCAAGGTTAGTCCTATTGGATAGTAGTTTAGACACAATTTTTCAACAAGATCGGTCAAGATCTCTCTGAGTTAGAGGGGATCAAAATTTGACATTTTGGCCAAACAGGTTTTTTTTATCATCCATGTAACTTATTACCTATTGTTCTTAGAAAATTTTCTCCCAAATAGTTTAGATAGCTATTTCTTCAATATTTCGGAAAAAAAATACTTAAACAAAAAAATTTTAGACTTTTTTTTTTTTGGATGGGAGTGGGATATCTATCAAAACAAATGTTTTGTAACTCAAGACAACGGTTTTTCAATTTTTCACAAATGCACTATTTTGAATTTTTTCCTATTTGTGTGTAAAACCTTACAAATAAAACTTATACTGAGAAAATAGACAAATTAACCTTTCCGAAGGTATGTAACATACCTTCATAACATAACAGAAGAGAATGGTTATCTGTAACCTGAAAGAGTTATTTGCAACATTTCAATCTGAACACGCGGATGTTAGAATGGGCTTCACGAAATTAACCAAAATGAGGCCAAAACATTGCGTTTTGGCAGAAAGCAGCGGAACTCACACAGTATGCGTTTGCATTTACCATGAAAATGTTAAACTGATGTTGAAGGAAATCAACTTAAAGTATTTAACAGATGATTCGGCAGATTTACACGATTACCGCGATTGCCTTAAATTGACTATGTGTCCTAATGCAACAACTTCTTGCCACTTAGGTGAATGTACCAATTGCCCAAAAACCACATTCATCAAAGAAAATTTAATCAACTCTTTAGATCGAGAATATATAGAGGAGGTCAAATTTGATTCTTGGATTCAGACTGACAGATGCACATTGAAAACAATCATTTTAGATGTGGAAGATTTTGTGGAAGAAATGTGTACAGGATTGCTAAACTTGAGAAACCATGACTTTTTAGTCAAAGAGCAATGGTCATTCTTCAAGGATTTGAAGATACATTTGAAGTCTGGTGAATTCGTTATTTCATATGATTTCGCAGAAAACTATAAATATGTTCTTCAGGATGCCATACAAGCATTCCACTTCAATAATGACCAAGCAACTATATTCACAGTAGTTATTTACTACATGAAAGATGAAAAACTGGAACACAAAAGTATGGCAATCATATCCGACGATTTAAAACATGATACCGTTGCAGTTTATGAGTACCAGAAGATAATACTAAAATATTTTAAATCTAAATTTACAGTAAAGAAGGTATTCTACGTTTCGGACGGAGCTTGTCAACATTTTAAAAACAAAAGTAGCTTGGCAAATCTTATGGCCCATGAAAAAGATTTTTGAATGCCAGCTGAGTGGCATTTTCATCCTACTGCTCATGGTAAAGGAGCATGTGATGGTATTGGAGCTAACCTTAAAAGAAATGCAGCGAAGTATAGCCTCCAGTGCTCTCAGATGCGATCTTGAATCTTAGATGCGACTGCTTTATTCCATTGGGCAAAGAATTATTGTAAAGAAACTAAAATAGCTTTTAGTAGCAAAGGATATCATCAGGAAACATTGAAACCACTGAAGAGCAGATTCGATGCTGCGGTAACAATCGATGGCACCGCTCAATACCATGCTTTTATACCGCTTGTCGATGGGAGACTCAAGTTGAAAAAGTTTTCTGCCTCTATTCAATGCGATTTCTTTCCAAAGACAACAAATAAACAGCTGAACCTAGTAACGCCAAGAAAGGATTGACTAAAAAACGCAGTAAATAAAGGCGACAAAAAAGCTGGATGAAAGACTGGGTATTTAAAAATTTACAAGACTTAAATACTTCATCAGCTACAATAAATTAAGTATAAAAATAGTTATGATATAAATGGATCTAATGCAATTAAGATTAAATTTTAATAAATTATTTATCTTTTTATTTTTAATATTATTATTATTATACATTAATTTAATTATAATTAAAAATAAATAAAAAATAATAATTTTTCAACATTTCTATAGAAAAAAAGCGATTTTTTTTTCCTGAGGTTAACATATTCTGGGTATTACAGTATCGAGGGTATAAAATTTTAGTTAGGTATGTTATATACCTTCGGAAAGTTTAGTTTGTCAAGTTTCTCAGTATAAGTTTTATTTGTAAGGTTTTAGACACAAATAGGAAAAAATTCAAAATAGTGCATTTGTGAAAAATTGAAAAACCGTTGTCTTGAGTTACAAAACATTTATTTTGATAGATATCCCACTCCCATCCCACTAAGCGACCAAAAAGCAAATTTCATCCCGATCGGAAGACATCGGTTTCAAAAGTTGGTGCACTTGACATGAAATCCCCCATATATAAAAGAGAAAAAACTATATACACTTATGCTCACATAATTAAGTCATGGGTATGCAATGAAATGTTTTTGTAGTTTTTCTCTTAAACCTATTTCTTCCGGTTCTAACCATACTATTTTGTGCAACCCTGCTATGCGAGCAGTTGTTTACATTGATTAAAGCAAAACTAAAAATTTGGGTACTCCCCGAAAAATATGGAAAACCTCAAAAAGGTCATATGCGCTGTGCTCATATAATTAAGTCACCACACGTATCGTGAGCAAATTAGTGCTTTGAAGATTTTTTTTGCGGTTTAAATAATAAATAAATTAAAAACAACTAAATTAAAAACAAATAACATCAGCTGAAATGCTATGGGTAAACAAAAAAGTTCAAATTCGGCTGAAGAGAAAATAATATGGGATTGTTTCCAAAGATACAATAATATTGCAAAAGTAGTGGAGATTTTGAACTTTTCTTGGGGTAAAATTACAAATGCCATTACGCATTACAAAAAATATGAAACTTTTGAAAATATTCCGCGCCAAAAACCGAGAAAAACGACTTTAAATGATGACAGACGCATTGCAAACCTGATCCTTTTTTAACTTCGTCGCAAATCAGAGCTCAAATGGAAACGGATTATGGCGTAAAGTTTCGTTGCAGAACTTAAGACGACGTTTGCAAGAAAACAATTTGCATGGACGAATGGCCAGGAAGAAACCGTTGGTTTCCTTGAAGAACACTAAGAAGCAGCTCCGATTTGCGACTGACCATCTTGCTAAAGGCCTAAATTTTTGGAATTTAATTGTTTGGAGCGACGTATCCAAGTTTATTGTTTTTGGAAATGATGGTAGAACATATGTGCGATGTCCTCCACTTAAGCAATTGGATCCAAAATACACCAAAAAACTGTGAAACACGGTGGATCATCAGTCATGGTGTGGGGTTGCTTTACCGCATTCGGTGTGGGTCCTATAGTCAAGATTGACGGTATAAAGAATGGGGATATGTATAAGAATATACTAAAGGCCACCGAATATGCTGACAATTTGCCGCTTGCGTGGATTTTCCAACACGACAATGACCCGAAGCATTGTTCGAAGGTAGTTTAGTCGTGGTTGGCAACACAGTCCATCAAGCTTCTGGAATGGCCGCCGCAGAGTCCCAACTGAAACCCTATCGAGAACTTGTGGGGCTTAATAAAATGAGTCATTGCAGCACGAAAACCGGCAAATAAGGACATGTTATAGAAAGTTATCCAAGAGGCCAGGCCAGTGCGCTTTTCTTGTAGCCAGCATGCCAAAGCGATGCTCCACAGTATTTATGCAAAAGGGTTATCCTGCTCAATATTGAGGTAAGCTAATGAAAAAATGGGACTCTCGACAAAATTTATTACTTATTTCTACAATTTCAATCATTTTTTTTTCAGATGACTTAATTATGTGAGCAGTTTTTTTTGGCTAATTTCCAAGTTTTTAATTTTTTTTGAAAAGAACCAAAATTTTGTAATTTTTAACTTCACTGTAAATTGATTGCTAACGTATAAGAATAATAAAATAAAATTATATTAGAATTTAAAATAAGGGTTTACGTATTTTTGACAATAATGTCGAGTAGCATACTAGTGACTTAATTATGTGAGCACAAGTGTATATACATATTTTTTCCATTGGATCAATCAGTCATCAAGCAAAGGTAACAAGTCCTTCACACACCTCTCAAAACCCATGAGAACCTCCGAACCATCCATGTATGTAATGGACACCTTAGGCTTACCCACGTTGTAAATTTTAAATCTCTATCGTTTTCTCTTTTCAAAGATTTCTACAAATGTAATTCATTTTAGAAGACCTCGGACCAAAGTGATCATTAAGGAATACTCGTGTAGTTATCCCGCTATTAGCTACATGACTAAGTTTCAAGGAACGTTTTTATGGTATGCTGCCATTAATTTATCCCGTACATGAACGCTACAAAATTTCACCAGAACCGACTCTTTCTTATTCATAATAGCATACGTGCTGAATATCACGATTACTGACTGGGATTTGAAAAAAAGAGCAAATATTCTTAACAGTATCTTCAAGATCCAAAATATCCTTAGGCAGGCCGGTAATAACCACATCAGTCCTATTCAAGCGATGATATAAAGTATTATTCTCTTCCTCCAATCTCCTCATTCTTATATCAACACCAGCATCAACACCTTTCACAAGAGCATTACAGTTCTCAACCTCTTGCTCAAGCCTCATAAATCGTGAAACAAATTCGCCCCTGATATCCTTGACAATACCCTCAAGACTTTTATCAATTATATCCTTGTTACTGGATATCTGCTGCGAGAGGTTGTCCAATTTCGTGTTGAGGACACTAATCTCTTTACTTATATTGGTTTTATCAGGAATATGTATTTACGCAATCCTTACATTTAAAGAAAACTCCACTGTTTCAATGAAAGGGCTAAAAACTGATCACCCAAGCCAGCACACGGTAGATGAAACCACAAAAGACATTCTTTACATTGAATACTCCCAGATTTGCCAATATCCTTATTACATTTAGGGCATAATATTTTTTTCCCAGGCACAATTATAATTTCTTTACAATTTATAATTATTAATCTTCGTAAAGTATAGATATCAATTTTTGAAAGATGGCGCCGCCAACGAATAAAATATATTTCACAAAAATTCTATTAGAGTGAAGCAACAGTATATACTGCAAACCAATTCATCAATTAATTTGTTATAGTCAAGACAAATACTTATGATGTTCAAAAAGTCCAATAAAGAAGATAAGCAACAGCAACGAAGTCCATACAAATGAAGGCAAATGGCGCCAGCACAACAGCAACAGCAAACAACTAGATAATTACCAAATAAAAATCATCGCTCTTAGCTATATTTTGATTCACTACTAGACAAATTTATATTAGCCCTATTACACTATTTTAGCAATTTTCCTTATATTTTTTCTGCATATTTTTACCCTTAATGATCAGCTGTACAATTTCTCTACTTATTCGGACATGGCGTTGCCAACTTTTTTTTCGAACTTTGTGAATGGTGACGTTGAATCGTAGTTTCTTTTATCAAATTTAAATTTTAACATACCCTCTAGATTCACAAGACATTTTAATTCGCTTGATTTGGACTATTTTAGGACTAATTATGCTAATTCTTATCCTTTCCGCAGAATTTGTCATGATTATAATGTGTTACACAATTTCGTTGATTTTAATTCTAATGTATTTAAAATATAAAGCGCGATATAATTGAGTACCTCAATTAACTATATTTTTGTTCTTTGTGTTTTTTAAGTTTGTGTATTCCTAATATCAGCTGATGACTTAGTCTGAAGCTGATTTACGACACCACAACCTACTTGCCAGCTCTTGGAATTGTGTGTACGCGGTCCCCACGTTGCACACTGGCGCCATTTGAGTTTTTTCGTTGCAAAAATCATATCTTTTAAACCGAATAACATAATTGAACAGTTTAAACAGCATATGATAGATAACTGTTCAGCCTATAAAATGAGCGTTTGGAAAGGGTGCTACGCTTTATATGGGCCTACTTATTTGTAGAAAAATCAATTTTATGGTAACTAAAAAAAAATATTTTTACATTTTTAGATTGTTTTTATTTTTTTTCTTTAGGGTTTTATGTTTTAAATTATTACCCAACAAATTAAAAAAAATAATAATTCTTTTTAAAATTTATTTTTTCAATTTTCTGTAAAATATTCATTCACCACAATTCGTAAGAGAAGGTATATCTAAAAGACTAATCATTTCTAAACTATAATTATTTTCTAACTCTATTCGTGACTTCACATGCCGCAGGGAAGAAATAAGTGGATCGGAAGATGCTGCCAACATGTTGAAGAGGTCCTCATTTTGCCTTACCCTTGATGCTTTGGATGTGTTCTGCAATCTATATTTTTTATAAAATTTGTTAAGAGACTCCTGTGCTTCTTCAGAAAGCTCTCCAATTGGCAAAGACTGGTACTCAATTATATCTTTGCCATGCGCCAATATTTTATGGACGGTCGGGGTCAACTTCTTCTGTGGATACATTTCTGCTAAAAGAGATTCAGTTTTCGATACATATTCTCCATATTTTGTAGAATTGACATTTTCTTTGCAGTTTAAAACATTCAAGATCGTTCCCAATCTTTTCACGATTTGATTGTCAATTCCAGAGATTCTAGTTACTGCCTCAGCATTTTCAAAAAATCTTCTAGAAGTGTTTCCATCGTTTGAGTTACCGTATCCGTGCTTGGGACAGTCAACTTTTAGTCCAACTTGTTTAAAAAAAGCATCCTGTATTTGCTTCTTTCTGATCTTTTCCTTATCCTTTATTGATGTATTTTCATCGAAGTTTTCCTCCTCTTGTGGTAGGGTATACGCCAGTTTTAGCAAGAACTCCATACACCTTATCCTTGCGTGCAATGGTAACATTCCATATTCGTAATTCTCCTCGTTTGAAGAATCGTTTAAATTACCAAAGTTCTTCTTTTGCTCTTTTTGCAAATCGGGCATCACAATGTTGAGGTTGCTCCTGTCAGTTCGTTTACGACTTTTCTGTCAACCATGGTCAGATGGAACTCGTAATTGCATTCAATATATTTTCCTTCTCCAATTTGCAGCTTTGTAGGCTTAATCTTGCTTATTTGTTCTTCAATGTCCTTCACCGTGGTCCTTATGAGTTCTGCCGATTCCCTTGCAAACTGAAACATTATTGGTCGGCAATAATGCACTGATGACGGACGTGGATTTTTCCAGTGTAGGGAAACATCAGATTTTAGCCGCAAAGGAACAACAGATGCCATAAACATATTTCCGTCCGATATTGTAGCGTCATCGGAAGATATCCTTTGCTTATAAACGCTTTGTGCGGATGATCCATCGCAGCCCCATTTGCTGATCAATGTCAGTTTCTCAGGAAGAATTTTCACCTCATTTTCAGGAAGACTCTCCAACAACCGTTTTGCTGTATGGCCCATGAGATCCTGCAGATTGGCTTTCACAGAGACTTCCGTAAACTCCGTATGCAGTGGTCGTGAATTTATTTTGGCTTGCGTAATATGCTTGTATCCTGGTAAAACGTCAGCCCCGTGTCGCATCAAGGATGCCCGTAGTATCTCATATTTTTCTTTGGAAAGTTGTCCATAAACAAGGCCAAGGCTGCTTCGGAACCACACTTTTTAATGTGTGCGTTTGTGGGCGTGGGAATGCTTTCCTTAATCCTTTTTAGTCGCAGTGGGCTTGCGACCTAACTCTTTCACTATCCTTTGTATATTTAATAGACAGCGCGTCCAATAAATGCTTCGTGGTCAAGTCATTGGTGGCATCGGCAAGTTTCCTCTTTCTTGTGAAAATTGAACACTCCTCAATACTTTTTTTTTGCCTTCCTTTTGCTACTCTGGTTGATGTGGTGGGTTTATCTACTGCCAATATATCCAGGATGGTGTCTTCATTAAGCCAGTCCTCATATTTGGAGTTGAAGTTCTGAATGGTTCGATTAGATTTCACCCATTTTGCCTTAATATTTGCAGATAAAAATTATTTTTTATAATTTCGCTTCTCTCAATATTTCCGTATAAGCTATCAAGTTCTTCTAAAGCAGCTTCCGTGAAAAACTTTGGTGTGGTTGACTTTCTAAACAGTTCAAATAATTTTAAATTGTTTAACGCCATGGTTTCAGTACTTGTTGCGCCAACTTTCAGTCTATGCTACCATGCCTAAAAATTTACCTGTTCCCTGCATACATATGGATTTAGGCTGAATTATGCAATTTTGATATTATGCTCGTGTCTAAATAAGATTTGTGCCTACCTGGAGGGACCATAAGTCAATATTGTTCTTGACCATTTGTACTCCAAAGTAATTTTTAAGTGAGGTGCGTACCTGCGAATTTCAATGAGTAGTTTTTTGTGCATCCTGTGTCTGTAACATAATATTGGGAGTAGACTTTGGCAGAGGCTCACAGGTAGACAACCGACTTAAAATGCAATTTTCAAACTATTAGATCAAAATACTGTCAGTCAAAACATGTAAGGGATGCACGCCATACAATTTCTGCAACCATGTCTTTTTAACCTTTTTCAGCCAAACGGGCACGTACGGGCAGATAAAACCTTTTGAATTATGTAAAGAAATAATCAAAGAACATGTTTTGCAAATATGGCAAATATAGAAAAATATGGATTTTTTTTTATTTTCCGTCAAAGTTGAAAAATAGTGAAAAAACGGATAGTTTTTAAATACAGGAGATTTGGCTGAAAAATGGTGGGGAGGTAGCGTAGAACCAGGTGACGGACATAGGATACTTTTTATCCCGTGTGACGTGACATAAAACGTCTTTAGTTTATGTGGCAAGAATTTTATTTTCACTTTTTAAGATTTTCTTTCAAAATTAAGCCGTGGTGTTGGAAATAAGTGTAAAAATTAATTTTGTTTAGTTTAGTTTATGTCAACAATGTTTATTTTTATTTTTTACGATTTTCGCATCTGACGTGGATAACAAAACCCAATGATTTAACAATGCCGCGACCAAGACGATCGAATCTTTCCCGTGGTTTGTGGTTTGAATCTGGAATATCCATGTTTTTCCCATGGTCAATTATATGTGGCATGTTCTCGGGTCGGAGGACCATCTGCGTTGTTTGTTCTTGCGCCTGATAATAAAACAAAAAATGTCGTGTATCACAAGGTAGTTAACTGAAGAGTGCAACCTATGCACCAAAATACTTGAACAATAAAGAATCATTAAAATACTTATTTATTTTTTTTTACTTGTGAAGGGTTTTTCAACAGGGACGCTAAAAAAGTAGAAAGACAGGGACAGCAAACGGCGCCATATTTCTTGCCGCTCTTTTGACATTCCTCTTCAGTAAGGTTTGCCATTTCATGATGGAAATATATACGAGCCAACAACGAGTCGAAATTATTAAAATTTACTACCGAAATTCGGAGTCAGTGGCCTCAACGTTAAGAGCGCTACGTCCAATTTATGGTCGTCATAATCGTCCTAGCATATCAACAATTGAGCGTCTAGTGGAAAAATTTGAATCCACAGGCACAATACAAAATGTTCCCGTGCCAGTGAGACAAAGAAGTGCCCGTAGTGTCGAGAATATTGCTGCCGCTGAGGCTTCAGTTGAAGAAAGGCCAAATGTGTCTCTCACACGTCGTTCTCAAGCATTGGGCATCTCTGTGACGTCGTTGTGGCGAATTTTGCGAAAAGATCTTGGCCTACATCCTTACAAGATCAAACTGAAGCAAGAACAGAAGCCGCTTGACCACCAGAAGCGTCGCATGTTCGTGAATTGGGCTGAGCAACAACTTGAAAATGATTCGGATTTTCATCGAAAAATTATCTTCAGCGATGAGGCTCATTTCTGGCTGAATGGCTTCGTCAATAAACAAAATATGCGATATTGGTCAGACAGCAATCCACACGTACTCCATGAGTCATTATTGCATCCCGAAAAAATTACGGTTTGATGCGGTTTATGGGACGGCGGCGTCCTTGGGCCGAACTTCTTCCGTGATGATTAAGAGCGGCACGTTACTGTGAATGGGAATCGCTACCGTTCAATGATAACCGAATATTTTTGGGCCCAATTGGATGATATGGACTTGGAGGACATGTGGTTCCAACAGGACGGCGCCACAAGCCACACAGCGAATGTCACAATCAATTTATTGGAAACCAAGTTTGGAGAACGTGTTATCTCACGAAATGGTCCAGTCGATTGGCCGCCTCGGTCGTGCAATTTAACGCCGTTGGACTATTTCCTGTGGGGCTAAGTCAAGTCTATGGTCCATCCCAACAAGCCAGCGACGATTGATGAACTTCGTACGAATATCGAACGTGAAATTGCAGCAGTATCGGCCGATTTATGCTTGAAAACCGTCGAAAATTGGGTTCAGCGTCTGGCCATGCAAAAGAGATCGATTTCCATATATAATGGCATCGAACGTACTTTCACAGGAAAAAAGAATTTCATTGATATCCAAAACCGTTTTTGTTTTATGTAAAAAAACTTTTGTAGCGCTCTTATTGAAAAACCCTTTATTTCCTAATAAAAAATTGAATTTAATAATATCCAAAATCTGCTTATTTATTGCCTCTAAGGCGGAACAGAGTTTGCCGGGTCAGCTAATTTTAAGTAAAAGTATCAATAAAAGTTATTATTATTAAAATAATATACCGGGGATTGGCCCACCCCTTACGGGTCTTTCTACGCCTATGTATAACTACCTAAAAACCAATTAAGTAAGTATTGGCGAAAAAATGTTTCATGTGGACAATTTTTCGTTTTTAAGCTGGTCGGTGAACCGTAGAAAAGGATGTCAAAAGATGTTTATAAAAATAAGGATATTTATAGGCTTTGTGAAACTTTTTTTTTTTTTGTTAATTTCTTTTAAATATTTTCTTTTTATTTATTAATTTTTTTATTATTATTTTTAATGTTTCTAAAAAGAATGAGAATTATAATACGCTGGGATATTATTATGAAGGATTAACATTAAAAAATGTTTAATATTTTTAGGAAAAGGGTTTTTTTTTTATCAACTATAGAAGTATATAGTGTCCTTTATTGCTTTGAAATCCCGGAAAAGATATTTTTCTCCCCGTTTCCCAGAAAATAGTTTTGTCCGAGAATTCCTAAATCCTAATGTGATAGAAACAGCCGCTTTTATATTAAGAGTTTTACCCTTTAAAGATCATAGAATTATCCATTTCAAGACGCTTACCTGAAATAAAAGAGAAAAAAATTTTTAATATACTTGTTTTTGTTACAGGCGCCATTATATTTATTATTAAAATATTAAAACGTTATTTATTGTAATTATTTGTTCAATAATAATTTGTGTGTCATAATAATTATTACCATGACTGTATTTGAGTTGAGTTTCTATTTATTTTTTTTATTCAGTTAAATGTCATATTTTAATTTAATAATTTGAATTCAATGACTATTTATTTTTCTCGCCAATACTTAAGTGTCTTTAGTATTTTATTTTTTTTTTTTAGTATTTAAGAAGCGAACAAAATAAAAATTTTTCATTCATTTCTGATTTATTGAGTAATAAACAATTTGATGAATACATCTGGGCGGAATTGACGAACTGCTGAGAAAAAAAAAATATCTCACAAAAAATAATTATGATCGCACTATATCAAAGCTTTCAAAAAAATAAAAAAAATAAACCGCTAAGGGAATTTTCGAGATATGGCGATTTGAGCAATTCCTCACGAAACCTTAATTGAATTTTTTTGGCGATTTTTTTTCACTTTTTTTATTAAATTTTTTTTGTTGTCGAAAAACATAAAACAGTTGCGCTGGAAAGTACTCAAAAAACCCATCGAATCGTTATTTGATTATGGTCTCTTCCAAGTAAATCATATTCTGAACGCGTATGGAAAACTTTTGGATTTACTTTTTATTAATGAACCATCTGAAGTATCGCTGTATCCATCTAATCCAATTGCTTTTCCTGAAGACCGCTATCATCATACAGTAAATTTACTTATTTTGCTTCCATTCAATTTGCCAATTAAAAATTCTGTGCATAATCAGAAGGAAAATATTTATTGATTTTCGAAACTAAATGCTCTACTATCCTATATTGACTGGAATGATATCCTTTCATTTATTGTTAAGTATGAGATGATCACAAGCTTTAATAACACGTTGAACGCATGTATATCTGTAACGGTTCCTATGATTTCAACCCGTAAAAAGATGGGTCCACAATGGAATAATAATTACTAGCAGATACCAGCGCTCGAAATTCGAGTGCAATTTCTAGGCAGCTTTATTTTTCAACGTAGCCAATTCACAAACCAACTCTTTTATGGTTTATTATTATTGTGAATGAAGATAACAAACTCATTAACAAACACATTAACAAATTTAATAAAACACACATAGCATATGTGTAATTTTATGTATGTGTTAGTAGCAACTTTAAATGCAATTTACTCAAAATAAAGGAAAAAATTTTAAAATCTGTAAATCTACAAAACGGCTAAAAAAGAATACCTTTCAAATAATATACGTTTGGTCAAAATAAGGATAAAACGGTAGAACAAAAAATCGGTCATAAGAAATCGCCTAGCCTATTAATAAATATTATAGATGAATGAATTCTTATAAAAAAATTCTAAATATCCACAAAATCACACTTCGAATATACTCAACAAAAAAAAGTCGAAAGCGCCCAAATATACTTCTGAAATAGCTGACAACTAACGACTTCGGTTATTTTCAAAACTGCAAATGCAATATAATAATTTTCGAAATGTAATATATAATTAGCTTTTGAAATAAAGTGGTGGTCCACATATTCCGCAATACCCGAACTTACTCTACTCGTTTTGATCAAAGTCAATTAATTGTATCCCAATATTGACCCTTGACGACTAATAGGACATATACATATGTACATGTGTATGTCCCATGGACTTTTGATGTGTAAACATCTATACGCGCAGGGGGGTAAATTTCTATTTCACAATACAATCACAAAAACAGCGTAACTCATATCGGTGTGAGCTGAAGCAGATAATGCTGTGTGACTTATGATTGTATTGGTGAAAAAATTATGATATGTTCTTTTCTAAACATTTTCCAATTGTCTTTCAAAAAACATCAATTGTATTTCAGAAACCATCAATATAATTTCAGAAAACATCATTTGAATTTCAGAAAACATAAATAGAATTTCAGAAAACATCAATATAATTTCAGAAAACATCATTCGAGTTTCAGAAAACATCAATTGAATTTCAGAAAACATCACTTGAATTTCAGAAAACATCACTTGAATTTCAGAAAACATAAATAGAATTTCAGAAAACATCAATATAATTTCGGAAAACATCATTCGAGTTTCAGAAAACATCAATTGAATTTCAGAAAACATCAATAGAATTTAAGAAAACATCAATATAATTTCAGAAAACATCATTCGAGTTTCAGAAAACATCATTTGAATTTCAGAAAACATAAATAGAATTTCAGAAAACATCAATATAATTTCAGAAAACATCATTTGGATTTCAGAAAACATAAATAGAATTACAGAAAACATCAATATAATTTCAGAAAACATCATTCGAGTTTCAGAAAACATCAATTGAATTTCAGAAAACATAAAAAGAATTTCAGAAAACATCAATATAATTTCAGAAAACATCAATTGTATTTCAGAAACCATCAATATAATTTCTGAAAACATCATTTGAATTTCAGAAAACATAAATAGAATTTCAGAAAACATCAATATAATTTCAGAAAACATCATTCGAGTTTCAGAAAACATCAATTTAATTTCAGAAAGCATCAATAGAATTTCAGAAAACATCATTCGAGTTTCAGAAAACATCAATATAATTTCAGAAAACATCAATTGAATTTCAGAAAGCATCAATAGAATTTCAGAAAACATCAATATAATTTTAGAAAACATCATTCGAGTTTCAGAAAACATCAATTGAATTTCAGAAAACATAAAAAGAATTTCAGAAAACATCAATATAATTTCAGAAAACATCATTCGAGTTTCAGAAAACATCAATAGAATTTCAGAAAACATAAATAGAATTTCAGAAAACATCAATATAATTTCAGAAAACATCATTCGAGTTTCAGAAAACATCAATTGAATTTCAGAAAACATCAATAGAATTTCAGAAAACATCAATATAATTTCAGAAAACATCGATATAATTTCAGAAAACATCATTCGAGTTTCAGAAAACATCAATCTAATTTCAGAAAGCATCAATAGAATTTCAGAAAACATAAATAGAATTTCAGAAAACATCAATATAGTTTCAGAAAACATCATTCGAGTTTCAGAAAACATCAATTGAATTTCAGAAAACATCACTTGAATTAGAGAAAACATCACTTGAATTTCAGAAAACATAAATAGAATTTCAGAAAACATCAATATAATTTCGGAAAACATCATTCGAGTTTCAGAAAACATCAATTGAATTTCAGAAAACATCAATAGAATTTAAGAAAACATCAATATAATTTCAGAAAACATCATTCGAGTTTCAGAAAACATCATTTTAATTTCAGAAAACATAAATAGAATTTCAGAAAACATCAATATAATTTCAGAAAACATCATTTGGATTTCAGAAAGCATCAATAGAATTTCAGAAAACATCAATATAATTTTAGAAAGCATCAATAGAATTTCAGAAAACATCAATTGTATTTCAGAAACCATCAATATAATTTCAGAAACATCATTTGAATTTCAGCAAACATAAATAGAATTTCAGAAAACATCAATATAATTTCAGAAAACATCATTCGAGTTTCAGAAAACATCAATTTAATTTCAGAAAGCATCAATAGAATTTCAGAAAACATAAATAGAATTTCAGAAAACATCAATATAATTTCAGAAAACATCATTCGAGTTTCAGAAAACATTAATTGAATTTCAGAAAACATCAATAGAATTTCAGAAAACATCAATATAATTTCAGAAAACATCATTCGAGTTTCAGAAAACATCATTTGAATTTCAGAAAACATAAATAGAATTTCAGAAAACATCAATTGAATTTCAGAAAACATCAATTGTATTTCAGAAAACATCATTTGAATTTCAGAAAACATCAATATAATTTCAGAAAACATCATTTGAATTTCAGAAAACATAAATAGAAATTCAGAAAACATCATTTGAATTTCAGAAAACATCAATATAATTTCAGAAAACATCATTCGAGTTTCAGAAAACATCATTTGAATTTCAGAAAACATAAATAGAATTTCAGAAAACATCAATATAATTTCAGAAAACATCATTCGAGTTTCAGAAAACATCAATTGAATTTCAGAAAACATCAATTGTATTTCAGAAAACATCATTTGAATTTCAGAAAACATCAATATAATTTCAGAAAACATCATTTGAATTTCAGAAAACATCAATTGTATTTCAGAAAACATAAATAGAAATTCAGAAAACATCATTTGAATTTCAGAAAACATAAATAGAATTTCAGAAAACATCAATTGTATTTCAGAAACTATCAATAGAATTTCAGAAAACATCATTTGAATTTCAGAAAACATAAATAGAATTTCAGAAAACATCAATATAATTTCAGAAAACATCATTCGAGTTTCAGAAAACATCAATTGAATTTCAGAAAACATCAATAGAATTTCAGAAAACATCAACTGAATTTCAGAAAGCATAAATAGAATTTCAGAAAACATCGTTTGAATTTCAGAAAACATAAAGAGAATTTCAGAAAACATCAATATAATTTCAGAAAACATCATTCGAGTTTCAGAAAACATCAACTGAATTTCAGAAAACATCAATAGAATTTCAGAAAACATCAATTGTATTTCAGAAACTATCAATAGAATTTCAGAAAACATCATTTGAATTTCAGAAAAAATAAATAGAATTTCAGAAAACATCAATATAATTTCAGAAAACATCATTCGAGTTTCAGAAAACATCAATTGAATTTCAGAAAGCATCAATAGAATTTCAGAAAACATCAATATAATTTTAGAAAACATCATTCGAGTTTCAGAAAACATCAATTGAATTTCAGAAAGCATCAATTGTATTTCAGAAACCATCAATATAATTTCAGAAAACATCATTTGAATTTCAGAAAACATAAATAGAATTTCAGAAAACATCAATATAATTTCAGAAAACATCAATTGTATTTCAGAAACCATCAATATAAATTCAGAAAACATCATTTGAATTTCAGAAAACATAAATAGAATTTCAGAAAACATCAATATAATTTCAGAAAACATCAATTGTATTTCAGAAACCATCAATATAATTTCAGAAAACATCATTTGAATTTCAGAAAACATCAATAAAATTTCAGAAAACATCAATTGAATTTCAGAAAACATCATTTGAATTTCAGAAAACATAATTAGAATTTCAGAAAACATCGATTGAATTTCAAAAAACCTTATTTGAATTGCTGAGAACATTAATTGTATTTCAGAAAACATCAATAGAATTTCAGAAAACATCAATTGTATTTCAGAAAACATCAATTGTATTTCAGAAAACATCAGTAGAATTTCAGAAAACATAAACTGTATTTCAGAAAACATCAATAAAATTTCAGAAAACATCAATTGAATTTCAGAAAACATCAATAGAATTTCAGAAAACATCAATTGTATTTCAGAAAACATCAATTGTATTTCAGAAAACATCAATAGAATTTCAGAAAACATCAATTGTATTTCAGAAAACATCAATAAAATTTCAGAAAACATCAATTGAATTTCAGAAAACATCATTTGAATTTCAGAAAACATCAATTGTATTTCAGAAAACATCAATTGTATTTCAGAAAACATCAATAGAATTTCAGAAAACATAAACTGTATTTCAGAAAACATCAATAAAATTTCAGAAAACATCAATTGAATTTCAGAAAATATCATTTGAATTGCTGAGAACATCAATTGTATTTCAGAAAACATCAATTGTATTTCAGAAAACATCAGTAGAATTTCAGAAAACATAAACTGTATTTCAGAAAACATCAATAAAATTTCAGAAAACATCAATTGAATTTCAGAAAACATCAATAGAATTTCAGAAAACATCAATTGTATTTCAGAAAACATCAATTGTATTTCAGAAAACATCAATTGTATTTCAGAAAACATCAATAAAATTTTAGAAAACATCAATTGAATTTCAGAAAACATCATTTGAATTTCAGAAAACATCAATTGTATTTCAGAAAACATCAATTGTATTTCAGAAAACATCAGTAGAATTTCAGAAAACATAAACTGTATTTCAGAAAACATCAATAAAATTTCAGAAAACATCAATTGAATTTCAGAAAACATCAATAGAATTTCAGAAAACATCAATAGAATTTCAGAAAACATCAATTGTATTTCAGAAAACATCAATAAAATTTCAGAAAACATCAATTGAATTTCAGAAAACATCATTTGAATTTCAGAAAACATCAATTGTATTTCAGAAAACATCAATAAAATTTCAGAAAACATCAATAGAATTTCAGAAAACATAAACTGTATTTCAGAAAACATCAATAAAATTTCAGAAAACATCAATTGAATTTCAGAAAACATCACTTGAATTTCAGAAAACATCACTTGAATTTCAGAAAACATCATTCGAGTTTCAGAAAACATCAATAGAATTTCAGAAACCATCAATATAATTTCAGAAAACAGCATATGAATTTCAGAAAACATAAATAGAATTTCAGAAAACATCAATATAATTTCAGAAAACATCATTTGAATTTCAGAAAACATAAATAGAATTTCAGAAAACATCAATATAATTTCAGAAAACATCAATAGAATTTCAGAAAACATAAACTGTATTTCAGAAAACATCAATAAAATTTCAGAAAACATCAATTGAATTTCAGAAAACATCAATAGAATTTCAGAAAACATCATTCGAGTTTCACAAAACATCAATTGAATTTCAGAAACCATCAATATAATTTCAGAAAACATCATTTGAATTTCAGAAAACATAAATAGAATTTCAGAAAACATCAATATAATTTCAGAAAACATCATTTGAATTTCAGAAAACATAAATAGAATTTCAGAAAACATCAATATAATTTCAGAAAACATCAATAGAATTTCAGAAAACATAAACTGTATTTCAGAAAACATCAATTGCATTTCAGAAAACATCAATTGAATTTCAGAAAACAGCATAATCGACTTATTTTTTATGCACTGGAAAATATGATGTTGATGTTTTCTTTAATTATTAGATGTTTACACATCTCCCTTGTGATCGGACTCACATGATTTTTTTTCATAAAGGGTCCGCCAAATAACTTTTTTTTTTTTGAAAATGTTATAAAAAAAAACTGCTGAATGTTTTCTCAAATTTATTTTTTTATTTGAAAGTACAATCCTTCCGGTTAATAATGGAAAATAATTTCATTCAAATGGCTGCCTCGGCTGGCCATGCAGTAGCCTACACGATCGGTGCAATTTTTAAGCACATTATCGATTGTGTGCAGCTGTATTTCACCAATGGCTTCACGAATATTGTCCTTTAAAGCGTCAATTGTCTCTGGCTTGTTGGCGTAACACTTATCTTTGAGGGCACCCCACAAATAATAGTCCAACGATGTCAAATCGCAGCTCCGAGGTGGCCAAACGACATCAGCTCTGCGGCTGATAATGCGATCTTCAAAAACAGGGCGCAAAACATCGATTGTAGCTTCGGCTGTGTGGCACGTAGCGCCGTCCTGTTGAAACCAAATGTTGCCAATATCCTCCTCTTCAATTTTTGTGAACAAAAATTCGTTCAACATTGCCCGATAACGATCGCCATTGACTGTAACGGCCACTCCTTGCTCATTTTCGAAGAAAAATGGCCCAATTATGCCTCTAGACCAAAATCCGCACCAAACAGTGACTCGTTTTGGGTGTTTCGGCTTTTCAATGTATGCGTGCGGGTTTTCTGTGCCCCAAATGCGACAATTTTGCTTGTTTACATACCCGCCAAGATCAAAATGAGCTTCATCTGAAAAGATGATTTTTTTGGCAAAATCGGCATCTTCTGTAAGTCGATCGCAGGCCCACTTAGCGAAGCGAAAACGCATTGGATAGTCAGTTGGCTTCAACTCCTGAACCAATTGGACTTTGTATGGCGTCATACCAAGGTCTTTATGCAAAATTCGTCTCAATGATGCCTCCGAATTGATGCCGGTGAATTGATGTTGATGGCGCTTCACGCACACTTTCTGCCGCAGCAGCAATATTCTCGGGTGTACGCACTGTATTTGGCTTTTCACGCTTTGGTTTATCGATGAGGATGCCAGTTTCTTTCACTTTTTTCACAAGATAACGAACATACGGAGCTGACGGTGCTTCTCTTCTTCCAAAATCCGTACGCAATTTTCGCACACATTCTGCAACATTACCATGATTTTCAATATTTCCCAGCGTTGTTCAAGCATATACACAACCATATTCGTTCAGCGGAAGGATAAAACTAATTATCTGTCAAATCAGACATGAGCTAAGTGTTACCATTCACGAAATAAGCACTAGTTGAAAAAAAAAACGTTAGATGGCGGACCTTTTAGTAGGAGAAAAAAAATTATTTTTGACAACATTTTTATTTATAAATGTTTGATCGATAAGCAGGAATCGACAAAAAAAATGCAAATTTTCATGCGGTTCAACTTCGGTCTTCAAAAAGAAAGAAATCGAAAAATATATCTATTAAGTATTAGTTAAGTTGCAGCAATAAATACAAGTTTGTCAATATTTTAATTACAAAATTTACCCCAGTTCAGTTACTGAATTAAATTTTAAATTATATTTTAAGAAATCATTCTTTATAACACATGTTCTGCTAATAAACACACAAAAATGCTACACATTTAAAAAGAATCATTAAAAAGAGCAAAGGAAAAAGAACACTAAATGCAAAATAATTAAATTATACAACGTTTCTTCCGCATTTGGAGAAATATTAATAATAAAATAAATTAGAAAACAAAACAGCAACAACCAACAAACTACTCTCAACGTGTATTTAATTACAAAAAAAAATAATATTTAAAAAAATATATATATATTACAAAAAATCGCAAATATACGCTTATTTATTTGTACAAACGAAGCGATTAGTTTTTAATGCCTTTAGATGGTACGCAATTATTAAAACAGCTAGAGAATTTAAAATCCAAGTTTCTTAAAAAAAGTTACACTATATGTATTTTTAGTTAAAGCAATAAATATTTACAGTCTATCAAAAAAGTCTTTGTACACAATAAAAATCTTGTCATTTTGACTTTTACATTCAAAAATATTGATTTTCTTTTCTGTTTTAATTTATTTTTCTATTATTTCTAATTTATTTATGTATTTAATAACAAACAGTAACAAAAAATTGTACAAACTGAAAAAAGTGTGGCAAGAGAGAATAAAAAAAGAGAAGAAACTTCAAAAAATTGTTGTTGTCTAGAAAGTGTTCTTACAATTCCACTTTGAATTATAATATTCTTTAAAAATGGATTTACTATTATTGTCTTTGCTTTTTTAAGCTTTGGTCATAGTAGATCCTTAAGTTCTAATCACACTTTAATAAAAATTAATTGTTCTTTGATCATAAATAAGTGAATTTTATTAAATTTAAAATGCCGGACAAAAGAACGAACGAAAAGAACGGTATGATTCAGTTGCTATACTACAACCATAATCTTGGGAAGAAAGTGCAAGAATTATGCGAAATGTTTTCTTTAACCAGACAGACGGTTTGCAACATTTTATATCGGGCAGATCACGAAGGCCGACTCGAACATAAACCTTCACGTGGGCAGCCACGTAAGAGTTTGAAGAGAATAGAAAGCATTTTACTTAGAGAGGTTTAAGGAAACTTGATGGTTTCTACTAGGAAACTTTCACGATAACCTAAAAATGAATGTGGTATTGTAATCTCCCACGAAGCATTAAGACAGGTCTTTGAAAGGAATGAGTATCATCAAGAGTTGCTCGAGAAAAACGTTTAATTACAATACAACATAAAGAAAAGCGATTGTCTTTGGCTGCAATCCCTGATAACTAGTGGATATTCCGCGATGACATGAAAATGATACCATAATGATGAGCCCAATAGAGAATGGAGAAAGCCGTTACAAAAATTGGAAAGTTGTAACATAATTCGAACTGTGAAATTTGGAAAACCTTCGCTCGTGGTTTTCGGGGCGCATATCCAGCTAGGGAGTAATAGAGATGTGTTGTATTGAGAACTCCATAGATACGCAACAATACGAGGGCAGCCCCACAACAACGAGAAAAACGGCCACCTTGGCTCCAAAAGAAGCCATCAAAACTAAACGAATTTGCAAACATGTAATTTAATACTTTCATTTAAAAGGTCCCAGTTCAAGCCGAGTTAGATTCCACTCTGGGGAGTCTACTCCTTCGTTTACGAAGATGCCGTACGAGCTGCCCAGACGAACACCGTAGTGGTCGACCAATTGAGATGTCCACGCCAGAAACTGTCTGGATGATATGCATCGCATATGCACCGCTAGATGGGAGCCGCGTATGCTGACAACAGAACAAAAAGAGCGTCGCACAGTGGCGCCCGTAGAGGAAACGAGGTTGCAAAAATCAAAATTTCCATGTGCGCCGACGAAGTTTTGAATAAACCCATGTTATAGGAAACTTTTCAACGATTTCAAATATGCTACTCTTAATAATATCACATTTTTAGTTTAGAAGATATAACCGTTCAAAGTTGACCGACTTTGGGTTTTCAAAAAACACACAATTTTTAGTCAATTTGTTGCGATTTCAGGTGTAATATCACGAAAAATAGGTAACAAATCCCCTTATTTTTTGTTTGAATTAATTGATGTATTTATTAAATGTATAATGATAAAAAAAAAATTAACTGTTTGCTTTGTGTTTCTCCTGGTAAATCACTATTTAAAAACTATCCGTTTTTTCACTATTTTTCAACTTTGACGAAAAGTTGGCACAACAAGTGCTGAAACCATGGCGTTAAACAATTTAAAATTATTTGAACTGTTTAGAAGGTCAACCACACCAAAGTTTTTCACGGAAGCTGCTTTAGAAGAACCTGATAGCTTATACGGAAATATTGAGAGAAGCGAAATTATGAAAAATAATTTTTATCTGATATATGCAAATATTAAGGCAAAATGGGTGAAATCTAATCGTACCATTCAGAACTTCAACTCCAAATACGAGGACTGGCTTAATGAAGACACCATCCTGGATATATTGGCAGTAGATAAACCCACCACATCAACCAGAGGCGCAAAAGGAAGGCCAAAAAAAAGTATTGAGGAGTGTTCAATTTTCACAAGAAAGAGGAAACTTGCCGATGCCACCAATGACTTGACCACGAAGCATTTATCAGACGCGCTGTCTATTAAATATACAAAGGATAGTGAAAGAGTTAGGTCGCAGATTATAAAAATCTGTTGCTGATGCAAGCCCACTGCGACTAAAAAGGATTAAGGAAAGCATTCCCACGCCCACAAACGCACACATTAAAAAGTATGGTTCCGAAGAAGCCTTGGCCTTGTTTATGGACTTACAACTTTCCAAAGAAAAATATGAGATACTACGGGCATCCTTGATGCGACACGGGGCTGACGTTTTACCAGAATACAAGCATATTACGCAAGCCAAAATAAATTCACGACCACTGCATACAGAGTTTACGGAAGTCTCTGTGAAAGCCAATCTGCAGCGTTTATAAGCAAAGGATATCTTCCGATGACGCTACAATATCGGAAGGAAATATGTTTATGGCATCTGTTGTTCCTTTGCGGCTAAAATCTGATGTTTCCCTACACTGGAAAAATCCACGTCCGTCATCAGTGCATTATTGCCGACCACTAACATTGTCATGCCCGATTTGCAAAAAGAGTCAGAAGAACTTTGGTAATTTAAACGATTCTACAAACGAGGGGAATTACGAATATGGAATGTCACCATTGCACGCAAGGATAAGGTGTATGGAGTTCTTGCTAAAACTGGCGTATACCCTACCACAAGAGGAGGAAAACTTCGATGAAAATACATCAATAAAGGATAAGGAAAAGATCAGAAAGAAGCAAATACAGGATGCTTTTTTTAAACAAGTTGGACTAAAAGTAGACTGTCCCAAGCACGGATACGGTAACTCAAACGATGGAAACACTTCTAGGAGATTTTTTGAAAATGATGAGGCAGTAACTAGAATCACTGGAATTGACAATCAAATCGTGAAAAGATTGGGAACGAGCTTGAATGTTTTAAACTGCAAAGAAAATGTCAATTCTACAAAATATGGAGAATATGCATCGAAAACTGCATCTCTTTTAGCAGAAATGTATCCACAGAAGAAGTTGACCCCGACCGTCCATAAAATATTGGGGCATGGCAAAGATATAATTGAGTACCAGTCTTTGCCAATTGGAGAGCTTTCTGAAGAAGCACAGGAGTCTCTTAACAAATTTTATAAAAAATATAGATTGCAGAACACATTCAAAGCATCAAGGGTAAGGCAAAATGAGGACCTCTTCAACATGTTGGCAGCATCTTCCGATCCACTTATTTCTACCCTGCGGCATGTGAAGTCACGAATAGAGTTAGAAAATAATTATAGTTTAGAAATGATTAGTCTTTTAGATATACCTTCTCTTACGAATTGTGATGAATATTTTACAGAAAATTTAAAAAATAAATTTAAAAAAGAAGTAATTTTTTTTTAATTTGTTGGGTAATAATTTAAAACATAAAACCCTAAAGAAAAAAAAATAAAAACAATCTAAAAATGTAAAAATAATTTTTTTTAGTTACCATAAAATTGATTTTTCTAAAAATTTTAACTTTGATAACCCATAAGTAGGATCCTATAAAGCGTAGCACCCTTTCTAAACGCTCATTTCATAGGCTGAACAGTTTTCTATCATATGCTGTTTAAACTGTTCAATTATGTTATTCGGTTCAAAAGATATGATTTTTGCAACGAAAAAACTCAAATGGCGCCACTGTGCGTCGTGTTTGTCGATGTTTCTAACCATGGATAAGACATGGGTCTCCCACTTCACACATGAGACAAAGTAACAGTCAAAACAGTGGACTGAAGTGGGAGAATCATGTCCAAAGAAGGCGAAGACAGTTCCGTCTACAGGCAAGGACATATCCTATGGCATCGGTTTTTTTTGGAATGTGCGTGAAATAATGTTTATTGATTATCTTCAAAAAGGAAAAACAATCAACGTGCTCAATGGAGCTTTTGAATGACGAGATTAAGGAAAACTGGCCGCATTTGTCAAAAGAGAAAGTGTGTTTTTATCAAGACAATGCACCAGTTCACACATTCACTATTGCGATAGCCAAAATCCACGAATTAAAGTTATAATTGCTTCATCACGCAGCTTTATTATTGGTAAGGCTTAGCTCGCTCGGATTATTTTCTATTTCCAAACTTGAAAAAATGGCTCGGCGATAAAATATTTGCCAACAATGAAGGGGTGGAGTTTGCGGTTTATTTTAAGGAGCTAGACAGTTTTAACTACAAACAGGGTATAGAAGCCATTGAATAGAGTTAGGAAAAGCGTATCGAGCTATAAGGAGATTATGTTCAGAAATAAAGAAAGTTTTTCCTTAATTTGTTGTGATTTCTTTATCAGATCAGATTGTTATGGGACCACCCTCGTATTCAGATGTTTTTAAGAGGCATCTAATTAACACAGCAGATTAATTTGTGTTTTATAATTCAGAAACAAATCTTTGAAATGATTTTTATTACAAATTTTATAACATCGCACAGCTTTTCTAAATGATCCCACAGATGCTCAATTGAATTCATATCAGGACTTTGCGGAGAGGTTTTAAGCATGTGGGGTGTGTTGTATTGTGAACCGCAGTGGGAGCAAAAGTTGTACTCATCAGGAACTGGCTTGCCAGAGACGTGATACAATGGCCTATAACCTACCTCCAAGTGGTGCTCCTGGGCAACGCTAGGCAAAGCCAGTTAATTCTGGTGATTATTCCTAGCGGCTAAAGGTTAAGGAAGAGAAATGTCTGCCAGTGCAACCCCGTACGGGGGGTAACTGGTAGTTACTAAATTTGGCTAATTCGTAGCGAAGCCTCACCAAAAGGCGCTAAATTTGGTACTGCGGGGAGATCGAATAGCCCTAAGAAGACTCTTTGACTTCTCGCGGAGACTAAGCGAACTATAACATAGTAATCTGATAGCCGACTGGTGGATCGTGAAACATCCAACCAGATGAAAAGGTTGTCACACCCCTTTAATATATGTGAGATCCAAGTTGAACCGAAGGTATTGTTGGACCACATTACGAACGTGGCACTAGAGGCTTTCGAATCTGACGTGCAGAGGAGATCGCTGTGTGTGACTAGTAGGGGTGGTTGTGGAGTGTAAAAAGCTGGTATATGCGTTGTATGGGAATGCTGGTATATGCGTTGTGTGGGTGGCATGAGTGGAAGATGAGTCGCAAGATGAATCGGATGCAAGAATGTCGGATGTAGCATGAGTAGAAGTCTTTTGACGATACAAGAGTGCATGAAAATGGTTCAGAAAACTGTGTTATGGTAAGCAAGGTCAATACAGAGGTCTGTGAGGAATCTTTGAAACGATCTCATTGGGAACGGCCCCTCGGGGAGTTTCGCAGTGGCTGTGGAGCCCATACCGCGGGCAGATCACAGATCGATGTGGAGGTGCATTCACCCAGGTGTTGCTACCTCTAAAGCAAAAGGGTTTTAGATAGGCCCGACACAATAACAAAGTGTGGAGTGATGCCGAACACATCACCCCAGCTTGTAATCGTCTTATGGCGGGGCGAAGGCAAGACGCATAGTATCTCTCCAAGTGCTAAGACCACCGTGTGGTTAAGTCGACAAGACAGGCACTCACGTAAAACCCGTATGACTTCTGTCAACCGCAGTGTACTTAGGATCATTATCCTATTGAAAGTAATAATCGTTACGAATTTCAACATTTTGGTTGAGATTATTCTTCCATATATTAAGGCACCCGTTTTGTTCATTATTTCGTTGATAAATACCAAATTACCAACACTCGTTGCTGACATCAGCCCCATACAATAATACCACCACCTCCATGCTTCACTGTTTTAAGCGTGTTCTCCAGATTTATTTCTTCCAAGGGTTTTCTCCATAGTAAAATACGTCCATCCGAGCAAGAAATGTATTTAGATTCGTCTGAGAAAAAAACGTTATTCCAAAACTCATTTGTTTTGGTTTTGTATTCGCTGGCAAAATCTATACGCCTCTTTCAGTTAATTTCGTTTCTTGCGTGCTCTTCGAGCATTGTAGCCTGCCCTTTTGCCTGCAGAAACACTCTTTCCAAAAGATTCATTGAACTCTCAGCTATCCTTGGTGCACTTTTGAATGGATCTTTCTTAATATTAGCTTCTATTTTTCTTTCTTCTCTATCGTTTAATTTTGGGGGACGTCCTGTTCCTGGTTTATTTTCAGATCTTTTTCTCGTTTTTAAAGCGGTTTATGATTTTTTGTATGGCTGATTTGCTTATTTTTATTATGTCGGAATAAGATTTTTCCATCTCTTGGCTATTTATTATTATTTTTTGTTACACAATTGTTCATTACTTTTTCCAATCACACTATTTTTTTAAACTATTTATTAAACAAAATTGCATTTATTTCTATTAAAACGTACCTCTATAAATATTAAATGAGATTTTTCAAACCCAATGGGGCTGCCCAACGCATTTTCAATATGTTATAAATGCTTACCAAAACTTTTGCTGTGCAAAATTATTGAGTTTTCATGAACTGGCAATTATATATTTATACCCTACTAGTAGATTCCAGCGCTCGAAATTCGAGTGCAAATTCAAGGCAACTTTTTTTTCAACTTAGCCAATTCACAAACCAACACTTTTTTGGTCTATTATTATTGTGAATGAAGCTTACAAACACATTAACAAATTTAATAAACACACACATAGCATTGTAAAATTTTATGTATGTGTTAGATACACCTTTAAATGCAATTTACTCAAAATTAAGGCAAAAATTTAAAAGTCTGGTGAACAGCTAAAAAGAAATACCTTTCAAAAAAAAAAATACATTTAGTCAAAATCGGGATAAAATGGTAGAAAAAACAAGTAAGAAAATTATAGTCGGTCGAGACCGACTATATGATACCCTATACCATGCGTTTAGAGACCCTATCTCTTAGGCCCAATTAACTGGATATAGAAAATAAGCATGAACCAAATTTGAGTGGGATTTTTATTAATTTTTTTGGCTGCAGATATGAAAAAGTTCATATCGGATGCTATATCTATATGGGGACTAGGCCCAAAAATGCAATGATCCTGACTATGTTTGGTAAAGACTCTTGTATTTTGCAAAAATATATACAAACAAAATTTGAGAAGAATCAGTGCAATATTTTTGTTTTTTGATAGATTTAAGTGAAGATCGGGAAGCAGCTCTATATGGGGCCTATGACTAAGAGTTGTCCCAGGGATCATTTTTAGACTACTCATTAATGGATGTAATAAATGCATACAAATCCAATTTGAGTAAGATCTATATGACAATTTGGATCTTATGGCAATTTATGTCGATTTCATAGGGGGTCATTTGTATGGGGGCTAGGTCTGAACATGGACCGATTCTCACCAATTTCAATAGCGTTCATCCCATGGCCGATAAAAGATTAAATACCAAATTTCATCAAAATATATTCATATTTGCGACCTGCAGTTTGATTACAAGCTTTACATGGACACACAGACGGACGGACGGACGGACATCGTTAATTCGAATCAGATAGTGATTCTGATTCGGTCGGTATAATTAAAGATGGGTGTAGGTCACATATTTTTGGTTGTTACAAATAGCAGCACAAAGTCATTATACCCAAACCACATAGTGGTATAGGGTATAAACATCGGTCACAATAAATCGCCTAGCCTATTAATATATACCCTATACCATTATGTGGTTAGTCAGAGTATAATGAGTTTGTGCTACCAAAAGCTTCTATCGAACACTATTGAAATTGGTAAAATTCGACTTATGTTCAGACCTAGTCCATATACAAATGACCCCTATGAGATCGATTTAAATTGCCATAAAATTCAAACTATCATATAGATCTCGTGCAAATTAGGTATGTGTGTGTTTATTACATCCATTAATCAGTAGTCCAAAAATTAACCTTATATGACAATTCTTCGTCATAGCACCCTCATACATAGCTTCCCGATCTTCACTTAAATCTATCAAAAACAAAAATATTCCACCGATTTTTCTCAAATTTGGTATGTATATGTTTTTGCAAAAAAAGAAGTGACTTCACCAAATATGGTCAGGATCGGTCCATTTCTCTTCCTAGTCCCCTTACAAATATAGCACTCGATATGAACTTTTCAAATCTGCTGGCAAAAAAAAATAATAAAAATTCCACTCAGATTTGATTTATACTTATTTTTTATACCCAATTAGTCGGCCTAGACCGACTATAATTTTCTTCCGTGTTTTGTTTTGTAGAATGTATTTATAATTTTGTATTATATTATATAAATTATTTTAATTCATCTGGGGTACCTCGGATTTTGCTTCACACTGTACATATGTGAATAATATGGAATAAATAAATAAAAAATATTTAAAACAAAACAGGAGAACTATATTTTTAAACGTAAAAGTCAAATCAACAAAATTTTTAATATGTCATAACACTTTCTTGACAGACTGTATGTATATACATACATATGTAGTTAAACCACTCGAATAACAAATTTTTACTTAACTTTTAAGCATATGGGTTCCGAAATATAAAAAAAAACAAGTTTTTTTTTTTTTTTTTTTTTTAGATATATTAAAACTAAAAACAAAAATATTTTTTTGTTAAAATTTTGGTTTTTGTAATGAAAGAATCAAAAAATTTAATAAGGAAAATTTTTTTGGAAATTCAAATTTTTTTTAATGATAAATCCATATCCGAAATTAGTTCAAATTATTATTTATTTTTTTTTTGTAAAAAAAAAAAAAAAAAAGGAAAACAGTTAAACCAGAAAACTATAATTTAAAATTTTCCACTTTCGTGTAAACGCAGCAATTGGTGTTTATATTAAGTTTGTTTTCTAGTTTGTATTCGTCATGGAGCATGTTTGTTTTTTCGTTAGAATATAAAAGAAGCAGAATTTTGTTGTCGTTGTCGTTTACTTGCACACGTCTATTCTAAACAAGTTGGTTGAACTCTTATACAACAACATCATCGTCATCGTCATCATCATCATCATCATCACGAACGACAAACGTTGTCGTACACAAAAAACGTAGAAGAATAACAAAATGAAATTAAAGAAAAAAAAAACGATAAAATAAATACACAAGCAATATTTACAGAGTAACAACAATAACAAATTTAATCATGATTATTGTTGTAGTGCTATACTTTGGTTGGTTCCCACAGAACAACCAGAAAATAAAAACACGAGTCGATGACGCTGTTTTTGTTAAAAGTAAACAACTTCCATTAAGAATCGTTGGCGTTCTTAAACCAGACCAGACTATGGTGTTCTTGGCAAACCTATAGCACTTGGCAACTAATTTATCCAGTTTTTAAATGAAGTTAGACCCGTGAAACTATTAGAGCTTTATTTTGAAGATGCGAGGGCGGATTGTGGCTTAGTTATTTCAACAAAAAAAAAAAAAATAATAAATAAAAATTATTTCTTAAATTACCTCTTCCTCTAGATTAATACACTTTGAACAAAATTTCTCCATTTTGAGCATATAATAGGCTATCTCAAGATCTCCATAATAAGCATTTGTTTGATCATTGAGCCAAATCTATTTTCGCCAAGCCATTTACCTTTGGCAACAATATAAAAGGTCAATTTGGAGAATAAGGCGGACGAGGTTGAATTGGCAATATTCCATAAATTGGAGTATGAATGTCATGATAAGTCCACCTTGAACTTCTTCGGTGCCGATACTGCCGGAGAAACTCGAATTTCAGACTGCTGATTCGTATCCGGAGTGTTCTTACAAAAATATCGCGCGCTTTCACCCGCCGATCTGTCAACACCGTGACATTTAGACATTTAAGGGTGTAGTGACCCCAATAAACCGTTCCAAAAAGTTCGCCGACATTAGTACTAATGCGAACACATCGAAACTCAGTAAAACACTTTTTTTATTGTTGACTATGGACCCCCCTTAGTATTTATCAGTGATGGGTTTTTTCCGCAAAAACAAATATTTTGTAAGCACTCGAAAGCACTTTGGGTGTATGTTGTATTCTCATGGTTGTTGGCTTTTATTAGCTGTCGAACTCAAAATTTGGTAGTAGTTTATTAATAGATGGTAGTTGACAGGAGCAAAAAGGGCAATTCAAAAATCACTTACTTATTGATACACTCGCGGACCACCTAGTTGGTGATTTTTATGGAACTAACTCATCCTTTGACAGTGTTTAACTTGTACAGAGTTTCGGTAAAGCGAAGTTGTTCAGAATGTTTCAAGCTAATTTTACAATATCCGAAAATTTTGATTTTGGGGGCCTTTTTGGCCAAATCGTTGAAAAATTCTGAATTCATACCTGAATTCATCTTTTGCTCGTCTTTTGAAGCACCGCGATCGCAATTTTTTAAACATTTCCTTATACCAATCGAAGCACGTTTTTTTAGCGATTGTGATAAAGTGAGACATAAAAAATCATGCGAGTACTAATCACAGGGGAGATGTGTAAACAAATAGTAATTAAAGATTTTTATTATTATTTATTTCAACCGGTTAATTTTTAATTTTTCGTTTTTTGGTTTTCATTTTTAATTTTAAGTTTTTCAGTTCTCATTTTTTATTTTAAATTTTTTCATTTTTCGTTTTTCATTTTTTATTTTTCATTTATTCTTGATTTTTTCATTTTTCATTTTTCTTTTTTCATTTTTTATTTTTCAGATTTCATTTTTCATTTTTTATTTTTCATTTTTTTTATTTTTCATTTTTCAGTTTTCATTTCTAATTTTTCATATTTTATTTTGAATTTTTTCATTTTTCGTTTTTCATTTTTCGTTTTTTATTTTTCATTTTTTATTTTTAATTTTTAATTTTTCATTTTTTATTTTTCATTTTTAATTTTTCATTTTTTATTTTTCAGATTCCATTTTTCATTTTTTATTTTTCATTTTTCGTTTTCATTTTTAATTTTTTATTGTTTATTTATCATTTTTATTTGTCATTTTTCATTTTTATTTTTCATTTTTTATTGTTTATTTATCATTTTTTATTTTTAATTTTTTATTTTTTTATTTTTTAGTTTTCATTTTTCGTTTTTCATTTTTCATTTTTAATTTTTCGTTTTTAATTTTTCGTTTTTCATTTTTTATTTTTCAGTTTTCATTTTTTATTTTTCCTTTAATCATTTTTATTTTTCATTATTTATTGTTTATTTATCATTTTTAATTTATTTTTTTATTTTTCAGATTTCATTTTTCATTTTTTATTTTTCATTTTTTTTTATTTTTCATTTTTCAGTTTTCATTTTTCATTTCTTATATTTCATATTTTATTTTTCATTTTTTATTTTGAATTTTTTCATTTTTCGTTTTTCATTTTTAATTTTTTATTTTTCATTTTTAATTTTTTATTTTTTTATTTTTCAGTTTTCAATTTTCATTTTTTATTTTGAATTTTTTCATTTTTCGTTTTTCATTTTTAATTTTTTATTTTTCATTTTTAATTTTTTATTTTTTTATTTTTCAGTTTTCAATTTTCATTTTTCATTTTTCGTTTTTATTTTTCATTTTTTATTGTTTATTTTTGATTTTTTATTTTTCAGTTTTAATTTTTTATTTTTCAGTTTTTCATTTTTATTTTCCATTTTTTATTGTTTATTTATCATTTTTTATTTTTCATTTTTAATTTTTTTATTTTTTAGTTTTCATTTTTCATTTTTTATTTTTCATTTTTAATTTTTCGTTTTTAATTTTTCGTTTTTCATTTTTTTATTTTTCAGTTTTCATTTTTTATTTTTCATTTTTATTTTTCATTTTTTATTGTTTATCATTTTTTATTTTTCAGTTTTCATTTTTTATTTTTCATTTTTTCATTTTTATTTTTAATTTTTTATTGTTTATTTATCATTTTTTATTTTTAATTTTTAATTTTTTATTTTTTTTATTTTTTAGTTTTCATTTTTCGTTTTTCATTTTTTATTTTTCATTTCTTATTCTTGATTTTTTATTTTTAATTTTTTATTTTTAATTTTACATTTTTTATTTTTCAGATTTCATTTTTAATTTTTTATTTTTCATTTCTTATTTTTCAGTTTTCATTTTTCATTTCTTATTTCTCATTTTTTATTTTTCATTTTTTATTTTAATTTTTTTCATTTTTTGTTTTTCATTTTTAATTTTTTATTTTTAATTTTTTATTTTTCATTTTTAACTTTTTATTTTTTTATTTTTCAGTTTTTATTTTTAATTTTTTTATTTTTCATTTTTAATTTTTCGTTTTTAATTTTTCGTTTTTAATTTTTCGTTTTTCATTTTTTATTTTTCATTGTTAATTTTTCATTTTTTATTTTTCAGTTTTCATTTTTTATGTTTCATTTTTTACTGTTCATTTTATATTTTTCAGATTTCATTTTTTATTTTTCAGATTTAATGTTTTATTTTTCATTTTTATACCCTATACCACTATGTGGTTTGGGTATAATGACTTTGTGCTGCTGTTTGTAACAACCAAAAATATTTAACCTACACCCATCTTTAATTATACCGATCGAATCAGAATCACCATCTGATTCGATTTAACGATGTACGTCCGTCCGTCTGTGTGTCCATGTAAAGCTTGTAATCAAACTGCAGGTCGCAAATATGAATATATTTTGACGAAATTTGGTATTTGATCTTTTATCGGCCATGGGATGAACGCTATTGAAATTGGTGAGAATCGGTCCATGTTCAGACCTAGCCCCCATACAAATGACCCCTATGAAATCAACATATATTGCCATAAGATCCAAATTATCATACAAATCTTAGTCAATTTGGGTTTGTATGTATTTATTACATCCCTTAACCAGTAGTCTAAAAATGATCCCTATTGGACAACTCTTAGTCATAGGCCCCATATAGAGCTGCTTCCCGATCTTCACTTAAATCTATCAAAAAACAAAAATTTTGCACTGATTCTTCTCAAATTTTGTTTGTATATATTTTTGCGAAATACAGGATACTTTACCAAACATGGTCAGGATCAGTCCAACTTTTGCGCTAAGTCCCCATATAGATATAGCATCCGATATGAACTTTTTCATATCTGCAGCCGAAAAAATTAATAAAAATCCCACTCAAATTTGGTTTATGCCTATTTTCTATATCCAGTTAGTTGCCCGAGAGATATGGTATCGGAACGCATGGTATAGGGTATCGAATAGTCGGTCTAGACCCACTATAATTTTCTTACTTGTTTATTTTTCATTTCTTATTGATTTTTTAATTTTCATTTATCATTTCTCATTTCTTAATTTTTTATTTAAATTTTTTTCATTTTTCGTTTTTCGTTTTTCATTTTTAATTTTTTATTTTTCATTTTTCATTTTTCATTTTTCATTTTTAATTTTTTATTTTTTTATTTTTCAGTTTTTATTTTTCATTTTTTAATTTTTCATTTTTAATTTTTCGTTTTTAATTTTTCGTTTTTAATGTTTCGTTTTTCGTTTTTTATTTTTAATTTTTCATTTTTTATTTTTAATTTTTTATTTTTCATTTTTTATTTTTCAGTTTTCATTTTTTATGTTTCATTTTTCATTTTTATTTTAAATTTTTTATTTTTTATTTATCATTTTTTATTGTTCATTTTTTATTTTTCAGATTTCATTTTTTATTTTTAGATTTAATTTTTTATTTTTCATTTTTATACCGTATACCACTATGTGGTTTGGGCATAATGACTCTGTGCTGCTGTTTGTAACTACCAAAAATATTTGACCTAGACCCATCTTTTATTATACCGATCGACTCACAATCACTTTCTGAGTCGATTTAGCGATGTCCGTCCGTCCGTCCGTCCGTCTGTGTGTCCATGTTAACCTTGTAATCAAACTGCAGGTCGCAAATATGAATATATTTTGATGAAATTTGGTATGTAAGCTTTTATTGGCCATAGGATGAACGCTACTGAAATTGGTGAGAATCGGTCAATGATCAGACCTAGCCCCCATACAAATGACCCCTATGAAATCGACATAAATTGCCATAAGATCCAAATTGTCATATAGATCTTACTCAAATTGGGTTTGTATGCATTTATTATATCCATTAATGAGTAGTCTAAAAATGATCCCTGGGACAACTCTTAGTCATAGGCCCCATATAGAGCTGCTTCCCGATCTTCACTTTAGTCTATCGAAAAACAAAAATATTGCACTGATTCTTCTCAAATTTTGTTTATATACATTTTTGCAAAATACAAGAGACCTTACCTAACATGGTCAGGATCGGTCCATTTTTGGGCCTAGTCCCCATATAGATATAATATCCGATATGAACTTTTTCATATCTGCAGCCAAAAAAATTAATAAAAATCCTACTCAAATTTGGTTTATGATTTTTTTTTATATGCAGTTAGTTGGGCCTGAGAGATAGGGTCTCTAAACGCATGGTATAGGGTATCATATAGTCGGTCTCGACCGACTATAATTTTCTTAATTGTTTTTAATTTTTGTTAAGCTGAATAAATGCTTTTTAATTTCCGATATAAATTTTAAAATTCTGTCTTTCTATTCAAAAGTTGTGGCGATCAATGTGATTTGCAATTAAACCGTTCTTTAGCAGGTATAAATCAATCATTTCAAAATAATAGTCTGAGTGAGTAGTATTATACACGTGTATTCCTAGCAAATGTCAATGAACTTTTCTCACACAATTCCAATTTGAATTATTGCTGTTGGTGTTGCTATGTCACGCACTAGTGACACCCACGAATAGAATTATGTTTGGTCATCACTGCCGTAGAAAGAACTTAAAAATTTCTATATGGTGTGTGCTTGTGCTTACTCATTGGTAAAAATTCTTATTCATTGTTAAATACTCAAGCGGAGAAGGCAACATCAAAAAAGAATAATCATCTTCTATTTACTCTCACACTCATTTGCCAAATAATGTGTATTAAGAAGAAGATCGACATTCTTTTTGTTATTCTTTTCTTCTTTTCATTTCTGGTAAAAGTTGTTGGTGGGGTTGTTGCAGTCATTATTGTTGTTGTATATAGTTGTATGCTTTGTAGTTGTTGTATATAACGATTAAACTGGAAGGAATTTATTTTTTTCATTAGATGTGTATGTTATAACGAAAGAAAGAAAGAAAGAGCATTCCCAACGTTTTCAGCCGTAGTCGTCGTCGTTGTTGTGTTTTGTGCCAAGGAACAAAAGTTGCCATCTTAGCATTTATTTATTTTTCGCACTTCTCAGAGAAATCATTTACATTATTCTTTTTTTTTTTTATTATTATTTTGTATTCGAGTGTTTTTTTATCGTTTATTTTTTCCTTAACTATTAAATGAACATTTATTTCATGTAGACATCGTGAATTTGTTGTTGGCAGGGAATTTATAGATTCATTGTTTGGTCGAGCTTTATGTGAGGGCGACATTTGTTTTCAACAGACATCATCGAATGTAAGTAGGGATAGGTCAAGTATTGTTTTAGTTCGAAAAATAGCAGCATTGCTGTGTTTTCTTTTTTTTATTAAAGGAATATACGAGTATAATAAATCGTTAAACTAAAGAATAGTCGAAAACAAAAAATTTAAACAAGGAACGTACATACATATATATATATACATATATATATATATAATATTGTACATAGCAATTTATAAGAAATCATTGAAATTGTTGAAAATTTTCGTACATAGAATGTAATGCTAAAAAGCAGTTCTTTTCTATCTTAAGCGAGGGACACTGTCCGTCCACATTTAACAAGTGAATTTAATTATATTTTTAAATAACTGTTCTTTTCAGTGCTTTAGTGAAGTATGTCGATTAGGTTGAACTCTACAAGTAGTAACCCCAAATCCATTTACTTACTTTTTTTACGAATTGTTATAAAAGATTTTGAAAAAAATGCGTTGAATCCAAAACTGGCAAAAAAAAATGACGAGGGCGGAACAATAAGTCCGTGACATTTCGAACTTCCGTCTTAGTTATATGAAACGCAACACTGCTCCCATCAAGTACCACCTGTTAGTAGACTACTGTAAAATTTTGAGCAAGTTCCGTTATTTACTTTGCGTTTAACAGCTGTTCAAAACATACAACCTCGTGTTTTTTTTTTTTTTTTTTTTTAACCCTGGAAGGTACTCTTCATTTTAGTACATTAAAGTTACTCTTCGTCGAATCGACGAACAATTTTTTTAAAAAATTTCTAGCTGAACGATTTTTAAAGTAAAAAATAAACAAAAATTTTTTTTAGTTAAACATTTTATTAAAAAATAAAGAAAAAAAATAAAATATAAAAATAAAAATTCTTTTTCAGTCTTAAAATTCGATACGAATTTGGCCCCTTTTTTGGTTTATATGATAAAGAGTAAATGACCTTCGTCGATTCGACGAAGAGTAACCGTCCAGGGTTAATGGAAAAAAGTGAATTTCGAGTGCTCATTAAACATTATTTTTTGTGAAAACAAACCGCCAATCAAACCAAGGAAAAGCTTGATAAATACTATGGTGACTCTGCAACATCGATTTCAATGGTTAAAAAAGTGGTTTACTGACTTTCGTTGTGGTCCCACAAAAACAAATGACGCTGAACGTTCTGGACGACCAATTGAGGTCAATAAACCCGAAAATGTCGAAAAAATCTACGATATGGTATTGGCCGATCGAAGAAAAAAAGTGCGTGAGATTTTTGATGCCATAGGCATTTCATATGGCAGTGTGGTTTCAATTTTAAATGATCAGTTGGGTTTAAGAAAGCTGTCTGCAAGATGAGGGTCACTTTTGCTCTCAATTGACCATAAACGTAATCGTGTGACAACTTCAAAGGATACCAAGCAGTAGTCTAAACAATAGGTTTATCCGGGTGAACCGGCTCCGAAGACAGTCAAGGTAAGTTTGTCGGCCAATAAGGTGATGCCAACAGTTTTTTGGGAAAAACAATAAACGGCGAATATTATGCCAACTTATTGGACCGATTTAACGAGGATTAAAAAAACGACTTCATATGGCCGAAAAAACATTTCTTTTTCTTCAAGATAATGCACGGGTGCACACGTGTGCAATCTCAATGGCAAAATTCCATGAATTGGGCTACGAAGTGGTACCTCATTCGCCATATTCTCCGGAGTTAGTCCCCAGTGACTACTTCCTATTTCCAAACCTAAAGAAATGGCATGGTGGAAACAGATTTAGATCCAACGATGAAATTATTAATCAAACAAATGCCTATTTTATGGAGCTCGAAAAATCCTATTTCTTGGAAGGGATACCAAAATTGGAGAAACGTTGGACTAAGTGTATTGAGTTAAAAGGAGATTATGTTGAAAAACAATTTTTTTTTAAATAAGAATTAAATATTTGAGCTCGAGGTCTGATTTTGGTAAAACTTATTTATTAAAATCCAATATTTCGTGCAATATTAAATGACGAAGGTGGAACAATAGCTTTTAGTTTGTTGTTTCAAGGAATATCGAAATATTGGATTTTAATAAATAACTTTGGCCAAAATCAGACCTCGAGCTCAAATATTTAATTCTTATTTACAATTTGAAAGGTTGAATAAAAACATTATTAAATAATAATTAATTTTTTTTTTTTTTTTTTCAAAAAAACTGTGTTTCATTCCAAAAGTCACGGACTTGTTGATCCGCCCTCGTATCCTGAAATATCGTGAATTAAATATCTACGGTATTATTTAAATTTTTAAATTTCTTTTTTTTTTTTTTTAATTATAAAATCATCTTTGCTACACTTCTTCCTCAGATCACTTTGAAGGAGAAGTTATGTAGCTTTGCAATAGGTCTCATCAACAATTGTGCAGAGGGTATATAGTGGGTGACAATACATTGGAAACTTTTACAAAAATTGCCAATTTTGTTTTTTAATAATTTCGTGTTAAGCCTTGAAATCATAAATTTTCTGCGATATCACAGTTTGCTGTGTTTTCAATCGAAAGGTAGCAAATTTGTTACAAAAAATACAATTTAAAAAAATAGTTTTTCGTAATGCCAAAACAATTGAAACTTGTAAACTTCCGTACCAGAATTGATTGAACCAACAAAGATAGAAGATGGTTTGAAAGAAAATGTATAAAATCTTTAACCGTTATTTAAATATTTTTAGTTTTTGACGTTTCTTAAACACAATTGCATTTTTGAATGTTTAAAATCTTATAAATTAATTATTATAAAATAATGGCAAGAATAAAGTTTTAGAAAGAGTTAAAAACCAGAATAATAGATGATGATTTGACTGCTGATGATTTGCTTAAGCAAAAGAAAATGTGTGAGAAATGTTCCATGAATATCTCCATAATTTAAGAAATTATCCAGAAATATCGTGTAAGAGACACGGTGATGCTTCAGGCTCCGTAAAACAAGTAAAAGACATGATAATTTAATAGCAAGAAAGTTTCAAAAATATCTAGGAATTTCATTTCATTTCATTTTACTTCTCACGAAGTAACTGAAAGGGCATTAAACCGAAGAGGAATAGACTCAGTGACATCAAAATGGATGGTAGAAGTGCTCTACACGAGATCAGTAGAAACAAGTAAGAAAATTATAGTCGGTTTAGACCGACTATACGATACCCTATACCATGGTTTAGAGACCCTATCTCTTCGGTCCAACTAATTTGATATAGAAAATAAGCATAAACCAAATTTGAGTGACATTTTTATTAATTTTTTTGGCTGCAGATATGATGAAGCTCATATCGGATGCTATATATGTATGGGGACTAGGTCGAAAAATGGACCGATCCTAACCATATTCGGTAAAGTCTCTTATATTTTGAAAAAATATATACAAACCAAATTTGAGAGAAATCTGTGCAATATTATTGTTTTTTGATAGATTTAAGTGAAGATCGGGAAGCAGCTCCATATGGGGCTTATGACTAAGAATTGTCCTAAAGGGATTTTATTTGGATTACTGATTAATGGATATAATAAACACAAACAAACCCAATTTGACTGAGATCTATATGATAATTTGGATCTTATGGCAATTTATGTCGATTTTATAGGGGTCATTTGTAAGGGGACTAGGTCTGAACATGGACCGAATTTCACTAATTTCAATAGCGTTCATCCTATGTCCGATGAAAGCTTATATACAAAATTTCATCAAAATATATTCATATTTGCAACCTGTAGTTTGATTAAGGTTTACATGGACACACAGACGGACGGACGGACATCGCTAAATCGACACAGAAAGTGATTCAGAGTTGATCGGTATAATAAAAGGTCAAGTATTTTTGGTAGTTACAAACAGCAGTACAAAGTCATTATACCCAAACCACATAGTGGTATAGGGTATAACAACAGCAGAAGGGAAGACCATAGCCGTCAACACAACCAGAGGATGTCCACAGGGAGGAGTTCTTTCGCCCTTAATGTGGAGTCTGGTTGTGGACGAATTACTAATGAAACGATATAGTCTTAATAGCAAGAGGCAAATTCGAGGAAACCTTATGCGACATTGTGCAAAGAGGGTTGAGGATTATATGTCAATGGTGTAGGGCAACAGGATTGAACATCAATCCGACAAAGACCACTATTGTACCATTTACAAGGAAAAGGAAACTTCCAAGATGGAGGGCAATTCAAATTCTGGGGGAAGTCATCGAACCAAAAGTGGAGGTGAAATACCTGGGGATAGTACCGGACAGTAAGCTAACATGGAAGGCACATGCCGACCACATCACTGAGAAAGCCAAGCGAGCTACAATGATATGCAGAAGGGTATCGGATAAAACCTGGGGAATTAAACCCAGCATCTTGCACTGGATGTACTCTATGATGGTCCGCGCAATTGTAACCTATGGGGCTATAGTGTGCGCCAAAAGAACAGATCTGAAGTCAACTCAAATGGAGTTAAGTAAAATACAAAGATTAGTGTGCATTGGGATAACGGGTGTGTTGCTGATACATTTTTATTCATAATTTTTAAAATAGCTTGTTCTTTTTTACTTTAACTATTTTATAACTTTAATTCAATAATGCTTTGATTTTTAGCTTTTAATGTTAAATTATTTTAAATATTTTTTCATTGTATATTTGTTGTTTGAACTGTGAAGGCAAAATTAACGTAAGTTTCTTTTTATTTTTAAAAAATAATTCAATTTTGTAAATTTAATACTTATTATTTTTATAGAATAAAACACAGTTTTTAAGATTGTTATTTGAGAAAATTACTGGAGTTTTATTGAAGCTTTCGCGACATTTATAGGGTGCAATGAGGACGTGTCCAACAGCATCGCTGGAAGCACTATTGGACTACATATAGTGGTGCAAAGGAAAGCCCTGGCAACGGCAACCAGGATCAGGGAGGGACAAACCTATAACCAGGCTTTATGAAGGGCAATGGAACCGAATAAGTCAAGTTAATGATTACTCCCTCCTAGGTTGCCCCATGGACAGGGTCGAGAAGAAATATGACTTCAGGAAGTACTTTGTTACAAAACTTAGCAATAAGAGAGAATGGAGTGATTTGAGCACAGCATATTCTCTAAGAGAAAATACAATCAAATGGTACACAGATGGGTCAAAAACCGAAAGTGGTACAGGGGCGGGAGTCTTCGGGCCTAGAACCAAATACTTTGAGTCAAAGGGAATATACACAAGTATTTTCCAAGCAGAAATTTATGCCATCGATAGATGTGCACAAATCAACTTGAATAGGAAGTACAAAAGACGGGATATAACCATACTATCAGATAGTCAAGGTGCTATTCGAGCACTGCTCCTATGAAGTAGACTCCAAGTTAGTATGGGACTGTCTACGGAAACTAAATGAGCTAGGTAAATACAACAATGTTAGCCTTTGTTGGGTCCCGGGACATATTGGGATTCAAGGTAATGAGCAAGCTGATGAACTTGCCAGAAGGGGAGCTTCCACAAAAATAATAGGGCCGGAACCGTTTTGTGGAATAAGAAAAGGAGTATGGGAAAAGGGACGGGAACTTTTCTCGAGCCACTTGGACTTAAGGCTATCCAAACTTGTTGGGTGGCTACAACAATAAGAGGTTTGGGTTGTGCATTGGGTTGTCGAAGAACGGAATTAGAATATGAACCGGGATTTTAACTGGTCACTGTAGGCTCAGGGAACATCTGAGCAGGATAGGAATCGTAGAAAACCCCATGTGAAGATTCTGGGATGAGGAAGCTGAATCACCAGAGCACATACTGGGGGAATGTGGAGCGTTAATGCATAACAGAAAAAAGCACCTGGGCTCTTTCCAAATACTATGTAAACTACTAGAACCAACCAACGTCCTCGAATTCCTGAGGGCTTCAGGGTTGGATGACATTTTATAGGGACTACCTATTAGTAGAGGGCAGGACAGTAGATCTCTGGTCGCAGTACTTCAAATACCTCTTTATACAATACAATACACTACAATTTCACTTCATTTCAATGGAATACAAAAGTTCCTTACAGACTATAGCTTAATTTTAAAAGTAATACAAAAATGAAATAAGTATATCTTAAATTATAAATTTGTTATTCTGATCGTTACAAGCACGATACATTAAATATATAATGATTACGACGTAACATTCTAGGAGGTACACAAATTAATATCTGTGAAAACAAGTCATGGTAATCAATACCACAAGTAATTAAATCAAACATAAACAATGAGCATTGAATCTACGCCTATTTTCCAAAGTCTCAACTCCAAGGAGCATGCCTTTAGCTTCATATAAGCGTAAGGCATCAACAAAATTAAATGACGAAAGAGCGTATTTCAGAAATACACGTTGCACTCGTTCAATGCTTGATGTATTAGGACCAAAAAAACAGCGCAATTTCTCGTTTTAAATGCAAGGACTTTATATGCTTTTGTTACTATATAATTTATATGGGGTATAAAAGACATTGTAGAGTCAAAAATAACTCCAAGATAAGTTAATATGTCAATAGTAGTAAAATTGTGACCACCCAAACTAAAACAAGACGGTATCGGAGAGCAAGACCTAGAAAAAGAAACATGACGACATTTTGAAATATTTAAATGCAAACACCAATCATGACGATTGTTCAAATAATTTTATAAGTTATATATGTATATAAAAAAAAGGGTGCGAAGATATGGGTGCACATTATGAGCAACTTTCGATTTTCGATTGTGATCGAATTAACTGATCGACCGAATTTTCATTTGGTATTATGGCGCACACACGCTATTGTGAATTTCACTCAATTGGATTATTCACAATAGTACATACTTATTTATCAGCTGGCACTATAAGTAAACATTGTTTGTTTACAAATTTATTAAAGAAAAAAAAAAAATAATTAATTATTTATTAAGATGGAATTATGGTTCCATGATCGTCTGATGAAGATAAATGCTTCGTCATGAGAGATGCTCCCAACATTTTGGAAATGGATTCCACTACGTAAGTATGCGAGGTTTTAACAAGGGTACTATATGTTCACAGATTTATAGCAAATTTTCGACTGTAAGGAGGTGTTTATGAAATTGCTGTCTACTACAGATGAACTGCTGCGGCAATGCATACAAGGCAGATCAATCTCATGAAATTAAAATAATTTACAACTTATATTTTCAACAAGTTTTACTAGCTGCTATCCAGCATCGAAAGCAAAATTGTGTTCGATTGAAAATTCGTTATACATAATCCGAATTTGACATTCGATAATCGATGTTCGATAGCCTGCGAAGATCGAAGATCCAATGCAACTCATAGTAAGGGTCATAATCGAAATAAATATCTGTTAAGATTTTGAACCTCAGCAAACGAAATTTTTTTTTAAAGTATAAAAGGAATATTTTAATATTTTAGTAGTTAGATTTAAACTATTAACATATATCGGGCAAATAATAAACTTGTTTTATTATTTTTATACCCTCCACACGTCAGTGGCAGAGGGTATATATAGGTTTGTCATTCCGTTTGTAACGCATCGAAAAACTAATTTCCGACCCCATAAAGTATATATATTCTTGATCCTTATCACAGCTCGAGTCGATATAGCGATGTCCGTCTGTCCGTCTGTCTGTTGAAGTCACGCTCATTCACAAAAAAAGCCATCTTACTGGATAAGGCTACAATAATATCATTTGCCATAATTCCCAGCAGGTTGGTATTGAAAATTGGCTAAATCGGGCATCATCGTGATTAGATACGAGCAAAAATATGTAGATACCTCTAAAAAAAAACATAAAACCCAGTGTGTTTGTTGTAACAGTTTAGTGGTTGAACATTATAATTGTACAACAACATAAAAAAGTCATAAAAAAATTATGCATATACATGTATTAACAATACCAAGAACACAATAACATAGCTCATGTTAGTAGTATTGCCACATATTTTTTTTTCTTATAATAAAAAAAAATAGCCAATATGAAAGAAAAAATGAAAACGAAAAATGAAAAATGGAAAATGAAAAAAAGGGAAAATGAAAATGGAAAATGGAGAATGGAAAATGAAAAATGGAAAATGGAAAATTTAAAATGTAAAATGTAAAATGTAAAATGCAAAATGTAAAATGTAAAATGTAAACTGTAAAATGTAAAATGTAAAATGTAAAAATGTAAAATGTAAAATGTAAAATGTAAAATGTAAAATGTAAAATGTAAAATGTAAAATGTAAAATGTAAAATGTAAAATGTAAAATGTAAAATGTAAAATGTCAAATGTAAAATGTAAAATGTAAAATGTAAAATGTAAAATGTAAAATGTAAAATGTAAAATCTAAAATGTAAAATGTAAAATGTAAAATGTAAAATGTAAAATGTAAAATGCAAAATGTAAAATGTAAAATGTAAAATGTAAAATGTAAAATGTAAAATGTAAAATGTAAAATGCAAAATGTAAAATGTAAAATGTAAAATGAAAAATGTAAAATGTAAAATGTAAAATGTAAAATGTAAAATGTAAAATGTAAAATGTAAAATGTAAAATGTAAAATGTAAAATGTAAAATGTAAAATGTAAAATGTAAAATGTAAAATGTAAAATGTAAAATGTAAAATGTAAAATGTAAAATGTAAAATGTAAAAACAAAAATGTAAAATGTAAAATGTAAAATCTAAAATGTAAAATGTAAAATGTAAAATGTAAAATGTAAAATGCAAAATGTAAAATGTAAAATGTAAAATGTAAAATGTAAAATGTAAAATGTAAAATGTAAAATGTAAAATGTAAAATGTAAAATGTAAAATGTAAAATGTAAAATGTAAAAACAAAAATGAAAAATGTAAAATGTAAAATGTAAAATGTAAAATGTAAAATGTAAAATGTAAAATGCAAAATGTAAAATGTAAAATGTAAAATCTAAAATGTAAAATGTAAAATGTAAAATGTAAAATGTAAAATGTAAAATGTAAAACGTAAAATGTAAAATGTAAAATGTAAAATGTAAAATGTAAAATGTAAAATGTAAAATGTAAAATGTAAAATGTAAAATGTAAAATGTAAAATGTAAAATGTAAAATGTAAAATGTAAAATGTAAAATATAAAATGTAAAATGTAAAATGTAAAATGTAAAATGTGAATTGTAAAACGTAAAATGAAAAATGGAAAATGAAAAAAGAAAATTGAAAAATTAAAAATTAAAAATGGAAAATGAAAAATGGAAAATAGAAAATGAAAATTGAAAATTGAAAATTGAAAAATGAAAAATGAAAAATGGAAAATGGTAAGTGGAAAATGGAGAATGGAAAATGAAAAATGGAAAATGAAAATTGAAAATTGAAAATTGAAAAATGAAAAATGAAAAATGAAAAATGGAAAATGAAAATTGAAAAATGGTAAGTGGAAAATGGAAAACGAGAACTGAAATATGGAAAATGGAAAATGAAAATTGCAAAATGAAAAATGGAAAATGGAAAAAGAAAATTGAAAAATGAAAAATGGAAAATGCAAAACGGAAAATGGAGAATGAAATTGAAATATTAAAAATGAAAATTGAAAAATGAAAAATGACAAACGGAAAATGGTAATTGAAAATTTAAAAATTAAAAGTGAAAAATGGAAAATGAAAAATGGAAAATGAAACTTGAAAATTGAAAAATGAAAAATCGAAAATGAAAATTGAAAAATGAAAATTGAAAAATGAAAATTAAAACATGGAAAATGGAATATGAGAATTGAAAAATGGAAAATGGAAAATTGAAAAATGAAGAATGGAAAATTGTAAAATGAAAAATGGAAAATGAAAAACGAAAAACGAAAAATGGAAAATGAAAATTGAAAAATGAAAAACGGAAAATGGAAAATGAAAAATGGAAATGGAAAAATAAAAAATTAAAAATGGATAATGAAAACTGAAAAATGAAAATTGAAAAATGGAAAATGGAAAATGGAAAATGAAAAATGAAAATTGAAAATTAAAAATGGAAATTTGAAAATGAAAAATGGAAAATGGAACATGAAAATTGAAAAATGGAAAATGGAAAATGCAAAATGGAAAATGAAAATTGAAAAATGGAAATTGAAAAATTAAAAATTGAAAATGAAAAATGGAAAATGAAAATTGAAAAATGGAAAATGCAAAATGGAAAATTGAAAATGAAAATTGAAAATTGAAAAATGGAATATGGAAAATGAAAATTGAATACTGAAAATTGAAAAATTGAAAATGGAAAATGAAAAATTAAAAATGGAAATTGGAAAATGAAAATTGAAAAATTAATAATGAAAAATGGAAAATGGAAAACACAAAACTTAAAAAATAAATATTAAAAATTAAAAAATAATAAAAAATTAAAAACTAAAAATTAAAAATTAAATATTAAAAATTAAAAACTAAAAATTAAATATTAAAAATTAAAAATTAAAAATTAAAAATTAAAAATTAAAAATTAAAAATTAAAAATTAAAAATTAAAAATTAAAAATTAAAAATTAAAAATTAAAAATTAAATATTAAAAATTAAAAATTAAAAATTAAAAATTAAAAATTAAAAATTAAAAATTAAAAATTAAAAATTAAAAATTAAAAATTAAAAATTAAAAATTAAAAATTAAAAATTAAAAATTAAAAATTAAAAATTAAAAATTAAAAATTAAAAATTAAAAATTAAAAATTAAAAACTAAAAATTAAATATTAAAAATTAAAAATCAAAAATTAAAATTAAAAATTAAAAATTAAAAATTAAAAATTAAAAATTAAAAATTAAAAATTAAAACTTAAAACTTAAATATTAAAAATTAAAAATTAAAAATTAAAAATTAAAAATTAAAAATTAAAAATTAAAAATTAAAAATTAAAAATTAAAAATTAAAAATTAAAAATTAAAAATTAAAAATTAAAAATTAAAAATTAAAAATTAAAAATTAAAAATTAAAAATTAAAAATTAAAAATTAAAAATTAAAAATTAAAAATTAAAAATTAAAAATTAAAAATTAAAAATTAAAAATTAAAAAATAAATATTAAAAATTAAAAATTAAAAACTAAAAATTAAAAATTAAAAAATAAAAATTAAAAATTAAAACTTAAAAATTAAAAATTAAAAATTAAAAATTAACAATTAAAAATTAAAAATTAAAAATTAAAAATTAAAAATTAAAAATTAAAAATTAAAAATTAAAAATTAAAAATTAAAAATTAAAAATTAAAAATTAAAAATTAAAAATTAAAAATTAAAAATTAAAAATTAAAAATTAAAAATTAAAAATTAAAAATTAAAAATTAAAAATTAAAAATTAAAAATTAAAAATTAAAAATTAAAAATTAAAAATTAAAAATTAAAAATTAAAAATTAAAAATTAAAAATTAAAAATTAAAAATTAAAAATTAAAAATTAAAAATTAAAAATTAAAAATTAAAAATTAAAAATTAAAAATTAAAAATTAAAAATTAAAAATTAAAAATTAAAAATTAAAAATTAAATATTAAAAATTAAAAATTAAAAATCAAAAATTAAAATTAAAAATTAAAAATTAAAAATTAAAAATTAAAAATTAAAAATTAAAAATTAAAAATTAAAAATTAAAAATTAAAAATTAAAAATTAAAACTTAAATATTAAAAATTAAAAATTAAAAATTAAAAATTAAAAATTAAAAATTAAAAATTAAAAATTAAAAATTAAAAATTAAAAATTAAAAATTAAAAATTAAAAATTAAAAATTAAAAATTAAAAATTAAAAATTAAAAATTAAAAATTAAAAATTAAAAATTAAAAATTAAAAATTAAAAATTAAAAATTAAAAATTAAAAATTAAAAATTAAAAATTAAAAATTAAAAATTAAAAATTAAAAATTAAAAATTAAAAATTAAAAATTAAAAATTAAAAATTAAAAATTAAAAATTAAAAATTAAAAATTAAAAATTAAAAATTAAAAATTAAAAATTAAAAATTAAAAATTAAAAATTAAAAATTAAAAATTAAAAATTAAAAATTAAAAATTAAAAATTAAAAATTAAAAATTAAAAATTAAAAATTAAAAATTAAAAATTAAAAATTAAAATTTAAAAATTAAAAATTAAAAATTAAAAATTAAAAATTAAAAATTAAAAATTAAAAATTAAAAATTAAAAATTAAAAATTAAAAATTAAAAATTAAAAATTAAAAATTAAAAATTAAAAATTAAAAATTAAAAATTAAAAATTAAAAATTAAAAATTAAAAATTAAAAATTAAAAATTAAAAATTAAAAATTAAAAATTAAAAATTAAAAATTAAAAATTAAAAATTAAAAATTAAAAATTAAAAATTAAAAATTAAAAATTAAAAATTAAAAATTAAAAATTAAAAATTAAAAATTAATAATTACAAATTAAAAACTAAAAACTAAAAATTAAAAATTAAAAATCAAAAATCAAAAATTAACAAGTAAGAAAATTATAGTCGGTCTAGACCGACTATACGATACCCTATACCATGCGTTAAGAAACCCTATCTCTTAGGCCCAACTAACTGGATATAGAAAATAAGCAAAAACCAAATTTGAAAAAATTTTGAAAAAGTTCATAGCGGATGCTATATCTATATGGGGACTAGGTCCAAAAATGGACCGATCCTGACCATGGTTGGTAACGTCTCTTGTATTTTGCAAAAACAGATACAAACAAAATTTGAGAAGAATCAGTGCAATATTTTTGTTTTTTAATAGATTTAAGTGAATATCGGGAAGCAGCTCTATATGGGGCCAAAGGGAGCATTTTTGAACTACTCATTAGTGGATGTAATGAACGCATACAAACCCAATTTGAGTAAGATCTATATGACAATTTGGATCCTATGGCAATGTATGTCGATTTCATAAGGGTAATTTGTATGGGGGCTAGGTCTGAACATGGACCGATTCTCACCAATTTCAATAGCGTTCATCCCATGGCCGATAAAAGCTCATATACCAAATTTCATCGAAATATATTCATATTTGCGACCTGCAGTCTGATTACAAGGTTTACATGGACACTCAACTCAAAAAGTGATTCTGATTCGATCGGTATAATTAAAGATGGGTCTGGGTCAAATATTTTTGGTTGTTACAAACAACAGCACAAAGTCATTATACCCAAACCACATAGTGGTATAGGGTATAAAAATTAAAGACTCAGGTGGAGGGTATCAAAAAATTCGGCACATCCGAATTTAACACTCTTACTTGTTTATTTTCATATACAACATAATATATACATATTCGCATATGACAGCATGTAATGGTCAAGTGGCCAAAACGGTTATTTCTCTCTGACCTGAATGAGGGTTGTCATATATCAGGCGAAAGCGCCATGGTAATAGATTCTCAGGAAAAAAGATACAAAGGATAAACATAAAAATAAAAAAAAAAAATTTGAATAAGTATTATTTTCAAGTGGCCAAAACGCTTATATCTAGCCAACCTGAATGAGGGTTGTCATGTAAATTATAAATATATTTGAAAATTAGCCAAAGTAAGCAATTTCGAGGTAACAAATGGATTTAATTTGCCAATTTAAAAAAAAAAAATTTTATTAATAAAACTAAAAAGTGCTTGCAATTAATTGGATCCAAAGGGCCTCCGTTTAATCGCTCAGAAAATTTTTGTAGTAACAATATATACGTCATTCGTGTTGTTCACAGTACTAGTTAATTTTAAGGGTGTGAAGATAAATATCGAAATAAATATATTTTAAGATTTTTAACAGAGAAGGTATATGTTAACATTTTCTGTTAAGTAATTAACATGAGCAAACAATCCAGTCTTATTGGGCTTTCACCTGATATATGACAACCCTCATTCAGGTCGGCTAGAAATACACAATTTTTGCCACTTGAACATTATATGCTGTTATATGCGATTTACATTATTTTTTTTATATGAAATTTAAAAATAATAATAAAATTAATTTACTTGTCAGATATACAGTGGTGGCCATAACAAACGCAACTAGCACGATAATTTTACAAAAGTTTTCTAAACTAGTTTTAAAAGTAAAACAAGTGATTCATGTGCATATACTAGTTCTTTATTATTGCCTTAAAAATGAGAAAATAAAATTTAATTTAAATTTAAATTATATTACATTTAAAACAAACAAAATACAAAAAACTACGTAAAGGCTGGTACTTCATTGACCACAACATATGCAACAAGTTGCTTCGAAAACACTTGTGCCTATAAAACTAAATATTTCGTGGCAAATCCTTTATTTTCAATGAAGGCCAGATACCGGCGAGGCATTGAAGTTACCAAATTGCCAATAAAATTTGCAGGAATATCATTCCAAGCATCTACCAAACAAAATATCGTAACTAGTGCAATTTTCGCGATCAATTCTTTGATTCACTATTTCCCAAAGGTTCTCAATGGGGTTGAGATCCGGTGATTGTGGTGACCATTCCATTACCGAAACTCTTTTCTCTGCTAACCACAATTGAACAACTTTTGAAGAGTGCTTAGGGTCATTATCGTGCTGAAAAACCTTTCGCAGCGGCATGTGGAACATTACTCTTTCCAAGATATCTCGTATATATAAATCTGTCTAGTTTTCCATTGATTCTGGGCAATGGTCCAACTCCAGCACCAGATAAGCATCTCCACACCATTACGTTGCTTCCTCCATGTTTACCGTCTTTTTACAATATCGTGCTTGAAGCCGCTTGTTAACTGGTCATCTTACATAACATACGAGTATACCATCACTGCCGATGATATTAAATTTGGCTTCGTCGCTAAATAGGACAGTCCTCCATTTGGTTTCTGACCAATATAAATGATCCGTAGCAAACTTTAAACGTTCTTTTTTATGTGTAAACATCTATACGCGCTGGGGGGTAAATTTCTATTTCACAATACAATCACAAAAACAGCGTAACTCATATCGGTGTGAGCTGAAGCAGATAACGCTGTGTGACTTATGATTGTATTGGTGAAAAAATTATGATATGTTCTTTTCTAAACATTTTTCAATTGTCTTTCAAAAAACATCAATTGTATTTCAGAAACCATCAATATAATTTCAGAAAACATCAATATAATTTCAGAAAACATCATTCGAGTTTCAGAAAACATCAATTGAATTTCAGAAAACATCAATAGAATTTCAGAAAACATCAATTGTATTTCAGAAACCATCAATATAATTTCAGAAAACATCACTTGAATTTCAGAAAACATAAATAGAACTTCAGAAATCATCAATATAATTTCAGAAAACATCATTGGAGTTTCAGAAAACATCAATTGAATTTCAGAAAACATCAATAGAATTTCAGAAAACATCAATTGTATTTCAGAAACCATCAATATAATTTCAGAAAACATTATTTTAATTTCAGAAAACATAAATAGAATTTCAGAAAACATCAATATAATTTCAGAAAACTTCATTCGAGTTTCAGAAAACATCAATTGAATTTCAGAAAACATCAATATAATTTCAGAAAACATCACTTGAATTTCAGAAAACATCAATAGAATTTCAGAAAACATAAACTGTATTTCAGAAAACATCAATAAAATTTCAGAAAACATCAATTGAATTTCAGAAAACATCAATATAATTTCAGAAAACATCAATTGTATTTCAGAAAACATCAATTGTATTTCAGAAAACATCATTTGAATTTCAGAAAACATAAATAGAATTTCAGAAAACATCAATTGTATTTCAGAAACCATCAATATAATTTCAGAAAACATCATTTGAATTTCAGAAAACATAAATAGAATTTCAGAAAACATCAATTGTATTTCAGAAAACATCAATTGTATTTCAGAAAACATCATTTGAATTTCAGAAAACATAAATAGAATTTCAGAAAACAGCAATATAATTTCAGAAAACATCATTCGAGTTTCAGAAAACATCAATTGAATTTCAGAAAACATCATTTGAATTTCAGAAATCATAAATAGAATTTCAGAAAACATCAATATAATTTCAGAAAACATCCTTCGAGTTTCAGAAAACATCATTTGAATTTCAGAAAATATAAATAGAATTTCAGAAAACAGCAATATAATTTCAGAAAACATCATTCGAGTTTCAGAAAACATCAATTGCATTTCAGAAAACATCAATAGAATTTCAGAAAACATCAATATAATTTCAGAAAACAACATTCGAGTTTCAGAAAACATCAATTGAATTTCAGAAACCATCAATATAATTTCAGAAAACATCATTTGAATTTCAGAAAACATAAATAGAATTTCAGAAAACATCAATATAATTTCAGAAAACATCAATTGTATTTCAGAAACCATCAATATAATTTCAGAGAACATCATTTGAATTTCAGAAAACATAAATAGAATTTCAGAAACCATCAATATAATTTCAGAAAACATCATTTGAATTTCAGAAAACATAAATAGAATTTCAGAAAACATCAATTGTATTTCAGAAACCATCAATATAATTTCAGAAAACATCATTTGAATTTCAGAAAAGATAAATAGAATTTCAGAAAACATCAATTGAATTTCAGAAAACATCAACATAATTTCAGAAAACATCAATTGTATTTCAGAAACCATCAATATAATTTCAGAAAACATCATTTGAATTTCAGAAAACATAAATAGAATTTCAGAAAACATCATTCGAGTTTCAGAAAACATCAATTGAATTTCAGAAAACATCAATAGAATTTCAGAAAACATCAATTGTATTTCAGAAAACATCATTTGAATTTCAGAAAACATAAATAGAATTGCAGAAAACATTAATTGAATTTCAAAAAGCATTATTTGAATTACTGAGAACATTAATTGTATTTCAGAAAACATCAATTGAATTTCAGAAAACATCAATTGCATTTCAGAAAACATCAATTAAATTTCAGAAAACAGCATAATCGACTTATTTTTTATGCACTGGAAAATATGATGTTGATGTTTTCTTTAATTATTAGATGTTTACACATCTCCCTTGTGATCGGACTCACATGATTTTTTTTTATTACGTTTTTTTTTTGCTGAGCGGCCTGCACGAAGGATGCTTCTATGAGTCGCCTTCGGAGAGTTCGAGCTTACTGCAATCTTTGACGAAGTTATAAATGGATCTTTCCTCCCCTGATGAATTATAAATTTGTCCGTCCTATGGCTTGTCGACCGTAGTCGTACTCCGCAGTGGGTTACTTAAATTCCAGTACTTCTCTTAAATTTTGCAATAATGCGTGAAACTGAACTCTTATGTATATTATGCTTTTCGGATATGTTCTCTTGTGATATTCCATCAGAATAATCACTCACAATTCGCTTTCTCAGTTCAAAACCCAACTTATCGCGTGCCATTATAAAAACGAATATATTTTAAGTTCTACTGAAAATATTTAACTTTTATTCCGCTTTATGCAGGTTAAAACACAAAAACAACACATAATATTAAAAAAAAAAAAAATAACAACACATAAAAAGATATGGTAAAAATTTCGGTATTTAAGAAAAATATAGTCGAGTAGCATTTGTTTTGTCCAGACCAATACTTCGTTTATTGATAAAAGTTACAAAAATATGGCAACATTAGCACAAAAACTTATTTTTTTTATCGATTTCGTTTCTTGGAATGTAATTCACTAATTTGGAGTTATTATTGACATGTTTTTGGGAACAAATTAGTAAATTACAGATCATTTAGCCTTATAGAATCATATGTTTTGGGCACCACTGTATGTTTACAGTTTAAATAATAATAAAACAAATGTATTATTTGTCAGATATATGTTTATAGTGTAAATTTAATTATTAAAATATTTAGATTTTCGTTTTTTACTTAAATGATTATCCATACCATTTTTTGGATTTTCTTAGCCATTTCTGTCGACCACTAGGCTGTTCGTGGTGGCAGCTCGTACGGTCTCGTTTAAATTCGGAATCCCAATACTTTATAGTCATAAACGAAGGAGCAGACTCCCCAGAGTAGAATACAGCTCGTCTTTAGTATTGGTTGGACTAAGACCTTTCAAATGAAAGTTTTGGAATTACATAACGGTCACCAGTTTTTTTTTTTCCATATTTACAAATTCACTGAGATCGTTAACTTTTAATGACTCAGAAAAAGAAAAAAATACTAAACAACGTGATGCCTTTAAACTTAAAACATGTTTTATAAAGATGTCCGCCATCTATACGTCAAGTCGGGCTGTTCTGAGACCGCCCTTTCATTTTCTTCCGCTACTGAAAATCAAATTTTTTTTTTTACTAGGTCCTTTTATAACTTATGATATTAAAATACATTTTTTTTACCCAATAGATTTATAAAAAAAAAAAGCTCAGGAAAACGGTACAAACAATTCTTCTCTAGTAATTCATTTAAGAATAAATTAAACCATTTTTGTAAAAACATAACAATTTTCAATAACACAAGATCCTGGAAAAAAGAAATTTTGATAATTTTTCAACAACAAACCATACTTAATGCCAAACAAAAACACTTCAGAGAAATGGAAGAACATATTCCTAACTTTCATTATACTCGTATCATAGACTAATTCCATTTGCCAGCACTTCAGAGAATTTTCACAAAATTTAATTATTTCGATTTTACTTATTTCTTTATTAAATATTCCATTAATATAAATTTGAAAAACGAAAAAAAAAGAACACATTCAACTTTCTCCTACCCATGAATTTCGAGACCAACCAAAAATATTTAGGGGTAGAAAGCTGTTGTGTCCTTTGAAAGAAAACAAAGACAACAAATTATTTCTTGACAAATTCAACAAAGTTTGTGTTTTTGTATGATTGCACAAAAATTGCATTATTATGCAAGGTCAGTAACATTGTTCAGGCAACGCAACACACCGACGACGACGACGACGATGATGATGACGATGACACATGCAATTATTTTCAGTCTGTATACGAGTATACGTATATTTTTCATTCCAGTTTATTCTCTACGTACATGTCCCTTCTATTTTCAGTGAGCTGCAGTTTTCTAAAAATACATGCCACCTCCACCTCCCTTTATAGATACACACAACCATAAAGCACCCTCCCTAACAATATCTAGCTCCACATCACCGAATGGAAGAATTGGGAGCGAAAAACTAACCTAACACAAACATTTTTGCTTAACCTTAACCCCCTAAAAAAAAATATACGAATAATGTGTCTGTGAATGTATTGTAAATCGTGACTTAATGCAGCCAGCAACAATAGTAGCAGCAACAGCAACAGAAATGGTTGCTGCTAACAACACACAGTTCAATAACACTCGTCGTCAAGTACAGAATAAAAAAAAGTAGGGGAACTTCTTCTACCCAACTTCTCTTCTTTTCTATACTCTACTCTACTCTACTCTACTCATCGTCATCATTATTTTTAACTTTATACAGTGGTCCAAAGAGATGTAAAATCTGGGTATTTTATGGTATTTCAACTGATTACTTTGGTGAAAAGTGGCAACCTTATAAAACATATGTTTTTAGTTTAAAATGTAAACGATCTCAGTGAATTTGTTAACATTTATTTATTTATTTATTTAATTTGGTATCCCACTCAATAAGACATGTAATCTTCAAACAGAGTAGGTTCTAATTTATGTTAAATTGAATTATGATGTACAATGGAACTTAACCCTTATCATGTATTTAAAAAAAAATGACGCATACTGTATTTGTGGGTCAATTTTGCCCAATATAAATTTATTTGTATATTTGAATTTTATTAAGTAGTTTGACAGTTTTTACAAGTAATTATGGTATCAGAATGATTTTTACATGCAAAATTTGCACACTTGGAACACTTATTTGAATATTTGTTACTGTCTGAGCAATTGGAACATACATAGCAACGGCCCCTCTTAAGGTTTGTCTTTTTCAGTACGCTTGTAGCATGAGGTTGTAAACTGCGAACGATTACTTTGGCTGAATTGCTGTGGGGAATATGCTCTCGACGAGATATTTCCGGTTGAACAAGCGATGTGGCTAATTCTTCTAAAAATATTCGACGTCGAAAATTTTTTTTCTTATTCCAGTCGTTTTTTATTGAAGTAAAGACAACATAGGCATTATAAGCTGTTATGTCTAACATGTTATAGAATAGAGTTTGAGGCCATCGATTACATCTGCGCTTGCAAGTGTAATTTCTGACCAATTGATCAAGCGTATCAACTCCTGATTTCGTCTCATTATAGTAGTGTACAATTTCCGGTTTCATCTTGTCGCCACCAATTGTATTAGTGTGGTGTAATGTGCTTAGTAAAATAACAAAACGATTTTTCTTCGGAACAAATGCGACAATGGTTGTCTTGTTTTCTTTATCGAAAAAGAATTGAGAAAAATTTTCTGGTTTATCTTTCATGTTCAATATTTTTGGCGGAAGGAATGTTTTGTTTTTTCGGACTGTGCCAACCATAGTAAGCTTTAGTTTAAGTAGTTCATTTCACAGTTCGTAGGAAGTAAAAAAATTGTCGCATGTGACATTTCGACCTTTCAAATCCTTTACTAAATCTAAAACAACCCGACGACCTTGATCTTTTCCCGACTTGCAGTTTGGAGCTTAACCTGTGTATACTTGCAACGACCATGCATAATTTGTTTTTGAGTCACCGAGAGCCCAGATTTTTATTCCATATTTTCGGGTTTAGAGGGTATATATTGCTTGAAAGGCCAACGTCCACGGTATGTAACTAGCTGTTCATCTACGGTCGTACATTCGCCTGGATTATACATTTTTCTCAAATTTCTTTCCCAGCGGTCCCAAAAGTCTCTTATAGGGGCTAGTTTGTCACGCGCTCGTCTTTCATTTCTGTCTGACCTTTCATCAAATCGCAGAACTCGGGATATATTCTGAAATCGTCGAAGGCTCATGGTTGCCTTGAATATTGGCCTGCCTTTTCTATCATCCCACAAACTTTATAAAGCCTCACCATGAGATCGAAATACACCAGCTAAAAGGAGAAGCCCCAAATATGCTTTTGTTGAAGTACCATCTACGGGAATCCAGTTTTCTTGAAAAACGGAACGTCCTAAAATTTATTTATTTATTTAAAAGCATTACCTTCTAAATTTGTCATATCTATTATAATCTTTAGTAGTTCACTTGCCATAAACAAATCGAATGACGATACAATGTCACTTGTTCTTGCGATTGCATAATGGGTCGGACCAGGAGCACTATCCATAACATTTTCGGCAGCACGTCTTCCTATTTCATTCTGCTTCGGTGGGTGCTCAAACCAAACATATTTTCCATCCTTGGAGAGAAAACTTGATGACACTGGAGTTTCGTTACTAATGCTGGATCCATTTAGACAAGAAGCACTTTCTCCATCTGATCTATTCAATTCATAAGTTGAACCAGTATTCCAAAATCTTCCTCTTCGCTTGAAGAATCACTTGGAGTTGCATCACAATCAGATTGATCTAACACATCTTCTATTTCTTTAGTATTCAAACGATACATACCGCGAATATTCACTTCTAAAACACACACGTTGATTACTTTTTTGCAAATGAAATAGAATAGTGGAAACTACCTTGATTCTTTTCAGTTTACTCGTTTCCATATATTTTCCCGTTACAATTCTTTTGCACACACTCATGGTGCAATTACATGTAGGTGTTGTTGGAACTCTGAGCAACAAACAAATTCATTTGGTTGTGTGGCTCCATACAGCTCGCTCAATTCACACGTATTGCTACTCACGTATTGTTGTTACTCTTACTCTTATGGTTGAAAATGCGGTGGCGGTCTGTCTCTCTCTCTCACTTATACTATCATTTTATTCCCGTTACATCTCTACTGTTCTCTGTTGAAGAAATACAAAGCACAAATATTTTGATATAAACGTGCCAAATTCTCTATTATAGCAAAATATAATAAAAAAAAACCTCGTATTATATTTGTACTGGCCAATATTGACCCATAAATACAGAATACGTAATTTTACTTGTAGGCCCTAACCAAAAAGGGCCTTTAATTAAATGAGGCCTTACAGAACAAATTTAGGCCAAAAAAATAATTGTCAGAAAATTTCACGAATCAATGTTAGGAACTTCCAAAATTATTAGGAAACAAAAATGGTTTGGGCAATTTTGACCCATTAATACAGGATAAGGGTTAAGGCTATTATCACAATATTTAAATTTAATAAAAAAAAGAATTAAAAAAACTTACGTTAAATATGAATATTAAGCATTAAAAATATAAACATCCATATAAGTAAGAAAAAATGAAATAAAAATTAAAAAATTAAAAATTAAATTAAAAAAAGGAGAAAATATGAAAACAAATATAAAATAAAATAAATAAAATAAAATAAATAAAATAAACAAATATAAAAGAAATGAAATCAAAAAGTGACTGCAATTTTGATGAATAAAATATAGAAAAATTATAATACTACTTAGAATACAAAAAAAAAAAAAAAGAGAAGAGAAGAGAAGAGAAGAGAAGAGAAGAGAAGAGAAGAGAAGAGAAGAGAAAAAAATATTTATATAACTTAAAAGCAATATTGACAATTGTGAATTTTATGTATTGTAGAGGATGTGTTAAAATAACAATTCCTATTTGTATCGCTCGAATATTATTTTCTTAAAAAGTGAAGAGTTGCTTCATTGTAGAGGGTAAACTATTCCAAAAACGTACCGCAAATATGAAAAACTGCCATTCAGATACCAAAGTATAGTGCCGAAATTGTATTAAATTGTTAATTCTTCGGAGCCTACTAAAACGCAAAAGCTTATACAGATATTCTGTTTCATGATTTATAATAATTTTGTTTAACCTGGTTTTACTCTTAGCGTCGCAACTTCCAAAGATTTCGCATGCATAAATTAATGTTGGTATTAGGTAGGTCTTAGCTAATAGTAAACGAATACTAACTGGGGTATTCCGGAGAGTTTGCAACATCGAGTATGATGTGCCACATGCCGCTGCAATGTGATCAGGTAAGATTTTTGTTAAAAATAACACCCAGATTTTTGACACGTTCGACAATATCAATTTTCTGATCATCATCGGCATAATTTTAAGGAGGTCATTAGCATAAATTGAGAAAATGAGGGGACCAAGAATAGAACCCTGTAGAACGCCTCTTGAAACAGGAAGAAACGCTAATGCTGTATTATTTATTTATACGCATTGAACGCGATTTACTAAATAAGATGTCATCACTGCAACTGATGTTGGGGAAAAGTGGATAATTTTCTTAAGTTTTTGCAGATGGACTGTGTGATCCACTGTGTCAGAAGCTTTTGAATGATCTAACAGCACTAAAAATACCACGCATCAATCATCAATTTCTTTTCTGATATCTTCAGATACATCGGCTAGAGCAATAACACAGCTGTGTTTGGCACGAAACCCGGATTGACGGTCGGTGAGTAAGTTATTATTGTTTAAATATTACGTTATTTGACTATGAGGGAGTCGTTCAAATGCCTTTGCCAGATAGGGTAAAATAGCTATTGGCTTCTGTACCGGCAGAATTTTAACTTGTTTCCATCGTTGGGGAAAGTGCTCGTTGTGATTATTTTGTTAAAAATGTGTGTTATATATGGCAAAATTAAGGGGAGAAGCATTTTCATAAAAGTAGGGTGGATACCAATAATACCAGTTGCATTTGACTTTATCGACTGACAGCTCTTAAGTACGTCCAATTGACGAACACATTCAAATGAGAAAAGGGTTTCAGGGGGACAGTTATCGGTTTAGTTATTGTAGTATGTGTGCTCAGCTTGAGGCATAGGGATATTAATGAAATTCGCGTTAATTTCATTAGGATTTAATGCTGAAATATCCGCTGATCCTTTAGTCCTGCCAACTCCAATTTCTCTAATGGTTTTCCATTTTTTCCTGCTATCAATTGATGTGGAAAACTTTTCAGCACAGTACGTGGCCTTAGCCTTCCTAATGCATTTATTAACTGTCCTCCTTGCTGTGCGATATAATTCGTGTAGGTCATCTGATCTAAAACACTTCCATCGGAAAAAAACTTTATCACGATAATCAATAAGTTTTATAATCTCTGTTGTGAACCAGGGTGTTTGTCGCTTGCGTATTGTCCTGACTTTGATTGGGACTATACTATTATATAAAGCTGAGATATGATTTTCCAAAAGGATTAGCTGATCATCTACCGACAACATAAAGTAAATGAGGTTCCAATCTATTTGGCAACATGCTTCCTCTAAGTATGGGTTATTAACGTTTTTGAAGTCTCTAAATTCTATGGTTTTACTTGGAATTTTTAGAAGCATGTCGTAAGTCATAAAAAAAAGGTCGTGCTTAGAAAAACATGGAGCTGACAGTTGGACATATATCAAAGTGTTTTTCCTTTGAAAGGTCTCAGTCCAATCAATATTAAAGCCGAGCTGGATTCTACTCTGCGGGAATATGTTCCTTCGTTTACGACTATAAACTGTTGGGTGGCAGAGTTTAAACGACGCCGTACGAGCTGCCAAGACAAACAATGTAGAGGTCGACCAATTGAGATCGCCACTCCAGAAACGGTTAAGAAAATCCACAAAATGGTATCGGCTTAAGGTGCGTGAGCAGGCCGAAATTATAGGCCTTTCAAGAAGTGCTATAGATCGTATATTGGCAATAGAAGAAAAACAGTGTCGTGATGATGTTTCAATATTGTTTGGCGAAGGCGAAGTTTCACCGCAATAACTGAGTTTTTGCGTCGGTCCTAACCCAGATGAGGCATGGGTCCACCACTTCACACCTAAGACAAAGGCACAGTAAGAACAGTGGACTGAAATAAAAGAATCGTGTCCCAAGAAGGCAGACAGTTACATCGGAAGGCAAGGTTTTGGCTTCTGGTTTCTTGATGCACGTGGGATAATTGTTATTGATAACACTGTACAGCACATTTTTGGAGGACGAATGATTCCTATCCAACAGAATTTTAAGGGGCATTTCTTCGTAAAATATTTTAACCCCATATCTGCAATTTTAATGGGTCATTTCAGTCTATTAATAAAGAAATAAAAAAAAATGTTCTATATATTCTGCAGCAAATTTCATTTGGGGATGTCGCAGACGAAAACTTCATGGGAAAATTGTATACATTCGAATGAAAGTCCCGAAAAAAACGATTTTGAAATTTCCACCTGCCATAATTTTAATATTTTTCTCAAACAAAGTAAACGAAAAATTAACAAGAGTGTTAAATTCGGTTGTGCCGAATCTTTGATACCATCCACGTGGGTTTTTCGTTTACATTTATATCTCTACTTATTGTACTATTTAGAACAAATGTAACCGAAATATTTTAAAAAGCAACAATATGATAAACTCAGTATAAATTATTACATCAAACACACTTAATTTTTTAAAGTTTTTTAGATGAGTCTTCTTTTTTTGGACATATATTGGCTGAATGACGTACGATTTAGGCCATTTTCACCAGCAAACTGCTCGAAATAATCGCAAGTGATATTATCCTAAGTTTACCCAGGTAAATGGTTTATTTTGTGAATGAGCGTGATTTCAACAGACAGACGGACAGATGGACAGACAAACAAACTGAATTGGCTGAATTGGTCGCGATAACGGAATATATTAGATCAGTTCACATAAGGGGAATCAAGGTGAAATCCCCAGACAAAACTAGATCATGGACTATCCTCAAGTGTAAGGAGGAGATGGCAAACTTCTACAGAAGGGACAGACTTCAAATTGTCTGGATCCAAGGAAACCGTGGTATAATGGGATACAAGATTGCTGACGAACTGGCCAGAAAAAAGTCAACTTGGAAAACCCAAACTAGGCGTCCAGTTCACATGTATTAATTTAGGAAGGATACTGACGTGGGTCCGGTCACAAAGATATTATGGGGCACTCCGAACACTTGGAAAACTAGGGAAATCCCGAATCTAAGTAGAAGGGAACTTTGTAGGGCATTTTCACTGAACTAAGGGTTCACCTATACCGTATAAGACGAGCAGAATTTGTAGAGCTTACATGTAGAGCTTACAGGGAGGATGACGAAACCCTAGAACTCTACCTTTGTTACTGTCCTGAGAACATCTATCCAACGACATCATACCCAGCCTGAGGGGTCTTAGGAGGATAAGATGGAAAACACTAAGGAATTTTGCTGATGAAACCGAATTTCTAAGTAAATACAGGGATAGCAATCGGATGAATGTGGAAATGTAGAGCGCACAACAAGCCGACTTTCAGGATTAAGTGTACAACGGATATAGGCCCACCTCTCAACCTAACTTAACCTGACTTAGGTGTAAAAACATAAATTTAGAACATTTTACCTAACATTGTTAAGGGACTGGACTGCATGCGATAAAAAAAAAAACATAACCGGATGACGGTCTCGTCTTCGGCACCTCCCAGAAAAATTTGCTGCAGAACATATTCACAGAACATTTCAAACCACTAAACGCTCGCAGGGTACTTTTTAGGTACTTATTGAAGAAGGGACTTAAATGGACCATGACAATTGCAGATATAGGGTTAAAATGTTCTATGACAAAATTTCTGTTAAACTTCTGTTGGAGGCATTCTAACTCAGAATATAGTTCAAAAGCACTATTATACTATTTTTGAGTCTTTTTCAAATACAGTGTTGGCGAAAAAATTAAAACTTTAAACGGCCATAAAATTTAACTCTGCCCACACAGGGGCCAAACGATTTTTATTATAATAACCTAATACAAACGTTCGGTATAAGAATCATCCACCCCCAAGCACATGACCATCATTTTGTTCCACAGTGTCATCTTCAAAAAGGAAACACAATCAACTGAGAGTATTATGCTAACTAACACAATAAACCAGTTCATACATTCACTATTGCGATGGCCAAAATCCACGAATTAAAGTTCCAAATTGCCAAATTATGTGTGATCCAACGCGAACAAATCTTTTTTACGGCCAAACGTTCATAAAATATTGAATGTTTCATGACGATCATGTAGTATCAGTTCACGCACAGAATCAATGTTTTTCGGAACAACAATCGATAAACACTGGTCCGTGATGATGCTTCATCGCCAAAAATCGAATTAAGTAGATCGATACACTGTTATTGAGTTAATCCAAGTCGAAAGTTGCAAAAAAAACTAATCGCACGAAAATTTTCACGATTTCATTCCCTTTTTCGGCCTACATGAATTGTTCAAGTAATTGTAAACAACACAACTAGCGTTCGTACGTCAAAACGTTCTGAGTACTTATATTGTCAAAAATATCAAACTTTACTATAGAAACGTCAGTTTCCAGATGGCACCACTAGGGTTGCCCAATCCCGAAATACTATATGGAGTGAAAACTCCATGGCATAATAATGAATACAATTTTATTCTTCAACGTAATCTCCGTTAAGTGAAATGCAGATCTGGAGAATACGACGGATGGGGAAGCATTTCGTAATGTAAAGACTTCAATTCTCTGAAGCCAAAGCAGATGAATGCGCCATTGCATTGTCATGATGGTACAAGTTTTTTTTATGGAATTGGGGTCGTTTTTTCTTAATATCTTCATCCAATCTGTTCAATAACTCAACATAGTACTTGATAGTTATTGTTCTTGCTCTCTCCAAGTAATCAATAAATATTATACCACGTGCATCCCAAAAAACACTGGTCATTACCTTTCCAGCCGATTGTTGAGCCCTTGGCCGCTTTGATCGGCATTCGCTCGCTTGTAACCAATCCGCAGACTGCCTATTGGACTCCGGTGTATAAGAATGAATAATCCACGTCTCATTCATTGTTATGAGTCGACGTAAAAATTCATTTGTATTTACTTCAAAAATCTCCACAGCATACTTTGAATCATGCTGTTATAAATCGTGACACCCATCGAGCAGAAAGTTTTTCATTTATAAATGATCATGTAATATATGCCGAACTCACTTTGTTGATATCTTTATTATGCCAGCAATCTCACTTTAATATTTCGATCATCAAATACAACCTGATGCACCCTTCTTAAGTTTTCTTCGCTAACTGCCTCATTTGGACGACCAGGACGATCTGCATCATTTGTGCACGTACGACCACGTTTAAATTAGGAATACCACCTTTTAACCATTACATATGACGGCGAAGATTCACCATAATGTTTATCAACCCATACATTGGCTTGGACAATATATTTCCCACCACACAACAATGTTCAATCAAATCACGAAACTATTTGCAATTCAATTTTTCTCAAACTTTAAAGGCAACATCATTTTTTTAAAGGTAACTATGTAGTCATGAAATTTTTATACAATTTTTCTAACAGTTGGCCCTACTGATTGAATAGAAAATTATAGTCGGTCTAGACCGGGAATTGATCGAAAAATGGACCGATCCTGCTGATTATATTTGGTGAAGTCACTTATAAAGGGTGATTTTTTAGCTATTATCTATTTGGCAACACTCGTTTAAACAGCTGACGCACGTTTCGTGTTTAGTTTCATTGTCAAACATCTTCAGTTTGGTCTATAATTTAACCATAAATCGTCTTACAAACGAACAACGCTTGCAAGTTATTGAATTTTATTATCAAAATGCGTGCTCTGTTAAGAAAGTTCATCGCGCGCTTCTTCCATTTTATGGTCAGTTTAATCGACCCACTGAAGCGGCTATTCGGGCTATTGTGACTAAATTTCGCACCAAATTTACATTGTTGGACATTAAACCACCAACACGCATACGTAGAGTGCGAACTGAAGAAAATATCGCAGCTGTATCGGCCAGTGTTAATGATGACCATCAATTATCGATTCGTCGCCGTTCGCAGCAATTGGGCCTCTGTTACTCAACAACGTGGAAAATTTTGCGGAAGGATTTAGCCTTTCAAAATACAGCTGGTGTAAGAATTGAAGCCGAACGACCTACCGCAACGTAGAATTTTTGGTGAATGGGCTCTTGGAAAGTTGGCCGAAGATCCACTTTTTTACCGAAAAATTGTGTTCAGCGACGAAGCTCATTTTTGGCTCAATGGGTACGTAAATAAGCAAAATTGTCGATTTTGGAGTGAATATCAGCCAGAAGCATTGGAAGAGCTACCAATGCATCCAGAAAAAGTCACAGTTTGGTGTGGTTTATAGGCTGGTGGCATCATTGGACCGTACTTCTTCAAAGATGATGCGAATCGTAACGTAACTGTGAATGGTGAGCGCTACCGAGAGATGATATCCAACTTTTTTTTGCCCAAAATGCAAGAGCTTGACTTGCATGACATGTGGATTCAACAAGACGGTGCCACATGCCACACAGCACGCGCAACAATGGACTTATTGAGAGGCGAGTTCGGTGAACATTTTATTTCACGTTCGGGACCGGTCAATTGGCCGCCTAGATCGTGCGATTTAACTCCTTTAGACTATTTTTTGTGGGGCTATGGTAAAGCTCATGTCTATACAGACAATCCCGCTTCAATTGACGCATTGGAAGACAACATTGAAGCATTTATTCGTGAGATACCGGCCGAAATGTTGGAAAGAGTATGCCAAAATTGGACTAAGCGGATGGACCGTTTGAGGCGCAGTCACGGTCAACATTTGCATGAAATAATCTTCAAACATTAAATTATAGGGACCGTACTATCGATTCAAATAAATATTTCATGCATTTTTCTTTAGCTCTTAAAAAATCACCCTTTATTTACAAAAAATATATAAACATATAATTTGAGAAAAATTTGCACAATATTTTTGTTTTTTGATAGATTTAAGTGAAGATCGCGAAGCAGCTTTATATGGGGGCCATGACTAAGATATGTCATATAGGATTTATTTTTGGACTACCGATTAATAGGTGTAATAAACACGTACAAACCCAATTTGACTGAGATATATATGATAATTTGGATCTTATGGCAATTTATGTCGATTTCATAGGGGTCATTTGTATGGGGACTAGGTCTGACCATGGACCAAATTTCACCAATTTCAATAGCGTTCATCCTATGGCCGTTAAAAGCTTATACACTAAATTTCATCAAATTGATTACAAGGTTTACATGGACACACAGACTGACGGACGGACGGACGGAAGGATGGACGGACGGACGGACGGACAGCGCTAAATCGACTCAGAAAGTGATTCTGAGTCGATCGGAATAATAAAATAATTTTGGTAGTTACAAACAGCAGCACAAAGTCATTATATCCAAACCACATAGTGGTATAGGGTATAAAAATTGGTACTTGCCATGCCATCTCTATGTTAGGCCACGGAGTTTTCACTCCATGTAGTATAAAAGCCAACCCTCGCCATCAGATATAAAAATCACATGCTAGATGAACTTCAACTTAATTGCTGACAAAAACTACACGATTAATTAACTCACTTAAATTTTGTTTTGTTTATATTTTTACCTAACCATGATTGGACTTAAGACCCCTTTTTCAAAATAAGTATCATATAGATTATTATATTTGAATATAACTCTTCTCATCGTCGGTGTCTACATATAATTTACCAGATCATTTGTCCGTTACTTGCTAAATCCGAAAAAAGTCCCTAGCAGACCACTGTACAACAAATCAGAGTCATGATGTACCTAGAGTTCTACAGCGTTTTGTCGTTTATTATTGTATCTGGTTGTTGTTGTTGTTTTATTGTTTTTGTTGTTATTTTTATATGGAATGTGTCTACATAATACACAAATGTATAAATTGCATAAAAGCATGCATGCTTGTTTAGTCTGTTGTTCTGTTCATTGTTGTTGTTGTTTTTCATTTCTGCTATACCATTCAAAATGTTGTATGCTGCCATGCAGTAATTGATGATGCTAGAGTTATTTTATAGATGAGTTCAGGCGGCATCATCATCCACGACAGCAGCCATATATTATTAAACCATACAAAGTGTATAAATGGGCAATGAATTGTTTAAAATTAAAAAAAAAAAATTAAAAACAATCGTTATATAGCCATACATACATACCTACATACATACATATATACAAACATACAGACATACATTTATACTTACAACAGACAGACAGATAGACAACACCACATAATATATTTGAATGTGTAGTTTGCCTTAAAAAAATATTCTCATTAAAAAAAAATTAAGCTGCGCTTGTTAAATTCTCTTATACCATTTTAATATGTTCAATGGTGCAGTATCATCATCATCATCATCATCATCATAATCATCATCATCATTATCACCATCATTATCACCATCATTATCATCATTATCATCATCATCTTCAGTATACTACTTGTAACAAAATATCTTCATCACATCACCTACGAGGTCTATACTCTGTTGATATTTTTTTTTGTAAGATTCTGGTTAGAACCAGAGCCTACGGTCAAGCTCGAGTACTCGAGCTACTCGAGTAGTAAATGAGCAACGTGAGCTCAACGAGTAGCTTGAGTAGTAAAAATTTTACATTTTTCATGTTTGAAATCATGTAAAACGATAAATATAAGTATTTAGTATAGCAAATGTATACTTTTTGGAATCGTACAATTACCAAGAATATTATCCTTAAATTTCACTTGAATCGGACTGTCCTACTGGCGTGGGCAAACTACTACTCGAACAAGCTCGACGCCTTTCCATACAAATTAATGAAAATGTTCACTTCATAGATTTTGACTTCATTGTAATATGATTTTGAATCGTCTTATTAATTCGTGATCTACACCTGTGATAGATGCTGCAGTTTCCGGATCGGAAAAAAATCTCCTTGCAGTATTTCCATCATTTGTGTTTCCTTCCCCTTGTTTTAGTTGGTCGATTACGAGGCCTATCTGTAGATAATTTTGTTCAATTTGTTTTTTTTTTTTTTTGCTTTTTTTTTTCTTCAATTTCTTTTTTTTTTCTCACTGTTTCGCCTAACGGACCAAATTCCAAATCATAACCCAATTTAAGAATATGCTCCATGAAACGTATTCTAGCATAAAGAGGGGACATTCCAAATTCGTAGGCTTCCTTAAAACTATCACCTCCTGGGGGTTGGCTTAATTGACTTGATGTCTTTTGGCATATAAAGCAGCTTGAAGTTGACTTTGTTCCAGTTAAAGCTTGTGCAACTTTTCCATCAATCATTGTGAGACACATTTTAAAATGTACTTCAATGTCTTGGTCATCAAATTTAAATACTACTGGTTGCAGTTCCTTAATTTGATCTTTTATTTTTTGAACTTCTTGAGTTATGACATCTTTGGTTTCCTTTTTGAATGCAAATTTTATTGGTCTGCAATACTTTGTTGAAGAAGGAATTTCATTTTTCCATATATCAATTTCTGTTGCTCTACTAGTTGAAGGCTCTAAGACGCTATACCTTTTTGTTAAGCGCAATGGAACGAAAGATACAATAAATAAATTTGCATCTGATGAATTTTCGGCATTAAATTGCTTGTATTGTTTCTGACCAGAGGATCCATCACATCCCCATTTAGAAATTTAAAGTAATGCTGCCATTACCAATTTTTTTTAAATGATCAGTATCAAGCGTATTTAGCAATCGTTCTGCAGTATGTTCAAGGAGATCTTGCAATTTTATTTCTGCTGATGTTGAAGTGACACTAATAGCAGATTGTGAAGGTAAGCATTCTTTTTTGGCAGCAACTAAATCTCGATACTCTGGAAAAATCCCTCAATTCTTTTCATTGGTTCGCTTCCGCAATTCCTTATATTGATTTTTGGTCAATTTCAAATCCAAAAAGAGGGCGAACGCTTCTTCCGGCGTAAATTTCTTATCTTCAATTGGTGTAGGAATGCTTTTCAAAATCCTCTTTGTGCGCCTTGGGCTCGCTTCTACTATTTTTTCAATTATTTCAATTTTATTTTCTTTATTTTGGGGTGGTTGAATTTGGTGCAAAAATGAATCCTTAATAATTCTTTGAGAAATTTCTTCATTGATATTCTCCAGCTTGCGCCTTCGAGATCTTTCACTACATCCGTCAATTGGTTTTGCTGGTCGACCCTTTTTTCCACTTTCGTTGGCAATCTCAAAAATAAGTTCCTTTATTAACCAGTCTTGGTAACGTTTGTACATCTTTGCCTTGCTATGAGAGCATTCAATGTACCGTCTTTTCAAATTCGATGCAAAATTAGTAATTTTTCCTTTGTGCATTTCAATGTCTTCTAGGGTTCAATTCTTAAAGAAGTCGTTGCTCACTATGTGCAAAATTACATCGTCTACATCATTTCGTTGAAAATAAATATCTGCCAGATCTCTGTAACAGTACTTAGCCATTGCACAAATTGTAATGAATAATAATTGTGGAAACATTATTATAAACACTCTTTCTTGCAATTATGTAAAATAAAAATTTTCATCTTTTATTACCACTTTTAGAAGCATAAAAAACCCACACCCTAACCCCTTTTAAAAGGTGAAGCATACCTGGTCATATCTAAAAGGGCTATGTCGCAATAGTTTTTTTTTTACCATTTACAAATTTTTATCTTCTATTACCACTTTTAGAAGCATAAAAACCCACACCCTAACCCCTTTTAAAAGGTGAAGCATACCTGCTCATATCTTAAAGGACTATGACGCAATAGTTTTTTTTTTTTTTTTTTTTTTTTACCATTTACCTGTTATTTAAATTGTTTCCCATTTTGTCAGGTATTTAAACTATATAACTCAAAATCAGACTATTAATGTTTTTGAAAGATACCTATGTAAATGTACCTGTAACAATTAAGCGCATTATATATCAACTAACAACTCCTGACAACTCTACCGACACGCAAAAAATACACCGCGGTGCACCAGTACGACCAACTTTTGTATTCATAACACTCAGACGGACGGACGGACATCGTTTAATCGACTCAGAAAGTGTTTTTGAGTCGATCCGTATAATAAAAGATGGATAAAGGTCCAATATTTTTGGCAGTTACAAACATCACCTTAAACTTAATATATCCTAACCACATAGTGGACAACTTTTGTATTCCTAAATTTTGCAGAAAATATCTAACCTTGGGTCAGAAAAATTGTTCTGGTGCACACGGGCGGAAACTGGCGGGTGTATAATGGTGTATAGGAGTATAGGGGAGGGTTCGGACTATAGAAGAGTGCAAGATTTTTTCTGACTGCTTTTAACTGGCAGGAGTTATGCTCTATTAAGTAGGAGATTTTCGGAAAATTTGGACCTTTTTAAAAAAAATTTTTTTTTTAATTTCGGAATGACTCAGTGACATTAATAGTATGGAAGCCACAAAATTATACAAAATTTATTTCACTTCAAAATCTTTTAAATCAAAAAAGTTACAGTCATTCAAAAATAAAAATTTACAAAGAAATTTTTAATTTTAGCAAAATACTGAGAAAGCCCATTTTCGAAGACCCTGTTCGCTGTGATATAGTTGAGATAGAGTTGCAATTTTTTGGCTCCAGAGGTTTACTAGTATTTACTTACAAATGAATAACATAACTTTAAAATCGGTAACAAAAAAAAAAATTATTTTTGGCCGCCTTCTCAAAATATGGCCCACTGTGCGCCGATTGCATTAAATAGTGAATTTCATTGGTGTTCCATGAAGTACTTAAGGAACTTATAGGTGTAGCAAGAAGAAAGTGATGAATTTTTCCGATAGCAGTTAAATCTTTCTAGAGAAGGACACGATCATTGCTTTGTAGTACAAGAAATTATAACAGAACTCAAAATTTAATTGGTATTCGAATTTAAAGTTTTAGTATCGACAACAGTTCTAAAGCGATAGCCGTACCCAACATTGGTTGTAATATTGAGTTTACTACACAGACGAATTTAACACTCTTACTTGTTTCTTTTTTTTTTTAATTTTAAAATTTTTTAATTGATTTCTGGTCGAAAAAGCAATTTTTTTATATTTGTGTCCATTGCACTTATAGTAGTAATTTGTTTTGAAAACAAACACTTTAGGTGAGTGCGTTTAAGCGCATGACCAAAAAGTCCAAATACAAGTGTATCTGTAATAGATGCAGATTCAAGCCGCACGGCCGCCCTAAGTAGAATATTTTCATATTGAAACAATCTAATCAATCAAAACATAACAATTATTACAAAATTTAATATAATCACAGAAGAATTAATTAATGCCAGAAACCGGTCTGATTAAGAATATTTACAGAGTGGCTATCATTTTTAGAAATATGTATGTCTTTCCTATTCTCTACTACGCACTAATGAAAATGTTAGCATGTTTTGTTGTATATTTTATTACCTTCATACTGATATCTTTACTAAACAAATTGATTTTTCCTAACTCATGATATAGGCTAAATAGTTAAACTACTTTCGAAAAAACAATAAAAAACAATAAAAAGCAAAAAAATCATTAAAGAAACTTGTTCAAATAAATGTTTTGTTAATATCGAGTTTAACAGTCTAAATTACATGAAGAAAAAAACAAGTAAGAAAATTATAGTCGGTCTAGACCGACTATACGATACCCTATACCATGCTTTTAGAAACCCTATCTCTTAGGCCCAACTAACTGGACATTGAAAATAAGCAAAAACCAAATTTGAGTGGGATTTTTATTAATTTTTTTGGCTGCAGATATGAAAAAGTTCATATCGGATGCTATATCTATAAAGGGACTAGGTCCAAAAATGGACCGATCCTGATCATGTTTGGTAAAGTCTCTTGTATTTTGCAAAAATAATTACAAACAAAATTTGAGAAGAATCAGTGCAATATTTTTGTTTTTTAATAGATTTAAGTGAAGATCGGGAAGCAGCTCTATATGGGCTCAAAGGGATCATTTTTGGACTACTCATTAGTGGATATAATGAATGCATACAAACCCAATTTGAGTAAGATCTATATGACAAATTGGATCTTATGGCAATTTAAGTCGATTTCATATGGGTAATTTGTATGGGGGCTAGGTCTGAACATGGACCGATTCTCACCAATTTCAATAGCGTTCATCCCATGGCCGATAAAAGCTTATATACCAAATTTCATCAAAATATATTCATATTTGCGACCTGCAGTTTGATTACAAACTTTACATGGACACACAGACGGACGGACGGACGGACGGACGGACGGACATTGTTAAATCAACTCAGAAAGTGATTCTGATTCGATCGGTATAATTAAAGATGGGTCTAGGTCAAATATTTTTGGTTGTTACAAACAGCAGCACAAAGTCATTATACCCAAACCACATAGTGGTATAGGGTATAAAAACATGTAAGAAAATTATAGTCGGTCTAGGCTGTCTATCCGATACCCTACACCATTCTTTTAGAGAATTGGCCTTAGGTCCAACTAATTGGGTATAGAAAATAAGAATTAACCAAATCTGAGTGGTTTATTTTTTTTTGCCTATAGTTTTGAAAAAGTTCGTATCGGGTACTATATTTATATGGAGACTATGGCCAAAAATAGACCGATCCTGACGATATTTTTATTTTTTGAATAAGCATACACAAACCAAATTTGAGCGAAATCTGTACAATATTTTTATTTTTTATAGGTTTAAGTGAAGATCGGGAAGCAGCTTTATATGGGGGCTATGACTATGAATTGTCCTATAGGGTTTATTTTTGGACTACTGATTAATGGATGTAATAAACACGTGTAAATAATATTTGATAGAGATCAATAATTTTAAAGTGGTAATATTGCACAGATTTTTCTCAAATTTGGTTTGTATGTGTTTTTGCAAAATTCAAGTGACTTTACCAAATATGGTCAGGATCGGCTCATTTTTCGAGTTAGTCCCCATATATATATATATATATATCATTCGATATGAACTTTTCCATATCCGAAAGCAAAAAATTACTAACAGTCCCTCTTGAATTTGGTTTATACTGATTCTCTATATCTAATTAGTTGGACCGAAGAGATAGGGTCTCTAAACGCATCGTATAGGTATCGTATAGTCGGTTTAGACCGACTATAATTTTCTAACTTGCTTTTGTTTTCTTTTTTTAATTCTTTTTATATTTAAATTAACAATAAATAAAAATAATATATATACTTATATTATAAATGTAACTATATGAAAATAAGTAGCGAATTTTATTCACAAACAGCTCTTTTTTAAACATTTCCGCGTAACGTGAATCACCAGCTGCTCTTTTAATTCTGATCCATGTTGTCTTGAAAATTTAGTGCACAGATTCAGATGTGTGTTCACTCCGCGATCCCAAGAACATAAGTCTATGCATGTCCTGTAAAAGTGGAAGCCGACAAACTTTGATCGACGTATAAGTGGGAGGGATCCTACCAGTGGGCGTGGCACCTAACGAACATATTATGACCAACTTATTTATTATTTTATTATTTTATTTATTTATTTATTATTTTATTTATATATAAAATGAATTTTTAAAAACCAAAAAAAAAATTTATTAAAAAAGGCCGTTCCTCGAGAACCAAAGATTTTTTTTCCGAAGAATGATTATTTAAGATATATAAATTGTTCGGCAGTTCTAAAATATTTTCGATTCCCGGAACAATAATCTGAATGAAACAGAGCCGCTGAGAGAAATTGAAAGAAAACTTTGAATTTAAACAGTTAAAAACTCCGACTTTAACTTAATTAAATAAGACTAGATTTTATGGAGACTAGACGTGTAAGCTTCCAATTAAACAAACATCTATTTTCATATACGTGAAAGCAGCCAGGATAAGAATGTGTTACTTACGAATATACAAATGGGCCGAGGAAGTCACTAAGGAATACTCGAAAAATAATACAAGTGAAATAAAAAAAGATCGAAATAAACGCATATTATTACTGTGGGTGACAATATATTGGAAACTTTTACAAAATTCTGAATTTATCAATTTTGTTTTTTAAAACTTCGCGTTAAACAAATAATAAAAAAAAATACAATTTAATTTTTTTTTTTTTTTTTTATATTAATTACAATACAAAGTAAATTTGTATTCTAATTTGGGTCCAGGGATAAGCCGGGTGACAAAGACCATTCGGCTGGTTTTTGCAGCGATAGACCAAAGCCTCTGGTGGGAATCGAACCCACGACCCCCGCATGATAGGCGAGCACGCTACCTACTCACCTACTGGGGCGCAAAAAAAAATACAATACAATACAAAAAAAAAAATACAATTTAAAAAAATATAGATAAAAGAAAAAAACTTCTGTAGCAAAGTTGGTTAAAACAATAAAAATTGAAGAGAAAATGTATAAAATCATAACCGTTATGTATTTATACAGGGAGGGTCAGAAGTCACCCAATAACTTTTCTTTTATATATTTTTTTATTTATTTATTTATTTTTTTTCTTTTCAAATTATACGAGGGCGGCATAATAAGTCCGTGACTTTTGGATTGAAACACGTTTTTTTTTTTTTTTTTTAAATTATTTTTCAACATAATCTCCTTTTAGTTCAATACACTTAGTCCAACGTTTCTCCAATTCTTATATCCCTTCCAAAAAATAGGATTTTTCGAGGTCCATAAAATAGGCATTTGTTTCATCAATAATTTCATCGTTGGAGCTAAATCTCTTTCCACCGAGCCATTTCTTTAGGTTTGGAAATAGGAAATAGTCACTGGGTGCTAAATGCGGAGAATATGGCGGATGAGGTATCAATTCGTATCCCAATTCATATAATTTTGCCAAACCTTTGAAGTTGTCACCCGATTACGTTTATGGTCAATTGAGAGCAAACGTGGCACCCATCTTGCAAACAACTTTCCCAACTGATCATTTAAAATTGAAACCACACTGCCATATGACATGTCTATGGCATCAACAATCTCACGCACTTTTACTCTTCGATCGGCCAACACCACATCGTGGATTTTTCGATATTTTCGGGTGTATTGACCTCAATTGGCCGTCCTGAACGTTCAGCGTCATTTGTATTTGTGCGACCGCAACGAAAGTCAGTAAACCACTTTTTTTACCATTGAAATCGATAATGCAGAGTCCCCAGAGTATTTATCAAGCTTTTCCGTGATTTGATTGACGCTTTTTTTCGCAAAAAAAATAATGTTTAATGGGGACTCGAAATTCACTTTTTTACATTTAAAAAAAAAAAAATAAAACACGAGGTTGTATGTTTTGAACAGCTGTAAAACGCAAAGTAAATGAAGGAACTTGCTCACAATTTTACAGTAGTCTACTAACAGGTGGTACTTGATGAAAGCAGTGTTGCATTTCATATAACTACGAGGGAAGTTCGAAAAGTCACGGACTTATTCGTATAAATAACACTTGGAGAATAAATAATGGAGATTCATAACTCAACAAAGAACCAGATTAATAGAATTTTGTTTAAATCAGAGATCATATCATCGTCATTTTACAGTCAGAATTACGCCTTCTGAATGAATGATGCATTGCTTAGTTGATTCGTCACAACCAACACGGCACCGTAAGAGATTTGCCTCGAACCGGTAGACCATGTTTAATTCGCACTGCGGAAAATATTGAACGTGTAGGGCAAAGTGTGAACGAACCACCAGCAACATCTACCAAGGGCCATATATATATGGTCCTTGCATCTACCAGAAGGCGTTCTGCTAGCTAGGAATGTCTCGGCACATTTTAAAAAGTTTAGTGTTATTCCTATATAAGGTGCAATTGATGCAAGAATTAAAACCCGTAGATCATCGGCAGCGGCTAAATTTTGCAGTTAAATTTCAACATTTGGTCAAAAATGAAATCAACTTTTTTGAAAATCTGATTATGAGTGATGAAGCTCATTTTCATTTTAATGACTGCAGGTTCTGGGTTTCCGAAAATCCAAGAGCCACTCATTCCACTCCATTACGGCCTTACTTCTTCGGAAATGAAGATGGAAGTGCTGTAACTGTAAATTGAGAGCGGTATCGGTTTACGATTGAATATTTTTCCGTTCTGCACTTAAAAAACAGACCTGAGATGTGGTTTCAGCAGGATGGAGCCACTGCACATACTGTCTGAGACACAATGGCATTTTCAAGGCAAATTTTTTGTGGACGAATAAATTCCAGAAATTCTGAAATTAATTGGTCGGTCAGCGCGTTCGCCAGATTTGTCAGCACTCGCCTACTTTCTTTGGCGTTATTTGAAAGAGCGAGTATATGTGAACAAGCCCGAGACAATCCTTGAACTCAAGGCCAACATTGTTGCAGAAATTCAAACGCTACAGCCATAAATTTTGAAAAGTGTTATGGAAAATGCAATGAGCCCATCATTGTGAACCTGAAAACGGGGATCATTTAAGTGACATTATATCCGTACTTAGTGTAAAAAAATATCCATTTTGTATATTTTATAATCTGAAGAAAAAAAATACATAAACGAAAAAGTTATTAAATTTTCAAAGATCATGTGACTTTTGTTTTCCTATAGTTTCTGACGTTTTCTTTCACCTGCTTTTTAGAGACTATTATATTTTGTCAATTTTCTAATCATATACTTAATTATTATAAAAAAAATGGCAAGAAAAAGTTTTCTGAAGAGTTAAGGACCAGAATAATATATGATTTTACTGCTGGTCGTAAGCATAAGAAAATTTGTGAGAGATATTCTATAAATAAATCTATAATTTCACAAATTATCAAGAAATATCTTGAAAGAGGTGATGACTCAACATTTCTACAGCAGGGCCCGTAAAACGGTTCCAAGACAGGATAATTTAATAGCAAGAGTATAAAAAGTTTCCAAAAATGCTATCTGAAGAGGTCATTAACAATCTGAAAATAAAAATATTGTTCGCACTTATTCGCGATGAGCAAGAGACTGATCTTGGTTGTTGTCGTCCTATGAAGAAATCACTGATAACACAGAAATATCGTGTGACTCGCATAAATTTTGCTAAAGCATACATAAATTGCTTAAGACGAAATTGGAATACTCTTCTCTTTTCCAAATTTAATTTAAGAGGCCATGATGAAACATTTTTACGATGACCAAAGGAAAAAGACTAAACCCAAAATATAAATAAAACTGTTGAGTTTGGCGGTGGCAGTATTATGGTCTGAGGTTACTTTTCGGGCCAAGGAATGGGTCCAGTTCATGCAGTAGTTCATGAAATTGGATACAAGCAAATTCTAAATAAAGTAATGTATATATACGAGGAGGCAAATATGTCCCTGATCTGGAAGTTCTTACACGATAATGAACCAACAAAACACACCTAAGTTGTAACTGAATGGGAACAATTTAATGAAATTAGTGTTTTGGAATGGCCAGCCCATTCAGCAGATCTCAATCCCATAGAATATATATGTAAAATTGTGGATCGAAAAATACGATTACATAATTACACAATTAAGATAGATCTCATAGAGACAGTTAATTCAGAATGCCAAATAATTTCAATGGATATCATCAAAAATTTAATTGACTCCATGCCTCCATGCAGCAGTAAAAATTTAATGGATACCCAACGAAATATTGACACCAAAAAAAATAGAGGTAAGTTTTACTTATTATTGTGTAGTAAAGGTTTCCAATTTTTTTTTTTCAACAGCCTTAAAATTAATACTATTAAGTTTTGTTATTATTTTCTTAAGTTAAGCTATTTTACTTTAATATTTTTTTTATCTATATATTAATTCGTGAAGATAAATGTTTAGTTACCTTTTTAAGCAATATGCGGGCATGGACGAGTGTGAAAATGGGCATAGTTATAGTTCATATGGAGGAGAAGCAGAGAATGATAAAATTTATGTTTAATCTGTGTTAAAAATATATTAAATTAAATAAAATTAAATATTCATAATAATTCGTTACATCCTGTTAATGCGAACGATTTTAATTATATTTCAGACGCTCTGTGTTGAATTGTGAATTGCTGAAATTGATTAACATACCTTTAGGCTCATTTAAATATTCATAAATTTTTTATATATATGGGGGGTTTCATGTCAAGTGCACCAACTTTTGAAACCGATGTCTTCCGATCGGGATGAAATTTGCACCAAGGTTATTCCTATTGGATAGTAGTTTAGACACAATTTTTCAATAAGATCGGTCAAGATCTCTCTGAGTCAGTGGGGATCAAAATTTGACATTTTGGCCAAACAGGTGTTTTTCTCATCCAAGTAACTTATTACCTATTGTCCTTAGAAAATTTTCTCCCAAATAGTTTAGATAGCTATTTCTTCAATATTTCGGAAAAAAAAATGCTTAAAAACAAAAAAAAAAAAATGTTGACTTTTTTTTGCTAAATTAAAGCATTTTTTGCCTTTTTTTCAAAAACGGCATTTTTTTTTCCATAAGAAAGCTTAGGATTTTTCCTTTAAGAGCTTTTTGGTCGCTTAGTGGGATGGGAGTGGGATATCTATCAAAATAAATGTTTTGTAACTGAAGACAACGGTTTTTCAATTTTTCACAAATGCACTATTTTGAATTTTTTCCTATTTGTGTGTAAAACCTTACAAATAAAACTTATACTGAGAAACTAGACAAATTAACCTTTCCGAAGGTATGTAACATACCTTCATAACATAACAGAAGACAATGGTTATCTGTAACCTGAAAGAGTTATTTGCAACATTTCAATCTGAACACGAGGATGTTAGAATTGACTTCACGAAATTAACCCAAATGAGGCCAAAACATTGCGTTTTGGCAGAAAGCAGCGGAACCCACACAGTATGCGTTTGCATTTACCATGAAAATGTTAAACTGATGTTGAAGGAAATCAACTTAAAGTATTTAACAGATGATTCGGCAAAAGATTTACACGATTACCGCGATTGCCTTAAATTGCCAATGTGTCCTAATGCAACAACTTCTTGCCACTTAGGTGAATGTACCAATTGCCCAAAAACCACATCCATCAAAGAAAATTAAATACTCTTTAGATCGAGAATATATAGAGGAGGTCAAATTTGATTCTTGGATTCAGACTGACAGATGCACATTGAAAACAATCATTTTAAATGTGGATGATTTTGTGGAAGAAATGTGTACAGGATTGCTAAACTTGAGAAACCATGACTTTTTAGTCAAAGAGCAATGGTCATTCTTCAAGGATTTGAAGATACATTTGAAGTCTGGTGAATTCGTTATTTCATATGATTTCGCAGAAAACTATAAATATGTTCTTCAGGATGCCATACAAGCATTCCACTTCAATAACGACCAAGCAACTATATTCACAGTAGTTATTTACTACATGAAAGATGAAAAACTGGAACACAAAAGTATGGCAATCATATCCGACGATTTAAAACATTATACCGTTGCAGTTTATGAATACCAGAAGAGAATACTAAAATTTCTAAAATCTAAATTTACAGTAAAGAAGGTGTACTACGTTTCGGACGGAGCTCGTCAACATTTGAAAAACAAAAGTAGCTTGGCAAATCTTATGGCCCATGAAAAAGATTTTGGAATGCCAGCTGAGTGGCATTTTCATCCTACTGCTCATGGTAAAGGAGCATGTGATGGTATTGGAGCAAACCTTAAAAGAAATGCAGCGAAGTATAGCCTCCAGTGCTCTCATCAAGATCGCATCTTAGATGCAACTGCTTTATTCCATTGGGCAAAGAATTATTGTAAAGAAACTAAAATAGTTTTTAGTAGCAAAGAGGATCATCAGGAAACATTGAAAACACTGAAGAGCAGATTCGATGCTGCGGTAACAATCGATGGCACCGCTCAATACCATGCTTTTATACCGCTTGTCGATGGAAGACTCAAGTTGAAAAAGTTTTCTGTCTGTGTTCAATGCAATTTCTTTCCAAAGGCAACAAATAAACCAGCAGCGAAATCAACAGCTGAACCTAGTAACGCCAAGAAAAGATTGACAAAAAAAACGCAGTAAATAAAGGCGACAAAAAAGCTGGATGAAAGACTGGGTATTTAAAAATTTACAAGACTTAAATACTTCATCAGCTACAATAAATTATGTATAAAAATAGTTATGATATAAATGGATCTAATGCAATTAAGATTAAATTTTAATAAATTATTTATCTTTTTATTTTTAATATTATTATTATACATTAATTTAATTATTATTAAAAATAAATAAAAAATAATAATTTTTCAACATTTCTATAGAAAAAAAGTGATTTTTTTCCTGAGGTTAACATATTCTGGGTATTACAGTATCGAGGGTATAAAATTTTAGTTAGGTATGTTATATACCTTCGGAAAGTTTAGTTTGTCTAGTTTCTCAGTATAAGTTTTATTTGTAAGGTTTTAGACACAAATAGGAAAAAATTCAAAATAGTGCATTTGGGAAAAATTGAAAAACCGTTGTCTTGAGTTTACACCGTTGTCTTGAGTTACAAAACATTTGTTTTGATAGATATCCCACTCCCATCCCACTAAGGCCCAGTTTTTGAGATGTCAGTTAAACCTAGTTTAGTTAAACCGAGAATTAATTTTTTCAGGCGTGTTCAAATTCATAAAGGAATTGATGAATAAATTCTGGGTTTAACAAAACTAGGTTTAACTGATATCTCAAAAACTGGGTCTCAGCGACCAAAAAGCTCTTAAAGGAAAAATCCTAAGCTTTCTTATGAAAAAAAAATGCCCTTTTTAAAAAAAAAGGCAAAAAATGCTTTAATTTAGCAAAAAAAAAGTCTACAAATTTTTTTTTTTTTTAAAGTATTTTTTCCGAAATATTGAAGAAATAGCTATCTAAACTCTTTGGGAGAAAATTTTCTAAGAACAATAGGTAATAAGTTACATGGAACACCTGTTTGGCCAAAATGTCAAATTTTGATCCCCTCTAACTCAGAGAGATCTGGACCGATCTTGTTGAAAAATTGTGTCTAAACTACTATCCAATAGGACTAACCTTGGTGCAAATTTCATCCAGATCGGAAGACATCGGTTTAAAAGTTGGTGCACTTGACATGAAATCCCCCATATATAGATAAAAAAAAAAAAACATTGGAAGACATAAATGGAATGAAAAAATAATATTTCCTAGAATTTGCACTCGAATTTCGAGTGCTGGACTATACTAGTTTTTTTAAATAAATAAAACATAAAAATTTTTAAATTAATAAAAGAGGTTCTAATTCTATGATCAAATTTTTTGGTATTGCCCGTTCAAAATCTTCCAAAATAGATTTTGTTAAAAGTTTCCATTGTATTGGCACTCACTGTAAATGAAGTGGATTTTTAATGATGACCACTCTTAATTTAACTTAATTTTAAAATCGAAAAATAATTATTGTAACAACTAAATTCAATTTCATCGGAAACCACACGAACAAGAACAAAATTACTACCAAAACGAAACAATAGGTTAGAAGTGCTAAAGAATATAATTAGAGATGTTTGTTGCCCCCTAACATTTCAAACCATTCGAGAAATGAATACAGAAATTAAATTAAAAAAAAAAAAAAAAAAATTATATAATTATGTTGCCAATGGCGGTATGAAAATAAAAACAAAAAAAAACGAATAATTCAGAAACTCAGAAATACTTTATATTTTAAAAAAAAAAGAAAAGAAAATATGTAAAAAGAAGTACATAAAAATAAACAAAAGAACTCTTAAACAAAAAACCATAAAGTTGAAGACCACATACGGCTGAATGACTAGCCGCGGTCGGGTTTGTTGGATGAATGCGAGTACTTTGTTACGCTTGTTTCTTAAAAAGATTGTGGTGGCTGACAGAATGACTTGTTAACTCTTTGGCTGGCTGGTTGAGTAAATGTTTGAATGGAATAAAAGCACAATTTGGGATCAGATTTTCATTCATTTATTTCTTTACTTTTTTAATTATGCTATTTACATGTCGTTTTCCTGTATTTTTGAAACAGTAACTAGAAGTATTGTGCATGAGTATTTTATATGTTCGTCTTCATGGTCAAGAGATGGAAATAAAAGACCATTGTTTGGCATTTAAAATGAAAAATTGAATCAACCTTAAAAAGGCCTGCAACCATCACATGGACTGAAAGTAAGTTTAATTATTAGCTGAACCAAGATTAAGTCAGTTGAAATATCGAAAGATTTTAAATTTAGTCCATAGACATATGGTCAGTTATGTTAATTTTCAATAGTCCTCAATATGTATTCGGTTACTCGAATAGAAAACTCTAAGATTTCTGCTTAATTTAGATCAATTTAGCCAGAGAATTTTAAACACTGTTTCTCCAGAATACAACTCCGACAATGACGACAAAAAGGTACATCTAATTACTGAAATAATCTAAATTGCAAAAATATTCAAAGTAAAGGCCTAGTTAGCCACACGTAACCGTAACCAAACGTGTCAGCTGTTTTTTTCTGTTACATGAAAATAAATTAGAGCAGTTACCGAACTCAACTGTCACGTAACCGGACGTTCCGGTCTGTTCAATATATATATTTTTGCTACGTTTGTACGTGACATTTGTGAACAGCGAATAAAGTTTGGTTAATTTTACACAGCAACATGCTGGCTCGTTCTTTTCGTTCTATAACTGCACTAAATGCCAACGTTACATTTGCGGTACGGATACATTTTAACAACTTCTGTTTTACGTGAGTACCTGTCTCGTTGACGAAACCTCACGGTGCTCTGAACACTGGATTGGAATATGCGCCTACCACCGCCCCCTGTATAGGAACAACTACACTCAGGTACCAATTCAAGATTTGTACATTTGGGCAGCAAAGGTCCACAGTCACACTCCGGCGTATTGGCCAAGGCTCACTTATGCAAAAACGCATTAAAAGACCAGTGGCCCGTAAGCAAAAAGGCCATACTAAAATCAGTCTGGGCGTTTGCCACGAACGTCACATCGCGAATGAAGGCATATGTAACGCGTCCTTTGTCACTACTGTCCCACCTATTTTTCCATATGGAGACAACACACTCATTTAAGAGTGCCTTGTCACCCTATTGTCTTGTCGGAAAAATTAAAGTGTAGAACGAAATTTTTGTAAAATCAAAAAAAAAGTTATATTTTTCCCATGTAAACACACTTCAAATTTTCAATTGGTTTTTGGCGCGACGTTTCTTTATCCGATTGTCCCCAAACTTCACATTTATTAGTTTCATATTGAAAGGTAACAAACTGAACCCCCCCCCCCCCCTCTATCCCCAAAATCGCAATTTGAAAAATGTCCATATAACGTAGGACCACTCTACGCTACAGCCATTAATTTTGAAAAATGTTATTGAAAAGCATATCATTGCGAACCAGAAAACGGTGGGTCATTTAAGTGACATTATATCCATACTTAGTGTATATTTTATAATATAAAAAAAAAAAAAATCCATAAACGAAAAAGCTATTAAATTTTCAAAGACCATGTGATTTTTATTTCCCTGTAGTTTCTGACGTTCTCTCTCACTTGCTTTTTAAAGACAATTGTATTTTTGAATGTTCTAATCTTATAATTATTATAACTAGCAGATTCCAGCCCTCGAAATTCGAGTGCATGTTCTAGGAAATTTTATTTTTTCATTAAATAAAGACCCTAAAGATATGCTAATCAATTATAGCCAATTCACAAATCAACACAAAAAACAAACTCATTTTTATTACAAACACATCAACAAATTTAATAAACACACACGTAGCATTGTATAATTCAATGTATGTGTTAGTAGCAACTTTAAATGCAATTTACTCAAAATAAAGGAAAAAAATTTAAAATCTGTAAATCTGCAACACGGCTAAAAAGAAATACTGTTCAAATAATGTACGTTTGGTCAAAATCGGGATAAAACGGTAGAACAAAACATCGGTCACAAGAAATCGCCTAGCCTATATTATAGATATAAGGGCAGGAATTAAGTTTTCTGAACAGCTGAAAACCAGAATAATAGATGATTTCACCGGCTGGTCTTAACCAAAAGAAAATTTGTGAGAATATAAAATATTGCCTTGCACTCCGTACAATTCCTCCCACCAACGTCCTCGTTAGTCACCCAATCGTCTTGCAACAATGGCTGTCCTTTCTTGATCCTGTAGGCAATACTTTTGCGTATCACCTTCAAGTCAAGAGGGACTACACCTACCAACACCTGTAAGGCCTCCGTGGAGACCGTACGACAACATGGCACACAAGCGAGCAAGACTACCCTTTGACATGACATGATTTTCAGCTTTCTTCTGGCTGTCATGACCACGCTGGACCACACTGACGAACCATACGTTGCGCAAGTTTTTCTTTTTGTTAATACCACGACTTTTCGACCTTATGAGGTTCGGTAAACAATGTATGAGCAAAAGGAAAATATTTACACAAAACAACTCCATAACTACTACCGAATCACTCCTAGAGTGACCCGACCCTTTAGCTTGTCCACTGATTTTATTGCTACCGATCCAGAAACATGGGAAGAGCGCGAAGACTACCAACATGCACCACAAATACTGCGTAAATTACGTGTTGTCATCAATAAAGGACTACAACAACGAGTTGTGCCGTAACAAGGAGCAAACATTACAGCTTAGACAGTATGCAGAAAATTGCTAGATGCAGGTTTACGAGCAATAAAGCCAAGGGAAAAACAGTTTTAAACATAAAAATGCGTGTTGCTCGGCTGAGTTTTGGCAAAACAACATGAAAATTGGTCTCATAATGACAGGAGAAGGATAATTTTTACGAACAATCAAAAATAAACCTAAACCAATTGGACGGCATCCTGTACGTTCGAAGAAGAATGCATGAAGATATTGACCGCAAGACTTTAAAAGAAGGCTATTTTTAAGAAAAGGGAAGTTTTTTTCAAAAAAAAAATTAACTTTTTTCTAAAGGAATTTTTAAAAATATTAACTTTCCTAAAAGGTAAAGAAAATTTACTTTTAAAAAGTGCTTCGAATTACTTATTTACAAAGGGTACTTTCTCAAAAAAAAAAAAAAAAAAATGAATTTTTTAAGTAATGTACTTTTTTAAAATGGTATTTTTTAAAAAGGTAGTTTAAAAAAAATACGTTTTGTTAGATTTTGTAGTCATTGTCAGACACATCTATAATGTTAATAGACTAGGCGATTTCTTGTGACCGATGTTTTGTTCTACCGTTTTATCCCGATTTTGACTAAACGTATATTAGTTGAAAGGTATTTCTTTTTAGCCGTTTTGCAGATTTACAGATTTTTAATTTTTTTCCTTTATTTTGATTAAATTGCATTTAAAGTTGCTACTATGTATGTATGTACATATGTATGTATATGGGTGATTTCATGTCAAATGCACCAACTTTTGAAACCGATGTCTTCCGATCGGGATGAAATTTGCATTTTATTTTGCCAAATAATAAAGTAAAATAAGGAATTTCGATTGATTTTACTCGATATCGATTACGGCGATTTGCCCCCAGGATAATTTAATAGCAAGAGAGTTTAAAAGATATCCAGAAATATTACCTAAAGAGGTAAACAGACTGACTACTAATATTTGCTCGAACTACTTCCCGACGAGCAATTGATTCTGATCTTGGATGTTATCCTCCTATCAAGCAACTATTGATATAAGAGAAAAATCGTCTGACTCTTCAAAACTCTGATAAAGAACACATGAACTGATCAAAACTGATCAAACTGATCAAGTTCAATTTAAGATGCCATGACGGAAGAACGTTTGTACGATGACCAAAGGGAAAACTATTAGACCCAAAATATAGAAATAAAACTGTTAAGTTTGGCGGTTGGTATGCGGTTGTGCGGTTGCTTTTCGAACCAAGGAATGGTTCCAATTAGTCCCACTGGATAGTAGTTTAGACACAATTTTTCAACAAGATCGGTCCAGATTTCTCTGAGTTAGAGGGGAGCAAAATTTGACATTTTGGTCAAACAGGTGTTTTTTCTCATCCATGTAACTTATTACCTATTGTTCTTAGAAAATTTTCTCCCAAATAGTTTAGATAGCTATTTCTTCAATATTTCGGAAAAAAATACTTAAAAAAAAAAAAAAAAAATTAGACTTTTTTTTGCTAAATTAAAGCATTTTTTGCCTTTTTTTTTAAAAGGGCATTTTTTTTTTTTTTTTTTTTTCATAAAAAAGCTTAGGAGGTTTTTGGTCGCTTAGTGGGATGGGAGTGGGATATCTATCAAAATAAATGTTTTGTAACTCAAGACAACGGTTTTTCAATTTTTCACAAATGCACTATTTTGAATTTTTTCCTATTTGTGTGTAAAATCTTACAAATAAAACTTATACTGAGAAACTCGACAAATTAACCTTTCCGAAGGTATGTAACCCAACTTAGATTTCATACCCTCGATACTGTAATACCCAGAATATGTTAACCTCAGGAAAAAAATCAATTTTTTTTCTATAGAAATGTTGAAAAATTATTATATTTTATTTATTTGTAATAATAATTAAATTAATGTATAATAATAATAATATTAAAAATAAAAAGATAAATAATTTATTAAAATTTAATCTTAATTGCATTAGATCCATTTATATCATAACTATTTTTATACTTAATTAATTGTAGCTGATGAAGTATTTAAGTCTTGTAAATTTTTAAATACCCAGTCTTTCATCCAGCTTTTTTGTCGCCTTTATTTACTGCGTTTGTCAACCCTTTCTTGGCGTTACTAGGTTGTGCTGTTGATTTCGCTGCTGGTTTATTTGTTGGCTTTGGAAAGAAATCGCATTGAATAGAGGCAGAAAACTTTTTCAACTTGAGTCTTCCATCGACAAGCGGTAAAAAAGCATGGTATTGAGCGGTGCCATCGATTGTTATCGCAGCATCGAATCTGCTCTTCAGTGTTTTCAATGTTTCCTGATGATCCTCTTTGCTACTAAAAACTATTTTAGTTTCTTTACAATAATTCTTTGCCCAATGGAATAAAGCAGTCGCATTTAAGATGTGATCTTGATGAGAGCACTGGACGCTATACTTCGCTGCATTTCTTTTAGCTGGCATTCCAAAATCTTTTTCATGGGCCATAAGATTTGCGAAGCTACTTTTGTTTTTAAAATGTTGACGAGCTCCGTCCGAAACGTAGTATACCTTCTTTACTGTAAATTTAGATTTTAGATATTTTAGTATTATCTTCTGGTACTCATAAACTGCAACAGTATCATGCTTTAAATCGTCGGATATGATTGCCATACTTTTGTGTTCCAGTTTTTCATCTTTCATGTAGTAAATAACTACTGTGAATATAGTTGCTTGGTCGTTATTGAAGTGGAATGCTTGTATGGCATCCTGAAGAACATATTTATAGTTTTCTGCGAAATCATATGAAATAACGAATTCACCAGACTTCAAATGTATCTTCAAATCCTTGAAGAATGACGACCATTGCTCTTTGACTAAAAAGTCATGGGTTCTCAAGTTTAGCAATCCTGTACACATTTCTTCCACAAAATCATCCACATTTAAAATGATTGTTTTCAATGTGCATCTGTCAGTCTGAATCCAAGAGTTTGACCTTTCCTATATATTCTCGATCTAAAGAGTTGATTAAATATTCTTTGATGTGATGGGTAATTGGTACATTCACCTAAGTGGCAAGAAGTTGTTGCATTAGGACACATAGTCAATTTAAGGCAATCGCGATAATCGTGTAAATCTTCTGCCGAATCATCAGTTAAATACTTTAAGCTGATTTCCTTCAACATCAGTTTAATATTTTCATGGTAAATGCAAACGCATACTGTGTGAGTTCCGCTGCTTCCTGCCAAAACGCAATGTTTTGGCCTCATTTGGGTAAATTTCGTGAAGCCAATTTTAACATCCTCGTGTTCAGATTGAAATGTTGCAAATAACTCTTTCAGGTTACAGATAACCATTATCTTCTGTTATGTTATGAAGGTATGTTACATACCTTCGGAAAGGTTAATTTGTCTAGTTTCTCAGTATAAGTTTTATTTGTAAGGTTTTACACACAAATAGGAAAAAATTCAAAATAGTGCATTTGTGAAAAATTGAAAAACCATTGTCTTGAGTTACAAAACATTTATTTTGATAGATATCCCACTCCCATCCCACTAAGCGACCAAAAAGCTCTTAAAGGAAAAATCCTAAGCTTTCTTATGAAAAAAAAAAAAATGCCCTTTTTGAAAAAAGGCAAAAAATGCTTTAATTTAGCAAAAAAAAAAAAGTCTAAAAATTTTTTTTTTTTTAAGTATTTTTTTCCGAAATATTGAAGAAATAGCTATCTAAACTATTTGGGAGAAAATTTTCTAAGAACAATAGGTAATAAGTTACATGGATGAGAAAAACACCTGTTTGGCCAAAATGTTAAATTTTGATCCCCTTGGTGCAAATTTCATCCCGATCGGAAGACATCGGTTTCAAAAGTGAGTGCACTTGACATGAAATCCCCCATATGTATATCTTTATTTTTTTTTATCTTTTTTTTTCAAATTATTAAGTATAAACATTTTATAATAAAAATAAAATAAAAATAAAATAAAAATAAAAATAAAGAGAGTAAATAACAATGACCTATGGTCGTCTGTTATAAAAATTTTTGTCTTAAAATAAGATGTATAAGCATGTTCAAAATATATATTTTTTGTTTTATTTAGTAATGAACCTATAAAAATTCTTCAATTATCATCTGTCTATATTTAAAAGCATTTTTAACAAAGTTATAAAGTCTGCTCCACCCGTTGAGCATTCTACCGTTTAGTATATTAATAAGTTCGATTTCACTAAGATATGGTTTCTCAAATTATCTGTTTCTGAATTCTTTAAGTACAGGACATTTTGCAATAAAATGTTGTAATATTTCGTCTTCTCCAGTATTACATAACGTGCATCTCTTATCTTCTGTGTTACGTATTTGAATTTAATGGCAATATATCACACCTTGCTTTGATTGCTTAATGGTTGTGACTTGAATCTGATTATATGAATTATCGATATAACTGATTGGTAAACTATAATCTAAATATTTGTAGAAGCGAGATATAATGTTTAATGCTTGTTGTTGCATTTTCACAAGAGTTTTTGATTTTAATTCTAATCCATTCTTGTGCTGAAATGTTTCCAAATTGAATTCCGAATTTACTACCCATTTCATTCAATTCTTTTACCCAAAAGATATTGTTAACAATTAACTTTATGGTCAATTTGTGAGGTAGCCTGTTGTGGTTATACTGAAATAAAGTTCTATAGATGTAATACATATGTAATTCGAGGGTATAAAAATAGCTACATTCTGCGTTTGTTTCTAACATTAGAGCATAGTTTGGTGTGAAGTCTGAAAGTTTTAAAATTCTTTTCAAAAAGTAACGTTGTAGCTTGTCTACTTCATCATATAGCCTGAATCCCCAAATCTGAGCTGCGTACGCTTGTATAGACCTACAAACTGATTGGAATAGCTTCCACTTCATTTTAAGGGTTATATTTGGTTTATTCATGAAAGAAAACCACGTTGCATTAATGCTATTTTTTGCTGAAATATTTCTTCTATCAACATGTTTTCTAAAATTCATTTTTGGCGTCATAATTACACCTAGATCGTTGTATTCATTAACTATTCTTACTGTTTGATTTTTATATTAAATTTTTTTTCCTTTCTGCAATTCTGCCTCCTATACAAAAAACCATTTAAAAACCGATTTAAGCATGTTGACTTCCATATTCCATTGATCACAGTAATTTTCCAACTTTTTTTTACCATACTATGCATAATGTCTATATCATCTGCAAGTATAACGATATCATCTGCATAAAGTAGTAGGCGCACATTTATATTATCTATTAATAGACCACCTTCATAAGTGTTCATGAAGATCGTTAAGGTAAAGTGTAAACAGCAATGGTGATAGAAGACACCCTTGTTTAAAACTCCAGTATAAGTTTCAAAGGATTCCGATAAATCATTATCTGTCCACACTGTTATTTCGTATTACTATAAATATTTTCAATGAGGTTAACTACTTTAGAGGACATACCAAATGCATGAAGTTTCAATATTAGAGGTTTTCTTGGTACTCTATCAAATGCTCCTTTAAAGTCCACAAAGAAAGCATACACTTTCTTTTTCTCACTGAATTCCGAATGAACAAGTTGCTACTAACACAAACGTAAAATCATAAAATGCTATGTGTGTGTTTATTAAATTTGTTAATGTGTTTGTAATAAAAATGAGTTTGTTTTTTGTGTTGATTTGTGAATTGGCTATAATTGATTAGCATTGAATTTGCACCCGAATTTCGAGGGCTGGAATCTTCTAGTTGCAATTAATACTGTAATTAATATGCAAATTTTAATTTTGTTTCAATGATGCGTGGTAGAGAAGAAGAAAGCATATACACTAGACCGTATCGAAAAAAAAAAGTTCTCCGTACACCAGCGAATATAAAGTATTGTTCCAAGGACATTTGAAAAAATTTTTTTTTTATTTTTTTGCCGAACGTAGGGGTCGCCTTTTTAGTTTTTTCGTTATATCGTCCATATTTACAGTCCGATCTTAAAGTTTGATATAGCGAATTTTTTTACCTCAGGGAGGGCAATAATTTTGTCCTAAGGTCCATTGACCTCAAGTGTACCGTTCTAGTACCTACCCCCCAAATCTCATTTCCTACCACCCTAATGTGACACCCTAATGTTAGAAATTTATAGCTCGCGAAAAATCATAAAACTTTTGCTCAGAAAGTATTTCGATAATCACAGCACAACTATTTAAAAAATGCTTTTATAAATTCATTGTTGCAGACCGTAGGGGTCACCTTTTTAAATTTGTCATAGCTTCAGTATTTACATTCAGATATTAAAGTATGATATATCGATGGGGTTGTCTGTGGCAGACCAATTTTTCTTAATTCAAAAGTCTTTGACCTCAAGTAACCTTTACATCAACCCTCAAATTATACAACAAGAAATAAGCAAGAAAAAGCAAAGTAAAATAATAGACATTTTAGTCGATAATATCTCGACGTGATTCCAGTTGGCAATATTTTTGACGGCTGTCGAGTTTAGATAAAATGTGGCCCATGCGTTGCACGTCGGTGACCGCCATGGCAGATTCATGTACTACATGAAAAAAACGCTCGGAATTTTGAGAATGAGATGGATAAGCTGAGAAAATAAATAGGTTTAGCAAAGAAAACTATCAAATGAAGATGTAATCGAATTACCAGGTAAACGCGAGAAAAATATCTTCATTTGATAGTTTTCTTTGCTAAACCTATTTATTTTCTCAGCTTATCCATCTCATTCTCAAAATTCCGAGCGTTTTTTTCATGTAGTACATGAATCTGCCATGGCGGTCACCGACGTGCAACGCATGGGCCACATTTTATCTAAACTCGACAGCCGTCAAAAATATTGCCAACTGGAATCACGTCGAGATATTATCGACTAAAATGTCTATTATTTTACTTTGCTTTTTCTTGCTTATTTCTTGTTGTATAATTTGAGGGTTGATGTAAAGGTTACTTGAGGTCAAAGACTTTTGAATTAAGAAAAATTGGTCTGCCACAGACAACCCCATCGATATATCATACTTTAATATCTGAATGTAAATACTGAAGCTATGACAAATTTAAAAAGGTGACCCCTACGGTCTGCAACAATGAATTTATAAAAGCATTTTTTAAATAGTTGTGCTGTGATTATCGAAATACTTTCTGAGCAAAAGTTTTATGATTTTTCGCGAGCTATAAATTTCTAACATTAGGGTGTCACATTAGGGTGGTAGGAAATGAGATTTGGGGGGTAGGTACTAGAACGGTACACTTGAGGTCAATGGACCTTAGGACAAAATTATTGCCCTCCCTGAGGTAAAAAAATTCGCTATATCAAACTTTAAGATCGGACTGTAAATATGGACGATATAACGAAAAAACTAAAAAGGCGACCCCTACGTTCGGCAAAAAAAATAAAAAAAAATTTTTTTTCAAATGTGCTTGGAACAATACTTTATATTCGCTGGTGTACGGAGAACTTTTTTTTTTGTGCCTGTAAGGTGATACGGTCTAATATACACTGTACACTAAGGTGGCCCTTAATAAAAAAAAAGTGTTCAAACTGTCGGTATCACCCACTACAAACATGCGAATAGCAAAAAAACTGAGAAATACAAAGTTTAGGGCCAATCAAAAAACGTTTAGTCGTGGCGCAAAGCGATTGAAAATTTCAAGTGTGTTTATATGGGGAAAATATGACTTTTTTTCAGATTTTACGAAAATTTCGTTCTATAGTTTAATTTTTCCGACAAGCTGTTATATAATTCGGTATCAGTATTAAATTATCCTTTCAACAGGTTATAAAACTTCAAAATCGAATGAAATTTCGCCATGAAATAGCAAATGCCCCAAACCACTTTTGTGACGTTTTTTTCAACTTTGAGAAATTGATTAAAGCCATCATTCTCTTTTGGTCTCTATACTTATAAGTATTCAGATATGAAGTATTGTTTTATTACCACGTTGTTAACCTATTGCGCATTGAGACCGAAAATTGGAAATTTTTTTGATAAAATTTTTAAAACTCCTTTTTCAAGTTTGAAAAAACTTTCTTAAACAAAATTTTAAAAAATTAATATATCACTTTAAGGTTTTATTAAATACATGTTCAAGACTAACTGTGTTAATTTTTAAGTAAATCCCTCCGCCAGAATTTTTTTGACAAGGATTTTATTTTTGCGGATTTCGAGAAAAATTGGATTTTTGAGAAATATTCTGTAAATGTACTCTTTCTAAATGCTTTGTATCAAAAATTCATCACTTTTCTACTTTTAAATGTTATATTTTATCTTAATAGCCTAGGGTTTCGGAAAAAATAATATGACTCCATTAACCCTTTTGGAATTGGGGTCACATATGACCCCAAGCTAATAAAAGACAATTTATTCAAAAAATTCAAATATTTTGTAAGTGCTGTCCAATTTTTAGATGCGACGCATAAAATATAATAACCAAATATGTGGAAGTTTTGTTCCAAAAATTTGGGATAAATCCGAGAACGTTAACCCATTATTTGCCAAGGCCAACTTTGGATTTTAAGATATTTTCAAATAAAAATGACCTAAAACGAATTTTTCTATTAAACTCGTTGATACCACTATTTAGAATTTAAGAAAAATAATTCGGTTAATCTTTATTTATTTAACCCTTCAGTGCTCCTGAGATCAAAATTTCCATTGTGATATATCTTTGGTGCAATTATCTGCTTATTGCTCGCGAATATGAATTAAAACAACTTAGGTCATATGAGTAAAAAATAGGACGCAAATATTTTGTTGTTGCAGCAAAGCCTATTCTGTTTTTTGAAATTCACTTTGATTTGATTTTGTAATTTATTCCATTAAGAGTAGTATTAATTTAATATTACCTTTTACATATATTATTATATTTGAAATTTATTTTTGTTTAATAAACTACTTAAAACTGGGAAATAAAATGGTAGAAGTTTCAAAACATGTAGGTGACATTGAAGATAATATAAAGCGACCGATTATAAAAAATAAAAAAATGTCAACCATTATAAGTAATGGCATCTTCACCGATTGACCTGAATTTTTTTGAAATTTTTTTTACAATATCCACCAAATTTGTGGGTGAGACCGGAAGAAATTCAACTATTACTTTATTACATAAAGTAATTTTATAACAAAATTGGTTAAAAGTTGTTTTAATTTATATTCGCGAGCAATAAACAGATAATTGCCCCAAAGATATATCACAATGGATAATTTTGATCTCAGGAGCACTGAAGGGTTAAATAAATAAAAATTAACCGAATTATTTTTCTTAAATTCTAAATTCTAAATTTAATAGAAAAACTCGTTTTAGGTCATTTTTATTTAAAAATATCTTAAAATCCAAAGCTGGCCTTGGCAAATAATAGGTTAACGTTCTCGGATTTATCCCAAATTTTTGGAACGAAACTTCTACACATTTGGTTATTATATTTTATGCGTCGCATCTAAAATTTGGACAGCACTTACAAAATATTTGAATTTTTTGAATAAATTGTATTTTATTAGCTTGGGGTCATATGTGACCCCAATTCCAAAAGGGTTAATGGAGTCATATTATTTTTTCCGAAACCCTAGGCTATTAAGATAAAATATAACATTTAAAAGTAGAAAAGTGATGAATTTTTGATACAAAGCATTTAGAAAGAGTACATTTACAGAATATTTCTCAAAAATCCAATTTTTCTCGAAATCCGCAAAAATAAAATCCTTGTCAAAAAAATTCTGGCGGAGGGATTTACTTAAAAATTAACACAGTTAATCTGCAACATGTATTTAATAAAACCTTAAAGTGATATATTCGTTTTTTAAATTTTGTTTAAGAAAATTTTTTCAAACTTGAAAAAGGAGTTTTAAAAATTTTATCAAAAAAATTTCCAATTTTCGGTCTCAATGCGCAATAGGTTAACAACGTGGTAATAAAACAATACTTCATATCTGAATACTTATAAGTAAAGAGACCAAAAAAGAATGATGGCTTTAATCAATTTCTCAAAGTTGAAAAAAATGTCATCAAATTTCATGACCTAGTTTTTTTTTGCCACAAAAGTGGTCTGGGGTATTTGCTATTTCTTGGCGAAGTTTCATTCGATTTTGAAGTTTTATAACCTGTTGAAAGGATAATATAATACTGATCCCGAATTATATAACAGCTTGTCGGAAAAATTAAACTATAGAACGAAATATTCGCAAAATCTGAAAAAAAGTCATATTTTCCCCATAGAAACACACTTGAAATTTTCAATCGCTTTGCGCCGCGACTAAACGTTTTTTGATTGGCCCTAAACTTTGTATTTCTCAGTTTTTTTGCTATTCGCATATTTCTAGGGGGTGAGACCGACCTTTTGAACACTTTTTTTTCCCTCCATATAACGAAGGGCCACCCTACTGTACACTGTACACTGTACACTACACTGTATTCTTCATTAGACCGGTGTCTGACAATTCAGCCTTCATCAGGGATTTATTGAACATTGTGATAAGTGTTATGTTATAATTGAATAGATTGTTTCTGTATGAAATTTTTCTACTTAGGGCGGCCGTGAGGTTTGAACCCTGAACCTTCACATACACTCGTACTTGCCCTTTTTGGTCAGCGTTTTAACACATACTTTTTAAAAAAGGTATCTATAATATTAATAGGCCAGGCGATTTCTTGTTACCGATGTATCGTTCTACCGTTTTATGCCTATTTTGACCAAACTTATATTATTTGAAAGGTACTTCTTTTTAGTTGTTCACCAGATTTACAGATTTAAAATTTTTTTTTTTTTTATTTTGAGTAAATTGCATTTAAAGTTGCTACTAACACATATATAAAATTATACTTATGCTATGTGTGTGTTTATTAAATTTGTTAATGTGTTTGTTAATGAGTTTGTTTTCATTCACAATAACAAACCAAAATAGTGTTGGTTTGTGAATTGGCTAAGTTGAAAAATAAAGTTGCCTCGAAATTGCACTAGAAATTGGAGGGCTGGAATCTGCTAGTTTTTTTAAAAAAGGTAATTTTTAAGAAAGATACTTCTTTAAAAAAAGATAATTTAAAAAAATTATAATTTTTTAAAAAGACAATTTAAAAAAAAAAATTAAAATTCTTTAAAAATGATAACTAAAAAAGAGAATCAGCCTAATTATAAACAAAAATTCCGCATGAAATTTCTCACTTCTCCCTTTTCCCCTATTATGAATAAAAATTCCTTAGGAAAAAAATTCGAGGGGAAAAAAGTAGTTATTCTCAATGCACTTGAATTTGGTTTATACCCTCAAAAAATTTCCCTTGCAAAACAGACGGGAGTTTATATAAAACTGTAAGAAGTATTTTAATAAAAAAAATTTAAATAAAAAAAAAATAATATTTTATTAATCTTGTAGGCTGAAGACCACAAATGAAGCCAAACTTCAACTTTTGTTAAGTTTAATGAGAGCCAATTTAGGCATTGATTGTGTTTTTCATAGATTCAGCCCGCAATTGACTTCTAGCAATCCTTTAGCCATTTCGTTGTTGTTGTTCTACAACACCAATTTCCTTCACGAGTGCTCGCATCATAGCTATGCTATTCATTTTTTATTTAATTTTTCTTTAAAATAAATTTATTTTCGTTTGCACACACAAAAAAAAAATAGAAAATTAACTGTCAATAAGCAAAACAACTGGCTTCGAAATTCGATGATGCCACTTATTCATTTTTTTGTTCACGCGGAATTTATAATTGGAGGATATTTTTCTCGAGAAAAGTATTTTCCGTGGGAAATAAATTCCTTGAGAATATTCGTAATTGGGCTGAATAATTTTTAAAAAAGGGTACATTAAAAAAGGCTCCTTTTAGAAAAAAGGATTACTTTATTTAGGGTTAAATTTTTCTTCATATTGGCGGTTTTTTTTACGGGATAACGATAAAGATAACCATACACATTCCCTCATTGAACATTTTTATTTTTTCAAGAGTTTTTTTTTTTACATTTTCATTCATATATCGTGGCCCTTTGGACCGATTTTGATGTTTTTAAATAGCATCTCAATCAGGATGTTAATAAACGATATTATACAAAAACGAAGAGTCTAGCTTAGTTATTGCGAGTGATCGTGATTTCCACAGACAGACAGTCATCGCTAAATCAGCTTCCCTAGCTATAAGGATTAAGAAAATATGGTTTACGGTGGTGTGGAAGGTATAAAAACATGTATTTTTAGGCTTAATAAGAGTTGAAATTATATAATAAATTAAAAACCGAATCAAAATTCTCGATATCATAAAAAATGTACATTTTGTATGAGAGCCTCCTTAAAAAATGGAGATAATGGGTAGGTATATTAGAAAAAAAATTTTGGGGAGGAGAATAAAGTGGGGTCGGTGATATCGTTGATCCTAGGAGCAACCTTAAGGGGTGGAGATAAGAAAATATTTAGTATAAAAAACTAATGGAGGTGAGCCATACATTTTACCCTCCAAGGAAGACTCCGAGGCAATTATTTTCTGCAATATATATCTAGTCGGTAATGTAAATTTTGAGAGCCCCCTTAATTATAGGAAAGTGAGGGTATGTATGTAAGTTCTAAAAAATGTTGGGTGTTTTACCTAACCTCACAAAATTAGGAGGTCTAGCTCTAGTCATTTTTACTATTTTGTCAGTTCTTTTTTGTTGTTTAAATAATAAATTAATATTAACGACAAAATATTTGCAGTGAATAACTTCTTTTCAACGTTTATTTATAAAAATGTTGCATTAAATCATACATCTAGAATTTCTTCTTTTAAATGTTTATAATTAAACTGGGCCTCTAAAGGGGGGGAAAATGAACAAAAAAAAAAAATAAACATAAGTTCAACGTTCACCACTTTTGATGGCGGTATCGACGGTAAAGCAAGAAAAATGTAGCCTAATGATGAAAGCAACGATGTTAAGAACGATAACGATGTTGCTATAGTCGTAGAGGCTGTGCGAATCAATAGGAACAACAGCTTGTTGCTGCTTAATACTCGAAAGACAAACATTTCCACAATACTGGTCCCCGAACGGGGAGTGCGCGCGCAAAACCAAAACACAGCAACATAAAAAAGCGTCTATAATTATATGTCTGTTACCGAAGCTGCGTGTAAAAAACACCAATTAAACTACAACAACAACGACAATAAAAACTAAAGAAAACAGTCACTTGTAGTACAATTCTCTTTAGCAACAGCAACAGCAGCAGCTCAGAAATAACGACAACACATCAGCCAAAGTGGCTGAAATGCAAAAAAAAAAAGTAGTTTTGCGTATGATGAACCTAAACAATATCCGTCCACCAGCACAACAACCAACATCATCCATCGTAAGCGTCATCTATCTACAGCATAACCGATATGTGTTAACACAACATTTATGATAATGACGTTTTAACTACAAAGAATGAATACGTAAAAATAGCTGGAAAAAGGAATAATTCCCACAAAATTATTTGCCATAGTTTAGCTAAGATTATTTACACATTACTTAGGTATCATACAGTTTCATATTAGACTAAAAGTACAATTTTTATTCTGATTTTAAATCCAATTTCTGATTTTAAATCCATGAATATATTTGTCAATGGCCCCATAAAAAACATACTTTTATAAAACGTCCTTCAGACATTCTTATGTTATATAAATAGGTGTTTGTTGAAAATAAACACATGTTAGAAGAATCTACGACATTAAACGTCTTTCTCTTCTCAAGTTAGTTCCTTTAAACAAAAAAAAAATCAATTTTGGCATTAAATGTGGCAAGCCTGAACCTTAAGCCCGAATAAGCATCATTGTTTTTATATCAGTATATATCTGTTACCCTGTATCGGTATATATATATATGTATATTATGGAGCAACAACCAGCTACAACATCAAGTGTATTAGGTGTATAAATGCTACATGGTTGCTTGGTTAATTCTCTCCTATAATGCGTACAACAACCAAACAACATTCATATATGAATGTAGTCTTTGTAATTCACAAAAGACACAAAAAAAAAAGAATCAAAGGGCCTTAAACTTTAGGAAAAAGTCAAGGTCAGTGATTTTGTAGTCGCTTTTGTTGTGGCTGAGTTTTTCTACTCTGTTCACGAAAGAGTTTAGAAAACGTATGTGTTGTTCAATATGCTGTTTGCTATAGTATTCCAATATTTTATTTCTTCATGTTTATTGGTTTGTGATGGCGGAGTTACTATTATATAGTTTTGATGCTTGCAAAGTTCATTGCATCCGTGCGTTGCGCTGGTATTTGTTAATAAATATTCTTTAACTCTAAATGTATCTTGTATGGTTTTAAAATTGTTTATATAAACTAAAAACAATCCTATATACAATGAATGTACCATTTGCAAGTCAATGTACTTGTTCTTTAAGGTCTTTGTATAACATTTTATTCCATCACCATCATCATCTTCAAAAAGGCAAAAAAAAAAAAAAGGACAACGCGACGAGATCATAAAAAGTACATTGTTTAACGTTTATTTAAAAGAAGAAAAAAACAACATGATCATTCTCAGAATTTTATAAAAGATCTTCAGAAGTGCCTATGTAGCGACTTTTTATGGAGAATTGTAAGGAATGCCATTGTTTGTAGTTCACAATAATAATATTAACTTTGGTTTAATTAGATACAAGAAGATGACAAAACAAAGAACTCCACTGCATAGGTTATGCTGTTTTTGGTATATGTCTTTACGCAAAGATATCCAAAATAATAGTCTGTTAAAGAATAAGTCTCGAGTAGATAAAATAATACAAAAACAAATTTCACTTAATTCTTTTGAAAAATTCAACTAAATGGAGAATATAACAATTCGATAACATATTTATTTAATTAAATTAACCCTTTAATGCCCAATGTTGCCTATAGGCAACATTGTATATTTTAGCTTATAAGTCCCGTAATTTTTATTTTTTTCTCCTACGGCTTTTTCTCAGAGTATCTTGATATATTGTGCAAGCCTAGTTGCGAATATTTTATTGTAAGTACTGATAGAGATCATGTGAGGGCTAATCTTATTTGACTGCACATGTAAAAATTTTTTTTGCAAAAAGTGAGTTTACAAATAATCACAAAAAAAGTAATAAAGATATTTAAAAGTTTAAATTTAAATGCTAAGAAAATTAGAAAAAAAAATTTTAAAATACTTTTAGGTGACGGTCAGTCATTTTTCAAACAATATGTTGCCTTCAGGCAACATTTCATAACGGCTAAACCAGGATACGTAGGACTTTCAAATTGATATCAATTCATATTTAGGTCTAAACTACAACTACATAAACTTGCAAAAATATTTAACCACGCCCCCAATTAATCGGGCATGAAAGGGTTAAATTGAATGCAACTGCATTAGAAAATTGTAAATTGATTCAGTAATGAATTTTATAAACATTTTAATTGTGGTTAAATTGTCATTTTACTATGAAAAATTAATAATTTACCGTGAGTGTCACTTAAAATCGTACACATCTGAAATAATGGTTACATTCTGCATAGAAAAATTAATCAAAATTATAAACAATATTTCAACTTATTGTTGAAACATAAAAACAGAGGAAATTAAATAGTTCACTACAAAAAAAAAATATTTCTTATTAGCAGTTAAAAAATTTATCATTTACTTAAAATCGTACAAGAGATGTTATTGAGATTTTTTCTCGAGAACCAGATGCCGTACCGAAATTCGGCGGGCGGAATCACGTCGGACAGGTCCTGCACTAGGATATTTTCAAAATGTCAAAAATTTTAAAAATGGCGCGATTTAAAAAAAAAAATTAAAAACTAGCAGTTTTTGGGGGTTTTTTGCCCAACCCCTCCCCCGCACAGTGGCGCCATTTGAGTTTTTTCGTTGCAAAAATCATATCTTTTGAACCGAATAACATAATTGAACAGTTTAAACAGCATATGATAGATAACTGTTCAGCCTATGAAATGAGCGTTTGGAAAGGGTGCTACGCTTTGTAGGGGCCTACTTATGGGTTATCAAAGTTAAAATTTGTAGAAAAATCAATTTTATCGTAAATAAAAAAAATTATTTTTACATTTTTAGATTGTTTTTGTACAATAGACTAATATCAGAAAGACACTTTTTTGTAAATGGCATACGTCTTTGAAACTCGTTACATACTTTAAATAATCAACTTCACAAAATATCAAATACAACATCATTTAAACTTTAAACTTTAAACTTTTTCTCAATTGATTTTTAATACTTCATTTTAATTTCTTTAGTTAATTTAATTTTAATTTCTATATAATTTTTACCTGCTGTGCAGGATATTTTTACACTTTATTTTTAAATTTTTATTTTATTTTTTATATATTTTATATTATATTTTATTTTATATTATTCTTCTAATTTTAATTATAAATTAAACTTACATACATTCTTCTTATTGAAAATTAATTTGTTATGACTAATGTTGTTTTATAAGATTTTAAATCTTGTTACATTAGGATTTTCATTAATAAAAATTAATAATAATTGAAATAATTGTTTTTATTTTTTTTTTCTTTAGGGTTTTATATTTTAAATTATTACCCAACAAATTAAAAAAAAAATACTTCTTTTTTAAATTTATTTTTTCAATTTTCTGTAAAATATTCATCACAATTCGTAAGAGAAGGTATATCTAAAAGACTAATCATTTCTAAACTATAATTATTTTCTAACTCTATTCGTGACCACATGCCGCAGGGAAGAAATAAGTGGATCGGAAGATGCTGCCAACATGTTGAAGAGGTCCTCATTTTGCCTTACCCTTGATGCTTTGAATGTGTTCTGCAATCTATATTTTTTATAAAATTTGTTAAGAGACTCCTGTGCTTCTTCAGAAAGCTCTCCAATTGGCAAAGACTGGTACTCAATTATATCTTTCCCATGCGCCAATATTTTATGGACGGTCGGGGTCAACTTCTTCTGTGGATACATTTCTGCTAAAAGAGATGCAGTTTTCGGTGCATATTCTCCATATTTTGTAGAATTGACATTTTCTTTGCAGTTTAAAACATTCAAGATCGTTCCCAATCTTTTCACGATTTGATTGTCAATTCCAGTGATTCTAGTTACTGCCTCATCATGTTCAAAAAATTTCCTAAAAAAAAGTTTCCATCGTTTGAGTTACCGTATACGTACTTGGGACAGTCTACTTTTAGTCCAACTTGTTTAAAAAAGCATCCTGTATTTGCTTCTTTCTGATCTTTTCCTTATCCTTTATTGATGTATTTTCATCGAAGTTTTCCTCCTCTTGTGGTAGGGTATACGCCAGTTTTAGCAAGAACTCCATACACCTTATCCTTGCGTGCAATGGTGACATTCCATATTCGTAATTCTCCTTGTTTGTAGAATCGTTTAAATTACCAAAGTTCTTCTGAATCTTTTTGCAAATCGGGCATGACAATATTGAGGTTGTTCCTGTCAGTTCGTTTACGACTTTTCCGTCAACCATGGTCAGGTGGAACTCGCAATTGCATTCAATATATTTTCCTTCTCCAATTTGCAGCTTTGTAGGCTTAATCTTGCTTATTTGTTCTTCAATGTCCTTCACCGTGGTCCTTATGAGTTCTGCCGATTCCCTTGCAAACTGAAACATTATTGGTCGACAATAATGCACTGATGACGGACGTGGATTTTTTCAGCAGATTTCAGCCGCAAAGGAACAACAGATGCCATAAACATATTTCCGTCCGATATTGTAGCGTCATCGGAAGATATCCTTTGCTTATAAACGCTTTGTCCGGATGATCCATCGCAGCCCCATTTGCTGATCAATGTCAGTTTCTCAGGAAGAATTTTCACCACATTCTCAGGAAGACTCTGTTTTGCTGTATGGCCCATGAGATCCTGCAGATTGGCTTTCACAGAGACTTCCGTAAACTCCGTATGCAGTGGTCGTGAATTTATTTTGGCTTGCGTAATATGCTTGTATCCTGGTAAAACGTCAGCCCCGTGTCGCATCAAGGATGCCCGTAGTATCTCATATTTTTCTTTGGAAAGTTGTAAGTCCAAGGCTTCTTCGGAACCATACTTTTTAATGTGTGCGTTTGTGGGCGTGGGAATGCTTTCCTTAATCCTTTTTAGTCGCAGTGGGCTTGCATCAGCAACAGATTTTGTAATCTGCGACCTAATTCGTTCACTATCCTTTGTGTATTTAATAGACAGCGCGTCCGATAAATGCTTCGTGGTCAAGTCATTGGTGGCATCGGCAAGTTTCCTCTTTCTTGTGAAAATTGAACAATCCTCAATACGTACTTTTTTTTTGCCTTCCTTTTGCTCTTCTGGTTGATGTGGTGGGTTTATATACTGCCAATATGTCCAGGATGGTGTCTTCATTAAGCCAGTCCTCGTATTTGGAGTTCAAGTTCTGAATGGTTCGATTAGATTTCACCCATTTTGCCTTAATATTTGCATATACCAGATACAAATTATTTTTTATAATTTCGCTTCTCTCAATATTTCCGTATAAGCTATCAAGTTCTTCTAAAGCAGCTTCCGTGAAAAACTTTGGTGTGGTTGACCTTCTAAACAGTTCAAATAATTTTAAATTGTTTAACGCCATGGTTTCAGTACTTGTTGCGCCAACTTTCAGTCGTAGACTAATCCAGGCATTATGCTTATTTGGCAATATATAGGCTTATGCTACCATGCCTAAAAATTTACCTGTTCCCTGCATACATTTGGATTTAGGCTGAATTATGCACTTTTGATATTATGCTTGTGTCTAAATAAGATTTGTGCCTACCTGGAGGGACCATAAGTCAATATTGTTCTTGACCATTTGTACTCCAAAGTAATTTTTAAGTGAGGTGCGTACCTGCGAATGTCAATGAGTAGTTTTTTGTGCATCCTGTGTCTGTAACAGAATATTGGGAGTAGACTTTGGCAGAGGCTCACAGGTAGACAACCGACTTAAAATGCAATTTTCAAACTATTAGATCAAACTACTGTCAGTCAAAACATGTAAGGGATGCACGCCATACAATTTCTGCAACCATGTCTTTTTAACCTTTTTTACCTCTAGAAGCCAAACGGGCACGTACGGGCAGATAAAACCTTTTGAATTATGTAAAGAAATAATCAAAGAACATGTTTTGCAAATATGATAAATATAGAAAAATATAGATTTTTTTTATTTTCCGTCAAAGTTGAAAAATAGTGAAAAAACGGATAGTTTTTAAATAGTGATTTAAAAATTGTGTGTTTTTTTGAAAACCGAAAGTCGGTCAACTTTGAACGGTTATATCTTCTAAACTAAAAATGTGATATTATTAAGAGTAGCATATTTGAAATCGTTGAAAAGTTTTCTATAACATGGGTTTATTCAAAACTTCGTCGGCGCACATGAAAATTTTGATTTTTGCAACCTCGTTTGCTCTATGGGCGCCACTGTGCGTCGGACAGGTCCTGAACTAGGATATTTTCAAAATGTCAAAAATTTTAAAAATGGCGCGATTTAAAAAAAAATTTTAAAACTAGCAGTTTTTTGGGGTTTTGTGCCCCACCCCTCCCCCGGTAGTAAAGTTAGCCCAACTATCCCAATTCAGGACCTGCCTGACGTGATTACCTACAAAACGCCGCCAGCCGAATCTTGATCCTATTTCTGGTTCTCGAGAAAAACAACACCCCAGTTTGAAAAAAGTGATTTCGAGATAAACTCATTTAAAGTTTTATTACAAGAATTTTCTATACTGTCGTACAGATACATATATATACATACATTAGGCTGATTCAAAAAAAATGAACGATTTTTTTTTTTCGATATCCCCTGTGAAATATATTCAGAAAGTCAAGAAAAAAGGCCTGTAAAAATCAGAGTTCTTAATATTAATCTTTAGAGGTCGCGCATCGCAAATTTCCATTTCTCATTTAAATAACATAGGAAAAATTATTTTTCAATTTCATAATTTTATATCTTAAGAACTAATGGACAAATTGCAATGACTGAAGCATATTTTTATAGGAAATTGAACGCTCTACAAAAAATGTCTCCAATCATTTTTTGATAAACTTACTCATTCAACAGTTATTCAAATGTAAAGTTAAATTTATGTTATAATTACACTTTTTGACCAATTTCAGGTAATATGATTAAAGCTATCATCAATTATATGTACCAAAATCTTCTTTGAAAATTTTACGAGCTATGATTTCCAGTTAAAAAAAAAATAATAATAATTAAAATGATTTTTAAATTGTCAAGTTTATTTTATTTAATTTTAAGTCACATAGTAATCTACTAGAAAAGGGACAACTCGAATATAAAAGTAGTAAGAAAATTATAGTCGGTCTAGGCCGACTATATGATACCCTATAACATGCGTTTAGAGACCCTATCTCATAGGCCCAACTAACTGGACATAGAAAATAAGCATAAACCAAATTTGAGTGGGATTTTTACTCATTTTTTTGCCTGCAGATATGTAAAAGTTCATATCGGATGCTATATCTATATGGGGACTAGGCCCAAAAATAGACCGATCCTGACTATGTTTGGTAAAGTCTCTTGTATTTTGCAAAAATATATACAAACAAAATTTGAGAAGAATCAGTCCAATATTTTTGTTATACCCTATACCACTATGTGGTTTGGGTATAATGACTTTGTGCTGCTGTTTGTAATTACCAAAAATATTTGACCTAGACCAATCTTTTATTATACCGATCGACTCAGAATCACTTTCTGAGTCGATTTAGCAATGTCCGTCCGTCCGTCCGTCTGTGTGTCCATGTAAAGCTTGCAAATATGAATATATTTTGATGAAATTTTGCATATAAGCTTTTATCGGCCATAGGATTGAAATTGGTGAAAATCGGTCCATGTTCAGACCTAGTCCCCATACAAATGACCCCTATGAAATCGACATAAATTGCCATAAGATCCAAATTATCATATAGATCTCAGTCAAATTGGGTTTGTATGTGTTTATTATCCATTAATGAGTAGTCCAAATATGATCCCTATGGGACAACTCTTAGTCATAGGCCCCATATAGAGCTGCTTCCCGATCTTCACTTAAATCTATCAAAAAAACAAAAATATTGCACTGATTCTTCTCAAATTTTGTTTGTATATATTTTTGCAAAATACAAGAGACTTTACCAAACATGATCAGGATCGGTCCATTTTTGGACCTAGTCCCCATATAGATATAGCATCCGATATGAACTTTTTCATATCTGCAGACAAAAAAATTAATAAAAACCCCACTCAAATTTGGTTTTTGCTTATTTTCTATATCCAGTTAGTTGGGCCTAAGAGGTAGGGTCTCTAAACGCATGGTATAAGGTATCGTATAGTCGGTCTAGACCGACTATAATTTTCTTACTTGTTTTTTGATAGATTTATGTGAAGATCGGGATCTACATAGGGCCTATGACTAAGAGTTGTCCCATAGGGATCGTTTTTGGACTACTCATTAATGGATGTAATAAACATATACAAACCCAATTTGACTAAGATCTATACGACAATTTGGATCTTATGTCAATTTATGTCGATTTTATAGGGGTCATTTGTATGGGGGCTAGGTCTGAACATGGACCGATTCTCACCAATTTCAATACCGTTCATCCCATGGCCGATAAAAGCTTATATACCAATTTTCAACAAAATATATTCATATTTGCGACCTGCAGTTTGATTACAAGGTTTACATGGACACACAGACACACAGACGGACGGACGGACGGACGGACATCGTTAAATCGAATCAGTTAGTGATTCTGATTCGATCGGTATAATAAAAGATGGGTCTAGATCAAATAGGGTATAAAAACAATGTTTAACCTAAACCTAAAATCAAACCTAACCTAAATCAGAAAAAATTGATTTTACATTACACTTTGTAGAACGTTCAATTTCCTATAAAAGGATGCTTCAGTCATTGGAATTTGCCCACTAGTTCTTAAGATATAAAATTATGAAATTGAAAAATAATTTTTCCTATGTTATTTAAATGGGAAATGGAAATTTGCGATGCGCGACCTCTAAATATTAATATTACGAGCTCTGATATTTTTGCAGGCGTTTTTTCTTGACTTTCTGAATGTATTTCACGGGGGATATCGAAAAAAAAATCGTTAATTTTTTTGAATCAGCCTAATATATGTACATATATAGCTCTGTAACTCCAAAAATAAATCGAATTTTAAAAATCCTTTCAGGGCATTATTTTTGAAGGATATTAGAAGAAATTAATGGAAAAAAGTCAATTTGTCTACATAAGTGCTCAAATATAAATATTCAAACACCTGTAAATATATTTCTAAAATACAAATGATAACCTTGAACAACATACTACTTTTCGTGCTAATGGCAAAACATAAATAAACAAAAATGAAAGAGAATATCCCAGAACTTCATATGCTTTTAACATGGAGCCTAAGAGTTTAACAACAAAGGAATTTTCACAGGAATCTGCTAATTTCCATAAAATTTAATTAGTGTAAATTGATATTTTTATTGAAATATTCACACATATTAAACAAAATGTATAGGGGAAAAAACAGAGCGGTTGGTGGTAGTAGTCTGTTTATGCAATGAAAGGACAACGAAACGTTATGTAAATAAAGAGGTATGGAGTGTATAAGTTTCAAATGTGTGCAGTGTGTAAGAGAGTATATATGGAAACACCACCACCATATGTCATATAGGACAGCAGCTGTCAATAAGCAAGAGCAGCAGCAGCTGGTATCCTTTTTCTTGTTTTTTGAGGTATTTTGTTTTTGGTTTTTCGGTGACATTCCTACTTTTTTTTAGACAGCCGGTTGTGGTAATAAACTCCTGCTGCTTCTGCTACTATTGTTGTTTTTGTCATTCATATTTACAGAGCGTAACAAAAAACCAACTTTTGTTAATTTAACATGAAATGAAAAAAAAATTTATATTGAAAAACAGTTTTAGTTAATAAATGACATTATGATATTTATTGTTTTGTTATTTTTAACGTTAAACGAAATACATATTTTTAGTATTGAAGCCATAAAATAAGTACGAAGAGAAACGCTGCTACTTAATTGTGAAGTTAGTTATATTTTGATCCCCCTCTTTTTTCTTTTGGTAATTTCAAAACCGGAAGTTTATACTTAAGAACCGGAAAATTGAGAAAGGTTATGTAAAAGAGAAAAAAATTTATGTATACACACACACATTCTTACAACAAATAATGTCATTTATATAAACACGAAAAAAATGCATTAGTTCAAGCAGAATAAAACCAAATGAAAGCGGGAGAATTTGTCAAGAAGACTGAGAACAAGTAAAAAACAAGTATTTTACACTCCTCTTATTTAATACATTCACTTGAATGAATTGATGTAATCATAAATTTAACAGTTGTGTTCAATTTAATAGCGGTACCCAACTTTTCGGTTGGTTGTTTACTATTCAAGAAAGTTGTGATACTGTTAGAGGTCGTTAATAGAGCAATATACGAGGACAGTCACAGAACAACTCGACCTAACGTGTAGATGACGGCAGCAGTTTGAAAAACATTACTTTCAACCTTACAAAAAATATATTTATAGGTTCACGTTGCACTGTGGGATTTTGCTGGCAAAAAGTCCGTTTTTCGAGTGTAAAATATCAAAAAATGTAATGATGCAGTTTTGTAGAGAATTGTTTAATTAAGAGAAATGCAACATAATTTTTCTTTTCTAGAAATTCTTTTTTGTCCAAAATAACGCAGCAGTCACCTAAACGAAACTCTGCAGTAACTGCCTCACATTTTAATGCATTTCAATGGGACGGGTAGATAATATCTTTTTTTTGTCCCATCTATTTGATGTGCAGAGCCCAGCCCTCGAAATTTGAGTGCAAATTCTAGGAAATTTTATTTTTTCATTTAATAAATAATTTTATGAGAGCCTAAAGGTATGCTAATCAATTTTAGTCAATTCACAATTCAACACTTTTTTAATAAAATTCATTAAATTTCATTACAAAAATTTGTTCAACACACAGAAAATATATAAATGGGTTTGTTAATAAATAATTTTAAAGGCACCTAAAGGTATGCTAATCAATTTTAGCCAATTCAAAATTCAACACGGGGCTTTTGATATTGACAAGCAGATTGCAGCCCTGGAAATTCGAGTGCAAATTCTAGGAAATTTTATTTTCTCATTTAATAAATAATTTTATAAGAGCCTAAAGGTATACTAATCAATTATAGCCAATTCACAAATCAACAGAAAAAACAAACTCATTTTTATTACAAACACATTAATAAATTTAATAAACACACACGTAGCATTGTATAATTCTATGTATGTAGCAACTTTAAATGCAATTTACTCAAAATAAAGGAAAAATTAGAAAAATCTGTAAATCTTCAAATCGGCTAAAAAGAAATACCTTTCAAATAATAAACGTTTGCTCAAAATCGGGATAAAACTGTAGAACAAAACATCAGTCACAAGAAATCGTCTAGCCTAGCGTAGCACCAGGCGCTGAGTACTCAGTCCCCAATGAACAAATTCCCCAATAAAATAAACTTTCTCCCCAAAAATTTGTATGGGCAGTAAATTCATTTTTTATTTCAATTAAAAATTTTTTGGCTTTTTAATTTAAAAGTTTTTATAAGATGCTGCAGCAAAAATGCTTCAAAAATAAGCTGCGAAACAGCTTTAAGTTTTTTTTAATTTTATTTATAAACATCAAATATAACGGAATGGTTCGCAAATTAAAGGAATCAGAACTTTAAAAATTTAATTACTTCATTCAGTAAGTGATCATCATTGAGCAGAGAAGTCAAATTCATAGAAGTTTCAAAAATGAAAAACTAATGCGGCGTTTAAAATTGTGCAAGGTTTCTTTAAGCAACTGCTTATAGTATATGTGTGGCTTATTTTGATCAACAGGTATTTATTTCCCATACGTAGATAAAATCTATCATAAGACTTTTCATCGAGCTGTGTTCCGCGAGCGAGTTGCGTCAGCTTCCGCGCGTTTGACAGCTATACCCATCATTTCGATATTATAGCTGAGCTGTGTTCCGAGAACGCTACGCGCGCGCATCTTCGCGTCCGCGCGCCGCTTCCTCGCGTTTGGCGGCTACACCCGTCCTGCCGCGCAGTTCTCGACATTAGTGCGACATTTACGCTTAGCTGTGTTCCACGAGCGCGTTGCGTCCGCCTCCGTCGCGTCCGCGTTCGCGCGCCGCTTCCTCGCGTTTGGCGGCTACACCCGTGCTGCCGCGCAGCTCTCGTTAACTTATTTAAATCGCTAAAATATATTTTTAAGATCATTGCAATATTTTAGCTGAGCTGTGTTTGGCAGCCACACCTGTGCTGCCGCGCAGTTGTTGCCAACTTATTTTAATTGTCAAGATATATTTTTCAGATCATACCGATATTCTAGCTAAAGGTACTATTACACGATGTGTTTTTTACATATGTACTGTCAAATTTTCCCACAGCAAAAGTTGTACACATCGTGTGTTACATATGAGACATTGTTTATGTACAACACATGAGGAAATTCACATGTACATTTTTCAATTAGGACATGTTCTATTTCGGCCTGACAAACATATGAAAATGCAACACTGCTTGTGGCGAAAGAAAAATAGAGTAAATTATAAAGATTAATTTTGAAAGAGACATAAATTGTTTAGTATTAATTAACAATTCAAAAATATATAACTTTTTTTAACACAAAATTTTTGTAAATTCACAAATTCAATCAGCTGTTGTTTACATTTAGAGGTTCTGTCATAAGAAAATACTGATGCATGTGTGAGAGCAAAAATTATGAATCGTATGTAAACGACAATTTTGACAGACATGCGGAATTTCATATGGATAAAAAAAGTGATAGTACATATTTAAAAAGCACATCGTGTAATAGCACCTTAAGCTGTGTTCCGCGTGCGCGTAACTTTCGCGCACCGAAATGATGCTATTGAAAAGAATACTCATTTTAAATGCGTTTATTGTAGGGCATATAATGAGAGCAGTATGCAAATTTTCACTAAAATAAATATTTAACAAAATTCCTTAAATAAAAATAAATAAAAATTTAAGAATGAATTTGGGAACCGTGAAGTTATTCCCGTATAAAACAAATTTCAGAGAAATCAGTTGAAAAATACAAATTTGTATACAGAAGAAATATACCAAACAACAAAAAATTAATTCTATATGAAAAGTGGGCGTAGAAGTAGGCGTGGTCGGTAAAAATCATATGGCTACCTTTCCTGGAATATGTTCTAAATTTCGGAGAAAGCCGTTGGAAGATAAAATTTACTATAACGAACAAATATACCAAAAAACAAAAAAAAATTAATTTTATGAAAATGTGGGCGTAAAGGTAAGCGTAGCAAGAAATACTATAATGCGATCTTTAATGGAGTAGAGAAATCACGTTTTCCAAATTTCAGAGAAAGCCATTGAAAAATAAAAGTTTGTATAGCAATCAAACAGAGAAAAAAAATAAAAGGAAAAAAATAAATTTGATATACATAGAAGTCGACGAAAAGTAGGCGTGGCATGTAAGAAGCATATGGCGACGTTCCCTGTAGTAGAGAGATCGTGCGTACCAAATTTCAGAGAAATCTGTTGAAAAATAAAAATTTTTATAGCAAATATACCAAGAAACAGAAAATTAATTGTATACAAAAAGTAGGCGTAAAAGTAGGCGTGGCCACTATAAAGCATATGGTGATCTTTCCTGTAGTACGTAGATCGTGTGTACCAGATTTCAGAGAAACCCGTTGCAAAAAAATTTTGTATAGCGAACAAATATACCAAAAAACAGAAAATGAATTGTATACAAAAAGTGGGCGTAAAAGTAGGCGTGGCTGGTAAGAATCATATGACATCGTGTGTATCAAATTTCGGACAAATCCGTTGAAAAATAAAAATTTGTATAGCGAACAAATATACCAAAAAACAGAAAACGAATTGTATACAAAAAATGGGCGTAAAAGTAGGCGTGAGTACGGAGTACGGAGATCGTGTGTACCAAATTTCAGAGAAATCCGTTGAAAAATAAAAATTTTTATAGCGGTCAAACAAACAAACCAACAGAAAATATAGATAACCAAAAAAGCCTTCATCGGCCACGTAGTTACATAGAAAATTACAAGTAAGAATCATAAATAACTTGTTTGTACTCCATAATTTAAAAACTAAATATCCTTAAAACTAGGCCTTTATCCTTCCTCTCCATGCATGACCTATACAACACACAATCCTGAGGTAATACATTTATATATACTGCCTAAAAATCCTTGAAAACCCTATAACCAGCGTTACTGCGTATAGACATGGATATAGATATGGGGATAAAAAGACAGAAAAAAACAAAAGAGAATAGACCATGTTACCAGTAATTTTGATAGAGAAAAAAAAAACAGATTTACAATACTCCTAACATGATGCTATAAATTTCTTAACATTACCGTCTTAAAACTCTCCAGGTTCATTGCAAAATTTCTACCCCTGTATGGAACGATGTCATAACAAGCATAAACAAGATGTTAATTCTTGGGCTTATTAACGCACTAGTTCTTGTAGAATGTGCTTCAAAATAATTATCACAATTCATAACTGAAGGTATATCTAATAGTCCAATCATTTCTGAACTATAATTATTGGATTCTAACTCTTTTCGTGACTTCACATGCCATAGAGATGAAATAAGTAGATCGAAAGATGCTGCCAACATGTTCAAGAGGTCCTTTGCCTTACCCTCGATCCTTTGAACGTGTTCGAGCATTTATATTTTTTGTAAAATTTGTTGACGGACTCCTGAGCTTCTTCGGGAAGCTCTCCAATTGGCAAAGACTGATATTTTATTAGATCTTTGCCATGCGCCAATATTTGATGGACTATCGGAGTCAATTTCTTCAAAGGATACATTTCCGTCAAGCGATGCAGTTTTCAAAGCATATTCTCCATATTTTGTAGAGTTAACATTTTCTTTGCAGTTTAAAACATTCAAGAACGTTCCCAATCTATTAATGATTTGATTGTTAAATCCAGTTATTCGAATTACTGCCTGATTTAAAAAAAAAAAAATCTCCGCAAAGTGTTTCCATCGTTTGACTATCCGTATCCACACCTGGTGCAGTCTATTTTTAGACCAATTCCTTTAAAAAACGCATCCTGTATTCGGTTCTTTCTGATCTTTGGCTTATCCTTATCTAATAGTGCGTTTACATCTAAGAAAAATCTAGTATATACGAGATTTCGAGCGAAATCTAGCTCATTTTTACTAGATTTCCCATACAAAATAAAATCTAGCTCGTTACTAGATTTGTGCAAAATCTAGTCAAACTTGGGCACTACCAAATGATACTACTGTGTTTTTTTAATATTGTAGTAGAAAATTACAACGCAGTGACTGAAAAAGGAAATAAAATATTAATTATTAACAAAAAAAAAAAAAAATTACGAATCTATAATAAAAAAAATATTTAGTAATTGAAAAGTTATAACTTTTTATATTGACATGTGCCCATTAGGGTGACCCTTCGTTATATGGAGGGAAAAAAAATTGTTCAAACTGTCGGTCTCACCCCCTAGAAATATGTGAATAGCAAAAAAACTGAGAAATACAAAGTTTTGGGCCAATCAAAAACCGTTTAGTCGTGGCGCAAAGCGATTGAAAATTTCAAGTGTGTTTATATGGGGAAAATATGACTTTTTTTCAGATTTTACGAAAATTTCGTTCTATAATTTTATTTTTCCTACAAGCAGTTACATAATTCGGGATCAGTATTAAATTATGCTTTCAAAAGGCTATAAAACTTCAAAATCGTATGAAACGTCGCCAAGAAATAGCAACTGCCCCAGACCACTTTTGTGCCAAAAAAAAACTAGGTCATGAAATTTTATGGCATTTTTTTCAACTTTGAGAAATTGATAAAAGCCGTCATTCTTTTTTGGTCTCTATACTTATAAGTACTCAGATATGAAGTATTGTTTTATTACCACGTTGTTAACCTATTGCGCATTGAGACCGAAAATTGGAAATTTTTTTGATAAAATTTTTAAAAATTTTCTTAAACAAAATTTTAAAAAATGAATCCATCACTTCAAGGATTTATTAAATGCATGTTGCAGATTAACTGTGTGTATTTTTAAGTAAATCACTCTGCCAGAATTTTTTTGACAAGGATTTTGTTTTCGCGGATTTCGGGAAAAATTGGATTTTTGTGAAATATTCTGTAAATGTACTCTTTCTAAATACCTTGAATCGAAAATTCATCACTTTTCTACTTTTAAATATTATATTTTATCTTAGTAGCCTAGGGTTTCGGAAAAAAATAATATGACACTATTAACCCTTTTGGAATTGGTGTCACATATGACCCCAAACTAATAAAATACAATTTATTCAAAAAATTCAAATATTTTTTAAGTGCTGTCCAATTTTTAAATGCGACACTTAAAATATAATAACCAAATATGTAGAAGTTTCGTTACAAAAATTTGGGATAAATCCGAGAACGTTAACCCATTATTTGCCAAGACCAGCTTTGGATTTTAAGATATTTTAAAACAAAAATGACCTAAAACGAGTTTTTCTATTAAACTCGTTGATACCACTGTTTAGAATTTAAGAAAAATAATGCGGTTAATTTTTATTTATTTAACCATTCAGTGCTCCTGGGAAGAAAATAATCCATTGTGATATATCTTTGGTCCAATTATCTGCTTATTGCTCGCGAATATAAATTAAAACAACTTTTAACCAATTTTGTTATAAAATTACTTTATATAATAAAGTAATAGTTGAATTTCAATCGGTGAGGATGCCATTACTTATAACGGTTGACATTTTTTGATTTTTTATAATCGGTCGCTTTATATTATCTTCAATGTCACCTACATGTTTTGAAACTTCTACCATTTTATTTCCCAGTTTTAAATAGTTTATTAAATAAAAGTAAATTTCAAATATAATAATATATATATATATATTAAATGAATACTACTCTTAATGGAATAAATTACAAAATTAAATGTGAATTTCAAAAACGTCCTATTTTTTAGACATATGACTTAAGTTGTTTTAATTTATATTCGCGAGCAATAATCAGATAATTGCACCAGAGATATATCACAATGGATAATTTTGATCTCAGGAGCACTGTAGGGTTAAATAAATAAAAATTAACCGAATTATTTTTCTTAAATTCTAAATAGTGGTATCAACGAGTTTAATAAAAAAATTCGTTTTAGGTCATTTTTATTTGAAAATATCTTAAAATCCAAAGTTGGCCTTGGCAAATAATGGGTTAACGTTCTCGGATTTATCCCAAATTTTTGGAACAAAACTTCTACATATTTGGTTATTATATTTTAAGTGTCGCATCTAAAAATTGGACAGCACTTACAAAATATTTGAATTTTTTGCATAAATTGTCTTTTATTAGTTTGGGGTCATATGTGACCCCAATTGCAAAAGGGTTAATGGAGTCATATTATTTTTTTCCGAAACCCTAGGCTATTATGATAAAATATAATATTTAAAAGTAGAAAAGTGATGAATTTTTGATACAAAGTATTTAGAAAGAGTACATTCACAGAATATTTCACATAAATCCAATTTTTCTCGAAATCCGCAAAAATAAAATCCTTGTCAAAAAAATTCTGGCAGAGGGATTTACTTAAAAATTCACACAGTTAATCTGCAACATGTATTTCATAAAACCTTAAAGTGATAGATTCATTTTTTTTAAATTTTCTTTAAGAAAGTTTTTTCAAACTTGAAAAAGGAGTTTTAAAAATTTTATCAAAAAAATTTACAATTTTCGGCCTCAGTGCGCAATAGGTTAACAACGTGGTAATGAAACAATACTTCATATCTGAGTACTTATAAGTATAGAGACCAAAAAAGAATGATGGCTTTAATAAATTTCTCAAAGTTGAAAAAAAAAAGCCATCGAATTTCATGACGTTTTCTGATTGGCCCAAAACTTTTTATTTCTCAGTTTTTTTGCTATTCGCATATTTCTAGGGGGTGAGACCGACAGTTTGAACACTTTTTTATTAAGGGCCACCCTAGTGCCCATTACAATTTGCTAAAAAATAATTGTTAAAAGTGAATTGTTTTTGTTGTTCAAACAATACATTTAACAAATGCTGATGTTTTTTTTCGCAAAATTTATATTTCACTTTGTGGTTTTTTCATTCCTGATGGATAATATAATTATAAAATCTGTTCCTTTTTAGAATTTTCCATATCTCATTCCATATTTTCCTATTGTTTTGTTTACTTTTGGTATTTCTAGTTTATGTTTTATTTTAATCAGCTGTTTACTGTTGTGGAAACAAAATCTAACAAAAAGTTAGATGTAAACGGTATAGATTTTGAAATAGATTTCAACTAAAATCTACAAGATTTTCCTCAGATGTAAAGTGTTCCTCTTTTAGCAAAAACTCCATACAACTCATCTTTGCATGCAATGGTGAAATTCCACATTCATAATTGCTTTCTTTATTTGTAGAATCGTTCAAATTTCGAAAGTTAGTTTGCGTCTTTTGCAAATCGGACATGGCATTGTTGAGTTTGTGTTTGTCAGTGCGTTTACAATTTTTCCGTCAACCATGGTCAGGTGGAACTCGTAACTACATTCAAGACATTTGCCTTCTCTAATTTTCAGCACTGCTGGCTTAATCTTGTCAATTTGTTCTTGATTGTCCTCCACAGTGTTCCTTGTGAGTTCTGGCAATTCCCTTGCAAATTCAAACATTATTGGGCGGTAATAATTCCTGATGACGTCCGTGGATTTTTCCGGTGTATGGAAACATCAAATTTAAACCGGGACAACAGATGCCATAAACATATTTCCGTCTGATATTGTAGCGTCATTGGAAGATATCCTTGGCTTATATACGCTACATCCAGATGATCCATCGCAACCCTGATTACTGATTAATGTCAACTTCTCAGGAAGCTTTTGCAATAAGATCCTGCACATTGACTTTCACTGAAACTTCCGTACCCTCCATACTTTCAGATTATCGTATAACCTATCAAGTTCTTCTAAAGCAGCTTCACGAAATCCGTTGGGTTGGTTGAGTTCCTAAACAGATCAACAATTCTGATTTGTTCAACGCCATGTTTTTAGAGTGTCAAACATAATTTTCCACACCAGACACAAAACACTTGTCGCGCCAACGTTCGGTCATAGACTAATCCAGGGATTATGCCTATTTTTCAATATACAGTCTGATCTATTATCTGATAGGTACCGGTTTATGATAGGGTTATGGTCCCATGTCTTAAAATGTACCTGTTACCTGTATACACATGAGATTTAGGTCGAATTGCGCAATATTGATAGTATGTACGTGTGCAAATAAGATGTGTGTCTACCTGTGGCGACCATAAGTCAATATTGTAAGAATATTATTGTTATGTGATTGGATGGTATTTATATTTTAAGTACATATGTACCTGCTAATCTAAAAGAATAGTTTATTTGTACACCTCAATTTACCAGGGATGCACGCCATACAATTTCTGGAACAATGTTTTTTATTTTACCATTTTTCTATAGCAGTCAAAGGAGCATCTGGGAGTTGCTTGACTTTGTTTAATTAGGTAAAGGAATAGTTATAAAGAACATGTTTTGAAAATTTTAAATTTTGCATTTGTATATTTGTAAATCTCGACTTTCCTGGAGAAACACAAAGCCAACAGTAAAATTTGTTTATGCTGAATAAATACATAAATCAATGGAAACAAAAAAAATTGCGATTAGTCACCTAGTTTTTTCATATCTACCTAAACCTAGACCAAATTGCCTAAAAATGGCGTGATTTTTGAAAACTGAAAATCGGTCAACTTTGAAGGGTTGTATCTTTTGAACCAAAACCTTGATTTTATTGAAGATGAGTTTATTCCACCCAAATTTTTGCAAGCCCATTTGTTCTAAGAACCCCAGTGTGAGGCGGTTCCCATATCTATGTGTAGCTTTATTAGCCAAATTTTTAAATTCGTCATCTTAAATAACCAAGAAAGCTCTCTTCAGACAATTTCACAGACTCCAAAGTAGACATTTATCTTTATTCCAAACAATTTAAAATTTCCGTTTGTTCCATTGTTAGGAATTCAGCTTAAAATTCAGGCAGTCGCTTAGTACTCTACGTATTGTGGTCTAACAAGAATGTTTTTTTTCTTCTTCACTCTCTCAGTGCTATTATTATGTCCTAGACTGTATGTTGGTGTGTGTGTTAGTAAGTAGAGTTTTGTTTCAAAAAATAAATATAAATAAAATAAAGAAAACAAAAGTAACAAGAATAAAGAAGTGCAATTTGTCACGTAACTGGACTGTTGATGACATCGAATGTAAATTTCTCTTTAGTTTTAATCTTCTCATTCTCTTTTGTAACACGAGCTTCAAATGAGGGCTCTTCTATATCAGTTTTAGCATGTATCAGCATTCGATGAGGATCATTATTCATTAAGAACAACACATTTCTCGTTTCCACTTTACCTTATTTCAAAATTCTCCTTCGGTCAATGGAACCATAAAATTTGTCATATACGAGTAAACGGCAACGAAGACGACGTTCTGTCGACTGGTTCTGATGAGGGTGTGTCTCTTCTTACACTTGTGTATTGTCTAAAGATTGTTTTTGTTTAGTATATGTTAATAATAATACCCATCCATTCATGGGGACTGAACCACTTTATAGATAGATTGTTCTGTATATGATAATATCAATTTGCTTTGCTAGCACAGGAAATATTATTTATGACGGAAGAGTTTTCAAATTTATAGATAGATAATTATTTGTTAAGGAATATTTATATTGTAATATGATATACAGTAATGAGCAAAACAAAAGCTACAAAATTAACAGGAATCTTTCAATTGAAGGATTATTCACTGTCAAGTTGTGTGGTTCAAACATATGGGGGTTTAGTCAATATTTTGGAAAAATTCGAAAACACTAAAAGGGAATATTTGCATATATTCTGAAGCAACTTATTCAATCTTAACAAAGTTTAATGACCATACACATCTGATCATAATAAAAGATACATCTCCAGCTAATTTCTTCAGAAACAAAAAAAAAAAAAAAACCTTTTTCCACACAAAAAAAAATTAATCAAAGCAATCAAGAAAACAAGATACTTCAATATTTTATATAAAAAATCATTCACTTAAAACAATTTAGACAATTTTTCAATTTTAACACTTTATAAGCTTTTCATGTTAACAGATACATTTCTAAAGTTATAAGATATAAGATAGTTTCTTGCTGTAAGGAGTGAGACCGAAGAACTCTTTACACACCTTTTTCCTCTGAATTTTTTCGCAAGAGTTATTTGAAATATTTTTTGATCAAGTTATCATTGAAAAACATGTCAGTTATAAATATCCTTAATGACAACCCTGTTCATTTTTTCTCGTTAGTTTGATTAAAATGAGTGATGTAACTTGATCCTACAAAAAATGACCAAAGACGCAAAAGTCCGCCGTCAAACTGTTTCCAAAGTTATTAGAATGTATCAGGAAAATTTTAACATTGATAAGAAACATGGTTCGACAAGAAACAAAGGTCCAGATGACGTTTCTAAGGACAACAAAAGAGAAATGATATTGAAAAGAGATCCCAACGCATTCGGTAGAAAAGCAGCAAGGTTATCTCACTGCTCGGACTATTGGTGCGAAAAGTTAAAGCCAATGTAATCAGGTAACAGTAAAAGAGCCACTTTGGTGAAGAGTTTTGTTTCGAAAATTTCACTATTGGGTAAAGGATATTGGCGTAGGCTGTTCACAAAACGACAGGTAGTGGCAGGCATTTTTATTTTTTACCCGAAAGGAAATCTATAATATGAATAGGCTAGGCGATTTCTTGTGACCGATGTTTTGTTCTACCGTTTTATCCCGATTTTGACCAAACGTATATTATTTGAAAGGTATTTCCTTTTAGATGTTTTCCAGATTTCCAGATTTTTAAATTTTGTCCTTTATTTCGAGTAAATTACATTTAAAATTGCTACTAACACATACATAAAATTATAACACATACATAAAATTATAAAGTGTTTGTTAATGAGTTTGTTATCTTCATTCACAATAGTAATAATCACAAAGTTGAAACATAAAGTTAACTAGAATTTGCACTCGAATTTCGAGCGCTGGAATCTGCAAGTATAAATAATCGAAATACAATAAACAAAACTCAGCGGAGTTATTACGTCGTAACTAAGATCTAGCACGTGAAAGTGGAAATTAAATATATTTTATTGAATTAAAAGAAAGTATGGCAAAGATTGCGGATATTTCAATAGAAACTCGTCACAATATTGCTGCAATACACAAAATTTGGAAAAGCAATCAAGCAGTTGCAAAGGACTCAAAATATCGTCTCGAATCGTGGACAATATTTTAACAAAATTCAAAGAGGATGGTACAATTGCGAATAAAAATCGAAGCGGTCGACCCAGAGTAACAATAAAACGTGAGGATCTTGTAATAATAATGACAGGTAAACGAAATCATCGCCTAACAGCTCCAGAAATAGCCGCCCACATAAACAGCTGCAAAACGAATGCAGTAAGTGTGACTACAGAATCTCTATGAAAAAGCCTCACCTTCGCCCACAATATAAAAGAAAAACATTAGAGTGTGGCAAAAAAATATGAAAACTGGGCTTTCAAAAATTGGTGCAAGCTCCTTTGGTCCGATGAATCGAAGTTTAAAGTGTTCGGCTCCAAGAGACGAGTTTTTGTGAGGCGCTCACCTGAAGGACGTGCCTAGTGCCAACAGTCAAACGCGGGGGAAGTTCCGTAATGGTTTGGGGTTGCTTTGTCTGCGAAAATGATGACGAGTCATGCAGAATCGAAGGAAGAATCGATAAAACCCGATATAAAACTATCATGAAAGATCGTTCCATGGCCATTGGATTAAGAATTAATTGTGCGTTGGAAAGGAAATTCATATTTCAGCACGATAATGACCCAAAACATACAGCAATAATTGGTAAACAGTATTTAGAGACTCAGGAAGCAGCTGGAACCTGTAAAGTTATGGAATGGCCACCTCCATCCTATAAAGCTACTGTGGAATGAATTTTATATGAAGGTTCGAAGTACCTGTCCTACATCTAAGGAAGACATGTGGAATAAAAATTTTTTCAGTCTATAGAGAAGTTAGCAGAAGCCAAACTTTTTTTCTCAACAGAAGTATCTGAGACTGTGTTTCTACGAAAATACGCCAAATTTGTGAGTTTTTTTTATCGCAAAGTTAAAAAGATCAGAGCCTTTGTGAATAAAAATATTGCCGTGATCTGAAATAGTTTTCCTAATGAAAGAATCTAAGCATCTTAACTGTTTTCAACTAAAGAAACTTATAATCTGAACCAGCAATTTAAAAGAAACAAGTAAGAAAATTATAGTCGGTCTAGACCGACTATACGATACCCTATACCATGCGTTTAGAAACTCTATCTCTTAGGCCCAACTAACTGGACATAGAAAATAAGCAAAAACCAAATTTGAGTGGGATTTTTATTAATTTTTTTTGGCTGCAGATATGAAAAAGTTCATATCGGATGATATATCTATATGGGGACTAGGTCCAAAAATGGACCGATCCTGATCATGTTTGGTAAAGTCTCTTTTATTTTGCAAAAATATATACAAACAAAATTTGAGAAGAATCAGTGCAATATTTTTGTTTGGTCTAGACCGACTATAATTTTCTTACTTGTTTTATTTATTTTTATTTTTTATTTTTGAATGTGGAAATTCCTAAACCCGAATGTGATAGAAATAGCTGCGTTTATATTAAAAGTTTTACCTTTTAAACATCATAGAATTATCCATTTCAAAACGCATACCTGAAATAAAAGAGAAAAAAATATTTTATATACTCGTTTTATAAAAATTTAATCGTAAAAAATATATAGCAGTGTTCAAAAATGTTGGTTTATTTCTTAGATCATTTAATTTATCAAAAAAGTAGTTTTAAGAAACTCTGTAAATATTTAAGCATTAAAAAAATTTAAATATTTCTATTTACAAAATAAAAAGTAAGTCTGTGTACCGCAATCACCACCGCACTCAATCCAAATTCCAGATTTTGATAAATAATTTAATTATGGGCCACTCACTGTCTTGATTGAGAACAATTTTTCACAGAATTTTATTTTGATAACTCAAAAAATAATTTCGATTGAAAATTTCTAAAATTTCACATTCGTTATTTATTTTACAAAATAAAATACTAAGAATAATTTTACTCTGTCACAATTAACCAATTATGGCCCCCTAGTAACAGTGAAATGAGGTCTGACGTTTGTTCTTCTTCTTTAATTAAAAACCAATGCGGCTGCTAGCCCCATGTAGCGCGATTCAGTAACTTCTTTTAACGATAATTGAATCATTTAAAAAAGTAAACTACAAAATTAACGATTTTGCTTTTCACTAACATTTTTAAACGATATTCGCTATTGTTTAAATCAGCTGTTGTTGTTATCTAAACGACAACAATTTTGTGTTGTTTATTCAATCACTAAAAAGTTAAATTTTTACGTTGAAAAGCCGTTTGAATATTTGGACTATTGGCAATTTTGTAATCGAATATGCACCATCCTCGACAGCAAAACATGTCCAACAACGACTTATTTTTTTACATAAGTAAAACTCATAATATAATGAAAAAATAATAAAAGAATAAAAATAGAATTCAGTCTTTCAGGCGTACTTGAGGATGATCACATTTCCAAAATTAATTCTTCATCTCCACCTTCAAGACGCAGTTGAAACAATTATAATCAACCCATTTAGGAAAATACACTTCACTACAAACAACCTGTTAATGTGTTATAAAAATGAGTTTGTTTTTTGTGTTGATGTGTGAATTGGCTATAATTAATTAGCATACTTTTAGGGTCTTTATTTAATTAAAAAATAAAATTTCCTAGAATTTGCACTCGAATTTCGAGGGCTGGAATCTGCTTGTTTGTGTTGATGTGTGAATCTATAATTGATTAGCATACCTTTAGGGTCTTTATTTAATGAGAAAAATAAAATTTCCTAGAATTTGCACTCGAATTTCGAGGGCTGGAATCTGCTAGTATGTATATAATACAATTTTTATGTGCGCAATCCCTAGACATACATATTTAAATAGTCGACCTTATTAAATATGCGGTTCTCAAAGTTTGACCTTATTATGGATAAAAAAAATTATATTTTTTAAATGTTTTCCACGATAAATTACAAAATAGAATAACAGTGTAACCTATTAATTAAATGCGTCTTTAAAATATTCAAAACTTGCCCGATATTCTATGATTTAGAATTTAATTATTAATAGAACAGAAGTATGTATTCATAAATTTTCGATTTAAGTAAAACACACAACTGAATGTAAATCTCTTTTTAGAATGGCTAATTATAATCACAAGGAATGAGATCGAAAAAATCTTACCAATACATAATATGTAATAATATGGAAACCAGTGAAGCCAGAATTTTGATTTTTTATTTAATTGGAATTATATTAAAGCTTACAAAAATATAATAATTTTTATAGTTCTGATCACTACATATGAACTTATGGATTTTTCCGGAAACCCTTTCATTAGGAATTTTATAGTGTATTTTGTACCTTTTTTAGAACAGGTAGTCAGTCGAACTCCGTTTAAAGTCTTTCATATTTTGCTAGTACCTGTTTTGTGCTCTTCGACTTCCTTTTCACAGTGAGTGTCACTTAAAATCGTACAGCAACTGGGAGGCTTACAATTTCTTTCCCAAACCAAAAACTTGTTCTATGCTTAACTAAACGATATGACAAAATATTTGAATAATATGTAAAAAAAAAAAAGTGAAAAATACGAAAATGTGACGTCACTTAAAATCGTACAGTTGATAATTCAATTTAAATTTCGGGGAAACCCATGAATTTTGTAATTGCAAGGTATATTCATTGCCGCTTGAGTTGTTTCTAGTGACTTATTAAGAGTTCTCGAGAAGAGCACGATGTGCTAGTTATCATGATAAAATAGGAAAAAGTAGTGTAGAAATCGCAGGAATACTGAACAGGATCAGCCGCACTATTCACAATAAGTTGAAATATTAAAGATTTTGTACTAATTTTGACTAATTTTTCTTAACTTTAAAACACACATTATTTCAGATGTGTACGATTTTATTTGACAATCACTGTAGTCTTCTTTGCAAACACTCCTTAATATAAATTTCGGTATTTGTTGTAACAAATGACTTGCTTCTTTTCAGCAACTGCATATTGGAAATTTCGTCTGCTTTTGGGTCCTAAACTAGTTTGCGACATTTGCTCGAGCATTACTATATAAAAACTTTGATCCGGGACCAAAAATCTGTCACTAAATTTTTTTTTTTTTTTTTTAACATTATTTCAATTTCCGTGCTCTGTTTTTGACCTCTAAATTTTTACAAAGTTTGTATGTCTGGATTTTTTTTTACTTTATGTGTTTTCCAACCTACAATGGCCTTCACTTGTCGCACCAAATAGTCCGAGCACTGACCTAACCAGGTTGCTTTTCTACCGGATGTGTTGGGAGTTCATTTCAATATGCTTTATTTTCCTTGGCCCTACAAAGATCATGTGGATTTCTTTCGACCCGAGCAAAATTTCCTATCACTGGTCAAATTCTTCTCATACTTTCTAATAACATTGGAAACAGTCTGACGACAGGCCTTTGATTCTTTGGCCCACTTTTTGTAGGATCAAGTTGAGGTTCACAATTTTGAGTTGGTAACTCTGCTTTATTTGCTTTTCATTTGGCTTGGTTTGCCATTTCCTCATGGAAAAACTTAGACGAGAGCAACGCTTGCAAATTGGGCATTTCGTCAATTTTATGGCAGTCATAATCGTCCATCAGAGCGGCTAATTCGAATAACTATGGGTCGTTTTCGCGCCACGTTTACTCTTAATGATCATAAGCATCCCGTAAGATGGGAGTTTCATTACAAAATTTTATTCAGTCATAAAGCTCCTTTTGGTTGAATGAGTTTAAGTAAATAAGCAAAATTGTCGCAGTTGGAGTGAAGATAATCCAAAACCTTTTTTCAAAAGGTTTTATGGGCCAGTGGAGGCTTTGGTCCATATGCCTTTAAAAAAGATGTTGGGCAGAATGTTATTGTTAATGGTGAACGGTATACAGAAAAGTTTTTTCGTACCTCAATTATCTCAAAGAAACTTTTAATGAACGAAAAATTTCACGTAATGGTCCTGTTAATTCACCACCAAGTTCGTGTGATTTAAACCCATTTGATTATTATACCCTATACCACTATGTGGTTTGGGTATAATGACTTTGTGCTGCTGTAACAACCAAAAATATTTGACCTAGACCCATCTTTAATTATACCAATCGAATCAGAATCACTTTCTGAGTTGATTTAACAATGTCCGTCCGTCCGTCCGTCCGTCTGTGTGTCCATGTAAACCTTGTAATCAAATTGCAGGTCGCAAATATGAATATATTTTGATGAAATTTGGTATATAAGCTTTTATCGGGCATGGGATGAACGCTATTGAAATTGGTGAGAATCGGTCCATGTTCAGACCTAGCCCCCATACAAATTACCCCTATGAAATCGACATAAATTGCCATAAGATCCAAATTGTCAAATAGATCTTACTCAAATTGGGTTTTGTATGCGTTCACTACGTCCATTAATGAGTAGTCCAAAAATGATCCCTTTGGCCCCATATAGAGCTGATTCCCGATCTTCACTCAAATCTATTAAAAAACAAAAATATTACACTGGTTCTTCTCAGATTTTGTTTGTATATATTTTTGCAAAATACAAGAGACTTTACCAAACATGATCAGGATCGGTCCATTTTTGGACCTAGTCCCCATATAGATATAGCATCCTATATGAACTTTTTCATATCTGCAGCCAAAAAAATTAATAAAAATCCCACTCAGATTTGGTTTTTACTTATTTTATATGTCCAGTTAGTTGGGCCTAAGAGATAGGGTTTCTAAACGCATGGTATAGGGTATCGTATAGTCGGTCTAGACAGTTATTGGCGTAATACGCCCGCCAATGCTGCGAAAAGTGTGTGAAAATTGGAGATCCAGATTGGAGTTCGAAATAAAATATTAATGGTATTAAATTATCTATCCAACAAAGCCAGCTTAATTGATATTAAAAATATTTGCTTTTGCTTTATTTTAATTCTCATTCTATTTTATCACACATCTATAATATTAATAGGCTAGCCTATTTCTTGTGACCGATGTTTTGTTCTACTGTTTTATCCCGATTTTGACCAAACGTATATTATTTGAAAGGTATTTCTTTTTAGCCGTTTTGCAGATTTACAGATTTTTAATTTTTTCCTTTATTTTGAGTAAATTGCATTTAAAGTTGCTACTAACACATACATAAAATTATACAATGCTATGTGTGTGTTTATTAAATTTGTTAATGGTGTTTGTAATACAAATAAGTTTGTTTTTTCGAGAGCTGGAATCTGCTAGTTTTAATCAAACTAACAACATATGACAGGATTGCCATTAAACATAACTGTTTTATTTTTTAAAAAAATAAATAAATAAATTCAAATAAAGCTTGCGAAAAAAAAGTTAAGATGTGTGTTAAGATTTTTTCGGTCTCACTCCTTAGTTTGTAAATATTGCCATTAGATAAGATTCTGCATTTAAGAACTGGTTTAATAAAAATTTAAATAAATTTTATTTGGTTTACCAAAAACTAATAATAAAAAACATTTCTTTTTTTTAATAATAAATTAGTTTTTTTTATCACCCAACCATATACAGAATGTTCCATAATCTTTTGGCTAGAGAATAGTGGTTAGAAAGTAATGTTAAATAGAAAAAACCCACTATAAATACGAGGTCATTGAATTTTTTATAAAATTATTTATATTATATACATATATATATATATACTTGTATATCAGTTTACATATTTAAAAAACAAAAATTTAGCAAAGAAAACAAGTAAAATTCTAAAAATCGAAATGAAGAAAGAATGTTTTAACATTTGCGAAATTAAAAAAACAGTTAAGAATAACAATTAAAACAAAAAACTAGGAAAAAAAAATTGCCAAAAAGTCAATAAACTCTAAAATGTATTCATGATGATGATCTTGAATTCTCAACTACACAATAATAATGCTGAGCTTAGCACGATGTCAATAACACCGGGCCAGGCCACCAAACAGCAATAAACTAAAAACGGCAGAACAACTATTCAACCAACCATCGAATCAACCAACCAACATACATACATACATACATACACATGAATGAGCCATACTTAGCAGAAAAACAAAACGAAGCCAACGAAATCAGTGTTACCAACACGTTTACGACTGCCGTTGTTGTTGTTGCTGTTGCTATTTTCTCTCTTTCTTTTTACAACAACCTGAATACAGCTACAACTATTTACACTACATGTTACGACGATAATGTTCTAGAGCAGTGGTTCTTAACCTTTTTAGCTACCGGCACCCCTAAAATTTTCAAACAATATTCTCGCACCCCTTACTAGAAATTATTGAGTTATATAAATTAAAAAACAAACATTATGCAAAACATATTTTTTATTAATTTTATGTGCGTAACAAATATTTTATAAATTTTAATTGTTAGCTGAAATAATCAATTATAAATTATCAAAGTTTTTATTAATGGCTTTTTTGTTGTTGCTTTTCCTCAATTATTTTTGAAAACCGGGGGATCTTTTTTGAAATAGCTACACGCATATCATTACTAACATTAAGTCTATTTCTAGCTTTTGTTTTTATATGCACAAGTGACGAAAATCCCATCTCACACAAATATGTTGTGGCAAATGGAACAAGATGCTGAAGCGCTATTTTAGCTAATCGTGGATATGACATTACTTGAGCACACCAGAAATTTTCCAAATTCTCTGCTTCAAATTCCATTTGATTATGTCCATTTGTCCGTAGTTCAACAAGGTCATCTTTCAATAAATTACTGTCATCCATTGAGTCCAGATTATAAATAAATGGATCTAATATCCATTTTTCTGATATATCTATATCTCCAGTAGCAAAATATCCCTCAAAAGATTCGCTCAACTTTTGCAAATGATCTTTAATTTCGGTGGTAATATTGTTTCTTTCATCATCTGAAACAAGAACTTCTTCAAGCAAAGGAAAGTTAGCATAATTTATCTTGTCAACACGGTTAATCCAAATTGAAAGTTTTCGACTAAACGCAGTCAACTTCTCTTTCGCTGTTATAGTGTTCACTCCAAATCCTTGGATTGAAATATTTAATTCATTAAGGTGCGTGAATATGTCTGCCAAATACGCTAGCTGAATTATAGCATCTCTATTGCTGAATTCATCAGCTAAACTACTGCCTTGATTATTAAGAAACTGCATTATTTCACTTCGCAATTCGTACACACGATTTAGCATACGTCCACGCGATAGCCATCTTACTTCTGTGTGAAATAAAAGGACAGTATGCTCGGCACCAAGTTCTTCGCATAAAGCACGGAAGAGACGATGATTTAAAGCTCGACCTCTGATAAAATTTACAACTTTGACTGAAGTGATTAATGTTTTCTTTAATTTTTCAGGCAATGTCTTTGTAGCTAGCGCATGTCTATGTAAAATACAATGGGTAATTGTAACGTGAGGCACTTCCTTTTTTACATACGCTACAAATCCAGAATTTTTGCCTAACATGGAAGGAGCTCCATCAGTACAAATTGATCCTATTTTGTTCATCGGTATCTCATATTGTAATAAAAAGTCTTTGACTTTATTAAATATATCAATTCCTTTTGTAGTCAATTCTAATGGTTCACAAAACAAAAATTCTTCAACAATTTCTTTTTCTTTTACATATCGTACAAACACCATCAGCTGAGAACAATTTTCAACATCTGTAGATTCATCCAATTGAATACCCACTGGGACATTACTAGCTTTAATATCTTCAATTACTTGTTGTAAGATGTCTTTACTTATATCAGAAATTCTAGTACGGATTACGTCATTTGACAAAGGAATTTGTTGAAGCTTTTGTTGTGCTTCAGTACCCAACACTATTTTTGCCATTTCTAATGCACAAGGCTTTACAAGTTCTTCAGCTATTGTATGTGGTTTCTTCTTCTTGGCACAGATATATGCAACTTGATAAGACGCTTGCAACAGCGGCTTTTCGTGTGATATAAATCCAAAAGTTGTGATAGTTCCACTTTTATCAAATCGAACTCGTTTAGATTTCAAACTTTCAAAATCATAGCCAGCATCTACACCACCATGCTGTTTGGTAAAATGCTCATTTAGTTTCGACGGCTTGAGATTGGCGTTTGAAAATTTATTGCAGCACAGAATACATTGTGGTCGCTGCGTTCCATCCTTCTCCGTTGTAAATGTAAAACCATAACGAACATAATCGTCATTCCAACATCGTTTCTTTGACATGGCGTAAACTAAATTAAATTTTTTAATAAAACACTAAAAAAATATTAAACTTCTATCTATTATTGCTATATTTTAGCTTACCTTTTGAATTTGACTTTAATGTACCAAATTATATTCTAATAATTAGAATATAAATATTCAACTAAACTTGTAAAATTAACTTGTATTAATTATTTTATTATTAATATTTAACTTTTAATATTCAACACGAAAATTCAAACTTGTAATAGTCGACACTAAAATTCAATTATTTTTAAATTTTTCTTCAATGTAATGTGCGCATCAACAGTATTTATATTTCTAAGAATAATCGCAACAATCAACTGAAATTTCGAGGAAATATAAAAATTAGTATAGAAACTAGAAACGCATTTGAATTTTTGTAATTGTAGAAAAAATACAAAAATTAATTTGTCTCGATGGTTTATAATTTACAAACATATTTAAAAAATGTTTAGGGAATAAAAAATTTACTAACCAAAATGAATTTTTAAGATTAGTTTTTTATTTTGCTAGCTACACGTGAATTTGTAAAATTACAATTTCGCACCCCAAAATATTCAAGCTCGCACCCCTAAGGGGTGCGTGCACCACCGGTTAAGAACCACGGTTCTAGAGGTATACCTCTGTTGTTGTTATTGCTTGGAGCTGGCAATCAAAGCTAGTTGACGCAATTAGATATTTGCGGAAAAAATTAATACAAAAAAAAATAAATAAATAAACAGTGAAGAAAAGAAAAAGAACGAACCCAATCAAAGTCACAACAAATGAACAAGCAGACAGACAGTTTTAATATCTTGTCCCCTACTAAAATATAAACAAAATCCCAAAAAATTTCAAAAATTAAAAAAAAAAAATTCAATTCAATTCAATTTCAATTTATTTACATAATATTTTCAATTATAAAGATATAACAGTATTTATAAAGAGGTTAGGACAACTCGTTCCTTTTCTATTTAAGAATAAAATAACAATTTCTTTAACATAGTTTTTTTTTTAATGTAGGGAGAAAATTTTAAAAAAACCACTTTTTTTTTTTTTTTTTTTTTATTTTAGATTTTGAATAAAATGGATTTACAACTTATAAGTAGGTAAAATTATGATGAGATTACCTCATTGATGTGATATAAAAAAAAAAAAAAAAAAAATCCTTAAAAACAGAATTTAGTTTCAGAAAAACAAAAACTGACCATGACTTAAACTTACTGTAAAGCACCGAGAAAAAAACTTTTTAAGTAGCTTATTTAAAGCAGTTTTTAAAACCATAATCAAAAAAAAATAGTTAATTAATTTTAACAACATGTTGTAGAACAAAAACAACAAAAATGGGGAAAAATTGGGAAAATGTTAAATTCGGACAGTTAGGAACACTGCTTGATTAAGGGGGGGTAAGGTTTTAAAACATTTCTTTGCATTTCTCTTTCTGAATGCACAACATGTCGAGAGTGTTGTTTCAAAATTTCAAGTAAATCGGGGCAAAACTTAAGAAGATATAGCGTTTCTAGCGACCGGCCTCATACGGTATATCGTATATAAATCAGTTTTTAATAAACTATAAATCGATTTTCTCGCAAATAAATGTTCGAAGTCCGTGAACATCATAACTCAAAAGCTACTTGACCGATTCTTTTGAAATTTTATACACTATATCTATACATAAATCATCAGGTAACCATGAAAAGTTTTTTTTGTTTTCAATTTTCTTCCCCATTTTTTACTTCAAAATGCTGAAGGAAAAAAAAAATGGAAAAAAATTCTTCGTGACTACCTCAGATCCGGTAACGAGTTATGATGTTCACCGCAAAACCACAAAGCCTACGGAGATTCGCTGTCACGGACTTATTTATTAAAATTTTGAATTGAAAATTTTTTTTTTAAGATAATTTAAGTGTTATGCTACATATACACGTTAATATGGAATAAATAATCCAACATTATTCATAACTTCATAAAAGAATTATGAAAATACGACTTTTTTAACTTTTAAAACCTTGTAATTGTTTTTAAGTGCAACCAACTTCATCAGAGAATTTTCGCTGTTTGCAGACATCAAAAGAATGCTGACTGGTAAGAAATTTAGCACTGATGAAGATGTAATCGGCGAAATTGAGAACTATTTGGAAGCTAAAGAAATCAAGGTAATTTGAAAAAAAAGAGTACTTTTTTATTTTAGAAAAAAAATCATGTGAGTCCGATCACAAGGGAGATGTGTAAACATCTAATAATTAAAGAAAACATCAACATCATATTTTCCAGTGCATAAAAAATAAGTCGATTATGCTATTTTCTGAAATTCAATTGATGTTTTCTGAAATGCACTTGATGTTTTCTGAAATTCAATTGATGTTTTCTGAAATACAATTAATGCTTTCAGCAATTCATGTGATGCTTTTTGAAACTCTATTGATGTTTTCTGAAATACAATTTATGTTTTCTGAAATACAATTGATGTTTTCTGAAATTCAATTGATGTTTTCTGAAATTCAATTGATGTTTTCTGAAACTCGAATGATGTTTTCTGAAATTATATTGATGTTTTCTGAAATACAATTGATGTTTTCTGAAATTCTATTGATGCATTCTGAAATTCAATTGATGTTTTCTGAAATTATATTGATGTTTTCTGAAATTCTATTTATGTTTTCTGAAATTATATTGATGGTTTCTGAAATACAATTGATGTTTTCTGAAATTATATTGATGTTTTCTGAAATTCTATTGATGCTTTCTGAAATTCAATTGATGTTTTCTGAAATTATATTGATGGTTTCTGAAATACAATTGATGTTTTCTAAAATTATATTGATGTTTTCTGAAATTCTATTGATGCTTTCTGAAATTCAATTGATGTTTTCTGAAATTATATTGATGGTTTCTGAAATACAATTGATGTTTTCTGAAATTATATTGATGTTTTCTGAAATTCTATTTATGTTTTCTGAAATTCAATTGATGTTTTCTGAAACTCGAATGATGTTTTCTAAAATTATATTGATGTTTCCTGAAATTCTATTGATGCTTTCTGAAATTCAATTGATGTTTTCTGAAACTCAAATGATGTTTTCTGAAATTATATTGATGTTTTCTGAAATTCTATTTATGTTTTCTGAAATTCAAATGATGTTTTCTGAAATTATATTGATGTTTTCTGAAATTCTATTTATGTTTTCTGAAATTCAAATGATGTTTTCTGAAATTATATTGATGGTTTCTGAAATACAATTGATGTTTTCTGAAATTCTATTGATGCATTCTAAAATTCAATTGATGTTTTCTGAAACTCGAATGATGTTTTCTGAAATTATATTGATGTTTTCTGAAATTCTATTTATGTTTTCTGAAATTCAAATGATGTTTTCTGAAATTATATTGATGGTTTCTGAAATACAATTGATGTTTTCTGAAATTATATTGATGTTTTCTGAAATTCTATTTATGTTTTCTGAAATTCAATTGATGTTTTCTGAAACTCGAATGATGTTTTCTAAAATTATATTGATGTTTTCTGAAATTATATTGATGTTTTCTGAAATTCTATTTATGTTTTCTGAAATTCAAATGATGTTTTCTGAAATTATATTGATGTTTTCTGAAATTTTATTTATGTTTTCTGAAATTGAAATGATGTTTTCTGAAATTATATTGATGTTTTCTGAAATTCTATTTATGTTTTCTGAAATTCAATTGATGTTTTCTGAAACTCGAATGATGTTTTCTAAAATTATATTGATGTTTTCTGAAATTATATTGATGTTTTCTGAAATTCTATTTATGTTTTCTGAAATTCAAATGATGTTTTCTGAAATTATATTGATGGTTTCTGAAATACAATTGATGTTTTCTGAAATTCTATTGATGCTTTCTGAAATTCAATTGATGTTTTCTGAAACTCGAATGATGTTTTCTGAAATTATATTGATGTTTTCTGAAATTCTATTTATGTTTTCTGAAATTCAAATGATGTTTTCTGAAATTATATTGATGTTTTCTGAAATTCTATTTATGTTTTCTGAAATTCAAATGATGTTTTCTGAAATTATATTGATGGTTTCTGAAATACAATTGATGTTTTCTGAAATTCTATTGATGCATTCTAAAATTCAATTGATGTTTTCTGAAACTCGAATGATGTTTTCTGAAATTATATTGATGTTTTCTGAAATTCTATTTATGTTTTCTGAAATTCAAATGATGTTTTCTGAAATTATATTGATGGTTTCTGAAATACAATTGATGTTTTCTGAAATTATATTGATGTTTTCTGAAATTCTATTTATGTTTTCTGAAATTCAATTGATGTTTTCTGAAACTCGAATGATGTTTTCTAAAATTATATTGATGTTTTCTGAAATTATATTGATGTTTTCTGAAATTCTATTTATGTTTTCTGAAATTCAAATGATGTTTTCTGAAATTATATTGATGTTTTCTGAAATTTTATTTATGTTTTCTGAAATTGAAATGATGTTTTCTGAAATTATATTGATGTTTTCTGAAATTCTATTTATGTTTTCTGAAATTCAAATGATGTTTTCTGAAATTATATTGATGGTTTCTGAAATACAATTGATGTTTTCTGAAATTCTATTGATGCTTTCTGAAATTCAATTGATGTTTTCTGAAACTCGAATGATGTTTTCTGAAATTATATTGATGTTTTCTGAAATTCTATTTATGTTTTCTGAAATTCAAATGATGTTTTCTGAAATTATATTGATGTTTTCTGAAATTCTATTTATGTTTTCTGAAATTCAAATGGTGTTTTCTGAAATTATATTGATGGTTTCTGAAATACAATTGATGTTTTCTGAAATTCAATTGATGTTTTCTGAAACTCGAATGACGTTTTCTGAAATTATATTGATGTTTTCTGAAATTCTATTTATGTTTTCTGAAATTCAAGTGATGTTTTCTGAAATTATATTGATGGTTTCTGAAATTCAATTGATGTTTTCTGAAATTCTATTGATGCTTTCTGAAATTCAATTGATGTTTTCTGAAACTCGAATCATGTTTTCTGAAATTATGTTGATGTTTTCTGAAATTCTATTTATGTTTTCTGAAATTCAAATGATGTTTTCTGAAATTATATTGATGTTTTCTGAAATTCTATTTATGTTTTCTGAAATTCAAATGATGTTTTCTGAAATTATATTGATGGTTTCTGAAATACAATTAATGGTTTCTGAAATTCTATTTATGTTTTCTGAAATTCAAGTAATGTTTTCTGAAATTCTATTGATGTTTTCTGAAATTCAATTGATGTTTTCTGAAACTCGAATGATGTTTTCTGAAATTATATTAATGTTTTCTGAAATTATATTGATGGTTTCTGAAATACAATTGATGTTTTTTGAAAAACAATTGGAAAATGTTTAGAAAAGAACATATCATAATTTTTTCACCAATACAATCATAAATCACACAGCGTTATCTGCTTCAGCTCACACCGATATGAGTTACGCTGTTTTTGTGATTGTATTGTGAAATAGAAATTTACCCCCCTGTGCGTATAGATGTTTACACATCAAAAAAATTTTTAAGTTTAACTTTGACCTAGAATTCCTAAAAAAAAGTACTCAATCAATTTTAATGAAATTAAAACTGACTCAAGTTCAACTAAATATATATCCATTAAAACAAATTACTAAAATATTTTGATCGATTCAAAAGTTACAGAATTTTCGCCAATGAAAAACGATTTTCAGCCAACTTATCTTGTTATAGCGATCAAGAAAACTTATGGGCGATCAAGAAAACTTATGCGTTACAAACGGAATGACAAACTGATACATGCCCTCTGCTGATGTGGAGGGCATGAGGCTTTTTCAAGAAACTTCAACTGACAGCAGACCATGGACGATACTCCACCATTTATTAGAATTATTATTATAAATTCTTTGTTGCCCTAGAATGAAAAAATTAAAAGTTTGTAGTAACCACCCATTATTACTGGAAAAAAAAAACTTCTAATGAGGAATACTGCTTGATAAATGATGTTATTAAGTAGGAAGCACACCATGTTATTGATTACGATAATATTAATTAATGGAGGCTCGATTCTCTAGCCTATTAACGTGAAATTGTCCAAAAGCCATAGTAAATTGAGAAATCCAACCGCCTGTCTGTTATTAATGTTATTAAAAACTCTATATAACTTTTATTGTACGGTGAAGGGTAAGACTTAACAACAAGTTCATCTTAAGTTTAAGTTCATTAAACTGTGAAAGAATGAAGTTCTTTCTTGTTTGTCTTTTTTTTTAATTTTTTTTTTTTTTTTTTCTTTTTTGTTTTTCGTTGTATTATTAGGCTGATACTCTTAATAGCGCAGCAATTCCCAAGAGACGAACTAACTAGCAGTAAGTAAGACGCACAAACAAAAAGACCCTTTTTTCACTTGAATTTTAATTTTATACTCTCACAATACAAAAATCGTACATACTACGAATTTTGTACAAAAGAGGAGTTCGGCGAATTATACTTATGTCGTATGACAATAAATGTCCCGCATGGTTTCAAAAATAAAAATTAATGTTGTATAAAACAACAATAATAGCATTCATAATAATAACAAAAACAACAAAAATACAACCTATATTGCTATCTAAAGTACATACTTAAATATTCTTATTGTTTCTGTTGCTGTGTGTCGAATAATAGTAACAATGTTATATTTCTCATTAAAATTTTACACATTTCAATAAATGTTAGGTCTATCTATGGGGTTGTCGTCTTCGTCGTCATCGACGAAGACTGGGTTGAAGGCCAGTCACATATGACAAAATTGGTAGAGGTATAAAACAAACAAGCAAAAAAAAACGAAATATAAAATTTTCAAACGTTTATTTTTGTCATTTGGCTTCTAACAATTAACTGAGCAATTGAAGTGAATAAAACTATAAAAATTATTATATCTGAGCATAAACCTTTGTTAGTTTCCTCCAAGAAGAAAACCCATACAAAATAGCTACGAACAACATAATACTCAGTATAAGCCATTAACCTTCTTGAGAATACCCCTTTTTGAACCTATTAAATTAATTAAGCCTATAAAAGTAATTAGAAGAGAGAGAAAAATAACACCTGAGTTATATTTATACAGCTATGGACATATAAATGGCACTAAATTAGATTTCAAATAAATGTTAAATTTTTTTAATTAAAAGTTCCAACAAAATGTAGGTTTCTTTGGCGTTCCACTTAAAGCTTCGATTTACGGCACACAAATGTTCCGTTATGTCCTGCCTATTATTTATCGTTATCAGTTTTTTATAAAGCACAACTTGATTACATTACATTAGAAAACTAATGTAATAAAAATATTTAAGAGTGAAAAGTTTTTGAAAATGGAATTAGATAAACATTCTTCAATTCCATACGGATAGTATGGAAAATGCACAAAGAATGCGGAAAAAGGGCCGGATATTGCTTTTCCCCACAATAATTCCTCATTATTGGGTTTTGTTGCTCCAATACCATCTTTAACGATTTTAAATATATTTTCAATCGGATTTAAATCCGGATATTGCGTAGACCAACTCATAACGTCAACTGAGTTGTCTAAAAATCATTTTTTTGCTAGATCCGAAGTATACTGAGGGTTGGAATTGACATTTAAGTGACATTTGCCATTCAGCGTAAGGCAGCATAACTGCATTAAGAATGTGGACGTAAAGATTTTTATCCATGCTTTGTTTTAACCAAAACACTATGCCACGAAAAAAGCACCCCCACAACATTATATTGCCTCCACCATTTTTAAATGTTTAGATTTCCATCATTGTCAATTTAATTTATTTTGGATTCGCCCGACAAAGTATATGAGCCATTTTATATCATCCCAATCTTTTTGTGCTTTTGCAAATATTATTCGATTTGACGATGTCTTTTTGTTAGCAAAGGAAGATTTTTTCGACTACTCGTCTTTTCACAGTCTTAGTAGAAATTTGGACTCCTAAGTTATTTTTATTTCTGTGGCAGACACGAAAGTGTTTCGACCGGATAATAACTTTATGTGTTCATCAACCTTCAAAACAACAATGAATTATACACAAAATTCTGTGACCTTCCAATAGATTTCGCAATTTGGTACTTACTTTGGCCCTGATTTTTCATTTTTTTTTTTTATGGTAGCTCGTTCGTCAAATGACGACCACGACCCATATCACGTGTGATTTTTAACAAGGTTCAGAAAATACACACATGAAATACACAATGTTCTGCTCTAAAGCAGCCAACACATATTTTTATTTTCATATCAATTATGTGTGTTTCTAAAATTTGTACGGTGCCGAACACATCATGACTGTGTTTCGTTTTAATATTTCGTTATCTACACGAACATTTTTCTATCACGTAATTTTTGTTTTGAACACAGCTAAACCACACAGATTCGAGTGTGGCTTTATTTTAAGTTTGTGTTCTGGTACGTGTACTGCGAAAAAACAGAACATGAACAATAAATAGGTTCGATTTCGTTTATATTTTAGGTTCGTGTTCTGGCTCATGTACTGCGAAAAAACAGAACATGAACAATAAACAATAAACAGGTTCGAGTTCAGTTACATTTTAAGTTCGTATTTGTACATTCTTAATGGATGCAAAACATCCTAACAACCAGCAAGTATTTTTTATGATGCAAACAAAATTGTGTTTGTGTCTAAAGTTATTTGTTACAAAAAAAAATGTTTGCAAAAGATCCTAACAACCAACAAAAAAATTGGGTTTTTCGTCTACGAAATGAAAATTATGAGAAAAAGCATTTTTAAACAATTGCAACAAAAATCATAACAAAGGATCAATTAAATTTTGAAAAAAAAAACCCCTTAAACAAGGATTGTAAATATTATTTATATTGTGCTAATGTATGCAAAACATCGCAAAAAACGAAATACATAAAAACAGTATGTAATTTTAGAAAAGGATTGTACATTTTTTTGTAATAGGCTTCATAAAACTCTTTTCTGAAGAAAGTTACACAAATGTAATTCTTATGATGCTCAATTGCGTTTTTGTTTTAAGTCGTTTGTTACGAATTTAAAACACAAACATGAAAAAAACAAATGTTTAGTACATGATAAAAAAAGGTCAATATAATTTCACAATTAATTCTATTCACACTAATTGGTTGCGAAAATAGGGGTGGGTAATGTAAAAAAACCTAACAACCAACAAGTCTAACTTTTATGATGCTAAATGGTGTTTGTGTCTTAAGTCTTTTATTACCATCTTTTATTAAAATGAAAACCGGTCAATAAAGGCAATTGTAAACAATTTCAACGTAAATCATAAAAAGGGGTCAATAAAATTTGAAAATATTTGAAATTGTTAACAATTTCAACGTAAGTCATAAAAAAGGGTCAATAAAATTTTAATAAATTTGGTTGGACGTTTTTATCGGCGTGTATCAGATCGCGAATTTATGTTTTAATTTTTCGTAGTACACGAGCCAGAACACAAACTTAAAATATAACTACACTCGAATCTGTGTGGTTCATGTGTGTTCGAAACAAAAAAAAATAGGGGATAGAAAAATGTTCGTGTAGATAACGAAATATTAAAACGAAACACGAAAACACTTTTTATCAATCAAACTATCTACTGCTTTTGGTTACTGATGAGGGTGCAGAATATAGATCAATTTTTGAAACAAATGTCCTAATGCTTTTGCTTTATTTAAAGTAAAAACAGTTGATCTTGAGCCTGAACAATTTCAGACTCAATCATTAAATTGATAAAGATCGAAAATAAGATTTTTTATTTATATAGAACATAATAAAATTAAAAAAAAAAAAGAGATTATAATAAAAATACAAAAACAATTTAAATAAAAAGATAGTAATAAAATAGAAAAAATTTTATATGTTGTTTATGATTTAATTTCGTTTTTTGTTAATTATTATTATTTTTTAATTTTTTTTTTTTTTTTTAAACTGCTAATGAATTATTTTAGATTTTTTTAATACATTTGGTTGAGACAATTGTTTTCGCTTCTATAGGGGTGTATCAGATTTTTCCGATCGCGAGTGGATGTTTTAATTTTTAGATATACGCGTTCAAGAACATGTTCTGTTTTTTTTAGCAGTACACGTGCAGGAACATGAACCTAAAATAAAGCTACACTCGAATCTGCGTGGTTTATGTCTGTTCGAAACAAGGAACTCCTGATAGAAACATGTTCGTGTACGTAACGAAATATTAAAACGAAATACAGTCATGATTGTGTTCGGCACATGAGGCATGCTTGTTTACATATATGTACGAGTTTTTTATTCAGTGTGTGTTTTTTGTGAACTCTGGTTTTTTTGTCTGGTCATACTACATCGAGTGAAAAGTACGTGGCCTCACATAGAGATGACGTGACAAGTGCCAATTTCTTTTGTTTATTTAGTAGGGCCAAAAGTTGTGTCAAAATTTCATAACATTTCACTAATTAGAAAAAAAAGTTGCCGTTATAAAAATGATGATGCTTTTAAAGTTTGCGAAAAAATGGATTGCAAAGAGTTTCGATTAAACATTGTTTTTTGGTGGGAAAAAAATAATGTCCAAGCCAAAGAATGGATTGATAAACATTATAGTGTCTTCGCTGTCATATTCAATGGTTTAAATGTGTTATTCCTAATCAAAACGTGGTCGTACGAGCAGAAATAATGCCGATCGTCCTGGTCGTCCAAATGAGGCAGTTACAGGTTGTATTGGATGATCCAAAGATTAAAGTGACGAAAGATTGCTGACATCATAAAGATATCAACAAAGTGATTTCGACATATATTACATAGTCATTTAAATGTGAAGTTGCTTTCTGCTAGCTGGGTACCGCGATTTTTAACAGCTGAACAAAAATTGTAACGTGTTCATGATTCAAAGTATGCTTTGGAGATATTTGAAGTAAATTCAACAGAATTTTTACGTCGATTTATAACAATGGATGAGACGTGGATTCATTATCACACACTGGAGACCAATAGACAGGCTGCGGAGTGGTTGCAAGCGTGCGAATGCCAATACGACCAAAGCGGCCAAAGACTCAACTATCGGCTGGAAAGGTGGTTGCACGTGATATAATATTTATGGACTACCCGGTGATGGGAAAAACAATAACTGCCAAGTACCATGTTGAGTTATTGGACAGATTGTATGAAGAAAAACGACCCCACTTAAATAAGAAAATATATTGTACCATCATGACAATGCATCGGTGCATTCATCTACTTTGGCTTCAAAAAAATTTAAGTTTTTACATTACGAATTGCTTCCCCACCCCCCGTATTCTCCAGATCAGGCAGCCAGCGATTATTACTTTTTCCCAAACTTGAATAGCTCCAGGGAAAGAGATTTTCCACAAATGAAGAAGTCATGTCAAAGCCTATTTTGAAGTGCTTGACAAATCGTATTTTTTTAAGGGTATCAATATGTGAGAGGATCGTTAGAAGAAGTGCATTTCACTTAACGAAGATTACGTTGAAGAATAAAATTGTTTTCAAATCCAAAAAAAAAACTGGTTTTTCATTGTTAGGCCATGGAGTTTTCACTCTATGTAGTATAGTTAGGGACAAATATTTCCAACAAGCTTATTGCGAAAATATTTATAAATTTCGGGTTAGTTCAGTTAAATTTTTAATAAATTCGAATTAGTAACAGATAAAACAAATTATAGCAATACCACCCCAAACGTAATGTACTCCAGATTCCGTAAAAGAATTGTTTGAAAGTACTTAAATGAAAATAAAACTGTTCGTGTTATGGCAGAGGAACTTGTTTGCTCGAAGACGGTGGTACATAATGCTATTCAGCATTATAGAGAAAACCGAACCATTGAAAACAAAAAAAGAAAACCGAGAGTAATGATCGTAATGATGAATTGGCAAAACAAGCAAAGCTCGAGACAAATAAATAGCGAAGTGTCTGATCAACCGAGCCAAAAAATTTCTGAATGGAATAAGTCGTCGACTCCAGTAAAATGGTTTGCGAGGATGCATTGCCAGAAGAAAACCACATGTATCCAAAAGAAACTTAAATCGTCGAATTCATTTTGCAAAAGAACACCTAGAGAAACCGCTGAAATTTTGGAAAACATAATCTAACCCATAAAAACAACGTTTTTATTAAAACTCTTTCTTTCCTTATGCACATGAGTTTTGAATATCTCCGTGACTGTGCGTGACTGTGTGTGACTATCTTAAAATTAATCTTTGGCCACAACAAGTGAGGATGAGGGGAAGTGAGGATTTAATCTCTCCGTGACTGTGCGTGACTATGCGTGACTGTGCGTGACCATGTCAAAGTTAATCTTTTTTCACAACAAGTATACCGACCAAGTCTCACATTGATTGGATGAGGCGAAATCCTTTTTAAGTCTCTCCGTGACTGTGCTTGACTATGCGTGACTGTGCGTGATTACCCCAAAATTAATCTTTTTTTCACAGCAAGTGTATGGACCAAGTTTCAGATAGATTGGATGAGGGGAAATGACATTTAGATCACTTCGTGACTGTGCTTGACTATGCGTGACTGTGCGTGACTACCCCAAAATTAATCTTTTTCCACAACAAGACTATGGGACAAGTTTCAGATCAATTGGATAAGGGGGAATGGGGTTGCCCCACGATAGACAGACAGACAGACAGACAGAGAGTATGAGTTAAAAGAAAGAATTTAAAAATACTCTGGACGAATCTAAATTTAATTTATTCGGTTGGGATGGCAAAGAGCATGTGCGGCGTTCACCAAAGCAAGAACTCAACTCTCGTTATACTTTAAAAACTACAAAGCATAGAGGAGGCAACATTATGGTTTGGTTGGCATTATCATGGTACGGCATTGGTCCCATTTGTCGCATAAATGAACATATGGACCAAAACTTGTACAAAAGCATATTATCTAATACCGGGTGATCCAAGTAGAGATACTTTTTTCAATAGCCTTTTTTTTTGACAGATCACGTGTGAGTCGTGTCATGCTGTCATGTTATTTTTGTTTAGTATTGTTTGGCATTTCATCATGGATAGACTTACGCCTGAACAACGTTTACAAATCGTTCAACTTTTTACGAAAATTCACGTTCTGTGAAGAATGTGTTTCGTGCACTTCGCTCAACTTACGGTCAACATAATCGGCCTACTGAGCGTACTATTCGCAACATCATCACCCATCTTGAGACCCAGCATTCATTATTGGATAATATTCGACCGAATAGACCATGCCCAGCACGCAGTGAAGAAAATATAGCGGCCGTAGCTGAGACTGTACACGAAAACCGTGGAGAGTCGATTCGGCGCCGTTCGCAGCAACTCGGACTGACGTATGATGCCTGAAATTGAAGCTCGTGATCTCGGCGACATTTTGTTTCAACAAGACGGCGTCACTTCCCACACAGCGCATCAATCAATGGATTTATTGAGAGAACACTTCGGTGAGCAGATAATTTCACGTTTTGGGACGGTCGATTGGCCACCAAGATCGTCTGATATCACACCGTTAGACTTTTTCCTGTTGGGATATGTAAAGTCAGGCCTTGGAGCAAAACATCACGCGTGTCATTCGCCAGTTACCAGTCGAAATGCTCGAATTTGCTCAAAAATTGGACTCAACGGATGGACCATCTGAGACGTAGCCGCGGCCAACATTTGATAGACATAATCTTCAAAAAAATAAATGCCAAAGAATGTTCTTTCAAATGATAATAAACATTCCCCATTAAATTCGAACTTTCTGTGTTTTTTTCTTTAAAAAAGTAGGGAACCTCGAAATGGATCACCCTTTACAATGAAGCCTTATGCAGTTCAAAACATGTCCGAAAATAATATTTGTATACAGGACAACGAAAAATGGCTTTGGAGAAGAAAAACAACAGGAATGCACATTAGTTATTTCGAAATGTTGAAAATATGTGGAATAATACATATTCCTGTTGAAAGATGTCGCAAATTAGTTGAAGGCCTTCTGAGAAGATGCAGGGCAATCATTAAATCCAAATGTTTTCCAACGATATATTAGCTTTAAAATCTTTTAGAAATAATTTATTTTATTTTGTAAGAAGTTTTTTTTAATTAAAATGTCCAGGCAAAAAGTGAAGTGAAGTGAATGAAGACTTTAATTTGTGCGTTAGTTTTTATAAACGATTTATAAATTGGTTGAAAAATTTCCCTCAATATACAACAAAAACTTGTCCCGAAATAGCTGACCACCAATGCATTCTTTTTTTTTTTTTTTTTTTTTTTTTTTTTTTTTTTTTAATTACATCCGTGATTCATTCACGTTCATTTAATATTATGATTTTTTTTTTTTTTTTTTTTTTTTATTGAAAAACTATCATCATTACAATTAAAATAATTTATACATATATTTAATATCTACAGTGTTTGAGATTTTACTAAAAGTATTGCAACAAATAATTTACTTTTTTTAATAAGTGAAAAAACATTTGGAAATATTTACATGTAGGTAAAAAAGATAGGGAAAAAAACATTTAAGTTTTCTAAGAAATTCTGTCTTTAACCCCTTCTTGCATCTTCTATTCAGAAGTTACAGAAAAAGTTAATTTTACAAATTTCTTATTAAATCAAAATTGAAGACCTGTTTATGTCTTCGAATCTGGTTGTTATTTTACTAATGACAGTTTTAAACAGATCTTGTTTAGAATTTCTGTGTAGCAGTGCAGTTGAGTATCTTCTAGGCAGGTTGTATATAATCTTCAAGTTTTTATTTTGGATAATTTGTAGCTTTTTAAGATAAGTGTTGGCACATCTCGTTGACCATACCTGGCAGCCATATGTCATTATTGGTCGTATACACATATTATATAATAACAGCTTATTTTTGCAATTTAGTTTAGATTTTCGGTTAAGCAGAGGGAAAAGCGCTCTTCCGCACTTTAATGCCTTATCACCCGCTTGTGTGACATGATTTTTGAATGTTAGTTTTTTATCGAAAACAACTCCCAAATATTTGACTGAATCAAGTATTGGAATTTCAGTCCCTTGCATACAAAGTGTTATTTGCGGAATTCTTTTTGGTGACTTGTTAAACGGGAAATAATAGCTTTATTATCCATTTGTTGAAGTATTTTTCAGCATGGCTTAAAGATTTTTTCATGTTCTTCACTATTGCATTTGAAAGTTTTCCACTCGTTATTAATGCGGTGTCATCTGCATAGAAGGCCGCTGTTTGGTTTCTTAGGGCTTTAAAGTCTGAACTATATATAGAGTACAGCGTTGGTGATAAGATTGATCCTTGCGGAACTCCTGCGGAACTCCTTTATGTAGATTTTTCGTTATCCAAATTGACTGCAAAGTATCTGTCCGATAAAAAACTTTTTATAACCAAATTTATTGAGCTTAAAAATAATTCCATTGTGCCATATGGAGTCGAAAGCTTTCTCAATATCAAGAAAAGCTATTCCTGTGCTTTTACGTTGATTTTTGTTGCTATTTATTAAATTTACAATTCTCTTCACCTGATGTATCGTTGAATGTTCTCTTCTAAAACCAAACTGCTCATTACTCAAAATATTGTTTTGTTCTGTTAATTCATTTAGTCGCGTTAGTATGATTTTTTCAAAAAATTTGTCTAAACCATTCAACATACTTATGGGACGATAGCTTTTGGGTGATTTTTTATCTTTTCCTGGTTTAAGTATTGGTATTACCTTGGCAATTTTGAATTGCTTCGGGAAATAACAGTTTTTTAAGCACCAATTGAAAATTTTTGTAACAAAATTGAAAAATGCATTTGACATCCGTTTTAAAACTATTGGTTTTATTCCATCTATACCAGGTGCTTTTGAATTTTTTTGCTTAAAAATTAAAAATTTTACTTCGTCCACGGTTGTCAACATATCAGTTACATTGGTAGGCACAGATTGTAAGTCTAACCATTGAATGTGTTTCGAGACCATACGTTCAACTGTCGATGGTTGATTATAAGTTATTTGGTGTGAATTTTCAAAAACATCCGCTATAATATTTGCCTTTCTTTCATTATTGAATACATCAGCGCCATCTATTGTCAAATTTTCTACAGTTGCTTTATTCCCTGTTATTGCTCTGTTCAGCTGCCAGAACTTTTTGTTGCCAGGTGACAATTTTTTAATAAAACTATTCCAGTTGTCATTTCTGTCATTTCATACGTTAAATTTGATTAAAATATTCAGCTGATTAACAACAGATGATAAGTAATGTCTCTCCGAAATGTTGGTTGCTCTTTGTAATTTACGTACAAACCTTTTTTTTTTGGCCAATTATAAAGTTAATTGAGAAATTTTTTTCTGCCAAATTTGTTTCTCCTTAACTGGAATTCTTTTGGAAGCCTCTTGGATTATGTGAGTAATTTTATTTATAATTTGTTCAATGTTTGACTCGGTTATAATTGCAAATAGTAAATTATTTCTTCGAATCTCTTGGTCTACCCATTGATTGATTTCATTCCAATTTGCTATCTGATACAGTGGAATAAGTATTTTTCTTTCAATAATGGAACCATAAATTTGACATGTAACTGGAACGTGATCAGAGTTTAACATACCTGGATGAGTTTTTATTGCCGAAATATTTAAGTTCGAGTTTGTAAGGTCAATAACTGATGCTTGTGTGGGTGTTGAACGCTGCCCAAATCGAGTAGAGGTGTTGGACGAGTGGATGTAATAATTGGAATACATTTGATGGTTATATAGTTTTCTACCAGCAGTGTTGTTTCCTTGGCAGTTCCAACTAGTATGGTGAGCGTTAAAATCGCCGAAAACAAAGAATGCAGACGTTGTTGTGTTGATTTTGTTTAAATCTTCAATGAAGCTGTTAGTGTATCGTGGGCAGTATGCAGCTGTAAATCTAATTGGCCGGTTATTAATATTTATTACAATGGAAACATTTTCAATAATTGTTGTTGACATTATTGATATATATTGGTGTGGAATTGTATTTTTAATCGCTATTAATACACCTCCTCCATGGGTTAATCGATCTTGACGGTAGATTTTATAATTAAGCAATTTGAATTTGTGTTTTTGTTTTAAAAAAGTTTCATTAATAAAAACTACATCGACTTTTTTTTCATTTAAAAAGTGTTCCAATTGATATATAGCTGTTGGATTAGTTATGCCTTGGGCATTCCAAAGCATAACATTGATTCTATACATTGTTGTTTCTTTATATGACATGTTTAAGCATATTTCCAAGTACTCGCAGCTTGTCATATTTGTTTTTACATTTTTCTAGAGCATCGACTGCATCAAAGAAAATTTCTAATAGCTTTTCATTAGAGAGATCATCGTTATCATGATCTATTATTTGAGCTGCTTTAGCTTTTGCTGCGTAGGAAACTTTATTGAGAGCGTTATGTGCTCTACTACTTGATGGAATTTCATCGGTGCGAGGAAAAATACGTACCTTATTAGTTGAAGATATATCACGGTTATTTGGGATATCGTCATCCCAGGTGAAAGATCAGGTTCCGAATGTTGTGACATTTTACGAATGTGTTGTTTTCAGGAAACTCTTTGTCGTATTTCTAGGTACTCGCGGCGCGATGGACAGTTTATGTCATCTGCTCGATGATTAACATTTTTCAAGTTATTCTTAATACAATTAAAACATTTATATATCACAGGGCCGTCACTTGCAACTTTATTTAACTGGCAACATGAATAGTCATGTGGACCTCCACAACCTAGACATACATTTTTTCTAAAACAATTTGATGAGCCATGGCCATATAACGCACATTTTGAAACCTGTGTCGGTCCTCTTGCACGACGCCGGGGATTTCTCCAGTGGACCACTATACCATAAAAGCATTTTATATTAAATACTTCTCTTTTAGAAATCTGACTTCTGTTAAATTCTAGCATATACAAAGCATCGTCAGATGTGGATCGTGTGGTTTTAGTTTCATTTATGTTTGTTGGTTCTATATTGTACGTATTTTTGAACTCCTCAAGAATCGTTTTTAGTTCAAATTGTGGTAGACCAAAAAGCATAAGTTTAAATTTCTTGTTGTCTTTAACTAGATGCGTAAAGAATTTAATTTCTTCGTGTTTAAGTTTTTTTAAAGCTTCATTGAAGTCAATCAAAGTGTTTGGCATCACTTTTGTAGCTACCGACATTCTCTTATACTTGGAGTTCGAGCCCAATATCTTTATGATATCAGTGAACTTATGACCACTATCAACAATAATTGGAGGAATATTGTTTGTATCTCCACTTACTTCACCTTCTTCTTCGCTGGTGTCGTCATCCATGTCAGATAGTACTTGCAATCTGTTATTTTCTAGAGGTTTGGGAACTTTAAATTTATTTTTTTAATTATTGCAAATAATTGAAATAAAAAAATTAATTGTTTGTTTAATTTAACACGTGAGAAAAGTTGAATTTTTAATAACACGACCATATGTTGAGAGTGTCAACAAACAACTGATATTATGAACATTATGTTTTGTTGCCCATATTCAATACCTTTTTGGGATCATTTGACTTTTATAATTTTATGATTCAAGTTTCTGAAAATATTATCATATATGCGAGTACAAAAGCATTCAGTGGTAAATAGCATTTTGATACGCCAACGCAGCGATGCCAACTTTTTCTAAGCAAAAAGAACAAAACAGAACCCCCAAAGGCGCTAAAAGGAGCTAAATTTGATTGAAAGTGAAAGCGCTAAAAAGCGCTAAGTATAGATTTTAAAAAAAATAAAATTATTTTTATTAGGGTACATTTGAGATCATTTAGTTGTTAATGAAATGTTTAAATTGTATACCAATAATAAAAAAAAAAAATTTCATTAAAAATTTCTCTTATACGTCTTCAAGTTTAAATAAAACTATGACCATTTTCTTCTCCAACTTTTGGACATAATTTTAATCATTAGTCCATGTTTAAAATGTGTTAAAAATATATCATATCAGTGTTTAAAGATAAAATTTTTATTTTCTAAAAAAGGTACCTTTTCTTACAAAAAGTAAGAACCACCCTTAACTGCCGCAACTCTTTAAATGGATGGCCAAGCAGTTTGATATGAGACTCATATGGGTCCCTGGGCACAGAAATATACCGGGAAACTGTAGAGCCGATGAGCTGGCAAGATAGGGCACTACATTATGGGTTCCAGCGGACTTGGAATGTGTTGGTAAACTCTGGAATCGTGCAAGCTGAAACTTCGGCTTCGCACCGCTGGCATAACGGATAACAGATGGGCTAATGTATCAGCGTGTAGGATCACGAGTCAAATCTGGCCGGCTCTGAATCGTAAGCGTACTAGTACGTTACTATCACCACCCTGTGAGGAGATTTAAACGGTAGTTGCTGTTATCACTGGGCACTGCCTCATAGGGAGACACGCTGAACGCCTCAGGGTCTCGTCAAATGACTTCTGTCGAAGCTGCATGGATGTGGAGGAGGTGGAGAGCATAGAACACTTCAATTGCTATTGCCCGGCGCTCTCCAGAACGACACTTCGAACATTGGGATCGCTGTTTCTTCACGATCTCTCTGATCTCTCAAATGTAGAAATTTCACAGGAGTTCAAACTGGTGGCGACTGAGGGAAACACCTATTCATCCCGTTATATCACAATAGACCCCAAAGTGTGCTTTTCCCTTGGATTAGCAACCATTTCTAACCTAACCTAACCTACAAAAAGTATCTTTCTTAATAAATAACTTTAAAGTATCTTTCTTAAATAATAATAATAATAATAATAATAATAATAATAATAATAATAATAATAATAATAATAATAATAATAATAATAAAAAATATATACATATTTTCTCAAGAAAACGGTACATTTTCTTTAAAAAAAAAGTACCCCTTGTTTAAAAAGTACCTTTTCTAAAAAAAAAAATACTTTCCACAACAAGTTACTTTTCTCCAAAATTACCTCTTCATAAAAAAAATACATTTACTTAAAAAAAATACGTTTCTCGAAATGTGCTTTTTTTTTCTAAACAACTAATTTTTTTTTTTTTTTTTTAAATAACATTTCCTTAAAAAGTACCTTTTCTTAAAAAGTAAGTTTTCTTAAAAAATTACACTCTTTTAAATAACGTTTCTTTAAAAAATACCTTTTCTTAAAAAAGTAAATCTTCTTAAAAAACTAACATTTCTTAAAAATATTTCATTTTGTGAAGAAATACCTTTTCTTAAAAAAGGACATTTTCCAAAAATATAACATTTTCTTGTATGTATATGGGGGATTTCATGTCAAGTGCACCAACTTTTGAAACCGATGTCTTCCGATTGGGATGAAATTTGCACCAAGGTTAGTCCTATTGGATAGTAGTTTAGACACAATATTTCAACAAGATCGGTCCAGATCTCTCTGAGTTAGAGGGGATCAAAATTTGACATTTTGGCCAAACAGGTGTTTTTTCTCATCCATGTAACTTATTACCTATTGTTCTTAGAAAATTTTCTCCCAAATAGTTTAGATAGCTATTTCTTCAAAATTTCGGAAAAAAAATACCTAAAAAAAAAAAAAAAATTTAGACTTTTTTTTTTTTTGCTAAATTAAAGCATTTTTTGCCTTTTTTTCAAAAAGGGCATTTTTTTTTTTTTTTTTCATAAGAAAGCTTAGGATTTTTCCTTTAAGACCTTTTTGGTCGCTTAGTGGGATGGGAGTGGGATATCTATCAAAATAAATGTTTTGTAACTCAAGACAACGGTTTTTCAATTTTTCACAAATGCACTATTTTGAATTTTTTCCTATTTGTGTGTAAAACCTTACAAATAAAACTTATACTGAGAAACTAGGCAAACTAAAGTTTCCGAAGGTATATAACATACCTAACTAAAATTTTATACCCTCGATACTGTAATACCCAGAATATGTTAACCTCAGGAAAAAAAATCGCTTTTATTCTATAGAAATGTTGAAAAATTATTATTTTTTATTTATTTTTAATAATAATTAAATTAATGTATAATAATAATAATATTAAAAATAAAAAGATAAATTTAGTTGCATGGATCTACCATTTATATCATAACTATTTTCATACTTAATTTATTGTAGCTGATGAAGTATTTAAGTCTTGTAAATTTTTAAATACCCAGTCTTTCATCCAGCTTTTTTGTCGCCTTTATTTACTGCGTTTTCTTGTCAATCCTTTCTTGGCGTTACTAGGTTCAGCTGTTGATTTCGCTGCTGGTTTATTTATTGTCTTTGGAAAGAAATCGCATTGAATAGAGGCAGAAAACTTTTTCAGCTTGAGTCTTCCATCGACAAGCGGTATAAAAGCAGGTATTGAGCGGTGCCATCGATTGTTGCCGTAGCATCGAATCTGCTCTTCAGTGTTTTCAATGTTTCCTGATGATCCTCTTTGCTACTAAAAACTATTTTAGTTTCTATTCTTTGCCCAATGGAATAAAGCAGTCGCATCTAAGGTGCGATCTTGATGAGAGCACTGGAGGCTATACTTCGCTGCATTTCTTTTAAGGTTTGCTCCAATACCATCACATGCTCCTTTACCATGAGCAGTAGGATGAAAACGCCACTCAGCTGGCATTCCAAAATCTTTTTCATGGGCCATAAGGTTTGCCAAGCTACTTTTGTTTTTAAAATGTTGACGAGCTCCGTCCGAAACGTAGTACACTATAACAAACAAGATAGTTTTTATAAGATAGTATTTATTTTATTTAGTACTTCAGCTCTAGGAGCTGAGTCTTTTAATGCTAAATTATTAATGATTGGTTGATTATAAAATGTTCTTCTTTATATACATATTTTCAACCTATATTAACAACAATGTGTTACCTGCACTTGGGTCAGCATAAACATAAGTGTGCCAGCGTAACAACAACATACAATAACAATATACGCAGTCATACAATGTTTTGCAAATGCAGTGGTCAACAATATTGATATTTGTTATTACTGCATTTGCAAATATTGTACGCTATGCAGTGTGGGTATTATACAGCACACTACGAAAGTCGTGTTACGCTACACCTTCCTTTTTTGTAAGAATGTTCATATAACATTTTTGTTCTATGGACATTCTTTTATTAATTGTACTGTTGTTTTTTTTTTTTTTTTTTTTTTTTTTGTGGTTGTATCAAGTGCAAATTTCACATTTTACATTAAATTTATTTTATTTTATTTACAAATATAGATTTAAAGAAAAGAATGCATATTGTTTATTTAATATTGTATAACTTAAGTCTATTCTTATGAACTATTTGTTCTTTATTCATTTTCTTATCAACTATGGTTACATTACTTCTGAAATCTATTTTCTTAATTTTATATGTCCCTTTATATGCCATCTCTAACTTATGACCTGCATCATTTCTTCCTAAGACTAAATCTCCTATTTTAAAATTGTAATCTAATTTTGTTTTATCATAATTAATTTTTTGTTTTATTTTATTTATATCTAATAGTTTTTTAACTCTATCTATTGCTACTTCTAATCTAAATTTAATTTCCTTAGCATAATTATCTATATTATAAAGTGGTGCAACTCTATCTACTTCACTAAATTGTCTAAAATTGTTTGGAATTTTTCCAAAAATAAGTTCATAAGGGCAATAATCATGTACTGTAGATGGTGTAGTGTTAAAAAGTACGTGAAATATTTGAGCCATTCATCCCAGTCGTCTTTATCTACTGATAAGTAGTTTCGTACGTATTCGTTAAAAGTCCGGTGACTTCTTTCTATCGTACCTAGTGTCTGGTGATGATGTGCTGTCGATGTGCGTTTATCTACCTTCAATAGGTTGCAAAGCTCTGTCAGTATAGAGTTCTTGTATTCTGTGCCCATATCCGAAATGAACGTCTTCATTGGACCGTATATAAGCACAAAATTTTCAAATATCGCTTTTGCGATCGTCTTAGCTGATTTATCCTTTATTGGTATTGTTACCAAGTATTTAGTTAAGTCACATATCATTGTGACTGCATATTCATTTCCATAAATTGACTTTGGAAATGGTCCAATTGTATCTACGTACACCGTATCAAAAGCCCTATTTGGTGTCTCCGTTATTGTTATTGTTTTATATGTTTCTCCGTTTTAGCCAATTGACATTTATGGCATGTTTTCACATATATGGCAATGTCTTTTGTCATATTTTTCCAGTAATAGTATCTCCTGATCTTCTCAGTGGTTGTATATATCCCAAAATGTCCTCCTTCTATAGGATCATCATGGTATTTCAGCATTATCTCACGTATTGCCTTTGCATTCGTGTTATCAATTTTAGTTACTTCGTTTAATAGCGCTATTCTGATTTTATTCAGTGTTTTATTGCCCATATTCTCAAATTCACTTATCGAGACAAATTCGAAAATCTTCTCATGTGGTGAAATTTGAATCTTATTAATATTTAGTTTACAGGCTCTTCGTTCTAGCCTAGGGAAAAATTGTCCTAAGTCAATATTCCCTTTAGTAAATAAATCATCTATTCTTATGCTAGCATATATGGATTTTCCCTTTTTGATGTAACATCTGTTGGGTAAAATCTTTAATTTATAATATCTTTTGACGTCTATATTATTCAATGGTATATATACCTTGGGCTTATTATTATTATTAATATTTTGCTGATTTACTACTGGATTACTAATTTTCTCTTCCTTAGTCATCGATCTTGTCGTGACCCTTAAAACGGATGAAATCTTGTCGTTAATATCCTTTAAGTCATTTATTGTAATGCGCGACAGTGCGTCGGCAACATAATTATCTTTTCCCCTGAGATATTCTACTGTGAAATCATATTCCTCCAGATCGAGTCTCATTCTCGATAGCTTAGAACTTGGATTTTTCATGGAGAACAGGTATGAAAGTGGTCTATGGTCTGTTCGGACCAAAAAATGTTTTCCGTATATATATGGTCTGAAATATGTGACAGCCCAGTGTATGGCAGTTAATTCCTGTTCAATGGTCGATTTGTTGCTTTCGCCTTTAGTGAAAGTTTTAGATGCATAGGCCACAGGTAGGTGTCTACCTTCATGTTCCTGTGTTAAAACTGCACCGCAAGCATGCTTACTCGCATCTGTTGTTATGCAAAATTCCTTCGTAAAGTCTGGGTACTGAAGCAATGTTGGGCTCATTAATGCCTTCTTTAAGTATTTAAACGCGCACTCACAATCTTTTGTCCACTGAAATGGTACTCCCTTTTTGGATAGCCTTGTAAGGTGTCTGGAATATTCAGAGAAGTTTCTAATAAATCGTCGGTAATAGTTGCAAAACGCGACAAACCTTCGTGCGCTATCGGCGTCCGTAGGCGTCGGGTAATTTTCTATCACCGAATATTTATTATCATCCGGTAATATTCCTCTATCAGTACATTTGTGGCCAAGGTAGGTTACCTCTCTCACAAAGACTGAACATTTTTGGGGTGTAGTTTAAGATTGTGTTTACGGCAAAGATCGAATACATCCTTCAAATTTGAAAGCATATGTTTTTCAGAACATCCCAATACAACCAAGTCATCCATATATAGGAATGCTTGATTCGGCTTCAGACCACTGAAGGCTAATGTCATCATTCTTTGGAATGAATTCGGTGCTATTTTTAAGCCATATGGTAGTCTAGTAAATCTGTATGAACCATTGTTTGTTGAAAATGACTTCAAGTCTCTAGAGTTCTTTTCCAAACCAATTTGATGAAACCCGGACATCAAGTCCAAACAAGAAAAATATTTTGCTCTACCTAGTTGGTCTAGAATATCGTCTATTCTAGGCAACGGGAATTTATCTGATATTAGTTTTTTATTTATCTGCCTATAATCTATCACCAAGCGCCATCTTTTTTCATCTGTTCCGGGAAGTGATTTCTTTGGTACCAACAGAATTGGGCTATTGTATTCCGAAAATGATGGTTCGATTATCTTGTCATCTATTAGTTTTTCAACCTGTTTGTTTATTTCCTCCTTATGAGATTCTGATATGCGATAATTTTTAATATACGTTGGTTGATTATCTTTTACTCTCGGTCTTTGTTCATAGAAATTGTTGGTAGTAATTGTTTCAGTCCCTAAGCCAAAAATATCATTGTATTCTAAACAAAGCTTAGTTAAAATTGTTCTGAACTGTTCAGGAAAGTTTCCCTTCAAAAGGTCCAAAACTTCAGATTTTCTTTGGCTATTTTTATGTGGTTTTTGTTTTACTATTTCATAGTCAGACATTTTCTCGGTTTTTATGTTATTTTGCCTAATTGTTACTATTTTATGTGTGGTATTTAAAAAACGAACCAATGCGTTATTTGATTTTACCAGTGTATTTGGTACGAAGACACCTGGTACGATTTTTTGATTTGGTATTAGTACATCGTCTTCAAGCTCCGGAAACCTGATTTGACGAATCACTTCTGACCTTGGTGGGAGTGTTATTCCATTGAAGCCGTTCGTAAGTGGAATATCTATTACATGCGACAGATTGGGTGGTCGTAGTACGAGGTAATCATGGTTCCCATTGAAATCTAGTATACATTTATACTTCTTAAAAAAATCCATTCCAAGGATACCGTCGCAAGTTATTGGAAAATTATTTAGTACTACTTGGAAATCATGTGGTATCAAAAAACCTCTAAATTTTAGGTCAATAAATACATTCCACTCAATCTGGTTGTTCTGTTTCTGTTAATTTGTGTTTGATAAAAATGTTTAGTTTTTATAACCGAAATGTCTGCCCCTGTATCTACCAACAGTGTTACCGTGTTGTTCGTGTCGTTAATTTTTATATTAAATAAAAACTTAAGCTGAGGTTAAGGTTGTATATGCTGCTTGAATGGCGTCCTCAAGCCGAGGCTTTATGAGTCGCTCTAGCAGTTTGCCTGTTGTGTCCAGCATACATAGTAGTCTGTATGAGGATGGCGATTCTGGGTCTCCATTTCCTTTGCTTGTTTCTTCCACACACTTGGAAATACTCCTTCTTTTAGGCATCTGTTGTACATTTGTAGCAGCAACTCTGGTCAGCTGTTTACCATTTCCTTCAGAGGATTTTAGCAGTTTTCCGAATCATTTTCATGTGACTCTGCTGCTCTGACGTAATTTCTGTTACGTCTGTGGTTCTGATTTTGTTGAACTCTGTTGTGAATAGGTTTTTGTTGGGGTCTGCCGTTGTTACTGTTATTACTATTATTGCGTGGGTAATTGTACCTTCCACGATATTGTCTGTAGTTATTATTTCGGTTAAACTTCTGCCCGAAATACAATACGGCATATTGTTGCCCTGTTGCCTCAGTGCAACTGTTTATGAATTTGCCAACGGCCTCATTCATGTTACTGAATTGGCCTGCTTCCATGATAAGTTTAACTTTATCGATGGTGCAGTTTTTGGTTAGTGCCTTTACTGCAACCTGTGTTGAATATTTACATGCCAATTCGCATGGCAAACCATCTGATAAATAGGCATTTTCTAATGACTTCGTTAAATTCTCTATTTGACTGCAATAATTATTGGCAGTTTTATTGTTTTGTCGGGTATTCATTATTTTTGCTGTCAATACCTCAACCGACTCGCCCTTTACTGAGTTTTTTAGTTTATGTATTATCTCAGTAATGGTTTGTTCATTACCTATTAAATTTCTTGCACTTCCCTTTAACTTTGTTTTTATTAAAGAGACTGCGATAGATTCGTGGCACCTTTGATGGATTCTATTAACTGTAACGAGTCTATAAAGGAACGTAAATTTTCTGGTTTTCCATCAAATTCTATGATCAGCTTTGAAGCTGTGTTCAGAAAGTCAACGACTGTTTGTGTCATTTTTACTTCAGTACTTTCCAAAGAGGATCCAATATTCTCTGAATTTTCAGTTTCAACTAAGAATTTTACCTCTTCGTGTAGTGTATCTGGTAATTTTACCTTAACACCCTTCTTAGATGATATAATCAGGATTCTAGTCTTGACATCTAAGAAAAAACTTTCAGCAGCTGTCCTATGTGGTGTCTGTTATAGTCTGTTATAGTCTGTTATAATTTGCATTTAGCAAGACCCTGATTTGTTCTAACTTTTCGCATAAGATTCTAATATGTTTTATTATTGTTTCCTCTTTTGTGCTTCTATCTATATTTAAACATTTATAAGATTTGTCGAACTCCTCTTTGATTAGTCTCACCTTCTGAATTATTTCTTGCCAATCCATGGGAAAATTATTTAAATTTTGTTTAAGTCATTGGCTCTGCTCAAATATTTCTTTTTTAATTTCTTGGTGTTTAAGGCATAAATATGTAATGCAAAATTTAAGCTAATCAGTACGGTTATTATTAGTAAACAACACTCAATGAATTTTAAATCGATTGAGTCTTCTTTTATTTCTACCTCGTTAATAACATTTGCATTGGGATTCTCTATTTTTGATTGTCGACCTCCCATTTTCTTTCGCTATTTATTTTGCATATTTTCCTATTATTTATTTCTATTAAATATTTTTCTGACTGCCTCAATAATCTAACCGAATCTTATATTTCTGACTGCCTCAATAATCTAACCGAATCTTATATCTCGCTAATTATATATCTTCCCTAGTAATTCATTATTTTTATCAATAGCTTATACTATTTTACATGCATCATTTTATTTATGTATATACATATTTAATTTATAAAAAAAAAAAAAAAATTTGTTATTTAATTTGTGTTTTTGTTTTTTTTTTTTCTTAAACAGCATAATTACAAAAGTTATTTTTTCTCTTTATATAATTGTATCAAGATTAAATATAAGCTTTTTATACAGAACAAATCAGATTAATTGAACTACACTCCTTTGTGAATTTTTTTTTTTTTTTTTTTTTTTAACAAATTACTGTTTCTCTTACAATTTTTCCCTCTTACAAATTATTGTGTTTTCTATTTATTTGTTTTTGTTTATTTGTCAGGAGCGGTTAACGCTTTCTGACATACGGGTGCATAACGGGATGCTCCACTTTTTTTTTTTTTTTTGTGTAAAACTACGATGAACTACCCGTTTGTTGTTTTATTAGATGATTAATATTATCAATTTTTGCCCAGAGTCTCGTGGCCTGGTCCCAAGGTGGTGTTGTTTCGTTGAGGATTCTTAAGAGAATTGCCTTTTCTCTTCGAAGTCTTGCGACGTAGCCGCCTCTCCTCTTTTTCTTTGTCACCAGGGGTATATTGATGTGTTCTTCCTTCTTTTTCTGCTGGCCCGTCCTTCTTCTATACTCTTCTATGGAGATAGGTTTTGGCCCTTCCGCCATTGATTTTAAGCTCCCCTGTCTTTAGGCCAGACAGTATCTTCCTTCAACGCAGCTGATGGATCGTTGTGGCTGATCCACCAGGACAAAATTATTACGTGTTTTTATTATTATTATTTTCAGGATTGCTCAATTTAAGAGCATAATCCTTGAATTATATATATTTTCTACAATGCTCATCTAAGGAGCACTGGCAGGATCGCCATATAACAAACAAGATAGTTTTTATAAGATAGTATTTATTTTATTTAGTACTTCAGCTCTATCTAGGAGCTAAGTCTTTTAATGCTAAATTATTAATGATTGGTTGATTATAAAATGTTCTTCTTTATATACATATTTTCAACCTATATTAACAACAATGTGTTACCTGCACTTGGGTCAGCATAAACATAAGTGTGCCAGCGTAACAACAACATACCATAACAATATACGCAGTCATACAATGTTTTGCAAATGCCGTGGTCAACAATATTGATATTTGTTATTACCGCATTTGCAAATATTGTACGCTATGCAGTGTGGGTATTATACAGCACACTACGAAAGTTGTGTTACGCTACAATACCTTCTTTACTGTAAATTTAGATTTTAGAAATTTTAGTATTCTCTTCTGGTACCCATAAACTGCAACGGTATCATGTTTTAAATCGTCAGATATGATTGCCATACTTTTGTGTTCCAGTTTTTCATCTTTCATGTAGTAAATAACTACTGTGAATATAGTTGCTTGGTCGTTATTGAAGTGGAATGCTTGTACGGCATCCTGAAGAACTTATTTATAGTTTTCTGCGAAATCATATGAAATAACGAATTCACCAGACTTCAAATGCATCTTCAAATCCTTGAAGAATGAGCATTGCTCTTTGACTAAAAAGTCATTTTCTCAAGTTTAGCAATCCTGTACACATTTCTTCCACAAAATCATCCATATTTAAAATGATTGTTTTCAATGTGCATCTGTCAGTCTGAATCCAAGAATCAAATTTGACCTCCTCTATATATTCTCGATCTAAAGAGTTGATTAAATTTTCTTTGATGAATGTGGTTTTCGGGTAATTGGTACATTCACCTAAGTGGCAAGAAGTTGTTGCATTAGGACACATAGTCAGTTTAAGGCAATCGCGGTAATCGTGTAAATCTTCTGCAGAATCATCTGTTAAATACTTTAAGTTGATTTCCTTCAACATCAGTTTAACATTTTCATGATAAATGCAAACGCATACTGTGTGAGTTCTGCTGCTTTCTGCCAAAACGCAACGTTTGGGTTAATTTCGTGAAGCCAATTCTAACATCCTCGTGTTCAGATTGAAATGTTGCAAATAACTCTTTCAGGTTACGGAGAACCATTCTCTTCTGTTATGTTATGAAGGTATGTTACATACCTTCTGAGTATAAGTTTAATTTGTAAGGTTTTACACACAAATAGGAAAAAATTCAAAATAGTGCATTTGTGAAAAATTGAAAAACCGTTGTCTTGAGATACAAAACATTTATTTTGATAGATATCCCACTGCCATCCCACTAAGCGACCAAAAAGCTCTTAAAGGAAAAATACTAAGCTTTCTTATGAAAAAAAAAAAAAAAAAAATGCCCTTTTTGAAAAAAAAAGGCAAAAAATGTTTTGATTTAGCAAAAAAAAAGTCTACAAAAAAAAATTTTTTTTTTTTAAGTATTTTTTTCCGAAATATTGAAGAAATAGCTATCTAAACTATTTGGGAGAAAATTTTCTAAGAACAATAGGTAATAAGTTACATGGATGATAAAAAACACCTGTTTGGCCAAAATGTCAAATTTTGATCCCCTCTAACTCAGAGAGATCCGGACCGATCTTATTGATCTTATTGTGTCTAAACTACTATCCAATAGGAATAACCTTGGTGCAAATTTCATCCCGATCGGAAGACATTGGTTTCAAAAGTTGGTGCACTTGACATGAAACCCCCCATATGTATATAATATTTCCTTTAAAAACAAGTACCTTTTCTTAAAAAAGTACCTTTCCTTAAAAAGTGCCTTATCTTAAAAAAGTACATTTTCCTAACGAGTACCTTTTCTTAAATAAGAACATTTTTTTAAGAAAGTAAATTTACTTAAAAGAGTACTTTTTTAAAAATGTATATTTTCTGAAGAAATACCTTTTCATAAAATAGTACCTTTTCCAAATAATTACATTTTCTTAAAATGTATACTTTCTTTAAAAAAAAAGGACCATTCCTTAAAAAATTCCTTTTCTTAAAGTACCTTTTCTTAAAAAAGTAACCTTTCTTAAAAAAGTACCTTTTCTTAAAAAAGTACCTTTTCTTATAAAAGTACCTTTTCTTATAAAAGTACATTTTCTTAAAAAATGCCTTTTCTTAAAAAGTGCCTTTTCTTAAAAAGTGCCTTTTCTTAAAAAGTGCCTTTTCTTAAAAAAGTATCTTTTCTTAAAAAAGTAGCTTTTCTTAAAAGAAAATACCATTTATTAAAAAAGTATTTTTTCTTTAAAAGTAATCTTTCTTAAAAAGTACTTTTAGTGAAACAAGTAAATTCTCTTAAAATAAGTACATTTTCTTTAAAAAAAAAAAAGTACCTTTTCCTAAACAAGTTATTTTCTTAAGTACCTTTTCTAAAATACTACCCTCTCTAAAAAGAACAGTTTCTGAAGAAATGCCTTTTCTTAAAAATTAACCTTTTCAAAAAGTACATTTCCTTCAAAATTTATAGTTTCCTTTAAAAAAAAGTAAATTTTCTTAAAAAGTAATTTTTTTTTTCAAGTATATTTTCATAAAAAAGCATCTTTTCTTAAAAAAGTACATGTTCTTAAAAAAGTATTTTTTCTCAAAAAGTATACTTTAATAAAAAATAACAGTTACTTAAAAAGATATATTTTCTTAAGAAAGTGAATTTTCTTAAAAAAATACCTTTTGTTAAAAAAAGTATCTTCTCGTTAAAAATACCGTTTCTTAAAATAGTATTTTTTCTTTAAAAAAAAAAATTCATTCTTACATTGTTTTATTTTCTAAAAAAAGTACCTCTTCTTAAAAATAACCTCCCCTTAAAAAATCACTTTTACTTAAAAAGTTAATTTTCTTAAAAAGGCAGCTTTTGATAAAAAATATTACCTTTTTTTAAAAAAAATATATATGTATATATTAATTTAAGTAATTAATTCTCTAGCAAGTGTTTTTTTTTTTTTTTTTGCCGTATTATCAGTCAATGTTACTGTTCTTATATAGAAAGGGTTATTCTAAAACTAGTTATGGAACTGTTACTTTAATATTAATAGAACAAGTCTGAGATCCGTTATAATGATATGGCTTCAAGAATGAAGTTCTCAGGGAGAACACGTTGCCATCAATCAACAAATTTGTATGGACGGACGAGTGCTTGTAAACACTTACCGCCAGATTGAAAAACAAACAAAATTGACAACAACGACAGATAACGTCTTTTGTCGGTTGTTTTTTTTTTTATCAATTTTTTTTTGTAAATACGAGTTATTTACCTTTCATTAAGCTTTTAAATAAATAAAATAATATTATGCTTATAACAATTGGTTTGCGAACATCTAATTTAATTATTAATTTATTCCTGTATACAGCAACTTTAAAGATAGTTCCGGGAACTAGGAACAATCTTTAAAAAAATATATAAAACAAATGATCGTAAATATTTATCGTAGCATCCTTTTGAGAAATCAATATTTTTTAAACAAATTAAATAGATCTCCAGCTAAGCACCTAAGTTCAATGTTTCTTTTAAGTTCAACAGCTCGTTGTAGTTGGACGAACATAAGAATTAATGGTGGGTACGTACGTCCACACACCAGTATGTATGTATGTATGAATGTATGTATGTATGTATGAATGTAAAAATTATAATTACGATGAATTGAAATTTTGTCCTTTTCGACAAACGTTCGCTTAGGTTTTGTTATGTTGGTAACATGTTTGTTGATGACTTTTATTATGGTATTTAAAAAAAAAAATATATGACCGAATGTTAAAATATGATCAAATGCTTTAACAAGTTGTTTTCTTGCTTCCGGTGTGTTGAGTTTTATTTGAGAGTGTGTGTTTTGTTTTATACGAGTACAAGTATGTCTGTGTAGTTGTATTTGTGTTTAATGTTAAGCCCCCCCAAAACGTGTGAGTATAATTAATTTTTAACATCAGTTCAATTTATGACTTTTTCGTCTTCATCATCATCATCATCATCATCATCTGCATCGAAATTAACAATAAAAATAAACAAAATTTGATGGTTTTATGACTGTATTTAATCGCAGGCGCGTTTACACTGAGACAGGCTCTTTACAAAGAGAGCGCGTGAGCGTAGTGCGCGTTAAAATTTTTAATTGTCTGTTGTATTTGATGTCGTTATTGTTGTTGGAGTTGTATAAATGTTAGCTGCCTTCTTTTACACATGATGTTCTTTTTTTTCGTTTAGTTGGTCATTTTTTTTTATGTAAAATTTTCATCATCACCATCATCATCATCATCAAATAAGATGATTTTTATTATGATGTTGTTTTAGCTGGTGTTACAATTGGACTTGTGAACTTGTGTCTGAGTATATGATTTTATCCAAAAATGTTTAACAAGGTCGTTTTTTTTTTTTTTTTTTTTTTTATAAAAAATATTTTTTTAAAGGACTTGACGACATCCATCTTGTGCTAAGTTCTGGATTTGTTTTTAGACTTTAGTTAAATGCATTTTAAGAATCTCTTAAAATAGCTTTCAGGACACAGTTTGTCCAGAAAATCTTTGCACAGTAAAAAAAAAATTTTTTTTAATGTTATTTTCATTTAATAATTTTAACTACAACTTCTTTATACGAGGGCGGATCAATAAGTCCGTGACTTTTAGAATGAAACACAGTTTTTTGCAAAAAAAAAAAAAAAAAAAAAAAAAATATATATATATATATATTTTAACATAATCTCCTTTTAGCTCAATAAACTTAGTCCAACATTTCTCCAATTTTTGTATCCCTTCCAAATAATAGGATTTTGAGCTCCATAAAATAGACATTTGTTTGATCAATAATTTCATCGTTGGAGCTAAATCTCTTTCCACCGAGCCATTTCTTTAGGGTTGGAAATAGGATATAGTCATTGGGTGCTAAATCCGGAGAATATGGCGAATGAGGTACCAATTCGTAGCCCAATTCATGGAATTTTGCCATTGAGACTGCACACGTGTGCACCCGAGCATTTTCTTAATGAAAAATAAGTTTTTTCTTGGCCATATGGGGTCGCTTTTTTTTTAATTCTCGTTAAATCGGTCCAATAAGTTGGCATAATATTCGCCGTTTGTTGTTTTTCCATTTTGAAGGTAATCGATGTGGATTATCACGCGTGCATCCCAAAAAACTGTTGCCATCACCTTATTGGCCGACAAACTTACCTTGGCCTTCTTCGGAGCCGGTTCACCCGGAAAACCCCTTTGTTTAGACTGCTGCTTGGTCTCCGGAGTTTTGAAATGGATCGATGTTTCATCCACAGTTACAAAACGCCGCAAAAACTCATTCGAAGTGCGGTTAAACAACTCCAAGCAATCCTTTGAAGTTGTCACAGGATTACGTTTATGGTCAATTGAGAGCAAACGCGGCACCCATCTTGCAGACATTTTTCTTAAACCCAACTGATCATTTAAAATCGAAACCACACTGCCATATAAAATGCCTATGGCATCAACAATCTCACGCACTTTTACTCTTCGATCGGCCAAGACCATATCGTGGATTTGTTCGACATTTTCGGGTGTATTGACCTCAATTGGCCGTCCAGAACGTTAAGCGTCATTTGTATTTGTGCGACCACAACGAATATCAGTAAACCACTTTTTTACCATTGAAATCCCCATAGTCCCCATAGTATTTATTAAGCTTTTCCTTGGTTTGATTGACGGTTTGTTTTCGCAAAAAATAATGGTTAATGAGCACTCGAAATTCACTTTTTTCCATTAAAAAAAAAAAAAATCACGAGGTTGTATGTTTTGAACAGCTGTTAAACTCAAAGTAAATGACGGAACTTGCTCAAAATTTTACAGTAGTCTATTAACAGGTGGTACTTGATGGGAGCAGTGTTGAATTTCATATAACACGAGGGAAGTTTGAAAAGTCACGGATTTATTGGGCCACTTCGTACAACAACTGAACGAGTTGTTTTGTAAATTATTGCCCCCTTCAGATGCAGTGAGTTGTGTTTATCTTGAAAAAATAGGTTATGGGAAGGAGGAAAGAGTAGTATTTGTGGATATATTAGATTGTAACTGTCAGGAAAGACCTGTACGGGGAGTTTATTCCACATACGGCTAGATCTCTGTAATTCGTTGTGCGGTAAACTGGACAGTATACTACAAACGGGGAAGCGGGAAGAGCGAACTGCAACTCGGGCACTTGGAATGAGTTCACTAATCTCGGAAGAACATTTTCCATTATAGTATCTATAGAACAGTGTTACACAACCCACATTCCGACGCTGTTCCAATGACTCAATACAGTTGGATACCCTACTGTCAACGCTCTCCTTTTCACACGGTCCAGTAGCTCCCAAAGAGACTTTGAAGCTCCTGCCCATATATGGGAGTGCTATTCCATTGCCAAAATATGATTCAATTGGTGTATTTCAGTTATTATAAAGGCAAATCAGACAGGGAAATCGCTTTTACGTTTCTCTTAAAATAAGGACTGTGTACAGCATCATATCCCGTGTTGAAAAACAAGGAAGACCCTTATTAAAAAGGCCACCAGGCAGACCAAAAAAAAAGGACGCGGCATGTTGAAAGCAAAATAATTAGAACTATTTAGGTTAAGCCGTAATCCAGCAAGAACTAGCCCTTCAAGTGAATAATGATTATAAGCTGAATGTTTCACATGAAGTCATCCGAAATGTAATACAAAATTCAAATATTCCTCACGAGCCGAGAAAAATATTGAAAACTAATTTAAATTTGCTACAAAACACATTTTACTTCCTCCAGAGAGCTGGGATGACGTTATGAGGCGTAAGTGATGAGGCGTAAGTGATGCTGTACAATCATGATAGACCCCAAACTTTATGCGCTGCTTGTTCTTGAATCAGCGAAAAACTAAATGAAAATTAAGATACTATGATCGCGTTCATGTGTAATTTCATAATGGATGTTAATATAATTTTTATTTTCCTTTAAAATTATGTTTTCAAATTTTTTTGGTATTCCTTTTTATATTAAATTTTCCAAAACTGACAAATCAAAAGGAATTTCGATCAAAACTACCAATGCGGTTATATATTAAGTTTTCTTTTTTTGTGATCGCATTCTATAATTCTTATTACTAACTTGTTTAACATTCAGTCGGTCTAGACCGAATATGCGATCCCTATACCATGACTTTAGAGAATTGGTTTTAGATCCAACTAGTTGGGTACAGAAAATAGAAAATAAGCATAAACCAAGCCAGCACATCTAAAAAAGTTCATATCGGATGCTTTATTTTTATTAGGACTAGGTTGAAAAATGGACCGATCTTGACCATATTTGGTGGTCACTTATTTTTTGCAAAAACATATATATACAAAGCAAATTTGAGAAAAATCTGTGCAATGTTCTTGTTTTTGATAGGTCTAACTGAAGAAGCAACTTTATATGGGGGCTATGACAAAGAATTGTCCTATAGGGTTTATTTTTGGACTACTGATTAATGGATATAATAAACACACACAAACCAATTTGAACGAGATCTACATGATAATTTAGATCTTATGAGAATTTAAGTCGATCTCTTCGGGGTCATTTGTATGGGGACTAGGTCTGAACATGTACCAAATTTTACCAATTTAAATATTTAAATAGCGTTAGCGACCGATAGAAGCTTATACAGGGTACGGAGAAAAACTGTTACCATTTTCAGTTTGCTGCATTCGCTAGGATTTACTATGATGAATACGTAGTTTTTTTTTTTTTTTTTTTTTTTTTTCATTATATAAAAGAACTTGCATCAACCGAAAATAAATTTGTAAACCAAAGTAATAAAGTAATAATGTTACACCAGCGGAGCTCAGCCCTTGAAATTCGAGTGCAAATTCTAGGAAATTTTATTTTTTCATTCAATTTATTTCCTTAATTTTTTTTTTTTTTTTTTTTTTTTTTTGATCTATTTAATTTATTAAATTTATTTCATTAGAAATATTTGTTTAACACGCAGAAATAAGAGCCTAAAGGCATTTGAACCAACTTGTATTGCCACCTAAAGGTATGCTAACTTTAGGCAATTCGCAATTCAACACAGGGCACGTGAAATGTAATTATTATAATAACATTCGATTGTGTTATTGTCGGAATTGGTTTATGCCCAAAATTATTATTCAATTCAACGCAGGGCTTTTCAACAATTTTTGCAAACACATTCAAAAATTTAATAATCAGATGGTGCAAACCTATAAATCTGGTAGACAGCTAAAAAGAAATATCTCTCAAATGAGGGATGATTGGTCAAAATTGGATTAAAACTGACAAAGTTACATCGGTCACAAGAAATCGCCTTGCCTATTAATATTATAGATTTGGCTGAAAATTGTCAAGAAGCTGAAACATTTAAAAATTGATAGAATGTTCGTGTATCGTACCATAAAAAGACACAACGAGACCGGCAGCCTTAAAAACCGTCGCGTTAGTGGTCGAAAAAAACGGCAACATCTTCAGAAATGGTCCGAAAACTGAAGGCTAGGATTGATCGAAATTCAAGGAGTGCTAGAAAAATGGCTGCTGAACTAAATATATCCAAAGCACCTAAGCAAAAATAGCAATGACTATAAAGAGCCAAGGAGTTGAAACGTTTGCATGCAAGAAGTCAGTTGCCAAATATAATTTTTTCTAATGGGAAAAATTACCCAATAGAGCAGTACGTGAACAAGCAGAATGATCGTGTTTGGTTATCGGAGAAATCGTACGAGAATTTGGAAAAAAAAGATTGGCCACTCGATAACAAGCCCCACCTCACTGCAGTAAGTGCCTGTAAGTGGCTGCAGTAAGTGCCGATGGACGCTCTCCACTCGTGTTTTTGGATCCTGGTGTGAAAGTGAATGCAACCGTGTACAGTGAATCGGTCCTAGAAGGTGTACTGAAGCGTTTCAACAGTATGCAGCACCATCACATTTTTGTTTGTTTTTCTGAAAGAAATATGCTTAGCATATATGTATAAATATATAAGATGTTTAAATCCAAGTATATTAAGCTCGAATGAAACAAGAATGGTTAAAAAATAACATTCCAAACTTCATTTCGTCTGATCAAAGGCTGTCTAATTCACCTGTTGCGAACCCTCTGGATTTTTGTCTTTGGGGCATTTTGGACTCCAAGGTCTTGGTAAAAAAAATATAGTCAAGTGTGGAAGCTTTTAAGTAATCGCTTCGAAGAGAATGGAATCTAATTCCACAAGCCCTTATTCGTGCAGGGTGCAACTCCCTACTATCAAGGCTAATGGAGGACATATTGAAAAAATAAAATAAAGAATTAAAGCTATGTTAATTGCAGAGTTAAAAAAAAACACACACTGAATAAAAAAAACTGGTACATCTATGTAAACATAGCCCAGACCAACAAACACATGTTTTTATTTTCATATCAATTATGTGTGTTTCTAAATTTTGTACGGTGCCGAACACAACATAACTGTATTTTGTTTTAATATTTCTTTATCTACACGAACATTTTTCAATCACGTATTTTTTGTTTCGAACACACATAAACCACACAGGTTCGAGTGTAGCTTTATTTTAAGTTCGTCTTCTTGCACATGTACTGTTAAAAAAAAAAACAGAACATGTTCTTGAACGCGTACATTTAAAAATTAAAATATTATCCAATCGGAAAAATCTGAAACACCCCTATAATAACGACAACAATTGTTTCAACCAAATTTATTTAAAAAAATCTAAAATAATTCATTAGCAGTTATAAAAAAATAAAAATAAAATGATAATAATAAAAATAAAAATAAAAAGATAATAATAAAAATAAAAAAAAAATATAAAGATAGTAATAAAATAGAAAACAGAAATTTTATGTTGTATATGACTTAATTTCGTTTTTTTTCGATCGCGAGTGAATAATATTTTAATTTTTAGATGTACGCGTTCAAGAACATGTTCTGTTTTTTTTTTTAGCAGTACACGTGCAAGAAGACGAACTTAAAATAAAGCTACACTCGAATCTGTGTGGTTTATATGTGCTCGAAACAAAAAATACATGATTAGAAAATGTTAGACGCAATAGGAGAAACTTTCAAACATTCCTTTAGCTTTTCAATTGGCAGCAACGTTACGATTTTTCCCTGAAGGAAATGATGCAGTTATTGCCACGCACCGGATTACTTTTCCCAAATCGTTTTCAAAAATTTCAGTTATTTTGGAAAACATATGGTATAAAATAAATTAACAAAAATTAAGAATGTTATACAAAATTATTTGGTTAAAAATTAACTTAAAACTTAAGTTTAAATATTTATTTATAGTTTAAGTATTTCAATATTCTGATGATAGCGTTACGAAAATTTATTTATGAAGAAAATTTATTATACTTAGATTATTTTTAGTTAAATCTATAATCTTAATAGGCTAGGCGATTTCTTGTGACCGATGTTTTGTTGTACCGTTTTATCCCGATTTTGAAACATTTATTTTTAACCGTTTTGCAGATTTACAGATTTTTAAATTTTTTCCTTTATTTTATTTTCCTTTATTAAAGTTGCTACTAACACATACATAAAATTACACATATGCTATGTGTGTGTTTATTAAATTTGTTAATGTGTTTGGTAATGAGTTTGTTATCTTCATTCACAATAAAAATAAACCAAAAAAGAGTGTTGGTTTGCGAACTGGCTAAGATGCCAAGAAATTGCACTCGAATTTCGATCGCTGCAATCTGCTAGTTGTTATTAATGCGTTGAAAAATTGACAAAAAAAAAAAAAAAAATAATATGTTTCAAACCATAAAGCAAAGTCTACATGATTTAAAAACGATAAAAAATTAACAATTTCGCTTTCCATCACATCTTTATTTATCGATATTTCCATAGAACAAAATCGAAAATGAAGTATATTTATTTTTGAAATAAAAACGAAACCAAATTGAAAAATTGATTTAATTCACACCTATTAACGTTTTTGTTTCGTTTTGGTATTTATTTCGGTTTTCATCACATGCCTCATTAGTTCCTTGAAGCTGTAACAGTTTTATCTCTTTTTCCTGTATACAAAATGTTATCAAAATACAGTAATATTTGCAACCTGTAGTTTGATTACAAGGTTTACATGGACACATATACGGAAAGACAGACAGACAGACAAATAATACTAAATCGACTCAAAAAGTAATTCTGAGTCGAGCGGTGTAACAAAAGATTCGTGTAAATCAAATATTTTAAGAAGTTACAAGATCAGCACAAACTCAATATATCTTGACGACATAGTGATTTTACTGATTTTACGATGCAAAAAGTATAGACATACATATGTAATATATATGTATTCAAAAATAATTAGTTTTTCTATGAATTGTGTTAAATTAAGTTAATGTTAATAAATAAAAAATTTTTGTTTTAAAACAAAGCTTGCGTAACTAGTTTTATAATTATTTCATGATTCTCTGTGAAAAAAATTACAGAAGTTAGAACTTTTCAGAAATTAGACTAGCCCAAGGAACAAAGTGGTTTTAATTGTGAGATGCTATTGGCAAAACTAATCTAACAAAAAAAAAAAAAACAAATGTGCATCAACAATATGCTAAATAACTATTTGGTCCAAAATATTAGTTTCTTTACCAAAACCAAAGTTTATTTGAAACCAAAATATTTATGGCTTAAGCCCACTTAACCAGACACAATTACATACGAGTTATATACGATCAATTTCAAAAACAAACTACAATACCACTACAAATATCAAGCAAGTACTTAAACAGTGAATTATTTAACAATGAAATACAGCTAAAGAACGAACATTGACCTTCATTGAAATGCCATAAAACAATATAAGCAGTACCACAGTAACAACATATTGTTTTGTTTTGTGTTTTTTTTCTTTTTTTGTGAGTTGTGATTAAAATTCTGCTCACTAACAACACCACAAAAAGCAACACCAGTAAAAGGCCAATATCAGCAACATTTCTACTAAACCATATATTTTTCACTAAAAATTAGCAAAGCTGAAAAGTAACCAAAGAGACAGCAACAAGCTAGTAATAATGAAAACAACAATAACAACAACACCTAACAAATTAAGTTATGCTTAAAAATATGAATGTAAAAGAAGAAAGATTCGAAGAATTATTTAAACCTTCATGAGAATTCAAAGAATACAAAGAAGACTACAAACCCAAAGAAAAAAAAGTAGACCCAGCATACAATAAAGACGGCTAGACGGACAGTTAGTCAGACGAGTGGATGGTGAAGAAGGAAGCAAGTTTATCTCCTACGGAATTTTATTTCTTATGATTTAAAACGAAAGCAAAAAACAGAAGAGAACGCGAGCTTACAAGGAAGGTCTACTTGTTATTCGCAATTGATTTAAATTGTTCCCAAGTAATGATTTTTAAAAGAACGATATTTAATAATTTAAATTTGCATGAAAGCATAAATCGAAATTCTTAAAACATTTACATTATATGGCTAACATTATCGATTAATCAATAATAAATTATCGAAATCATGCGTGGACCCACTTCGCCAAGAAGTGCACTATACAAACTAAAGCCAACAATTTTTATCTCATATCCCATTGAGGAAACCTTCCTCGTCAAAACGGCAGAGAACAAAAAAAGTAATCAAATACATGGTCTCACGTTCCAAACAGTAGCCAGAACTTCTAAAGAATTTATTCATTATTTCATGAACGCCGAAGATAGTCAGAAAAAAAGTTAAAATTTTAACAAACTTATTTAATTGATGATGCAATACTTAAAGTACTGGCAGCTATCAGAAGTCAGATATATGTCGTAGAGAAAAAAAAAATGTTTTTGTTGTTTAAAAAATACATAAACGTAAACAGCAACAGTACAAGTACAACAATATAAACTCAATAACTGCTGACAATACAAGACGCGTTGGTACTACATTGCTTGCTGGATGAAGATTATATTCAGTCA